>OX457001.1:2283556-3630222 GCA_949752705.1 Callimorpha dominula | reverse complement strand
GCAAGTAAAGGGTTGTGTTTACACACAAGGGAGTAAACACAACGGTGTGTGTGGCTTCTTGTTCTGTAGACTAAAAAAAATCGTTTGAATAATTTTATTTAAAAATTCAGAAATTATTAAAAAAAAATTACATTCACATCAATTTAACATTATTATCTACACTAATATAATATAGCAGAAGAGGTTTTTTGTTTGATAGTTTGTTTGTTTAATAGCGCTAATCTCGGCACTTACAGTCAGATATGAATAATTCTTTGTGTATAGGAGAGTACGTTATAATTATATAACATCACGCTATGACCCTTAAGAGCGGAGCAGTGACCATAAACGCAGGTGAAACTGCGGGAAACAGCTAGGTAGGCCACGTTCAGATGACGGGCGTTGAACGAGCGTTTTGCAAACGCGCATTGACGTGCGTCAACAAGACCACGTATTTTGTTCAAGTCGTTCACATACTAACGAGCGTTTTGATCCGACGTGCACCTTGTGATCATTGCATTGCGTACAGTCGTTTGCATTGTTCACGTAGATTATTATTTTTTTATAAAATATAAAATACAAGAAATTAACCCGAATTGGTAGAGAAATAAAAATCTTTTTTAATGTTCTGTTTTTACGCCTATTATAAAGGATACAGAATTAGAACTGAACTGCGACAACGCGCGCTCAGCGCCCAAAAAACGCTCGCTATGTGAACACTAAACAAACATCCAATGCCCGTCATCTGATCACAGTCTTAGTCTTAGTATCACAAGGTCGTGGCTCGTCCCCACACTGTTACACTACCGCTCCTGTGTCACTGAGCAAGGTTATTAGTCGGATATGCACACTGTCACGTAATCTTACTTTGATTAACATCTAGGCAGTTTGGTTTATAGACATCTCAAAGTGGGTTGCAAACAGTGTCTTCCTGATTAGAAATCACAGAAATACGTGGACGAATAGATTCATTAGTTCCTGGTGGTTCCAAAGTGGCATATGTCCTAATAACTACAGTGCCTTAAAGAAAAAGAAAAAAGTTAACATTATTCAATTCTATTGACCAAAATGCTTAGGGCCATATTCTTTACCATGCAATAAAACAATTAAAGAAATTACATGTACTGTTGAGCTGAAATCTGATAAAAAAAATTACATTGTAGAGTTTTTTTTTTGTTCACTGTTAAGAAATTGAGAGACAAGAGATTAAGAGAGAGGGAAAAATTAGGTTTTGATAATACTACGTTTGAAGAATACGAGTACAGCCCGCCTTTTATGTATTGCCAAGTGAAATCAGTCGCGTCTTGATAAAGTTACATAGATACAGGTCAACATAATATAACTCATTTATACATTATAAAAAATATCTTCTAAATTCCAGATAGCCGAGAAGGTCACAGCTTCAAAGGCAAAGTCTCAACCCAGAATAATTCACATCCGGAGGCCATATTGATTCAAACGTATTTTGTAGTGTGGTCGACCGCAGCATTTCATTTCCTGTGCGGCCCTGTCCTAACATCAGAAGGTTTTTTAGGGTTCCGTACGTCTGAAAAAAAATGGAACCCTTCTAGGATCACTCGTATGTTTGTCTCAATTTGCGTGGAATCTACTGGAAGGGTTCGGTTAAAGTTTCGTGCATAATTATAAATATATTATATAAATACATTTGGACTTTGCGAATCGACATTCTGATGTCTCGTGGTTACGATAGCCGTACACTTGACACTGAACTTTATCTACCGAACTAGAAACCGTGTCTCGGTCCGGCGGAGACGTCCCCACCGCTGTCCGCTTGACCTGGAACAGCTGCTCACACTAGTGCAAGCAGCCGCCCGTGCACTCCGCGCGTTCTCCGCTAACTCAATCGCTTTCATTAATGTTAGGTCCACGAGATCTTTCGCGAAGAGCTTCTCTCTGTCGGGTCCAGGCAACATGCCCATGACAAATCTGTCTCGAAGGGCTTCCTCCACGTTGGGAAAACCGCAGTGCGCCGTCAACCCGCGCAATCTCGCGGCCAATTGTGCATACGTCTCCCCTTCCTATTGCGTAGCCGCGTAGAACTTGTACATTTCGCCGAACCCACATCGCTTCGGAGTAAAATGCTCGTCCAAAAGCTTCAGTATGTCATCGTACGGTACATCGTGCAGCTGCTTTGGCAACGCGAGATCCGCCGCTAATTTATACGTGCCATCTACTAGTGCGCTCAGTAAGATTGCTCGTCGTTTTGTCCCCGTAGGATCACTCGCCCCGGTGATGTCGTTAGCTACAAAGCATTGTTTAATACGACACTTGTAGGTCTCCCAAGACTGTATATTGTGATCAAACGCAGTTAAAAGTCCAAATACTGAGCCGGCCATTCCTATTTTTTCCTTTTTCGTGGGTACTCGTCGCCAATGTTAGATACGGGGAACAGACAAGTGAAACCACTGCTAGTTAGTAACGCACTGACGTTTATTCGCTGTCATAGTGGCATGTAGGCACACGTGTAGGTACATACTTAACAATATATCAACTCCTGTGACCTAAACACAGATGTGCAACTTAAATAAAAGAATTTTGAATATGGGAGCCAAATTAAAAAAAAAAATTGGATAGTATCCTATGAAATGAAAGGATTTGTTGTGAGGGTTTCCAGTGTCTTCAATATGTTTTTTTTTTAAGATTTATATTTTAAATTCAATATATACATGTAAGTATTGTATAATATTTTGAGTGTATAGAAAATAGAGAATAATTTATCCCCAATGTCTCTAATCAGTAGTTTCAGAGACATTGGGGATAAATTTGAGCCAACAGTTTGAAGACATACATAATAGTTATTTACTTATAGTTTATAGGAAAACAGAAGAAATAAGAAGTATATGGTTTAAAATAAACATGATGAATCTCTCAATATTTACTATTTTTTAGCGGAATTGTACTTATTTGCTATGCCTGCCAATAAATTTCGAAACAGCCTAATCTTTTCCCTCAAAAGCTCTGCTCATTAGGATTTTATTAAATTTGATTTATTACCTACCTGTAATATTAATATTATTAGTTAATATTTGAAAACTGTCCATTATGTATTCTGTATATTTAAATTGTTCATGTTATCGTGTATTATGTAAATAAATATTTTTCGTATGAACTTACATTTACAATAATTGTACGGAACCCTCTCCACGCAATTTAAACTCACACTTGGCCAGTTTTTTTTTTCAGAATCGTCCTTGCGATTGTCTGTGATACGGGTTTTCAGGCTATTGGTTTTTAATTTCCGGCCTTGAAAGTGCTATTTCCGAGTACACAACATACAAAAATTATATTAATTGTAATTTATGAAGAAGTTTCATTTTTATTCGTAATTAAATTTGTTGAGCCATTTTATTACAGATATTAATACTATTAAGAAACTGTTCTGTTAGAGTTGCCTTGCTTCATACAATCGCTGATAATAGAATACTCAGAATAATGCGTTTTTGCAGTGATTATTATTCCTCTGGCGCTGAGGTAGGAGCATCGGACCACGCTATCGTCGCCAAGCACTCCAGAGGATCACGCCTAGCGTGGAAGTCTTTACATCTTGGATAAAAGTCATAAACTTAGTAGTTTCAAAGATAACGATTTTGATTATCATAGATACCTACTTATAATTATCTATTAAACAAATTATTACCGACTTCAATGCGCCTCAAAATACCCAAATCGCTTTAAGTGTGTTTTTAAATTTGAAGAGTTCCCTCAATTACTGCAGGATCCCATCATCAGATCCTAATCTGATGACCATGGGACCACCTGGGAAGTATAATACCCTTTCAAACAAAAGAAGAATTTTCCAAATCGGTCCAGGCGTCTTTCAGTAATCACTGAACATTCATAAAATATATATATATATATATATATACGGTGGAACATAGAACCTCCTCCTTTTTGAAGTCGGTTAAAAATGTACTGCGGGTTGCAACAAAATAAGCTCTCAATTACTTTACAGTCGTTAGCTTCAAACTTATTCGGGACCTCTTGAATTTTAACACAGTTGCAACGGAAACATTTTAACGAACTATTATTCAGAGCTAAACCTTCAAAGTGGTCCCAATTCTGTTACTTCACTCGCTAAATTAAAATTCACTAAATTTTCTTCATATAAGATGTAAACCTTGTATACTTCAAAACAAGGTCTTATTTCAAATTGAAACAAGTAGGTAACATATGTCGCTATCGAAATAAGCAATTTATTTGTCTGATATGCTTAAATAAACTTTAATACCACGTAGCGAGAGCCGCTATCCGTTGAATGCCATCTCTTTTGCTCTGTGTTTTTAGTAAGCGTCTTCGTAGGTGTAGATTAAAAACACGTCATCCTTCTTCGTTTTGAACAAGTTTTTATACGGCAATTATACAGCGTTTGAATAAATGGAGACTCTCGCTGCGTGGAAATAAAGTTGAGTATACGTTGACAGGTGTTAGTGAAATTTAGCGGCGCTGAGAAATAGATGCTAGTAACAAATAGACCTTATTACGAAGAATACTAGGTTGATTTCATATGAAGAAATTAAGTCAGGTTTTAGGTAAGTCGAGTGTACAATAGAATCGGCACCAGTGTCTGTCATTCGTTCGTTTGCAGCTGTAATTAAGTTGAAGTTAAAGCTGCTTAAAACTGCAGTATCCGGAATGTGCACCGTATTAAAAGTTTGTATTATCCTGGTATGTGGGGGGATTATGTAATAAAAGAGTTTTAGGGTTATATCCCACTTTTAAATGACAGTAGAATTCCTAATACGAGTATGTGATACTGGGAATGTCACAAGAAAAAAATATTGCAATCTGACAAATGGTAACAGTAAATCTCTTTACTGTTTGAAGATAAAAGTGAATTTTTAACAACTTTAAGCAGTTGCTGTAAATCTTACTAATATATATATATATATATATATATATATTTTTATGATATGGGCAAACAAGCAGACCTGATGGTAAATGACTACCGCCGCCCATGGGCACCTGTAACTCAAGAGTCACAACTGCGTTGCCGCCCTTTAAGGTGGGAGTAGGGGAAGAGGGGAGAGGGATATTGGAGGGGAAGGAAGGGGGGAGAGTAGAAGGACGGGAATAGGGAAGAGGGATGGGTTAGGGCCTCCGGTAACCTAACTCACGCGGCGAAATGCAATGCAAGCATTGCTTCACTGCCGGTTTTCTGTGAGGCCGTGGTATCGAGCGGAGTCGAGCCGGCCCATGCGTGCCGAAGCATGGCTCTCCCACAAAAAATATCTTCTTAAAATATATCATATTATAAAGTTCGTGAGGATGGATGGAGTAACAACCATCCATCCAGGATGTTTGTTAAAACATCCTGGATGGATGGTTGTTACTCCATCCTCCTCATCCTGGAGTTCTTATGACTGGAGAGGTCACTAGGAAAGGAACACCAGCCGGCCAAAAATAAAAATATTCATCTATTGCCCTCCATTGTATAACTTAGATTTGATTGTAATTCCTAAATACGTACATGAAATATTCGTTAGAAAATATTCTAATGGTGGAACCTGGATAACGGTACTTCCGTTACCCAGGTTCCACCATTAGAGTCCAGGTTGCTTTTATCTGATGACTAGAGGACACTGCTGTTTCTGGATTCGTTCAAGGCAGTGGCAGGCAGTGTAGTGGCATCAGAGTTTGAGCAGTGGCAGCCAGCCGATCCGTAACAGAAGACTTTACTTTCTTAAAATTAAATTAAAATATATGACAAGGAATTCACGACTCTTTATACGTAGATTGTAAGTAACAAATTGGTCTTTTTGTGAGAGATAAACAAAGGAATTAAAAACTTTACTGCTACTTTAAAGTCTAAGTTGCAATTTATAAATACAGCGGTATAAAACTGGTTTTATGAGAAGTTGGTCTAAGTAAACTTTTTCACTGGAAAATATTAAATGTCGGGTCAGAATTTCTATGAAGGGTTCATCGCCTTGTATACCGATAATAAAAACTATACTAAAACTGCACTACTGTTATTTAATTCAATTATTAGGTTTCCGTTCCAATGCACTACCTCTCAATCACGTATATAAATTGGGGCACAACTGACAGACTCTGTTTCTGCTGGAAATCGCGCCGTAATCGATGCGCAACGGTTCAAAGGTGGTTATTGTACCGGAGCGATCGACAGCAGTTTCATTATAGCCCAACGTCTAGCCCTTTGTATAATTAATCAGAACTAGTGTTGTCCTATATACGAACCGATATTTATTTGGAATCAATGTGTTCAAAAGCTGAAAAGATAAGTGAAGTTAGATTTGACTAAAATTTTCATATAATATCCAAATAGTTTTACACTTTTTATACTTTGCCCGTTACTCCGCTCTCATTCATCTTGGTTCCCGTGAGCTTGTGTTCATCAAGGATGCAATCTATCTATGTGTTATCACAAAGGCTTTGTCAGTAGCTACGGTTGTATCTGTGTTCCATCAATAATCCCACTATCCCACTTATATTATAAATGAGAAAGTTTGGATGGATGGATAGATGGATGGATGTTTGTTACTATTTCACACCTAAACTACTGAACCGATTGCGATGAAACTTGGTATGTAGATAGCTGGAGACCTGAATTGACATATAGGCTACTTTTCATCCCGATATTCATACAGGGTCGGGACTTACGCGGGTGAAACCGCGGGGCGCTGCTAGTACATTATACGGTAAACCTATCATTTTTTTTCCGTAAATGTCAATTTGGTTGGTTTATAATTATCTAGACTTTGTATTCAATATTTCATCTCAAAAGTTCCATTTTTTCTGAAAGCCGAATTCAAGGCTCCTAACTATTTCCCCATCAATCAAGTATAAGGAAGACCTAGAGGTCAGAGGTCAGCATAGACGGATAACACCAAAAGAGAAGAGATATTCTTTCTCAGAGTTCCTCAGAAATTCTTTGTATTTGTGTTTAAATTTTTAATTATCATACTAATATATTTCAGGGATTATACTTTTTTCTAAGTACATCCCACTACATCAATTGCATAGAAAATATCGATAAACTGTTTTCCATCACTATTCCAATCGTGGCTTTGCACGTGTGAACCATGAACAAAAGATTGGGATAGCCCCATTTATTTATCTGAGGCGAGATTGTGCCGCATGTTCGCGAATTAAACACACATTCACGGATCAAATTCAACAAGTTATGCCATGTATAGGATTATGTAGAACCTTTGTATTGTGTATATGAATAGATCTCACATATAAAGCTAGGAGGATGATTAAGTATATTTACATTAATCTAATTACCTCCTAAACCTAAAGGTACCTAAGGTATTTAATTTCATTAATGGAATGTCAATATGGCAATAACTATTATAGAGTTTTTTGGCAAAAACTATTGTGCAGTTTTCAAGCAAAAGATGTCGCTGGGTTTGAGATGTAAAATTAAGTGGACTGTATTTTAAGTTTGTACAGAAAAAGGTGTAGGTTTGGAGAAGAAACAATCAATGCTCACAATAGCAGATAAGCAAAAAGGCACCAACCTTAACCATCCACCTTCGCATGCTTAGATCAGCAGCTCAGGAGACCACGCACGGCGTGTAGGTTGGAATATCCAAGGTGTCTGATGCTCCAAATAACAGTTTATAGCACTCAACACGGTTGAGCTGATAGCAAAAGGGCGAATTGTCCTTGTGGAACGTCCACGGCCACAAATTTAGCGAGATATAGTACAGGTCTGCTCCATACACCCGCGGCGTAAAAAACAAAGTGGGCCAACGCATTCACAATACGTCGGTATCAAGAAAAAGCGGTGTCACATACATTTATGCTTACCCACCAATAAATTACCAAAGATTAAACAACTATTATATTATTTTACTGGTAATAATATATTCTACCGTTTTGACTTGATAGACTCAACGAAACTTACTCATATTAGGTGCGATTTTATTTGTATTTCAAATAAGATATACCTATTAGTATTAGTATTGTATAGAGTTTTGAACTTATGTATACGTTCCAAGGTAAAGAAGTTATCCTGCCGTGGTCACGACAAGGAGTCGGACTTGAGCCAAACTAAAACAATGTTGTCTCCCACATCAAACCTATTGTGTCAACGCTATTTGCCAGATTCGTGGCAGTTGGTCCACCAAACAGTCGCTGCACGTGGCCACCATTTTTGGCAACTGACAACAAAAAATCTGGTGCCACTCTAGCTAACACGTTGACCGCACTTTGCAGGAAACCAATTACCTTAATAAATCAAATTAATTTACAAAACAATACATGGCAATTTACGTAAACATTCCGAGGTACATTTAGGTAAAAATCTGAAAATAAACTCCCTTCAATATAAAGCTCAACAACCTCATATCTACACAAATAGACAGATCAATGAACCGTAGTAAAATAATATTTAGAAGTTATATTTGTACTTACAACACACCCTATAGGGGTTAAGAGGGTGTATATCTATTTTTAATTTTTAGTATCACACCTGGCATATGTCTTGTACCCATACGTCAAAGTTCTTGTTAATTTTGAAAATAGAAATGTGCATCAGCTGTTCAGATTTTTTTTTATAATTGTACTTTTAATGAAACGCGAAGTAGGACTTCATAGAACAGGAAAAAAAACAAATGAGGTTGCGTCACTACGACAGTTCTGGAGAACCATAGACAGAAAACTGTGATACCTATACTTAATAGTTATTTATTACCTACTGATTAGTAATCCTACTAATATTATAAACGTGAAAGTTGGTGAGGATGTATGGATGTGTGGATGTATGGATGTGTGGATGTATGGATGTATGGATGTATGGATGTTTGTTACTCTTTCACGCAAACACGAGACCTGGATTAACACATAAGCTACTTTTTATCCCAATATTCCCACGGCACCGGGACTTACGCGGGTGAAACCGCAGGGTGCTACTAGTACAAGATAAATTTTTGATCACGTTAGAAAATTAAATTCAGGTAAAAGGAGGAATTCTTCGTATGGGTTACGTAACTACGTAGCTTCACAACCTTATTGAAAGAGGATTTGGGTGGTGGCATAAGAAGAGGTCAAATAAAAGGTAGAAGATATAATTGTAGCGATTGCAAGAGCTGAATGAAAAGAAGTAGTAGAAGCAGAGTTTTCATTCAAATATCCAATTCCAATCCCCATATTACATAATAATATATTATATATATATATATAATAGAAGACCCTGCTTACAAAGTGCAAAGTTCCTAGTGTATTATGTTGCAAAGCTCTTTGGGTTTAACCCCAAGGAGCTCATTGGGTAAATAGACTCGACTCAAAACATTGCGAGTATTTACAGCTCAACATCAAGCAAGCCATAATATAGCATATATTATGGCTTGCTACATTAGTTGTATTAATTAACATAATGTACGAACAACTTATTTCGATTTACAGATTTTATTATATTTTATTTTGGTTGCACTTTATTTGTATTTTGAGATAATTCAATACATATTCAAATTCTTTATTTTTCCAAATAGGCCTTATAAATAAATTTATAAAGTTGGTTGCACAAATGTACATTAAAAATATGGTGTCTCCACTAAAATTATATTCATTTTAGGCTATTCTCAGCAACGTAGTTCCGTACCTTCTGAACTAGTTGAGACTGTATTGTATTGTATATATACATTTCATATTGTAGTTAATAATTTGATAAAATTGTTTTAACAATGTTTTTATATTTATATCTTAACAGAGTCGTATATAAGTTTAGCTACGACTCTGTTAAAATAAAAAAGTTTGTACAGTTTATAACTTCTTTATTTTATCTTAAAAAAGTAGAGTTTAGTCACTTTTAATCAGTTCATGGTTTATAAGCTCCCACGTATTTGCTGTATCCCAGTTTCCACAACATTTTAAGTCTAAAGTTATGTTTAATTTTTTGTAATAATTATAATTGAAATGTTTAAAAATATTGATATTAGCGCCATCTATTGTCTTTATGTGCAACTATTTTAAAGTACAGCCTGCAGTGTTGGTTACGATAACAGCGCGCCACCTTAGTTTAACGTATGTTTCTTTCATCAAAGTTCAACTTAATACTACTAGATGGCGTTATCATACATTTTCTTTCGTCACGTATATTTTTATTTATGTACCTATATATAAAAATATTTATTTTATTTCGATTATAAATAAATTGAAATATATTAATAATTCAGATTTGTATTATTTTAATCCGATTCTTTTTTACAACTAGTTGAAAATTAAATAAGATAAATATAATCCCCTACTTAGGTAGGTACCTACCTATATATTTTGTTGTAATACCTAAATATATATTCTAACAATTTATTTCTATTGTTTCAGATTGCCCTCGACCATCGAACGAATAATTCCTCCAAAATTAGTCAGAAAAGTTCCTAGTAGGTTAATTTAGTTTAAAAATGTATAATTCCAACGAATTCCTGCATAGTGCTGGCGTCAGCCGGCACATGCAAGCGACGGGCGAAACTCCTTCGCAAAAAACCAGTATGAAACGTCGCTCTTGTGAGGTACCTTTAGGAGACATATCTGCAAATAATTTCAAGGTGTCTCTGAATGACTTGACTAGTGAAGGGCCTAGTTACGACTGCCGATCGCTGCGATCGATCAAATCCGAAGATACACGATCAGTTCGCAGTTACCGGCCTATTGACAGCCGGAGTTACAAGAACTTTAGGTCGTCCTTAGCTGATATTTCTGGGTATTCATTGTCAAGGCCTCCGAGCTATGATCAACTATCGCGTAGGTCTTTGGTCGAAGGTCCTGATGGCCAAGGTATTACGTCAAGTATTGAAGGGGTGCTGTGGTCGGATGAAGAAGAGACCGAATACTTCTATCAAGAGAATATTACGGCTGCGTGGAATCAAGGTAAGAGAATTTGCTTTCCTTAAAACCTTTTTGTTGACTGAGGATTGCTATGGCAGTATAATTTAATTAATGTACGAGTAAATTTGTAACTTTAACAATTTTCTATGAATTAATTTGGTTAACTGCGTCTGCCTTACAATTTTTGGTCGCTGATTCAAATTCAAAAGTCTATGTACCTCATAAGAAATATATATATTGTTAATAGAACTTGATGTGAATAAGAATGAAGTTGGATCCAAAGTTTGTTGTTTTTTATAAACTTTTATGTTGTGTTTGTATGTAGGTATGTTAGACACTTTGCATACACTTTTAGTTTGGATGGCAATAAAGAAATTAAAGAAAAAGTTCATAGAAAAAAAATATTTTATACATAAAACCTTGTCTATCATTTTGTTTTTTACTAATAATTAATTTTAAACCAATTTCACAGATAAGTACAAAATCAGTTCAGTAAAAAAAAAAGTGCAACAATAGTACCTATCACTTATATTCACGCTTTCCCACAGAACTGAGAATATATACAGCGTGTAAGTTAGAGCTACGCGAAAAACAGGATTCGGTACGGTGTCGCTTACACCCTCGATATTATATTACATACTATTACTACTTACTACTACTTAGGTACTTATTACTTGGTACTTATCCTGAATTCTGTGCCCTATCCGAAGTTGCTCTGATAATCTATCTATATCTATATTGCCTGGCAGTTAGAGTATGTCATGCTCGTCTGGCTTACTTTGATATGGTTGAAGTGGACGATGGCTGGCACGTGCGTAATGCTCGTGAACGAGTGCCGTTGGTTGCAGCTAGTCATCTCCGAAATGCTATTACTTATATATAGTAGTAGTACTGTATATAGTTAAGAACAATACGTTACATTGTCTTCACATTTAATTTGCGCAAATATGCAATGTAATCAAAGACTTGTAAAAAACATGTTGAAAAAGAGTGTCCTTGGAGTTTCTTGCCTGTTCTTCTCCACTGGATCTACGAATTGGAACAGGCAACTAGCTTCACGACTGACTTAGTCTGACTGACTACTACTCCTGACAATTCAGAAATACCTATAATGGGTTTAATGGAAATAAATGATTTTGATTTGATTTCATTTGAAACCCTCCATACATGTATTCTGTGATACTACCAGAAAAACATGGCTACAGCATTAACATGGATTAACCGAGATCTTCGAAAGGTAAAAGAATTTCCTTATAAAAATAACTGCAACTCGAACAAAAATCGGCTGTGCCCTATCTTCTCAAGATATACTCGTAAATTGCCTATTTTTAATGTAAAGAGAGCGTGTATTCTACTGCATTCAATCCCATAAGGAAATACCACAATAACTAAAAATACACATACAAAATTTCACTAAGAGTTCATCGACCTTCCCTTCCATCTGCTCGATGATCAATGGTCCACATCCACATTACCATAATTAAGAACCGCCGGTAATGTAAGATGTAATATCATATCATTGAGGTAGTGTAAATATTTTGGTGATGACTTAGTTTGGAAATAACGTTTGTAGATAGAATTTCCATCTGTGGTTATTAGACATGCGCAAACCATGTCCGACATGGGATTGAACCTGGAACGGTTCCTTTCCTTGTCGGAACTAGTTCCAGGAAACATGTCCGAGGAATTATCTAGTTCCTTAGTTTTACCCGGACATTGTAGTTAACAGTTTTATTTCGGTTCAGACAGTTCCTCGGACATACATGGTTGTAAACGATGATATTGTTTATTTAGACTTAAAATATTTTAAATTAATGTATTGGCTTGGTCTTTAAAAATCAATTGATAGTATATATACATAGTTAAATAATATTTAAATTTATACATAATAATACATAATATATTATATATAGGTATTTTATTTATAACTGCATACGTCACACGGACAGTTCGTTATTCGGTCCATTCAATACCGCTCCGGCCGCTCCTTCAATCCGCGTCGTTCCGAAGAACTGTGGAACTGGAACTATTAGGTTGATCAAGTCAGAAAGAACTGACATAGTTCCGACTGCGGACATAGTTCCAGGAACTATTACGCTCCGGAACTACACATGTCTAGTGGTTATAACAATGTACCTACCTCACACATAGAGGTATTATAGCTAGAGGCGGGGAGCAAGCCACAAGCTGGCGACGTCGGTAGAAAGAGAAAGAAGACTGCAATTTATATGCATCTCTTTCGCAACTCGTTGCAATACAGACAATGATCATGTTAATCACACAATTATTTGTCCTGGGTAGGAATCGGATCCACAACCACTGGCTCAACAGTGAGGATCGCTAACCACTAGAACAACAGACCAGTCATAAATATAAATATATACCTTCAGGTTCATAGTATTATTACTTAGATTCTGTAACAAACAGCATTATAGTATCTAATCCAGCTTTAATTTTAAATAGACAAGGAAACCGTTGAGGCCGTATTAAAGCTTGGCTTCGAGTCGGCCTTTTAGCTGTATACAGTATACACCGGCCTATAAACAAGAGCTTCCTACAGATCGTATCTTGATCGATGTGCGCGTAGGGACAGTCTCTAATTGAACACCGTAATGAGACTACTGTGCTGAATCAACTTTCTTGTACGTTGATAATGGATATCGTATTTATGTAAAGTGAAGCCATGAAAATAATAGGTACTTGGTCGGTCTTGTTAGTCCAATGGTGTAAGTTAGCATTAGATTCCCGATTAACAAACTGTAAAAGCACAGAGTCGTTTTGCCGGTAGGCGTAGAGTAAAGAAAATATAAATATTAGTGCTAGCGCAAAGATCGAAAGCTAGATCGAAAGTAAAGCCCCGTTTTCACTAGGGGACGCCACAAAATATATGTGTCGCGTGACGTTGCGCACAATGTCGCCTGACGTCGCGTCGCCTGCCACATCTGCGGGTCGCTGGACATGTCAAAAGTAGATCCTCTGCTGCTGATCCCCGACAGCTTTTGATTAATGAAGACGCGTGTTGCTTTGTGTTCCGCAAAATAAACAGCACTTACTTCTCGGGCAACATCTCAATTACAACTGGGTAGTATGGACAAGGCCAATGTCGAGCGGTAATATCCCACGAAGTCGCATACTACGTGAAAGTCGGGCGATGGGTTTCCACGACATGTCCCCTAGAGAATACATGGCCACATTGTATTATTTAGTTCATAACAATAAGTTTAGGTACATACTTCAAAGTACATCTTAAAAAACAAATAA
This sequence comes from Callimorpha dominula, assembly GCA_949752705.1. Lineage (NCBI taxonomy): Eukaryota > Metazoa > Arthropoda > Insecta > Lepidoptera > Erebidae > Callimorpha > Callimorpha dominula. The sequence goes on along the minus strand of OX457001.1, from coordinate 3,616,170 downwards.
AAATAATTTTTATACTGATTATAGAATTTATTGTACCGAGTGCAAAGAAAAATACAAAAAAAAAAACATATCAGCACATGGACTCAATTATCATTGAGAAAGTAATTAAAGAAAATTCAGAATTCCTGCCGACAATGACCACGAAGATGGTACCCCACTTAACAAGTCATTAGATAAAACTATTTACATTAACCTCATTATCAAATGAAATAAGGTAGGAATAGTACTTGGAGTGGACCACTTGTCTCATTTCTCTTTAACCTAAATATAAGGATCAACTGACCATATCTTTTGATTGCGTTGACTTAGAAACATGATATTTTTACAGTTTTAACGTATCGCAGACTTCAGTATTTGGTGTTAATTTCAACTCGATACCTCCACGCGATCTTAAGAAAAAAATCTGACGATGTCTTGACAGACAGACAGACAGATAGACACAGAGACAGACGGAAAACGCAGTCATCCTTTTTTCCTTTTATGAAACGGAACATTAAAAATTTTTAAATGGAAAAAAGAAACATATATTGTTGAATATTTGACCGAAACAACAAGAATTTTCATTTATGTCAGCTTTTTCCGATTTCAAGATAATCCAGTCAGTCCTGTAGTTAAGAGCCTCACTATAAAAACTTTACGACTGTAATAATTTGCATTTACAGCAGCTACATACGTTTATTTTATTACCTAGTGTCCTAAATACGGCCTCTGGTAGGTAAACCTGGTAGGCATTACTCATATAATAACCTATCCGCATCAAGTGATGGTAAGCATTGTAAATCTATACAGGAAGTACATTGAAAATATTCCACATAAGCTTTTAAACTTTCGCATTATTTGATAATATAATTATCGTTCATCGCAATATATAATTGACGTCTCGATCAGGTTGTTGTGCAAATCACCATCCTCCGAGTTTTTTCTCAACTAAGTTGGGGTCGGCTAACTACGATAAGTCTAACTACGATACGGCCGAACTGCGAAATTTTACGTGAAGTGACTGCCATCAGACCTCCACAACCCAAGTACTAGGCGATACCGAAATTCTGTAGATAGACCAGGTTGTCGGACTTTTTTAGGGCTCCAACTACCCGCAACGAATGCCAGAGATGTTCAGGCAAATCAAAGGTAGGTATTTAATAGTTTTAAAATACGTGATCACGTTAATTTCCATCAATATCGTTATATTTTACCCTAAACCCTGTAATCTTCTACTGAGAAGAAGTGAATCTTTTACCCGTGTACTGCCTCACCAATAAAATTGTTACATAGTCATTCACAATATGACAGAAGCATCAACCTAATCGTAACTAATATTGGAATTGGTTACTCTTCCGACGCTGGGGACGCGGTGGGGAGACGGAAAAAAGTGTTAGCGCAACGAAAAATGCTGACCATGAGCAGATTTATTTTATTTACGCCATCTGTGGATTCTGCGCGATACTACTGTAATTTGAAGTTCGGGCAACTTTCACAGATGGTGCAATAATAAACATATTATACAGTGGGAGAGCCATTCTTCGGCACGTATGGGCTGTCTCGACCGAAGTGATACCACGGCCTCACAGAAAACCAGCAGTGAAGCAATGCTTGCATTGCTTTTCGCCGAACGATTGAGGTTTGCTTGATTATTACGCTTTTACACCTTAACTATTCAATCGATCATCGTGAATAGAGGCTCTATAGAGCATAGTGTAACCTAAGAACTGTTTCCGAGGGATTCCTGAATTGATTGACATAATCTACAGTAACGCGAACGAAGACTTATATATCCTAAGGTATAATCATAGGTAGTTAATAACCACGATCAATAAATGTAAAGCCAAACGAATAGGACATCCTAAATTATAATCATAGTTAATAACCACGATCAATAAATGTAAAGCCAAACGAATAGGACCATGTAAAGGGACTATCAAATAAGAACTGCACTCATAACATAAACTGTACCAAGGGTGGTCGCAGTAAATAAACTAACAAAAACTAGGTTTGTAAGTAATTGTGTACTAAAAACTAGAATATGAATTAACTGTAACTTTATAACAAGTTAAATGTGTAGACTTGAAGGTCTGCACGCAGAAAAACTAATGGGTACGGGGCTACTATTTGTTAGTGGATTAGTGACGTATTTTTAGGTGTTAAATGATCGAGAATGGTCCTAAACGCTGTTTTTTAGCTTTTTGGAGCTTAATGGTATCATTTAACTTATGGCATTCTTCTTTCACTATTATGTACACATCCAATTCAAGTCACAATATTTTCTTAATTCATCTCTTCGAACCCTCTCTGTTTATTTCAGTTTGACTTTCTTAGCGACATTAGACAATCATGTGGCAAAACTTATAGTAGTATTCCCCATTTGATTGAAGATTTCTCACACACACACTGAACTTACGTATTATGAAAAGGTTAAAGATTTTTTGATAGTTAATATTTTTAAACTTCTATGCAAGTATTTTGATACCAAAGTTATTGTTATTAGACATAAAAAGTGAAGACGAGAGACGAGACGAGACGAGAGACGAGAGAAGAAGTGACCTATGAAAATTGAGGAAACTAAGCCTAGTTATGATACTATACTAAGCACAATACTAAACACTTAACCACTTGTACCTATACTTCTTGTTCGCGTTTGTTTCGAGCCAGTTAATACATCATGCCAATTAGGGAATCGAGTTCTAACCGAGTTTGATCGTAGTAGGGCTCTCACGGTGAGCGTAGAAACCTAATTGGCACAAGAGAGTGCCACATCCTGACAGATAAATCGAATTAATACGATCATTCTAAGTTAATTGAAGGTTGTAAGTTTACCCACTTAAGGGAGAAATTGTTAAGCTGTTCGTTTACCTAGAATTAATGATAAAAAGTGTAAATTGTGACAAGGAAAATGTTGATAGATTTCTTATCTATCAATTTGACACATATATCGAGGATGTACCAGGCGTAGCGAATCAGTTATTATGGCCCTCCAACACAAAGGAAGCGTCCTCCGACCAGGCTAGATCATCATGCCGAGTGGACGGCGGCCCAACGGTTGATATTGGGATATTGTATGTGTACCAATCTGCGCGACAACTTTTTGACAACGTCTTCGATCTAGTATGAACTTATTGTATTGACATAGTACTGATCTAGTCTAAGTATATTTGGAGGATAGATTTATATCTTAATAAAATTGTAACTCTTTTCATGGTCAACTCAATTAATATTTATATGTAATACGATAAATTTTAAACAATTTGCACATCCCATTGGATAGAATATGCTGTGAACTATATTTATAAACTGACACCTGTAATACCATATTCGAGAAAATAAATAATTTCATTTCATTTCATTTCATTTAAATCTAATACCTATATAGGTCTAGTATCAACCTACCAACTACCTATCATTACGCCACAAAAAAAAAACTTATTAATGGTATGGCGTAATTTATAATATATGATGAGTGACAAACAGAAGATCCTGTTAGACGTTTATATATAGAAAGGACAGTTAGACTGAGTGGAATGACGTCATTAACATGTCTAGGAGTCTAGACAGGTGACTGATGCGCCAAGTTAGTAGCGGTACGCGACGGGACAGGTTAGACGGGGCTGTTTGCATGTAAACTCGAAACAAGGGTGACCCATTGATAATTGATTTATCTAAACAAAGTCTATAATCAGAGTTTATACAAACTTCTAGGCAGAAGAAAGAAGAATGACACGCTTGATGTAACGAGAGAGGAGTGTTACAAGCACATTGCTGGCCCTGTCAGCGTGTTAGTTTCTTAAGAATACCATTTTAAGGAGATCTCTCATATTGCGTTAAGCGTCCGACGTTCTTGTTTTAAAAGAAAGAGAACCAGCCATTGCTAGTGGTTAACGGTGCGATGAAAGGATCATAATCCTCTCTAATATTATAACTGCGAATGCGAGTTTTTAAAGTGATAACTTCTTTAGGCACGTTTGTGCACTTTTTCTATTCGAAAAAGCACTGAACTCGTGACCGTCACGCTAATAGTACCTATATAGATCCACTAGAGGGCGTTAATCTAAACATTGAGTTCTGTCAGCTCCTTATTAATTAATGTCACCAACCTGCTAATGTGACGATTTAAGTTCGTCGTTTCGTTAAGTTTTCCCGGTCCCATGACTGCCTATTTTTTTGTTTGTGACGCTCTTTAATGAATGCCTTAGTTTCTCATTCGTCATCACCATCATCATCAATATTTTCTAAAAATGTTGGGTGTAATTTATCTATAATATGTATGTATTTAGAAATATATAACTATGTTTATCAGTAGTCTGGTTACCATAGTACAGGCTCTGCCTAGTTTGGGATCAGATGGCCGTGTGTGAGACGTGTGGAGTTATTATTACCAGGAGTTATTACTTCAAGAACGTGAATTTTGGAATACTTTAAATTTATATTTTTTATATTTATAGAAGAAATGTAGAAAGCTTACAATTTAAAAAATTACATGAAAATTTCTACGTTAAGCTACACGAGTCCAGTATAAATATTGACCTGTCATAAGACGTAAGTCTATACAATGATAATTCAATTTTTTATACTGGCCAATAAAATAAACCAAAAATGAATTATTATCGAAATTCGACCACCAGACGATCTCTAGTCCGTAAAAAAACGCTGATTCTTATCATTTACCGCCTTTATGGAAATGGGATGACATAGCTTTTATCGTTTCGTTCAACTTTCCACACACCCTAATCAAAACAAACTCAAATAGAAATTCTCGCCACCACCCGTTATTACAAGCTCACACACGAACATATACCCACTATATATGCAAATAAGGAGAAAATGATGTACCTAATAGTACAGTTTACCCTTTGATTAAGTGCCTGTAACCGTGATGACCTACATTTTCTACACTCCCTACTTATCTTGAGGATGCCTATTTGATTTAGACTAGAGAAAATTTCTATGCAAGTAATAACAGTAAGTAGATTCAAGTTTAAGCATCAGACAGTCTCTGTTATCATAAATTCTATAAAGACATAGCTAGGATCAGGAAAGGTGATTATCTCGTGTACGCCGCTGCGCAATCTTAACGTGTTGTACACATATTCAAATCAGCTTAAGAACTTTCATTGCGTGATGCAGGATCCGTAGTTACAAAGTTCGGTTTATAGTCGCTAGATGGTAATGTAGTGTTTACTGAGGTCACTGGAAGTTGTTGTTGGGAAACCCTATTGCCGGCAATCGGGCACCTTGGGAATAAAAAAGCCAAAGTTGGGAGTATGAAAAGTTAAGCTAGGGAATAACTTTGCGTACCTGTGACTTGTACTGGCTGTTGCCGCGAAGTTCGAACCCTGTAAGGGGTCGTCCATTAATTACATGATGTTTTTTAAGCAACTTTTTAACCCCCTCCCCCCTGGTAATACGTGGTGAGGTTATGGACTTACTTTACCGTAGCCAAAATCACGTGTATTTTTTTAGTTCAAAATATATTAAAGTTTTTCAGAATATTATCTTTAAATAAAGATATAATAGCGCGTTCTACGAATAAACGAAACGAAACGAAAAAGTGACACAAAAACAGACTAACACATTCATAAATAGGGTTTAGCGAGAGAATGAAACAGAATACAAGTATAAAGTTTCTTATAATCTTTGTCTTTGCGCCTGCGTACTACAAATCCTTCAGAAAATGCGTCATAGTCAACGAGGTGTATCTTTCACGTGTATATTTTTTGTGCATTTGCGTATTAAATTCGTTGGTTAATTAATTTATGTTAATTATTTAACACATCTGTGTTAATTTGACCAATAACTTTTATCTAGATTATCTAAAATTAAATTTATTAACATTGGTAAATTATTTGTGTTGATTTTACTTTTTGCCTCTCATTCTCTCGTAGGCTACTTTTCTGAAGTTTCATTTCTGCCGTGTGTGACTTGCACACACACACTTTTTTATCCTGAACAAAGTACTTACTGTTCTCTAACGATAGAAAATAACTTTAACGGGGGAGGAGCCAGTACAACATAAAGTATTATAAGCATTATAAGCTATCGTTTTATCGAGAAGTACTGCCTCTGCCATGCAGTTTCACAGCAGTTTAAACACGGGACAGAATTTTCTCTAGATATTCTATAATTATAAATTCCTTTGTCTAAAGCTTTCTCTCAGTAGTACTCTCCATGGAAAATATACAGGCCTATTCTAGCAACTTATTTTCTATATGAAAGCTTTTACTCCAAGCGAAATCAACAGTATTTATATTAGCATAAGTGTGTCACAGGTGATCAAGAAAATCTAATGGAACATAAATGCAGTATACCTATTTAATACAACCGTTTATTAAATCATAACTGCGATATATATGGTGTTTACTGCTTTAGCTACTGTTTTAGCCACAAGTTAAGAGGATATGATTCTTTATCACTACATATTAAAAAACAAAGTCCCCCGCCGCGTCTGTCTGTTTTTTTCTTATGGTATAGGGGGCAAACGAGCAGACGGGTCACCTGATGGTAAATGACAACCGCCGCCCATAGGCACCTGTAACTCAAGAATCACAAGTGCGTTGCCACCCATTAAGGTGGGACTAGGAGAAGAGGGCGAGGAGGGGAGAGGGGAAGGACGGGAATAGGGGAGAGGGAAGGGTTATTGCCTCCGGTAACCTCACTCACACGGCGAAAAGCAATGCAAGCATTGCTTCACAGACGGTTTTCTGTGAGGCCGTGGTATCGAGCGGAGTCGAGCCGGCCCATACGTGCCGAAGCATAGCTCTCCCACGTAAATTGAATCTTTGAATTTTGAAAATAATCCTAATAAAGTGTAATTCCAATATAAAATTCTGTTAGATTAAAGTATTTATTACCCAACAGCAATCGTATATATTTAGTGCGTGCCTAGCTCCCAACCTCGACTCATAATGAACATCTAGTTGATCTGTAGCCGGCGCTTTCCTGTCCACTTTCCACCCGCACTATAAATAATATCATTCGCACGGTAAGCCTATTTCAATAAATACGTATCAACTTTCTCGGTTCAGAATAAAGAGATGGGCAAGCTATTTTATTGGTTTGAGTTTTAACATCGATTTCGTGTCTAGATGAGTTTGTATACAATAAACTAATTTATGTACTGATTTTTTCATACTTCTTTTATTTTACTATTATACCTCATCACATCTTGAACAATTTTGAAAGAGGTCGAAGAAAGTGAGTTTGTTGTTTGGTGGATTGTTATCTTTTATGCCTTAACTACCAAGGCCGTCTTAGGCGATGCCGGGGCCCTTGGGCCAACAATTGGGCCCCTATTAGAAAGTAAAAACTAAATTTAATTTTGCACAACAAATCTTCTAAAAGGAACCATTTTTTTTCTTCCTTCAGGTCAAATATTCTATTTTATACTCATAATATTTTTTTTATGATATAAATTTTTAATAACATAATTGATAAGTTAGTAAGTTGTAGCTGTGATCGATCTCCATTATGATTTGTAAACATAAGCTATGTAATGTTCTTTAGTAACTTTAACACTTGATTAGCTTTTGTATCGTTGACATAGATGTTGTGTTTTTATTAAGATAGTGCCTTAAAAGGGGCCTTTCGGTACCCCCGTTAGAATGGGGGCCCTGGGCACGTGCCCCGTGTGCCGGTTCATCGTGAAAGTATGCATACACGTTGTCATGGATACAAAAGATTACATAGGTTTCACCTTTCATCCAGAAAAAGGACTGTTTTAATCCAGCATAAAATTGACGCGTGAAGCCGCTGCTGAAAGCTATTGCACTATTTTTCTACTGTGAGAAATGTTGCAAAAGTTTCAGTGACAATCCATAATATCATAACACTCCTTTGCCAATGATCATACCGGTAACCGCCGTGTGCTTGTTTGAAAACTCAGTTGTTAAAAAAACACATTAAACATTTCTAAAATAGTAACGCACATAAAATACCTATATAAAGTGCTAATGGTGTCCGGGCTTTGTTTACTCCGAAATCAAAACTGATCACACAGTCTCTATTTACGTGTGCAGGTATCGTAAAAATTACAATAGAAAATAGAAAACGCAATACATCACTCTTTATGAATACACAAATGCCTTAGAAAAACATCTTACTAAATATATGACGACAAGCGAATACTATCAAAAAAACCTCATTTGAGAAAGTTCTAGATCCTTCAATTTTAGACCGTATTAACTATAATAAAGCAATATACAAAAATAACAATAAAGAGCTCATGTAACAAAAGATAATACAAAGTTCTAATCAATATTATTAAAGCCAGAGAGTCTTCCTCAACACTTACCTTAAATGGTATGTATGTTGTACATATTATTGCTGTGATTTACTTTACAAATGAACTCTCAGAATTAACTGTAGGTTAAGTTTATAAGTACTTTACTAACACTCAGACAATAATGTTGATTCAATTATTTAGAATCTCTAGTTCATTCTTAAGGCTCATTTACACGAAACAATTTATTCAAGCAAGTATGTTGATATCTCTTTTGTTTCGGTAAGTTAAAGAGAGATGTTAGATTCTAGATCCAAGAAACCTGACACAAATGAGGTCTAACATTTGATACAATTAGCATACGTTTTCTCTTAAATGCATATGCTTTTACAACGTTTCTATCATTATTAAGATAATTGTCCTAAGGCATTACATATGAAGAGCAATGGGAATAAAATGACTGTGTAAACAGTAAATAGCACAATTTAAATTCATAAAGCAGTTACCTTTTGTTTTCATCGTCTTCTTACCCTTTTCCCAAATTTTATTTGGGGTCGGCGCAATGTGCTTTTTTCTTACATTCTTCTCTATAATTAGTCAGTTACTGCTTAATCCATTTCTAGGCATATCTTCTTTCACACAGTCCGTTCATCTTTACTTTGGTTATCCTCTACTTTTATGTCCTTCAACTTCCATACACAAAGCTTTCTTCACCACATTTTGCTCATCCCTCCGCATCACATGTCCATACTGCGATAATCCGTTGCTCATCAACTATTCATTCACTGGTGCTTTTATTTATCTTTCTGCTGATTGATTTTAGTACTTTACACGTCTTATGTTAATAATTTCGACTATTTCATTTGATAACCCAAAAAAAAATACATGGAAGACCCACGCGTCAACTGAGACTGAGCGGCAATTTGAATAAAATATAAACCTTATTCCACTAAAATAGACCCGAAAATCGTATGCCGCTGCTAGATGTAAAAAAATATACTACTTCCATACGATTTTCAGCTCTGTTTCAATGGAATAAGGTAAGGTTTATTTTGAGATAACCAGCGTTGTCTACTTGCGTCTGGTGATTCTACTCACGACCTGGAAACCAACAGTGGGTATAACTGCTTAACTCCAGTATTTTGTGGAAAACTAGACTTTTTATCGTGTGCATATTTTTGGATCTTTGGTACTATTTTTGGCATGCTGTGTGTGCATAACTACTAAACTGATCGAGCGATTTTTTTGTTTGAAAAGTGACTTTATCGAGTGTTCTTAGCTATAATTCGAGAAACTATTAAGCAGTTCGAAGGCCATTAGCTGTTTTCTGATTGTTGAAAGGATTTTCGAATCGGGTTAAGTATTATTGAAGTGATAACTTCTTATGGGAGGGTAAACCGCTTCGTTACGTAACGCGTTACGGCGCCAGTATGTCTGGCGTTTAAGTTATAACTTTTATCGGGCGTCCCAAAACGCACACGTTTTGTTTATATTTATACTTATTAAAAACATTAAATAGTGAGAGAAATATTACTGGTGTAAATACAGCCTATGATCCAGAAACGAGAAAAAAAATACCTAATTGGAGACTTCTCCACAGAAGGAGCTAGCAACACACCATATGTAGCCACCATTTGCATACGATACATTTCAGATTCAATCGATTCTCGCTATCGATCCCGGCAGAAATCGATACACCCATTTCTAGACACATCACTAGTGAACAGAAACTATGTACATAAGAATGTAGGTACGTCCTTACTCTCACATATAAACTTGTTAAAAGACTTTAGAGACATGGTTATCTAGACATCTGATATTTACTACTTGCAATTATTTTTAATTACTAGTAGGCCTTATTGGAATAGATAATTAGAAACAAAATTTTCTAAAAGGTATTTTATGCTGAACATGATAGCTTTGTAAGTGAAAATAGTATTTTTATACGGAGAATAATTTTGTTTAGGAAAATCGTCACGTACTAACTTTTAAACTTTTGCGTTGTATGGAATATAAGTACGCGATTTCGTACTTAATAGGTATAACATACCTTTGAATTGCCTAACATTTCGACCAGGTTGCACTGGCCGCGGTTACAAGCTGACTGCCTCAGTACGTAATGGTGTTAATTCCCATCAATATAATTATACATGTATAAAATAGTGACGTAATAAAAGTTGGTTTTATTGGATCGTCATTTTAATGTAATTGTATTTTATTCCGAATATTTTTCTGTAACAGATTTTTTTTTTAAATCAAAACCGTTATAAAAGACAAGTTGATGCAATCTGCACGATTGTGAATAGGGTGGGTGAAACAATAACAGTCCATGAGCAAACTACAAAATAATATTCTGAGCTGTAACAGTGACTGTTGTATGCTAATCTTACTAGTACATAATATTATAAATGCGGAAGTTTGCATGGATGCTTGTTTATTACTCAATCACGCATCGTACGGACCTAGATGAAATTTGGCATATATATATATATAAAAGCCTAGAATAGCACGTACGCTGAGCCTGGAAAAAACTACGGTTCCCGTAGAATATTTCCACACGAACTAAGTCGCGGGTAACAGCAAATTATTAATATATCTGCGTAATAAATAGACACTTACAAGATGCAGCGTTCAACACCAGATTGAAATTCATCAAGTGTTTACCCTTTACAAGGTTCTGTCCCGTTAAAATAATATTGTGACCATTTTATCTGTAAATACTAAACTATTTAGTATATACTTTTAATTGTTATCCATTTCTATGTTAAAGATTATTGTCTTAGAGACATAAACCACTACACTTTGTTGAAACCACAATTAAATTAAAATGTAAACAAATGAAAAAATCAAGCAATTTGAATCGTAGACATATAATTATAATTTTATTAAAGGCAAATTTAATATTTAAAAAAAAACTTTGAAATAATACCTATAAATGATTACCAAAAAAGGTACAAAAGATATTTGGACCTGTATGTACTTTCTACACGCCTTTTTAAAAAAGCAATTAAAAGCTTAGGCATATACCTAGTAAGATTTTTATTCAAATTAAATTTAGTATTTACAAAAATAAACTGAAATAATATAAACTATTTCCAAAAAAAGATATAAAAAATATTTGCACCTGTATGTATTTCTTACATGTCTTTTTCTAATATATATTTAAATAATTCATTTTGAAGTGTTTATAAACAATAGACTATTTTGTAGACGTTACATTTAAATCACAATATCTATATATAGTTTTAGAATGTCGACAACAGGCCCATCTACCTCACAAAAAGGCTTTAAATAAACACAATTATCATGCCAGTAGTTTAATCAAGTAACTTTCGCGTTCCTTTCACTCGCAAATCAATTACACTTTAATCTTAGAGCGAATTAATAATACTTTGTTGTAATTTTACCTTGATTAAATGATGTTTTTAAGAAAATAATTATGGTGACATGGCTTGAAGTAATGGATTGCTGATAATTTTAAGTAATTAGCGCTTATAAGTATTATTAAAATTATGGAAATTTCAGCAGTTCGCGGTGGTCAAGGTAGACAGTTAATATGACGAATTTAACTAGCTTTAGGTATTGTTTAACTTGAACTGACGTAAAGGGATTTAAAAAGATTAGAGTATAATAGCTGGGGGACCCCGGCCAATGATGTTTGGAAGTCTTATATACTAAACCAGCGAGAAAACTTTCATTGCGTGATGCCGCATCAAAAGTTACTTCGAAATTCGGATAGTCTTCGCTAGATGGAGCTAAGATATGTTTTTGCTAATTGTGGATGACGCCACAGGAATTTATAATCTAAGTCCCCTCACCACGTGCGTTTTAGAAACTTAAAGATAAAGGATATTTTCGTTAGGAAACGTTGGTCTCTTAGTTATGGTTTGTGAAGTCTCGCAATTTGTAATAGGTCTTCGTGGTTTAGGTACTATAGAATAAATACTTACATACTGAAAGCAGGCCCGCGTCTAGCCATGAAACAGGTTACAAATAGAGGTGACATCAATGGCCTTACAGCTTTAATTGCTCCATAACGTATTTTATACTTTATTAGAAAGCTTAATCGCAACTAGCGATTACAACACCTTGTTTATAAGTTACATTATACTCGTACACTGGTGTAATATACTGAAATGTTTTATATACTTCTACCGTCTTTTTCTTTGGCTAAAATTCCTATTATTTTGTATAATTGCCATCGTATAGTATATTTGGTAAAGAATTACGTACCTACTCCAATGGGCAATCGTATTTTTTTAACATTCAGAACGGACACACTACCTTAAAGTGTGGTTAACATCTTTATTGATTGAAAAAACACACTGCTGGAGGTGTAGATGAATAGGTGTTGTAAGGGACATTACACTGACACAAAAAACAACCATACAACCCTAAAAACAACCTAACAACCAGTCTAGATGATCATGCCTGGCGGACCGCGGCATAACGGTTGATGTTTGGAAGTTGTATATGTAATACATGTATCAGCGCGAGAACATTAATTGCGCGACGCAGCATCAGTTGTTCGCCTGGTCTTCACTAGATGGCGTAAGATCTGTATTTCTGTATGTAAGAAGACGTTCAGGTCGTAGTCGCGTCGAGGAAGTCTTGATTACTGTCTATTTAATATTTTATTACCAACCCATAGGTTATGACCCCATAACCTAAATTTAATATCTATCAACTACTGAACATTTCCACACATAAACAATTTATATTCTGACACAATAATTGACAAGCTTTTATTGTCTGAACATCTGTTTATTAGCGCAAATAGACAAGCAGTGCTACACAATTGTGAGTACACGTGCAAACATTGTAGAATAAATTGTTTGAGGGGTGCGACTTCATACGTTTCATTGTATTAGACAAATAAAAGTAAATAGACATTCATGAAAAGTGATTGTTTATTAGGTTACAAATTGCTCACAACATTCGAAATGTTTAACACAAAGTTGCATTACATTACACGAACGTTTTATAGTAAAATAAATAAAACATAAATGAAGAAACACTAAAACCAAACAAAAGAAATAAAAAAGACCCAATCATAGTGAAATGTGGTCTAGTAAGCTTGTAGCCGCTGTGTCCAGCTGAAGTGCTGGCAGCAGAAGAAATACACGGCGGCTAAAGCAAGTTAAAGAAGACAATAATTTTATGAAACTGCAAACTATGCCAACTCATATTATAAGTACAGACAGATATTTATTTAATACAATATATTTGTGTAAGATTACAAGTGCCACATTTCTCGCGCATTATCAACCTATCCATCTAACGATCCTACTCATCTACAGTAACCCAAGACTATACTAGTGTAGTTTCTCTTTTTTTTTTTTTTTTGGTATGGCTCACGGTTCGTATCGCCACAAACAAGTAAAAGGTATGGAAACAATATGAAAAAATAAAAGGAAATTTTGAATTTGGATAGGATCTGGATCAAAAGGAGATAAGGAACAAATTAATATACATATTAAGTTTTAGAAAGATTCATAGGTTGTTATAAAAGAGGCTAAAATATTATATACATCAGGAGTATTAGAAGACAAAAGTAGGGGAATAGATGAAGGAAGTGGAATGCAGATGGAAACTAGGGATGAAATTAATTTAGAGTTATCATATAATGGGCAAGAAAAGAATAAATGATTCAAATCACCCACTTCACCACACTCGCACAGGTCACTGTTGACAATTTGGAATCTGGCAAGGTGAGCCGGAGTACATATATGACCAAGTCTCATTCTAATGAGGGAACTTGTAACACGTTTATTGTAAATAATTTTGCTGAACCAAGGCTTTTGAGGCATCTTTGACTGGATGCTAGCATAATATTTACCTTTGTAACGGCTGCATTCAGCCCAAAGATTCTCCCAACGCTCTTTTAGATAAATAGATGGTAAAGAAGCCGTGTCATGGTAGTAATTTATATACGGATCTTCAACTCCATCCTGTACAGCCTCATTAGCTAAACGGTCTACCATTATATTTCCTACAATTCCACAATGACTCGGTATCCATGCTAAATAGACAATTAAATTTAGATTACAGCACTTTAAAAGTAAATCCCTAATATCAACAATAATAGTATATATATCACCCTTAAATGGAAATCTGCCTAAAGCTTGTAATGCACTTAAGGCATCAGAAAAAATAACAGTTTTTTCAAATTTGTTTGAAATGACATACTCAAGAGCTTTAAAAATAGCATAACATTCTCTAGTAAAAACTGAAGTTTCAGGAGGAAATTTGATTTTAAATTTATTATTAAATTGTGAATGAAACACTCCCACTCCAACCTGTCCCGTAGTAGAATGTTTCGAAGCATTTGTAAAAATGTAATGAAAGTCTCTCCATAAATTATCTCTGATGCAGTTGCATGTAATATTTGCTTGAGGGTCATCCCTTCCAATACCTAATGAGTAATGTATGTTTGGTGACAAATCTCTTTTTTTAATTACATCAGTAATCAGTCTCCGTTTCGTTCAGAAATCCATAGCGCATATCCTCCTCCTTTGGTGCTAAATGCTAAGTGCTAAAATACTAAGGCCACTGTGAGCCTCTCTCTTAGCGGTATTATACTAAAATTATCCTACCCGAATGGCTGCCTGTGGGAAAAGAAAAACACAAGCGCCTGGTAACGCCTGCGTAGCTTGCACATTGTAAGAGGACTAATCATAGCCTAAGCATTTCCGAGAAAACATCAAATAGCAATCACTATAAAAATGGGAATCAGCAATCATTACATTGATAGGTGCCACCGTTAGGTAAATATAGTTTGTGTTGACGCGCAATGTAAAATATTACAATATTTTGTTAAGGGGAAGTTGAGCAGCCTGACTAGCCCAGTAGTTATAAGACAACACTACCAGCGTGTCATGTCGTTTCCTGCTGGTGAATAGGGTCACCAAATCTGCATTGGACGGTGGAAATAAGGATAGTAAAGTACATGTTCTTAATAATATCCAAAGTCATTTTAAACGCCGCGCCGGTAAGCTTACCATCATTTCGGCCGGGTACTTGTTTGCCAACTTCTTTTGCTGAGTTTGTCCTGCTGGTTAGTAGGTAGCCAGAGGTCTTGGGTTCGATTCCCACCCAATACAAATAATTGTATGATGAGTATGATATGATATTGTTCTGTGTCTATAATATTTATGTATTTATAAATATATAACAATCTTTATCAGCAGTATGGTTACCACAGTAGAGGCTCTGCCTAGTTTGGGATCAGACGGCCATGTTTAATTTATAAAAAAATATCTATAACAACACGCCGCTCACTTGTTTGAATTGTATCTATATTCTGTTCTATCCTTTTGCCCCCAAAATGCTCAAGTAGGTCAAGGGTGTTCGTGCTTTTTGAGAGTCGTCAACTAAGCTACAGCAGCAACCCAGATCGAAGTTCTATCAATCTTAAAGTAAAATGTAACCCATAAACAGAAATATATTGCCATCCTGAGTCGCAAAACACATAACCGTACTCAATAGAGTTATCGAGTATATATTACATACAATTACCAATTCCATACTCACTTGCAAATAGTACAGTACGCGTTAAATATTTAATAAATTCCCAATATCATTGAACACAAATTAAATTTTACAGCTCCGTAAAGCTTGGTAAACATAAAATCTTGTGTAATAAGACATTGCCGCTATTGATACAGGAAAGTGGCACAATGAAGCAACTATCTACCTGCATTTGAGCGAATTTTACACGTGTATCAACATGGAATCAAACGGCAGTTCCATATATAGAAGGTAGATATACCTGTGGCATTTATTGTAGGGTGACATGGCTTTACGCATGGAAGGGATAATTGATTAAAAATTAGAAATGGATAAGGTTTCTTTTCAGTCCACAGAAAAACCGTAGCTGAACAGTGAAATACTATATGACATAGTGGTAATGGCTAGCCATTGGGAGAGTTCTACGCTTGGTTAGTAAGTGTTTTTTTTATTTCATACACTTAATACTTAATCTAAATCCGTTCGTTTAAATCAGTAAATCGCTAAACAATTTGTCTTGTCCGTCTCTCGTCCTTGAAAATGGTGTATTGAAATCATCGTAGACAATTAGTTGCCGATTTAAAAAATTACATTATATAAAAAATCATAACATTTTTGACAGCTTGGAAAATAAATATACAGTAACTGACAATGAACAAACACGTAATTAAAATATTTATATTTTTAATTATTTTTGTAACTGCCTGCTAGAGTGCCCTTTCAGTGATTAAACTGTTTCATTTTTCACATGTGATTCATATATACCCTGTATTCATGGCAAACTATATTTATATATATAGTACCATGAAATTATTATTTTTTATGCTGCATGTCGTATATCCGAGACCTTAAATGCGACATGTTAGGCGATATAAATTCTTTTGAGAAAATATCCTTAATTTCTTCGACATACATGGCCCACCTACTACCTGTCACAGTTATTGGAAGGCAATGTTTGAAGCCAGATGTGCAGTACAACGGATGTAAATATTTACAACTTTTCTGTAGCTTCCGTAATGAAATTGCAGTTGAAATGGTTTTCTTCTACATACATTTGTTTTATATCCACTTTTATGAAGGCCTATGTTAAATTTTTTGTGAAGGTATATTCGGTTGTAGGTGTTTGTATATTCGGTTTTGAATATGTTTGAGATAAATTATAAAAGGTTATAATTTATTATTATAATCATAGTTGTGTGGTCTCCGTTAATAACATTTTTAGTATTCTAAGAAAGTTATGTTGTCATAACTAACTTGTTGGTTGGTCTGGGTTGAGGAGCAATAGTTTTAATGGCTGTCGGCTGTGTAAACTTTCAATAGGGTGATGCAGGATACTTTTCGAATGTCGTTTGGCTTTCAACGCGCAAATGTTCGACTGTATTTGTGAGCATTTAAAGGCAGACTTTCAGACGAGATCAGCTCTTGTTTGCCAAGTTAGTTCTATAAATCACATTATAACAAACTTTTAAAAAGCATATTTACATATTTCGGCTAGATTGGCGGTTTCTACGAATAGACTATAGGATGAGAAAGGGAATTTACCTTCAATATATATGTAGATCTTTGCAGACACGTCAAATTAGCACCTACAGTCTACAATTTAAGACTCCAGCCTAGACCGTGGTGAACAAACTCTACTAGGGCGGGCTTACAGGTTTCAATGTATGAGTGACAGTCCTAGGGTTGCAATTTATTTAAGTCACCTCTATCCTCTTCGCTACCATCCGAGAGGTCATGTCCTTTGCTTATAAAAAAGAAATCTTACAATATCATATCTTAATAGAGACTTTGTGGCCAGTACGAAGCTCTTTGTACGGTTCGGTGGCATTGTATATACATGCCAATAAGGTCGAATGTGGTTTTGCTACAAAAAAAAAACAAACATGAGTGTTACCACTTATTGATCCATTAATCGTGTTAATGAATACTGACATATACTTTCACAGAACATAATCGTCCATGTTCGCTGTCGCATCGAGTTGCAATAAACGATATGATTGAGCAGAATTGATTAGACTTGAGCTTTTAATGTTACTTGTGGTTTGGGTGACAGATCGCTAACCAATTTATTAGACGATTTTTTGTCGAACAAGAATCTATAGAAAGATCTATAGAACAAGGTAGTTACTTTTTATTAATAGCTTAATTTATTTTCCTTCTTAGTATTAAATATCGTTTGGACTTCATCGAATAAGATTGGCGCTGCCTGCACACTTAACGAAAAACCTAGTATATCACCATACTACGTTTTCTGTCAAGTCTCTGTCAAGGGATCATTGATGAGACAAAGCGATCATAGATAAAGGCACTTCAATAAAAATACCATTAATTATATTACTTACACAGATGCTCTACAGTATTGTGTTAATGACATTTATTGAGGACGAAAAAGAAAAAAGATTAGGATAAAACAATAATAATATTTCGGCACATAATAATATTAGACACGCAGCGCCATCTAAACACAAATTAAGTATACCTTTTACTATGGTATCTAGAACATGGTCTGCTGAGATTCTTGGAGGCTTCCCTCTTAGGGTATACCCAGGTTCCCTGTAATAGACCCATTTGTGATGAAAAGCCGTGAAGTTTTAATCGGTTCGATTCCGACGTATCACTACACCGTTAGCTCCGGTGAAGTGATGACCCGTGGGGGATTTTTCAAATCCGACTTGTAGTTGTAAAGATTAGATCGTTTAAACAAACAAACAATCAAACAAAACCTCAACTTTATTACTTGATTAGATACTTTGTCTACCTCGTCGTGGGTTTGAATCCCCCCCCTGTATATGAAAAAGTGTCGGTCAATAGTGTGTATTAAGGTGGCGTCACCGAAGCTAGAGGGCGTAGAAACAAGGAAGGAGGAACTTCCACTTCTTAATGGCGCACTTATCAAAATAAACTTTAAATCAGAAAACAACGATGACATAAATTAATTAGACACGTCTGACTAAATTTATTATGTTTTTCTCCATTACTCATTTATCAATTACTACCAACTCGCCCCGGCTTCGCATGGGTAGCAGAGCATAATATATTGATTTTTTCTGACATCTTCAACAATCAATATCATATTTCAGGCATTTTACACAAAACGTAAACAAACTTTACACCTTAAACTTCTTCATGAATCGCTCTGTCTATTGGTGAAATCCGCATGAAAATCCATTCAGTAGTCTTAATGTCAGTAGGAAGTTTTAACTCCGCTCACTTCACTCCATCGATAACAGATAAGTTCATATCATCATACACTTTGTCTACACTAGCTGCTTCCATGTGGAGACTTTTTCGGTTTGGTCCCATACAAGATGGTGCTCCTTAGATCTACCCTCCATAGTTTGGAACTAGACAGCGATGTGTACCTAATATGAAAAACTATAACCGTTGAGATATAGAAATATTTTTTCTTGATTTGATTTTTCTTTTTTGACTGATTTTTCATGCGTGAGTCACTAAAGGGACTAGTTGAAAACCAACTGTAGCAACGATATATGCTGAACTAGGTCCTATTTTGACCACCATGAGACACCCCTTGTATTTCTTTTTTTTTGTTTTATCGTGTAATTTATTATTTTATTCAATTACCTTTTGTTATTTTATTTTCTTTTGTGATTTTTTTTGATGATTGTTGATGTCTTAGTGTGTGACTAAACAAATGATTGTTCTTTCTTTCTTTACTTTCTTTCTTCTTCTTACATTACGTTCTATATTCTGAACTGTGCATTTTAATATAAAAATAAAAAATATAAATTCTTATAAGTTTAACCGATTCCTAAAGTACATAAAAACACTTTGGAACAAAGTGATTCAAGTACCTTTCAGAGACGTGATTTTTTTTTAAATCATGCATCAAACATATTGATTCAATAAATGCTGGCCGTCAAAAAACCAAAGCCAAACTCTTTGTCTTTTTCTTAAGCAGAAACCGTCAAAGTTACTAAAAATAAACTATGCACATTCTTGTACATTTATGGAGACTGATTCATTCATACAAATATTGCTACTGAGTGGCCAATGTGACCATGTCTTGAGGTGCAACTCAACAATGGAACAGGTTGCTCTCCCTTTATAGCAAACAATTTACTTATTAGATGGGAGAAAAATTGGGCCGGTAAAATGACGCTATCATTTCTGAAATTTTATGATTGTTGTTTTATTTACCAGCAACATGGTTACAAGTCGTTAAGAAGTAAATAATTATATTTTGAATATAGTAGTATAGTTTAGATCAAATTTTTACATTACTTTTGACAACTCTTTTTACGTATTATCAGAGCAGGATTACAAGGAACACAATACGTTATTTGTCAGACAATCTCAAGTGTATATAGTACTTTATACTTTAATTTATTTTTTTATTGAATAAGTCTCAAAGCTGATTAATATGAAATCGAAAAACAATAAAAACTAGGAATAAAATTTTTACAAAAAAATTTCATAGGCAGTAATTTGTATTTAGGCTTCTCAACATTTTCTGTTTATTATTTTACATATTCAATATACACTTAAAGTATATTAAATAAATAAAGAGAATAATAATAATAATAAATTTATTTCGGATATTGATCCATAAATGTGTTAGTAACAATGATCTTACAACTATGTTAGTTCTACATTACAAACAATAATAATCACAAAAATAATCGTGGGGATGCGCTAGCATGCAGCCGCATCCAGCTTTGTAGGACTGGAAGGTCCCATCTCTCAGACAATACTCTCAGGATGCCATTGGTGCTGCCTAGCAGTCGAGTAGACATTGACGCGCTCCGCTTTCTTATGATGGCATAAAAGTCATCGCAATGTGCCTCCGCGAACATATTTGAGGCGCTACAAAACCTCGGCAGATTCAACAGCATCCTGAACGCATTGTTGTACTGGACGCGTAATGCGCTGTACGCCCGCTGCGTACTGTTAGCCCACAGGCTGCACGTGTAGAAGGACTGACAATATGCTTTGAAAAGAGTAACCTTGACGGGTGTAGTACAACGTGCGAACCTGTGAGCCTACATAATACACCGGACAGACAGCGCCCTACGCTCCCTCTCAATATCAAGATCATCTGATAAATCATCGGTGACCCAATGGCCAAGGTACTTAAAATTGTTTACTCTATTTAAAGGAGTACCGCAAAGAGTGACTGGAGGTACGATTGAGTAGCATTTGGTACCAGCTTTAAATATGATAAACTCGCTCTTCTTGGTATTATACTTGAGACCATGAGCCGCCGCATATGACTCACAAATGCCTATTAACTTACGTAATGCACCAATCGATGGGCTCTGCAACACCATGTCATCAGCGTAGCTTATGTTATTTATGCACACACCATCAATAGAACCAATGTTTGTGCTACTGAGCCCACCGATCAGCCCATTCATATACAAATTAAAGAAACGAGGCGAGGATATACCACCTTGCCTTACGCCGCACTCAAACCTGTACATATCCGACCGTGCATCCGACCATCTTACACTATTTTGCTGCTGACTGTACCAGTATTTAAACACATAGTAGCTTCTGCCACAGCCTGTCATAGCTAACAAGGTCAAAAGCTTTTGATAGATCTAAATAACAATCGTATACAGGTGTATTTCTAGCTGTATAGTACTGAACAGTCTTCTTCAGACATAGAATAGCACTGTCAGTTGATAAACCGGGCCTGAATCCAAACTGAGCGTCATTAAATTGCAGGTACTGTCCCAACTGCTGATCAAGCAAACTCTCCAGCACTTTAGCAATGACAGTCGCAAGTGAAATTGGCCTATAATTAGACATAGTTAACAAGACGCCAGTCTTATCCTTTACGATAGGCACGACGTCCGTATACATTAAATCGTCTGGCAAGAAGCTATGACTAACACACAGGGTAAACAATAATGCAAGTACTCTCGGTAGATGTACGCCCGCATACTGCAAATGCTCGATGCTAAGACTATGATGACCCGGGGATTTACCTCTTACCATGTTTTTTATAACTAAAGCAACCTCCTTTGCGGAGAACCTGATATTAATATCCCCGGGGTGACCGTCCGCAGCGAGCACTTGCGACGAGGGCCCGAGAGGTGAAGATATACTGAAGTAGCGTTGAAAGGCACAAGCTATTTCATGTGGGTTGTGTACACCACCCACACTCACCGGAGAACATGACTTGGGGTTCAACTTACGTGTGTTTTTCCAAAAATTAGCAAAGTTTTTATTCGCATGATGTTGCGCAATAATGTAGACAGTCCAACGACTCTTTAAATATGTTGGTCTTACTGACAATGGGAAGATATCATAAGACCTTTTAACTGCAATGTTCAAAAGAGAAGTACGGGAGATATATTCAAAGATGAACAGTTGCAATTTCAGTAGACATTTATTATATCTTCCTCTCATATCATAAATCTTAACAACAATTTTCGTAGTGGTCAAAATCTTCCAATTTAGTTTATGCTTGGACCTACAGTTAGATAATAACTTCATTTACAATTGCGATATGAGTTGTTTTCAAGATTTTTTTTAAATTTTAACACGTGAAGCGGCATCTTACCGCTCTTCGAGCAAGTTTAAGCGTCCTACCGATGAGTCATAGAGTCAACGCACGGAACCCAACCGCGCGCCTTTGATGGTACTTTTTTCATTATTACCTTTTTGCAAACTCCATCGGGTCTGAGATGGATTCTATATTATTTACATTTATAAATTCTTCGCGGTTTATTTTCATCTCAGATTAGTAAAAAGTTATCAGTTTTTTATAATAGTTCGTTTTGTTTCGGTCACTTTGGATAACTTTGACTACGGACATGTTGATACAGGTTTCTCATAATTCTGAGGAAATGAATACATGAACATGAGTGATGGTAATTATACGACAATTTTAAGAAAATAATGCTAGACACGTGCTTAGATAGTTTAACGTCAATAATAATGAAAGGAAATTCGCTAGTTACGACGTAACTGAGATATCAGACGCTGACGCTTACATACACATTCAAACACGCGTATTTTCACGTGTGTGTCAAATACTAACACCTACATGACTACACTGACAAATACATACACATGCATGTTTAGTGACAGGGTGTAAGAAAATTATTCCTATTATTAATATATTACTATTCTATTTTCCTTGGTTAAGTTCACTCAGTATTTGACTCATACAGTTACATTACAGTGCATAAAATATATTATGTGATACTGTTCCTTAAATCTCCAATACAAATATGTTATTATTATCAAAAACGTAAAAAAAAGTTATATACTTCTAGGCAAGAACAGTTTATACTAGTATTAATATTACTCTTACTAGGAACTGGCGTTTCTAATATAATTTATCATGAAAATTTGATGACGAACTGGTTTAGGTTAGGTTATATGTAATTTGGCACTTAAAACTATTAGCCAATGAGTGTAATTTTCTGTTTCGTGACAAATTTAGCTATTGACTTCAACTGCAAATATAAATGTTATTTTCTTAATACTCTTCATAGAAATAAGTATCGTATACTTGGTATTATTCGTGAATTCTCTCAGCTGTTCTGTTTTGATGAAGTTATTTAAAGTAAAGATTTCTTTTAAGGTTTACAACTTAAGATATGTTGCAACACAATTAAATGTTTTGATAATAAGTAGTGCTCCTCCATGAATGGTGTATTGGTTCCAGCTGACATTGAGCCAACACAAATTAACCACTTAATTGAAAACGAGTGGTTATGGGTATTTACAGCAATGTTTTTTTCCTAGAAATTATACAATGCCAATACGAATAAGGCCATTTAAAATGTATGTGTACCATACTACTATTATCGACCATTTGAATATTCTTTAGTTAGTGTAGCAGTAACGCTTCAAACGCCAATCAATTATCCATAAACATAAATACACCATCACTGATAGTAACTAAGGCAGACTTTAAAAGTAGCATTATCACTATATCAATCGCGACAACGTTTTAATTACTGTTAATTAAATTTACTACTAGAAAGTTCTTGTCGAGATTGTTGAGCAGGTAACTGACCGCGGCATTTGCAAAGGGCAACCAAACAGTTTTAGATGTCCGTCCCTTTAAAATTATATTATAAACCAATCTAAGCCTCTCTTACATTAAAGGTACATTTATGTACTGATAACTTATTTGATTTTTAGTAATTTTGAGTATTTTTCGTTTGATGGTTTATGCAAAATTCAGATAGGAGTACCACAAGTTCGTAACTTATCCCATGTACTTATATAAGTATATTTTAATGCATATTACAATATATGATCATGAAGTGAAATGCAGTTTGTCAATAAGATCATATTATTATGCTTTCGGGAGTTAGATGTTGAAACTAATAGCAGCGGTTGACTTTCATATCCAAGTATAAACAAATTTAAAAAATCTAAACTGTTGCTTCAGGTATTTTCGTTTATTTCAACTAGCTGTTGCCCGCGACTTCGTTCGCATGGATGTAGTGGTAAAATCTATCCCACGAAAACTTGTGACTCTTGAGTTGCAGGTGCCCATGGGCGGCGTAGTCATTAACCATCAGGTGATCCGTCTGCTCGTTTGCCCCCTATCATAAAAAAAAGTATCTCATACTGTATGTATATACACAACAACATAATAAAAACATTTGAATATATTTTCAAAGATCCTGCTACATAAAATACTGTAGATAAATAAAACTTCTAGGCACAACTAGAAACAGTAATGTGATCTAGGGTTTACTCATAAAGATTACGTTGAGCACTGACAACTTTCACATCAATATCCACATTTACTAAGCACTCCAAACTAATACTAACTTTAATCAGCTTAGCAAAATTTGTATTCAGTTTCTACATTTAATAAGAGCTAAAGAGTCTGATAAAATAATTATCGTTTCCTGAACATTGATAAGCATAGTGCTAAAGAGTTAATTTCAAAAACATATTAACAGTTTAATAGGAGGTAATCCTATAATGCTTATTGCTTTTAGGAATCTTACAAGCAGATATAGATACCGATCTCACTTTCTGTAATATGAACATGTCACAAAAGGCTATTTTCTTATTTTTTATAAATATATTTATAGCTTAAGATTTTACTCAAAACTCCACTTTCGATTCAGATCACGAGCGTGCCTCACATTTAATTTAATTACGTACATTCATCAATCTCCTTATGAGGTGCAACATCAACTATGAAACATTAAGGGTGTCGCATAGAATCACAATTTACTATTCTGTTTTTTTTTTTATCTTTTTTATTAAATACAAAAAGAGGCACTAGAATTACGACTGTTTTGTTTAAACGCGTCTGACATAAATATTATAATTACTCATATATTTAGTTTGACTGAAGAACTATAAAATGTGTTGAAATATTTTTAGAAACCTTCCTGACTTAGACATTCACGAAAATTTATAAAACATAAAAATATAATAATAATAATAATAACAACTCCACACATCTCACACAAGGCCGTCTGATCCCAAACTAGTCAGAGCCTGTACTATGGTAACCAGACTGCTCATAAACATACTTATATATTTCTAAATACATACATTTTATAGATAAATTACACCCAGACACAGAACAAATTATCGTGCTCATCACACAATTATTTGTCCTGGGTGGGAATAGAACCCACGTCCTCTGGCTCAGCAGTCAGGGTCACTAACCACTAGACCAACAGGCCAGTCCTAATAATAATAATGGAATATAGTGTGCTATGTAACAAACACATATTTTTTCAAAAATAGATTAATAGAATATAGAAATAGATCTAAACATGTCATAAAATTTAAGTAATAAATTAATTTTCCAATTATTCCTAGAAAATATTGTTATCATAAAATATGATAACAATATTTACCACCCGCATAACACAAGAAATTCAAACTTCTCGCAATATTTTTTTTGCTTAACAGTCCATAAAGCTCCAATAAATAATACAATAGATCTATAACCGTTCGAATAACACTGATGTTAATAATGAACTCGGACGAAATCGTTACTTAAGTTGGTCGCACAATCCCGACAAAAAACAACAAAAGGATTTTTTTGTTTACAAAAAAACACTATGGGAAAGAAGTAAGGGTTCGGACGCCTAAAAATGTTAGGAGCGCGTCTCGACCAGTACGGGAGCGGAATTTTAAATAGAACTCCTTAAAGGGAACGTTGGGGATGCCTCAGGGTCTGATGAAAAACATCCAGACGATGAATCAGAATTTAGTCTGAGCTTGAAATAACTAACATTATTGTTTTTGCTATAAATAAAGATGCGTGCGATGTTCGAAAGGGTATCTAATTATTTTATTCTATGGGCAACACGTTTGTGGAATCCATTGCCTTTAGAAAGACATGCACTCTAGACAATTTTCAATCTACGATTAAATACCGTTATCTAATCCTTTAACCATTTGCTAAAATCTCAAGTTCTCTTTAATATTGAGACTACGTACATCAATGAATTTAGCATGATGTGTCCCTATTTATAATGAAGGTACCTATATAATTTGTAGTGTATTTAATTTAGATTTGCATATTAACTAGTACAGATTATTACGTCATAAGTTGGGCCATAATCTTACTAACAAATCTATCCAAAGGTTGTCTGAATGAGATCGCTCTCAGTGAATAGCACATAGTACTTATTATGTAATTAAATATAGAATTATTTGTAAAAAATAACAATCCCACTAATATTATAAATGTAAAAGTTTGGATGGATGGATGGATGGATAGATGGATATTTGTTACTCTTTCACGCAAAAACCACTGAACCGATTGCGATGAAACTTGGTATGTAGATAGCTGGAGATCTGGATTACGTACATAGGCATATACATAGGCTACTTTTTATCCCAATATTCCCACGAGATCGGGAGTTACGCGAGTGAAACCGCGGGGCGCTGTCAGTCATGTATAATTAAAAGTATTCCGTTCAATGTAAATGCCAATAAAATGAGGGGCTCGTGGCTAAGTGGTAACCGAGTAGGTTAGCATATTACAAAGTTTACAGTACAGTCTAGGATGGGTGACCATTCTTAACACATTGAGACCCCTCCGTGCCTCGGAGCCATACAAACATCTGTGGCATTCGTTACGGGTAGTTGGAGCCCTAAAAAGTCCGACAACCTGGCCTAACTACAGAACTTCGATATCGCCTAGTACTCGGGTTGTGGAGGTCTGATGGCAGTCGCTTCACGTAAAATATCAAAGTTCGGCCGTATCGTAGTAAGACTGAAAGCCGACCCCAACTTAGTTGGGAAAAGGCGGAGGAGGATGATGGTAAAGGCCAATAAAAAATAATGTAATGTTTAGGTAATTAATAAATTCAAACCGTACCTGATAGTTTTGCTCTGGTAATAAAAATCCAAATACTAGTTTATAGCATAACTCTATTTATTTCTTCTGTGCATGTTGTTGAACTTTTAAACGCAACAGAAATAAATTAGACATCAAAAATTCAACACGATTAATGTCATATTAATAAATATCTCAAATTTATTGAGATGTTTTTTGATGCTGAATAGATTATGTGGATGAGGTTGAGAACTAAATCAACATCTTCAAATTAGTTGCTGCTAAAATTAATATGTATTTAAATTGCAACGGTCAAAGCACCTGCTGACAAGCTAATTAAAAACATGTCAAATAAAATTTAAAATTAATTTTGATCTTGTTAATAAATACTGTTCTGAATTCTACAAAGATTCAAATCAGTGATTTGTGATCTACTTGCTGGTACCTATGTACATATTGCAATCACTGAACGAGACCAATTTCTGTTGCATGTATAATAAATAATATTAAGATTTTCACAAATGTGTTACTTACTATATTTCTGATTTTGTGCAATATACTTCTGTATGACGCCATAATTACGCTTTAAACCAGCAAACTGAGATTCCCTTGAACGACTGCTTAAAATAAAGGTAATTCTCGCCTACTTACATATTAAATCGTGTCCACCTTTATAAATTGTTCAGGTTTCCACCATAAATTTTATTACGAAGAATACGCCCAACATTTGTATAAGAATGGGTCATTATGTTAATGATGGATAATGACAAGTGTTTGTAACCATTAAAGTTAAATTTGAGTTTTTACGATCGATTTGCATCGATATAGTTTGAAGTGTTGAATATTATCATTAAAGAATCGAGTATAAATATCGATGTTGATTTAGAAAGAAAAAAGAAAATTAATGCTTTAATTTATGAAATTTCTCGTTCACAATCATGTACAGGAACACAGATAATAGCATATCTGACAATAAAAGTAAGACCCATTTATTATTCATTTAAAAGTTGATTGAGTAAGAAATTTCGGAATCTGAGGAAACGAATTTAGCCATAAAAGGAAAATTGAATAGGTACAAGTCAAAATTTATAAACGAACAAATAAGAGAACATAGATGGAATTGGAGATTCACTAACTAAGCTATTCTACTATTTCTTTAAATAAGCAACGACTCTAAGAGAAAATACATAACGTAACGTATTTTAGTTTTCAAAATTCGATTTTTTTTAGTTTCCGAAAATAACATTTAAGTTATGTCAGGTTTTGGCGTTGTATGTTAAGTAACTACATTTACCATAAAATCTATATTTTTTTTGTAACTTTTGTTTACCTTTGTCCACTTAACTTTCACTGCTGGATGTTCAGTTTGTCATTCTTGAATCACTCACGATGATTAATGGTGTACAAAATTATATGGTGGTCGCCTTTGACGAAATTGGCCGGGAAATCATAGGGCCTTGGACCATAAAAGTAAAAAAGAGAGTCGGTGCGGTGTGGGAACATCCTTTTATACATTAAGAGAGTTTTGGCCTTTTTTCGATCAATCGATCGTGAGGAAGCACGCTTGATCTGATCAAAGTTTTATAACCCACTCACCGATTTTATGGTTTTAATTTTCATCGAGAATGCTGATAACTTTTTACTTATTTATATGATAGATATTTGAATGACCAATTTTAAATACAAATATGTAACAAAATACAAATGTAGAACTATAGAGGGAAGTATTATTACTTAAAACTTAACACATATGAACTGAACAATGCAAAGTCTCTCGAGGGAGTGAACCCCTTTCGCAAGTAATAATTTCTGTTCGCCATTATCATAC
Organism: Callimorpha dominula; assembly: GCA_949752705.1. Classification (NCBI taxonomy): domain Eukaryota; kingdom Metazoa; phylum Arthropoda; class Insecta; order Lepidoptera; family Erebidae; genus Callimorpha; species Callimorpha dominula. The sequence continues at coordinate 3,587,373 of OX457001.1, read as the reverse complement.
AGATAAATTCGATACTGATTTTTATTATTAAAACATATTAGAATACATTCCCAATAGTATACATTCTATGCAATTTGAATAAAATATACTTTTAATAAATAAAAGAAAGGGCTACATGCTACATAAGAAATGAAGTGATATTCAAAACAATACAGTATACGTATAATCAGATTATCATGCAGGTCAGGCAGTACAACGTGAATCTAGGCGCACATGTCAGCGTGTGCAAAGCGTCATTCGCGTCGGTGAGGCGTCAGGCGTTGGACGTAAGCGCGCGCGCCGTGACCGTTAAAATTCAAATTTTTAAAATCTAACAGACCTTAATCGTGACATATCTTGTTGTAACATAAAGAATAAAATATGTTTTAAGTGTGCGGAACATAACTTTACAGATTTTGTGAGTGATTTCTGTGATGATAATAATAATTGGTTAGTGGATTCTGTACTGTGGTGTGCATGTAGAGACAAGTGGTTGTGACCTTCTGTGTTATAAAAAGGAGTTTGTTCTTAAACTTATATGCGTAAGTGATGGAAATATGAATTCGAAAAAATTGGAATGTTTTGAGGACGACGATTCTGTGGACGATAAGCCGAGTCTCAGCTTTTTAGGTGAGTTAAAGGGATTCCTGTTTATACATAATCTGGGTCTAAATTAATCCTAATCCGTAAACTGAGATTTGAAAAAACTTTCCAAAAACTGATAAATTGTCTCCTGGTTTAAAACATTGATATACGGGAACCAAAATCCATGCGGGTAAAGTTGCAACCGAATGCAAGCAATAAATTAAACAAAAGACAACATTAATAGACAGAAATAGATTCATTGATAACTTGGTGTTTATGTATGACAGAAATCGAGAAAATTGTGTCAAAGATAAAACACACATATTAGTAAACGTCGTGAACTTTACTGAAGAAATCACGACTACCTAATAGACACTATTATTATCTTTAGATTTGATTTCCACATCAGTAATTTGAAAATCCATTTATGCGTGCCGTGGTTGGGTTGTCTGTTTTAAATTCAAATAAGCTCTGAAGGGGAATTTGTTGTCAGTTGAAACTCGATTGGGTTTAAATGTAGACATTTGCAATCATAACTTTAATGAGCTGTATTTCAGACTTATTCGTTAGATTGCATACCAATTTGTCGAATATGTTGGGCCCTCTTAGGAAAATATTCCTTTACACTTGTAAGACACTTGGGTTTAAATAAGACTGGTGTATTAAAAAGGTCATGTCTTACAATTAACCTTAGTAGTTTCGTACAATTACACTAATTAGTTCACTACATAAAACGTGCAGTACAAATTTTTGACAGCGCATAAAGATAAAAAAATATTCTGCAGGTTTCATGGATCTTAAAAATGCCATACTTTTTTCTCAACACAAAGTTTTGCATCATTAAGTTTTTGCTTCTTACAATGCACTCGAGTAACTGTACCTTCAGCTTCATGATTCGTTTAAAACAACAGTTTTAAACGAATCATGAATCTGAAGGTACAGTACACGAGTATTCGATGGGTATAAAGTAACAACTTTATACCCATCGAATACTTATCATGACAATACATTAGGAGCTGAAGTATAGTCTTTTTGTATTATGTGTGTCACTACCATTTTGACGCAATAGTGATTAAACAAATAAAAAAAAAAAATCTGATCCAACCTTTGCAATATCGTCTAAATCTGGATATTGTGGGGGTGTATTGACTCATAGATAAATGGCAACACGTATCCTGGTATGAGTCAAGTCCACCAAAGGTTCATAAATCCGCCATTAACTTTGTATATCGGCAACCTGAAGATTTTACGTGGGCAGTGTAAGAGAAATTCAAGACTAGTTGAGACAGAATTACATAGATGAGTAGACGAAGAACAAAAAAAGTAAATTCATCTAAGTCATGTGCTTAAACTTTGTTTTGTAAAAGGTGAGAGTAAAATGGCCTACAATTTAAAGATAAAATTATCATTGTATGGATTTTGATTACTTTTTAAGTGCCCTAGTTTTTGCAAGGTTATGCTTCATTAACATTGTCCGTTTCTCGAGTTGAGTTGTAATAGATATATCTTAAATTTTGAGTGCATTGATATCTTAGATTATGTAAATGTCGATATATATCTTAGATTAGATCTTAGGTTTCAGTAGATACAATATTAAATTACATTCTTCTTTATGTTCTTATATCCTCTACGATCCTTATATTGCGTTACATTATATTCTTAATATAAATTAAAAAACCGACACAAGCATGTTTTTTTCTTTTGAAAATCATCTAGAACATTAAAGAGGTCTGTTATGTTTATTGCTTGTATGTTGAAATCTAAAGTTAGGTTTATGTATAGACATTTTGTTGAGCTGATTGGCAATGACCTTAAAATAAAAATGGATATGCTAATATCCATTAAGAATATTAACCTTACGTGTATTTTAAGATTATTTTAATGACATATCACTTTCTAGAAGTGTTGACATGCTTCTAATCTTCATCCATTTGATTTTATAGTGTTTATCAATACATACAAATTAGTATTTTATATTGATTAGCTGATTGAGTTCTTTGGTGCCAAATTGAATTTGTTAAATTGCAACAAATTGAAAAATATCTTTTATTTTTAGATTAAAATGAAAGCGTAGACTTTCATTTTTACATTGTAACTTTTGAGTCACTAAAAAGAGCTTGTTGCACTTGCTTTCTACTGAAAGGTACTTAAGTATGATGAATGATCTCACATACTTACGCAAAGTAAAAAAATGAATTAATTTAATGTGTTTTTACATTGTATTCAGTTTTTCTTACAGTAATTCACACGTCTGTTGTTTCTGTTAAAATCATAGTCTGCGAAAAGTTTCAAAATTTTTAGTATATTTTGTGTTACATTTTTAATTTATGTACCACCACAAAGATACCTACTATTTTCACAGATATGGAATTAACTAGAATTATTATAATAATCTTAAGCTTAGGCGACTAATTAAGATATTTGAAAATAATTAAAACACGTTTTAACAGCATGTTTTACTATTTTAATTAGTGCCAATTTACCCGTTTCCTTTTTAGGCTTATAGAATGACTAGTAGGTACTACACAGAAGCCAATAATTACGGCAATGCGAAGCTAATTATCACAAGTTGTAGGATTAAAAAACATTCTCTATTCGTTCTCTAAATCAGCAGGGTTTTTCTTAATAGTGGCAATATTTGTAATTTACGATACGTTCTTGTTTACCCAACGTTTTGCTCAAATTACACCGATGGATTTCATGTCACCCATGACCACGATCGGTGCTATTCGGTCATGAGTAGCTATAAAAAAAGTATCGCATCTTAGAAATGTTACCGGAATTAAGTCCCGTTTTACACATCTGATGAACCCATTATTATATTGCCTCGTATTATTTTAATATTGTAATTTTTTTTATGATCATAATTTGAGTCAACATTAAAAGTGAATAATTTGACAACAACAAGATGTGACTTGCCTTAAACCACGGTTTTGTCGTTCAATATTTTTTTTATTTTTCTTGACAATGAAGTAGGTACTTACTCTATTTTAAAAACTCATACCTATCAATATTCACAAGATATTTCTACATTATTGCTATCTTTGTTTAAATGCAAGTCACGTACATACCGCGTCACATCAGATTCACTTCATGACCAATAGCTGGATACTGGATTGTGTAGTCAATAAATATTCATTAAAATAATCTACACAAACTTTTGAACAGTTACACAGCTATTTTATGTTTCTGGTTTTTCTTTTTTACAGATGTAAAAACATTTTTCTTTATTTAGCGATTTTATTGTGATTTGATTACGTCACAAAATCCACACTGACCACAATGCATCAATTTTGATGTACCTACCTACCTTTTTATTTTTCTGGTTATAGACTCGTCATAGGTACTACGTCTAGACATTTATCTAATCAAAAGTTCGTATCTATTAAGTGCATACATTCAATAAACTTATCTAGGTATCTACTTAGATTGGCTTTCTAATCCGTCACTTAATTTACAACTTCTTTTTTTTCTTTTTAGTACTTTGCTAATCCGTTATGTTATTTATTTTAGTTTTTCATTTCTTTATATCTAATGTCACATGCGATGAAACTTGAAGACCAATTAAAAACAAGATTAGAGACGAGATTTAATCCAAATAACTGGTTTGTTTATTGGCGATTAATGAAATAAATTTCACGGGTTGATTTCAATTAAAGTTTTAATGTAATTATCAAATATGAGATTAATTTAGTACGATACGAGGTGTCTTTTTTTAAAGTATCTCTCGTTATTATAGGTGATTACGCTCGTGATTCAATCACAAATGGATTCGGAAGTATATACCTAGTTCCGAATATGTTAAGTAAAGCTATCAAATCCTTATTTGTCTCGAAGGTTTCCTGTAAATACCAATAGACCAGATGGCTCTGTTACGATCATTGGACTATATACGTGTACTATTTTAGCTTAGTAAAATTATTGCAAGTTGGTACTTAGGTAATAAGCAATTGGCTAAGGCAAACTTTGTTTTCATTAATCTAACGTATAAATATTGTACTTGAAATGTAATAGGTGTAGTGTTGTAAGTATACTGTACCGTGGGAGAGCCATGCTTCGGCACGTATGGGCCGGCTCTACTCGGCTCGGCTCGGATTAATACCACGGTTGAATCGTCAAGTGAGTGAGGTTACCGGAGGCCCAAACATGCCTCCCGTCCTTCCCCCATTCCCAACCTATCCCTACTCCCAACTTAAAGGCCGACAAAGCACTTATGACTCTTGAGTTACAAGTGTTCATGGGTAGTCACTTACCATCAGGTAACCCGACTGCTCGTTTGCCTCCTATCTCATTAAAAAAGCGTACTACACTTTGGTTGTATAAAAAAAACATTGACTTGTTAGTTTATTTTCTTTGGTGAAAATATATAACATACATATTAAATGATTTTCTCTAACAGGAGAGTATGCATACTGCACAGGTTTCCTTAAACTCCCACCTAAATAAATGAAGAGCTTAAACAACTATGGACCCAAAATGACCAAGATAATACTAATATTAAATGGTTTTGTAATCACTTTTAAATACAGGTAAAATACACGAAGAGAAGCTGTATAGCAGTAAATTATCTTAGTTAAATGGTTTAAGCGATTAAGATAAATGTCGTGGTTTGTCTCATATCTTGGTGTAAGTCTAGTTAAACTGTTTTACACTTCATTTGTCTTAAGACGTCATGTCTGGCGTCTGTGTGTCTTTGTGTGGTGATTTCTATTTTCTTATAACTAACTTAATATTATATTTTTTTTACGCTGTTGTACTTGTTGTAACGTTGTTAGAAGTACGAAAAATTACATGGTACCTTTTATCTAGAAAAAACTACCTGAGAGAGAGATTGATTGACAAATTATACATTGTGGCGACTTCCACATACAGCAACAAGAAACATCTACAACCTACTAATCCTGCATCGCGCTATGAGAGTTCTCGCGTCGATTAGTATATATACTACTTCCCAACATCAACCGTTGGGCCGCGGCCCGCCAGGCATGATCACCTCGCCTGGTCGGAGGATCCTGCCTTTGTGATGGAGGGACATACCACCCGTTCCTCCACAGTGGTGACCCCGACGTGATTGGAAGCAGCCTACATGAAGCAGATCTTCAGCATCATCATCGCCACCATCGTATACACTCCTACAGCAATGAGCGGTAATCAAGTCTCAGCCAGCCAGCATCCTCGGCCTCAACAGGGATACCACACGCCTGCAGCGACCGCTCCAGCCTGGTTACCCCTACGGCCTCATCAGCGTCTAGGCACAGCACACTGCCCCTACGGTCCACGTAAGAAGAGCATCTCTCTCCCGTCTACGCAGCAGCCAGCCACTACGCAGCAACCGCCCCGACTCACTGGGGACTTCACCGCAGCACCGCACGCAGCACCGCACGCAGCACCGCACGCAGCACCGCACGCGGCCCCGACTCACTGGGACCAGCGGACTTCAGCCCCGACTCACTGAGACTAGCGGCATTCAGTTCCGACTCACTGGAACTAGCGGAATACAGTTCCGACTCACTGGAACTTGCGGCACTCAGTTCCGACTCACCGGAACTACTTACTACTGGCCCTGGCACGCTCCTTAATAGAGCATAGACAGCTGACTCACCAAGATATCGACCTCCGGTCTTGGAGGGGAGTGATGTGGCGACTTCCACATACAGCAACAAGAAACATCTACAACCTACTAATCCTGCATCGCGCTATGAGAGTTCTCGCGTCGATTAGTATATATACTACTTCCCAACATCAACCGTTGGGCCGCGGCCCGCCAGGCATGATCACCTCGCCTGGTCGGAGGATCCTCCCTTTGTGATGGAGGGACATACCACCCGTTTCTCCACATACATCAAGGTAAGCAAGGCCACAAGCAAAAGCTAATCTTACTTCTTACTAAATTTATAAACGTAAAAGTTTGTGAGGATGTATGGATGTTTGTTACTCTTTCACACAAAAACTACTAAACCGATTGCAATGAAACTTGGTATGTAGATAGCTGGAGATCTGGATAAACACATAGTCAAAGAAACTTACGCGGGTGACTACCGCTACTACTACCGCGGAGCGCTAGTTGGTGCTAGTTTGTAATATTTTTTGTGTGTACTGTAGCATTCCTATGTGCTTATACTATGGAGAGGATTTTCTTCGGGAAAGAGATGTATCTTACTGGAGATGATAAATGAAATCTCTGGTGCGAACATTTATTTATAATTTCACTTAATATTTTTTATATCTTCTGATGACCTGTCAATCAACCATCATGGTTGATGTCAAAGATCCAAGTCTTCGATCGTCTCTTCTTTTTGTTCAAATCTTATATCACTACATAACTACATATTACCACTACATATTTTAAAACAAAGTCCTCCGCACGTTTGTCTATCTATCTGTTCGCGATAAACTGAAAAACTACAGAACGAATGTTCATGTGGTTTTCACCAATAGACAGAGTTATTCATGGGGAAAGTCTAAGTGTATGATTTGTTAAGAGTTTGTGTAAATTGGTTTAAATATGACGATTGTTGAAGGTGCCTCTACTACCCGTGCGAAGCCGGGGTGGGTTGCTAGTGTTTTATACAAACAAAAAACAGAATACGAATTCAGTAGACCCTGTCATATTCATATCGCAAAGGTTGATACGCTATAGTGCTTCGGAAACCAAGTTGGCATTATTATCTTTATACTATAACCGATTATTATGCGTTAAATCTTGAAACTTAAATCCTTCAATACCTTTTTTGCCACCATTAGTATAAGAGTTTATTTCTATTCAATTATTCTAAAATCATTGTGGACAGGTAATCTTACCAATAAAATATAATGATTAAAATCTGTTTTGGAGGCCGTTCAATATAATTTAATATCATAATTTGAAAACAAATTCTCATGCATTTCTGTCTGACAGATGAGTTCTACTCGTCCACCAGCGAGTTCTTGAAACCCTTCATTTTTGTTCCAAAAATAATCTTAACTGCTTTCTGCAAAGTGTACCTTGACGCAGTCAACTGAACAGGTTTTCAAAGTGGTCCAAAAATATTTCCAAATTCACATTTTCGAATTATAATCTTCTCAGGATACATATCATCTTATTCAAAACTAGACTTTACACTCTTAGAAATAGGTTTTAAAATACGAGTAGCCAATTCTGCAAATAAAACCTTGGCCAATTTTTTGTTTCACCAAATAAAGCTACACACCTGTAGACTATAGTTTTTTACAGTTAGTATTGAAATTTGATAATCGACATAGATTTAAGAATTAATTTGTCATGATTAAGCTGAGACGGTGACGTCACTTATTGTGGAGTCGCTTTGCAATGACCTCGGACCAACAGTACAATAGCTGCACGGAAGTGTTGAGGCTTTTATTGTTATACTGGATATATGATCAATCAATAAATTTATATTACCTTCTAAGAATGCTTAGACGCCGCTTGAAGAGATCTGCAAAGAGTATATGCGTGTGCATAATGACAAAGACGTAAATGGATTTAAGAATTCGAAGATAACAGGAATTAATAATCACTGTAATATACTAGAAGATAATGAACATGATATTACAAATGAAGAGAAAAGAGAAAGATAATATAATGTTATAAGGAATCAAAAGCCAGATAATATAGAGCTGTTTTAAGTTTTCTTATAAGATTATTCCCCTGTTAAGGAATTGTTTCTGTGTTCAGACTTTCAGACCCAAAACAACTATTTGTTGAACGATCGATCGATTATCCCACGAGATCTGTGCACTTTTTCGTGATAAAAAGTTGGTTATGCGCTATTCCAATCTATCTCTGTGCCAAACTTTGTTTCTGCTACAGAGTAGGTAGCAGAAACGGAGTTTGGCACAGAGGCGTTTAGCCGTTTTTGCTACCTTCATGCATCCATCCTCACACAAACTTTCGCCTTTATAATATTAATAAGATTTCAAGGTACAATTACAAAGGTTCAAATCATTGATTTGTGTTACAACTGTTTTTCAAATTGTGTTACTTTCTTGTGTTATTATATAATTAATCCGATTTCTAACTTATGAAACCATCGTTTTTATTTATTTACCGTTTCCTGATCTGAACTGAAGCCTCCAGTCATTTGTGTCTTCAGTGTTTCCAAGGAAACGTGCTACGGTAGTCATTCTGACTACAATATTTTCAGATTAGAACTTACATATTGCTATTATTTATTATGCTTAAATAAAGAGAGAGAGGGAGAGATTCAAAATTCAAAATCTGTTATTTATTATTTTAATATAATCGATAAATTTGAAACTGATATGTGGCCAACACTGCTACTCAAAGTTGCCAGTAAATGCAAAACTAAAGCTATTGCTAGTTATTCCAAAGATTGTGTTAGCATTTCCACTCTCGCTGCCTATCTCTTTGACATCACAAGATATGCATGTACAGAGAGGGTGAAAGTAAGATTGACGTTGAACTCAGATTAAAAAGGAAAATGGTTTTTGAATATTAACACTTACTTGGAAACATTAAATACGTTGTCTAAATCAAGGATTTTAAATGTTATTGATAGTATTTGATTTGACAAATCGATCCAATGAGCTTTTGTTTTGGAAGATGTATCCAAATCCAAACATCTTATATATTCACACTTGCACAATGGAGAAAATTTTTTCGAAATGCGGTGAGCAGTTCGTTTCATCCTCAGCAAGCGCCCTTAGCACCTCGTCTGGAAAGCCTCAATCTTTGTTCAATATTTTTTTAAGGATCGTCTGTTTCAGTTCCATACATGAGTACATTATTGTTCTTGAATCTACAAACTAGTTATATTATAAGACTAGGACAGTAGCAATTTACCTAAACGGTTCTCCTTTCTTTGCCGCACCATTAAAATGTGGAATTCATTACCAGCACACGTGTTCCATTCGACCTACCTGGGTCTCTTAAGCAGGACGTGAAAAAGCATCGAAGCTGTCAAACTGTGTATGGAACCCCCCCGCCCCCGTCCCTCCTCCCTGGTGTGACGTGACATATTTTACAGCCAGAACTAAAAAAAAAAGGATTTTTTTTTTTTTTTTAGTAAAAATGTAGTAGCGAGTGTAGTCTTTCGTTTACAGGTAATGTTTTGTGTTTAATACTTTAGATTTAGACATGTGACGTCACGAAGGTTATGACCCCCCCCCACCCCTTATCATACAATGTCACACTTCGTTGATCCCTTCCCCCCCTCCTTACCGTGTGCCGTAATTTTTGGATGACCCCTAATGGTGGTCTTCAATCTTTAGACTTACTTTAAATAAAAATAAAAAAAAAACCTACATGTCCCGCTTGATGGTAAGAGGTGAGGTCACATCACACACATCTAACCAATCATAAAACCAGGGGCTTGTCTCGTGCATTTGGAATCCTGTTGCTACAATGAGCTTTGGCATCCATTCGAAAAAAAAATACTAAGAATTCTGTATTCTTTAAGATAAACCGTGTATGTTTATCCTCACCATGAAATTCCTAATATGATTTCACATCCGAATCGATTATAAAATCGAATCCCATAATCGATTCTTGATAATCGAATATTATCTACATAATATCATTGCTCGTATCGGTTTATAATAAGCTTTCTAAATCCCGTATTTGACAGATTCTTTATAGGATTAACATTTAGAGTGTAATCATTTAAAATGGACTTGTCCCACGGCTATTTAACATATTACTTAAATAGTTATTTTTACTTAGGTTTAATAAATAACACTTTCTACGTTTTTATAAACTACAGTTATTCATAGATATGGGTCAAATCTTACTACTTAATTTAAAATAAGTCTACCTATACATATTGCTAACAGCAAATTAATAGTGAGTATTAATTTACAAATCATCTTTGTGATGCTCAAATTAACAAAAACACTAATAAAATTGTGTAGATGTTATATTTAATAAATAGTACTATATGAATAATAATATTATGATTTATTTTCTCTTCTACAAAGATAACTTAAGGCTACGGTTGTTGGCAAGCGAATAATATCCAAAATAACAATTTACAGCGATAGTTTGTTCTCTTTGCCCGTTGTTGTTGTTTGATTTGAGAACAGTCACAAAATACTGATGCGTTCTCTATAATATTTGTTATTAAATAAGACATCTATTTTGTAATTTAATTCTGTAATATTAAAATACAGATAAAAGCTTCTAAGCTTAATAAAAGAGATAGAAGATTAAGTTTATTTTGATGAGACTGCACTCAAATCGCGGTTTGATCAATAAAAAATTTGCATGAGTTATAAACTTAAGTGCTTTATAAAAATTCATGAGAAATAATGTACTTTTAAAGGCTTATATTCAATAATGAAGTCACTAATAAGAGGTTTACATTCTAGAAATCTCTGAGACGTAGTTTTTTTAAGAGTTAAGTATTGAAACCGTTTGAATTTCATTTGATTAAGATTCTAAGAACTGGGTCCATAGCAGTAGCTACTCGCGATTAATAATATACTCGTTACAGTACATTAATTGTTTGCTGTTTTATTGAGGATGTCGGGACGAAGAAGCGTGAGAGAATTATTCATATTCTTCTGTGCTTTCTTTTAAATAACATCAATTATGTTTCCTTTCAGTTGATTTTGCACAATAAAATACGAAGATTCAACGTCACATATATTGAGCTGTTCACATAAATTAAAAAAAAAGGAGAATCTGTATATATTTTAGAATATTTCATGTATGAACACATACTATATTAAAACCTTGTATTTTAGCATCCTTGTGTTTGATTCAAAATCAAAATCATTTATTTCACCTAAATGATTATGGGTATTTTTGAATTGTCAGAAGTAGTAGTCAGTCAGACTAAGTCAGTCGTGCAACTAGTTGCCTGTTCCAATTTGTAGATCCAGTGGAGAAGAACAGGCAAGAAACTCCAAGGACACTCTTTTTCAACATGTTTTTTACATACCACTGGTTACATTGCTTATATGCGCAAGTTAAATGTGAGGACAATGTAACGTATTAAGTAATAGCAGTTCATAAATGACCAGTCCCAACCAACGGCACTCGTTCACGAGCATGACGCACGCGCCAGCCATCGTCCATTTCAACCATATGATATCAAAGGGAGTCGAACGACCCGACACCGATTAGTAATGTTGATGGCTGCTTATTATAATAAGGTGTGCAATGTAATAGATAAAACATAATATAGTAAAAATTAAGCTTTTAAATTCTCTTTTTTTTAAGTGAACCAATGTACAAAAAAAAGCAAGTAAGTATTGCCCATTACATTGCCCAGGGAGATCTGCACGTGGTTTTTCAATCCAAGCATCAACACGACCTTATGTAGGCTGTAGGACTCTCCTTTGGTATTTCGACTCCAAATATCCTAAGAACTTACAAATACTACATCCTTTTACAAATCCTTGGAATAGTAAATATAATCCTACACCGAAACCATTGATACGTTAATACGTATCATAATTTCTTGTACAGTTTCCCCTTCATCCTGTCGAGTCCCGCTAATCTCCTTTAAGCCGTGAACACACCGCTCGTTTAACGCCGTGTAAGCATTCAGTGTGGTCTACTAAACAACAAAGAGGCTATCCCGACTAGACGATTATACGTGAAATGAATTGTTTAAGGCATTTGAATAATGAGGTAGATAGAATATTAACTGTTCATCTGCTTATTAACGAGCTATCACAACATAGTCGACTATTGAAATCAATAAAACACTTAATTTAAAATTTTGAACGAATTTACCAAATGGTACATAAAGTCGCGGGTCATTTAGAAGCAGATAAAGAGAATGTGTTATGAACTCAACCACCATCTTAATAGCTTTTGCGAAATGGTTTTTAAGAATAAAGAGGTTGGACAGAGAAGGTACTATTGCCTTGCAATGGATAGTAAATGTTAAAAAAACTAATGAGATATATGATAAATAGCCAACTGATCTAAAACAAACTGATATTAGGAATAATTAGAACATCATTTAAATGACTAGGGCTAAAAAATTTACCTAAATTCAAGAAACAATATCGTTATGCCTCGAGTTACATAAATAAGATCTCCTTCTACATCTTATTTGTAAAGAATGATTGGGTACGAATCAATTCCTCTGCAATTTATTGATTCATTCACGCTAATTAAATGCAAATATTTGTAGTTGTAATCAAATATTTAAATTAAAATCACAACCAACATCAATGTTTGTTTTCATTAGCTTCTATCAATACAACGCATTACGTACATGAATTTGTTTCTCATCTCTTTTAAAAGACTTCTATACACTTGAATCTTGTATCCAAATATATCTATAACATCTTCAACCCTCACCGCCTTTGCCTGTTCTTGGTGTCTAGCTAGAACTGAGGCTGTGGAACTCGATTGGCTGCCATCTAAGTCTTCTGTAAAGATGAATCCGAGTCAGGCGACATTCCAATTTAACCAAAAATCTGCTCCAAAAATCTTACATATCGTGTAAACAAGAACACACACAAAGCAATTTCTAACATATTGCACATCGCCTGTTACTTTTAAAATACGGCTGTTTGCTCTATTAAATTAGCTTAATTGGTTCGATGATATTTGGAATGCAAACACGCAAGATCACAGTATTGTTGACATTATCCGGGTAATGTTAACATGGCGCAATTACAAACCAGTGTAATCTACAGTCCTAGGAATGCACACACACATTATATTTTATGGTTATTATCGTAATTTTTAATTATATGCATTTCGCACGTATTTGTTATTGCTTTTAACAGGTTTAGCCGTTAAGACTTGAGATAGCAAATTTAGTAAATTTTATATCTATAATTATTTCTTTAGCAGGTACTAAAATTAATAAAGTGTAACTTCTAGAGAATTTATACTTGTATATTGTACCTTGTAAGGTAAACAATCTCACATACTGTAAAATACTGACCGACGGACCTATTTCTATTAATATGTGAAGAAATGTAACTGAAGGATTAAAACGGTACGACACATGCACCCGGTTTGTGAAGGTCAGATCAACGCAAAAGTTAACTAATCGTTACATTGGACCAGTTAACAGAGCTGTCAAATTTTACTGCAAAATTTTAATGTCAAATGTCGTTCAAATATTCGAATGATGTTAGTAATTTTTTCTTTGATCAGTAATTGATTTGACATCACTGATAACTTGATAGCTCTGTTAGTTGAACAATATTTTGATCAGCCTTTCAGAAACCGGACACTGAATGAGTAAGCTAAGCTAGCTTCGTTTTAGAGTGCGTAAATAAGTCCAATATTTAAGAAGAAAGTGTATGAGACTTATTGTACTCAAATTACATTATTCGTAGATCCTACTGTGTTTAAATTAATTATTCTATTGTAAGGTGGTATCACCTTAAGACCACCTAGATTTGATTCGTGGCTCAGATTGATTGCTATTAGAAGATATCAGTAACACGAAGAATTTTCGCTCTATCCTCATCAGTGTAGCGTGCAGTGTGTAAAATTGCCCCAGACAACAATAGGCGCACCCACTAGTACTAGTGCGTCGGACAAAAATGTTGGTGGAGACATCTGGTCGTAGGATACATCTCTTGATATACAGGGTGTATCTGACAAAGGAACACTTACTTAAATCACTGAAAGGGCATGACTCTAGCATGCAGTTACAAAAAAAGTTTTTGAAAATAAATAACTATCCGTTTAAAAGTTATGACCGTTTGAATTTCCAGGTATTATACCTCCGTTTCTCATAAAAGCAGATGGAATGTGAATTTTAAATCAAACATACTTTTTTTTTTGGAATTATTCATTCTGTTTTTGAGAAAATCCATGTAAAATAAATTCAAAACTTATGCATGTAAGTTTTTATGGATTTTCTCAATATAATAGACGTTCCATATAGGTTTTTTTTTTTTATGGTATAGAGTGCAAAATAGCAGACGGATCACCTGATGGTAAATGATTACCGCCGCCCATGAGCAGCTGTAACTCAAGAGGCACAAGTGCGTTGCCGCCCTTTAAGGTGGGAGTAGGTGAAGAGGGGGAATAGGGGAGAGGGAAGGGTTAGGGCCTCCGGTAACCTTACTCACGCGGCGAAATGCAATGCAAGCATTACTTCACTACCAGTTTTCTGTGAGGCCGTGGTATCGAGCGGAGTCAAGCCCAACCATACGTGATTTAAAAAAGTAATAGTTGTTAATGTAGTATAGTAGTATTACAATCATTTGTCGGTACGTTCAGAGTTCTGGAGCTCCTATTCTTCTTTAAGAGAGAAATTAAATGTTAAAAGTATCTATTAAACGCCGTTGATCACTTACCATCAAGTTATTCGTGAGCTTATAAGACACCTCTGTAGCAAATCAAACCTGTGCATATTTTTTAGTACACTTTAAATGAGGTAAGTCCCCAAGCGGCGGTAGCGTAATGGCTAAGGCGTCGGACTTGCGATCAAGTGGTTGCGGGTTCGAACCCCACCCAGTGCACTACCGGCGTGAACCCACTCCTAACACAAGCATTTACGGTAGCTGGAGGGATTAACAAGAATACTAGTAATGTGTGACCCACGTTACTAGTATACTTTCTAAGAAAAAAAAAAAAAAAAATATTTACCCCTCTCTCCATGCCGTTTCTGGGCCAATCTTAAAATTTCTCATAGTCCCATAACAATTTAAAAGAAACCAACCCCTAAGGGATGAAAAATTACTTAAGTTGCTTGTAGATAATATTGCGGTTATGAGGAACTCAAAGGTTTATCGGCTTCTACAAATTCTGGGAACTAGTTTCCCAATATTCCACTGATTCTAATATATATGCTAACAGATGGGGGTAAGACAAAGGAGCGCGCGCCTAAGCAAACGGTGACCCACTAATTTGTTCAGTTAATATTGGCCTTACTTTACATGTACGCTTCCAAAAATAGATAATGCATTTAGAGAGCACCTTTGAAAAAAAATTGTAAACATTTTACAAGGTGTTCAACTTAAAATGTTTATTATGTTTTAAAGTTGAAGCTTCAAGATAAACATTTGGAATCATGATGGAATATTGTTTGGTTCCTGCCTTTGAATTCCAAGTCTGTCATCATTGGGGTTTTCCAGCTTTTTTGGGAAAGAAATACTTGATTGAAGTCCCGAAATTTTAAATTGTAATCGTGATGTGGCAAAAGGCTAGCCATCTGATACAAGGAGAGGTTACTACATATTTTGGCTAAATAAGGGTATGATTCACCTCCTTTTTTTTTCTTTCTTTCCCCCTTTTGAGACAAAATATTAAGATTCACCTAAAAACGAAATGTACACGCGAAACTTTGACTGAAGGTTTTATTGCATTTATCTTAGTTAATCTAGGTAAATACTCAACCGCTACCAATTCTCAAATATAAGATGCCGTTAAGTATTCTTTAGTTATATAGAATTTTTTTGCCTCGCACAACCAATCTCTGGAACAAATTGTCGCCTGCGGTATTTCCGGACCGATATGACCTTCAAACCTTCAAGAAAAGAGCGTACTCCTATCTCAAAGGCCGGCAACGCACTTGTGACTCTTGAGTTGCAGGTGTCCATGGGCGACGGTAGTCACTTACCATCAGGTGACCCGTCTGCTCGTTTGCCCCCTATATTATAAAATATATATATATATATATATAAACATCCACTTTTGTCTTACGGTTTTTATTTATTTTCACATTAAAAGTGAATACTGTGATAACAGGCATGACGTCATACCTAGTTGTTTCATACTAAAATTGTACCAAACCTACCGTTTTGACATATAGTAAAAATATACTGATTTGATTGGATAGTCATATTGTCTATTCAAGTAGGTTTGCTTCAATTGTAACTAGGATGTACAAATAAAGTGTTATCTATCGATGTATTATATTATATTATCTATTGTGTAAATAGACAATTCCTTTGCCTTTCGTAATTTTCCTAAAGCACATTCTGAAGAAATCACGTCGTTGGTTACTGATATCATAATACTAGTCTCAATATCCGAAAAATACGTGACACATCTCGATCAATAGAAAATAATTTACTTCTTGTCACGCATTTTAAGTAAATACTTTTTTGACATAACTCTTTTGGTCAAGTAACCTCAATACCTCGATACAGCATCAGTACAAGCATATAAACATCCGTGACTTTAAGATAATAAAATAATAAACAATAACTTACCTCAAATTATTCGGCTTATATGATTCGTTTCCACGAGTCCAACACTACGGGCGTTAGTAGCGATGAATGGTTACAGGAACTCTTTCTTTTTAACTTGTTAGTTAAACTAAACTATGATTATTACAACCAATTTAACAAACATACACATAAACGTACATAGCCCGCCTGGTCGTAAGCGATTAGCCTTAGCCTTTCAGGTATCTACAAATGCCATACTCGAAACTGTCGTGGTATTACTGATACTACTGTCTCAACGGATTATCACTATAATAGCTAAGAATTATAAGCCGACATCTATATGTTAAAAAAGTTCATCTCAATCACTTTTTGGGAACTACCATGAAACAGACAGACATGACATTTAAGCGAATATTAACATACTTTTTTGAATTGCCTGACGTTTCGACCAGGATGTAGTGTCAGTCAGCCTGTGACCACGGTCAGTGCAACCTAAGTGCGTCAACTCTAACTAATTATATTCATATTTAAGCGCCTCTTTGTATGCATCAGGAATAGTAAACACCTAGGAAAAAGTACTATCAGAAAAACTGGCTTAGTTTCTTGTAAAAGGATGTGGAGGCTACTAAAAATTCCTTCACCATCTAAAGACCAATAATTGTAAACATTGCTACTAATTGAAACAAGATCTGTGCGGCAGAAGTCCTGTGGGCGTATGACATCTTCCATCCTTATCGTTCCATAGGGTGTGACGGAGAGAGCTAAAAGGTTTATTATTGTTAACTGAGGGACAGGAGCAGGTTTAAAATATGAGGGTGACTTTTGAATAGATGTTGAATCGATATGCTCCATTAAAATTTTATAATAGATGGATTCTTGACATTTACATACATTTTTATTACTTTAATATTTAAGTAACAGAACTGCTATTTTATTATTCTTTTGGTACAATTTATTGATGAGATTAGTTTCAGTTTATGGTAGAGAAACAGTTGAAAAAAGAAGGCATAGTCAAAAATATATTACCTTTCATGTGTGTGTCTCGTGGTGGCAAAAAAGACAATGACACTTACGTGCAAGGGTGATGTACGATGCCATTCGTTAGTTCAAGATTAAAATGTATGTTATGTAGTAATTAAGGGCATAGAAAGGATAGTGTGTAAGGCAATATGTAATGACGTTGAAGGGTCTTTCACACATTCCTACTTAGATCTACAAGTGATCACTAGATCTAAATATTTTAAAAATGCATTACACTTTATAAACTGTAAATAGTGTCATACTGCCCTGCCCTTGTTGCTTACTGTTTACAGCTCTGGTGTTTAGATCTACAAGTGATCACTAGATCTAATCATATTTTTTATATAAAATAACTATATCACTTTTCATACTCCCGCGTCCTTAGTTTCAAATAGCAAAAAAAACATTTGGAGAGCTAAAAAACTATAGCATTTCATTACCTGTCGATACCATAAAAAATCATGGTAAAAAAAGGGATCAAAAAACACCATCTGCCTTAACTTTGTGTTTCAAACACCCGCTAATTGAAAAGGTATCATTGGTTTTGTGAAAACGTAATTATCACTTTTAGAGAGATGTATCGAGAGTTGACTATGTTTCATTTTCGTTATTGAATTCTAAAATCTAGATGTTACCGCGCGGCGTGTTCATATGTATATATACTTATTGTGCCGAACCCTAATTCTTTTTCCAAAATAAAAGTAGCCTAAGTTACTCCCCATAACACCAGCTATCTGCCAGTGAAAGTTCTGTTAAAATCGGTGCACCCGTTCCGGAGATTAGCCTCAATAAACAGACAGACATACTGATTTTTTTTATATGTACCGTGTAAACATTCGGATGCATTTAGGCATTACAAACACTTCAATTTTTATTTATTTCTATAGTTATAGTTAGTATATGTTGTCGCCACATTAAAAACTCTTATTTATTTTATTAAAAATAGGTACAAACTATAATAGATCATAAGTAATCATACCACAGTTCACTATTTAATAAAAATAAGTTAATAGATATTATTTTAACTGATTATACCTGTAACGCAATACTATTGGTCGATGGATAAATATTAACAAATTGTGGGATTATAAAAGGGTAGGAATATATTTAGAACGATTGACTTGAGTGCAAACAGAGGTACGAACAACTTGGCAGTTGCTGTTAGTTAGTTATTTTCATAGTTTATATCAGTGGTTTTGAGACTGTTTCTAACATATAGTTACGAAGAGTAAAGGTCGTAGCTATGTGCCTGTTGACAGACTAATGCCGCGTTCCAATAAACAAGAAACGATTCGTTTTGCTTACGGACGGTAAAATTTCGTTGAATTTTCAATGAAAATTTTACCGCCCGTAAGCAAAAAGAATCGTTTTTTGTTTATTGGAACGCGGCATTAATCTATCGTTAGGGACGTAAGAGGAAACTATCATGTTAGCAGGAGGAAAAGCAGGGACGAAATATAATAAGATACTCCCTTAATAGTCCATACAACAGAAAACCTCAGCTAAGCGAGAGGAACGAGATTCTAAGCGAATGGGGCAAGATGCTGGGTTTTGTATGTGATTTAAGGCACAAGTAACTTTTTTGCGGGTGTTTCTGCTCTTTCGATAATACAGAAATAAATAATTTTCTATATCATAATCATACGTGAAGCGAATACTTTGTACAGATTTTAAAGCAATTTCGGGCACGGAGGAGTGTGTTTTAATTTTAATACTTAAAGTTTATATGTAGTACAACTGCAGAAAGCTAAAAAGTTAAAAAATATGTAAAAACGTCAACAAAAAGCTTCAGGGGACCAGTCTATATGTAGACCTCTCATGGTACGGAAACTCTAATCAATGATAGTGGTCAAGAAGTATAACAAAACATTAAAACTTAATTAAGTATGGTCAAAACTCGACCACCAGTATGCATTTTCGTATAACAACTAAATAAATATAATATTGCATCTCTGTTAAAATAAGGAAAAAAAAAAAAAAAAAATCTTTTGTGAGAGTGAATAAACAGATTTATTATTATTATTATTATAATACATAAATACCTCTCGTTGAGAGAACTATAGAAATCCACTTTATTAATCATTCTAGGAGTTTAATTGTTAGTTCAAATGAACTCATGCCAGTTTTTGTAGTATGTACCAGGAATATTTCGGAAAGCATTGTCCCAATGGGTGTTCTGCGTAGTCTCACCCATATTATTGTTCTCAGGATTTCTTCTCTCATTTAAATACATAAATATGATTTATGCAGAAATAATTTTCTTTTTAGTTCTTGCTTGCCAAATATTGCAGACAATTATTGTCACTTTTAATTGATATATTTCTTGTACAGCAACCTGTGGTTTAACCTTCAGGCTCAATCAAAACTAATATAAATGAAGATAGATCTGCGTAGGCTAATAAAATAGACTGGTACCATGATTTTATGGCACTAACTATGGTTTTGTAATTGACTATTATTATAAAATCCCCAGAGCAAGCTAAAACTATAATTATAGCAAAGAGCTTTGCCATATACAAACTTTATACCTGTAGTAAAGACTGAAGAGGTCTCTTTGATGTATTTTTATAGTTTTAATGCCCTTTATGAGTACGACTTTCAATATTGTAACTGTTCTTCATCATCGAAGAGTCTGTGAGTTGTAGAATAAATCCTTGTAAATTTATACAGATTTTGAATTTTTATGAGGAAAGAAGTGTTAAGATTTTTAAATAGTTTTAGTGAATTAAAGAAGTATAAAAATTTACTTTCATTACAGCAATATGAGCTCAAAACTTAAATTATACTAAATATTATATTTGTCATTTTAACAGGTTGCCTATAGGAGATTGCCGATAGCGATAAGGCCGACCTTTGTACATTACTTACATTGTGTTTTAAAGTAACTTTGGTATTCACTTTTCGTCTTAAATACAATACGTCTTAAAAGAACAAAATTCTACATCACTTCTCTACATTCAACTATTCCCAGAGAGCCGATCTTGTAAATATACATATAAATATTAGTTTCCTTTAATAGGCAGGTTCAGTTTGTAATAATCAAACATATATTTTAAATTTAAAACCTTTGTAGACATTCACAACACTATTATACCGCAAATTTAATCGTGGGAGAGCCATGCTTCAGCACGTATGGGCCGGCTCGACCGGAGTGATACCACCTCACAAAAAACCGGTAGTGAAGCACAAGCATTGCATTACGCCGCGTGAGTGAGGATACCGGTGGCCCTAGCCCTCCCCTCTCCCTTATTCCCGCCTTCCCCTCTCTCCCCTTACTCTCATCTTAAAGGGTGGCAACGCATTTGTGACTCTTGAGTTGCAGGTGCCCATGGGCGGCGGTAGTCATTTATCAGGTGACCCGTCTGCTCGTTTGCCCCCTATACCATAAAAAAACGTCTAAAAATCCAATAACTAACCCGACAATACATTTGTACATTTTCCTTTAGCTCGAATCTTGACAAGAATAAAAACACAAAGAGATTATTACCCGAACTAAAACTTGGTTTAGTTTCGATGCATTAACCAAACTAAACCACAGAGGATGCATTATGTTTGTTTCAACACATTACATTTATACCTCCCGAGTAACAACTTCTCAACACTACTGTATCTGTTGACCCAAATTAAACCATCGGATGCGTGTACCTTTCATTACCATAGGAGATTATAATTTAGAAAGCATTAAAATCAACAGATTAAGCATGGTAAACTATTTCTTTCTACACAAACAAGACTGAACAGTAAACTATATCAATAGAGTTCAAATTTCATTGTGTTCATGAAGTAATTTGTCTCTTAGGAGTCCTGTAGTTATAAAATTTATTACTAAGACAGTTAATTATTGATTATCAGGAATGGTTTGCGTTTAAACTAACAATTTATAACGAAACAATCCCAGTTCCATGACTGCTCTATTAATATGTTGAGTAGATATTTTTAATAATATACTTGAGGCATTGATTTATTGTGGAAAGCTTTTACGGTTTAATTACTTTTTAATTATACAATTTTTGACAGATTCATTAGTTGTTTTTATTGCCACCGTGGGTTTTTATTTATCAATATTTTCTTTTATTTCGTAAATAAAATGTTTTATTGAAGTCATTAAGCTTAAACTATTTTCTTTTATATTGTTGTTTATGGTCAAAATTAAAAGAAAAACTTATCAGTTTGATGAAAATGGAATGTCAAGTAAAAATTATTCTCGTTGTCCAAAGCTTTCTGTTAGGAAATTTTGGCAATCTATAAAATTAAATACTAATAACAGCCGTACATGGAACCTGTTCTAGTGCAGTTTAGATTGGCAAAAATCAATCGAAACCAATGACTGAGAATATTATGGAGAACTCAAAGACAATGTTTCTCTCGATCAATCACATAATTAATAATAATAACAACTTCTCACATCTCACACACGGCCGTCTGATCCCAAACTAGGCAGAGGCTGTACTATGGTGACCAGACTGCTGATATACATACTTATATACATATTTCTAACTACATAGGTACATATTATAGATAAATTACACGCAGACACTACTGTTCTGTACAAATGATCGTGCTCATCACACAATTATTTGTCCAGGGTGGGAATCTATAATCTAGTTTGGAATTGGTTCTTTTCATTTGGATTGGTATGCAACGATTGCTAACTCACTGCACAAAAAAAAAAAAAAAATAATACACACATCGCACAGTCATCTGTTTTAGCCCAGTCAGCAATAGATCAAAGTACCATTAACAAAACTAAATAGTTATATTATCTAAAACAACTGAAGTACTAAACTTCATTATGTTGCCTCAATTGCTGATTCGTATATTAGGTTAGATATCTATATCTACCGCGTCTTATTAAGATTACAACTCATTCTCCGCGCCTTTTCCCAACTAAGTTGGGGTTGGCTTTCAATCTAACTACGATACGGCCGAACTTTGATATTTTACGTGAAGCGACTGCCATCAGACCTCCACAACCCGTACTAGGCGATATCGAAGTTCTGTAGTTAGACCAGGTTGTCGGACTTTTTAGGGCTCTAACTACCCGTAACGAATGCCATAGATGTTTGTATGGCACCCGGGACCGACGGTTTAACGTGCTCTCCGAGGCACGGAGGGGTCTCAATGTGTTAAGAATGGTCACCCATCCTAGACTGACCTGGCTAGCATTACTTAACTTTGTAATGTGTTAACCTACTCGGTTACCACTTAGCCACGAGCCCCTCTAGTAATCTTATTAAGATTACAACTAAATTGTTTAATTAACACTTCGCATTGCAACACATTTATTACGATCACCTAATTACTTTTTTACTGACAGTCATATTAACAGTTTCGTTGCTGCGGTTGAAAAAACTAATTACCTTTAAGTAACGCCCTTAACAAATTGACACTCGTTTTTTTTTAATTAAGAACGGTGCATATCATTGTCTGCTGTTGTGTAATATACTTGAGCTGAAGGGCCAAGTACCAGTAGCTGTTTTTTACAATCAATCACTTAAGGCTAAATTTATTCTTCTCATACATCCAACTACTTCGAATAAACTTCCATTATACAAATATTACGAGCTTCTCAATTGAAGATAAGAATTAGTTGAGACTAAAAAAAATTATGAATGTTATACCGACCAAGACTTAATAAAAAAAAAATATTGTCTTACACTTGATATTTTTTATATTTTCTGTTTGCGTTATACAGCGATTGCTAACTTACTGCACATAAAAATAAAATAAATGAATACACACATCGCACAGTCATCTGTTTAAGCCCAGTCAGCAATAGATCAAAGTACCATTAACAATCTAAACAGTGATTATATTATTATCTAAAACAATTGAAGTACTAAACTTAAAATTTGTTTGTAAGTTGTATTAGAACTTTGTTTGTTTATCATAAACTCAAATTGTGGTTGGTCAATATAGTGTTTGTTCAAATACATAATACGAACTAAAACACACTCAAACAAAACATGGCCCCACAGTAAGTGTTGTACTGTGGTTGTACTGAAACATTACCCTTACCTCACATTACCCTACCATTAACCTTATAAACAAATATCAAGTAGCAGTATGCCATTTTGAACGTTAACATCAAAACAAGAAGATCGAAATCTCTGTTGACAAGAAAGGAGGTCGTTATGACTTTATTACGTAAATATTTCGATTCCATTTAAACGTGTGCTTGATAAGGCTTTTGTGAAACAGTGTGATTGTATGACGTAGTGTTCACGAACTTAATCATACTATCTGATTCTTGTTAGTGTCGAGTGCATAAACCTCATTTTACATCACAGATTATTTTACTGAGCCCACTTGGTTTTAAAAATAATTAATTAGTAACACTTTGTCATTCGACTATTCTATCTCTAAATGATGACAATTACAACCTGTCATATACAAGGCAACTTTCTTATAAATAAAAATGTCTATAGATCCTTTAAAAAAAGATGATTTAACAGATACGACATCAAAGACGTTTAGATTTGATGGTAAAAAAATATTGGCTGAATTTTTATAGATTTAGAAGAATTTCCGAAAATCGAACCGAAAATGAGATACATTCAGTTTCCTAGTATACTCGGACATTTGATTAAGCTATTTAAAGACATAAAGAAACGGCTTCACACCAATGCAATGGCGTATCTTTTTTTTTGTCAAAACTGTCTATCTTTAAAATAGTTTTTTTCTGTAATACAAATGTTTAATAAAAATTTAAATAAAAATGGATTCCTAGATCAAATTTTAAAACAAAAGATAGATGATGCCTATTTATCAACTAATATAAATAATGTAAGTGTGTATGTATATATAGTTTTTATTTATAAAGAAATTTTGTGAATTGGTAAAAACGAGCACTAAGATCAAAATCGAATCAACTTAATTGGAAACTGAAAATGTGTGTCAGTTTTAATATCAATACCGTTGAGAGTACCGTTAATCTGTCGGTAATCAAAAAAATATCAATATTAATTTTAGCATGACTGAGATTTACAAAAATATACTAAATCATTACTACCTAGTTTCAAACGAATATACTCGTTTTGAAAACTGAAGAAATAGCTAATGAATGTTTCAGTTACCAGGATGAAAACACATTACAGTCAACCTTAACTCTAACTATCGTAAATAATAAGCATCAACCACCTCACCATTCAAGGCTAGCACTTTCAAAAATGAGGAAACCCATGCTTTTTTATTTTTAATAAGAGCTTTAATGTAAATTTTTAACACTTTCACTCAACTGACAGGGCGACCAGATGACATTTCAATGCTTATTATGGTCCTTGTTAGGACTGGTTTTTCAAAAATGCAAAAACGTGTTTCTGTTTATAGGGAATAAAGATTTGTATCAAGAAACGATTTTCTGCCTATTTAAGTTAGTATAACCAATGATCAGATAAGGGTAAATTCAGACCTTATCATTGGAACCTTGTAAATCATTTTTATTACCCTTGAAAGGAACTTACTTCAGCAGTAGCTAATAGCATTTATCTTAGCTTTGAAGATTTTCCGTTCTTTAATCATCAAATTATTTGATGCCTTTCTTTATTTATGTTTGTTTATATTCATTACACGTACTATTTAAAAAAATGTCATATCTTAGCATCAAAGCAAAATATATTGCTTTTTCATATACGACATAAAATATGACTACACCTTTTTTCTGTAACACTTCGAGTACCCGTGAAATTTCGCGCTGCACTCCATTCAATTCTTCAATAATGCTATAGCAACTGACAATCACAAAACATTCGTACGCTTCAAATTGCCATGCAGCTGCTATATTACGTTCCTTAATGATTCTAATCCAAAGTTTTACAATATTTAAGTGGTTCTTTTATATTTTATCAATAGCTATTGAAATATTGAGTACTGTACTCCATTTTTTTCATTGACAAATATTTTGTTATTGCTTGTGGTGCGTGTTTCTTCAATTTTACAACAACAGTTATATGATTTTCTCTTTCAACAAAGATTTTATGTTGTCTTAACAGATATGATCTGATAAAGTTTTTCAGACCACGCCTGACTATTTTAAGTAATTTAAAAAACGTCTTTTACATTTCTTTCGCCAATAACCAACCTTTTAATATAAATACCTCCAGGACCTCCCACCATGGAAGCGGTTTAACTTTTAGTACACACTGAAATTTATTCATGATAAAATGAAAGTAAATTTTCTGTAACTCAAAATACTCTGCATGCACTAAATCACATCTTATGCCCCAGGCCTCTCGAAGAAGTAAAAGATACTCTAATAAATGCTACATATAAAAAAGATTTATTTTTCATCGTACAAACTATTAATATCAGTTCAATAGCCCTTGTTGTGTAAGAATGACGTAAGCTCTCCACCTGCCTGATGATGATGCATGAAGGTATTCACGCAACGAGGTACGAAAGGGACATTGTAAGCTAGATACAGACAGAAAATAGCAAACAATTTCGGCACTAAATCTGCCTGTCACGTTTTCTGTTAGATTTTAACCAAACAAAGCACGGCTTATGTTTTTTATGTAACTGATATTCACAAGATAAATAGTAATAATAAGGTTAAAGAAATATGTTCAATTTGTAAGTGATAATTCATAGTTGCGACATTTAATCTGGTATTTTTTATCAAGCAAATTAAATGGCGAGAACTCTCGTATAGGTCAAGGCGATCTTAAACAACTAAATAATACGCCGAGGTCACTTTACCTTATAAAGGGAAGATGCGTGTCAATAAATACATCTCTCTTGTTTTATCCAATCCATCATTAAAGCTGTCACTTAAAGTTGACCCCAACACGTTTGGAAATTGGCTAGTATGATAATAATTTTACTCTCGGATTTAAGTGCTTCTTAAATTACCCTACCCTGTGCAGATTCACTGTCTCTTTATTGAAACTTTAGTTTAAATGAGATTTCATCGGATATTTACATATACTTTTGATACATAATTTTCATCTTCATCTACTTCATTAAATACTCATGGTATACTTGTAAACCGGGACTTAATATTTATGTGAGTGTTCTTTCTTTTGTTTGAGGGAACGTGGGTATGTGACCAAATTATGCTACAAGTGGGCAGTAGATATTTAAATGCCAAATGAGGTGTGTTAAATTTATTGAATTCTGTTGTTTCATATTCATTAGTTGATTGATTGATTGTGTTGTTTATAGTATGTTCATGATTGATGTTTCCTCTGATGTCTTTATGTCTGTATTTTGGGTAAAGGTGAGGTTCATTATTAATTGTTTTATGTTGGGTTTAATCAAATTTAAACAGACGTAGACATGATATAGATATTATTAGTAATTTGATCAACTATGGATGAATCATTGCTTCATAGAGTCTGGGCGGAAAGAGAACCGTCGTAGGATTTGAGGTCGCAGCAGTGCTAAATTACCTTTTTACACTGTTACGTGCTTATTGTTTACTGTATTGTACAGTATTGTTTACTGTCGAACTATAATAACGTAACAGTGTTGTCAACATAACAAAGAAGATAATTTAGCACTGCTACGACCTCAAATCCTACGACGGTTCTCTTTCCGCACAGACTCTATCTATTTAAATATTACTATGCATGATACGACAATTATTGATGATTTCTTATTTACATACTAGCTTTTGTGTCACACGATTGTAGATTTTGCCAATCAATCTATCCCTCCTAAACAGTATTCTTTGGTGGATAAAAGGTATTCTAATATATACTTGTAACCCTAAAAATCCGTATGCTAAATTTCATGAAGGCCTGTTGAGTAGTTAAGGCGAAAGCGTAACATACAAACACACTAACTCACATTTGCATTTATAATATTAGTTAGGATAGTTGAGCAGCTCTCATCATTAAACAATGCTACTTGAATACCTAATATCTAAATAAAGATTGTTACTATGTGTCGTTAAGGAGCTCATCTTTATAACATTAAATTACCTAAACATTACAGTACACGATCTCCACTCTCTCCACGTATTTATTGTAAGGTTTACTGCATCGGCGATCGTGCCAACCAAGTATATTTCATTTCAACAACTTTAAGTATTAATGTATATTGTTGTTAATAAATTTCATAACAACAAGTCTCGACGAAGTTTATTAATGTATATTCTCGATTTATAGGCATCCACAACTGCTTTTACTTCTAGCATGACAGGACAGGCTTAGCGAAATTATTAAGAAAGATGTTAGTGTAGCTCAATAAAAGACCTTTCGCGTTTACTGTGGTACGATTCTTTGATAAATATTTTTGAACTATTACGGAAGGCCTTAGCAATTATTATTTTACTCGTTCATTATATTACTTTAGTAGTACTTTAATCATTATATTCAGTACTAAATGTTAGCCAAGGATTCCACGTTCTTGCTATCAACTTCGTACGTGTAATGTAATATTTCTGTTAATCCCAACATAACAGTAACTATAATAGAAAGAGAGATAAACATTATAGAGAACAGCTTGTACATAGAAATAGTTGTCCATAGTGGAGTGCCCGGCATTTTCAATCTTAAGTTCTTAGATAATTTAAAAATTTTAGATGTGTGTCACAAGAAATGTTTGGAGTATGGCAATGAAATAGAATATTGTATAGCAGTCAGGAAATGCGATCATGTCGGCAAAAGTGTAGAAATAACCTCTGAAGCTTTATGCGAGAGGTAACCAAAGATATGTACGTATGTTCGTATTTGGATAATTCAATCTATGAAATGTATGCAAACATTTTTAAGTATCTCAAATTTATTAACTTGATCTTCGGTGAGGTCTGGATAAAGAGCTGGAATCAGCACAATTCACGATTTGAAAGAAAAATGATTGCGCTCTCCCATACATATTCACCTTTGTGTAGAATACAACTGCTAGTAGTAAACATTGTGCACAGTGATTTAGGTGTATTGGCAGCGGATTTACAAAGTTAATTGTTTCACCAGATGGTTGATTTCAGTTCAAGCAGAGATCTACCGCAACCTACCTCCTCATCCTAAGTTCAAAAGACATTAACTACAAGAATGGTCACCGCACCCGAACACATATTAGGGAAATAGGTTAATATGACAACTGTCCATCGCATTTTGACGCTAAGTACTTAAATGAATATGTTAATTTCAAATAAGCACACAAGTGTCGTATTGATGTTTCTATTTAAGTATATGGCAGTATAGTTTATCATAAGTAATAAAGAGGCATCATTCTTCACGATTATTAACTGTAAATTAGCAACACGTAAAGTACATTATTGATTGAGAATTGTTAAGTTAGCAGCAGAGAAGTCCATAGTGATCTGTAATAATCCAAAATGTTCATTAAATATCAACAATACTTCATGGCTTGTGCTTATTAGGTTTTAGCTTTCATTGCTGATTTTGTGATTTGGGTGTGTGTATATTATTGTAGATTTTATTTGACAAATATTTATTTCTGAAGTTGCTACTTACAAAACATTTTTGATATCGATTTTAAATTTATATATAGTTAAGATATCCTTTAAAATTTAAGATACTTAAAACTTAAACCCTTAGCAATGTAGATCCAACCGACAAACGTAAACTAGAGAATAACACTTTGACACTACAAATATAATCAATGTAATCTATACAATCATATTTTTATTTCTGTTATGTAACGACTTAAATTATTAGTAACAATAAACACTCAACAGCATAGTAGTATCAACCACCGGGCAAACCTATTTCTCCTTCTCGAGACAATTATGAAACGGCTGACATTTATAAAGTAACTTCCTCGTCGAAGTATGTTACCTCCTTAATGAAAGTTTTTACAAACAATACTACATCGTATAAAAACTAAATAAACAATGAAATTGTTGCATAAATAAAAATGCCCTTTATAATGTACAATTGCTTAATAGGATCAGTAACAAAATCTTAAATAACAATTTTCTTGGTCTAAACCTTTGTAGAAACAATTACCGTCTATTCAAGTCTATACCGGCGACTGAACCTAACAATTCTCGTCCGTTACGTTCAAATAGTCGATCGCTACAAAGTCGTGTCTTCCGTTGCTATCGATACATCCAGATGGACTCGATACCGCTGCGTAATAAATTGGCTGCTGACTGTATCGTCTGAATGCATGCACCGTTAACGAGTAATAGATTAAGATGCTTTCACACTATCGTAAGTCCCTTGCGATTTGGTTTAATTAATAAATTTTGTTCAGCCAGCAGTTAATAAGCATATAAATTTTGGTTTATTGTGGGAAATATGCTGAAGAGATTTAATTTCCAAATATTTTGTAGGCTTTTGTGGAATCTGTTATAAGTACAGATTTGGATTGTTAGTTTTTTGGAACAAACTCTTTAACTGAGTTGCTCTCTCAATTCTACGTAAAATCTTTACTATCATCAGAAAGGCCATCAAAATGGTCTTGGCTGTCATTTTCAATCGTGGGCGTGACAATGACAATGGCGGAAACTGACAAGTAAAAGCAACGTGCTCTGTTGAATTCAATTTTATACTCTTGCGTGAAATAACACATATTATAAATAAAAATGCAAACAAGATTAAAAGAAAATTAATGCGAGCGCCGTCATATATTTATGTTTATATTTCATTAGAATATTTTTTTGTACGTTGATTTTTTTTAGGCGTGAACCAGGCGCTAGTTAGAAAAAAGTATGGTAACCACAGAGCCCTATTACTGTGACAAAACCTAGAAAAAAATCCCTTAAAAAACCTACGTGACATTGACTACACAATAGGAAATGCTTGCCCGTCTTTGAAACCCGTCGTGCTATCGATGTGTCATCTCGAACCTGTTCCTACAAGAGTTCCCTAAACAATTTGATACTGCAGAAATTAACAAAATAATTTCAACAAGTCTGTTAACCCTCTAACATAATATCAAAGTATAAATTATTTTCGAAGACCTTTAGTAGAGAAATCTAGCAATAAGTATAAAATAATAAATCTTCGAGCCCTTCAATTTCGTTTTGCTTTCACTATGTTATTGCTCAAAGTGGTATTTAAATACGATATCTTTGTTTTACTTGTTATCGCGTACAATAATACTCTTTATAATGAATGGGTTTAGCTATGCGCTGGGCCTACACAAATCTCTTTTGTGTCTTTTTGGACTTTAGCAAAATATTCGCAATGAACCCATTGCGAATCCTTGGCTCATACTAAATGTTAAAAGGAAGTAAATAAGCATTGTATTAAAGAAAATGTTCTCCTAGTTAAAGAAAAGCTTGTTGGATTTCCTTTTTCATGTCCTAAACGGTCAGAAACATTGTACAAATATTGCCATAAATGGACATAATTCATGAATACCTCGTAAATATTGTGAAATGTATCCATGAGATAGAGAAGTTTATTTTATTCCTACCTTTTGTGTTTTGGGTGTTGTTGATCTTGAATAGCAGTAATCAGATGAATCTTAAACTTTTTGCTATAAAGGAATCTTAAACCTTTTACTAATTTAAACTTAAATAGGTACCAATAATGCAAAGTCGAATTCAGCTAGTATACGTCCTGTTGGTGGCTACTAAGTTTACTGGCTTGGTCTAGTTTGGATAGGATTTGCAACAACAAGCGGTACCGTTGCGTAAGACTAATGTTTGTAGGGCATCTAGGAACCAACTTAATTACCTAAATATAAAAAAATCGAGAAACATCTAACATTTACACCAACAGTTTTAAGAGTACAGTCATTGTGTAAAAGTAGTATAAATTTCACGGCATCCACAAATTTGTCCGATATATCACTAGAAGGTATATTTATTTAATCTCAATCTATCGGAGTACCAACAGTTACAAGTTGCATTTCGTAACTTGTACAAATAGAACCATTACGTGCTGGCTTCCTTATCTCCACTTTGATGTTTTATTTCCTGCGGGTTATCTTCGAAATGTATTTAGGACTTGTTTGACATTTCTTATTAGTTTGATTATTTATATTACTTTTAAAAATTTATAGTTTTCTATCTAGATTTATGTTATTTTGGTTCAAAGTTTAATATTACATTTCTTGTTTGTTACAGGTAAGCATTATTTTCTTCAAGGAAGGTTTGGAAGTATATTCAAGGCACTTTCAGGTGATCACATACTTAGGTGATCACAGTACTTTTTCTTTTTCATATGTACTATGGGGGTTGGGGTGGACATCATACAATTGACACATCTGGTGTTGCGATTTCTATAGCCATCAATGATTGCTTTACTTGTTTGCCAAATCGAATGTAAATATAAAAAGATTTTATGCCTTAATACCTTATAATTATTTTCTAATATTACATTCTTTCCGCCTATATTATACGCGTGCCTACTGGGTACTGCCAAAATCAGTACTGCTATTGAGAAATTACCAACGGAAAAACCTGATAATAATTTAATTGGTCCAAAAATCAAACCCAGCTCACGATCGGGCAAATATATTACCCCAAACTAATGTTACCTATGAGCAACCAACAAGGCAGTCAATGTAGTCAGAAAAGTAATAAAATTGACCAATTTGAATATTTAAGTGTATTAGCAAGCAGCTTGAACATTAACCAAACAATTTCGATAAAACAGGAATGTGGTTCCAATAAAAGACATGAAACTATAACACTAAGTCTTATAATATTTATTGTAACTATTAAATCTAGATCTGTTAAAGTCAAAGGGATTGCTGTCAAATAAACTATTCCAGAAAACATGAGTCGTGTCGTCTTTCTCTGTTTATTTTAAAAAGATAAAGACAATATGATAACTATTGGTACTTGTAGAACAAAGCCTATTTCAGGGCGTATTTAATATCAAAGTCACGTAGAACAAGCTAATGCTCAAACATTAGTCACAGTGATTGATAAAATCGAGTTCGTTGCTTCATTCATTATTATTATATATATATCTACAACATAATGTCCATGAAATTGCTGTGTAGTTTTTGACTTCAAATCAAATAAATCTAATTTTTCCCGTAGGCGTTGTTTAAGGCAATATCGCCGAAAATAGTAACTACATACTTATAATTAAGTCTGATGATATCCAAGGGCTTATTTTTATAAAAAGATTATTACGGACATTTTATGTGACAAGCTGAACAGCGTGTTTAAGAAATATTGCTACAAATTTCTCTAGCGGTCTCTGGCATAACTTTTCAAGTAGGTATCTAATTCATTTATCAACTTCAGAGTATACTGCGCCGTCTTTTACTATTATCTTTTACCTATTTTGTAGTCGTTTTAAGGGTTTATTACCCGTGGTCTACCTACGTGGTTCACCTAGGTGAACCATGGTTAACATTTTGTACCCGTGGTTTACCCAAAAGGTAAACGGGTAAATGTATTAAATGTAGTGCCCATGGTTCACCTAATAGGTAAACCACGGGTAAATGTATAACATGTAGTGCCCATGGTTCACCTAATAGGTAAACCACGGGTAAACGTATTAAATGTAGTGCCCATGGTTCACCTCATAGATTAACTACGGGTAAATGTATAAAATGTAGTGCCCTTGGTTCACCGAATGGGTAAACCATTGGTAAATATATAAAATCTAGAACCCGTGCTTATTCTGTGAACACCATTCGATAAACAACGAAAATGAAACGGTTGTTTTTAAAATAACATTTAATTAAGTTAACTAAGGAACATTTGTTTTTAGGTTATTACATATTTACATATTTTAAGAAACAAAAAAGTATCTTAATACAATTGGCTATGTTTAAAATTGTGATAGTACTACAATCACACGACGATAAAGGGAATCTTTCTTTCTTTATTGTGAAAATTCATATACTACCACTACCACTGTTGTTAAATTTCAATGTGCAGCCTATGTTTAGGGACGTATAAAAAAGGGTTTTAGACCCTAATAAAACTTATACGTAATGGTCTTAAGTATGAAGGTTCCCTGAATTAAGCATTTAACCTAAAGACGTGCTGTGCGAAGCTTCGCAAACAAGTCAATACGTTGTGTCATAGTAATGACAAAGGACCGCTGTGGAATATTTGTTGGAGAGGATACATATCATGAGCGGCGGGGAATATGCGTCAGTTGGTACTTATTACTTATAAATATTATAATAATGGATTTTCAGCGTGGTGGTGTTCTAATTATAGGTAACAAAAATGCACGGGTACAATAACAATCATAATCTTCCTACCCTTATCTCAATTTTATTTGGGGTTGGTGCAATGTAAGATTACATGGGGGGTAGGGTTTTGGCTGGTTCCTTTTATGGCCTACCGCCGATCGTTTTCATACGGGACAAAGGAAGAAGGTAAATTTGGGTAAGGCAAACAGATAGAATGAGGGAGCAAGGGTAAGGGATCAAATCAAATCAAAATCATTTATTTCAATTAAACCCATTATAGGTATTTTTGAATTGTCCAGAGTAGTAGTCAGTCAGACCAAATTAGTCGTAAAGCTAGTTGCCTGTTCCAATACGTAGATCTCGTGGAGAAGAACAGGCAAAAAACTCCAAGGACACTCTTTTTCAACATGTTTTTTACAAGCCTTTGGTAACATTGCTTATATTAAATGTAAGGAAAATGTAACGTATTGTTCTAAACTATAAACAGTCGCGCAAATTACTACAGTATGTAAGTAATAGAAGTTCAGAGATGACCAGACCAGCCCCGACCAACGGCACTCGTTCATGAGCATGACGCACGCGCCAGGGAGTGGCCACACAACGGGCAAGTATCCTCGCGGGTGCTAGGTCGCTCCTAGAAGCCTGTGTATGCCCCAGGAGGCTTCTGTTCATTTTATTTTATATCTTAAAAGTCTTTAAAAATTAAATATTTAATTTGGTTAATGACACGAGAAGTCAGATTAGATATTTTTTTTGGGCTCAGTATGAAAGATATAAATATTGCGCTTATCGTTTGATATTATTATAGTACCTATTTAATTAGTGATGTTTACTAATGTAATGGTTTTCATGTGAGAGTGAACAAGAGGTGTCAAGCGGATACATTGATTACCCATAGAACACTTGGGTGTTCCACGGGTACATTCCATTACCCATAGAACACCTGGGTAGACCACGGGTACATTGAATTACCCATAGAACACCCGGGTGGACCACGGGTACAAAATGTTAACCGTGAAACAGCTAGGTGAACCACGTAGGTAGACCACGGGTAATAAACCGTTTTAAGGTCATAGTTTATTTGATGTAGGTTAAGTAGGTAGGTTAGTTCTTTAGGAAATGCGACACAAATGGCGGATCGGCTTTTTAGTAGTCCTACCTAGTAATTAGTAGTTCCTTTTCTACCTACCTAAGCTATCCGGTCTTTCTACTATATCACTAGATAGTGGATTAGAGCATTTTTAAGGTATCTTACATTAAAAAAATCCAGTCGATTCTGACATTAGCCTATTTGAAACTTTATTAATTTTGCCATGAAATTCATTAATCTTTTTTCTAAAACGGTGACTGTTTTCTACATTTACTAACATAATTGTCATTCTCGGCAAAACATATAATACCGCCAATTTCTGTCATTATAATCAATTAAGGTGAAAACTTTGATGGTCACGGTAATTTTACTCATTTTGCTCGTCGCAGGCTTTCTAGAGACCAATTAACTGCTACCTACTTGCGTCTAGACGATGCTAAGATAAACGTTGATGAGCTATCGTGAAATTGATTTGTCATCTTTGCGATTGTTTCACTTGAGATAACCATAATTTCAAATGAAGTGATGACTGGTTTCGGCATAGATCAAACTTAAGATGTAGAGCACAACGGAAGAAATCATTTCTTGCTTGATTAAATAGACCCACTTCTGAGGATAAGAATTTGTAAAATAAAGTACAGAAATAAATTTGCTATCGTATTATGTGGGATAGCCATGCTTCGGCACGTTAGGCCGGCTCGACTGCGCTCGATACCACGGCCTCACAGAAAACCGGTAGTGAAACAATAATTGCATTGCTTTTCGCCGCGTGAGTGAGGTTACCGGAGGCCCTAACGCTTCCCTCTCCCCTATACCCGTCCTTCCTCTCTCCCTCCTCTCCTCCCCTCTCCCGTCTTCCTGCTCTTCCCCTCTTCCTTTATTCACACCTTGAAGGGCGGCAACGCACTTGTGACTCTTGAGTTACTGGTGCCCATGGGCGGCGGTAGTCATTTACCATCAGGTAACCCGTCTGCTCGTTTGCCCCCTATACCATAAAAAGAAAAGAAAAAATCGGGAAAATAGAAATTGAATAATCTTATTAGATATGTGTGTAGTGTGCATGTAGTAATGTAATGTTATCAATGTTATCTTGCTTGATAAATAAGATATTAATAATATAATTAATACTTACTACTTTGATTGTAACTACAATCTGAATAGTGTATTTTTGAACCGTAGTTATATGCAAAATACATTGCAGGCTTACACATTATTTAAATTGGTAATATAGTCTGTATTATACTTGTTATTTTTTTGACTATGCTAGTGGTTAGATTGTGTCATGTCTTTAAAACTCTTATCCCTGTAAGTCAACTACTTAATCCACTCGAAATAAAGTGCTCCAATCTGTATTTGTTTTAATGTCAGGAATTGTGACTTGTAAAGATTAATAACGTTTTAAATTCTGTATAATTAAACTTTTAAATATCTAAATTTAGCTTTAATCAAGGTTTAAATAACAACAAAATGGTAAATTAACATAATAGATGTAGTGAGTCAAAACTCACATTGTTGAAACACCCGACGGCCTTATGTTTCCAAATCGATACTATAATTTGTTTTCCTTAAATATGTTTGAACAAATTGAAATTTAATGATCGGAATCGCATTATACGTTTGGGACAAGAAAGATTTATCGATGATAATCGATTTTCTATATGGTGAATCGATTGATATTCAAATAAACAAAATATTTTTCTTATACAAACACTTAACTGGTACAAATTGATTGCTGACTCACTTAAAATAATATAAGACTATTTAAATATACAGAAGTGATCCTTGAATATACCGTCGGTGCTCATTAATTTAAAGATCATTTAATTAATACCTACTTAGCATAGCATGCTTAGAATAGTACAGTAATTGGTAATTTAAATTGCCCGTAAATATTATATACGGCATAATTAATAGAATTTGGCAAAGATCATGAATCTTTGTCTCTAAATTAATATGTTAATATTGCTACTGGAATGAAATACTTTTTAATTACCTGCGAGTAACCATTTGTTACTTGTCAGATTACAACGCAAATTAAGCTTAATTACATAAAAATAACTGTTAAGTGTTAAAATCTTGATTCATGAAACT
Source organism: Callimorpha dominula (assembly GCA_949752705.1). Classification (NCBI taxonomy): domain Eukaryota; kingdom Metazoa; phylum Arthropoda; class Insecta; order Lepidoptera; family Erebidae; genus Callimorpha; species Callimorpha dominula. The sequence continues at coordinate 3,550,520 of OX457001.1, read as the reverse complement.
GCAGATAAAATGTGTATTGTATAGTCAAAACAAATATATGTTCATTCAAAGACTTACGTAGCAAATAGTAAAGTTAAATTGTTTATAATCGAAAAGACAGCTTTCATTGAATCTCAGAATCTAGGTTCAATTGAGCAAACCAATTATATATAATGTTACGAAGTAGATAAAATCTCTCGTGGAAATGAAGTCGTCGTATATAGATAGTTACGATTAGTAAAGAAAATTTCAAACTAACTACTTATCATAATAAATATTTTAACGAGGTCTATCAAGGTATGTGGATGAATGGTCTATAGATGGAGTCACTATTTGAAAGGATCAAGGGCTGTGTCAATGATAGATAGCACCTACGAATTAGTGCCACAATTTATAGTAAAATACTCTAAACATGAGCTACAAAGTGCCCATTGGCTCCGAGCTCGGTTTTTCGTTAGCCTATTATGTAAACAAAACAGTGCACAAGTAGATTTGTTTGTCAATAATTTTATCTTTTAAAGTATTTTATTCTGAATACAAAGATAAAATTCAGGTATTTAAGAATAAAGATTTCAAGATAATATGCATGATAAAATAACTAAACAGATATAATTCAGACTATCTTGAGGTTATTTAATAAGTTTCATTAAGATAACACGAAATTCTCAGAAACACAATGAAGACATCAGTATTACACGAGATAAAACCGAGATAGTACATGATACTGTGAAACGATAAGTTACATGCCATTTCTTAAATATGTATTTCGTTTCTAAGAAATATTTTTAAGTTCTTTCCTACAAGTTTAACAGGCTACTGATGGCAATGTAGATAATATGCTTGATGTGTATAATAACTTTCCCACGATTGTCTAGTCACCAAGTAAGTCTCAATTCTCTCGGTTCATTACACTCATGTCTCATTGTGGCATCTTCATATTTTGACATTTTACAGTCATTATATTTTTACTAACGAATAATTAATTTAAAATGTTTTATATGTTCATTACTATAAGGTCAACTAGAAATGCAGATTATCCTCTCCGTTTACTCATTAAAATAAGGTAAATAATTGTAATGAGAGTTTACGTCTAAAGCCACTTCTAGTTGCCTACTAGTTTAAATGTATGGAGCACATCGAAAATAGTGAAGTGAATAACATAAGTGAAGTAAACTTAGTAAACAATATCTATAATGATCAAACAGAAAGGCATAATTTAAGTTATTGCTATAAGAAACTCCGATTGTCAACATTATAAAATTTTTCGTCACGATGCTAGTGAAATAAAGAAAAAATTACATTTTTATGAATATAGAGACACATTAAACAATTTTATGAATGGAATAAATGTAAAGATGTATATAAAAAGACTTAAACATGTTTTTTAATAGCACTAAGACCAGCGGTTCAATAGCATAAAACAACATTCCGACTCGGTTTTTGAATTTGCTACTTCCAGTTTCGCGGTTCAAAATTCAAAAGCAAATTACCATCTGGGATAATGCATGAGGCATTCACTCCCATAAATGGTTTTCTGAAAGTGATACCAAACAGTTTGCACCAAATATGGCATTGCGATCCAGTTTCTAAAGCAGAATACGAATTAATGTGAATAGATGGTTGGACGAAATTGAAGATGATTGTTGTGTAAGATGAGGCTTTAGCTGTGGTATCTTACTTACAATTTTTTACACCGGTAGTAGGCCTAGCAGAGCTTAGTTAGTTATATGTGCAAATAGGTAAAGATAAAACAGGTCAATAGCTACCTTTTTTCCTTTGTTTATCAACTGTATTTTTTTGCTTTGTAGCTATTGTCGAGCTTCAGTGTTATCAATAAACCCGTCTATTTCTAGGAAAACAAACTTTTGGACTTCAACACAATTTACTAGATTATGAATCTAGTCACACTAAATAACTTAATTATTGGTACTAGATAATAAAGTTCTTTTTAGTTCAAAAGGTGCTCCACTTATCAAACACAATCCACCAATATTTACCTCCATTACAAATAATTACAAATTACTAACATATGTTATAAGATTTACAAACAATGAACTGAACTGAACCAACTACGGATAAAATTCTGATATAAAATCTTATTATTATTATTACGATTCAGTAAGCACCACTTAAAATCTTTCACAATCTTGACCTTGTACTTTAATCTCTCAAAATCTCCTCTGTAAAGCTTATCTGGCATACTCAATTTGATTTACAATAACCATGCAGCCCTGGTCTACCGCATTTCCCACATCCATCCATCACTTTTTATATTGCACTGTTATCAGTTATCTGGACCGGATCAAACTGTGTCAATGTCTATGTTGTTGTAAGATACAGAACTGTACTCTCGTTAAAATAGCCAATATTTTTTACTTTGAGATCACAGTTAGTGCCACTTTGTGGTCAGATTACAAGTCAATCGTAAAAATTACCCTGTAATACACCTAAAGGAACTTTTTTAAATCACAATTTAAATTGTAGTCTTCATGTACTTTAAAAACCTGTTATTACTTGGCCTTTCTTTTTTATATGTACTTACAATGATGTATTTTTGACAAGCAGTTTATTATCTGCACTCCCCTTTCACATCCTTCATTATTTATAGAATACTTTTAAATTAAATATGATAATTGGATCTAGATCTTAGCAAAAAACCTCTAGATCTAGGTCCTCATAGAAAGGGGCTGTGATTAATACACAATATTTAATGTAATAGTCGCAGTAGAATCCTATTTATATTGGAACACCCTGAAAGGGATATCATGGTGCAAAAGTCGGCAGTTAGACAGACGCTACTGGTGTTTTTCGTGTTTGTGTCAGCGTTATGGATTTTATCCATGGGGCAACTCCAAACATTGGATAATTGTTTGTGTGATGTACAATTGAATTTTGATTGGTCTGGGTTTGTGTATTTTGTATCCGTTAATTAAATAATTATGAAGTCCCTGTCACTTAAGGATTTTCTAGAGTTAATATTATCTACGTATTAACGGGAATTAATACGTAGATAATATTATATCATGGAACGCGAAAGTTTCAAAGTTTTCTAGAGTTGTCTTTAAGAAAAGAAAGTCCTAAGAAGTAAAATACTTCGTTAAGCACTTCGAGGTTTAGCTGCAACATCTACATACAACTCGTATATTAATATTAATATATTTAACAATAGTTATTACGTAAAATTGACCACCTGGCGTTCGTATCAGTATAATTGTTCACTTGATTGATACAGCTATTACTGGTTCCTATGTTTTATGAGCCATGTAGTATCTGAGTTTAGTTTCATTACAGTATGTTCAGTTAATAGCTTCAATATAAACTTCGTGTATGTTAAACTAGTATGCATTGCTGTGTTTTATGTTTGTGTGTTTAATGGTTAGTGTTTGAATTTATTAAACTTCATTAAATAGTGAGTATTAAGTGAAATATATAGCAAATAAATATGTTCAATGAAATCACAGTTGCAAGTAGTAGTAATCATGCGGGTGGTGTTTTGGACGACTGTGTATAGAAAGTACTACAACTCTTTTAAAACAATGTTGTATGCGGGACCACAAAAACGTTTAGCAACCGCAATTTATAACATCTTTAGCTATAAAATTGGCGCTGTATATGGTAAAGAACAAAACGCTTTTGAATGAAAATCATATTCTTAATAAAGTATGTAGATCATTGTTTTCCTTGCACTTTTCCCCTTTTTAATTAAATAATTAATTTCTTCTCACAAGGCTCAAATCATTTGGAAACGGGCGGTTATAGGTCGACACAGGCAGATATGATATTATGTATTTTTTTTTATTATTTTACATTTTACAAAGCAAACTATTGTTGCGGTGTATATTGATCTATAATTTTAAATTATAATAGCTATTTTTTTTAATTGACGATTTCGAATTGATTGAAGAATTGATGATCAATTTTATGAAGTAAAGATATTTAATTTGAATTTAATAGAAGTCCATTGATGCCTTTGCTATATTATATGTAATCTATAATAATGTTATCTTCAACATATCTGCACTGAAATAGTCTTAACAATAAATGTTTCAGATCGTACATTATCCAAATGTCTGCCTTATAACAAAGGCCAGTCGCCTTGCCTGACAAATAATTATAAGTTAAAGACTTAAAGACAATCTTGATCTCAATTCTGATATAAATTATTTAAGGCAAAAGATCGAGGTAATGCAGAAGAAATCATTATTATGACAGTTTTATGACACACATTACCAAAGACATAAAAAAACTCTAATAAGATCTTTAAAAGCGTTCAGTTCTTATTTATTGCTTCCTAATTGATTATTTTTTAAGAATTCTAATTATTTGCACGGATATTTATAGTAAGATAAAGTTAGATAAATATAAATAGTTGAGTACACTTGAAGAAGACATAAATATTTATAACATTTTAATAACCAGGTATTACTAAAGAAAAAAAAGGTAAAAAAAAGGGGGAAAGGATCACCATGCAGTTTTTTTAAGTTCTAAAAAAAGATAGAGAAATAAATAAATAAAACACTCAATATGATACGAATAGCTGTCACGCGCTTTTTATAAAAATTATACAATAGGCATAAATAACTGACCACAGATGGCACAATATTTTTTCTTGAGGATGGAAAGGGAAATAAGATAGATACATTACAGAAACAATAACAAAGAAGTATGGAAAAGCTTTAATAAAAATCTACCTTAAATATAAAGAACTGTACAGTTTCTATTGAACAAAGACCTACATCTCAGATGACGTCAACATCTAAACATGCTATAAGATAAACTTTATCTGTGCATTAATTTGCTATCCTTGAATAATTATGCATGATTTAAATTATTCCACGGCGTATATAAATATTGTGATGGAATATTACATTATAATCTAGTGGGCTGTGTTCTGTTTTGACATGTTTTTCATTAAACTGTGTTATAGGCTCAACGCTTAAGTTTGTTTGCCCTAAGGTCTAGTGAACGAATACATTAAATGTTTGAATTTATGTTTTGTAGACTTCATTGGTTAAGTAAGTTGTTGGTTTAAATAATTTTGCTTGAACTATAACATAATTTCTAAATTATAAAGTCTTTACTACTAAATACATGAAGGAATCTTAAGGCTTGAATTAGTTATAAGGTTTTTTAGTTCTTTGTTACTACTATATTTCGTTATCTTATTGTTCATACTCCCCAAATTAACGCAAAATAAATAAAGCGTTCTTAAACATGATCAGTCTGTTTTGTTGAATTAAAAAAAGTCTGTAACTTTTAGTAACAAAGAAGAACACTTACTCATCCGTAGCTTTTCTACTGTTTAATTAAAAAAAACAACGCATAGTACTGTTATTGGTATAATTGAATAAATATTAAGAAAGAGGGCAACAAGAATAAAAACTGATGAACTGCACTCGCGTTTTTTATTTAAATATGTAACCACCAAAAGCTGTCAGTATCGAATTCTCTATAAAAATACAGCTACAAACTCAAAAACGGTCTGTCCGATTCATTCACTTTACACCCACAAGAGAATAATATTTTATTGAATACTGATGTCAGCGAAGAAATATTTGGTCCATTACGTAATACGCTTTAATAACATGGTTGTGACATACTTACAAAAATGATAGACGTTGAGACGGTTCATTGATATAGATATTATTTTATGTCACATAAACAAAGAATGTCTACCTAGACTTGGAATGTAAGCAAAAGCATTGCTTCCGCAATGTATAGTTGTTATGTTAATTACATACTTTGTCTTTGAAAACTTGGTTGTTACCATCTTATAAATAAGTGGGTACAAGAATTCATATACATATTATACTGACCTTAATTACATATGTCTATAAATAAAACAGACAAGCTGAAAGAGAGCTACAAAAAATCTTTGCAAATATTCTCTTTAAGACGCATATGAAGTAAGAACGTCTGATGTCCATCTTTGACTTACACTAAATGACTTAGACTTCATAGTATTTGATCGGAATTTATAATTTTGAAAGTAAAATGTAAAAGGTAAAACACCCGACTCGCACAACGAGGATTCCGTACAAACTTGTATATTGATAATTCGAACAACTCCGGAATCTCACGAAGATTTTTGTCCGTTGTTATTGAAAGATAAGCTTAATTTTGCAGTCCTGAAATCGGTCCTCATACATCGGTAAACATCAGAGTCAATTGACTCTTATGTTTTATGGGATCTAAAAACAAATGATCGACATTTGGATTTTCTTCTCACCAAATTTCATGATTCTATGTCAATAGGAAGTATTCTTAGATTTTGATTTAACTACGAAGTGGTAAAATTGGTTGAAATAACCTAAATGGCGGTATCTTTTATGGCGTTGACTTAGAAGCTTGATTTTGTTACAGCTTCAAGGTACCGTAAATATGATGTTAATTTCAACTTAATACCTACAAGTGTTCCTGAGAAAAAAAGTCTTGACAGACAGACAGACAGACGGACATCGAAGTGAGCCTATAAGGGTTCCCTTTTTTCCTTTTGAAGAACGGATCCCTAAAACAGCACAATTAATACCAAGACGAGTAAGTCGGTAAATTAGATATTATTAATAAATATTACGACCATTACGTAATTTGTTTTCTTTGACATAACGATTAGATCGAGATCGAGAGTATATTTGAATAATGAAAGGCGTTTGTTATACATACATATATACAATGTTCTCTTTCTATTTCAATAGGATAATATACTGTTACATTTATAGTAGTTTCATTATACCTTATTACATTTTGTCGATGCCAGTCTTCTTAGTAATGAGATATCATGTTTTAGGAAATCGCTAGAATTCGGTTAGAAGATAACCTACACTACACTAGGTTAATAAAGTATATTTAAGGTGATAAAAGAATACTCGTACTAATTACCACTAGCATTGAGGTAAAGTAAAGAGTTACTGTTAAAAACGACTTTGCATTAAATAGAACAAACAATATTGATTAATTGTAAACAAAGTTTTAACATTCATGTCAACAATTCAAACTAATACTTTTTAATATTTACATTACCTTTGAAGGAAATTGAGCTCATACAATATTTATTTTAGCCATAACCTCTAGAAACTTTATGTAACGTAAAACAATAGTTACTTTAACCTTTTCTTTACTACAGGTTGTTTTCCTTACACAAACTTCACTAGGATCTTTAAAGAAGCTTTTTGCGTAGGTAACAGAATTCTTTAGCGACATTATTTATTGAGAATTCAACAGAAGGTTGTAAAGTAACAATGATCGGCTTTCTACGATGTCTAGCAGTAATAGGTAATTTATTAATAATATAATTGTTTGCTATTTAATACAAAATTACTTGCTATAATATTAACTATTTACATAAAACTAATCAATTTATATATTATTAAGTACAGTTTTATTAAGCATCGCTTAGGTGCTAAAAACACTAAAACTGATGATATTTATCCTGTATGATTTATTCATGAATTTATCAAAGTTTTGTTTGATAACCTCACGCATCTGCACTTTGTTCAAGATATTATTAGCTTCCAGTATTTTGATTTTCAATGACGTAACTTTTATCTGTTTGCTCTTCAAGGATGTCTTTTAATCTCTTCCTGGTATTTTTATAGATCTCGGTTCAATAAATTTATCTTTTAGCAGGTCTGTGATTATAAAGTCAATGTCATTGCTTCTACGCTACTACTACTCTATTCTGCCTGTATTCCTTTACCTCTATTGTTAAGCTTAACTCTCACTGGCCATATAAGTCATATGACTTCAAACTTATTAAAGCTTTAGCCTCTGATATACCCTGGAGCTCAGCACAATGCAGTATACATTTTAGCGTCAATCTCACTGACAACCAATCTATCGGATTCTTTGTATGAAAAAGTTATCATGATCCAAACGGACGTCAGTTTCAAAGATACACAAAGCTCTCTCTATTGTTACCGTCTCAAGTACTTTACAGGTAACGAAGCGAGACCAATCTCGAATATTGGGAGGTAATGGTAGATTGCGAAATGCTGGTTTATTGACTTTAACTGACTTCAGAAAAGGAGGAGGTTCTTAATTAGAAACAAGACTACAATGGTACTTTTGAGGTCGAAGCTGTCAATTTAATTGATATATTCTCGTAATTCTTATCAGCAAGTTGTGTGCATGAAATCAGGTTGGTTACGTATAGAGAACATCACGTATCATCAGCCTTATTTATAACATATTTATTTGTACCAAAAGTGTATAAATATTGAATTTACATTTACATTAAATGATTTTCAATTTCAGGCAGACAAATTCCTAACTGGGTCAGTAGGTGGTAAAGTTCTTGTATTTTAGTCCAATCATAAGACTTGCTATTTATATTAAATGTAACGTCTAAATGGTAAACGGAAGGTAGGACGCCCTCCAGCCAGATGGACTGACGACCTGGAGAAGGTAGCAGGGATAGACTGGATGCGGAAGGCGGAGAACCGGGTGCTGTGGCACACATTGGGAAAGGTCTATGTCCAGCAGTGAACTATGATAGGCTGATTGATTGATTGATTGTAACGTCATGATCAGTATATTATGTACATACATAAGTTAGTTCATATGTGTACGTCTGCTTATGTACGTATGCGTGCAGCAAGTTACGTTTATATATATTTAAAACACATTCTATCAGGTAGTAATTAAACAACATGTCTTTGCAATGATATTTGTATTATTCATAAATGCGTCTACAGACATGTATAGGTTCTAAGCTAAGTAAGAACAAAATGCTTATAATTCTTAGCAAACAACCAGTTTAAATTAAACTTAGCTGTTTTCATATTTAAATTACCATAAAATAAGTATGTAACATTGTAAAGTTGTTTGTAAACTAATCATACACTTCATGCATATACATTTTTAATTAATTAAGTGTACGTGTAAGTGTGTAAAATGTTGTATTGTGTAGAATAAGTATTTATCACATAAGTTACCTACATTTTAAACAACCGATTAATCAAAAGGCAATCATCCACGTATCAACAGTTTCTCATAAGCTTAGCAAAAGTCAATATTTTTTTATGTTGTCAGTCTATAAATGTTTAACGTGTTTCAGTTTGTGAAAAGAGAAGACGTCTGTGATATTCGTTACGCCACTACTTCCTACTTTTATAAGAGAGTCTAATTTTATGGACGTTATAAAAATTTGGCAGTATCCTGGCATTTTATCTATAACTACCATGAAATCGTCTAACCTTTTTATTCGAACAATAGGATTGTCGTATAATTGGTCATGACTCCAAAAACTATTATGAAATATGCATATTCATAACAATTTTTCAAAAAAAATGTCAGATAAGATGAGTATCGTAAGCAGCAGTTTAGTAAAGGGTATAAATATAATATATAAGCTTATACACATAAATTGATTTTTTAAGCACGTATACATCTCTCTTTTTTGAACATTATAGTTTACTTCACGGTTATTCAGATAAAACAGCCAAATAAATTGTACCTGAAACAACCTGAACTTTACACAGAAATCAACCTTTTTAAGATTTAAAATAACAAATGTATCACAATATTTCTGTAATGTATCATAATTTTTAAAGTAGTACTACTTTGCCCGCCTTTTTCCATCTGCGTTGTAAAAAACAACTAATAAAAGTAATAGAACTCGCCAAAGTCAGTGGTATGATTTTAAAACCACAATACACAATTGTATTATTTTTGCCTGAGTAACCACAACCACCTGCTTATATTAATTCTAACTAGATGAAAGTCGAAACTTAGCTTTTACCCGCGAAGTGATTAACACTCAAAGTGGTTCATTTGATCAGTGCCAATGATTAGAAAACAAGTAACGTTCGTTAAGATACGCGTCGAACGTTTTGAGCGGAGCGGACGTTGAAAATATGGTAATAAACATATGTAGGATAGGCTTCGGAAAGAGTAATGAAAATAATATTTCCTTCAAGTTTTATTGAAGCCGAAACGAAACTAACAAAAATTGTACTTGTAAGAGCCACTAATATCGCGTAATATGACGATAATTTTCGAGATCAACTTGGACAAATAAACGAATAAATCGCGAGGGGTATTAACCAGGCCTTTGAATCAATTTTACTTAACTGTTGAACAAGTTTAACAGCCGCTACTATGTTAAGTTTTTTATCCTACCTTAAATTTTAAATAGAACATACGTATATTTAAAAAGCACCCGAGTTTTTCTTACAAATCCTCTCTTTATTTTATTATTGTTCTGTTGTTACGCTGAACATTCTAGACTTAGACCAATCGTTCGGGGTTACAAGGTTCTCGTGAATTTGACAGAGATTTTAGAATTTAATTAAAATTTTAATTGGACATCGCGAAAGCTGCAGCCTCAGGTTCAACGGCAGGTTCAATGTTTGTTTAGTGTTCATTTATCTGATATAAATGTCTTGCTAGACGTTACCTTTATTGATGTTTTCATTGTTTACTTTGAACGAAATACAAAAGCTTTTATTCTGTGCACGAATTGTAACTTCTTTAGCTTACACGAGCCGAACTTAAGCTTTTACTGCTTTTCCACTAATTAACTCGCTGAAATTGCGAGTGTTATTTTGCAACAAAAACCGGGTTTTGTTTATCATTGCGGCACTGTGCTTGCTTAATTGGAAACAATATCTGCATTTTTAAACAAAATCTTTAAATTTCTTTTTTGGACACATTTTTAAGCTTCAAAGTGCAAATTAATTTTATTTATGCTTGTAAGTTGGCAACTCGGACTGCAGCTATCCTTGACTTCAGTAATTAAATCAATTTTGCTTATGATTCAACTTTCAACAACGAACAACTTAACTTTTATTATTTTTTAACAAAATTAAAGTAAATTACAAAAAAAAAAATGGCGCACCAATATTTGAATGAAAGCAAACCAAAAACATAACAAAATACTATACTGCACACTGGGCGGTAACACCCGCCTACTGTCCAAACCATTTATTTTGGCGACAATATAATTTATGCAAGTTGGTTAGCAAGTAGAGCGACTAGAACAAGTAGTCTACATGTTTCAATGGCAGCATTTCGCAACACAGTGTTTGCAGACAGGCCGGCGTATTTCTACACAATCCATTGATAAGGTGCGTAGGCGAACTCGACGTGGTCCACTCCATTCATGAATTGGGTAATGCTTGCCCACGCGCATAACGGTTAAACATCAGTGGATACAAGTAAATTATGAACTTTAATTAATATGAATTTGTGTTTTACAGTAATTTATAAAGACGGGAAGCTGTTAATCAATTGTAAGTGAAATTTAATCTTTACTTTAATAAGAGAGTGCGTTTTGTTGTATGTGATTTTACAAGACGTAAGTTATGCAGTAGTTTGTCGGTAGCAAGTGGCTAGCTAATAACAATTTGAATACAAATTAGTTAGCTGCGCAACCAGAAAGCTGTCATGAATTACCCTTAAGAAATAAAACCCAGATTCAGAGTGATAAAACCACAAATACCACAACCCGAAAGCTTCTAATTTACTTTGTCTGTTTGATATTGTTTACGTTTTAACACTGATTCTTTTATTAAATACTGATAATGACATTTCTTGGGGTCTACACTTAAATAAACATTGTCAAAGGTCATTCATTTTTCAAGCCAAAACGGTTCAAGTTTGATCATTGATCGCGATCCTTCACCTATTTTATGTTTACACGCGTATTAGTGCATATGCGTATTATAAATCAATTAACTACACTTGCTTTAAAGATCTAGAAAAACATGTCGAGAAAACCTGCACGTGTGAGTTATACATGTGGGGAAATGTGGCCTAACCTTTCTCTTTCTCACACTGAGAGCAGTATCTCCGATAGGTCTGGCGTCTGGACCACCGTTTCTGGCGACCCGTCTTACTACTATTATACCAAAACGTTACTAGATATCCAACATGTAATGCATACCAATTACATCATGCAAGAAGCCCACTGGTCACTGTTTCAAATAACATCTAATTATTTTTTAATTAGTTACAAACATACCTCAGGTATACATTTAATCTAATGCCGAAGATCTCACAGTGGGTTTTTTTTTCATTAAAAGTCATGACACGTTTGACACCTACGCGTTTTGACAGTTGACATTATTAAATTTATAGTCTGTGGTGTCTTTACCAATGTTATATGATGCTTTTAAAGTTATTACCTGGGCATTGATACTAAACCAAGAGTTAATTCGCAGATAGTAGATAATTTATGTATTTTAATTAGTACATCACAATGCGGGTAGTGCCCTGTTTGGAGGTACACCTAGTTTTAACAGTTGTACCCATGGGATGAAACTAAACCTAGCTTTGGCCGGTTATAAACAGGATTTATTTAAGTTTAAACAATGGTTCTGGTTCTGAGTAGTACATGCCGTCTAAAACAAGGTTTAACCGCACACACATTGAATTGAGCAATTGTTTTTTTGGGTAGGATCAAGAATATCGTAGTAAACCTTATTTGTATTTTTGTTTTATTAGGACTAGTCTACACTAACTACCAACTAATGTAGTCAAAAGTTTTGCCATTATATTGTAAGTGTAATTTTATTTTATTGTAAAGGTAATTTTTTAATGTCTGATAGATCTTATTGAATGCTAATTTTATTAACAAACTAATATAACAAATCGAGATATCTCACACGCGACCGTCTGATTCCACACAAAGCAAAATCTGTACTACGGTAACCAGACTGCTGATAAACATGCTTATATATTACTAAATACATACATATCATAGATAAATTACACACAGAACATATTACGTTGCTCATCACACAATAATTTGTCCTGAGTATGAATTGAACTCATGTCCTCTGGCTAAGCAGTCAGGATCACTAACCACTAGACCAAGAGTGCCAAGAGGCCCGTCATTGAACAATTTTTTTCTAACAACGTTTAGTCCTAATTCATCTCAATCAGATTTCTAAACAGACGGCCTGTCTTGTCCCGTTTTGTCAAATAACATATTTGATTACTTCATTAACATTTGTTGTTTGAGCTGTTAGTTTGATACGCAATAAATATTTCTTTATTATGACAAGTAACAGTATTTAAAACTGTAGATAAAATTTATTTGTGTTTTTTCAGAAGCTTAACCAGGACATCATCATTAAAAATACATTGTAACTAAAAAAATAGAAATGGCCTTCTATAACTTCTAGAACAACCTTCAAGTCGTGAATATGTATGTATCTATGCAAAATTTTACTTGAGAGACAGAAGAAAGGTTACTTTTTTTATATCTGTTCGACTTTATTTTAATTCGTACTTTGCCCATAAGTATTGCAAAACCTGGAATATCCCCAATCCACTTGCAAATTAATAAAAACTATCTTTTCCCCACGGCTTCGTTGGCGAGAATCAATGTCAATCAATTCACTATCCATTAATGCCCGGTTCCTATAATCAAGAAACGATTCGTTTTGCTTACGGACAGTAAAATTTCGTTGAATTTTCAACGAAAAAACGAATCTTTTTTTTATTATAGAACCGGGCATAAGAACATTACTTTTTTCTGGATAAAAGATACACTATGTCCCTTTTTGTATCCCTGACAAAATGTAGGTATCCAAAATTTTATGATGATCAGTCGTCATCATATTGAGTAGTCGGTACGGTGATTGTTAACAGCGAAACAAACTAACCTTCACATTTCTAATACTCATAGTATTAGTCAAAAAGACAACACTATCCTTATTTGAGTGGTTCATATTTGATGGTTAACGTATTTCTCTCACTCAAATCGTATCTACTCATGATAATTGTAAAACACATTAAAAAAATCATCATAAAAATGTCTGTCTCTTTCGTTCACGAAATATGAACCTTATAATCACAAAAAAAAAAAACCATTAAAAATCTTCACAAACAACAAAAAGATACCGTTGACTGCTAAGTTCCGAACTGTCTAACTGCTACACACCTTATTGTCTGACGTCCCTTGACACATGGAACCAGTTCAATAAATAGGCTATTGTTCCACAATGGGTTAATAGACACCGTTGTTTTTTTATGAGTTACGAGTTTGGAGTCAACACTAAGTTGCAAATATTCATTCATCGTTTATTTTATTTGCTTTGTGAAGTTAAAGCTAGGCTTCAAAATATACGAAAATGTAATCATCAAAAATTTTAATGAAAAATATTTTGTCAAAGTGTATCCAAAACATTTCCATTGTGAAATTTAACACTTGCAATAATAACATTTAGTACTACAGTGCGAAATATGTTATAACCTATTTTCCAGTAAGAGGGAGACAGTCCACAGCACGTGGCTAATTCTGGGCTGAAAGATTATGAATTAAAATAAGGATTGGATTCTTATTTTAATCGCCATCGAAATTTCATTTCATACCACTCAGAATGCAAGCAAAGTGCCAGATAGCAAATGATTACCTTGACCTTACCGACCGACCGGCCTGAATAACCACAATGATTAAAGTTGTTGAAGCTGCATCTTACATCACAAGTAATCTTAGTTGACCATACAATGGCTTTTTAAGGAATACTGAAGCCCACATTCTGGTTTATTTAGATTTAGACTACTATTATCTCTATGGTAGAACACTTATTTAGTGGAGCTGATACTTAACAGACCTTAGACAAAATTTCTCAAAAAAAGGAAAAAAGGTGATTAAGCTGTACCTACAACCATGTCTCAAAAATATTCAAAAAATAATTCCGATCTTATTAAAATTTCACCTACCATTATGATAATATAAATTACTTATGCGCTATGAAATGTACTTTTTTTGACATTGTTTGTAAATGATGTTCTACTGAATATACTGACCAAAAAAAAAAATGTTGACAGATGTACATGTCGTCATTTACATAATAACACCTCATTCAGACAAATATTTGATGAAAATTTCCACAATTCTTAATTTGACTCCAAGGCTTTTCTAAAACAGACATTCAATAGTTAATATTTCTTACAAGTCAGTATTGAACAAACCTACAAACAGCAACTACAAATTAAACCACTTTCACTGGCGACATACTTCTGCAATCAGTTAACGAGATAACTTATCTGTTACGGATCGTAATCGTTTGCGTTTTGCCATTCTGAGGTAAACGTGAAACATGATACTTGTCTTAGGGTCAACGATAATGATGCCTTGTCGTTGTGCCAATGTTTCTGAGAACTACTAGCAATATAATAACTATGTGATACAATCTACACTAGTGTAATAATGCTGAAAAACTTAAATTAAAAAACTCTTTTGTTTTTGAGGAGGACTTGAGGAGGTTATGGCATAACCGCAGCGGAGCTGAGCAGTGACCATAAACGCAGATGAAATTACGGGGAATGGAATGAATAAATAAAGTCATACATAAATATATAAGAGCTCTCTAATAGATGCCCAACATATTGGCTGAAGGCATTTGATATGTAAACTTCTGAAGTAAATCACAGAATACATAGTGCAGGTACAGAAGTCCCACCCCGCCAAATCATTTAAATAAATAGCTGCTCTTGTTCCAACACAATAAAGTCGTAATTCAGGTTGCACAGCGCTTATTACCTACAGTTATATTAACCTAGAAGTTGCCTCTCTTTCTATCGCGTAACTTTTATCTATTCTGACAACGCCGCGACGCTAGGGTTGTCTTTTTTCAAACTATTAATTAATCTTAATATTTAATTACCAGTAAGCCATGTGCCTTTTACTCTATTTCTGTGAACAAATATACCTAGGCTAGGTACTAATAGCTCGATAATGTACATGCGAACACGACGTAACGCTTGAGTGAGCATCGAACTAACATGCAGTGGGCTTTTATTATTAGGTTGAAAATGCAATTGTTCATGGACAATCATATTATTTGTATGAATGTCTAAAGTTAAATGCTAATGATTATAACACAAATTTCTGCTTAAAAACTTCTAAATGATATATGAACGGAAGATAATTTTAATAAATATTGATTCTCATATTTGACTACGTTATAATAAAGTATTCTGAGACATTATCTTTTGAAGAGCTCATTAATAACAACGTACCTACACATTCTTCAATTTGTTTATTTTAAAGAATATTATTCAAAAACAACTTTTAATAAAACCAAATTGACAATGTAATTCAATCGTCATTTATGTAATTTTTTGTGTGCAAATGCAAGTATTGAAACCGATTGACATTTCGAACAAGAATCATGTTGTAACGGTAATATTACCGGTCAATGGGACTTGGATTCTGATTGGTGTAACGTGTATGTCGGGTTCATTCAGAAAATCTTGGCTATACGTTGGAGTGAATGTAACGTAATAATAAATGATTGCTTCGAGCTAAATATAAATTCATATTGATGGAGGATACACATAAAGTATTGAAAGAAAATGTTTGCAGCTGTGTATCCAAACATGAATAAGTTTGTAATTTGATGTACAAATACGAGGGCGGCACTGAAAATTTCGGGAATCAAGGAAGTGACACAACATTACTATTTAAAAATGTATTTGTTGCTTTTCGAAGTATTCTTCGAAATTTGACACATTTTTCCATACGATGGAACCAATCATTGAAGCAACCATTCCATTCGGAAGTTGGGGTCTCCCAAATGGCTGTTTTGTAGGCGTCCACAGCTTCTTCAGGTGATGAAAACCTCTGACCACGCAATTTATTCCTTAATTTTAGGGAAAGTATAGAAATCATTAGGGCTTAGGTTGGGGCTGTACGGCGGATGGTCTAAAAATTCTATGTTTTCTTGCTTTAAAAACTCTTTTGTTCTGTGCGCGGTGTGAGAACTCGCATTGTCGTGATGGAGGATGATGCGGCGGTTGCAGTTCTCTTTACGGAGTTCAGAAACGACCTGTGGCAAACTAATGCTAGCATACCATTCTGCATTAACTTATTATTATATTATTCTTTGTCCCTCAAGAGAAATAGTCGCAACATGGCCGGTTTTGGAGACAAACGTGGTCACCATTTTTTTTTGCAACACTCCGTGAACGAACAATTTTTGTTGGCTTTAACTCATTTTCGAACACCCATACTCGCGACTGGTACGCGTATATCCAGGATTCGTCAACTGATACGATGTTGTATACAGCATTTGAGGATCCTGCGTGGAATCTTTCGAGAGTTCTGACGCACCAAGTAACGCGAGCCGCTTTTTGCTCTTCACAGAGCGAATGCGGTATCCATCGGGAAAACCACTTTTTTACACCTAATTGTTCATGCAAGATTATTTGTATTTGACTCATGCCAATGTCTAAAGTTGCCTGAATTACGCGGTATGTCACATGTCGATCTTTCTTAATCAGCTTACGCACAGCATCAACGTTTTCTTGGGTGACTGCAGTTTTTGGACGACCTTGACGGGGATCATCACTGAGCTTGACACGTCCACGTTGAAATTCAGCAAACCAGAGATAAATTGTGGTTTTGTATGGGGCTTCATCACCAAATGCAGAAATCATCCGGTCAACACACTATTTTTGTGTTAAACCACTTCGAAAGTCAATAAATCCTCGCTCTTGAATTTTCTCGAGTCAATTCCATTTTCTCAACGACTAAACAAGTTTGACAAAACCTTGTGACAAGACCGAGAATCTTTTTTTAAATAAATAAATGGTATTCGATTTTTAAAAGCAAGGAGTTTTCAATTAAAAAGATTTTAATATGACAGAAACAGTGGAAATATTCCATTCCCGATACTTTTAGTGCAGCCCCTGTATGATGTACATTTTACTTGAAAAATGTATTAAACCACGACTATGAATGTACAATTAATATTTGACGTCCTCTCTTAATTGCAAAAAGAATAATAATACAAATAATAAACTAATATAAAACGTCATCTATGTGAGATTTCAATTCTGACATTTGTTTCGATTCTTTAGTTTAGTAAAATATTTTAATGTCATTCGGATAAAAATTGAATTACGAGTTCGTTATATCTATGTATTCTGTACTATAACGAATAAAAGATTGAGGTTTTAGGTATTGCCCAAAATGATCGCTATCAATTACACCTTCATCTTTGGATAAAAATCAGGATTGCCATTGTTGTCATTTTTACTTCTTCTTATTTTAGCCATAAGTTATTTCATACAATAATCTATTGTTCTTCTTGTTTTATGATACTATAACAACTTTACGGCTATGTGTACAGATGCTGTTACATTTGAATTCAATTCATAGAAAACCTGAACGTAATTAATATGAAATTATTCTATTATCACCTTAATTTTAATGATTTTGGTCAAGAGGTCAAGTTTATCTCAGTTTCTGCCATTGAAGCCGATTTATTACACACTGATTAAAACATTTAATTAAATTATGAATGCGTACATTAATGTGGGTGGTCTTAAAGTTATGTTAAAATAGTATGCAAATAAGAATAGCTAAAAAAACGACAAAATTGACATGATCACTAACTAAACTTCACTAGTAAACAAAATAAGTTACAAATATTATTGGATTTGAGTTTAAACTAAATAAACAAAAAAGAAAGATCGACTTTGGATGCAGACCGCTTCCAACCGACCTCTTGGAAGTCATTGAGGTAGGCCTATGTCTAGCAGTGGACGTCCTATCCGATGAAATAATGATGATTATGATGCAAAAAAAAATTGTTTTCTCATCCTAAAAAGTACTCCAAAATATCATTACTAGAAAGTAACATTAAGTTAAATATTCGATAACAGAAAGTTACGAAATCAAATAAATAATATTTACAATATGAATAATGCGAGGTGAGGCGTGCAATCACTAGAAAACTCAGTCAAACGATCAACAAGTGACAACAACTTTATCAATTAATTAATAATTATATGTTTAATTAAACCCACATAACAGTGACTCATTTTAAGAAACGGTATGTGAATCATTAAAAGCTTGAGATAATGCTGATTGAAAATAAACTGGAACAAAGAAAGTAAGTGCGAGTGCAGGGGACAACCGTGCTCATAAGATTATTGCACATAAAATAAATGTTGGTTGCATAATTACGCTACAACCATACTCGACAAACTTAAAAAACTACAAACCTAACAAGTTATTTACTACGTCTTTGAAATATATACAAAGACAGTCACTAATTACCTAAACAATGATAATATCGCTTGGAATAAACCAAAATGACTTTAAGACACAAAAATAGATTGAACCTTCCAAATTCACGATTAGCAATGCACTCCTCTGGCCATGTCAATAAAATTAAAAGCTACCAAATTACATCAAAAATTAAAACAAGGTCACGTCACATTCAAGACCTTTGTTAGCAAGTTAAATAAACTTCTTATAAGTAAAAGCTACTACAATGTCAAATAATACCTAAATGCTTGTGCTGTCCATCAGGCGGGGCAGAGTCATTTTGGCAGCTCAAATATAAAAAAAAAGGAAGTTTAGTTTATAAATAAAAAAAAAAGCATAACTGAACAGCTCGTCCTCTCTCCTAATGGTGCTGTGCCCGACAGGGTCTATAATTGTTACCTACTTTTAAGCCTACCACCTGTAAATTTATATTATGGAATGCAATAAATAAATTGAAATATGTAGGTTATTAATTTTTCGCCACAGTAACTAACTCATTCACCATATTTTTGGGTTATGACAAAATTTTTGACTATCGTATATAAATATTTTATTGCGTTCAGGTCTGCCATTGCATCTAAATTCCCTTAATTATGTTCTAAATAAAATATATATATATATATATATATACGGTCGACTTGAGAACCTCCTTTTTTTTCGTCGGTTAAAAAAACAGAAGTAGGTCGGTCGGTACACCTCTGTATTCCTTAAAAAAAATACGGAAATAAAAGATGTAAAATCCTTTTTTTAAAGTTTATAAATGTTTATGGGTTGTAATTATAACAACAGATACCGAATAAAAAACAAATTTTAACCGACATAAAATAAAAATCCATTTATGAGTATGAAGTCATATACACCATACTTAAAATTGGTACGTAATATAAAAAAGCGGCAGCCATCTGTGCAAACAGACCACTTGAGTCAAAACTAACACACACGGAGCTGTGCAAGCAACTTTTGTGCCAACGAACTTCTATAAAAAAAAGTGTATAGACCAGAAACAAGGTTTGAAATAGTTTAATCTGATATTGTATTTATTACTAGCTGGTAAAAGTAATAATATCAAGCTAATACTATAATAATTTCTCTTAGTTTAAAAAAATGCTACTTCATATTTTTGTATAAAATTATGTTTTTACTCTGATTTACCCAAGAATGTTTACATATATGTGCAAGTTTGAATCATTGTTAGAAGGCAGTAAACGGTAATTAATTCATAGACATTTTTTTTTTTGTTGTTATTGGTTTTTTTGTGTAATTCTCTAGAAACATAAATATAATTGGTTGGTTATTATTCCAAGGTGAATAAATGTAAAAAAAACCTTATTTATAATTAAGGACTAAATCTAATTGAAATGTTTAGTTGGAATGGACGACCCCCCACGCACAAGTATTATATTAATTTCAATAAACTCTATCGTAAACCTACACAAAAACATGATGAAAATAATTTGAAACCCGTCGCTTTCAAACCTGAAGAAGATGAAAGACACACACGAGCTAAAAAGTATTAAGTTATAATAAGTAATAAACAAAGTGATAATAAAAAGTAAACATATTTCATAGGAATTCAAATAAAAAGCCATAGTGTAGGAACAGACATCCCTCTTGTGAACACGTGGTAAAACAGGAAGGAAGTGTTAATTTAGATCTCAATGAATAGAGCTTCGTATTTTCGTTAGTAGAACATACTAAAGCTCTTATATTTAGATCATCTGTTTTAAATTTAGAAGAAGTTTAAATGTCAATTTTAATGTTGTGTATAATAGTAATATTGGTGTTTAAGTCGATTAACACTATGTTTGTTTACGACTACACCAAATACATTTCCATTAGTAAAGAATCTATATATATAACTGTATGATTTTATAACATAATTGAATGATTGATTAATGTCACTACATTAACCATCATTGCTTCAGCAAACAGTAAGTATTTTTTAAACTTTCATCTGTAAATCACTGTAAACTACCTCAAGAATATCGACAATTTACCGTTTTTTTTTAAATCGTTAAGTACACCTCGCATTAACTTCTTAGACACTGTACTTATTTACCTCTACACTCATAATACGTATGAACTTATGAACATAGACCACAAATCATACTTATACCAGTACTCGGCTCGTAACCGCCAGTATAAGCTAGAAACAAAGGGACTTCCATTTAACTTGACATTTGTTACACCGTTGTTAGAATTGATTCATATTCTGTGCTTTTAAATGCAGACATAAGCTGTTAAAAAAACATTTTGGAGTTTACACATTTTAAAGGATGCTAAAAGTTTGAAAGCCATGCACAAATCATAAGAATTATTGCCATCAATATATTAGTTAAGCGAACTTTGGTAACTTCTCAATTAGATGTGAATTATTTCAAATACAAATCACACGTAATAGCATCCTTATTCGTAGTATGGCAACAGATCATCCTAATATAGTTATTTTATTCATAAAGTTAAACAATAATTTCTAAAGAAATCAAAACAAATTAGACAACTGTGTAACAGGTGGCCGTGAACCGTTTTATCACACTTCCTATGCAAGTTTGCGGGCGTAACATTGCCCTCTGAATTGCCTGATGCTTATAGAACACCATCGCTCCATTGTTTCATTGTATATCTGATACAATGCGGGATTTCGACGTGCACGTGCGTTTAAAGAAAATTTTAATTGTTGATTCCGGATTAAGATTTTTAGGGAGTTCCGCAGGGTACAATCAAATGACCCATGTTTAATCTTATTGCACAAACAAGGACCTAAACTATTTCAAGAATCATGCTGGAAATATTAACATACCTTGCAAAGATAAAGCGAATATTTTAATTCCACAACATGTCTTTAACGTCAAAGTAGACACAGATTTCCTTAAACGAAATATGTTAGTGACACCAAGAATAAATTTAAGATAGGGTTACTTGGTACACTGTGCTGACCTCATGATGCTATCTTATCAGGTGCGATAAAGAAATACGCTTTACCTGTTGTAAGTCATATGAGTCTTGAACTATTTGGTATTAACAGAATTGCTTTGTGGTAGAACTGTTCAGGAATTTTAACATTGCCGTTTGAAATTGTGTCTATGCGTGAATTTTGATTTGGCATAACATTTTAGTCTTTGATTCGTTGGCCTCTTGTACATAGCTTTACCGCTAGAAAATTACTACATAATACTACTTAATTCAATTTGTTACGCAGTTAATTATTTAAGTTACTAGTATTCTTTATAATAATAATAATAACTCCACACATCTCACACACGGCCGTCTGATCCCAAACTAGGCAGAGCCTGTACTATGGTAACCAGACTGCTGATAAACATACTTGTAAGTTTCTAAATACATACATATTATAGATAAATTACACCCAGACACAGAACAAATGATCATGCTCATCACACAGTTATTTGTCCTGGGTGGGAATTGAACCCACGACCTCTGGCTTAGCAGTCAGGGTCACTAACCACTAGACCAACAGGCCATGTCGTTCAATATTTACTTTATTTTTATAAAATAAAAAAAAAGTTGGTTGGCCTGTTGGTCTAGTGGTTAGTGACCCTAACCACTAGACCAACAGGCCATGTCGTTCAATATTTACTTTATTTTTATAAAATAAAAATAAAGTTGGTTGGCCTGTTGGTCTAGTGGTTAGTGACCCTGACTGCTGAGCCAGAAGTCGTGGGTTCGATTCCCATCTAAGTCTGGGTGTTCTTTGTGTCCATTGTTTGTATGTTTGTAAAGTCCCCGCGACACAGGAGTAATTCCTAATGCAGGAGTTGTCTTTTCAAAAAATTAAAATAAAAAATAAATAAAAAAAGTAAATATTGGAATTTCCCTAATTTTAATACTGTACCGTGATAAATATATGTGCATACGAGTATATGATCAAACTTAGTAAACATCATTTGAGTTATGTTTCTAAGAATTTCCTTCAGTGTTTAAAAATCACATAAAATAAACCAACACACAAAAATGCCCCCTACCGGGACAAGAATCAATTTCCAGGTGTCCTCAAAAAGATCTCATTTATTCGCGTGGTTCTTACACCATTTTGTAGCTATTGAAAAATGACATCAATAACAATACATGTAATGTCAATTTAGCTTGTTAACCCAAAGCAAAGAAACACAGAAATATTGTTACATACGTAAAATCCAATTTCTTCATCATTTGGCCTTGTTTCTTACAAAATATTAGTGTTACGTGTATTATGTACATAAGTACTGCCCTTTTGCCATATGATCTGCAAAATGAGCTACTCGAAACAACAATGGAGTATAATAGTGTAGTTTTCATTTGCAGCAATGATTAATCAAATATGAGGTTTTTTATTTATTTTTATTTGGAAACGTCAATACTCTGGAGGTGATTGGAATCCCTGGTAGTCTCTAAATAATCAGGCACTATATATATCGCTTAGGTAAATGAAATGCTTAACAACATGCTGAAGTTACCACACGAAGTTCTTAAAATAACTCTTGGTCAGAGTCATAAAAAATGACGTATAAAAATTATAGAAAGATAGATAATAGTTGATATAAAGAAATCAACTGTGAAAATTGTTTCGATATTTTTAAGAATTCTGGTTAAAGGTTTCTCACGAGTACATTACTTAAGATGTACACGAAAGTTTCAATATTTCAAAATGAAATTCCGATAGCTCACAGAGAAAGTGGTTTCTCATTGTTTATGTCATGAGTTCGATATATTTTTATGTACGAAGGAATTCGTCAACTAAGTTATAAGACGAGAAGATATTTTTATTTAAAATATTTAAAACTGACCAATCAAGATTTCCATGCAAAATTATTGTTGTCGAACACCAAACACCAAAATGGATGATCCAATTTACGTTGGAAGATCTTCGAGGAGTGTCGATGGGTGGTCGAAATTCACAAGTCCAAATTGTTTTCGATAAAAGTAAAGTTATTGTTCAAGTTTTTCATATGACGATAAAAATAACATATACATATACCATTGTTCGTGGGATTACATCTTAGTAACAAAGAGGAGGATGGGTTGAGTTTAAGTAAACTAATATAGTATAGGTGTCACAAATGTTGTCTGTTGCTCTTTGTGACACGTAACTTAATATGCTGACTTGTGATAATCTCTTTGCCTTTATTTTATCCGATTAAGCTGAAGCTTACAATATTATTTTATTTTTGTTCTTTGTGACTCTTTTATTTATAAGACTATTAAATTAAAGGATGTGTTGAAAGTAAAGTTGGTAAACAAAACTAGTGTTATGGTATGGCAACGCTTGAAAGACTCACCTTAAGCTTACCCAATTCTACCGAA
Source organism: Callimorpha dominula (assembly GCA_949752705.1). Taxonomy (NCBI): domain Eukaryota; kingdom Metazoa; phylum Arthropoda; class Insecta; order Lepidoptera; family Erebidae; genus Callimorpha; species Callimorpha dominula. Next base: position 3,526,231 of record OX457001.1, on the reverse strand, counting down.
GACAAAAGTAATGCAAGTCAAAATTAACGGTTTAAAAAAACGGTAGCGTTAGAATAAATAAAGCAGCCTAATAAATAAAGCGTTAAAAATTCAGACTCCCCCATTGTCTGCTAAAAACCGCAACCTGATGACAATCTAGGCATAAATATAAAAATCATTGGAACACTACCAACTGTCATTATTTAACCTTGTGTTTGACCGGATGCACTACGGATGACAATAGACTCGGATATTCGCTTGTCTGAACCACTGACAGAGTTGGTAATGAGTCACGGAAAAAAATGGCGCTTGCAATTTTGCGCTCGTTAAAATTGCTGAGTGTGATGAATATGGAATTTGTAATGAATGAAATGTGACAAAGCATGCAAATTTGTATTGTTTATGGTTCGATTGACACAAAATTGTGATTTTATTTGCTTCTGTAACCCTGTAATTTGTATTACCTTAGTTAAGTAACATCCAAATAGACAAATACAAGAATTGAAGTTATATTAGTTCTAGACATCTTCAAAGCGATAATGGTAAGAGGTCATCTACAAAGATAATAAGGAATGATAGTCTGATACATAAAACGGCTCCAACAATGAATGGGGACAGTATAAGAGCTCTTATAAGGCATAACTATGATATTACTACACTACTCGAGATAACACTTACAGTAAAGATATTTCTATATTATTAGTGTCAACAAACTGTCATTTCAATGATGACAAGTTACAATATTTTCTTCAAATTGAAACAGAAGTTTTTCTCATACAATTTGAAGAAAATGTTATGAAGCTAAAAGTATCTTTTGACCGCAAATTTAACGCAGCAGTTAAGCATTCGAATGCAAGTAGCGACTAGATTCTTCCTAAGTGAAAATATTTATGTGCATGAATACTTCTGGGTAAGTCTATGTATGTATATATATTTACTAAAAAAGTATTATATAACAGTCTCGATAACGCTGTGTGCTATCTACCGGAAATTTGTTATCATTGGGTTAAGATCGCATTAGAATGTAGTTGGTTGTATAGTCAAAAGATAAAGTGATTACCCTGCTATTAAACAAGATTGCATTGATCTATAACCAAAAACTTACAAATCAATAACTAAAAATCTCTTTTTTGACACCAAAATCAAGACAATTGTTACTCTGTATAACCCCTATAGTCGTTGATTTCTGTAGACAGAGACCTTAAATATTGTTGACATTAATCTTAAAGTATTCATTTTTTCATTCCTACAAGTATTAAAAAAATGGTGATAAGGATATAAAACACAAAACATTGCACATTTGAACTTATATACAACTTCATAATATTTTATTTTTACAGAAATATCAGACACTTACATTATATTTTTATTTCTTCAGAAGCTTCAGAGTATGTCTGTCTTGTTTTTTTTTCTATTCTAAAATAACTAGTAAAACAACCAACCATGTAATCACACAATCAGTATCGCTGTCGGCCTTTTGCGATCTAGCGTTAAGATACTGCTATCCAGCCTCACAAACCGCTCCACGTAAACTTGAGCAATTTTTCCGGTTACAATGTTGAAAGTTCATTTTAAGTTTATGTTCTTGTCTGTCTGTTTGTGCTGTGTTTTCTAGGAAGCAGTTAACCTTTGGACTACGAGTAATAGCAAAGACTGCGTCAAGACATTTGAGATTTCCATTTTTGGGTATACTATTGTCAGTATAGCCTGCTGTGTCTCAGATTTCTAGATTTTTTTCTGGCTTTGATGTCATGAGTAGATTATGGTTTAGAACTAACAGAAGGACAGGAGGAAGGAAAAAATCAGGCGAGTTCTATTTGTAAACCAGGCATTAAAGACAGCTATTTCCAGTAACTGATAAAGATCATCTGCAGACTATTGAAGATAAGTATTTGACTCTGCGACCATTCATTTTTAATGTTCTGTGACTATAGACCTCCCATGACTTTTCTGGCATGAAGCCATTGGTTATCATGTTATTAATGAATTAGTGAATGTGAACGTGTGATCCCGTTTACCGTTAAGATAATTATAAATATATATATATATATATATACCAGCATACCTTCGATTTGCCTGACGTTTCGACCAAGTTGCACTGGCCGTGGTCACATGCTGACCACGGCTTAAAAATGTATACCATTATTGTTTAGCAACACATTTAATCTAAAATCTCAAGATTCAAGATAATATCCAAGTCTCGGTCCTGATTTATATTGTAAAGAACATAAGATCAAATCAAAAATATGTTATACAAAGTCTCAGGTCCGCAATTTATTTAATTATAGAAATATCTACAGAAACTTAGTCCTGTAAAATTATGTTCATGGCACTTGCGATACGTTAAGGGTTATTTCTCGTTATGTTTTTAACACGAGTACTGGATAAAATGTTTAGGCAATCAGTTTTATCATGCAACTTCTCTATCAAATGTGTGTTACTGTGTTAATGTGTGAAAGTTACTATTATTATTCTCTTTATTCATCATAAAACTTATTAATTTCATTTTTAAATACGTATAAAACAAAATATATATTTAAAAATATAAAAAATAGTATACCACCGACATCGGGTACAGGGACCAAGATACCGGTGGTTAGGGCTCCAAAGACAGGAACCTCCTCACTATACGGGCCGTGTCGAGGAGAACTGCCTTCTGCATTATTATTATCATTCTTATATACCTACTATGTGTATTAAGATAATAAATCATTGTAACCATTACTGGTACTTTAATTAGCCAAAACTATTGTTTAACCTAAACTTTATCAAATAAATATTGAATCTGATTATCTAGGCGCCGCACAATGCGAAATTTTCGTAATCTAGCTGGACAAAATTAAATTTTCTTTTTAAGATGAAATAGCTGTTTACATACATAGTAGACATGTCTTATTACAAGAAACTAAGGTTAATTTACAGATAGAGGTGCCAAACAATAGAAAAAAAGGTCTGATCGTGCAGCTATCCGCACTTCGACAATTTATTGTTTCAAGCGACCGCAATATTCGTTTGAGTTTGCTAGATGAATAACGCTACATGTTTGTAAACTAGCAGTGATTGTTTGTTGTGATTGCGTTTTTTGGAGTTTTAAGGTAAGTTTAAATACTTTTCTTTAATCAGAAATCATTAAACGTAGTCGTGAGCACCATTGGACTAGAGGTTATTATGAAGTAAAAAGAAAAAGAGTGTTTGTAATGTAGTTTTAGTACATTATATAGACTTATATCAATATTGTATTACGTTATTTTGAAAGACTAACATGTTGGTTCTACGATCAAAGTGTATTTGCTTCCGAACTCGTGCGACACTCATACAAGTTTTAATATTTTTGAGTATGACTACGTAAATTTCAAAGTCGAACGTTATTTGATGTTTGGTTTGTTAATTTAAAAGAATCAAGACTGGGTGCTTTGATAAGTTATATTTTGCAAGAATTTGGTGTTCCGTCCTTTACAGAAGATATCACGAGAAGATTAAAAGTTAAAATCAGGAGCATCTGTCAAAAAATCGAGCAATAAAAGTCGAAGTCGGGGAGACATCAAGAGCGCTTTTTAAAGCAAATTCTTCATGGTTGGAAGAAAACATATCATTTTTTGATTTTGTCACAACACCTATCGAAGGTGGTTCACAGCCTAGAACGAGTAGAAGACCTGGCAGACCAAAAAAAGACTTTAGAAGCAGCAGCCTAAGAACAAAAAACGGCGAATTCGACATCTACTGGATTCATCGAGCATGGAGGTGTTATTTATGCCAACCGAAGTAAAACTTCGCAGTGGGGGACAAAGAGATTCGACAGCAATCCTGAAAGAGCTTTGTCTCGCTTCACCTAAAAGAGGTACCTCTATTAAGAGAGCGCTGATGTGTTTAGCAAGCCCTAAAAAACTTGAACTTACGGAAGATCAAGCTCTTTCACTAATGATCGATGCCAATCAGTCGACACATCAATATAATGTGATGCGCGACCAAGTAAAAAAAAATAAATAAAATATACCCACCCTATTACTAAGTCAAAAAGGCAAAGCAATTGTGCTACCCCAATGACATGAATGTCACAGAATCACAATTTAAGATTATATATTATAAGATTTATGATTTTGACACATAATTTCACGTTGTTAATATATATTCGTTCTTTTTTAATTACAAAATCATCATCATCATAAATTTTGTATTGTCTTATTGCAATAGACGTCTAAAAATCTTCACAATGTCTTTAAATTCCATTCTACAGCATGCCACTGCATACTTAAAGCTGCGTATTGTACATACCCACTTTGTGTATTTTTTTAAGCAATATGTCGTTGGTGTACAATAAAAATTATTCTATTATAATTTTGTCCAGTTAGATTACGAAAATATCGCACTGTGCGCCGTGTTCGTAAACACTTATTATATTTAATCTTCGAGTAAATATCGAACAAACTTATATAATTAGAACAAGTTATATTAACAATATTATCTTTTAGCAGTACATGGATATTAAAGTGTTCGTCTTCCACGTTCGATACAATCGCATAACTAGTTGTACATTATCTGGCATCTTCAGGCGAACACGCAGATGTAAAGTCAAGCGCAGAAATGGACGTTAAGTAACGCTTTATGATAAGATTAGCGGATGTGCATCGGCGCCGGGGCTATCGCTTGACACCTTCGTCACGACATTCACAACACGATATGATCGTAATCGTAATACAAAAACAATATTTATGTTATTTATTATTTGTTTGTATAACTGGCAGTACAGAAACAAACACTACTTTAATGGAAAGTACTAAAATAAATTAAAGTAAGTACATATTTAAATTCATTGTTCTATTTGTTTCTTCGTTCGTTTGTTTGACCAAAAGTAGCAAGTACCAGTAAGCAAGTAAAACAGATTTTCAGATATGCAAGGGCAATAATTTAATGTTATTTAACAGAGACCATAGCCATAAGAATCAAACTTATTCATAAAGCAACACAAAGTACTAGTTGTTAAGGTAATATTTATTAAGAAAAAACTCTAAGCCGAAGATCTTACAAAACCTATTTAAAGAAACCATCAACCATTGAGATAAATTAGTACATTTATATCAATGCCATCAACAACAACTCGACTCAGATAATAAAAGCAGGCAAAGATGGGGAGAATAATTTATTAAACAAAATCAAAATGATATTTTAGTCATAGATATACTACGTGTTTTAGAAAGGGTTGTCATATTTTAGGATCATATAGTAGACATCCTTTTGACACCAAACCCACCCACCTCAATCATTTTACTTCTTTCCTTTCCATCTAAAGGTTGCCTGGAACACGTTGCTTGCTAAGGCCCCCCTTTATTCATTATATGTATATTCATAATCTGTAATCTGCATTTAATAATCTGTTTCTGTATATTGATTTTTCTTTGCTTTGGGTGTACAATAAACAATATTATACAATGAATATATATTATATTTATTATTATTATACCGTGAATGACGTGAAGTGACAACCATTATAAAAAATATCGTTGTTTTCAATTCACTTGAATTTTTTTCGATAAAGCTATAAATGAAACTGTGTGTTATTAATAATATTAGTGTTCTGATGAAACATCTGAAATATGAGCATAAAAAATTGACACGGAATTCTTCCAAAATCTATTCTTTTCTTTTTCTTTTATTTTTCTTTCGGGATAACTTAATTATATGTACTAGAGATCGTTTGGTGGGGGAATTACGACCATAGGTCATTAAGTTTTGAATGTTTTGCTTTATATCAATGACCAATGTAACTTCAACTCATTGCATAGAAATTTCGTACCATGACAAGTCAGCCTTTATACTGGGCCCCTGTAGGTCTTTGTAGCCGTTTTTACATATTTTTTTTATTTATCTCTTGGTTTGCTTTACGTTTCTGGAGTCACGCGTCAAATGGCGTTCAAAATAACACATATTGATAAAAATTTTTAGCTTTCTGTATTTCTTCTACATATAAAATTCAAGTATTTCAATACGACATTCCTCTGTGCGCGATATTTGCTTAAAAAAGGAACAAAGAATTCACTTTACGTATTAATATAATAATGATGATATTGAATGTACTCGACATTACGATTCTAAAATACAACAACACCTTTCTGTAACACGTTGTAGAAACCTCCAACACCAAAACAACTAATGATATAATTACTATCAATATTTTTTCTTTCACACGTCATCATCTAATAACTTTCTGCATTACTGATTAATTAAATGATAAGAAATGCAACATTAATTCATTAAGTCAAATGTTTTTGTACCTTTTTCAGTAAACCTTATTAACGTCAAGGAAATGTGGACGGTGAAATTCTTATTACATAAAGATTAATGTATTTAGCCTTAAGTATCTGATTAATTTAAAGGGATTCGTTGTTTTTTTTTTCTCTTCTTTGCCAGGCTGTTCCTCCTCAAGATTGTTAATTTGCTCGACATATTATACAGAGTATTTCTTTATATTATACTTATAATAAAACCTAATTTAATAGTGGTCTCATTATATCGGTCAAGCGTGATGAACGAAAACAATGCATCATGATCTACAAGCCATGAGAAGTCGAAGACTAATGACCTGATAATAATGATGGATTGTGATAAACTTTATAAAATTGTAAAAAATAAATATAAAATGGAACGAAAGTGATTATTAATGTGTTTGTTTATGGCTGAATAAAACATTAACAATTAATTTTGTGATACATCAACATGATTCATTATAACTGTGTTCGTGGAGTATGACTTATAATTATGTAATAAAAAAGGCTTGGCAGATAGCAAACCAAATAATAAAGAGTCATCATCCTCATCCTCCGCGCCTTTTCCCAACTAAGTTGGGGTCGGCTTTCAGTCTAACTACGATACGGCCGAACTTTGATATTTTACGTGAAGCGACTGCCATCAGACCTCCACAACCCGAGTACTAGGCGATATCAAAGTAATGTAGTTAGACCAGGTTGTCGGACTTTTTAGGGCTCCAACTACCCGTAACGAATGCCACAGATGTTTGTATGGCACCCGGGACCGACGGTTTAACGTGCTCTCCGAGGCACGGAGGGGTCTCAATGTGTTAAGAATGGTCACCCATCCTAGACTGACCTGGCTAGTATTACTTAACTTTGTAATATGCTAACCTACTCGGTTACCACTTAGCCACGAGCCCCTCCCAAATAATAAAGAGTATAAATTTAAAAACACCCGATGCCTTTAAAGTAAATTTTGCTTCGTATGCGCCAATATTTAATCCACAGTTGGATCCAAACTACACGTATAAATAAACTTACAAAATTAAACACAAAAACAGTATGTATACCTACCTACATATATCAAATACATAATAAAGAAGTTTGTCTATCGATCAACCTAAGCAAACTTTGAAACGTCTCATATTGAACTGATGTCATTCACAAAAAGTATCCACAGATATAGTAGTAGAGCATGCACAGACAACAATAAACTTATCTAAAACGCTATAACTCGGTATCTATCGCGGCCGCCACTATCGTTTTCTGTGAAGCAATAATATCAATTTTATCGATATAACCACGATACGATACGATAACATGAAAACTTACGTAAAATGTCTTTTTGACTGAATCTTTACCATCATATTGATATTCTTACATATATACATATTTAATTTGAACTTTTTTGAATATATTTATTTTGGAGCTAAGTGACTACGCTATCTGTACTTATTTCTTTTTTACAACCAACCTATAGAAGAAATTTACAACCTTGTCCAGTACAACCGAATAGTAAAAGAAATTTATAACTCTTGGAAGTGTTTCCATATGTTACATAATTATGATCTCTTTTAAAACCCAATTTAATAGCCATATGGATTTTTACATTTATAAATGGAGCACTAATGATTGAAGTAGCTTAAAAGTGCCAAATAGTGCAAGTTTTCCATTTCACTAAATAGTTTACTATAAAGTATTTTTTATTAGTTATAGCTCTTAAATATGTGTTATTAGTTTATCACCATCAAATATGAAATGTTTTCATGTAATCTATGTTAAGGTTATATTCAATTTTTATTTATTTTACATAACTTTTATAGGCGTCGTTACTACACAACTTACTATAAGCTTTACTTGGCATGGATCTTTAAATTCAAGCACGGAAACCATACTACATTTTTTCAAAAAGGACAAATATGTATTTAATGAAATCGTTTCATCTTAAGTAATCAAAATTGATATTCCCAATTGTTCCAAAACCAAGTACTATAAAACATTATAATCGTAAAACTGATTGTTGATTAACTTTCCTAGAATATACCCAATGTCAAATATCCCGCAACTAGTAAGTCCACTACTTAAAACAGACACTTTTATCGTAACTATTAAAGATAAAAATAAAGATATTGACGAAATTATCGATGGTTATCTATTCAATTGGAGGCCAATGTTGGCGCCAGTCTGTAAACAAAAGATTATGGATTGTGTAAAGATTATCATTATAATGACGGTGTCGCTGACAGATGGTTCTAGATCTGATAAAGGGAACAATAATAATATTTGAACAGCAGGAGGTTAAACATCGTGACCTTTTATGATTTTATTAGAAGGATTGGTAGAAGTAAACTAATATTTAAAATTAATATGTAGAAAACAAATTTATAATATACAATACGGAACTGTCCTTCTTTGCAGAAGGTATACTCTGTAATGAATAATAAACAAATAGCGATTCTGACGACTATGCAATAGATTGCAAAATAGCTCAACGGTTATAAAAATTAAAAAATAATTAACTATCGTTACTTCATGCTTGTTGAGCTTCTTGTCCTCTGCAGGGTGTGAGAGTGCACAAATGATTGTCAATACATGTTTAATACTAATAACTAACATTATTATTTAATAACTAAAAACATTTATTGTAAACTAACTAACGAATACGATTAATCAATGTAAATATGTGTTTAAGAGGTTATTGATCGTAAGCAATCTATAATCGTATTATTTGCATTTATCAATTCTGACCTGTAATTTACACCTCGAATGCAATACTTTATCAACAATTGCTTATCCATGAGAAAACCCAAAATGTTTGTTATTAAATCGTAAAAATCGAAAAACGCCTAAGAGTAGATTAATCGAATTTATTTTATCGAAGTCACTTATCTCCTGTTCGTTTATAATGGATACAGTGTGATGATCTATAGAATTGATGATCACAGTTGCTACGAGTATTTTGTAGTGGTGTTCTATATTTTTAAATTTCCCGAGAGCATCGTTGTTGCATCCGCTGAATTCATTAGAATTATTCGTTTCAGTATGATTACCATTTCTATCTTTGAATCAAAGTTTTCTTCCTACACTCGTTAACACATACATAGTCTGCTCATAATTATCTGTGCTCGTAAAATGATATCCTGTAGCGCCCAATTAATTACATCGAACCCAACCTGCGTTTTTTAAATGGAATTTACAATTCTTATTTTCACTACCATAAGGTTCAATTTGAATCTTTATCTATTATATTATCTGCACTCCAAGCATTGTACCAGAGCCGTAATTGTACATCATGTACGGTAGGATGTAATCAATTGTTTCTTATCACGTAAGCAATAAAGTCTAAAATTGAATTTAATATTATTTTTAAAACGTAAATGTTTTATTGTTGCTATAATGAATGTTTTCTTAAGACATTCTTGTCCATAAATAGTACGAGAATAATGCAGTGGGCGCCCGCCACGTATTTATACACATGTACATATATAAACTTACGGGATGATAACGTTCCTTGATAAATAAATGCAATTGCGAAGAATTAATTTATTAGCGGCTTGACTCTTACAGTCATTAAACAGTGCGATAATGTTCCCTGTTGGGTCCAGACGGCGAACTGCAACCTTACGACACTTTATTTATAGATTTTAATATTTTCCATCATTAATATAAATAAAATAAACTAATGTAATAGTGCAATCTGCCTGTTGGTCTAGTGGTGATCCTGACAATTGAGGCAGAGGTCGTGAGTTGGATTCCCACCCAGGACGAATAATTGTGTGATAAGCACGATCATTTGTTCTGTTACTGGATGTATCTTATCTATAAAATGAATGTATTTAATAATATATAAGTATGTTTATGAGCAGTCTGGTTACCATAGTACAGGCTCTGCATAGTTTAGTATCAGATGGTACAGTATGTGGTGATTACAGCAGAGGTGACCTACCTGAAAGACTGGGTTTATTTAAAATTTCTTTACGAAGAATAATGTTCTAGCAATATGATTCTTATCTAGACAAAACATGAATTTACATGATAATGGGAATACTAAATTTTATCTAAATTGTTGGAACTCTTTCTAAGAAATCAAATAAATACATAAAAGAATTACTCATTAAAATGGATAACATTATTGTAACATGTATTCATACTGATAAATTCCATGTCAGTACCAACAAATAATGTAACTCAAGCCGACCTGAAAAACTTGCATTAGTTATTTGTCGTAAAGTAAAAGAATAAAAAAAAATTATATTTAGATAAAAAGGAAAACAGAACGGACTACAGTAGGTAAATCCAAAAAATATATAACGTAGCATACACACGCAATGAAAGTACCAACGAATATGAGTTCTTAGTACACGAATTCGTTACATAATAATTTATAATTAATTTGTCAATCTTGTTGTCTATAAATCTAATATTTAGCATTATATGATTTGCCTTTTAAATTTGGATCATGTTGTAAAGTTGTGAGTGGGGTCTTTTATCCGCGAATGAATCGGTCTTCAACATTAGTGTTGAAGACCCATTCATTGTTGCTATAATATGGTATTTATCGTTCTAGTCTATTGTTTACGAATCCAGTTCTGCCCTAATGTGTAATAAACCTACCGCCAACAGCCACCTATCGGTGTCATAAACTTTTAGATATTACAATCATAAACCATTTATTACTAACTTAATGTAATTTGTGGTGAAAGGCACCGATTAAAATAGATATAAATAAACCTACACCTATTTTTTCAATATCTGCATCATCCTATGGTTGACTGCTAGAGAATGCGAATGGTCCGTTTATATACCTAATCGTTAAGTTTAAATCTACATTTGTTTTTTGGGTGAAATCTCTGAAAATATCAGTCGGATTTCAAAAAATGATTTCATAAACATAAGTGAACCTGCGGGAACGACTCGTAAATAAATAATGACTGATTTATTGATAAACTTTTATTTTAAAAAATCTTATCTCTCTTTGTTCATATTTAGATATTCATCAATACTACAAAAGTGTTTCTGAATTTCAAACTTTTTACCCATTTGTTTTTGTACATTGAAACGTAATTTGTGTGATAAAAATCGTAATGACGACAGGAACAAGGCACCATTGAAAAGCGAAATGGTTGTAAAACCTAAATAGAAAGAAAGTATCACACAATGGTGTGACTGATACGATAAAATTTATTAAGTGAAAAATTCCGAACAAATCTATAATCCTCTTATAATACAGTTTGAAATATTTTATACTACACTTTTCTTAAGCATTCACACGTTCACCAAAGCAGTGTTCTGCATCTTGATAATCCATATTAGTGACATATAAGGTTTTCTTTTTTATCATGAACATAAAAACTTTCGTTTCATACTTCGAAATTATTAGAAATTTATTTAGCCACTACCGCATTTATGATTCCCTCTCTGGGTACATTATTTTGTTTAATTTTCTTTTTAACATCTACATGCGAATGTTGGTCACTTGTTATTTCTGAGTCTACTTTATGTTTAGCAACGGAACTTATGTTAGCTTTACAAACATGATTATTTTTAATAAGTTATCGTTCACGTATTGTTATAATTTATAGTTATTTATACGTTTACTGTTGTAAATGTTTTTGTAAAATATTCTAAACCTTCAACTTTAATATTGTTATTTTGTCTTTTTTCGTGCTTACCTTCAAGTGTAAATCATCAATATAAATTATCTTCTAAGGAAGCGTGAGGAAACGGTTACGATCTCTGGTACATTATAGAGGGCTAAACTATCACACCAATCCATATGACGTTTGGGAGACTTGGACGCAATTCTTGCAACAGAGACACACATTTTAGAGAATTCCATTCCATAAGTAATCTAAGCGAATTTACTTAAGTCTTGTAATATTATCATTAACTGACCTCTTGGTCTAGTGGTTAGTGACCGCTGAGCTGACTGCTGAGCCAGAGGTCTTGGGTTCATTTCCCACCCAGGATGTATGTATTTAGAAATATATAAGTATGTTTATCAGCAGTCTGGTTACCATAGTACAGGTTCTGCCTAATTTGGGATCAGACGGCCGTATGTGAGATGTGTGGAGTTATTATTGTTATTATATTATTATTAATTATGAAATAAATCTAAACCATTTTCTCATCTCATCTTATTATTATAAAAATTATGAAGAACTTAAGCTACGATAGTTTTTTATTTACCAAACAATCGAACCAGAAGCCTTTGTTCTTGGTACTTGCTACTTACTGTGTAATCGTGATCCGAATTCATAAACGAAACTTCTTTGTATTGGTTTATTTGATCGTGTAGTTTACGTATGGTGCTATGGGTACCTTTATATGTACTCGTACTTATATTGTAAATTGTTAACTATGACGTATTAATATAAAATTGTTATTAATGCTTTCGGATTACAATGCAATACATTGCAATTAATAAATAGCATACGGCGTCACATTAGCAATTTATTATTTAGTGGAAACTTTAGCACCCGCCATTATTTACCCTCAGCAAAGAGTATCGAATACTCGAATCTGCATAATGTAATCAATATCTCAGTTTTGTTTCTTATTTAACAATACTATCACGAACGATGATATTGTTTCTTAGTACAGATTTATAAAGGCTTAACTTTAATTGCTATTGTCTTTTATTTCCAGGTAAGACATAATGGGACTATACTGAGAGCTGTTGCGAGTACACAATAATCGTGAGTACGGCAAGTACATAACTGATATACTTATAACTTATAAGTATAAAATATTGTTAGAATTTTACCTCAATATTCAAGAACTGAAATGTTAATCCATGTTTGATAATTTTAGGTCTGTATTGCACGTAATGTGTTGTTATAAAATTAATGTTATGGTACTTTTGTATGGAATAGTAACCGGAGTGCGCAAGCTTATTAGCAGGTTACAAAAAGTTCCGAATTTATCGAGTTATCAATGTATACCGTTACTTCAATTTCAACTAAATCATTGTTAAATTATTTTAAAAACTATTTAGCCATTTAAAAATGATGTACAATTACAAAAAAACTATTTTTAAACTGTTCTTCTATTCTAAATCGTATAAAAGTCCCGCGTATTTGCCCTGGAATTAGTATCGCGATGTAATCTTGAGTTTATTTTCACTATCAACAACTTTTACTGTTGCATAGTTAAATTTACAGTCTGTTTCATTACTTGACAGTCTTATTCCTAGGCCACCAAAGTTCAAAATCTAATGTACAAATGCAAATTGTAATTTTGGTTTGAACTTAGTTCATGTTATTTGCTGTTGATAAATTAATTTGGTTTACGGTGTTTTGCCTCCTTGTGTAGAGTTTACACGTCACCTATGTTGTAGTTAACAGCTTCACTTATGTGAAAATATTTCTATCGACCCGCCGCCGCGCCGCATCGGATTCGATAACAGACGCCGCCACACATTGAAAAGGGCGTATTTAGTTTTTGGTGATTTTGCTTGCTCCAAAACCGTATTTACATTGCATAATAATATATAGGAACGAATCGAATCATAAATCTTTTCTGTTGGGGAGTCAACACACTTCGTGACTGTAATGGCGTCTGAGCCTGTGTACCTCGTAATTTATTACTGAACAGTTTTAAGCCGTAATTGTGCAAGTAAATAATTCTTAACGCCCCTTTGAAGTGCGAAAATAAAGCGATTATTGTAATCGACTTTCATGTATTGTGAAAGATTATAGTGGTTATAATGTTATACTTCCTGTGTTCTGTTGTTCGGGTCAAAGGTTGTCTTAAATTTCTGTGATCTGGTTGATTAACTGTGTGAATATTTATTCTTTTAGTGATGATTGGTCTATAAGAATCACGCAAAAATTTATGCGGTCGGTCTGATGCGAATTACAAACATAAAAAAAATATATAAAATCATGTGATACATTTAAAGTATACAGTACATACGCACCATAGTCAATTAGGATCAAACCGTCTGTTATAGTTATAACAAATGTCTTTGTATAAGTGGTTAAAATAACTTATTTCTCTAAAAGGGACAGTATTATTATTAATATTTGGAATCTAAATTCAAAGTTACCGTTATAGCATCGATACTTTCAGATTTCAGGTAGATTAAAGGAACGGTTTTATTTTTGGTTTTGATTTCTTTCTGGACTTTCTTTCCTATTCGATGACAATTTCATACCTGTGTAAGCTAGAAAGGCCATGTAGATCATATAGTAATGTAGCAGGTAAACACAGAACAGATAAGTACCGTTTCCTCCTCTGTTTGATATCCTATTTTCTTTTGTTTACTAACTAATGACGATATTTAGCGTTATCTATGAAAAAAAATCTACATTCGACGGAGCTTTATTGCTATCGAAATTTAGTAAATTACTACCGAATTTACTTATCGAACTCTAGCCGACCGCTATTATGTAGAAATGTTCTAAAAACAGTTGATTTATTTATGTATAATTAATGCCGCGTTCCAATAAACAAAAAACGATTCGTTTTGCTTACGGACGGTAAAATCAACTTTGAATTTTCAACGAGAATTTTACCGTCCGTAAGCAAAACGAATCGTTTTTTGTTTATTGGAACGCGGCATTAATTGACCATGATATAAAGACAATTAGAAATATCGAGTAAATTTATAGTATTTAAAACAAAGCATATCAGAATAAGAAAGGTAATCATATCGTCGACAGTGTGATGACATTATCACATGACTTTATTCAGCCGAACAACTCTTCACGGCTTGTGAATGAAAACAATCGTATCTAAAATCGGTATAAATAAATTCGAATAGAGTTTAAGAGTAGAGCTGTAATAAACGATACATGGTCTTCATTATAGACATATTAATGTTCTTATTGGTGTCTTTGACTTTTCCGTTAACTGTTAAATCTTCCTAATCGCTTTTTTTGCTTTTACAATTTAGCAGTTATAATTAAGCGTGACACGTTAAAATCTCTGATTATTTTATTAATCGGCAGATTTTTTATTGCAATACTAGATGATTAGATTTAGCTTCTATGGCAATAAATAAAAAAAGCTTGAGCAAGAAAAAAGATTTAACGGTCTTTCTTCATTATTCTAACGAACAACATTAGCAGAATTATCAGTTTCATCTAAAACATTACTCCCAAAGTCAAAATACACAATTCGTGCCAAGATCATCTCATATCACTTCTAGTTCACGTATTTAAATCGGCCATCTTAATAGGCCATACCATTTGTTGCTTTCACTAGCGAACTCAAAACGCAAATGATAAACAAAATCACAACATGCCGACATGAATCCGCATAAATTCTCTTGCATTCAATACAAAATGAACGTTATATCTGATCATTGGTTGTCAATGCGAAAATGGCGGGGCAAACAATATCGGAGCGGTAAATGTCATCGGACGCACTACGGGCGTGGTTGGTTGTATGGGGAGAAATCGAAAAACGTACAACCATTTTGTTGGTACAATGTATAATTTAGATATCAACTTAACGGTCAATAGTGGATTAGTCACGATTTTAGATCGAGATGCTTCCGTGACCTCTACCAATGTGTGCACGAATAGATGAAATACAAATGAGTTTAGCCGTTCTAACAGTGTTGCGACTTGCGACTGTCATTGTCAAAGGAATACCGTTTGTGAGAATTTACGGGGTAATAAAATTCTTATATTAGTGTTTAGGCCGGGGTTTCTGCAACTACTAATATAGTTTGCCTTATATTTTATAACAATGGGTTTTGAATAATTTAGCCAAACCGGTATGTGTAAATATGCTATCATTCTTTGTGGTGCTAATAATGAGCTATCTTCAGAAAGTTGATTTACTGTCCGTGGTACCGTATACAGAAATTTTATTTAAATTACATTCTTAATTTAGCATATTATAATTGATTTCAAATAATTTATGATAGCCTTAAGGACATAGTGTTCGGCATATCCAATAACACCAGTATCTTCTATTACACTTAAAATGCGACATAAAAAATATAATAGATATCGCTAATATTAGAGGATTATACAGAGAATTTATTTATACCTGAGGTAGATTCTTCTCATTGTAAACTTAAAACTACTGAAATAATTACGAAGTAAAATATTATTCTAACTTCGAAACTTTCGTGTTCCATGTTATAATTATGTGTCTATATGTAATACTTATTTCGTGATCGCAGTAATTCCCGTATAGATACATAATTATAAAATGTTATTGATATAGAAACTAATATGAAATATTGCAAAAGTACTAAACAATTCATTCACGATATAGATCAGAAACTGTCGTGAATAACTAATCAGAACTTTTTGTATGTCACTTTCAATTTTAGTTAATTGATTCATGTCTAGATAAGACTGACGTGTTCGACAAAAAGAAAGTGATCCATATCTCTTAAACATAATATTAAAACAGAAGACTCGTGTTTGACCAGTTTTTTGTTGCTAGTTATCTTGTACTAAACAAAGTATATTTAAGTTCGAAGGTGTCGGTAGTCAGAGAAGTTTGTAACTTGTTTCCCATCAATGTTACTTACAATTTGTATTTGTCTAGTTAGGATCACACGGCCATGTGTGAGAAGTGTGAAGTTATTATTGTTATTAATTATCCTTGTAGAACATTTAGGAACAGTTTAACAAATCTAAATCTAAGTTATTCTGCGTTTTCATTTTTTTGTATTTAAAAAATTCTCATTTATACTATACATAAAAATTCATCCTTAGTAAGTAGAGGCTTAATTTTGCTTCTTAAATTTAGGTAAGTGTCTTAAACCTATGTGTTGTTTTGTGCAATTTTTACTGACTATAACACATGTAAAATACATCAGATACGTATCACTACATATTATAAAACAAAGTCCCCCGCCACGTCTGTCTGTCTGTATGTCTGGTCGCGATAAACTGAAAAACTACTGAACGGATTTTCATGCGGTTTCACTAATAGACAGAGTGATTCATGAGGAAGGTTTAGGTGTATAATTTGTTAAGATTTTGTGTAAATTGATTAAAATAATATGTTGATGATTGTTGAATATGTCTCTGCTACCCGTGCGAAGCCGGGGCGGGTTGCTAGTAGAGTATAATTTCACTCATTGATTATATTGATGCTATGTAGTAATCACTGCTATCAACTTTTATTATTAGGACTTACTATTCATAAATTCATTAGTTTAGTCGGATTAGTGTTTTCGTAAACCTCTAAAAAGTACTTGTCTAAATCTTAGAATTCTGAAAATATCACGTTGCGTTGATGCGTTACACAAATCTACACAAAACATTTCATAATGGGGAAAATTTCACAGGAAGAACATTAAGTAAACTTTCTCAAAACTTATCTGTCCATCAGAATAAATGCAGCAATAAAACATAACTGGAATATATTAAGATGATGTACTGCTCTTAGAGCGAGCCTCGCAGAGTCACGAAAGTGAGAGCACGATTTATGGTGTGGTCGCACTGTGTTGTGACAAACGTGTCGGGGTAAGAATTGGGACGTGTTGCAGACGAAGATTGACAACGAGTCATTGAACGGGAGTAGATAGCACACGAGAAATGTTTCAACCAGACTATGATGCATGTTTTGGAGCATGGTAGTAACAAAAATGCAATGTATATGAAATTAATTAGTCTCATACGCCGCAAATATGGATTTTAGGAGTCCATGAGCTGACAGCCTTTTTAGTAAGATTGCGAATTGAATATAGGGATGAATGCTACTATTATTTCCAAAAGCGTTGTGATTAGTTTTAGTTTTTAAACTTTATAACATACTAGCAGCGTCCCGCGGTTTCACCCGCGTAAGTCACGAGCCCGTGAGAATATCGGGATAAAAAGTAGCGTATATGTTAATCTAGGTCTCCAGCTATCTACATACTAAGTTTCATCGCAATCGGTTCAGTAGCTTTGGCGTGAAAGTATAACAAACATCCATACATACATCCTCACAAACTTTCACGTTTATAATATTAGTAGGATTATTTGTCTACCACCGTTTTGTTGGCAGAAATTAGCTTACGTTAATTTTACATCGCAATTATTTATTAGTCTTTTGCAAAATTTAATTGGTTTAACGTGCCCTAGCTAATTATAAATCCACTTTAAACCAATTCTAGTATGAACTGCTATAGTAGTGCACAATGAGATCGGTATTGATATTCAAATTCGGATTTTGTTTTTGTTTCTCTCTTATCTAGCTCTGACTAACATGAATGTTTGTGCAATGTATATCCTTCGGAGACCTAATAAACATAGGAAGTGTTACAATAATGTACAAGTAAATGCATTCAACACTTGACATTCTTACTTCAACAAGGTAATATGTAACTAAGCTATTCTATGAAACAGTTCTATTCCTCTTAGAGACAAGTCTCTAGTTTCCTTGTACGCAGTTGTCTTTACCAAATATAGGTGTTCCACATTGACGTATTAGTGTGTAACGTCACTTAATGGATGCTTAACAAGTTAGAGTTCCCGGTTGCGCTTATATGGTATTGGGTTTGGTGGTATTGCGTCTTATGAGCTATGGACTGGTGCATCTATGTTGTAATGACTTTTCTCTCAAGACAATAATCGATACTAGAGTGGTCATTGAATAATTTCTATCACTTTGTGTGGTTATTGTATCCCTAGAGAATCCTACTATAATATTATAAACGTGAAAGTTTGTGAGGATGTATGGATGTTTGTTCGTATTTCACGCAAAAACTACTTGCGATTGCGATGAATCTTGGTACATAGCAAGTTTCATCGCAATCGGATCAGTAGTTTCATATATATCTATTATTCATAATTTATATATTTCGTATATATCTACATAGATAGCCTGAGACCTGGATTAACACATAGGCTATTTATCTCGATATTCCCACGGCACCGGGACTTACACGTATTCAATATTTTGGAAACATTTACTTTATTTTGTAGCAAATGTTTAAGGCATCGGACTCCAATTCAACATAAAACCCTCTAATTCAGATAGACAATTTCGTTTTAAACAACAATTTCTTGTGTTCGTTCAAAACACGAATCGAAGCAACCAACCCACCTGCTTATATCAATGTACCGTAACCGATATACGGGCAATTAAAGAAACTTTACAACAGATCTAATTCACTAAAACATTACAAACCTTTCTCAATTACTCTGCCAATAAACTTTATGATAGCAATACTAAGTTCAAAGTCTATGAAGTATATCTAATTAGCAAGTTGCTAATTATCAATTCCCGTACATTTACTATTGAAAGTCATTAGAGGCACTATTAAATATCAACCGCTAGACATATTTAGATAGTCGCTATCAGATGCTATGACTTTGATTCTATTTGAATTATGTCTTGATAACAGAAGTTATGTTTTAACCTTATCTTTATTGAATTCTCATCAGATACCTCAAGCGCCTGTGATAAATACTTAGATTAGACAGAAATTTCGACTAAGAAATAGCTTATTTTAAGACTTAATATGAACATCACGACGTAAAGGAAAAAATGAGGAAGGTTTATGTGTTTAATTTGTTAAGATTTTGTGTAAA
This sequence comes from Callimorpha dominula, assembly GCA_949752705.1. Classification (NCBI taxonomy): domain Eukaryota; kingdom Metazoa; phylum Arthropoda; class Insecta; order Lepidoptera; family Erebidae; genus Callimorpha; species Callimorpha dominula. The sequence goes on along the minus strand of OX457001.1, from coordinate 3,506,514 downwards.
TTTATTGAAATACTTTGATGATTGTTGAAGATATCTCTGCTACCCGTGCGAAGCCGGGGGGGGTGGCTAGTTTAAGATAATTCTCAAAACCCCAATATGCACACAAGTTGAGTATAAATTTTATGTTATAAAAATAATAATAACAACTTCACACTTTTTTTTTTGAGTAGTACTAGTTAACTTATGATCAATAAGTGTCGTTATATTACAAATCTAACTCACAAAATGCACAAAGCACACCTTGTGTTCAAGGAAAACAATCATTTATTTACTTTTAAATAGTTTTACAAGATACGTCATTTATCTTCTAAGCTATATAAGCAACAACCTATTTGAAGAAACTGAATTTACCACGAAAATATTATCCGCCTTCGCAACTTCTAAAACAATCAGTATTAAATACAGACAACGTCCAAAGACGAGTCTTAAACATGTTTTGCACCTTTCCAAAAATAGCTCTCAGACAGACATAGAAAAAGTAAAAAACCTGGACAAATAGTACTTGGCTGTTAGCCCAGGGGAGTGTTTACATTGAGCTCGTGTTCTGGTTAATCCTTTACCTGGTAGGATATTGGTTGATTGATTTATGTAGGTATAAAATGAACGGGAAGAAAATTAGTTTCTGTTAAATTCTTTAAGCTTGCTTCAACTAAATATATTGCACATTTATTTACGTAGCTTTAAAAAACTAGCAAATGAGTTTCAAATTAAACTGATAATAATTTTGTTGTTATAAAATTGATCACCATTTATTCGAAATCGTCGATTTAAAAAATAATTATTATAATTAAAAATTATAAATCAACACACACAGCCACCGCAACAATATTTTGCTTTGACAAGTTGAATTAATAAGTTTTAACAATTTGACTCAACAATTGGTCTAGTTGTTAGTGACCCTGAGTGCTGAGCCAGGGTTCGATTCCCACCTTAGTCTAGGTGTTCTTTGTGTCCGTTATTTGTATGTTTGTAAAGTCCCCCGCCACACAGGAGTAATTCCTATTGCGGGAGTTGTCTTTTAAAAAAAAATAAAAAAAAATTAATCTTAAGCAATACAGATTTTTATCTATTATCATTAGAGATCGAATAATCGGGTGCATATTTACCTTAAGTTATTTTTTGGATAGCAAATTATGGAAGCGGCTTCTAAGTATATTTTTATTTACAAATGCAGTTGTATTGTCGCGTCGCTACTTGCGCACAAGCAAGTATAATTTGCCGTCTCACTCGCACTCTTTCAAAATGCTTATATTTACTGGGGTTTAGTAGCCCCGATTTGACACTTGTTACAACGTAATAAGGTTGTTTTTGCTTCGTCAAAAATCACTGACAATAAAAGTAGGGAAAAGCAACCATTATACGTTGTAACAGAGCAAGTGTCATTTGTGTCAAACTGGGGTTTATTACATCTCACGGAGTATAGGTACACTTAAATTTGAATTTCCTGGAATCGCGGGATTCTTTTGATAAAAAAGTGCTTTCCATAATAGCCAACATCTCAACTTTAGGTAAATATGCATCCGAATATCCGATCTCTAATTATCATTAAACCCATTGCTAGTTTTATTATTGTCAAAAAGCTTTCAACTCCCGTTTTTTTTTTATTACATTCTCAATTTGAAATAAAAGAACCGTTTGACTTATTTTTTGTCGTTTTTTTTTTAAAAAATCGTATTTTTTTTTGGTATAGATAGATAGATAACACTTTGTTTGTACACCAGTATATACAGGTGTCACAGAAAGGTGACAAACAGTATGTTCAGCTTGAAAAAATATTCGGCAATGAAAATATTTTTTTTTCTAAACAACATATTCTTATGAATTTTCATGCCAATTTCAACGACTATGTTTTTTATGGCGATATTTTCTAAAATATCTGAACATTAGGTACATCAACATCCACAGCTTAATTCATGTCACCGCTCTCCCTTACTTTCAGTTCAATTTGTCAGTTTCAAATTAGGTCTCTATATTAAAAATCACGAATTGTCATAAAATGGTTAGCGTTTTATGTTATTTACAGGAGCTAATAGACGACCCTAAAACAAATCTTCATAAGACACAAATATGGCATTAGTACCTATGCCGCTTTTGAGTTAAGTAGGTTTCCCTCACTCTACGTCGACGGGTGTCTTATTTTTTTTCCACATTTCTCCAATGCAAAGCGAGTCTCCTCTAGTGTCTACCGCGAGATGATAGAAACAAAAAGTAGTAGTCATTTGTTTCTCCTTCCTCTTAGATAGTTTGAAAATTTTATAAAGACTAAAGCGACATCTACTTTGAATAAAAACTTTACCTAAAAGAATCTTATGTATAAGACCTAAGAATACATTGTAGACCAATTATCTCTATACCCTTGAGCTTTACCAGTAAATGTATAACTGTTGAATTATGCGTCTCTTTCGTAGATAAAGTTGTTAATGAATTGATGAATAATAAATTTATGCGAGTAGAACAATTATATTGTTATCTACGTATTAAATATGTTTGCACACAATTCTATGTTTTAATACAAATCTAAATTTTAAGGCGCATAGAGATATAGCAGAAAGATCGCGGCTGACTATTTGCAAGTTAATGATTTCAAACTATTGCACTGTTTATCTTAACATACCTATACGTGCAAACACTCGTAAATAATTCTATCATTACATTAATCATTGCACTCATTAATCATCTACTAAATAATATGCTTGTACAAAGACCATTTCAATGTGAAATATTGCACTAAACCTAAAAAAAAAAATCAACTTTGATTGGAATTCGTGAGATCTTTCAAACCCTTTTTTTTCTAATTACAAAGTTGTCAATGACAACATCATTTTGCTGTCGAAAAATTATGTCTTCTTAAGAACCATATTAAACAATTGTTAGTTACGTCAGATGGATCACCTTAAGTAAATCTATTTAAAATATACACCCTTTCCATGCACTGGTTCGAACCCCACGCAGGCCACTACTGACGTGAACTCTCTCCTACAGACATTTATCTAGAGGGATTAACAAGAATACTGGTGATATTTGACCCACGTAGTAGTAGTAGTCTTAAAAAAAATATAAGAACGTACTCTTTTACGCCACTATAAAACCAACATTGTAACTTTACAATCGACAAAGAGCAGCCGAGGTTTTATAGCCGTATTTTTTGCTCGAAGCTTCTAACTAATTGTGAGGCAAACATTGCGCTAAATGTCAATTTATCTTATACATTGCAACATGCATAGATTAAAACGTTATTTTAATTTTTCCTTATCCCACGTAGCCATTTGATTAAAGACTAGTTACTAATTGTTCACAAATTGATTACCAAACTTTCATTGCGCAATGCAGGATCAGTTGTTACTAAGCGATTCACGATGTTTTCGGTAGATGGCGCTATGTATTTCACCAGAAGAGAATATATTTTATTTAACCCTTTAAATTATAGTCACTTTGCTTTTAAAAAAATGTCTTACAAATTACACGTTTCCTGTTTTAACACTATCTATATATAAAAGTACTAATGGACATAAAGTTAAGAAAACATTAATACCCGATAAAATGACTCGTAAATCTGTCTGTGCGCACTTATCTCCGTAACTAGAGTTTATCAAGAAGCATGTAAAAGCTTAGCTAAGTGGAGTCACCTATTGACCAACTGAGAAATATGTTGGCGCTATATGTTAAGCTAATTTACTAAGTGTAGATTGAGAAACTTTGTAGCCTTATATAACAAGCTACTAAGTTATTTTCTACAGCGAAGGTGGCTAACAAGTACAAAGCGGTAAGTTGTTACTGGTGCCTACTACCATATTCAGCAGCGGAAATATACGCTAACTTTATGCAAAACTAGCAGCGCTCCGCGGTTTCACCCGCGTTAGTCCCGATCCCGTGGGAATATCGGGATAAAAAGAAGCCTATATGTTAATCCAGGTCTCCAGCTGCCTACATACCATTTCATCGCAATCGGTTCAGTAGTTTTGGTGTGAAAGAGTAACAAACACCCATCGATCCATCCAAACTTTTACATTTATAATATTAGTGGGATATATAAAAATCTTTTATCAAAAAAAATTTACCGACGAAAACAACTAAAAAGCATAAAATAAATCAACCTTTTAAGTCTTAAGTATTGAGCTTATTTACATAAACTATCAAATTTTATATAAACTAATTTTGAGTCGGCGCCAAACAACAAACTGATTAATTACCTAAATTTTATATGTACCTACGTAGAAATAGACATGGCGCTACGTAGGTAATTAATTAATTATTTTTCACTGGCATGTTGGTATAGTGGTTAGTGAACCTGACTGCTAAGCCAGAGGTCGTGGGCTTGATTCCCACCGACGACAAATAATTGTGTGATGGGCACGATAATTTTTTCTGTGTCTGGGTGCAATTTAAAAATATATAATTATGTTTATCAGCAGTCTTGTTACCACAGTACAGGCTCTGCCTAGTTTGGGATCAGACGGCCCACATGGCCATTAGCAGTGTCAAGTTATTATTATTCATTCATAAAATCTACATTAACGCAAACTTAGACTTAGTAGAAGTAGTAATAGACGTACATACACAAACTCATGCCTTTCTCGATTCGGGGTACGTAAAGACAAAACAGCTATTAGTATCGTCTGCTGAATTGTCCAAGGATGATAGAAAACCAAATGAGTTTATCTTTACACAAAAGTCGTGAGTTTCTCGTAGAAAACAGGCCGATATAATGCCTTGCTAATTTACAGACATGTTGTGTGGTCTTGTACATTTCAACTACAAGCAAAGAGAAGAGCAGTACCCACTTGAACTGGTATCATTACCAAGACTATATGCTTGTGGTTTCATGAAAGTTTTTCATTACAATACGCGGCGATAGCGTAATGGTTAAGGCGTCTGTTTAGTGTTTATGGGTTCAAAATCCCATCCAGTACACTACCAAAGTAAACGGACTACTAACACAACAATTTAGCTTACCTGGAAGGGTTAACAAAAAAGCCACACCCAAAAATACGCTTGGGTGTTATATCCTGGTCAGGTCTGTGCTGAACTTAATACTTTAAAAAAGATAGATTGAAAAAGCTTGTGTTGAAAGAAGAAACATCGCAGAACTTCAATTATAATCCTGGAGCGTTCAAGTGTAGCGTGAATAGGTTTCTCTTGGATAGACGTGTACCATCTTTGTCTTCATCGTCACTTTCCATCAGGTGAGTTGGAAGACAAACGCCTATGCCATTTCACAATAAAATAAAAAAGTCTAAAATCCGTCCACAAGTTCCGGAGATTAGCCGAAACAAACAGGCAGATAGACAGCAGACTAAAATTTTATAGATTAGGCATAAGTCGTGCAAATAACTGTATGAGCTTAAAAAAACCTTTATTTTGACATTACAAACAGACACTTCAATTTTATTTATTCGTATTGATGATTAATTAAGTTAGGATTAGAATTTGTGCTCTGCACTCCTGGTTTTATGAACTTTCCAATGATATTACGTATACCCACTTTCAAAGAATGGTTTTAGACGCGAAAGTAGCATGAGGAATTCCGCGAACTTCGTATTATGAAACCTTCGCTTGCTGAATTATCGTTATTTTACTATTCCAACAAAATATTATGAACAAAACATTTGTGTAAATATTAAATCGTAATTTCCTTTTAGAAGTTCTGCGAAATTCTATTAGTAATCACCAACACTAGCACCAGTTATGACATTTGTTTTATTATAACTACGCTATGATCCTTCCGATAAAGTCCAAGTTGTCAACTTTATGAAATTCCAAATAGATATACTTCCTGCCAAATCTAAGTTCAAGGATAGGAATAGAGTTTTGAGGCTTGAGGCTCTACTTCACTACATATTATAAAAAAGGCCCCGCCGCGTCTGTCTGTCTGTCTGTTTGCGATAAACTACTGAACGGATTTTTATGAGGATAGACAGAGTGATTCATGAGGACGGTTTAGGTGTATAATTGGTTAAGATTTTGTGTAAATTGATTGAAATATGTTGATGATTGTTGAAGATCTCTCAGCTGTAGTAGAGAAGCTAATATTCGCTATCTTAATAGCCTTCTTTATCGTAACTAAGATCACCTGTAAGGTTGAAGAAATTTTTAACAACCCAAGCATCACTTGTTTGCTTCAATTGGTGCTTGCTTGAATTCAAATTGGAGACATGGGTGTGCTCTTAAATCTATACTAATATAAAAAAGCTGAAGAGTTGTTTTGTTTCTTTGATTAAAGGCGCTAACCCCTGGAACTATCAGTTAAGTTTGAATAATTATTTTTGTATTGCATAGAGTGTACCTTGAGGAAAGTTATAGGTTATGTAACATCACTTTACGACCAGCGAAACAGTGACTAGGGCTTTATACCGGAGACGATTTTAAAGTCCGGAGGTTTTTTCCGGATTACATAAATCACCGGAGATTCTCCGGAGAATCTCCCCACTTTTAGGAATCTCTCAGTTGTGGGACTTAAAATAAAGTAAAGCTTTTGATTGTTTATTATTTTAATTTAACAAATAACTTCAATATAAACATATTTCCATAAAAATGAGGCAAGCCCCTTTAAATTATTACTTTGTGTACTTCAACTGAACTATTTATACAACTTTTATCAAAAATAACATCAATAGAAAATAAAACTAAGGAAAATTAATCAAAATAAACATATATTTAATTAATAAATATCCGAATAATGAAATAAATTACCAGTTATTCGCAAACTTGATAATCTCCGGAGATTCTCCGGTTTTCTTGGCTCCGAAACAAAGCCGTAGCAGTGACCATGATCGCAGGTGAAACTGCGGGGAGGGACTAGTAAGTCAGAAACGATACCCATTTACTACCAACTGTATAAAAATTAAAATACCATACATCCATTACATACAATGCTCTTGACCTTCACGTCCCTAGCAGGTGTATTTGTCACGGTATTGTATTTCGAGGGTAAGACCCCATACTACATTAGGCCCCATGGTTTTATACGCTTCAAATCACACTTACTATTTTGTGTGAATGTCTATACATTCTAGTGGTGGCCCAGTTGATTAAAAATTAAACGTAATAAAATTTTTATACTCTGTCTATTCGTTTATTTTATTATTGACAGTTGCTTAAGTACGTAACTGTGCTAGGGTTTTCATTTCATATACTATTTATAAACTAAAGACATTATGATACTGTATATATTAAGTAATAAACTTTTAACTACCTTCAATTGTCACTTGCTGTCGTTTTAAAAGTACCCTCATTTTTTAAACAGCTTTTGCCCGCGTTTTTTTTTTTTTATTGAAGATCAACAAAGTTACATAAAATTGGTAAATCTAAGTACGCATACCTAACGTCTTCGCTTGCGTTAATATAAATTTTGTCAATCAATTCAGGTATCCCTCGGGAATAGTTTTATTTTTGGATTAAAGGTAGCCTATATGTTTTCTGTACCCCTAACAACAAGTTCATTACGATCGGTTGAGTAGTTAAGGCAAAAAGCAGACAAACTTACATTCGCATTTTTTAATTACTCCTGTGTCGCGGGCGACTTTACAAACATACAAACAACGGACACAAAGAACACCCAGTCGGGTGGGAATCGAACCCACGACCTATGGCATAGCAGTTAGGCTCACTAACCACTAGGCCAACAAACCATTTATAATATTAGTTAAGAAGCTAATGATGAAAAAATACAACCACATTGCTCATACAGTACTCTATCTCGAACATTTTCATTTACACAATTTTCGAGAAACATAAAAGTAAATAGATTAAAATATTTATACTTAACATATTCCGCCATCGGAAGCATGTTATCTAAATTCAATAAAGACAGTGTACTGCAACATGCAAGGCACCGCTCGTCGTGTAAGCGTAGATAAGAACCACAAATATCATTAATGTATCGACCGCTTAAGCTTAAACTAATATTACGATTTGTTAGTTACTTTATTTACTATTTATTCTATTTAACATGTAGTTCTGTGATATATTTGTATGTATATAGCAATGTTTCTCCAGCGAAGTGTGAACTATTTGTAGTTTTGAAAAAAATTGACAATCTGAAAAAGCCGGGACACGAGACAAACCACGATCAAAGTCCCGGAGATGAATCAAGAAAAAATAACAATTATAGTAAAAATCAACTTTAAAAATAAAATATAGCCTACAATTTTTAACGTTATTAATTTTATTATAGTCTAAACAATATGAATCCATGATTAGCTTAATAATCACAGCTCACAACGCATTTACGAGTTGTGATTGTGTCGGTATAAAATTATTAGTTATTCGTTAAGCTGGTACATGGCGCTTTCAATGACTGCAAATGAGGGCGGGCAGTTGATACATTTTATTCTGTATAACGTTTTGAAAATTTATTTTGTAGAAAACAATTTTACCAGTCGTGCCACGTCGCTAGTCTCGACCTGAAAGTCTCGAAACTCGAGACAACTAAATTTACAAAATGTCCCGAGACTTCGAGACACGAGACGTCCCAGGGCCCAAACCCAAATTTGTAGCAAGAAACACGTGGCGGCCTGATACTCGGAGGTTCCTACACGAAAAAAATTATATAATTAATACGATTTGTGAAAGTCTGCAACACACAGATACACAGATATCCACGTTGAACTTATAACATCCCTCTTTTTTGCCTCGAGGAGGAAAGAGGTTCGATACAACACAAAATCACTATTAATAATAATTATACGATAGCACATGATTTTCTCCTCAATCCGTAAACAAATCGCTTCCGAAGTTTTCGCTTCCGTCTCGCGAAAGACACCATTCCGTAGGCCGTCCGGCTCAGCTGTCTAATTTATAGATTTAATAAAAAAACTGACACTCAATTTCACCATTGAACAAGAGCAAGGCTAACCTGCGCTACTTAATAGTCTCGACTATTATTGATTTGGGTTATCAGAGCTAAATTTTATGGAAATATGTAGGTACGTTTGGCACCACTAAAAGCTTTTAACAGGTCATGTGCACGTCGAAAACCTGATTTATAAAAATAATGGAAATTAAAAACTTATATCCTTTCACCATCTAAATATGTCTTCCTATCTTTATCATTCACCATTTCGATTCTTTAACATTATGGTTGTATAATGTTTTAGTGGCCTGGTCTAGTGGTTAGTGATCCTAACTGCTGAGCTGGGTTTGATTCCCACTGAACTTTTATTTAGACTAATGTTTGCCATGTGATTGACATTCGACTATAATCATTGTAAAAAAAAATATATTTTTTTTATTAGCGTGTCAATACAAAAAACAAGTAAAATAAAGTCTTGTGAAAAATATTTAAGATGGCCCTGAACATTTTTGTATCCAGATATTTTGTATATATTTTGATTAAGTAATGATATCAGCTCATAGACTAAAACACAAATACGAACACTAAACATTCATCATAATTGATCAAATAAATGACTCTATTAACTTATAAATCATACGTCCGCTATCCGGTAGCTATGATAATTAGAATTTCTAAACGATTCGATATAGATAAATCATGACTGTTCGTTTACGATGTCATTTATCGTTCAGAAACGTTAAAGAAGTTCCAAAACTTTGTCAAAGATACGATTACAAGGTCTATTGGTAATTTGAGTAATAAAACATTATCGTCTCTATTTGTAATATAGGCTAATGGCTAAAGAGATGAAACAGATCACCAACACACGAAGTAAGTTCCAATCATTTTTAAAAGGTTGTACAGATTATTGATAAACATAGTTGAAGAGCATCCAGGCTCATTCAGCTTTTTCATAAGACATTTTTTATCGGTCCAACCAATATAAAGATATGATAAAATACCTATTATTTCAAAACACCTAATTATATAATATATACATATTACATACATATAGTAGCTGTACCCGTCATACATTGTATTACCCTGTTTATCTAGATTTTTGGGCCAGAAACCATAGCGAGCGTTCTCAGAAAACCCTGCCAAAGTTTTATTACAATCTGATCAACGATTTAGAAATGCATGGAGGACAAACATACTTACATAGATTTTTATTTATAACTAGATGCACGTGGCATGCGTTGCAATAAAAAAAAATTATATAGATTTTTTGGGCCAGGAACCATCGCGGACGTCCCCAGAACAGCCTAACAAAGTTTCATCACAAATCACAACCTTATCTATGGTATCGTAACGCATAGAGGACAAACATACAAACATTGATTTTTATTTATGAAGAATACAAAGTTTAGTAGACTTCATTTTTTAATAGTGCCTTATGTCAAGAAATGTACATTAACAATTCACGTCCATTACTAATTAAACACAAAAATGAATCAATATAATTAAATTAAAAAAAAACAAACAACGCTCTGTGTCAAAACAAGCCTGTTTTACCTCTAAATTAATGTTTAAAATTAACCTTCATACCAAAGAGAGTTCCATTCGACATAACGGAATCGATCCAATTAATCGCTGTTACATATCGGTATAATATCGATTTTCTTTTGATCGATTGCTCCCTACACGTGGCCTCTGGCATGTTGCCATAGCATTCTGTTGAACATACAGAACAGAACTAATGGCTATTTTAACAAGACATTTAAATAAAGAACAACTCTCACTACAAATGAAGTTTAATATTAATGGCGCACCAATACGCTGAGTTGTCTAGTGTATATCTAGTCCCACGCACTGTCTAATGTTTGCCTAATCACGAAGTTCTCTTGACGTCGCATGGCTACCATTGACACGCTTACAGTGTATAAGTAACACAACTTTAACGGCTATATTTATTTTACTACAAATGCCTTTTTCTCTTTACTTCTATCTTACACTAGAGTTAATCGCTTTTCTTTATCTATTATCGATTTAGTCCATCCAAAGATTACCTGTAAGAGATCGCTCTTAGCGATAAGACCGCCTATTGTACATATCCACTTTGTGTATTTATTTTAAAATTTTACAAATGTCGTTGGTGTACAATAAAGATTACTCTATTCTATTCTACTTCAGCGCCAAGCAGCACAAGCCTCTCACGTTTCTTTCCATACTATAGTTCCTCACCGTTAAGACCAAGGATGCTGACAGAAAATGCCAAAGCTCACTGTCATAATTCGCTGTTGTCAACCGTACACGATCACCGTAGTGGACTAAGAGACAATAGGTTGCTGCTCGAAATGCAACTTTGGACAGGGCAGTCTCTCAATCCTATGAATTTTAAACTAGAAAAGGTTCGTGTTTCTGCTGTTACGTATAGAACCAGGTATAAAACACTATCATAAGATATAACAACGAACTCTGGTACTAGTTTGTCGCATATTAAGGAGCAAGGTAGTCAACGAAATAAATGCATCTTATCAACATCCGTCATTAGTTTGAGGTCTTCTCATGAAAAAACAACGTGTTTTGTTTCACTAGATAAGTATCATTTTTATATTTTTCAAATTTTATTATGGAATAGGCGTTTGTCTTCCAACTCCCTTGATGGAATGTGACGATGAAGACGAGGACTGTGCTCGCCTATTAAAGAGAAACCTATTCACTTTACTATTAAACGTTTCAGGATTATAATCATCTGAATAAATAGACGCAGGCAATTCATTCTAGACTTTGGCGACCAAAAAGGAGCTGTCAAATCGTTTGCTTCGACTTTCTGGTGTTTTGACAATAAAAGGATGGACCCCTGTCTGTGTATAGTAGTTCGATGAAGGAATGGTAATGGTTATGCTCTTTTTATTATTGTAGCTTAGCTTGAAGTAGATTTGTAGGTTCATAACTTTAAGTATGAACAAAACATCTACAAGACCATCCGAAGTATAACTTATTATAGACCATTTTATATTGATAGGTAATTTCATCGTTTTACAGATACCGCTAATACTACCGCTATTTATAATGTAGCCGAGTTAGTTTAATAATGCTGGTTGACCGCGGATTTCCTTAGATAGTTTCGCAGTTATGCGAATTTCAACTCTATTTTTATAATCCTACTATAATATTATTAACGTGAAAGTTTGTAAGGATGTGTGGATGTATGAACGTTTGTTGCTCTTTCATTCAAAAAGTACTAAACCGATTGCGATGAAACTTGGTCAACGAAATAAAACAAAACATTTAAAGTTAATAAGTTATAGTCGAAATTCTACCACCAGGTGATCTGTTGTTCTAATAATCATTGCCGTTGTAAAAAAACATTATGTACATATAGTTTCTCCTACTCTTTCTTTTGTTATATCCTAAAAAACTTTACTGCTAGCTGTTAAAAGAATTAAAAGCTTGATGATGGTCATCATAAAAGTCATACCAATAAAATAAAACAGCGACAATTTTATTGTTTCATTCCATACGATCAATAGGCTACTTTATAATAATTGTCGTGTTTCTTAGTACAGTCATCAACAAAAATCTTACTTTTAAAGTATTTACTTAACATACTTTTATTAGATGACTCCGGTACTGTAGATGGTACCATAGGTATCATCGCCCCCGTTGTATCCCGAGCTGGCGTCTAATTTCGAACTGATGAAGTAATTGATATCAAAAAGCAAAATAATTAACCTCATCAGCAGGCAGACAGTAAGCAGAGTAGCACTCTGCTTACTACGGTGACGTAATTTTGAAATAAATATTGCTGAAGAAATTTAATTTATAAATGTACCTCTGATTACCACTGTAGAGATATAAAAGGAAGTATTTTCGCCTGTTTATAACACAATTTCTTTTTTTATTCTCAAATTGTTTAATAATTTAAATCTAAAGCTAGAATGATGCGTAGGTACAAGCATGTTATACATAATAACTACCTCTTCAAATAGTCCTGAAAAATTTGTCATTAAAAAAAGAGCGTCCTTTACGTAGTCGCATATGGTTTTGGTTCCAAGGCAAGACAAGGCACACGGTGTCAAGGTCAAGTAGGCCAAAACTGCGGCCGTCGATGTCGCATTAACACAACTTCATCAATGGTTTTTATTTCTGAGTGAGATAGAAACTCCTATCTCACTCAGACTAGTAACTAGATTAGTTTTTCACCATCCTAATTAAATCAAAATCAAATCAGTCTTTATTTCCTTAAGAGTGTGGTATCAATAGGTTTTACATTAATATTAAGTGCCACATATTCTGCCATGTATGGCGTGGAAATATATCTCAACGGTTATACGGTACATAAATTTATGATGACTATACATGAATAAAAAAATGTCACAAGATTAATTAATTCTATTAAGATGTCAACAAAATTATATTAAATATTAAGTGAATGTCTCAGAAAAGATGAGTTGAACCATTGCATAGTTATAAACATATTAGTTCTATATTTTAAATGATATGACTTTTTTGTTCACTGTACCAACAAGCATTTGACAACAATTACGTTCTGCAATCGCAGATCTCTTCTCGGAATTATTTATACAGTGTTGAAATAGCTGATGCATTGTTAAGATTGATACGTGCGTACTCAGTTTTATTGATAGTCTTACCTTGCGATTTGATTTGTTTTTGGGATTGAAAGTAACTATAAATATTGTTACACTACATGTTATAAATTTCGTATTTTACATACCCCCAGGGAAAATAATCTAAGGGGGTAAGTATACTTTCTAAGGGGGTAAATACGGTGCCTAGCTGGCCACGGCACATGATCATGCGTTGGTCAGGTCAATATCTCTTTTAGTGGTGAACGTGCCATCATTAATTTAGAAATAAAGAAACGTTAGGCAGAGGTATTTAATAACTATTTCGTGATCGCGTTAATTCCTATGTAAATACATCATTACATCATGGAACACGAAAGTTTAAAAGTTAGTAATTTAGAAAAACTAAAAAAACACTTTAATAGCGAACTGAATAAAAAAGTAAAAAGAAGTTTTACCATCCACCTTCTGGCTCCATCAACAGACTGACGATACTAAGCCCAATCTGTTGGACTCATCAAAACAAATGACATGAGTCCAAAACTCGAGGGGTTTATTAGTACCCACTGAAGAGTTCCTCTATCAACCTCCTACGGGTCTAGGTCACAAGACCTTACGTCAAGATACCCTATAGATTTTAAATTACTTGCGAGTGGTAACGTGAACCACAAACAAGACTTGATGCTTGATTATTTTAACGGATTCTTTAAACTTCATACCTAAAAATGAATTTTAACTTTATACTTCCTTGCATTACTGAAAACTGAGTCTTGGCAGACATTCAGACATATACTTACTACTAAAATAAACATAATTAGTATCTCATAATGTAAATAAATTTCATGTTCAGCTTGTTAACTAGACAGATAATTTTTGAAACAGTATAATAAGTTATCAATCGGTTAAGCAATTGTACGTTATCGATCTTCTAACACCATAGTAATATATTTACCCTCCTTATTGAGATTCTGCGAAGTTGTGCAACGAAAAGTAATTACAATCTCGCGTTCGAGTTGACGTGGTTTTCATCAACATCTTACCATTATACTAACAATGAGAAGAAAGACATCTCTCAGATATCACCATCACACATACTCACATAAGAAACATCCCAAGATTAAAAGCTGGCACCAAAAATTTCTTTTTCACTTCATACAATAGAACAAAAGTGAAACACGTCTCGTCCGCAGCAAACTATTTTGTAAAACACACGTCATTAAAGTAAAGGTGTTTCTTTGTTTTATTGTGTCAGGAAATGACGACGTGGAAAAAAATGTCTGAATTTTGAAACAAAACTGTACAAACATTATGTTTATTCTTCTGCTTTCCTTGAATGCAGGACTAAACGTCTAGGTTTTATGAAAGTTATTAAAGTTTGTTAGATGGGTGACATTATAGTTGCAAAAAAAACGAAGCTATAATCATGTAGGTTTATATTTATGTATTTATGTTAGGTCCTAAAAGAAAGTGACCTTTTTGATTTTTAACTCCGAATTCAAGACTGGAACTGTAATTCCTAGATTTTTAAATCAGTGCCTGAACAATGTACACAGGTTTTTAAGTTAATATGTTTTAGTAGGTATTCAGTTAAATATAATATTATTGAATGTTATCCAACAGTTAAATTGTCGTTATAAGAGAAACTTCTATCAATCACAACTTTTGGTCTATCACAAAAATATTGACTAAATGTTTCTACTTGCTATTCCAGAGGTTGATAAAAATCGATTTATACCAGTAGATTTATAACAACCCTTTATTGATAAAACTTCTCAAATATACTTCATACGCTGATACAAGTCGCGCAAATTTATGACAATTTACATAAGGCCCTAACCCTTCCCTCTCCCCCTCTTCCCACCTTTCCTCTTCCCTTTCCCCCTCTTCCACCTTAAAGACCAGCAACGCACTTAAGACTCTTGATTTCCAGGTGCCCATGGGCGGCGGTAGTCACTTCCCATCAGGTGACCCGTCTGCTGGACAGATAAAAGGTACCCTATGCCCTTCTCTGTATCCCTGCAACGTGTATTCAAAATTTCATGATGATCGGCTGAACGGTACGGTAGTGCATAAAATACGAAACACCATCATCATCATTTCAACCATAAGACGTCCATTGTTGGACATAGGCCTCCCTCAATGACTTCCCTGGAACCGGTTGGAAGCGGCCTGCATCCACCGATGGTCTGCGATCTTTACTAGGTCGTCTGTCCACCGCGTTAATGGACGTCCTACGTTGCGCTTTGCGGTCCGTGGTCTCTATTGGAGAACTTTTCGGGCCCATCGACATCCGTTCTACGTGCTATGTGCCCTGCCCATTGCCACTTCAATTTGCTGACCCGTTTGGTGGTAACCTTCGTTCGTCTGTCTCGTCATTTCTGATTCGATCATGCAGAGAATCAACAAGCAAAATACGAATAAACATACATTTATGATTCACTCTATGCTATTAACATTTACGAAGAATAAAGTGGCTTATTAAGGAGTCGTCTAAATATAAGTAATAGAGCTGTAACAGTTCAAGATACGGAGAAGCCATATTATACTGTAATAAATATCAATAAACCGCAAGGCGACATTAATAAATTCATCAATGCATCGAATGCATTAAAATAGTCTATTAGTTTATTGTTCTGATGGAGCAAGTGCAAAGTTGTATACCATAGCAATACGTGAATCTATTTTTCATCCTACATTTTGGTAAGCGTTAAATATAAGATATTCAATGAATGCTTGGACCACCTGCTTTTTGATAGATAGAGATTTGATTGATAGATAGCAGATATATCATAAACTGTCTTTTAAAAGAGATAGAGTACAGCTAATTTCAACACAGACCTCGCAAAGCAAATCCAACCAAATAAAAGTAATTTATTTCAATTGAACCAATTGTAGGTATTTTTTAATTGTCAGGAGTAATAGTCAGTTAGACTAAGTCAGTCGTGAAGCTAGTTGCCTGTTCCAATACGTAGATCCTATGGAGAAGAACAGGCAAGAAACTCCAAGGATACTTTTACCTTTCTTCTTCTTTGTTTCCTTTTCAAGTTAGAGCTTACATTTCTTGAAATCAAATGTGAGGCCAATGTAACATATTGTTCTAAAATATAAACTTAATTATTTAAATTACTACTATATTTAAGTAATAGCAGTCTGGAGATGACCACCCCCGACGTATGGCACTCGTTCACGAGCATGACACACGCGTCAGACATCGTCCACCTCCACCATATTAAAGGGAGCGTGCACATACGTCACCATTGGCATCTGCAGGACTTGTAGGAGAGCATGAGTGCGCTGATGTATCTGCTGGTGAGAAGTATGACCAAAACTCCCTATTATCAAGCTTGCACTTTTTCTAATTTGTTTCTTAATATTTAATGATGAGCTTGCAAGTATATTGGCAGGTGCTCTTTTATTTAATAAAGCTGATAATACCCTTAAGGTAGCAAAGCCTCCCTGGGCATTTTGAACTACTTTATATACTAATTTATAACTGTATTTATATTCTTAAAGTGTTTTATTAGAAAGTATAGCAAAACAAAATAATATGTGTACCTAATTAAAAATTATATCTGTACTCTATATATCTGTAGCTCTATTGTTATCGAGTTATATAATATATGTACATGTATTAAAGTGTTTTGTTCCGCTACAGTAATTCAAATGTGTCTAGACCCCTCGTCATAAGAGCCTTACATAACCTACACGTGTCAAATTATAATGGAAACTTATTACTTTCTTTATGTTCAGTAATTAAGGTTGTTATTAAAGCTGTAAATTGACCTGAATACATCATTGTTAAAAAGAAATTAATGATGTAATTTTATACGACAGTTAATGAAAGAATGAAATAACATAATTAATTTGAATTATGTCCCAACTAAGATGTAAAGAGAGTTTGCTGCTTGCCCTACAATGTGTTATCAAGTAATTGACATTTACATAAAGCTGAAGTCAGACATGCATGCACGATCCCCAATTCTAAAATTTAGAATGCTCCTTTATGGTAAACTAGGCTAAACTAGATAAAACTAGGTAAACGGCTTCGCTCGCGTAAAGTTATTTTGCTATCGCTCAGGAGCAGCACTTTTATCTGGATGAAAGGTGATGTATCCTTGACGTCGTGTATGCAAAATTTCATGAGGATCGGTTCAGTAATTAAGGCGTATAAGCGTAATAAACAAACAAACTCACTTTCACATTTATAATACTAGCTGTTGCCCGCAACTTCGTTCGCGTGGAAGTTTTGGTGAAATCTATCCCACGGGAACCGTACATTTTGCCGGGATAAAAAGTAGCTTATGTGCTTTTTCAGACTCTAATATATCTCCCTGTGCTAAATTTTATCCAGATTAGTTCGTCCCTTTTTGCGTGAAATATTAACAAATATCCATCCATCTATCCTCACAAATTTTCCCTTTTTTATGTTAGTAAAATTAGTTAGGATTAATTCTATTAGCTCTTAGGCTCGAATTATATTTTTTTTGTTTTTATTTTTATTTGAAGTTCTCCGTACCGTTTATTCGTCAGAACTATTCTAGGAATGATGTCATACGTCACGTAAATTGCATCACATTGTGCCACTCCTAGTAGTAACTAGAAATTTTGATGACAAACGTAGTAGAATTATTAAACATTCTACAAACACGCTGACGCACCATCGCACTTGTGAGCATGGATTGTGTGATGAAAAGAATGCGAACTATGTCGGAATAAAAATGTCACCAAACACTTTTCTTAAGTAGTGACGTAAACTTTGTTAAGACCTATGTTCTATGTAACCAAAGATCTAGAATGGAATCTACAAATAGTTAATGTCTGTTACTTTCCTTATTTAGCTAGTTTTGATTTTACCGTCACAGATCTTATTCTCATTCTCATCCGTTTCTACTCAGCGTTTTTCTGCTGCTTTTTATTTTTCTCTCTTCTCAACTGTCATAGTAGAAGGCCTGAGAGTTCTGCCTTCATAGTTGTAATATTAGTCTAGTCTGATTCTTAGATTCGTAGAAATTACTAGTTCGTTCTGAGAAATCCTGTCTGTAAACTGTGACTAAGACGGATGACGCATTGTGATGACAAAATCTTAATGATGGTTTCACACGCTCTTGGAGTCAGAGACCTATCTTGATATCTGAATAACAGTTCACTAACCTATCTTCATACATATAATAATAAACATAAATATTTATTTAGATATAAAGCTAAGCTTAATGATTAGAAATCATATACAAATATACATCTTGTATAAATTCCAGCCGGACTAAGGCATAATTTCCGTGTTTACGAAAGATAGTAGAAAATTGTTTAGACACTTAAGAAACAACTATAGCCAGACCCTCTGAACTCAGGGATACCAATAAAATTATAATATGCAATAAATAAGTAACTAATTTTTTTGTCAGAATTTGAGAAAAAAGATGTAATTTAAGCACACACAGGCTTTAGAAAATTGTGTCATTTATGACCCTTTATACATTACCTTTATATATATTAGACGTTGTTTTTAAAAATAATTAACTTTAAAAAAGAATCACCGACGTCAATGCGTCTATATCATGATAAATTGTAATAAACTGTATTCTTCATCCCTTAATTTTCAACCCTTAGATGTGGAATATTTTCTTCTAATTTAAAGGGGTCCAACCTTGAATACAACTAATACAATTTAAAAAATAATTACTGAAATCCGTTCACAAACGGCGAAAATATCGCGTAACATACACACGAAAAAAAACGGCAACGGCAGTTTGTGCTTTCTCTAGTTTAACCAGCTTTCAAAGTAGGAGGTTCTCAATTCAATTGAGAATTGAAGGCTGGTTAAACTAAAGAAAGTACAAACGAACTTAATAGGTTACTTGTCTTTATCACAAACTTGCTGCAATGTCTTACATGCAAACTTGCATTACACATGGACATTAAGAAACATAAAAGTTAAATGCTTAATACAATGACAAGGTTTAATAAAACTCGTCAATTAACTTAAGCGGAGAACCGCTTAAGTTAATTATAGAATATATATAAAATAATATAGAAATATTAAAGGATTTTTTTATTCAGAACATAATAACAACACCAGTTCGGGACAACCGCTTTCTGCATTAACGACTGTCGGCACAATTTAGGTCGGGCAAATAAAAAAATCTGATCATAGAGACATGTCTTGTCTTGTCTTGTCATGTCTTGACTTGTTTACTAACTCTTAGTAAAAGACGCAAGTGCTACTCTTTGTCCAAGACACTTGCCTTACCAGAATTCTTTTAAATTTGGTTAGATTTTCGTACAATCGATAAGAAGAATCAAAAATATCATAGACCACATATTTATTGATTCATTACATACAATACAAATAAATAAAATTGAAGTGTCTGTTTGTAATGCCAAAATAATAGATTTTTTAAGCACATACAGTTATTTGCATTATGTGCCTAAAAATCAGTTTTTAATATTTTTTTCTATCTGTCTGTCCGTTTCTTCCGGGTAATCTCTTTCACGGGACTTTCACTGGCAGATAGCTGTTGTTATAAGGACTAACTTCGACTACTTTTAGTTTGGAAAAATAATTAGGGTTCCGCGCAAAATATATAAATATGCAGACACGAGCGAAGCCGCGCAGAACTACTAGTCATAAATGTGAGTGTTGTGTAAATAAATTTATAATTTACACTCTGAAATTATGTAAGTATTTTAGCTACGTATCAAAGGATAAGAAAATAATACTTACTTAAAAAAATATAATAAATACGAAAAAAACCAAAGCGTAAAAAAGCTCATTGTGCGTTTTTTAAGTTACGTTATTATCTTTATGTTATTGCTGCTATTAGGACTGTCTGTAAATACCTGGTGTAGAATGCATTCCATCACTGACAGAAAAATAATTTGTGATGATTAAAAATAAAATGTGGTGTGTGTTCCTATACTAAACACAGGCAACTTCCATCGGTGTTGTAGAAATTACGGGACAGGAACTACGTTGTAATGGTTTTGAATAAGTGAATACAATTTAAATTCTAATAACTATTACAAGCAAAAAGCTCTAATGAAATTTTTAAATTGACTGGAGAAAGTTATTGTATAGACTTACAATAAAAAGGTAATGAAATATCTGTTAGCACAGATGTATCAAATACCATGTTAACTTGAGTGACTGGCGAATTTATAACAAAGAAGTTTCGTTCCTAATTATTTGCGAAGTTTCATGATCGCCTTTTACTATAGATGTTATAAGAGCCTGTACAGTTTACCATGTAAAACTTTGTTGAAATTAATTATAATATTTATGTATTCTATACCTAATTTGGCAAAACCGCTAACTCGATGATCCGACTGACCAATGCCTTATAAACAGTGCCAACACAAGTGATATCTTTCGTGCTGTCAGTACCAGTAGTATTGGTAAACTACTAAAATTCTAGATGTCTCCTGGTCTGGTAGCACAGTTCTAGCAAAACCCTATCTTATGCCATCAGAATCTGTACACTTCGAGAATTTAATAATTTTAAACGAGCAATGTATGTTTGGATCAAATATAGTGTTTAGTAAAGGTTTTGTTTTTAAGTTTATCTACATAGGTATATACTCGTATTCTGAAAAAAAAATAGTGATTTTTTTCAAAAGAAGGATGCCGAACGAATCTTGGTCGCCCAGGTACTTAAGATGAAATATATTGTTATTTTTTTACTAACTACAGTTGTATACCTGCTTCATATTTATAAATTTGCTATCTAAAATATTGTATAAATTAATTATAAATAAGATCCTTTGATTAGAAAATCCTATTAAATTCGACATTTTAAGTAATGTGATATTGATGCCCCCATAAAATTAATTTAACTTAATTTACATTCGTTATTGATAAGCTGATTTTCGAAGGCAAAATTGTTATAAACTTAAAAGAATTTGGTGTAATAAAACGTAAAAATGTCACTATGTCATTCGTATCATAAAATGTAAATCGTTAATCTATACATATGAGGACAAAGTGGCGACCTTGATAAAGGAGTTTAACCCGCGGGATTTGGAGGTGGAAGTACTCGCCGAAGTTTGTCACCCGGGAAGCCCCAGTCGGCCCCCAAACGAAGAGGTACCCTTTCCTTCCGACTGACGCAAGTTCTTTCCAGGCACGACTGCTTCGGAAAGTACCTGTACTCGGTCGCTAGGAGGGAATTGAGTTTCGCCTGTCACCACTGCGTCTGCAGTGTGGACTCGGCTCAACATATGATGGCGGTCTGCCCTAGTTGGGCGGCGTAGCGTCGAAACCTCAAAGGCCCGTAGCGAGGTAGCGACAGGAGTTTTAAGACGGTCGCAACCTTATGTGAGGAAGTCATCTCGCAGAAGTAGGCGGCGCAACGGGTCCGGGAGGACGATCTCCACTCGGTCCTAATTTGCGGCATCCACTTGTGCCTGAACGTCACCTAATTGAGAGGTTGTTACCCGAAGGTGGTACCTGCGCTATTGCGGGCAGGCGCTAGGAGGGACCCGGATGTCTTAGTAAAAGCTGTGCCCGGATCCCTCCTATTTTAGGCGCAGTATTGCACACTGTGTGGTTTTAGTCGTTTCGATTCCGACATACTGCCCCACCGAAAACCCTTGGGAGGTGACGATACACGATATACGATAAACACGCACAAAAAAAAAAATCACCCGAAATAAAGTGTTCCTTTATTCAGCGCATGCAATTAAAACCTTACATTTTCTCAGATAGTTTCTAAAAAATTAACCTTTAAACTTGAATAACAGTTTACCATGCACCAATAGTACCTATCGCAGTTTAATTACCGGGATACTAGTATTATGGATAACAAAAAAAATACCTCAAAGATGAGCACAAAAACAATTTTATTTTATTAACATCACTGAAGCGCTTCAAAGTATTATTATGTATTCAAACGGGAATTAACGCGATCACAAAAAGGTATTACATACCTCTGAATTGCCTGACGTTTGGACCAGGTTGCACTGGCCGTGGTCACAGTTTGACCTGGTCGAACGTCAGGCAATTCAAAGGTATGTAATACCTTTTCGTGATCGCGTTAATTCCTGTTTAAATACATAATTATATCAGGGAACGCGAAAGTTTACAAGTTAGTAAAAAGGTATTGTAATGTTTTATCTTTATTTCCCGATAATAGCCAGTTGTGCGACTGCAACCATGTCGAACTTATTGCGTACATTCCCCAATTCATCTCTACAAGCAACATCCTATTCCTCCCATTGCCTAGCTTTCCCTGTCAATATAATCACAGTTTTCCCACCTTTCATTCCCAAAGTGCCCGGTTTTCTGCAATACGCTTCCTCCCATTACGTGAGTCGGAACCAATTATAGTTGCCAAACGTGAGTGGTTAATCATCTCTGCCTACCCCTTCAGGGATATAGGCATATGTATGTATATGCCTACGTTCCGCGATTACAATTCTGCAAACTTTTCCTGACTTTTTTATGGTATAGGGGGCAAACGAGCCGACGGGTCACCTGATGGTAAATGACTACTGCCGATTGGCAACTGCAATAGTGCGTTACCGGCCGTTAGGGTGGGAGTAGAGGGGAGAGGGGGGAAGAGCGGGAAGCGGAGAGAGGGGGGGAGAGGGAAGGGTTAGGGCCTCCGGTAACCTCACTCACGCGGATAAAAGCAATGCAATCATTGCTTCATTGCCGGTTTTCTGTGAGGCCGTGGTATCACTCTGGTCGAGCCAACCCATACCAGCCGAAGCATGGCTCTCCCACGAAATTACCCATATTCTGTGCTTCAAGGTATAGAAGGCATGTAATCTTGTAGATTTTAATAAAGTATTTTCAAATTGTCATCACAAAGTCACACGTTTTCACATCAAAGTCAGTCGTGCGATTTTATCATGCGACATAAAATGAGATACGTCAGTAACGTGGAATACACTTTCTAATGTGAGACGTTCTTGTTTTCTGTGTGAGAATATATGGTACCACATATGTATTTACTATTGCATATGTCACAAATAGTGTACTACTGTATCATTTAAGTGCAATGTTCAGACTTACCCCAATCGTGATTACACGTAGAAGACTGCTGCTGCTGATCAGAGAGACCTGAACTTTGCCGCTCCCCCTTTCTCGTGGCGTTCTACTAATCCTTTTTACCAGAAAAAACTAACAGTGCCAACTTGAGTCCTCTGAAGGGTAGAGGTACTATATGTATGTAGTTGGTGGTCCAATTCCAATATAAATAACGCTACAAAACCACAATTGAGCCCATATTTTCTTGTAATCCTTAATTGAAAGAAGTTAATTTCAGGACGAGATATTAACCCCTTAAAGCCTGTCTGTACATTATATCTTAAAATTGTCTAATGCGACGTTAGGTATCTAAACTACTAACATTAATATTATAAAGAGAATAACAACTTATATTATAAAAAGGAAACATTTGTGTTTTTGTATGTATGTTTGTAATATTTTCACACAAAAACTGCTGGACCGATTGCTTGGTAAACTTAGTACGTAGATAGCTGGAGACCTGGATTAACGCATAGGCTACTTTTTATCCTGACATTCCAACAGGATTGGGACTTACGCGGGTAAAAACGGGAGGCGCTGCTAGTGTTTACTAAATTTTTATTAACATCTTTAGATTGTTGTAAAAAGTGTTCGGTACATGATGATAACGACGAATTTTCTCAAAAAAACCTTTTTTTTTGTAACAAAATTAATTGTAAAAGATAAGGAAAATTCGGCCGCACTTAAAATGGACCTCGTGTGTTAGGAAAAATATTTAAGTATTTTGCTCATTGTATAGCAAATTGGTGCTATGACGCACCTTGGGAGAGCCCTATGTTCGCAGTGGACTGCAATAGGCTGATTGATTGATTAACATCAAATTTTTATCCATAAAACAGAATTAGTCCATCGTCTCCGAAACTGCTTTGCGTAAACTTTGCTGCGCACGTGAAATTAAAATCATTAATCACATATCAGTGAAGTTTACTTACGAGGAAAGAATAATTAGTAAGATTTATAATTTAAAATTTTTATTGATCCATAAAACAGTTACGATGGAACTTTAATTAGTCAAGAACGTAATTACCGTTGATACAATCCTTATACGTCGGAGCATAATACGATAAATATGCATATTCCTCTACAATTTCTATTTATAAAAGGTTTATTTGTTCTTAGTGAATGCACTATGAAGCCATATATAGTCAAGGGTGAGAAAGCAAAAATAACTAATCACCCACATTCTGTGCATCTTGGTATAGATTGCATGTTGAACAAAAATACGGAAGGAGGTCAATGGATCTGTGGTTCGTCTATTGTGAATCAAGACGTGACCTTAACAGCAGCCCATTGTCTTTTCACTTGTACCAAGTACAGTTCAGTTACAGCGTCCGTTGGACATGTGGTAGCACTCTCCGGGGCAGTTACTAGAGCTTACAATTTCATTGTTCACCCTGGTTATAACGAGGATAATGTAGACATAAGTAGTGATATTGCCTTAGTAAGATTAATATCGTCATTGAAATTCAATTTGAAAATTAAGCGTATTGCTCTCTTGGAAAATCCTCCAATTACTAAAGAAGCACATTTAGCCGGATGGGGTCTTATTAATGTAAGTAATTTGATGATTTTTATATATTTTGGTGTCGAATCAACTAAAACTGTGTGATACATCACAGGCGTGCTACAGATATGATCCCCCAGTAGAAATTAGTTGTCTGTCGAACAGTAGGCACTCCCTGATTTTTCTATGTCTTTCAGGAAAAAAAACCAAGTACATCACAATATCTACAACAGGGATTACAATATGTGTTGGAAAAAGCAAATTGCATAAAAATATTAAAATCGATCCCCAAAGGCACCATTTGTGCAAAGGGCAAGGATAATGTGGGATATGCATCTTCGTAAGTTACATAACTTCAAATTTTATTTGGAAGCAACAAAAGCACCGGTATTGTAGGTGTCAGACTTTTGGTAGACAGATTTTAGACATTTAAATCATAGTCTGCTAAAAGCAATAGTCATGTATGTATTCAGACTAGCAATCCTAGTAATTTTACTAAATATATACCTACCCTCACGCCTGTATCCCCGAAGGAAGCAGAAGCGTATTAAACAATCACATCTTGCAATTTTCACATTAGAATAAAAATGAGTGGTATTCATCATCATCATCATCAATACAAATAAATAAAATTGAAGTGTCTGTTTGTAATGTATTTGCACAATAATCTGTCTTTCTGTATGTCTGTCTGTTTGTTCCGGTTAATCTCCTGAACGGGTTAACCGATTTCCACGGGACTTTCACTGGCAGATAGCTGGTGTTATAAGCAGTAACTTAGGCTACTTTTATTTTGAAAAAGAATTAAGGATTCCGCGCACAATATATAAATATGTACACGCGAGCGAAGCCGCGCGGTAACTGCTAGTGTTTATCAAAGATTTACGGTTTTACTTACGTCTTTAATTTGGGGATGCCCGACTAGTTTAGAACCTGACGGGGGCCCTTTCCAACGAGTGAAGCGTCCTGCCGCTCCGGTGTCAAGCGTCACAAAAAAGAAAAATAGAGCCCGCGTTCCGACCGACACTAGTCAGGCATCCCCGAATAAACACGTGAGTAAAACCGTATATCTTACTTATATTATAAAAGCGAAACTTTGTGAGGATGTATAGATGTTTCTTACTCTTTCACGCAAAAATGGCTGCACGGAGCTGGATGAAATTTGGCACAGATTTAGCTTATAGTCTTGAATAGCACATAGGCTACTTTTTATTCCGGAAAAATGTACTGTTTCCGTGGGACAGATTTTCATCAAAATTTCCACGCGAACAAAGTCACGGGAGCAAGTCTTTAATAAGCTATAATTTCGTCCCACTCACGTAATAAAACAAGCCTGTTGCCGTCAACTAGGCACTGGGAGTTAAAAAGGAAGAAGGGAGAGGGGGACTAGAGGGGAGGAGAGGACTTTAACAATCATCATCATATTTCAACCAATTTACACAAAACGTTAACAAATTAAACACCTAAACCTTCTTCATAAATCACTCGGTCTATTGGTGAAAGCCGCATGAAAATCAGTTTAGTAGTTTTTCAGTTTATCGCGAACAGACAGACAGCGGCGGGGGCTTCGTTTTATAATATGTAGTGATTAACCGTTTGTGAGCTAACATCTATACACACATTCAAACAGATATTTAGCTGACTAGTCAAAATATTAACTTATGAGGAAACTGTATGTTATTGGGGTCGCTATTACTCGTATTGAGGTGACATACATAGGTGTGTACTGAAAACTAATAGTAATGTGCTAACATATGTAATTGTTATATTTCTTTTCAGAGGAGACTCAGGAAGTGCGCTTGTGGTTAATGGATATATTCAAATAGGACTCGTCTCCTATAAAGTTCCGACTATAAGTAGTAATGTCGTGGTCTTTACGGATGTGAAGTATTACTACAACTGGATAAAGAGCCAGTCGTATAGATTAATGTGTTCATAGACACTACCTATGCTTTTTTATTCTTTACAAAACTTTACACAACGGTCTTCACCTAGAGGCATAGAAATCAGTGTTTGTCATTTGAATTTGAAGAAGTTACGGCATACGGCGCATAACTAATAAGCCCCATATCTGACACAATAAAATTGTTGAAAATACGGTGTAGTATGTAAAGTTTTACATATTGTATTATATATAAACAATCTTTGTTTGTTATTAGCATTATAATTAGGTGAACTGTTAATAAAATGTAAATATTTGTATCCTTCTAATGTTAGTAAACTAGCAAGGTTTACTAAAATCAATAGGTTACAAATCCAATTTAAATACTTTTAAAAATTTAATAAAACCGTCTTTTTAGTTTTACAGTATAAACCTGCCCTTTTAATTATTCAACAATTAGTAAAGCGAAGCTATTACGTTTCCTCTTAATTTGACCTTAACGAAGGGTCTGTAAATCGGTCAATAAAAAGAAGATTTACGATACGCTATCTTGAATAAATAAACTGGCTAAGAACAAATTGCTTTCGATATTGAATGTATGGAATAGTAATTTATATGAAATTACAATATTTATTTTAAAACTTAATCGCTTTTAGACGGTAAATGAAGTTTTAAAAATAATTTGAAAAATAGAGGATGTCGCGATAATGATGAATGGAGACGAACATGTACCCAGCCCCTCCACCCTCTGCCTGAAGTGGCAGTGGAGGGTAATTGCAACCCATGGCTTTTGTAAACTAAACTTTATTAGGTATGGTTACATTTCAGTAACTTCATAATTTAGGCACTGTACAACCCTTTGTGTAACGTATATTTTTGTAGGATGCGAGCAAAAAAAAAGCGATTCAAAGAATTTTTGAAATGGGATATTTGGAATATAGGAACCAACAGAAAAGGGTGTTTATTAAAAAAAAATTAAACGTATAATATATAATAATGATAGGGCAATCATTATATTAAGAAATTTATTTATTTATTTTGGATCTCCAACAAAAGATATAAACAGCTGTGTCACAGTACAATAAGCCATACAAAATTACGTATACTTCCTCAATTTATGGAGACCACAGCATGCGAATTAAAATATTACACAACTAGCAGCGCCTTCACCGCGTAAGTCCCGATCCCGTAGGAATGTCGGGATAAAAAGTAGCCTATGCGTTAATCCAGGTCTCTAGCTATCTACGTACCAAGTTTCATCGCAATCGGTCTAGTACTTTTTGAGCCAATTCGTTACAAACATACTTACATACAAATCTTTCCTCTTTATAATATTATAAGTATAGATAAGATAACACAAAATGATACATTGGAATGAAATTAAATATATAGTTGAATATAAGCATAAGGAATGAATATATATGTAATTTCTTGTTCACATACTATTAGCGCAAGACATGCTTAAACTAAAATTTAATGAAGCCGTCACTAGTCTCGGGTAACTCTGTTGAAATCCATTGGAAGAGAGAGAGGGTGTCAATGAATTATTATTTATTAAGGAGATACGTTGTGGATTAGTGCGCGATCATCAACATCCTACGACCCAACTAACTGGATTAACGACGCGACGGCTAAACACAGTTGTCATCAAATACAAATTGTAGAACTTGGCCCAATAAAATGTTGAAATCCAAAGTATGAACTCGCTAACAGCACTTCGAGTATACTGTCATTAAGCTACGTATCATTAACTGACTTATAATATAGGTATATAGGTACATGTTATATTAAAGAAACTGATTCAGTTGCCTACAAATACCCAGTAAAAGAAAGTGAAAACTGCCGATACAAAATCAAAAGATTAACATAACCCACTTTAACGAATATCGTAAGCAAATCAACTCAAAATCTATATGTAATGGTCGGCGCATTTACCATAAACGGTGAAACTTGTCGGCGCATGCGCAACCCAGGCGCCATCTGATGACTCACGCCTTCATCGTGTATGCACTTATGAGTAGTTAATAATAATGCTATAATGCAATAATGTAAGAAAAGTAATACATAAATACGCCAGAATGTATTTGTGTATTCCCAAAGGGGTGGTCGGATTAAGCACCGATTTATTGCCAAATATAATTTAGTCCCACACACGTAATGGGGACAAGCTACTGCCGATTAAGATATAGTAAATAAAATACTGACAGATAAGAATTGCCATCTAAAAATTGTATTTAAATTTATTATAGTATATAACGGGCGATTCAAACTCTCCTCATTTAAAAAATATCGTTAAATCTTCAAATTCTGATGGTACAATCCACCTCACTACATTTTTTATTTTTTATGGTATAGGGGACAAACGTACAGACGCGTCACGTGATGGCAACTGATTGATTGTGCAAGGCAAACAATTTCTTAGGAAACGTACAGTAATTGAATGCACAACGTCATTGGTAACGTCTATTCTTTCCTGTTTCTTGGGCTTGCCGTTAAAATAGATTCCTGCTTATATTCCGACGATACAATTGTAACTCCATTCGCTCCACAGCTCTCTAAATAGCAGATCAGAAACTGCAAGGATTCAAGTGGGTTCTCCATTTTATGGCAGTAAAGACTCTCTCTCTCTTTCTAGAGGCTCTCGAGGCTTTGTCGACAAAGGAAACATCTCGTGATGTTTAAAAGAACGTATTTCTGATCGAAAAAAAAGATCTTTACAATTCTCTCTAACGTTGTTGTATGTTATTGCATTACAAACAAAAAGAGATACATCATATCTGTTTTCTCTTTAAAGCTGAGCTGATTGATGCATCCTGTTACACATTGACTTTGTGCAATCGTGCACCGTTAGTTGGTATCGAATGCTGTTAAAACGTTCTTGCTATAAACAGTGCTTTTACTTGACGCTGTCACCGACGACATTCACGATCTTCTGCCGTTTTTTGCTTGTAAACTAACCAACATTATCTTACATGGATTTCTCTGAGAACATCAGAAAATGATAATCTTATAAATGGCTGTTGGCGATGGTTTTACCTAGCGGTGTTGATAGATCAATAAATGTTTATAAAGTAAGACTAACTAACTAAACATTATAAGCACTGGTAGCGTAACACCAAATAGGTTTAGAGTCAACTTAGTTTTCTTGACGAAGATATTGATATTTTAGTAAGAAGTGTTGAAAGTATTTAATATTTTAAAAACGCAAATTGAATTTCATTATCTTAAAGTTTGGTTAGTAAAAAACAATAGCTAAAAACAGTTTCAAAAGCAATCGGAAAGTGTAGATAGTTAGTTTTTTTGAAGAAAGAAAGTTGAAAATAAAATGGAATGAAAACGCTGTATACTTAATTAAGCATGCACTAAGCAAGGTAGTCGAAATAAAAGACTTGCACACCAACCTTACACATCCGCCTTAACTAAAATCAACGCTTGTACGGAAATGCTAACATTTCAATGCGCGTGCGCTCACGCATGTCAGGTGGAGCCTAGTGCTAAGTGTTTTAATGAAATATATTAATTTCATAACATTTGTGGGGTATTAACCTCATTTAAATAAAGTGTATGTTGGTATGGGAACTCAATTAAACCATTATACTGATATAACTGATATCTTGTAAACATTTATTCCATATTGAGTAGTATCATTTAAAAAATAATAATTTAAATATAGTAATGGAACATATTTACCCATATTTAAGAATAAAATATTTAAATAAGAAATCTTCAGGGTTTTGAATTCAATTGCCGTATCAGAAAGAACTGGCAACATGTATAATGATATTTTTCTGAATGAAACGAGGTAATGACAGCCCCGAGTTCCTAATAAGGCTTTATTTATAAACATTTTATGTATTTATTATACAAATATATTCCAACTTGTGGTTCATTTTGAAATAAATGGACTGAGAATTATTTCCTTGTGGTTTGTTTATATTCTGTGGTAAAGGTGAACTCAAAACTGCGACTTGTTCATTATTGACTTATATTTAAAACAAGCTCAATTATTGTGTAACTTCTGTATTATATATGAAATAATATAGAATAAATATCAAGTAGATCTCTATTTTGTAAGTAAAACTGAAACTATGGCAGAAGTTTTCTTTTTGACTTTCTGCTGCAGTTTTGTATGCATTCACACACATACAAAATGATTATTTGTTAAGCATTCAAGTTTACAAACATTAATTTTTATGTTCTGTTATTAAATTACATTTTAAAAGAATTCTTTTTATATCGGATCAAACGCAATGAGAATGTTCGCTTAACGACGCACGCCTCAGTACCTGCAGGTCGGCTTTCATCTTAAAGAATACAAGTAATTGTCATGTAGTTCAATATTGAAAAACGCACAAGAATTTACTAATACAAACACATATAAGACAACATAACTTTGTCAAATTTCATTGTTTTCCGTTCAAAAATGATAACTTGTCGCGTTAAAACTGCGACAATACTGAGACTTTTGAAAGTAATCTAAAAGTTTGTGTCTGTAGAGTGTAGACTCCTAATAGGTAAAAATTCTTAATGTTACGAGTGGCACAACTCGTATTGCGAGCTTCTGTTTTTTTTAATTGCTCACATTCAATATATATTCATATAGCCATGTTCTTATTTGGCATGTGGACTGTATAAGGTACCTAATTTATTATGGTTATGGTTAAGCTTAGCTGGGCGGTTGTTGCAAGAAGGTTGCCAAACGTTAATGTCAACGCTCAGGAAGAGAAATACAGGACGTTCATTGCAATGTTCTGATGGAGGCAGTTCTCTATTGTGATCTCCTGTGGCCTATCTCCCACAATCGTCAGTCAGATAATCGCAATGGTATCTATCACTGTTGATTAACAACATCCACAGACATAAAAAGATGACAGAAGAACTCTTTTCTTCCATTAGAAGTAGGCGGTAACCAAAATCTTATGAATATCAGGATGATGCTGAAACGCGTGGCTTATTTTAAAAGCTTTAAACATGCAAGTCCAGGAACGACCTCAAACCGCAAGTCTAACGTCAGTGAACAGACCACTAAGAACTTTTTGACGGGCGCTCAACGCCCGTCATCTGAACACTATCCGACGTTTTGAAGAGTTTGTACTAGCCGTGGTCAGATACAACAAAAAAAGATTTTTAGTTTAAAAAAAATGTTAATGTTAATTTATTTTTATACAAATCGAAGATTAACTACTAAGTCTTTCTAATTTGATTGATTAATTCCTAATCATTAGGGATTGAATTTATTTTTATTAAGTATTTGGAACTGAGGTATAAACCTAATTTTAAATGAACGTAAATTACTTGATGTAAGAAGAAAATAGATAAAGTTGTTTGGAGTTAAAACAATATTTCTACTACAATTTTCTATTACCTTTCACTCCATTTTTTCACTCCTCACTTTCTTTGATTTTATGGAAAAGATTATATCGGATATTCAAGAATGCCAATACCTGCATTTAAAATACGGATTTAATCGATAAGTAGGCACTTAACTGGTCGCTTAAAATGCAGTCTAAAAATGCAGCTCATATCCTAAAACTCAGGTAAACGGACTGCATTTTTACGTATGTGAATCATTCATCTAAAGCCTTGTTCACATCTGTAGACTTCAGAAGTGTTATTTATCCATGCATACGAGTACTCACTGCATTCAAAGGTGTGAGACCTTTCTACCTTCAGGGTATGCGGAGACAACAGAATACTCCCTTCTATCCTTACAAATCCGCTTCCTTTACTGCCATTAAACCTTTTAAACAAGACGGCCGGTGTCGAGTACTTCTTAACTTTTTTCTTTTTGACGTGTGGAAACCCCCACGGGTCATCACCTCACCGGGGCTAACGGTAAGGTGGTATATCGGACTCGAGCCGACGAAAACCACACGGTGTTCCGTCCTGTAGTCTTATTGCCTCATTGGGTCTCAGGTGTACCTCGAAATGAAATCCCTTAGAACCCCGGCAGACTTGGCCGCCTGTTGAATAACAGGCGCTCCGGCTATGGTGTGCTTTCCCCCTCTAATCAAATATGCGCGCGCAGAATATGTCGCGCCACCGTCTCAGGTCTGCTTCTGCTGGGGCGACGGAAACGCTCATGGAGGCCGGAGATCGTTGCTCTCTACGGCCCCTGGTGCGTTCTTCGGGACGGAACAGTACTAGTTCTCTCCCATTCCCTTTCAGCCGCCTCTTTAGCACTCATCACTTCCTCTCAAAACGAGGTGGCGGAATCCCACGCTCTCGTGCTGGACCATAGCCAGAAGCTACCCATATCCATGGCCCTCGCGAGGTCTTCTAATCTGACCTTTCTTCAGAACTTCAGTAGATTGATCAGATTCTCTCGTTATTCGTCAAGCAAAAGGCCCCTTTTTTTAATTATTTATTTTATTTTTTTAGGGTTATGTCGAGTAAAAGCCTTTACAACACTAACTTGGATAAGTACCAAGCATAAAAGCGAGCAACATCTAGTGATGTATAAAACTTAAAAATATCTCCTCGATAACCTTTTATCGTTATTAATATTTTTTTTGTAGCAATTTGTTTTGCTATTTTGTTATATTTAAGTTTGTAAACCAATGTGACTACACCTTTACAATGTTGCAGTGCTTATAAAATGATTCACGTGAGAAAACTTTCGAGTTATAAATTTGATGGTAGTCGTTAGTAGCTGTAAAGTTTATGGTTTTAGACCTTGATATCAATCACTGAAAGGTGTGAGTTTTATAGGTGAAAGATGTATTAAAATTAAAAGCTATAACGCTCTCGCAACAATACAATAAATGGTTATTACCATATTTAGATGTATCTACAAAGTATCTAAATCGCTTATAACTTTCCGTTGTCTTCTTGTTACTTTATAAATAGTTATTGGTTCCGATTCTATTGTACACTCGACTAAACTAAAACCTGACTTAATTTCTTCATATGAAATCAACCTAGTGTTCTTCGTAATAAGGTCTATTTGTTACTAGCATCTATTTCTCATCGCCTCTAAATTTCAATAAAACCTGTCAACGTATACTCAACTTTATTTCCACGCAGCGAGAGTCTTCATTTATTCAAACGCTGTATAATTGCCGTATAAAAACTTGTTCAAAACGAACAAGGATGACGTGTTTTTAATCTACACCTACGAAGACGTTTACTAAAAACACAGAGCAAAAGAGATGACATTCAACGGATAGCGGCTCTCGCTACGTGGTATTAAAGTTTATTTAAGCGTATCAGACTTTAGTCGACAAATAAATTGCTTATATCGATAGCGACATACGGTACCTACTTGTTTCAATTTGAAATAAGACCATGTTTCTAAGTGTACAAGGTTTACTTCTTATGTGAAGAAAATTTAGTGAATTTTAATTTAGCGAGTGAAGTAACAGAATTGGGGCCATTGTCAACTTGATATCGTCGATGGGTGACAGTTGCAAATGGAACTAAAGCAGTAGATTAAAACAAAAGAGTTCTATAATATCTACTCTAATGTGTCAAGTTGAATGAAAGTAGAACTAAACTAAACAAAGGATTTCTATTTAGTTAGAAAATATATAGAATATTTTAAGACTACATTACAGTTAAACCTCTTCTGCGAATTAAAATCTGTTTATTTTGAAGTCCATATTCTCCATCAAAATATATTAAAAACAGTAGTTTTTCTTTCCTAACAACATCAAGGCTTTACGTTATTTGTAGTCCACTATACCATATCTTAAATATAGACCCACCTTTTTGCAAGTTGTTTTATGTATGTAAGTATATGTTATTAACTTATTATATACGAAAATTGCAACTTATAGGTCATATAAAATAACTCCATGCCGATAATAATAATTAATATGTAAAATTATTATTTTCTCGTTTCCAAATGCAATTATATGGTGTCAGACGAAGTACTTTTCAATCCCCAATCAGCTATTTTTATTACACACTTTATTTTAACCAATAAAAAACTTTCCGTTTAATCGATAACACATAAAATATCGATATATTATCGGTAAATATTAATAAATGTTTAAGTGGCGTTTTAAAATTACACAATCTTAATTGTTAGTTGAATTTTATTAATTCTCTGACGCCTTGCCTTGGAGGTGTTAAGTTGTAAATAAGAAGGCTTTGTGTACTTTTACATTATTTTTTTCACATAAAGTGTATGTCTCACGGTCGCCTTTCACAAAGAATGAGTGCAGTATTAAATTTGTAACTTTATGATGTCGACGTTATCGATAATTTCCCTGCATTAAAAGTTTATAAAACCTAACAGAAGTTTTAATTCTAAGGGTACAATTTAATACATTGTGTGGACTTTATTTAAGATCGGGAAAGAACAAGCAACTCTCATAAAACATTATTACATCAGTTACTTATGCTGACCAATCTAATTACAAGTTTAAATCTAAAAGCGTATTGAGTGTATAATTTTGATGGTAGATGTTTGATCGACGCTCAAAAACTGTCATCAACTAAACTGTGCATAAATGCAGGTGTAAGCACAGTTGAGTTATCAGACACTTCGCACCCACGCCAGCGGTGTGACGTTTTAGGTGTAGCCAAAAATGTTTAAAACTAATCTTTAGAAATGTAAAGAACGCATATATTTATAAGAGGCTAACTATAAGTTCAGTCAGTGTGAGTTTTATTTTTATTATGGTCTGGTGGAACTGACAATTGTGGTTCAATGTGTACGTACGGTACCTAACTACAAATTAAATCTCCAGTTTTGACTATTATAGAAAGTTTGCCACGAATTGATTGCCTCGTACGAACACACCCTAATTCTATTTCTGTACTAATCTCTCTTAATTACGTAGATATTTTGTAGTGCATTTAACTAAATCGACTTGTTTATAACATTGATTATTGGCATCAATATTCATAGAGCACAATTTACTTCGTCCAATATCTTAAAACATGCTGAATATCTTGTAATTTGAATTTTTAGATATAAAATGGCAGTAATCGTGGTTCGATCATTAATTTATACATATATTAAAGATTGATTAAATAATTTGATACCTATCCAGAAATTTGTTAATCGAAGTCCTTTGGTAGGTATTTGTTTGGTTTCATATATGTACTAGTAGCTGTTGTGTAATGCTGTGGAAATTTTGTTGAAATAATCTATTTCACGAGAACCGTACATTTTTCCGAGAAAAAAAGACCATGTGCTATACCAGACTATAGTCTATCTCTGTGGCATATATCATCCAAAGAGTCCATCCATCCATCCATCCTCACAAAACAATTTAAAATATTAGTAAGATATTATAAAATTTTTCTTTGCCTGTAAGTTGTCCTTGAGGTCTTGAAATAATCTGTAAACATGTATCTAAGCGTGACGGTCACGCGAGTTCAATGCTTTTTCCTCTTACCAAAAGTGCTCAACGTGCCTAAAGGAGTTTTCACTTCAAATCATTTAACTTACTACGATTGATTCTTGTAGTTTTTAGATGTTGGAATTTGTATGTTGAGCCTTGTACGTATAGAGTCTTGTTTATTTTATGCTGTAGATTATACGCATAACTAAGAATGATAATCTTTTAATTTATACCAAGAATATGATATATGATATACGAAGATATAAGTGGGGAGACAGTAAAACATTCAAACGCAACGCTACTTGATGCCCAGTGCTTTATGTTTTTACGTATGTATAATATATATGTTTACATGAGAATGAATGAGATGCCTTAAAATATACCAAATCAAAACTGCACTCAATGGTCCACCAATGTACAGGAAGAGCTACAGTATGGGAGGAATGGCGACGTATTGTTGTGAAGCTTTCCTGTGACGACGAAGAAGAAATAATATAGTCCCACTCACTCGTAATTGCAAGCATATTCCCGACAACCGGATACTTCGGGAATTAAAAAGCTGAAAAATTGGTAGTACATTTAAAGGAAAAGGTTTAGAAGGGGAGGCTATGAAAGAAAGACTGATTTTACGGAGTCCGAAAGCTTCCTATCCTAATATATATATATATATATATATATTTGTAAAATACACTTTTGAGCCCATAAAGTTCATTCACATTGACATATTCTTATCTCAGAACTATACTCCTATACGCCGCGCCGGTCCCAAAACTTTTCTAATACAAATGTTTGAGAAAACAAAGCGAGAATGAGACATCACGATCCTACTTGTTAAACTGTTGTGTAAACAGTAAACAGTAATGGCTCACCTGAGCAAATATGATGGACGGAGACAGTGAAGTGTTCGGGTGGCATTTCGTCCTGTTAACTCCTGGTTGATTCGAAACCTGTCTAGTGAATGTTATGTTTGAAATATAACGCCTTGTAGGTGCAGAGGTTTTATATCCACCTATTGTTTTTTTTTTATTTTTTAGCCTTCGTGGCAAAATGACGGGGTATTTAAATTTTTACTTTTAGGTTTTATCTGTTGTGTCTGTGATGTGTGTCAGTCTGTATCATCGTAGCTCCTAAACAGATAGAGTAATTTGGATTTAGTTTTATTTGGAGTCAAAACTTTTTTAGGCACGTTGAGCGCTTTCGGTATGGGGAAAACTGAACTCGCGTGACCGTCACGCTCAGATACATATATACAGATGTGTATGTATATAAATAAAATAAAGTTATGTTTTCACTTCTTTGTCACGACTGACAGTTTTTTTTTGTTTGAAAGCTAACTTGATCAAGGGTGTTCTTAGCTATAATGCACGACAACTTGTCCAGCCGTTCGAAGTTCATCAGCTCTTTTCTAAGCGTTGAAGGGAATTTTGAGTCGGAGTATTTTTAATTTATACTTTTTTTTAATAGTAACTAACGTTCCTCTTGTATTGATAAATTACTATAACACATAAAAGAGTATTTTCTTGGTTTAAAGACTGATTAGTTTAATTTAGAATAAGTGGTGGCTTAAAAAATCTTAAATATAAGTAGGTAGTGATTTGGACCATGTCTAGTATGGAACAGTATGATATAAGATTCTATACCATAGTACCTACATAGCTTGGCCACCACCTCGCCTGATGTGAAGCGTCTATGCGGCCGAAACCAGACGAAGCACGCAGTCTGAGAATCGGACAATTTGAGAATATGTAATTATGGAAATCGGACGTTTTTTTTTACCGGACGTTTTGCGAATCGGACGTTGTGCGCCTGAACCCTGAACCCCTTAACATCTCCATCAACCTAAAGGTGGACGTTGTACAAGAAGTCTGTTTAAATACACGTATATGTAAGAACATGAAAGAAACACTATACACACATATTCCACATTTTCAAAAGCCTTTAGGCAACATAGAATTATATTTTATATCAACCCAAAAATAACTTAAGTTTTATTCAACATCTGTTCGTTGTTACAAATGATAAATGATCCTAAACCAGATTTGGTCCTTTGGAGTTCTTTGAAACGTTTGCTTACGCCATCGCGCATCGTTTTAAATCAAAATTACGACGCATTCGTGCATCATACTCGGACACTGCGCAGAGATTAATTTTATGATGACTTTAAATCAAATATGGATGTGCCGAATTACTGATGCAACAAATTGTGCGCATTAGACTTTCTGGATATAAACTGAGGTAATTGTGTAGGTAGCTTCAATTCAACAATTTTTTTTAACAAAAGTTCACATCCACGTATACTAAAATATGTTGTCACAACATTCCTAGTTATGTGTAAAAAATCCTTTTTAGTTTATCTTTTGAAATAAATAAAAAAGTATACAATATTGATTAAATTGACTGACCTGTTGGTCTAGTGGTTAGTGACCCTGACTGCTGAGCCAGAAGTCGTGGGTTCGATTCCCTCCTGAGTCTGGGTGTTCTTTGTGTCAGTTGTTTGTATGTTTGTAAAGTCCACCGCGACACTGGAGTAATTCCTAATGCGGGGAGTTGTCTTAAAAAAGAAAAAAGGAAAAACTGATAAGTTTTGATAACTTTTGATGACCCATAATCGAATAATCGATATTTAATAGTAATATTTCATAAATGAAACTTATATTTTATAGGTGAAAGAGGCATTTTTTATGATACAAATGATATACCTAGATATATCTGGCCAGGATTGGGACCGTCGTCGATGTTAGGCGTCAATAGTTACACGAATTACTACCCCACTAATATTATAAATGTGAAAGTTTGGATGGATGTTTGTTACTCTTTCACGCCAAAACTACAGAACCGATTGGGATGAAACTTGTATGTAGATAGCTGGAGACCTGGATTAACATTTAGGCGACTTTTTATCCCGATATTCCCACGGGATCGGGACTTACGCAGGTGACACCGCGGGGCACTGCTAGTATACTATAAAGATTTACTTTATTAATAATTATTTTATTTTTTGTTTCAGGTAAACATCATTACATCCGTCTAAAATTCAGGGCTCTCTTCTGTTCTTTGTTCATGGGTAACTAGACCTACTTTGTATGATACATAAGAATACATTTTACTTGTACTTAGTACCTACCAGTGAACGCAACGGCACGTGACGCGAGTTTTATTACCTCAGGACACAAAACATACAAGGTACTCGCAGAAGATAGTTTATTTTAGCCATTTGAATTACATAAAAAATGTTACTGGTTTGGTGTCACTCCAAACCACTGTCCAAATCTGAAATGATCTTTTCAAACGCCCCATTAAAAGATTATCTCTAAACTTTAATACAAAATATTAATCCAATCCTTTGTGCCTAATCTGATACATATTGAGTACAGCAACATTGAAGTGGTTTATTACGAGGCTAGTGGCCATGTTATAGCTTTAATAGCCTTTACTTAACAGGTGTGAATAAGTATAAATAATAGCTGGTATTAACATTAAATGTTGGTGTTATTAAAGCTCTCTTTAACTTTTATGAGAGCTGAATTGCTTTAAATGAACTAAAAATACTCAGTAGGTGGTCTGACCTGGTTACTCTAATTATGTGTGACCTGAAATGGCTACACCATGTACCACCAAATCTATATCTGGAGCAAAATTAGAGTGGATATCAGAATTCAACCACAGTTTGACTGTTAATGTTAAGTATGACATCTCTGCTTAGAAGCGGTAAAGCACCATAGGGAACTTATCTTAACCCTACAGATGTTCGCAGCTAAACAAATATTTGTAGAATTCCTTTAATTTTTTGTTATCTGTATGTATGTGAAAATATATGTTATTATTAAGACTTAGATAATATTTTCAATCAATTATACACTGCAACTCCTCTTGCCATACATAAACTCTTGTTCCATCCAATGGTTGAGAATGTACCAGGTCTCTACTTTTAGTTTGTACGAATATCTAAATACAGTTTTGTATCATTTTGTATGTTTTGTACAAAAAAGAGTTTATCTATCTTTAATGAACACCTTTACGGGGTCATAAATTAAATGTTGGTATCTGGAAATAATTAATATATTTTGGCGAAGTGGCGTAAATATTTTCCAAATATCAATTGACCGATAGTCTTCTATTTTCTTTAAAACCATTTTTTACACACATAAAATACAAAATTAGTTCAGTAAAACTTCTTACATAAAAGTAATTATAAACAAAGATTGATATGCTACTGTATTTAGTCTTAAATAAAAAACTTTAGATCTACATCAACGACGATTTACAGCTACCGCGCATGGAATTATTCCATATTTTCCAATAAACTTTGCACAGACATTACTCACAAAGGTGTCAGAAGCCATTTCAATTGTTACGTAAATCAATAGAAACGACCCATTCGAACAACAGGTCTAACCTAAATTCAGTGAAATCTTAGCTAGTGTAGTTGATATCTAGCCAGTGGCCAAGCATGTCATGGTCAGCTTTGGCGCAGCTTGATGTGAATTATTAATATGAGGACCTCAATATAATGCGTAAATAAAGGTGTGATGTTTTACACGGCTAGTTATACATAAACAGCAATAAAGGTGTAGAAATATGGTTATTATGTCCATCAGACACAAAGTGAGGATCCTCCAACCAAACCAAGGTAATCATGCCAATTCATGCCTCTTGGTTGAAGAACTTCGGTGCGAGAACTTTAATTGCGCGATGGGACTATGTATTTCGGGTGATCATAGCTAGATGGCGTTAAAGTATGTTTTATTGTGTGTAAATTTCGTCACAAAGGAATAACTTAAAAGATTTAGGACACAGCAGAGTCCACGTTTAACAGCAGATAATTGCAAATCGCAAAAGAATCGAGCTTTAATCCAACCGGAAGAATGAGAGACACCGAAAAACTAATCTGACAAATATAAAAACAGTTGATGTACGCCATTCATGAAAAAATGGTGCACATAGATCAACGACCGATTGTCTATGTCCGATAACAATGTCCGATCGATGTGTGTTTTAGATTAAGGAAGGGTTAAGTTTACATTAAAAAAAAAAAAATTAAAGCTTAGTAAAACTTAAAAAACACCTTATGTATAAAAAAAAGCACCTTTTAATGGCAAAACGAATTAACTAGCAAAAAAGGCTATAATCCAGCCTATCATCATCATCAGACCATCGATACCAAGCCCAATCTGTTGGACTCATCAAATCAAAGCTAGACTACTACGGGGTACGGGGTAAGTCTCTGGAACTTCTTCCTTCTTTCATCATACTTAAGAAATAGAAAAATGTTTGTTGAAATCAAATCTTGTACTAAAGCACCACATTCTTCACATGGTAATACACTTAGTGAAGAAACTTACAAGTCTAAAATGTCTACAATTATTACCGGTGTCCCCCAAGGTTCCATATTAGGTCCAATTTTCTTCATGATTTTAATTAACGACCTTATACAACATGTAATTAAAACCGTGGGGGATTCTATTCAGTTGGTAATTTTTGCTGATGACACAAACGCAGTAGTATCCGCTGATGATATAAACACTCTAAATGTAAGAGTGAATAAGACATTAGACACCTTTTACAACTGGTTTACCGTAAATAGCCTTAAAGTAATACTATATATAACCAACGCAATACTATTTCGTTCAACAGCCAAGAATAATGAAAGATCATGTAGTAAAATGAACAGAGAAAGCATCACCCAAACCTCGGTAGTTAAGTTCTTGGAAGTATACATAGACGATAGATTAAATTGGAAGACAGAGCTAACTCATTTAGAAAATACAATTAGTTCGGCCTGTTATGTACTCAGAAGTCTTAGAAACGAAGTAAGTCGAGAGCATTTAATAATGGTATTATACTTCGCGTTAATCGAGTCTAAATTAAGATATAGCATCCTTTTTTGGGGAGGAAGCTATGCGTACAATATTCACAAGGCATTTGTTGCCCAGAAAAGAGCGCTAAGGACCATAGTAGGAATCCAGCAACTAGAATCATGCAGACCATATTTTAAAGAACTTAAAATATTGACAGTTCCATGTTTGTACATCCTAGTATTACTGACGCATTTATCAAAATATGTCCATGAGTATGAAACGCAATAAGAAAAACAAATAAGGGAGAGCACAAGAAGGAAAGATTTACAAACTAATCATGTACCAAGTCTAGAGGTTGTGAAACATAGTGCTTATTACAAATCAGTTAAGCTATTTAATAAATTGCCCATACAGGTAAAATCATTATTGCACAAAAAGAATTTCCAAAATGAACTCAAGCTGTTGTTGTTAAAAGAAGGCTATTATTCCACCAATGACATGTAAATTTGTGATTTTGAGATGCACCTATAATCATCTTACTTATATAAGTAATTACTGACATTTCTTTTTCGGTTTTTTTTTTCCTCTTTTTGACATGACTACTAATTACTTTTTATTTTAAATCCTAATTCCATTGTTTGTTTTATTTAATTAATTGTTCTATTATTATTATTGTATATTAACACACAATGTAAAAATTGTTCTTGAATAAAAATGAAATCAAA
The DNA here is from genome assembly GCA_949752705.1 of Callimorpha dominula. Lineage (NCBI taxonomy): Eukaryota > Metazoa > Arthropoda > Insecta > Lepidoptera > Erebidae > Callimorpha > Callimorpha dominula. The sequence continues at coordinate 3,463,920 of OX457001.1, read as the reverse complement.
TGAGACCAAACTCCAGAGGTTCACTAGTAGCCACTGAAGAGTTCGACTATCCACTTCCTGGCTCCATCATCAGATCAGCTCCAAGATGCCAAATTATAGTATTGTAATCCAAACTACATATACATACAAAGTTTCATTTTGATGCGACATATAGAAGTAGGTTAAAATTTACTTCCAATAATTGTCCACGTAGTTACAACGTTAATAGAAGCGTGTTAATAAAAATGGTTACTGGTAAGCGGTTCAAGGGACAGTAGTATTAAGCAGTCGGAACACCAGCATATCACTGGAATGTTGCCAAATTCTGGTAGCACTACTGACCATAAGCAACACATTGTTATCCTGTAGTCCTGTGGTCTTTTACGTGGCGTAGGATAAGGTTCTGCGCTTGTCGGATTCGAGTAAAAATCTGTTCCCTTATAAACCTATGTAACTCCATTTGACTCCATTGGACTGGCCTGCTGGTCTAGTGGTTAGTGACCCTAACAGCTGAGCCAGAGGTCGTGAGTTCGATCCCCACCCAGGACAAATAATTGTGTGATGAGCATGATCATTTGTTCTGTGTCTAGGTGTAATTTATCTGTAATTATTTAGTAAGTGTACTTTATCTATAAGTATTTAGAAATATATCTGTATGTTTATCAGCAGTTTGGTCACCATAGTACAGGCTCCGCCTAGTTCAGGATCAGACGGCCGTGTATGAGATGTGTGAAGTTATTATTATTATTATTTATAAATTATTTACCATCAGATTGATCATATCAAGTATACAACATATTTACCTCTCAAGATCTAGAAACGGACAGTTGTTAATACATTTAAGACATTTTAATGTTACATACTCCGTTAATAATTATATCCTCCATCAAAGCACCAGGAAATTAATGCTGTTCCATATACCATTAAATTTCTGTAACTCGTTTGTCCTGTGGTCCAGTCCCGGTAGCATTGTTCTAGATAAAAACAAATTATTCAATTATGGCAACGCTTTAGTACCAACACCGTCGTTCAGACAATTGTTAAATATCTACAGAATTTCCTACCATATTGCATAAGAGATAGAAGTCAGGTTTGGTTGTAAGAATTGTAGGGTTATGATTGAAAGTATAATGTTACATTTGGCCTGCTTTACGCCGTGTTATTAGATTAAGGAAATGGAATAAATACATGCTTTGCTGTCAAAGTGAATATGATTGAAGTTTGAATTACTTCCTTTTGCATTCCACCAGGTTTTTTGACTTTTCCTTTATCAGCCAGGCAACACTGCTATAAAATGTTAGTACAAATCTATAAACAAATGAAAATTCGTGTTTCTGAAGTTACTAAAGCGTCATAAAACACTTATTCAATCCTTTTACAATGGCATGTATGCCCGTACCGTCCACAGTATCACATTCATAAAAAAAAGCCTTTTTACAGGATCTCTCACGACTTTTGTAATCTATACATATTTTTATCATAATCATCTATAAACTACAGGCAGGTCGCAAGCTTGTTTGCCCACTATGTAGTACAGACACAATGAAGAATAGACAAGTCTTCACTTCCCCGAAGGCTGAATTAATGGGCATGTTTACAGTCCCTGCCAAGAGGCATATTTTGAAAGACAGGCATAGTTAGTTACATATTAAAATTATAATTTTACTATTGTAAATTATACAAGTTATGAATTTCTCCGTAATTCATTTATGAAAATGGCTGTATTTAGAGCAACTGATCATAATAATTGACAAACAACACAGCTCCAATTATAAGCAAGATATAGAAACTAGTTTAACGAATAAATTCCACCATATTTACATAGTTTAGAAACGAATATCGGTTTACAAACTGGATAGTTCCAAAACCGATGAAGTTTTGATCTGCCACTAACGTTTAACAACACTAACTTTAAATTTAAGATTTGTGACTTATTTTTAGAGTATATTAACAAAAAGATAACAATAAATATGGTAATATAATATAATTTTATTATAACACAACAAGTATATTTTTTGCGCGTGATTAACATTCAAACTGTGGCCGCCAATTTGTGAAACGTGCCTTAAGCGTTGACAGGTACACCACTTTTCCGTACTTTATCCTGTCTTCAACAATATACACACCTAATACTAAAAAATATATCACGTTTTTCGCTATCCAAATATCTAATCAAATTTATGACTTAATGCATGAGTTTTTTATTAACTACTAACTTTAAATTTACACATACACTGTTGTGTCAGTATTATATATATATATATATATATATAAGGTAATATAAATATATTAATAAGGTTGTGTTCTTTTATAATACAACTTGTTAGTGAAATTACACATTGTGTAAGTAAAAAAATTCGGGCCCGCAGCAGGCCCACAGAGGTAGATATCGTGTTTTTTTTTATTTTTTGAAAATCTGCCCCCCAGTCCCCCCCTTTGTCGGAATATCCCCCATTCACAAACTTAGCTTGATTTGTCGTCCAAGTTTGAAAGCAATCGGTGCTTAATTGCTATCTCTATCGTGCCGGTAAAATTGAGGTACATACATATATTATATACACTTATACATATATATAAATATATAAACTTTTTACCTGGTGGTTGTTTTGCTGTCTAGGGATCATAACTAGACCTCCTATGAAGACATTTTTGAAAACCTCGACAACTGGTACAAAACCAATAGGTAGACTTCGATATCTACCTAAAAGATGACATACTTATCTATTAAAGTAGAAGCAGTGATAGTGTGATCCCATTATGCCATTAGGACCACACCTTAATATTATAATGAAGAGAAAGAAATAGATCTATTGTACGGCTTAAATCTAAACAAAACACTTACACGTGCGAAGGGCCGTTACATGACTGCCTCCATTAAAAGATGATTAATAACACAAAATGTAACAATCATTAATGAAACGTATTATTATCACACCTACTTTCGATATAATTGCAGAGCAATGAGAAACTAGATCGATTTTATTGATAGCGACTAGCACACTCACAATTCAACAATTATTGAAGCGCTGTTTACGCTTATTTATTAACCAACTTCAAAATCGAGAAAAGGGAAAGTATAGGCAGGCTATTAGTATTAGAACTGGAACCCATTCACAGGGGAAACATCTCCAACTAAGAAAAAACCACGATGCGATCAACTATCACGACTAGAGTATTTTTATGCCATTTATCTTCTTGGCTTATAAGCACACAGCAAAGCGTGAAATCATTCTTAAAGAAAAAAAAATCTCAAGTCACAGAACATTTTTTATGTACCTAAAATGGCAAAAATTGCACACGGGCTCATCGGAGGGGCTTATAAACATTCGGATCACTAATTGAGTCATTTGTAAGATACTAACCATTTCTCTTCACCCGTGGAGCTTATGGGAAGCTGTAAAAGGAAATAATACTTCTTTAGTATAGTGCTATCAATCTATAGGCTGTAGTGGACATAAAGTGCTTTCGCGATAGGGTGGCTCCAATGCTTTCAAGTAGGTGAGTGAATAGGATTATTGTTTTCCATTGGGGTTGGAATAGGATTTGACAAGGCGCAATTAACAACACTGGTATTGTGAATGTTTGTAGGCATTGGTAACCGCTTACCATTACACACGCTGTGTGCTGAATTGCAAGTTTCGTTGCATAAATAATGTTCTGTAGCTTTTGCTTCTGTTGGCAGAAAAATTTTCTTCAACACTCAAGACTAAATTTTATAAATGATGTAATCAATGACAATTCTTATCTAACCTAAATCTATGACCATATGAAGTAAACAAACCTTTGCAGCCTCACTAAGCATCAGGCCAACTGGGTCACGGTCCAACATAACCCATTCCGCATAGGCTTCACTTTATCTGATCATCCGCACGCAATCCAAAGCGTGCAATGCGTGCTAACGAACAATACCGCATGAGAACACAATGCGTGCATTCGAACATCAACGCATCTAATTGAGAAATTGTTTAGATGTACAGGGAATATTAATCGACAATTTTGTTTCTATATGTGTGTGTAAAAGCCCTTTCACCCTAAGATACTATATGTCCGTTCGTGGTTTGTAAATCGAGAACCACTAATACGAAATACAAGTTTATTTCTAACGAGATAATTGACGACTGTAATTGGATATGTTTCTTTAGAGAATAAGTCATACCAGATTTAACTACCTTCCTCTGCATGGAGGTACACCATCACGAGAGAAGGCAATCAAGCTGTTAATCAAGTTATAAGACCATTAGTTGGAATTCTACTTTTAAACAAAAAAAAATTATAAAGTAGGTAAGCGACGTTCCTAAAATAAATCGACTCTTTTTTCTTATATATTTTTATTAAATCGACTTACGCAAAGAATGCTTGAGATCTGAGAGTTGATCTTTCTCTCTCAAACTCCCGTTCTAGACACAGAAATGTCTTTCTATTGTATCATCAGTTATCAAATAACACGCTTATATCTTTAATACAACTTGCAGTCAGAACAAAAGAAACTTGTAAAACTTGTCTGGTAGACATGTGACATATCTTTATATATATATTTCTTCTGTGCGTGTCACTGAACTCCTCCTAAACGGCTGGACCGACTTTAATGAATTTTTTTGTGTGTCTTCAGGTGGATTCTAGAATGGTTTAGATTTACAATTGGTAGATGGTACTGCGATAGGGTTCCAGGAATAATATTTTTTACGTTCCGGCAGGACAAGGTCTGTCGAGTCCGCTAGTAGCCTAATATGTTTTAAATTATTGTAGTGTTCATTTTAATCGTTCTAATTAAGGCTTAGATATATTATAGTAGAATGAGACTTTTGGTCCTATTCCAAATTATCCAGAATGGATAATTTGGAATGGGACCAAAAGTCAAAGATAGACAAAAGATAAAACAGTCATATATAAATTCACTCATTGAAGATACTTAAGCAAATATAAAAAGCGATATTAACTTCTCAGTAATTAGGTCCATATATGTGCTGGTGTTATGCCATAATTATACTGATTCAAGACATCCGAGAAGCAAAGCATCGTGGACGGGAATGAACCAGGTTTAACTTGCCCTTCATTTTCTATAAGTGTCCTGAGTACCTATTTTTCAGAATCGCTCCGTTGTGTTTAGAATTACACCCATGGTAGGTGCGCATGAGTGTTGCACGTATGCACACACGCAAAGGATAGTTAGTGCAGTGAACTTTTGCATTGTACGTATTAAGTTTCATGTAACTTGTATACTTCCTTGTAAGCAAGGATTATTTTACCGTTTTCTATTATAAACTGAGCACCGAAGCAGTAGCGAGAAAACTATTAAGGACCTTTTTTTACACAACTTTGTTTTCAAACACTTGGCAATTGACCTCTTGTGAACTTATCCAACAATTGAAAAAAAAACAACTATGTAATATCGGTCAAAAATATAGTTTTGAGTTACATTAGTTACTCGCAGCGCCTCGCGGTTTCACCCGCGTAAGGCCCGATCTGGTCTGAATATCCCGATATTCAGACCAGATCGGGAAACTTGGTATGTAGATAGCTGGAGACATGGATTAACATATAGGTTACTTTTTATCCCGATAAAAAGTAACCTATATGTAAATCCATGTGTCCAGCTATCTACATACCAAGTTTCATCGCAATCGGTTCAGTAGTTTTGGCGTGAAAGCGTAACAAACATCCATCCATTCAAACTTTCACATTTATAATATTAGGTGTATTAATGGGATAATTACGTCTTCTGTTGAATGGAGACCCTGTTAGGCAGTTTTAATACAAAGAGTAACCTTTTGGCCATTTCCTCCTTAAAATTTGTAGTAAATTACTTGTAATTAAAGAGGTCTAGAGTTTTATTGCGACAATGCAAATCACAGTTTGTATGACCAAATTCTGTTCTAGAATCATCACGAAAATTTATTCTATTATCATTTGACATAGCTTCTGCAAAACACGAGTGATAAAGATGACGATAAAGTTATTTGTCACAATATAGTACATTAGGTGTTACATTATACATATTAGGTTATATATAAGTTCGTTTATCAGCAGTCTGGTTGCCATAGTGTCCATGGCACAGGCTCTGCCTTGTTTGGGATCAGAAGGCCGTGTATATGGTGTGTCAAGTTATTATTAGTAGTATAGTTATAGTTAGATAGATTCTCTTATTCTCTGTTTCATAGTGCTCTTTTGCCAATGTAGCTGTAAAAAAAAACATACGATGAGTGAGTTTTTTTTTTTGCATTTAACAGTAAAACATTACTCACACACTATGGAACAATACCCAGATGTTCTCCAGAGAATGCGAAGAGAATACTAATTGACTACTTCGTATTTGAGTGTCATTTCACTGCCTTTTTTGTACTTGAAACACGAGGTATTTTTTCTTTTGTTTTTTTACTCTTCGTCAAAAAACCTCAGAGCTTTTAGTTAACTTGCGGGTAAGCCAAGAAATATTCGAGTCTGGAGATTGGGGCGATATTTGGCACACATACGCTTGTAAATCGATAGTGCCATGTCCCTCATGTATGCTTTTTCGTTTTTGTAATGTTTTCTCTATCAAATACCACTAATATTATAAATGTGAAAGTTTGGTTGGATGGATGTTTCCTTGCCTCTATGAGTCTTTCAAGCCAAAACTACTGAACCGATTGCGATGAAACTTGGTATGTAGATAGCTGGAGACTTGGATTAACATATAGGCTACTTTTATCTCGATATTCCCACGGGATCAGGTCTTACGCGGGTGAAACTGCGGGGCGCTAGTTCTAATATACGTGTTAAAGAAGAGTCAAGTGAAACAAGTTGTACTTTTTGCAAAATATTACCATAAGCTTTTCTTTGCACGGTAAGGCTCCGCAGGAACTTTGCGGGTTTCTCCACCACTCCGCCCTAATAAACACCAACCGTGGTATTAATAAAATATCTAGTACTGGCAACTCGCCCCGAGTTAGCACGGGTAGCAGAGACATCTTCAACAATCATCATCATATTTCAACCTGTTTGCACAATACCTTAACAAATTGTATACCTAAACCTTTCTCACGAATCGTTATATGTATTGGTGAAAACCGCATGAAAATCCGTTCAGTAGTTTTTGAGTTTTTTTTTGAACATCCACATACATATATAATACGCATCCATACTCACACGCGCGACTCATAATGTTCAAAAAAAATATTATAATATGTAAGTCTTGAATGAGAGACGAACTGGTACCCATAACACAAGTTAAATCTTACCATGGGTACCAGAGTCTAACTACATTAGTGTTACTTAGTAAAAAAATACTATTGAGTATTGTTGTACAAACTAAGTGGGTACTATTTATTTTGGCGTTAATAAAATTATTATTACTAGAGATCGCGTGGTGGTTAATTGTCCCGTATAACTTGAGCTGTCATTGTATAGACTTACTTACCATGACAGGTAATCACATGTGCTGGACACGTCTAATTTCATTAAGCCGTCTTTACGCAATTATTAAACTTGTGAGAAATATTGTTTAAAAATTTTAGCTTCCTGCACTTCTTCTATATATAAACTGTAAATATTCCAAAATTCACGTTACTACCTTTTTCAAAATTTTATTAAAAAGGGGTACAAAAATTCTCTCCACGTATTAATATAATGATTATATCGTCAATTTCCATTGCGTACCAATTTGCGTCTTTTTTTTAGGAAGGAAGTCCCCGAAAAAATTTACGTCTATAGTGGTAAAACTGACTAATAATCTTTGTCAATTTATTAATAAGTAAAAAAAAAATTGTTTGCATTCTTAAGAAAACTTCGCGAACGCAGGGAATATATATATACAGTAATAAATAGTGCGACTTTCTGTAAAATTACTATCCACTTGTCAATCCGTAGTGCTGTACCTGATATACTTAATAAGTGTAATCGATAGTGGATACAATGCGGTATTTACTCGATACATGTGAAGTAGATCGAGTCGAATAGTAATTGAGGTGGTAAGTACAAATTATACACAGGGATTCGATTTCAAGCCGTAATCAAGTATTCAATAAGATATTTTATCGATAAATGTAACATGGATATATTTTTCATTGAATTTTATGTTTTGTGTGCCATGTGACATTTAATATTTTCGAAGACCAATTCACCCACTTTTTTATTAATAATAATAATAATAATAATAATAATATTGAATTTAAGGTGTATTGTAATGTAATATCATCACAATAAACGTTACATTAAAATCATTTGGAAAATTATTGCCAATCAAGCAGAATGTAATTGTAAATGAATTGAATTTTATATATGAATATAACTCATAATTAAATCTTTAACTAAAGGCAGGTCAAAGATCAGAGCATTAAACTTACAAGTATGTATGTGTTATTAAACCATAAATGTTCCCAAGTCTTAGAGACAGGATTTTATGTTTCGAATTCATTATGTAAGTTATTGCTAGATCATTCGTTGTATTTACTAAATAATAATTATTATCATGTCTTAATACATGTATATGTAATATGTTAATATTAATTAATACCGCAATCTGCAATAGTGCAATGTACTTAATACAATTGCTTGATTTCGACTATTAAAGTTTTTAACTTCGAAGAAATTATAGACATACTAGTCGTTCCTATAGTTTCACCTACATTTACGGTCACTGCTTGGCTCCTATTAGTCGTAGCGTGATGTTATATAGCCTATAGCCTTCCTCGATATATGGGCTATCCAACACTAAGAGAATTTTTCAAATCGAACCAGTAGTACCCGAGATTTTATAATATTAGTATAGATAGATAACTGTAATTTAATAATTACTTGACATATCTCACACACGGCAGGCAGGGCCTGTACTATGGTAACCAGACTGCTGATAAATATACTTCTATATTTCTAAATACATACGTAAAATAGATAAATTACACACATAATAAATGATCATGCTCATCTCACAATTATTTGTCCTGGGTAGGAATCGAACCCACGACCTCTGTCTCACTAACCACTAGACCTTTAGGCCAGTCAATACATATCACGTGTTTATACAATGCATAAAATTTTTGTATAGTATTTATATCAAGCCATAAACGACGCCATTATGTCAATTTCAATGATGTTGCTTTTTAGATCCAAACTAAGTGAGTATAGTACCACGTAGAACGGGATTCTACATAATATAGGATGACCCAGTTCAATGGAAATCAAATATTTGCATTGGGCGGAAGTCGAATCCCGCGACCTTCTATGTTTGGAGTCATATATGCCGAGAATTTTATTTGATCTTTTTGTTAATAAGACTGTTCCGGTAATAAGGAGTACTGGAGACTTCAGTGTTTCAATTAACGTCCTTAAAATAAATAAAAAATACGCGTGATGTGTCTTTTGGGATACCCGGTTGGAATAAAATTCCTTTATACATATATTTAATGGATTGAGTTTATTGTATAAATATTGTAAAAACTTGAACTTGCCCGAACTAATATGTGGATAACAGTAGTACCGCGCAGAATTCACAGATGGCGTAAATAAAATGACTACTCGCGGGCAGCATTTTTCGTTACGCTAACACGTTTTCCCGTCTAGCCCCGATCCATCGAGCGTCTGAAGTATAACGTGCGATAAGAAACTTTGTTATAAAATATTATTTTTGGGTTTATTTTTCCTTGTCCTCAGTTCCGAAAAGCGTATTTAAAAAAAATACGTGTTACGATATTCTACCGTACGAAATAAATATTAACCTTTCTGTAAAACAGTACAGTTTCCGAGCTATGAAACATAAGTTGCAAGTTCGAAAACGAGACCAGTAAAGTGGGCCGCAAAGTTTTTGCTCTGAACTGTACTCCGGGGAATGGTAGGATGGCAATGTGGATTAGAATGGAGAAAAAATTGGAATTATGGTGTGTTGACTGATGGGTTGTTAGTTGAAAGGGTTTTTGTTGAGTTATATCTTGTTGGTGTCATTGCTGCTTATCGGTGGCCTCATTCAATGTGCTTGTGTACCACACCCTGTTTCCAGAATATGACAATAGAAATAGCAATATAGCTGGGGTAGTGGATGTCCCACAAATTTGTTCGTAAATATACCATTTTCTTCGTCCGTCCGTCTGTCTGTCTATCAGCAGGCTGTATCTCATGAACCATGATAGCTATATAGTTGAAATTTCACAGATGATGTATTTCTGTTACCTACCGCTATAACAAAAAATAATAAAAATAAATTAAAAATGGGGCTCCCCTACTACTAAAATAAACGTGTTTCTTTTTTTGGCTTTTTTACTCGATTTTAATATTTTGTTCGGCGATGGTACGGAACCCTTCGTGTCTGACTAGCACTTGGCCGGTTTTTTTTACTTAATTCACTATGTTGTCGTATTGTCTGCTTTAGTGGTGTAATGCAGACCGTTCTTAGGCGTCACGTCACAAGTTACGGTTAGTTCCACAAGAACTACGGCAGCAGTTCCGTTTTTACAAAACTTTTGAGAAGAACTTAATTCCTGTATTGGTTGTAGTGAGGGTTCTGTTTGTAAATGGTGGTTGTGAACGATTCTAACGCTAAATCGAGTATCGGTTGCTCTAATTAGTGTCACATCACTAGCAATTAATGACAAAAAATCTGGAATAAATACAACTGGCAGATGTAAATTCTGTTGATATCTTCCAAATGTTTTAGAAATTCTTATAAAAATATATGTACATATAGCGGAATCATTAAATACTTTCAGTAAACCCAACAAAAGTTAACTAAGGATATTCTAAAACCATTTAAAACTAAGGATATTCTAAAACGAATGCTATTGTCTTACATTCATCAGTAACATTACACATACCAAATCGACTATTTCGATAAATAATGTCAGTTGAAATTTAGCTTCTCTATCCTTAATATATTCCAACGAAATTCTTGAAATACAAAAAAATATACGGCCGACATCAATAAAAATGCCTTACATTACTTAAAAGTCACATAAAATAGCTTTAAATTGCCTTAAAAGTCATCAGTATTACTACATATTGCAAAACAAAGTCTAAAACCAATTAATTTGCTCGGTTTAACTACAAACTTACAGTTATGAATTTGATTTTTTTTCCTTTACAATCTTTTAAGACTTATGATACCTGTTCATTATTTATTTTGCACAAGCAAAAGCTTTGTGCAAATACTCTTTTTTAGCTCTGTAATGGCTCTAAGTTAGCTGTCACGGGTGCCTATGAACACAAACAAAATTATAGCGACTCTAGTGGCCAGAAAAAACAAAACACAGTACTGTCATTAGTGTTACTGACCGCGGTTGTGTTTATGCTTTTGGAAGCAAGCAGACTTTTTAGTTCATAAGCCATATGGTAGTTTTATCGTTCTTCTAGTTATCTTTTTCACTAAACCGATGAATTTGTATGTCATTCTAATAATCACAAACTAAAATAAAATTGTTCGAAATAAGAAAAAAGTAATGAACATACTCGTAGTGTCACATGTAAAGAATTCCTTTTCAACACAGTAACTTTACTTTATAAAAACTAAATAAAAATATTATTTTAAAACAAATTACAGAGGAACAGCCCTTATTATGATGACAAACACGGTAAAAAGTTGGACCAAATATGTTGCTCGTTGTTTCAGACTCTGAGTATCGCACAAAACTTGAGAGCGGAATGTTATGTGCTTCTAACGATGCTTTTTCTCTCGCTATTCCTGTTAACTCCGCCTCTCTTTCAATTCAATGATATATATAAAAAAATACAGGAACTTGTTCTTGACAAAGGTCTTAATTGTTCAAGTTATTCTTGTTTTAAGAGTATACACTTAAAGTTTACTACACTTCACCTGCGTTTATGATCACTGCTTCGCTCCTATTGGTCGTATCAGGATGTTATATAGCCTATAGCCTTCCTTGATAAATGGGCTATCCAACAATAAAATAATTTTTCAATTCGAACAAGGAGTTTCTGAGATTAGCGCGTTCAACCTAACTTAGTGTAGATTGGTCGATTTTCACATCGTTGAAAACACTTTAATGTAGCTAGAAATGAAGTCAGACATTTTAATATACATGTATACAACTTGTCTTGTTCAAATCAGATGTCCTTTTTAGGGTTTAACAGTATACTCAGAAGAATACCACTTCAAAGAAATATTTTACCATAAAAGGTAATATGCAATGGAATTAAACATGAGCGTGTACAAGTAAACAGTTATTTTTAGCGTCTAATTTTGGTCGAGTTTCCGTGAAACAGTCCACAACGCCGAGATTGTCAAGAGAAGCCTTTACAAGCGCTGATTCTACACAACCGGTCGTAATTCCATACCTATAGTGATGTACTTACATCAGTATCGATACCTGTAACTTATCTTTATGTAGTCGAGTGACTCGAGTGATTAAATATTACTTCCGTGCTTTTAAGAATTGTTTCCCTGAAATATTTGTATTACGTTATCGTATACTGGTATTTTCTGGACATAAGAATTTATGAGCTAAGCCTGATACATACGGTTACACTTCAACAGCGACAGTCGTCAATATTGTAAATAAAGAGTAACTTTTATGATGTTGTCGTCCTTCGTGAAGAGAAATAAAATCAACACATGTTTTAAATTTAACTATCCACATTTAATAATTTATTGTCATTAATTTTATCCTCCGGCCACATTAAGATAATAGGGACTGGTTACTTATATCAGTTAAAAGATAATTCGGGATTTATCATTGCTATAATATACCTAGGAAGTCGAATTGATCTGGTCAGATGTTTCGTGTAACCGATTTATGTGTACTTTATTAAATTATATTTATTTCAGTACAATAAAATTAAGACGTATACTTCGGCATATGATAACAAGTGGAATTGTTAATAAAAGAGTTATTAATGCAGTAATAAGTTTGACATCCTTACCATTTTAAAAGGAACAATATATGTGTATACACTGGACTGAAGAAATGCCTGCCCTATACAGAAAATTATAGGTTTATCACAGCAAACAATAACATACTTACACATAACAATAGCAACATACATAAAACTTGATCCTCGTTAATCCAAGACGCAGGCGAACCCGAGAACAAATGCTAATATTATATACACCTACTACCACTATAAAATCGACACTATTACCTATCCGATAGAGTAATGAGTAACATGCTATCGATATCGGAATTTTACGCCCATCACTAGTGCCCAGACAGGTATTATTAGGTCTTCCTGCTCTCCATTCGCAAGCTAACACGACAATTGTGAGTGTTGTATTCGCTTCTACAGCCGATGGAATGATTTGTTAGCTTTACAGTTATGCGGTTTGATACGAAATTGTAAAGAATATGTATACAGTTGTATTATAGTTTTATGATATTCATTATTAAATTTGCGGTTTATATTTATGTTTATGAAGAAAGCTTTGTAGATTATAAAAGATTTAATTCAGATTTCTAGTATAATTTACGTTGTTAACTAAAATAATAAAATTGTTTCATTAAGGTAAACCAGCGATTAAATTGTGTTTACTGCACCGCTCCTCTAAACCATATCGTGTCATTAAGTAAGCATATAAACCTTTATAAATTAACTCTAAATATTACGATGCGTAGAAGATTATTACTTTCTATATAAAACTTTATGTTTCAAACTTAATTTATATTAATTTTAGTCGCAAATGGAAAGTATAGAAACAGGTCATTCGAAGAAGTCATTTGGATCTCGAGTCTGGTCGGTCTGCTCGAGTTGTTGTCCACCAAAATACCTTCACCCTCAGAAGGATGTTAGTTCTACAATGTTGCGTTTCTGCTGACATGGCGACCCTACTCGGGGTTGTGAAGATGATTGTTTTTGAGCACATTGTAAGGCAGTATAAAATCGCATCTGTCTCTATACGAATAAGCAGATCGGATCCCAAGAATTCGTCGCAGGGCTAGAAAGTAGATCATCACTCTAAATCACATACACTTACACATTTGTTAGTTAGAAAACACAATTGTCCCGCTTATATTATCTATAAATATTACCGTGCTACTGTTTTATTTTTGTAAAAATACATATCATATGTAATATACTTACACAAGCTGTCACAAAGCGGCATCTCCTGACACAGGAATCTGTATATTTGAAAGGAGATGTCAAAATCTATGTTAACATACCAATGTGTAAGACGAATTATAACATTTTAATTTAATTTGATTTCATAAAAAAGATTTCTCTTAACAAATTACACAAATAGCTGTCTAGTGTTACCATCAACTAGGTACTTAATTTTTGCCATTTTACTAGAGCTACTCCAGTCTATCCCGTTACGAGAAACGCGTTTAATAAATTAAAAATCACGGGATAATATCTGTATATTGGATTATAATTCGTTTTAGGCGAGCCAATGTAATTACGTTAAGCCTATATCAATTAACTGTAATGTAACTAGTATGTTTACACACAACACTAAGAAACAATCTTAAACGCAGTATCACGACAAAATAATAGTAATCGTGACGAATGGAAAAACAATATCGATTACCAAATCGACTGCAGGTCTCAATTATTTCTTGACAATTACCCCGCAGGCTTACGATAGTATCTAAGTAAAAACCACATATAATCACCAAATCGATTAAACACGGTAAAAAATTGAGCCCCAAGTCAAAAACGAAAGTCGATTCCTAAAAGCAATAATCGTTATCGCAGCGAAACCGTATATCGTTTCGCGTCTTGGATCGTAAATGCCTTATCGAGAGTACAACTACCTCCATTGGCAACTTTGATTAGTTCCGTATGTACTGAATAGGGTAATTTTTCAGCTATAATCATCAATATCTTTGCAGTTTTTATTATTCTAGTTCACAGTTTCAAGATTCCAGCTGCTTAGTTTCACCACTTATCTCAAGTAGATGCCATATATCCTAAGGAAAAAAAATAAAAGAAGAGACAACATTTAACATAGTTAGCCTCATATGGTAGAATTAGCACATAGCAGAAGCAGGCCTGAGATAGCTCTCAGTCTGATTTCATAGTCATGCCTATAGCAGCGCGGTAAGCGGCGCTGGCGCGGCATAAATATAATCTGGTTAAAATGGCAAAAAGTTGGTGGTTGATGGCAACACTAGTTAGTCAAGTGGGTAATTTGTTAGGAGGCTTTTTTTAACCCCCGATACAAAAGAGGGGTGTTATAAGTTTCACGTGTCTGTGTCTGTGTCTCTGTGTGTCTGTCTGTGGCATCATAGTTCCCAAACGGATGAACCGATTTGAGTGTGGTTTTTTTTTGGTTGAAAGGTGACTTGATCGAGAGTGTTCTTAGATATAATTCAAGAAAATCTGTTCAGCCGTTCGAAGATCATCAGCTCTTTTGTAATCACAGAGTTTCGTAGATAGAAGGGATTTTCGAGTCGTTGGTTTTATTTGCTACCCAGAATTAGTTAAACCCCGCCATTGGTAAATAGATATAATCAAAAATAGAATCGAAGTTTGGTAGTCTGTTTATTTTAAACCAGCTTTTGACCGCAGCTCCGCTGGCATAAAAGTTGTTTTTCTTTCCCCCGGGAACAGTAGTTTTACTGTATGAAAAGTATCCTATCTCCTTTTCTGTACCACTAACAACAATAACGGCTAACAACTGATGATCTGTTAAATTTTTAAGGCATGAAAGCGTAACATATAAACATACCATCTCACATTCGCATTTCAAATATAAAGACCGAATAAGAATTGATGACTACAATTTTCCTTTAAATAATTGTTAATCTGTATTTTATATGTTATATTCGTGATCACCAAAGACAATGTGAAAGAAATTTACGCTGAAATTAGACACATTTTAAACGATAACTCTAGGACTCCCCAAGTCCAACACTTCGGCTTAATTCTAACTGATATAGATTATATATAAAATTACTCACACATTACATGCGAATGGAATCATATTTAATTCTAACAAGATAAGGCAGTTAGAGTAGTACTTATGGCCCCATCGCCACTGATGTTTATTACATGAAGAGCCATTTATAATTAGTAGCTAGCAAGTACTTAAATAAGTACAAAGATACTCGTCTAGTTGCACCAAGTACTCCTTCGACGGAAGTCGTAGACCGTTAATTGAAATTATACAGTTATTCATACTGGACAGTAATAAAATAAGGTGTATCATATCAACGGCCACGATGAAATTATAAAGATGGCGTCATTCATCTTTTATTTCGTATACGCTGTCAATATAATTATAATTTTTTTTTAAAGTAGGTATCCAATGTTTTGAATTTTAAAAAAGGAACTTTAGCTACACTGTGAGAATTTATACAATTTCTTTTTTCAATTTGATGATGACTCTTTGGTGAGGTTCTAATTAAAAAGAAAGTAATCAAGTTCTATTCTTGTTTTTGATTATTGTTAAGTAAATGCTAAAAGACTTTTGTACTATTTCGTTTCTGTTAATTGTTATCTTTTAATGATTCATTAAAAATCCATAAATCACGACAAACAATTGCGTACAAAATGGTTTTAATTTAGAATAATAGGTATATGTTGAACGAATCGAATAAGAGTAGGTGAATAATAATAATAATACTGTTTATTGTAGACCAGGTATTAAATAAAAAAACAAAAAACTTACAACTATAGACAGGTTTGCATAATTGGCGGCCTTATCGCATAAGGCAATCTCTTCCAGGCAACCATGGGATGGAGAAAATACGTCACAGAGAGTTGCGGGGCATTGTCTGGTGTCAAATGCTGAGCTCAGCATTGAGCCACTTCTTAGTTAAGAGGTGGCGCTGATATTTTATTTTCATGGCAATAGGTATAAAATTTTGTAGCCTACGCATTGATCCGACTGAGGCAAATATTTTGCGACTAGTCTCTTGCAGCAGAGGACCTAAATACGATGTACCTATTTCTTTTACTTTATCATTATATTCGATATTTGTACCATCACAAGGTACTTGAGGGAGTAAAGAACAGTCAGACCAGATAAACCTTGGGCTACCAATAACAATGACGTGTGTCTTACCTGGATTAACTTTTAGCCCGTTACTTATGATGCTTATGACATCGCTCAAATTATTTAGTCTGGCCCTCGAATATTTGGAGGTCAACTACGTAGAGATGGTAGGAAGAAGTCAGATGCTTAGTGATAGAGTTATAAAAGCCGCGAAGAGCAGAGGAGATTGAACGCCGCTCTGAGGAACGCCGGCAGATATTGAACACCAAGAAGAAACGGCGTCTTCTATGAAACCAGTCAATCACTGTTGGAGATATGTTAAGGGAAGCCAATATGCTGAGCAAAATCTCGAAGTCCACGTTATTGAAAGCATTACTAAAGTCAAGCAGGGCTAAAACTGTTAGCTCACCGTTTTCCATACCCAATCTGATATCACCCGTAATAAGCTATGGTAGTTGTAGTGCTGTGACCAGAATGAAATCCTGATTGGAAAAGATTCAAAAGTAGATTTGTCGAAAGGAAATGATTTAGTTGGTTATGTATTAGGCACTCGAGGACCTTAGAGAGAAAGGTAAGGATAGAGATAGGCCGATATTCTGAGAATGATGGAGGATTATTCTTTTTGGGGATAGGAATGATTTGGGCGTTTTTCCATGCAGCTAGAAACACAATGTTGATGATGGAAAAGTTGAAAATGCGACAGATGATAGGAAGAATTTCGCCAAGGATGGGTAGGATCATATTACGGAAGACTAAGTCGGTTCCAACTGCGATCGAAGTGATTGCCATTAAGCATTTCTTAACATCACAGCTAGTTAAAAATTAAAAATAAAAGATGCTGTATTGTTTTCCTCTTAATTGCTGGGTCAAAAGTTAACGAAGCACAAAAATTTTGATTTAATGCAATGATATCAATGTTATTCCGAATAGAGTCTTGCCGAGATTTATCTACTCCAAGTAACCTTAAGAATTTCCAGACTTGGGCTTTATCCCCGTTTTCAACAGAGGTAAGGATATGTCAGCGTTGAGCATTCCTATACACCTTGCTACGTAAAAAAAAAAAATTTTGTAGTAATTATGAAAGCTTAAATAACTTCGGTGGGGCATTAGTCAAATAAACCCATATTTGATAACATAATAAATATTATTTTGTTTAGTTTGTTAATCATCACTCATCAAAACTTACAAACATCCGAATTTAAACCTAACCTAAGAACTGGTCACCTTAACTGACATCAACTAGTAAAGTATAGCTTAAAACGTCCCTATTACCATCAATTACAATAGTACATCAGCTAAGTTCAAGAACTCGGGGTCGATGTCCTATGACGCTGTGGAAGAGTCATTACTTGGTTATTGTTATCGCGAAATTACTTTCTGAGTTTAAAGTCAAATGCTTAAACTGACGGGACAAGTGGTTTTTATGATGCTACTGCAGTAGAATATAATATTGTCTAAGCAGGTTTTAGGTTATTGACTTCTGACAGTTAAAACAGGTGTTTAACCTGTGAAACCAGAACAAAATAAAGATACCTACACTTATCCAAAAAGGCGGATATTAATATCGGCTAAACGAAACTGCAGGAAAAATCTAACGTCTCTTCCCTTTCAACCGATAACTATTAAATGAACGACTTAAATGCTCTCGGTTTTAATTTATTAGATATACATATTTTTATCATTCATTTTTTTTTAATTACCCAACAAGCACTCAACCCGCCTGATGGTTACCTGTGCCTCCTATAAACACTCAGTGTCCCAGTACATTATTTATTGGCCCCATACTTCCCCCTCTGTTCACCTTTCTTATTATCAACAATAAAACACTACTAGTGGCAGTAGGTCGTGGATGACCGGTAGACCATTGTCTTCAGTTAGATGCTTCCCATTTCAGCCGAATATTATCAGAAATCGTCAGTATTCATTCTCCTTATCTATGTAGATGGCTGAAAAATTTCTTCGGTCCACCCTTTGTAATGAAATTGTTATTCATCTGTCTTGCCGTACAATAGGAGGGGTCTCGTTTACAGCGCTGTGATGGGGTTAAAAGACTGTAATTGCAAAAACTGCCATATTTTATACATGTGTTCAATACATGTGCTATCAAACCGCATCAATTAAATCAATTGCTTCTACAGTGTTGAGTCCAAACTCCAAATAGAAGTATGTCATTCCAATTGTGGGTAGTATTTGCGTTCAATGTTTTCGTTTCTCTTTTATTGGTGTTCATAAATCTTCGTAAAGAGGTTCTATTACAAAATTTATGATTTGAGAGTGTAGAGTTTGCAGTTTGGAACTTGTTAGTTGAGATTTGTGTTATTTTGATGATACCTGCAAAATGGGACCAATCTCAAGTGACAGTCTCAAATCTGTAGAAATGAGTTAAATATTATGATTACCTACAAAAATACGATTATCTTTCTACAATAGTAGATCTTATTAATTATTATTTAATTTCTTCTAAGCCAATAAGTTTTACACGTTAAATAATGCCTAAAGATTTCTAGGTTACTCGAATAAAATATTCTCCATATAGACCGCCCTTAGTTTCTGTGACAGCTCAAAGTGGCGGATTAATATTCTCTATGACATGGCGCAATTAATATTAAATTGCTGGCAACCCATCTATTTACCAGTCTGTAATAGTTCGTCTATCTCTCATTAATTCATTAGTACCGCTTACCAATATGGCTGTCCATTTTTACATTTTTACGAATGAATATGTCAAAATGTTGCCTGTTTGTGATTTCCTTCGAACAGAGTCAGTTAATTTCATCTTATATATATCAAATGGTAACCTGCTAAGTTCTAGAAAGTTCACAGTCTGTTCAGAACAGCCTAAGGCTGCGAAAGGGCCGAGATGAAATGCTTTCAATTGAATAACGACTGACGCTGTGCGCATACGATTTGAGCCTAATATATGATACACCATAAAATAGCAAAAGAGATTTCATAAGTAAAGTCTCGTTATGAATGGGGATTCGGACAAGTTTTATACTGAAAACGATGTCCATCCAAAGATATTATAGAAAGCTTTCAAATCCGGTAAGATATACATTCTAAATATGTTAAATATGGAAAAGAGGTTTTTATTTAAAAAAAAAACTAAACTTTTTTTGCATTTTAGAACGGAGCCTCAAGCAACGGAAGCAGAATGGCGGGAAATAGTCTGTAATTAAAAAGTTACTAAAAGTAATAACTAATAAATCGCTATTAAATATTACAACCATAAAAATATATCATATTAAATTATTCCTCAAAATATTTCGATTTTATTTTTATAGGTTTTCATCAATTATTTCGAAGGTGCTATAAATTACACACAGTGATTATAGACTTTATACCTAATAAATAGAATAATAAATGATTGTAATACCGTATTGATCGAACAGGTTATGGCTGCTACTGGTATGATCGGACTTTTCTTTTAATTGTAAGATGCGAGGTTGTAATGAAATTAAACAACCGTTCTAATTCTGAATAAGGTATACTTTTGCATGTAGCTTTGATAATTATGAAATAAAAAAAAAATTAAAAAGAAAAAAGGACATTTAAAATTCGAGTGAAATAAGTATTTCTTCTCCCCAACTTCTATAGAATAAGCTTCTATCTAAATTTCTACTTTTTGAAGAGAGAACGCAGGCTAAACTCAACAATTGAAATAAATGTAATGAGAACTTAGTACAACATAGACATATAATTTTACCATAAACGTCACTAATCCTAACGTTAAACTGGTTTAACTTAATGATAGTTTAACTTACACCAAATAAAGTAACATTTTGAAGTAAAGTCAAAAATAATTTCATTGCCGACAGAAACCATCTTCGGAATGAACAATTCCCGGACACATTCTCGTACATAAAACACAGAATGCATTGTTGTCCTAATGAGTGTTTAGACCTACAGGAATGTCACTTTAGAACTGGTCGGAACGACCTTTAAAATTTTTAAATTTGGAATTTAATTCGAAGATGCGTTTCAATTTTTTAAAGTGTTCTCAATTTAAAAAGAATGTGTGCAGTTTCTTTTGCATACACTCATACGTCAAATGAAAACACTTATATAATGTTTTACTATTGGCAATACTTGATTTAAATTATTGATATATTGCCAAAATATTTCGACTATTGCTTTAACATAATACTAAATATAACGAGTACGATAAGTTAAAGCGACAGAAAGCAATAATAATCTAAAATAATACTGTCAAATATGACATTACTTTTAATCATTCTGATGATACGTTTCTACATTAACATTATATTATATGTAGCAAATAGACATTTATTTACACAATATTTTAAATATTTTACCTTTTTTCCTCAATTCTTTTATTCGCCATAATCGTGTTTCGTTAACTTATTAACTCGTTAAATCTTAAAATTACTAGTTCCCGTCGTAAATAACTTTCTCGTGTTATAAATTAAACATATTTCAACTTTATATAAAACATTCTGACTGTAAAACTAATAAAGTAACAAAAATATGTCATTAACTTTATAATTCGACGAAAACTCTCGGAATATTTTCCCGCCTATGTAATTTTTACCACAGCCTTACCATCACTGACTCCTGTCAATAGATTCAAATTCATTTTAAATTAAAACAATATCATTAAACAAATTATTTATAGGTTTAATAGTAATAGTTATTATCTATCCCTAAGATCTATCCATTATAACAGACTGTGTAAAAGCATATTTTAAAAACTAATACACTTTTATACAGCTTAAAGTATTTTATAATCCATTTAAAGTTAGTTTGCATGTGTGGTGATATGTCCTTCATATCACCTATGAAGAAAATATTTTTACTAGACCTTTTTACTATTTTGTGAATTTAAAATGTACGGTCTAAAATATCCCATAAGCGTCTGTCAAAACCATTGCTCTGTCTATTTTCCCGCCAAAACTCCTTTGAATCGAATTGCTTAGCGTTGAGTCGGGTTACTTTGTTCCATAACCTAAACAGATTTACACAATAACGTTTTATCTGTAATACTTATTCATTATAATATGCAGTAAAATCAGCAGGATAATCTTGTATATGTGCACTACGTAGGTATATTTTTGGTCAAATTCGATTAAGAATGTGAGTAGCTACGTTCATAAAATCATAACTGACTAACGTTCAGTAATTTAAAAGTAGTTTTTAAATTTTCTTTGTCTTCCTTTAAAAGGTAATATTCAATAATAAAATTCAAATGAAGTCCCGAGATGTTGATAGAGCTTGATATATGCATAAAATATAATGTACGAGTATTATATTACTGGTTGATGTTTTGCATTTTTGCATCAGCTAAAAGGCTTTACAGGAATTGAACATAAAAAGCGTGGTAATAAACATGGGTCGCGGCTTTGGCGCGATTTCAAGACGAAAAGATTTAATCGTCGTTCTATAGGAATGACATAAGTGACACTAACGAAGATATTAAAAAGAACCATTCTTAAGGAGATATGATATCTACTGCTGTAGGCATTGTGAAACTAATAAGAATTTTTTCACTTAAGTTTTTTTGTTTATGGTATTTTCTTTTTTTTTATTACTTTACCTATCCACAATTTAATTGCAAAAGTTAGTTTATTACTTAACTTTCTACAATGTTCACATTTATGCATTTGTGTTTGTATGTTTGTTAGTCGACAAATTACAAGGAAATAAAAATTGCAAAAGGAATAAATAAATCCAAATATCATAATTCACTCATGCTTCTAGTGACACTGGCACTGTATTAATACTCCAACTTTCTGTACACTGCGCCGATGATAAAGTTCCGACAAACTTCTCGATGTCCACCTATAAATCCAAATATAAAAAATAAGAAGTGTAAATAAAAGAAGAATGTAAGTCCCAAATGAAAAAAAAAATGTTGAGAAAACCTTTTTGCATCGTATCATTAGGCATACTTATCTTTTAAAGCTCTCGGCATCACTTAAAAAGCAAAAATAAATAATAAATTTGCCTTAGCATCGATGAACTGCCATTTACACCCAATTTTGTCATCACAACAAAGTAATCTCACCCATAAAATTGCATCTCTCGTGAATTTATTCCACAGTTTATTCGCTTAGGCATTAATCGTAAATTTTAAAATACCTTTGTATTTTATATTTTTTTGATAAACGCGGCCATTTACCTCAATGAACCCTGCGTTACCCATAGTGTATGAATATACACGACCACGTAGGTATTTAATTAATTGCTATTTGGTAAAATCTAAAAGTCAAAAACTTTCAAAAGTCTACTCTGTAATTTAGATCAACAAGTATTTGCAAAGATTTCAAGATGTGTTAGTGTATCCTGTCATTACTGTATTAAATAAAAGCTAGGTTAGCGTATAGCTGTAAGGCGTTTTTAAATGAAATTAATAAGTGAAATTACGATATCATTTTGGGAATGGCAACATCGTGTGTTAGAAAAGATGCCCGCCTAACAAGGTGTAAATATATACAATATAGAGTACATTAAGTGATATTTATCTCTTTATGCTATAGATACTAAATTACATACAATTATCACCGATAATAGTCTTGATACTGGCCGTGTGAACTTGTTACCGTGTCATTTAAAAAAGAAAGTTTGGGTTGGTATAACAAACAACCAGTTTTTTTACTACGGTTTTGAATTTACGCAAATCAAGCAAGTAATTTATAATGCTAATATTTTAATTTAGAACATTTTACATCCGAATAATCATAGTACATTATTCAAAACATATTAGATCTTAGTTCTTCACAAAGACAGCACTAAGCTTCGTAAACAGTCTCTATGTGGCTAAATTATTAAACTTTTTTTGTTTAAATACATAAAAGCTACAGAATACATAAGTAGTGCTGGATATAGCTGATAAATAGTTGAGTAAACCTCTTTTCTTTTCCAT
The DNA here is from genome assembly GCA_949752705.1 of Callimorpha dominula. Lineage (NCBI taxonomy): Eukaryota > Metazoa > Arthropoda > Insecta > Lepidoptera > Erebidae > Callimorpha > Callimorpha dominula. The sequence goes on along the minus strand of OX457001.1, from coordinate 3,440,200 downwards.
TTTGCTTTCTCAGCTATTCATAGAGTAGGCAGATATGACTTTGATCCGTTGTATGTATATGTTACCACTCAGAGCATTATTGCTCTTAGTGTTACCATAGTACGGCATTTATCTCTGCTACCAACATCAATGCAAGTCCCGTTAAACGCTTGTCCAGAAATGTCTACGCATAAATCACACTTATTAGAAAAATATAGAAGTGTTTGTTACGCGGACACGGACACTAAGAGGCGTTTAAACATTGATTTTAGTTTGATAGCACAGTAAACTATCTCATTACTAATGCAAACTTCAGTAGGACATTTCACACGTCGTTGCTTTCCAAACTCTTAAGAAATTAATAGCAAGTGTTGACGTGCCAAGAGCGTCTCTTCTACATGAGATAAAATAGATACCTATTGTGGCAACTTCCACATACGGCAACAAGAAACATCTACAACCTACTAATCCTGCATCGCGCTATGAGAATTCTCGCGCCGATTAGTATATATATACAACTTCCCAACATCAACCGTTGGGCCGCGGCCCGCCAGGCATGATCACCTCGCCTGGTCGGAGGATCCTCCCTTTGTGTTAGAGGGACATGACACCCGTCCCTCCACACCTATCAACGTATAAAGGACTTTTATTTCATTCGTAATCGGAAGTAAAATCAGCTAGTTTAGTACTAGTTTTCAGTAATTCAATAGATTATTATTTCGATAATATGGTTTTATTCTGACATTAACTAATGGACAGGTACATTTTCAATTAGGTAAAATCGGAACTAAAACCATTCTGCCGCTAAGCCGGGCCATGTATTTACAATATCCTGAAATGATTATTTGATTTCCAGCATCAAGGTACTTACTTCTAGTTCACAGGTGCCTCGATTTCTTCAGGGTGTAAACTGTGCCTTATCTCTCTCGACATTTGCTTATTACCAAGCGACTCGATGACGAAAATCGAATTTATTACCACATATCGCATAAAACTCATACATATATGTATTTATAATATGACTTTATGCTTTTCTGGAGCAATGTTGGCGTAAATGACATGTTTGAATGATTTACGAGTGTTTGAACACGATCAGAAGGCGTACCGCATTACATTAACGACTTTTAATGTCAACGAGCTTTGGAGAATTTTTTAACATACTTCGCGAGGCATTGGCAAAGGCCTAGTTTGAGTACCAACGAGTTTGCAAACTATGCAACAATGTATTATTACGTTCGCATACAACTCAACTGTTTTTTTAAATTTAAGAACGTCCAAACACGTCGCACTATATCTAATGCGTAGTCACAGAAAAAAAAAAGAATATTCAAAGAAAGGGATTTTAATTCAATAGATCGAAAGTATATATATATATATATATATATAAAGTATTACAATGGAAGTGAAGAGCTTAATGAACGTTTGAAGATGTTAAATCAAAATGAAGGTGGAATTTATGGAACGTTATGTCATTTTACAATTACATAAATTTGACGTCGTTAGACGTTGTCCAACGTACAAAAGACTTCATTAAATTGTTTGAATAAATTGTGGTTTTCGTAGAATGAAAAATTACAAAGATATGGCGGTCGATCTATATTTTGCTACTAAAACTATAGTCAAACTGTATTCTTTATGAAATTATACGTACGAATGGATACCCCAAATACCACCCCGAACCTAATAACATCTTAACGCCTTTTTTGTTTAAAAGTTATTAAAAAACATTTTTTTTTTTTGGAACACACTTTGTAATTTATAATATAGGATTTTCTATACTATTTATTGCTTCGGGGACCATGTTTTTTGTGCGTTTATAAACCCCCTCGGGCCGTCACCCCACCGGGGTTTTCGGTGGGGCAGTGCGTCGGTATCGAACCGAAGCTAACCACTGACTAATGAGCTGACTCAAAAACCAAACAAAACAAAAATATTTAAATAGGCACGCATAAAATACACCCCTCGCATACGTCGCAGACCTTTTCTACATTGGCGATGGTCTAAGAGACGCGTTCCAACTAGCTTCTATTTTCTATATGTGTGGTCTCAACGACTCGACGAAGAGAAGTTATGACACAGCCAGTTAATTTTACACTCCATAAACACAATTGAAAACGTTCAGTAATGAGGCCCGCCCCCACATTAACACTTTGTCAACTGATTGACACTGCCTTCACATCCATTGAACTATTATTTTATTTCTTCAAGAGTGAACTTACTATTGTTTTTTTTACTGATGCATGTAGGTACTATATTAGTAGGTGAATGGTTTACTGTAGATAGTAGTTGGTAAATGAGAGGGTTGTTTTATGTAGAAAGGACAGCGAATAGATTAGCTGAAGGATTATAGAGGAGGTAGAACACTGAGAATTTCTGCTAAGATTGGATACAATCCACTAGGGAAGCATCGCAACCCTGCATAAGAACGTATTTAGTCAGCACTGCTAGTGTACATCATTAAGCGTTTGGGACGCCAAAGCTCCACGGAGGTGGGACTGGGCATTGAGTGGTATAATTAAAAAAAATTAATGATTCGACGAGTTGAATATATCATTCTATATCTAGCATTTTATTATGTTGCCTTGGCTTTACTCATATTGCAAATTTTATTAAACGTATGATTATTGTTATAATAACACATGGCAATGACATGACAATAAAATGCAACACTTATGCTTATGTTATGTAATTATAGGTATCATACTTAAGATCTTTTTGTGAATACCATTGTGAGCATAAAAAGGTCGCAAAATAGTTGTTTATTTTATCTAATAATTAAAATAATCTTCAAATATGTGTGTAGTCGTTGTTAATTAAAAAAAAAAATACTAGGATTTTATTTTGGAGGTTTTACACGTTTTATTTTATTTGGTATTTCGAAGTTGTGATAATTTTTGACAAAAAATATGGCTTTTTGTAGACTCCACTTTTTTCCTATTCTGCTTTCGAACATCACACTACATAATTATAAAACAAAGTCCCCCGCAGCGTCTGTCTGTCTGTTTGCGATAAACTGAAAAACCACTAAACGGATTTTCAAACGGTTTTCACTAATAGACAGATTCATGAGTAAGGTTTAGGTGTATAATTTGTTAAGATTTTGTGTCAATTAATTGAAATATGTTGATGATTGTTGAAGATGTCTCTGCTACCCGTGCGAAGCGGGGGCGGGTTGCTAGTGTATTTATAAGAACTTAAACTTATCGATATTACGCTTAACTATAGACATACATTCCCAAACAGATCATTACCTAACGTTAATATAAACAACGTTGTCGACTAGCCTCACCCTATTCAGCTAGATCGCGCGATGATCCCATATACACATATATATTTTTCTATGTCGTGTTTAAATAACTGAACAGGACGGACGAGGGTACAACCCATGGTTGCAACTGCTGTCATCAAAAACAATTCTTTCCACGGTTGATCAAATAACCCCAGTTATAAAAGTTTAATAACCAATAATTGAAAAGCAGTCCCACAAAAGGTCGCTGCCATATTTACTACCAGTTAATCTAACTTAATAAATAAGAGTTGAAAGGTCGTGTTACCGCTTATAATAACGGGATCAAAATGTCATAGAATACTATAAAAAAGTCGTAGGGTGATAAATGGCAGACGTCACACCATGTTGAGGGGAAAACTAAATTAAACTCGTAGAAATTGGGTGGATTTCGATGATGAATTAGGTACCTATATTAATGATAAAAGTGTTTATTAAAAAAGTGGTTATTGGGGATTTTTTATAAACTTTAAATTAGGAAAGCTATTTGTGGATTTTAAATATAGCTGTTTTTTATATGTTAGCGGCAGGGCAAAATGGCTTAAGATACACTAGCAACGTCAAATATCGCCTAACAAAAGCATTTAACTAAGGTTTCAAGAATCAAAGCAGAAGTGCCACAACCACAAGAGTTACTGTTTCATTTATTTGTTACTATTTCACGCCAAAACTACTGAGCTTATTATGTAGATAGCTAGAGACCTGTATTAACATATAGGCTTTTTATACCGATATTCTCACGGGATCGGGACTTACGCGGTTGAAACCACGGGGCACTGCTAGTTCAACAATATATCACTTAAAAAAAACTTTAGTTTAGATTAGTTACCCAAGCCTCCTACTTCTGTGCCACACTCACCAGGGTCATGAGTGTCACCTACTACGATTCCTAATATCCTGGACCCCGCCTTTGAATCACATATCGTAGCGTTATTGTCATTATTCTATGAAACCTTTATAGACATCAGATCAAAGTATAAAGTGTAAATATATTATCTATAAAGTTAATGACAATTCCTTTAATAAATGTATAATTTACAAATACCGCTTAATCCCCACTATCAGAATAACGTACCTAAACAAACACTCGATATGACGCAACTATTATTTAACCATAGACACGTATTAACAACTAGCCTACGCATACCCATGGGGTATTATGGGATTAACTTCCTATAGCACCGTTACGTTCATACATCGCACACGTACAGTGAGGAATCGTACATAGTTGTACATAGTATTATATTATCTGTGGTTGTACATAAGAGATGTTTTAAGGTTAGGTATACATATAAATAAAATTGAAGTGTCTATTTGTAATGTCAAAATAATGGTTTTTTAAGCTCATACAGTTATTTGCACGATACCTATGCCTATAAATCGGATTTTAATCATTTTGTCTGTCTGTCTGTCGGTCTGTCTGTCTGTTTGTACCGGGTAATCTCCGGGGCGGGTGGTTAAATGGAACTTTCACTGGCAGATAGTTGCTGTTGTAAGGAGTAACTTAGGCTACTTTTATTTTGAAAAAGAATTAGGGTTCCGCGCAAAACGGTAACGGTAAGTAAGTAAGTAACGGGACCCGGAAACGAAAACCCTTGCATCTTCACCCGCAGTTTCACCTGCGTTTATGGTCACTGCTCCGCTCTTAAAGGTCGTAGCGTAATGTTACATGGTCCATAATTTTCGTCAACGAGTATTCTATCCCATACTAAAGGAATTATTCAAATCTGGCTGATAGTTCCAGAGATTAGCGCGTTTAAACAAACAAAAAAATCTTCAGCTGTATTAGCATAGATATCAGTTAGATTTCTTTACTGTTCCTTAGAAAATTTTACTTAATTTAATTTCTTCGTAAAAGGCACAATATTTTACGAAGAAATGAATAATATAAATTAAAGAAAAATAATGACACGCAAAACCTATAAATTAATACTGCTCTCACCAGCAATTTATTTCTTTAACAAATGGCAGGCATTTTTCGCTAATTTATTCAACATATTATTGTAATTATTATCACCAAAAAAAGACTATAAATCTAACACTTCAGCCTCAAGCTAACGAATTTATATTTTAGAATATTGCTCTAACAGGAATAATTCATATTTATAAACTACTAGCTATGCCCGCGACCTCGTTCGCGTTTAATAGTGTCTTTAGGTAGAATTTTTAATTATTTAGGCTAATTGACAATACTTAAATACAATTAAATTTTCATCCCCACCTTTCAACCCCCTACACCCCTTTTTTCGCATTAAAAAGTACCCTTTGTCCTTTCTCAGGCTCTATACTATCTGTGTACCGAATTTCATTTAAATCGGTTCAGTGGTTTTGGCGTGAAAAGGCAACAGACAGACAGACAGACAGACCAACAGACAGAGTTAATTTCGCATTTATAATATTAGTAAGGATTTCAATAATTAAGAAGTTGTATAATTTTACACTTTTTTACTGACTCTACAACTTAAGCTGTCTAATGCTGAACTGTTTATACTAAATCTTAGGCTACAGAAAAAAAAAAATAGTCATGGGGCTCCCGACAGACAGACAACATTAGCAGGTTGATGACAGTAATTAATAAGGAGCTGACAGAACTTAATGTTTAGGTTAGTGCCCTTTAGTGGATCTATATATGTATTATTAGCGTAACGGTCACGAGTTCAGTGCTTTTGCCATATAGAAAAAGTGCCCAAACGTGCCTAAAGAAGTTTTCAATTCAAAAACAATTAAAATAGAAACTCCATGGTACCGGCAATTGGGTCTTTACAGTTGGATATCTTGAACCCATGGTTCGCTCAATTTGAAAAATATTTGCCTTTACACAATTAACCGTATTGTGTAGCTCTGTACAAAAAGCACTTAACCCGCTATCGCTTAAATTAGCACGCGCGTCGAGTGTTCACAATAAGTGCGATGTAAGCCGCTGATCCGGTTTTTGTGGCGCGGTCCTATTGATAGCGATTAGCGTGTTACGGACAAGCTAATCGAGGAATTTAACTTATAACTACGCTTGAAACGAACTGAAAAGAAAAATATTTTTAACAATTACATCATCGGCCACTTTGCCTTTGTGTTTGACGACCCCATGGGGGTGATGTGGAATTCCGAGTGGTTATATACCCCGGTAATCGCTGCTATCAGGTGAGTTTGTTGACTATGCATAAAAGTACCATTGAGTTTTTACGCCAAAGCCTTACGTTACGTAAAGTTTCTACACAGAGTTTAAGGTATATTAAAATTTAATTTAAATAAATTGAATAAAGAATGGTGGTGTAATATATATTTTTTTTAATACCGCTTACAGTTGGACCTTACTTTAAAACCAAATATCACATTTCATCACACGATTTTTGTTTTAAAGTCTTATCATTTGGCTCCCGTTTTACATGTTAACGATAAACAAATTATTATTGATATTTAAATGCACATATTACTACTCAGGGTACGAAACATAACAGTTGGTTATTTTAATATCGTTTCAATAATAACATTATTGTTATTATAAAACCTGGTACAATTATTACGTTATTGGAAACATAAACTTCAAAATTTAAGGTACTTTCCTTATGAAATAAGTCGTAAAATTTAGTGTTAAAGTGCCAAAATAATTCCGGTTTATTGGAGGCGAAAGTAGGTGTCGGCTTTAAATTAGGTTTTACTTAATTTGCCCCAGAACGTTCCAATAAGCAGTTTTTTTTCTACTTAAGCGTTTTTAATACGCGCATAACCAGCTTGGCAATAAAGCACATGGACTAATGATAAGCAGTTTCTTGAGCTTGTAAACGCTAAAACCAAAAAAATATAAATTCGTCAACTCGTCTCAATGGGCCAAATTTGTTTTGGGACGAGATGAGGAACGACTCAAAACGGTTGTGTATCTCATTCATTGTTATTTATACAAAATATATATACATTTAGTAATATATAATAAGTATGTTCATCAGCCTGATGTATCAGCCACCAGTCTGATGAACATACTTATTATATGATGGCCGTGTGTGTTATTATTAGTTGTATGAACCTTTGTTGAAACTTTCTGCTCCGGTTTTTAACAAGTCTCGAATCTTTAGGAAGATCACTGGGTCCCCTTTAATCTATAATGGGCTCATTATATTCAAGTACGTCGGTAGATATGCTGAGCTAGGTGGGACCCCATTCGAATGACGTTTTGCCACATCTCAACATTCATAAAATAATTATTTATTAAAAAGAACACAGTTACGTAAACAGCAGCTTCAACAGTTTCTTATGTTACCTCCTTATTTCTTAAAAACCTGTGAAACACGTCCTCTCTCGTACAGAAACAAATTACATGTCGTTGTATACCGCTTACTGTCAAAGCAGTTTAAAATATACATCAATATTGTTTTCATTTGATGTTATTCAATACGGACTTTTATTTAAAAAGGTAAACTTATTTGTATTTTTTGAAGTAAAATCTTCTTTAGGCATTTTAGGCAGTTTTGAAAGAAGCACTGAACTCGCGTAACCGTCACGCTCAGATGACATTTATACAGATGTATGTGTGTGTTCACTTCTGACATACAATCCTTTAACAGTTTTTTTCTTTTCAGTAAGAGGTAGTAGGAGTGTAATATTATTAGAGCTTTTACCCACGTTTGTGTTTTGTGGTAGACAAATTATTCCATATTTTCTAACCTGTTACTGACTATTTCTTTGCATAGTTTTAACTGACTTAGAAAAAGAAGGCACGTTGGGAACTTTTGGTATTGGAAAAAGCACTGAACTCGCGTGACGCTCAGAAACATATATACCAATGTGTGTATTTTCACTACTGACGTGCAGTCTTACGACTGAGTTTTTTTTGTGCATATGTCACATTGATTCTTACGCAGATAGTAAATTAATAATAGTAATAACTTGAGATACACACACGGCCGTTTGATCTCAAAGTAGGCAGAGCCTGTACTATAGTCACCAGACTGCTGTTAAACATACTTATACAATATTACTAAATACAAAAAAGTTGCCAGTAAGGGACAAATACATTGTACCTTATGTATATATACACGTTATATTGAACAATCACAATAAAGATGATTCTATTCTGTATACGCATTAAAGATAAATTAGACCCAAATGCAGACCCAATGTTCGTGCTCATGACACAATTATTTCTCCTGGGTGAGAATCGAAGCCACGACCACTGGTTCAGCGATCAGGATCACTAACTACCAATCAAGAGGCCTTAAACATTGTTAAAAATAACGGTTATAATGAAATAACCACACCATAAACTTAATGCAAATTGTTCGCGTATTTGTTGTTTATCGCATGTTGTATGTCTTGCGTAAAACGATTTTAATTTTGCGTAGAAAGGGGTTTCTTTTTTGCAACAAAATTACGGATGTCCATAAAATCTCTGAATATTTTTTTATGGAATAAAGTTATTCCATGATGGCATACAACATCCGTTCTGTGGGGTTTTCAAACCAGAAGTACTTAATAACATTCCCATAAGCCCGATGCTTGTACTAAGACCGATGTATTGTACCCCCCTTTAAAGTATAGATAATGAAATGTAGATTTCATTCTTCTCTGTCTACAGCTGTTTAAATAATAGTAATGAATAAACACGTATGTTCAGTTTAATTAGGGTCACAAGGATTGGCCATGTTCGAGTCGTTAATCGTCGTATTGCATAATGTTAGAACCAAATACCTCTCGATCAAGACTCCTCAGCCGTCCTGCGTCACTTTAATCATTAGGACGATAAGTGCTACCGCCCCAGTGCAATGTCTGTAACTACTCCTACATAGTTCCATGAGCATCATAATCCCAGCCATATTCAGCCATCCCGGCGTCTAATAAATGTTCAAGATGCATCACAAAGACTTTGGCAAGTAAGTGTACTGGATGAGATTCGAACTTGCAACCACTCGATCACAAGTCCGACGCCTTCGCCAGTATGCTACTGCTGTTTCAGTTAAAAACAACATTAGGTTGTTGCTGAATGCATTAAATAAATCACAATAAAACTCTTTTTTTATAATAGCGAAACAAAAAAATCGGTTCACAAATAGAGGATAAAAAGGTCATACGTAGAGATGTGCAAATCGCAATTTTAATCGCGGTAACATTTATAAGAATCAATTTGCACCCATCGTGTTCACGGAGGACTACCGCTACGCTGAACTCTCAGTCTTCAATCCACCTGTGACCACAAGAGGTGCAATTCTATCGAAACGTCGGGTAACCAAAGTAAGTTCATAGCAAACTTTATTTCCACCTTTATCACTCGATGTACTTTATTTAATCGCCTTCAATTGCCACGAGGAAGTAGCAACAGAATTATTACACAGGAAAAACAGGCCGGCTGGTTTATATTGGAGCCGGTCCGTACACTTGCTGTGGTGTATGTCGTGTTCCTGTTAGCGTGGGCGCGTGCGCAACTTGAATGGACAGACTTACAATGTTTAAAAAGGTTTGTATATGAATGTTCGCTTCAAACTTTTTAGGTACATTAGACGCTACCCTGCTCATTAGCGCGATGGTACATAGCACGTAACCTACCCAAATTAATACTTAATAAATTAACTAATTGGACTGACTGATAGTTTCAGAAAATAGCGCGTTTAACCAAACAAAAAATCAACCAAAAATCTGTTTAGCTTTATTATACCTGTATTTTAATATGTACGTATCGTATCTGTGTATTTATATCGGTAAACGGAAGGTAGGACACCCCCAGCCAGATGGATCGACGACCTGAAGAAGGTAGCAGGGAGGGACTGGATGCGGAAGGTGGAGGAGCGGGTGCAGTTGCGCGTGCAGTGAGAGGCCTATGTCCAGCAGTGGACTATGATAGGCTCATTGATTGATTGATTTATATGTACGTGAACATAATTCTTTGGAGCGTGAAGAGCGTGAGGAGCGTGAAATTTGAAATGCTTACTTAAAGTTTATATACACATAGAAGAAGTACCATAAATCGAGCTGCACATGTCCGGATATATATGTTATTTTTTTTTTTTATATGGTATAGGGTGCAAACGAGCAGACGGGTTTTGCTTTATTTCTCTGACGTTGCAGCGACCCATAGACAACGAAAACCGTTGATCCTCAGGCAGCCGTATCCGTGATCGCCACTTCAAGGTCATAAAAATATATGCCTTTTAAATACAATTATTCTAACGACTTATCCTATTTTTCTTTTCAAACACGTGTACGAACTAATTCCTAAACAATGATAACCAGTAGCCGTAACTGCACTTCAATTGCGCAACTTACAAGTGCAACTGTTACGCAATAATTGGAAAATTATACAACTCAACAACTCACATCTCGTTTGAATAATAAGCCTTCATAATAATTGCGAAAACGCATTCACGCAATTACCTTATTTTAAACTAGCAACGCCCGGCGATTTCACACGCGTTAGTCCCGATCCCTTAGGAATATCGGGATAAAAAGTAGTCTATGTGTTAATCCAGCTCTCCAGCTATTTATGTATCAAGTTTTATGGCAATCGGTTCAGTAGTTTTTGCGTGAAAGAGTAACAAACATCCATACATTCTCACAAACTTTCACGTTTATAATACTAGCAGCGCCCCGCGGCTTCACCCGCGTGAGTCTCGATCCCTTGGGAATATCGGGATAAAAAGATTTACTTAGATCATTTGCAATATATGTACATATTTTTATGTTTTTTGAATAAAATATATCCTAACTGTTTAATTATAGGTGCCTGATTTAATTACCATCTGATATTTCCTTCTTAAAAAAACTTTTTTCTCATTCTGTTAAAAAAACTTTCCAGATAACATTTTAAAACATAAATTCGTTAATTATTCGACACATTGATGTCCTTATCTTTAAAGTAAGCTTCCTTCAATCACTCACAAAGACATTAATTCGCATCCATATCATATCTCAGTAATTTTAACTTTAAGTTGAAATATCCCTGATAAATCTGGCGTCCGGTAATCGCGATGGCATATGGCCAAACTGGTTCTTAATCAAAATAGCATTAACTTGGGTCAGAAAGTAAAAAATAAACACGCGTGTATTCATATCTATATATGCATGTATGAAACTTATCGATTGACTTTAATTGTAGAAAGTGTATCTATATTTATTAAGTAATAATATTCAAAGCAAACATGCAAAGGTCTCTCACGAACAAAACATGAACAGGATTTTTGTAAGTAAAGAGCCATCTGTTTGCTAGCTAAAGGAACTTATTTCAATTATCTATCATAAATTACATCCTCTATAGATATCGTTGAGCCTTCCGGCTAGAAGTTAGTTAAGATTCTTTAGGAAAACCTAATGGAAATTTATTTCCTTTGTCAAAATATCTTTAACTATTTTATTTAAGAAGATCGGTAATAATAGCGGTAAATATTAAAGATTTTTTTATGGAATAGTGGGCAAACGAGCAGACCAGTAGGGTCACCTGATGGTAAATGACTACCGCCGCCCATAGGCACCTGCAACTCAAGAGTCACAAGTGCGTTGCCGGCCTTTAAGGTGGGAATAGGGGGAGAGGGGGGAAGAGCGGGAAGATGGGAGAGGGCGATTAGAGGGGAGGAGAGGGGAAGAGCGGGAAGATGGGAGAGGGCGATTAGAGGGGAGGAGAGGGGAGAGGGCGGTAAGGGCGGCAATAGGGGAGAGGAAAGTGCCTCCGGTAACCTCACTCACTCGGCGTAAAGCAATTTGCTTCACTGCCGGTTTTCTGTGAAGCCGTGGTATCACACAGGTCGACCCGGCCCATACGTGCCGAAGCATGGCTCTCCCACGATACATGAATTTATTAATAAAGCTTTTTATCTCAATATAATAAATATACGACATTAAATTGTACTTACTAGTACATCTATAAATACGGCTGAGTCTTCCTACTAAAAATCAGTACCTATAAAGATTCTTCAGAATAACCTTTTGGAAGTTTATTTCCTTTAAAATAACGTTAAATATTATCTGTTTTCCATGATTTTCTTTATTAGATTCAAACGCCGGGTAAATTGTTACCGTCTTCATCTGTAAGAAAATTCTTAGGAATATTAAGTCTGGAATGAGCCTGGCACATGACAACAAGCTGCCTCTAATACCTGGGACCAGGAATCCGCAAAATGTGGGTGTAATAAACACCTGGCTATCTCTTCGAGGATAAAAGCGCGAGTGCTAATAAAATTTGGTGGAGCTGTAGCCGCGGGCGTAAGCTCATTGTACACAGTTATAAACAGTAAAGCTCTAAACGCTCATGGCTTTAGTGGTGGTGAAATTTCAAATTTCACTCAACTCAGTAAAACATTTAATATTACATTGTTTTACTACATTATTACATTCGCAATAAAATTGGTAATTGATTTTCTAACACAATAGTTGCCAATACAAAGTACTATTATTTACTGTTTCGTTTAAGACTTGGTATTGTGTTGTCTTCTCGACAGTGTATGGGACCCATTCTATTTATATCTGTGATTTTTTTAAACATCGTGGACAAAAGCATTCTCAAGATTTTCACTTTCCTTTTCAGATCCCACGTACATAACTTCATATCAGATGTTTAGTCCAGTAAAAGCCCAAAGCTTTTTGCTGCAACTGGAACTGATATTACGAATATTTATAGGCATGTTAACCGCTTACCATTAAACTTGTTTGTTAACTTAATTGTATAGAAAAGGAACATACCACAAGGTTGTTCTTATATGTACTTTTTATAGGGTGGACTTTATTCAGGCTGGGCGATCTAACTGTCCTTGATCCGATCGAACTGATTTTCCATCGCGATTTTTAACTACTCGGTATCGCTCGTATGTTTCTAAGCTAAAATAAATCACTTCTTTTCAGAAGTGATTTATTGGAAAATCAAAAATTCGAAAATTTTGGAGTTACGACGTTTGAAAATTAAGCCATCGATAACAAATTGTTTCTTGGTAACACTGAAAATGTATTATAAAGCCCTGGAAATCCAACAGGAACATAAGACAACGTTATTTTACAACGATCATTTGTACCTAGGAAATAGTTTCTATCTCTGTTGGGCGGTTGAGAGGTAAAATCACTGCACCTAATTATCTTTGACTAATAATTACACAAAAGTCTTGACATAAATAAATACTAAGCTTTTATTCGTTAGCATGAGGCGGTTTCTAACGAAGTACGCTACAATTTAATACAAATACAAATTAAAGTTACCAAAGCCTTAGCTGTCTCCACAAATGGCTATTGACATTTTAATTCTCGCACCTTTCTACATTAGCGTAAACCTTAGCTTTGGTTAGATATTATCTATGATTATATTAAATTTAGAATAAAGGGCCTTAAAGAAATATCAGTGAAACATTATTCTAGGACGACGGTAGACTTAGTTTACTCCACGAGCCGTTGTTGTATTGTGTTGTTGACAATCAAAAGAACAAAAAAGTACATAAAGACATAAACCTGAACTATAACAAGTAATGGTAATGGTCAATATGGTTACAGCGAGATGTAAGGCAAGGGTTTACAATGTAATGGAAGAGTCAACTAGACATTGGTACACTATCAGTTGTCAAGAAACTTTATTAACATTAGAGACGAAATTTATTTGTTCTCTTGTGATATTTAAAGATGAGTAGGTACACTTCTCCATCGGTAGTAACAACATACCTAGTACGTGAGATAATGGTCGGAAGTTATATATAAGTTAAAAGCATTATGCCTATATTTAATGACTTAGGTATAAAAGCAATTTTATTGACAATGCGTTATACCTTTTACAACGCATTCATTAACTTATAACGACAGCTTTTAGGTGGTCCATTCATAATCAAAATACATGTTTTATCAAAGCCACTACATAAAAATCCTTTACAATAAACTAAAATGAGTCAATAAAATATAACAGTTTTAATGTAGGAGAAAATCTCAAAACGATTTATTTGCATCTGCATTAAACGACGTTTGAAAGTGACATCTGTCGGTTGTAAATGTGCAACTTTCCATTTTAGTTTTTATCGCCTAGTGCCAAGTAGATTTATATGATTGTAATGTGTCTGCCTACATGTTTAACGATAGTTAGCTATCTGATGGGGTTTTATACAAAACTATACATCATTATAAGTACCTAATGGGTATTTAACTTCTAAAGAAATACATAGATAAACTATTGCCTTTCTCCCTTTTTGGGTAGAGACACTGGCCAAAATTTTATTTAGACATAGACTCAGAGTATGTTTTAAATATTAATATTTTATTAGAACCGGGATGATTTGATTCGATTAGAAATTTAGATGTACATATAACAATATAATATAATGAAGAATAATAGCGGTTCAGTGGTTATAAAAAGTGATTTACACAAAATAATATCGCTATTTACGTGCTTACAATTCAACGTCTTGTGGTATGACTCGAATCTTTAGAAGTATTTTGAACCTCAAAAATAGTTAACATAAGGCCGTATGTTTAACAAAAATCAATGTAAATGTAGAAAAATAATGTACTAATTGAGTACTTCCCATAACAATTGGTATTCAATGGGTACTTATGCAATCGATTTGTTTAAAGGCAAAGCTCTTGGTAAATAAAAAAAAACAGCGGTAAATTGGTATTATTAGGTTTTCTAGACAAAGCCATATAGGAAAGGAAACTGGCTATTTTTGCCAAAGGGTTTTTGTATTCGCCTTTAGGTCTGCACCAGTTTTAAATTTTCAATGAGATCCGTCTCAAATGAAGAGCCACCCTACAGTCGGTCTTCTGTATGAACCTTGGACCTACAAAAGAACGTGAGCATTGCTAGCATAGTACTTTATACCTGCTAATATACTCTAGCTTCTTGATCATGTACTAATCACTGTGTTAACTTCGCTATCGTGATTCAGGATACTTTCTTCGAGGCAGTTTAGCCAATTAACGCTAGATGGTAAATGTGTATTAAGGCATTTCTTTTTTTAAATAAGACGATACTGGCCAACATTCTTCATCTATTTCACAACTACCCACCATACAAATTAATTCAAATAACAGAAGCCAAACTATTACCATTGATTATGCGCAATTGTATTCACAATGTACTACATACATCATTCGGCTCTGTCTGTGGCGTCGTACGAGAAAGCCAATGATTTATGACCGGCGTGTTCGAAGTATAACACGTTGATTTTCTATAGAAGTCATTGCTTAATGATGCTTCATAGGGTTGGAATAACTGTATCGAATGGCTAAGTAAAAGTAGGACGTGTTTATGTTCGACATAATTAAGGTAGGAAGTTGTTCAGTGATTTTCACTGATATTGAAGCCTTAGGTTTAGTTTTCACCATTACGTTGGTGAATAAGCAGAAGGGGCCTATGCCACGGCTGGTTGACAGTGGGAGTGCCAATAAACAATTGTGACATCAACGGTGCCAGTTGTTGTGTGGCAATTCTTTCAGACAATGTCTACCGTTAAGAAAGATTCGAGACGAGTTCCCGTTGACATAGGGCTGCCATCCGTCCGGGTTTCCCCGGATTTGTCCTAGTTTAGAGGGCGTCCGGGGAGCGTCCGGGCGGGGTTTTTAAAATTATAATTATTAAATAGACGAACCGTTTAATTTAATAAAAAAAATGGGATCAGCGTTATTTTTAAGGTGTCCGGGAAAGAATCTCGATTTTACACATGTGTCCGGGATTTTTAAAGAGCTTGTCCGGCGCCGGCAATTGAAGTGATGGCAGGCCTACGTTGACACAAAGGGAATTTATTGCACTACGTTTGCAGTTAAATAAACATAAAAACTAGCTACGTTTTATTCATTTCATAAGACAACTCCTTTTTTTTTGTGCGTGTGGAAACCCCCTCGGGCCGTCACCCCACCGGGGTTTTCGGTGGAACGGTGTGTCGGAATCGAACCGACTAAAACCGACTAAAACCACACGGTGTGCCGTACTGCGCCTAAATTAGGAGGGATCCGGGAACAGCTTTTATTAAGACATCCGGATCATAAGACAACTCCTGCTCTAAGGTAACGGCAAAAATGCCACAACGTTCTAACTTTAAGATATTATTATTATGTGAGTTTGTTTATTATGCTGTCAGGCTTTCTTTACTAAACCAATCGTCATGAAATTTTGCATACGCGTTGTTAAGGATACAGAAAAGGACATACTTAGGTAGAATACCTGAAGTAATTAACTAAATCTACCGAAACCGCCGACAATAGCTAGTCAACTATAGGAAATAATTTTACTATGTAGATTTCTGCGATAGCTTTGTGAAATTGTACAAACATACAAATACAAAACAACTATCAGTCTATAAATGATACAAATAATGTAGGAGTTGAAGAAGTAGTGTTGTTGCGATAGCTAAAGTCTATCGATAGTATCGTGATACTATCGATACAATTACATGGCCTTAAAAATCAGTCGTAATATCGATAGTATCGATATACAACATTAAGAAAATACGGTTACAAGAGATCGATAGTATGAATACTACCACTAGTATTAATTGCATTACTATCGATAGTATTGATACTATCGATAATATTACTTTTCGATACTATCTGTAGCATTATACTATCAATATTATACTTCTACCGATCTTTAGCAATGGTATTTTTTACCGTTGTCTATCGATATTATTGAATCTGTCCATATTTTTGAAAGCAATATTGAAAAGGTTACTATGTTTAAGGTCAACTATCGATAGTAAAACTATTGCAATCAATTGTTCAATTTAGTGTTGTTGACAACACTAAATTGAACACAAAACAGTAGCATTTGATGAGGTGACCATTTAAGCCTTTGCGCCGTTCAAACAGTTATTTTATTACAGAGGAAGCAACGTGTTGTACCTAATGACCCTGGTTGTAAATTTATATGGATAACCGTTTGCCATCACTTAGGCCATATTGTTGTTTTTATTTAAAATGTACGCTA
Source organism: Callimorpha dominula (assembly GCA_949752705.1). Lineage (NCBI taxonomy): Eukaryota > Metazoa > Arthropoda > Insecta > Lepidoptera > Erebidae > Callimorpha > Callimorpha dominula. The sequence goes on along the minus strand of OX457001.1, from coordinate 3,423,071 downwards.
TGTTAAAAAAAACTGTTTTTTTTAGAACTTTTTAATGCGTTATAATTATAGGAATTAACGCGATCACGAAATAGGTATTACATACCTCTGAATTGCCTGACGTTTAACCAGGTTGCACTGGTCGTGGTCGCTGGCTGATTGGCTCAGTAGTGGATGGTGGACGTCCTCCGTCACCGAGACCGTCGCGTCACCGCCAGTGCAACCTACGATATGTAATACCTAATATACCTATTTCGTGATTATATCATGGAACGCGAAAGTTCAAAAAAATTAAATACATTTCTAAAAAACGCCAATATGTATGTCTGTAGTTCAAACCCAGTTAGACACCGCGAGTGAAAATAAAAGTCATCAAGGATCACTGCCTATCTCTGTAATAACTATTAGTCTCTGTGTAGTATATACAGGCTGTTACAGAAATGTGCGCTTTAAGTTATTTACGGTCGTACGTATGGTTATGTATGGTCATATTTAAGGGTCGTATATCAGACCGATTAAATATGACCACTTCTTTCTGTAGCGCCTTGTATATTTACATACATACCAACTGTTGCTCACGATTTCGTTCGCGTGGAAATAATAATACTAATAATGGTGTTAAATTAATTTTCTTTTTTTTGTTTACAGGTAAACACAGTTAAAGTCGCTTCGTAATAGTACCGAAGTATTATGACGTCAAATAAAGGTAATCGTCAACTATCCCAGATAGCTAAAACTTCTGTCTGGTGAAACCAGTAGCGTTAATAAGTTACTAGTTATGTAACTATGCGTGTGATTGTGAAGTTCTAGATTTGATTAATTGAGAATTCGAAGACTTTTTAGGTTGACTGGGAAATCAAGTTTATATGTCAGTCTAAAACTCAAAAATACCTATTTGCACTATAGTTAATTGCAAAAACCTAGAAATAAAGTAAATTTTTTTATGCCTATATACAGATTGTTACAGTAAAATGTAGTCATATTTTAGAGTTATATAGTTTCTGTTATTCATGGGCCTTCATAGGTAGTCTTCATGGGTATTCATACATCCCCTGAATAGAACTAACAAAAATTGTGATTTTTTGATTGATCGTTAAAGCTAATATTCAGTAGAAAAAGGGCTGACACGAATGAAACTATGCATGAGTATATATACTAAGAATGTTGATGGAATGTCCCGATTCCTCAAAAAATATCTGCATAAAAATATTGAAAATAAAATCATTGAAATTGACATGAAAATTCATAATATGTTGTTTAGAAATGTACAACTTCACTAAGAAAAGTATTCTCTAAAGAAAATAAAATGTGTAAATGTTTTTTTTCATAAAAAAAATTTCAAGCAAAATCAAATATTTGTCAGGTACACATAACGCTCCTAAAATTTGACCCCAGCTTTTTGTAACATCCTATAGAATGAGTAATTAATTTTTAACAAAATATTTTTAATACAATATTAAATTTCAGAAAAAAAAACACATTGATAATATTTAAACTACATTGCGGTTTCTCTTAATAATGGTTTGTTAATGTGGTAATCTGTCAAAACTTGATGCAAATCGAAGCGAACAATATTGTCGTAAATTGCTTCAGTTTCGTAGTACAGCCGTTTTTAGCGTTTCTCCGTACAATTTAGCGATTAGCGCTGTTCATTCTTAACAACATAAATTGAGTGTCGGGAAATGGACAACGGATAGAGGCATGATAATTTGTACTATTTACACTTTATTATGATGAGAAAATCTCATAGATATTGTCAACGTTTCGTGGTTTTTAGTTCTCCACATGATATTCTTAATAATAAAATATTTTTTTGGAAAATAAATAGTATTTCGTTAGTTTAAATTTTCCATAAAAATAATAGTAGGTGCTATTTATTCCCTCCACTTTGAGGATACCAGATTTCTTTGATTAAAAATTGCGTCCAATATTGACTGAATCAGCATTATTACCCGATTATTTTTATAGATACTGACTTACTGTTTCTTAAATATCATAAAAAATTATATCTTCTATCCTCTATCTGCCAAAAAATCGATAAAGGAATCGATTTAGGACATATTAAGAGTTTTAATCGAATACATAATATCCTTTAATCGTAACGCTGCTGTCTTTGTTTTGCAACACTTATGCCGCGTTCCAATAAACAAAAAAAGATTCGTTTTGCTTACGGACGGTAACATTTTCGTTGAAAATTCAACGAAATTTTACCGTTCGTAAGCAAAACGAATCGTTTCTTGTTTATTGGAACGCGGCATAAAAATGCTAGCGACGTCATTATAGGTAGACAAAAGACTTGGTTGTCATCCTAATCTATAGCTGTGCGTGGAACCAACAATAAAGCGGCCGAAATGTATGTGTAATACACCTCTGCCAACTCTCTTAGTAGCATACAGGTGTAAGGATATAAAGAAAAGTAAACTTAAGATCAACGAAGTAAAATTCAATATTTAATAGTAGTTGCGAATTTTAAATGATGTCGTAAAACTGTTCTGCTCAATGCTCCTAGAAACAACTTAACGAGCATCGTAAGACACCATAAACCAATAACTCAAGGCATTATACACAATAATATAAAATAATAATAACTAATAAATTAACAGGCTTTACACTAAGTCGAGTTTTCAACACAAACACCTTTTTAGTAAATACATACAAGACATAATATATTATGAATGCGCTTAAACTTACAATACATCACCCAAGCCTTTGTGAGCACAGTATTTATTTTAAACCAGTACTTACTTCTTAAGTTTCTACACAACAAAGCATGGAAATTAATTAGCAGTTACTTTAACGGTAAAAGAAGCTGAGAGTTCTCAATATATTTTTTTTTATTATACCAACTCTGGAGCACACGTCTTCAGCACATACAGCTGTCGCACCGCGGTATAATCGGCGGTACGTTTCCCCCGTCATCCAAAGTCCAGTTGGACGCAAAGAGAGAGCCCAAAAGGTCGGCTTTCTCCTTCGTCATGGGCCTACAAATTATCTCCCATGTGCAGGGGTGGAAGGGATGGTCTACAGAAATTCCCCTGGACAGCTTTGGCAAGAGACCAAAATGCACGAGTTCCAGAAGGGAGACTCAGCAGTCTCTCACTAATATTGCCGATGTGCTCCGACTTCACCCTGGCAATGACTAACTAGTGGTGGTAAAGTTATTCAGACAGAATCGGAGACCCTAACCCTTCCCTCTTCCCCCCCCCCCTCATCTACCTCCATACTTTCCGCCCTCCCCTCTCCCCCTTAGCAACGCACTTGTGACTCTCGAGTTGCAGGTGCCCATGGGCGGCGGTAGTCACTTACCATCACGTGACCCGCCTGCGCATTTGCCCCATAAGATACCTATACCATAAAAAAAACAAGTTTGCCTTAAAACTAGTCTCCCATTTATTAAGTTGTCTTATGAGTTTGTGTCTGCCAATCTTGAGGAACGACTGCCGTGCCGTAGTTCCGGCAGCCTAGTCGCACCTTGTTATATGTCAAAGTTAATGTACTTACCATAGAGCTTTTAATATATAAAGCTTTTATACTTGCTGAATGTAATGTTAGGATAATAAGTTATATTAAGTATTTTTTTTTATTGTTGTACGTTTCTGGTGTATATATAACTACTTGGACTTTATTATTTTATATTCCAAGCCTCTAAGTACTTTTGTACTAGATTTAATTATAATTCCGTCTAGTCATACATGAGACTACGATATTGTCCCCAGCCGCGTCTTTTTTAAGATTAAAACGCTAGGTTCTCAATTCGAAGTGGATATTTATTTTTTTGAGATTACTTAACTTTGAGATTGGTCCGATTTTGTTCATTCCTTTTTATTATTAGATGTAGTGTACTTCGAAATTCACACCATCCACATTTGAACAGAAATATTCTTCGCTTGGTGTAGTGAGATGGGGTTAATTGTTTTTAAATAAAACTTCAAATAAATAACACACATTCGTCTTGATTTAAATAGGGGATGATGGATTTTAGTATCGAACAGACATAGAGACAAAAGATCATACTTGTTAACAAAAAACTATCTCTAAATTTTAGTTAAAGATGTTGATCATGTTTTTCAAGTAGTATCCGTAATTTTGCTAACTGAATAACGTCTTAACTCGTTCAGAGTCAGACTAAACCACAGAATACATAATAGTACTAGTAACTAAACGTCTAATTGGTTTGCCGAGAAGGGACGACTTCTCTTGGAGGGGTTTGTTACATATCAATGTATTTTCACACAGAATCTCGCTAGATTTTTTTGAATTACGCGGCTTTTTTTTATGGCATAGGGGGCAAACGAGCAGACGGGTCACCTGATGGTAAGTGACTACCGCCGCCCATGGGCACCTGCAACTCAAGAGTCACAAGTGCTTCGGTCTTAAGGTGAGAGTAGGGGAAAGGGGGGGAGAGGGAGATTGTGGTTAGGACGAGAAGAGGGGAGGAGGGAGAGTGCGGGTAGGGGGAGAAGAGGGGAAGAGTGAAAGGTTAGGGCCTCTGGTAACCTCACTCACTTAGCGAAAAGCAGTGCATTCATTGCTTTATTGCCGGATTTCTGTGAGGCCGTGGTATCACTCCGGTCGAGCCGGCCCATACGTGCCGAAGCATGGCTCTCCCACAATTGGGCTTAAAAGATATTACACTCACTCACGACTTAAGAGACACGAAATTATAATATTAAGGAAACTTCCACAATTGTAAACAATCTGTATTAATTATACAGTTTTATAGAAGTATTTACAAGCGGCTTTGCTGGTATGTAGGTTATTTGCCGTGTATAAGTTGCCATATGTTTATTTTTTATCAGGGATGCATTCTATCTAAACGCCAAATATCATCTAAACCCGTGCAGCAGTTTACGAATCAAGGAGTTACACATACTAACTCAAACATACCATATATGTATAGACACTCTCAACGACTTTTGCATTTTATAACATTGAATGATGAATTATGAGAATGATTTCGTTGCATTTTATTGCAATCCTGATACAGAATAACTTCTGATAATTATTTTTCAAATGCTTAACTTGAATTAGTCATTGCTCTGTAGACGAAGCGATGGACATGTGACATAAAGTAATAGCCATCACAGTATTGACCATCACACGTAATACTGCATCTGCAATCTCCAGTTCAAAGGTTGGTTTTATTAATAGCTGATTTCTTAATCCATATATTTTATAGTGTTTAACTTTCTATGTTATGGCTAATAAACGTTAAATTTATGTAGTAACGTGTCTATGGTTTAATTATGTGGTATTATAAACACATTAAGCTGGATCCACGTATGTATCGCTCAACCCAAACGTCGTATTTGTGTTGTTCACGCGACTCTTGATCGTACATACTCGTACATATGTATGTGAAGCTACGCAATCGCCATACGCCACACTTTACCAAGTATACAAATTTACAGTTTACTATGATTGTTTTCAAGTCAAATCTTTCCTTACGGTGCGCCAGTGTCAAGAGAGAGAAGCTGTTTTTTTTTTCAGAAAAAAATCAACCAACTTGTTAGTTTATGTTTTGTTCTTAATAAACTATTATTATAAATAAAATAGTTATTAATTCTCATACATTTTATTTAACCAATGACAACATATTTGATCGAGGGGTGACCACTGACTATTGTTTATTTATTTGACAGGTCATCATCATAATCTAAAGATCATGAGATTAAAAACTAGTGGGTCTACAACAAAGTATATACTACATATTTTATGGGAAACTATGGAGTACACTACTTGGACCGAGCAGATGATACATACGTGGACCCACCTTTAAAGCTTTACAATGCATTGGTACATCTGTCCGCATCGCAGTGAAGAAAGAATAACATAACAACACTGTATGTGTTAAGTTACTTTCTAAGCAAAGTCTAACAAATTTGCACACCTTTCTGTAAAACAGTATAAAATCTCGATAAATTACATAAACAGGAGAAAAATTTAAAGCTGTATGAGAATAGATTTTAATCCTTTAATCGACTCGATCGTATCGAATCGATCGGATCGAATCGAATACTTTAATCGAATGAAGCCTTTAATCGACTTTTTGTTTGATCTAGAGGGGAGGAGAACAAATACAATTTTGGCGATAACTCTTTTAACCATATACCTCTGTATACATCGCGCCTATCTTTTGCTAAATATAAGCTTTATATTATGTATTTACAAACACTAATTCTGCGATATCACTAGCCTTAATTGAGCGCGGGCGTAACGTCGTCGCATAGGTGCCGATATTTTGTCTCGTCTACTTAGCAGATGCTATGCGAACAGCACGTACAACTTCGCTATTAATTGCGCATGATGGTAGCATGTAAATTGACAAGAACCAAGCAAATCAATGCTTCTGCGTTAACACTCTCATACACGTTATACATTGAATTATCAGCTTAACATGAAGTAAAGCTACTGTTAGAAAACCACTTTAAATCAGGAATAAGAGTACTAGCATATTGCTGTGTCTCTGTCGGTGAATAGTGTCGCTGGAGAATAACCAGTGATAGCCCTGCTGTCACGAGGGTTATAATAGCTTTCCATCAGACGGTCCTAGGGCTTGTTTGCCAAACTGTGGGATTATTGTAGGTTAAGTCGTTCAAAAGAGATTCCATTACACATATTGAAGTTACCCAGTTGTGCCCAAAAACTATTCCAATGTCATTTCGTAGTTGACAATCCTGTACTTCTGAAATTATAATGAGTTAAAAGTTGAGCAATATGTACATGTACCGTTAAATGAGAGGTTTACTTCTCAAAACGTTTACTTTAAGCCCAATACACGATGATTACAAACAGTATTGTCAAATATAAAGTCCTTGGAGTTGTTACACAGCAGGGCGCCACGTGACAGCTCGATACGAATCTCTCGTTAGCTCTTGATTACAGACACTATAAAACTGACAGAGGTTAGGGTTGACAAATGATTGACAAATCAAATAAAAAAATCTTTAAATAAATTTAAATAACCATAAAATTAGGTGACTAATTTATTCTTTCTTTTGTTTGCTTTATTTATCAGATTTTTTAAACAACATACAAATTGGTTTAAGTTATAATAAAAAACATTAGCTTATTTATAACATTGTTTTAAGGACCTACATCTATCTGTTTACTTAATTTAAAAGACTTATTCAAGAGTGGGAGCCAAGAAATTAATTAAATGTTTCAATCACCACGTTTCATATTTTGACCAATAAAAAGCTGCAGCCTTACAGAGTGAACTATTTGTTTGTATCGACTGTTTATTGAAGGTTATTTGTAACAACATTTTGTAGAAAATTGATACAAAATAACGAAATACAATATTTTTCCCTTGCATTGGTAAGCGCAGCGGTTTTACATCCTATTTTTAATTTATTGCAGACAAACATTTATCTTACTACCATTATAAATGCGATAGTTTTGATAGATGTTTGTCAGAACGGCTAAACGGATCTAGATGAATTTTGACACAGAGATAGATTATGGTCTGGAATAGCTCGAAAGAGTCGCGGGCAACAGCCTATAACCACTAGACACCGACTACAAAATTCAAAAAACCTCAATTCTACTGACGTTGATACACTTATGCTATTCAGAATAAAATATATTTTATTTATGTAGATCATAAGATAACAGTTACATGCAAAAGGTTAAAAGTTACATTTAAATTTACATTACGTTACGTTACATGACATACGTTGATCTTAAGTTTATTTTTCTTGATATCCTTACAGCTGTATGCTACTAAAGGGGTTGGCAGAGGTGTATTACACATACATTTCGGCCGCTTTATTGTTGGTCCACAGCTATAGATTAGGATGACAATCAAGTCTTTTGTCTACCTATAGTGACGTCACTAGCACTAGTGTTGCAAAACAAAGACACCGCCTTGTATTAACAGGTTCGTAATGCAATACACGTGTTGCCCCGTAAAACTCATGATCAATCTTTTTTTAACGATATACATCAACTAGCATAATGCTGTAACATACACAGAACACACTTCTTCTGTGTTAAGAAAGACGCGTGGCAGCCCTAATCCTTGTTGCTGCAATACTCCGAGTTCGTGCGAATCGTCGTCGACGAATTTTCCGTCACGATCACCCTTTAGATTCGAATCTTCTGGGAACCATCACCTAACTTTGGATGCGAACTTCTCCGAATTTTATGCACTATTAGTTCATGCATGTGGATCGAGACTTAAGGGTACTTCGTTAACACATCTTTGAATGTTTTCTTGTTGTTACCGTGCATCTTGTCTCAAGTCACGAACTCGTACTATTCTTTGTATATTTCCAGACATTATTTAAATCCTAGACAGGATTTCAATTATAGTATAGGCATATCAAATCCTTGAAACTAATATTGACAGTTCTAAATTTCCCTCAACTAGTAATATTTTTTATTTGGGAATAAAAATCGTACTAAACTCGTAATTCAAGCAGAATATTATGCAGTAATTGAGTAAAACTTATGCAAAATGCTCTGCTATTTAATTCAAAATGACTGATACTGATTCCTAAACAAATACAGGCTCCCGCTTTAATTTGTTAGTTATTTAGTATTTGTAAATAATAGTATTTAGATTATTATAATAAAAATAACTTGACATATCTCACACACGGCTGTCGATCCCAAATAAATACACGTATACATATACGTCTAAATACATACATATTACAGATAAATTATACCCAGACACAGAACAAATGATCATGCAATTTGACGCTGCTCACAGAACTATTTGTCCTGGGTGGGAATCGAAAACACAACCTCTGGCTCAGTAGTCTGGGCAGCGTTAAATTGTACTATGATTGTCTCTGCTCATTTCACTATCGATTTGTGTATTTGCTATATATGTGTCTATAATTTATTTATGAGTTGAGAAGCAAGTTCACGGCTTGCCTAATCTCTGTTAGCGCACTTCTTAGTACACACACTACAGCTAATTAATGAACAAGAAAATTGCTCGTACCTTCTTGTTATTTAATAATATTCTGAGATCAATGCGACAATTCCCGTAGTTAACGCTCAGCTCAAATCCTAACAGTTCAAACGAAACCTCGACCATTGATGTCCGCCTTACTTCCTCGAAGACACAATAGCTCTTACACAAGTTAGTGAAAGAGTAGTGAAAGTACATTGGAGTGTTTAATGCCCAATAATTCCACGCCTGAAACTAAAACCGTATATCCTTTCGTGACTACGTTTGTATAACCGGTACTAGGAAACGCTTCACCTATTAGAAAGTCGGTTGTATATATTCAGGCAAAGTTACATATTTTACAGTTAAATGAAGGCGGAAGTTGAATTCAGGGGGTGATTAATTTTATAGTCTGTCTAGTCGAGCTAGCACTTCAACTGGTCGCCTACCTGGCCAAACTTCGAGCAACATTTTTTCTAATATCTACTCTAAACGTCGGGCGCAGCAGATTACTGCTAGAATTGTAAAATTGGAAAGACATACCAAAAAGGATAAGATTGGAAACGATTCCACAAGTGTCTATAGGAACTGAGAGTATGTATCGTATAAAAATCAGACTCCATTCCAAACACGAAGGCAGACAACCGATTGACTTTGGATTATAACACTGCGTCAAACTTCAATACGCGCGCAAGATCAAAAAAATCAAAAAAGAAAAGGACAATATTTGTCTTGACAATTATCAAACAGACTCCTCAACATGCACCATTATAATAATACACATATCGAAGAAAATGCACTTTCTAATGAACAAATATTTAATACGTTCCAAAATTGGAACACAGGAACACGAATCCAATGCGTTCAAATTAAAATGTTCCAAATATGGTATAGAAATTTTAAGTCATATTCTGAAATGAGAGGATGGAATTAATTAGTACCTATATAACTAATTTGGTTGAAATAAAACCATGCACTTTAATAAAAGTAGTCGACGACATTTCTCACGCTTCGGAGATGATTATTTCATGCTGTGTTTTGTTGTGTTCGTTAGGAAGGCGAGTTGGTATTCTAGTTAGTTACTTGAAAACAATCTTTGTAGCAGTTAATTTTGAACTTTAAACTCATATTTTCAGGTTCAAAATTACACTGCTACTTTTGAGAATATGGTTAGACGAATGGCGCAGTGCTTAAGTGATCACTTCGCAAGTTGAGTATTAACGAATTAATCGCAACAGCGCACATGAGATAATTATTTGTGTGATTCACAGATAGGTGCTCGAAATTTGTCATGAAAAAAAAAGTTGTTGATGGTAAGGATAATAGGTGTTCTTATGCTACTTAGGTATCTTACAAGTAGACACGCACAAGTACGCAGAAGTAAAAGAAAATTCGGCACCGTTTGGGTACAGCTTGTAAGTGGTTTCAACACTTTTGGTATCACTCGTTTGATATTCATGTAACTTTGTCAACTTATTTCACCAGAAGCACTGCAACACTACCCTACTAATTGTTGTTATGTTACATCGCACACACTGGCACTATTACAGAAACAGAAGTTGTAATTAAAGAATTAAAAATTACTAGGCGATTATAAACAGGATAAAAACGCTTGGGATGGAATTGTAATAGAAATCTAATTTGAGCTAATATGTTTCTTATTTTCCATCTCTCATGTTTTTCTTTTCTTCTTTTTAATTTTTTCCTCAATTTTCAGTTTCCATAGTGTCATATTCTTTTTCTAGTTTATTCACTTTTCATTTTAAAAACATAATAGCACACAACAAAATGATGTGATATTTACTGAATATTGTTGAAACTGTCTGGTTTTTCTTTTTTAAAAGAGTGGCCGTGAGTTTGTTTGCCCGATTTCTTCTCACAAGGCTCAACCATTTGGAAATAGGCGGTTATAGATCAAAACAGGCCGATGTGAAATTATGTTATCCATTTTCTTTTCTTTAATCATTTTACATTTGACGAAGCAAACTATTGTTGCGGTGACTCTGTGTGTGTTGATCTATAATTTTTAATTATAATAATTATTTATTAAATCGACGATTCCGAAAAATTGATGGTCAATTTTATGAAATAAAGATTTTTTTTTGAATTTTGAATTTGAAATAGTAATTAATTTCCAAAGATACTATTTCGTTACAAATATTGGCATTAATAATATATCCCTGTATTTAAGCTGGTGTAATTCAAACAGAACTAGACATTAATTCAGTCGGAGTCTACCGGCAGGCTAATTACGATTAACGACTCACGTTTTACCAATAATATTTCATAATATTTTGTGGTTTACAACTAGTAAATAATAAGAACACATTACATAAATTAAATTTGTAACAAATAACTGGACGGATATAATCAAAGTAATTAGCCTCTATTATTGTTGAACTTTATGACAATCGAATTAATTGTTGTCTAATAATATTGGAAATCAACCATGATTTACTGTTAGTTTACGTTTGCTCTTGTTGCAAAAGCCAGACAATTTACAAATACGTAGCTAGAATAGTAAATACATTTTTCTTATGCCTCATATCGGCAAAGTGGCACTTAATCTAGCTAACAGCTGTAAAGTGTAACTTGCACGACGTCACCATATCTCATGGACCTATTTTTTACGTGTGGAAATCTTCATGTGATAGGTACAATCGGTGAGGCCACATGTCGGAGTTGAACCGACTAAAACCACACGGTGTGCCATACTGCGCCTAAAATAAGTGGACCGTCGGTGCTACGACGGTGTGTTCGAAACAGTCCTACCTCATGGCCCTTTGGCAATCGTACTCAACTGCAAAACACAACATTAAACATAAAAACAATATTCTATAGCAGTGCTCTTTAGACACGTGTTCTTCTGTTGAGTGGGTGTTCTTCTGGCGTAAAGAGACTCTACGGTAAAACTGAAAAGGCTTCCAAGGCTTCAAAGCAACATACCTACGGCTGACCTAGTGGTAAGCAATTACTGTGAGTGTCTTCGCTGAAACTATGTAATTAATTGCGGTTACACATGAACCTCACATTATTCTATGATTCTATACTTTAAGATAAGGGCTGAGATCTTGTATATTAATAATAACTTAAGACACATCACACACGGCCGTCTGATCCCAAACTAGGCAGAACCTGTACTATGGTAACCAGACTGCTGATAAACATACTTATATATTGCTAAATACTATACAAAATATAAATAAATAACACCCAAATACAGAACATAATAATCAGCCTGCTCATCACACAATTACTTGTCCTGGGTGGGAATTGAACTAAAGACCTCTATCTGAGCAGCTAGGATCAGTAACCATCAAACCGGCCGTAGATATCTATTACAAACATCTAAGTAACGAACGCCAATTATCCCTCATTTAGAACAACTGTTTGTGTATACACAAATAATTATCGAACCACATTGTGAGTTGAGATTACCTCATTTTTTTATTACATTTATATTTGCTTTAAACTATTTATAAATGTAAAGTGTAAGTGGCTAGCCTAGTAGTTCTAGTCACTATCTCCACTTTAAATGTATATGTAAACGCAGCACCAAAAAATCATGGTGCACATAACGAAATGTATTTGATGTTGATAAGTGCAACCCACGCACTGTCAGCTCTTTATATTTTGACAGTCAAGTTACAAAGTCCACGTTTTCCATATTTCAAAAGCAAATAAACACATCGACGTTTGTGACTTTACAATGTACTATTTTCGAGAAAGTTGAAATTAAATAAACTTTCTAAGATATTACGAAAATTTGTATCTTGAAATGTAAGTTTTATATTTTTTTACAGCCTGCTGCTTTCTACTCGAAATCATGGGTAATCATGCCTAATTGCAGGGCTGCCAGTAAGGACAACTTATTTTATACCGCCGAGTCTCAGAACTGATACAAAATCGCGTACACAATCAGTGTTAATCCGTTAAATGCTAGTGTAGCTAGCAAGATATTCACGAATATAATTACTACCCGATCTCAATATATAGAAATTTCCATAATCATCATGTCGACGCGACGCTATGTCCAATAGCACGCTATGCTAGCTATGTCCAAATAAAATAAATATAAGTAGCATTTGATTGGCCTGTTGGTCTAGTGGTTAGTGACCCTGACTGCTAAGCCAGAGGTCGTGGGTTCGATTCCCACCCAGGACAAATAATTGTGTGATGAGCACGATCATTTGTTCTGTGTCTGGGTGTAATTTATCTATAATATATATAATATACATATATATATCTATATATTTAGAAATATATAAGTATGTTTATCAGCAGTCTGGCTACCATAGTACAGGCTCTGCCTAGTTTGGGATCAGACGGCCGTGTGTGAGATGTGTTGAGTTATTATTTAAGCAACACCTACGTGAAGATTCAATCCTTTTAAATCCCCACTCATCTAATAATGAATACATAATCATAAAATCAGATAGATTCAACCGAATGATTTCCATATGCAATTGCTGTCGGCTCTGCATGCGTTCACGCCGCCGTAAATCTCTCAAGCGCTGTATGGATCTATAGATCATTCGGACGGGAAGATGTATAGGTTGTGAGGATTTCTATCTGTCAAAAGGTATTGGAAACCGTGCAAAGAAATAATACTTGTATATTAATTTAAAATACTTGTTACTGATAGTTTTGTGTAGACTCTAGGACATTGAGGCTCGAAGGACTATTGTTATTACTTATGGTACCCTATTGTAGTTAGTCTGTGCTGATTTCATCTATAGCCTCAACCTATACTTATACACAAGTACATCTTAGTATTAAATAGTTTATCTATAATCCGATTATTTTATCCCACTTCAGTTAAAATAATTTAAAATTTATAATGTATATTCTATCTACATCTATCTTTTTTCAACAAAACCTGATTTACTTTTCTTTATTGTTTAGGTACCTGAACCATAGAGGAATCTCGTCTGTGTTCGTGAGTTATAAAATGATATTAAAATAAAATTACATAATAACATGATAGTAATACGGTTGTGGTCTAATTTCAAAGCTTTGCTTACCCTTAGACTCCTTTAAACCAATATAATATATGTAAGTCATTCAAAATAGGTGCAGAATTGTTTTTGAATTGTTCCACATCTAAGCAGCTACACACAAACGTAGCTCACTAACAAGAAATATTAATAATAATATTGCAAGTATAAAAAACTTTTAACTAAACAAATAAGACAGCAGTAGTTGAGGTTATTTGCCGTCTAGTGGGACTCTCTGTTCTCTGTATTATTAGATACTAATCCCCGGACATTTCAAAAGAAGAAAAATCTTAAGATGTGGGATTTCATTACTTATTTTCCAGCGTAAGTCGTTTAGATACGTGAAAAAAAATTGTAGTCTATCCGTGAGTACAATCATAGATATTATAGATAGTCGATCGAAATCTAGGGCATTTTAAGACTCAATATAACCGAGGATGAAATAAAGATGAAGAACTAGTGGTCAATTTTGAAAACACTAACAACCTTTGTTTAACTGATAATTAACAATATTAATTCATCAACCATAATGATTAGATTCTTCTTGCATCATTACCCCGTAATTACTCCAAACATAAAAACCAACTAGTATCCAACACCATTACACTAACTATTAACTAGCGTGCGAGTGAGCGAACCGATAAAAACTCATGGGATAGAAAGAGATAGACAAGTAAATTCTAGAAGGCAGGAGCCGTGTATGGCGCTGACTATCCACAATGGTAATATAGTTATTAATTGTAGCAATTAATTTGACGTGAGCATTCATTAAGCTCGACCTGGGATCAAATTGTTGAGTTTTTTTGTCATTTCCTATGGGAAATATTAATAGGTCTGACATTTCATAAAAAAAGTGCAAATCAGTTCAGAAAACTTTTATTGCGAACTACAGTATGTGTATATACTAATAAATTATGATAACTGTCAAAGTAAAAAATAGTCATAGGCTGTCTGTAAGCTGTTACCAGGGCCTAAAAACTCTGAATACCAATGGTACTTGATGGAAGAGCTATCCTCCTTCTTTTCAATATTCTGACCACCAAGCTACTAGTGCTAGTAAAGAAGTTAGGTTGTAGTTTACTGTACGGGGCAAATACTCTCCACAGTTGGTCAAAAGTAGAATCTGGTTATGATGTAAATAGATTACTAAGGTATGCTTCTATACCTATATATATACCTACCTTGTACAAAGAAATACCACAACAACAAAAATAAACCACAAGTTTTGTTGAAAAACATAAATGTGTAACTAAATATAACTTTTACTATTATTAGAATATAATTATTATTTCTATTTGTGAATTACATTAAAAAAATATTATGGCGTTATTAGGCAACTGTGTATCTACCTACCGATTCGAATTGTCCATTAAACCATGACAAACGTTGATTTTCCATGCTTGTATGGGAATTATAAAATACGTATCGTGTATAGATTTCACTTCCTACCATTGAATAAAAAATAATAGTTGGTTTAGACAAAAAGTAATATAAGACTATTAAACATTAATAAAAGTAACTTTGAAGACGAGTTATTGATTAAATCACGTGATGTTTTGCTGAAAAGTTAGGGTCTTATACGATCTTTATATATAAAGTATTATTTTTAAAGAGGAAAGTAATCCAACTTTTTAGAAAGAGTATTCTTAGCTGATGCTACCGTTGCAGCGTTGGGATGATAAACAGAACTTTAGTATTATTTCATCATGAACTGCGGCCATTTAAGACTAAATTCATTTCGTAAAAGCAGCTTGTAACGAGGCAGGCATATTCCTAGCAATTCTGCCTTGCTGTAATTCGTTTAGAAAATTTTTAATTTCATTATTTAATAATCAAATTTCATATTGTTTTTCACACAATTAAAAAAATCACCATATGTTGTTTACAATATTGTTTTACTTTTAAGGTACGTGTGAAGAAAGGGAATGTAATGTCCCTTTAACACAAAAGGAGGATTCTCGGACCAGATAATCATGAATGACTGACCGTTGTTGATGATGTTATGTTATTTTATTAAAAATATTTGCAGAGTATTGGCTTTGTTCGACGGCACCACATCTGGAGTTCCTCAACGCACGTGGAGTTGTCATTATTTTGTGACCTACATGAGTGCAACATTGTGACTTAAATAAATATCTTATTTTAATTGGTTAAAAAAGACACTGTGCTGAGTGCCGTTTTTAAGAGTTTTGTATTAACAGAAGTATTTATTTTTTTATTAATTTGCTAGTAAAATGGATCACATAATATTACAAGTATTCTTGTTGACCCTTCAGCTAATCTAAATGCTTGTCATAGGACTGGGTCCACGTTGGTAGTGCACTCAGTGGGGTTTGAACCCAGAACTACTTGATTGCAAAGCTTAAAAAGCATCCTTAGCCATTACGCTATTGCCGATTTTAAGTTACTTTGTCTTGGAATATAGAAACTATAAAACCGTGAGAAATAGTTAGTACATTTTACTTAAACTGTACACCGGCGGGTGAGAATGTGTATTAAGTGTGAGATAACGTTGATAGCTCTGTGAAAGCTTTGTTGAATCTTATTCAATATGTTCAAATTTATTAAAACCCCCTGTGGTTGTTGGTAGTCCATTGTATAGATAGTTGACGCTGGAGATGCCACTCAGCCACTTCTTCGACCGAAGCGCTGAAAATTCGGAAGCCGAATGTTTGGCAAACGGTAGGTAACGCGTTTCACCGCAGTTTGTGCGGATGCAATACGCAGCAGTATCCAAACCTGGCAGAATTCGCTAAGGATTATCTATCGTCTCTCGATTGTAGTGTACACTACAACCGAGAGACTAAAAATGGTGAGATGGTATTTTCAGAAGCTAAAAAACATTTTTTATACCAATTAAAACTTACTCGCCTATTACAACTGATAGATTTTAAGCATCAAGACAATAATTTTTATCAAGATAATATGTTTAAGTAAAATATTGTTCATGGTTCGGTATTCGGGCGAATACCAATATTTAAAGAATACCTGACTGAATACCGAATAGTAGCCAAATAGGCCGAATAGTAGCCGAATTATCATGGCACCTCTAGTTTATACTATTTACTTAAATATTACTTGCGTATCAACAAGGAATTGCAATACACTTATATACATAATACGCAACAGGTATTCCTTTGCGTGAGATATCTTTTTAAAAGTTTATGTGCATAAAACGTCTAAATTTACTGCCATTTAGTGTCTCTAGGGTCACATAAAATTTCATACACCACGTTTCATAGCAAACGAAGCAGTGTATTATTCTTTAACAAAATATGTAGTAAAGTATGGCATTTTACAGAGGCCACTAAAGAAGCCAGAAGTTATTATTATCTATACAAACTTCCTGTATTTGTTGTTAAAACGTTAAAAACTAAGTACCTATAATATTGATTTGTCTCGTTACTGTTAAGGAGTATTTTCACTCGCGTAGCCTAATATTTGCCTAATAATAAACAAATGAAGTCGCTTTTTACAGTTATTGCCAATGATCGGTATTTCTTGAAAATATATGTACAAATGTTTGTATGTCTAATGCCCTCCTGAGCGAGCCGCGCATAGCGGTCTACCTTTCGCACTGTATCACTAATTGAGCCTCACAGGACAGAAAAAAAAGTATTGACTTCAAAGTTCAACATTTCATCTAAGGGACGTCAACTTCTGAACTTAACCAAAAAACCTCCACAAAGATCTTGCGATCTTTGAATTTATTCGCGTCTATGGGAACAACCATATAGTATTATTTAAATACTAATTTTTATGGCACACATTAGGAAGACTTTATATATCCGAGTCTACTCCGTAATTAACGTGAACCGCTAAGAAATTTAGGGAAATTGGAGATTTTTAATACTGAAATCTTATTTATAAACTGATAAATTGAAATTGAAAACTGACCGATAAAGCTATTATGTCTATATTATATCTTATGTCTTATAGTATGTTCTTATGTCTATATTATATCTTATGTCTTATAGTATGTTCTTATGTCTATATTATATCTTATGTCTTATAGTATGTTCTTATGTCTATATTATATCTTATGTCTTATAGTATGTTTTTATGTCTATATTATATCTTATGTCTTATAGTATGTTCTTATGTCTATATTATATCTTATGTCTTATAGTATGTTCTTATGTCTATATTATATCTTATGTCTTATAGTATGTTCTTATGTCTATATTATATCTTATGTCTTATAGTATGTTCTTATGTCTATATTATATCTTATGTCTTATAGTATGTTCTTATGTCTATATTATATCTTATGTCTTATAGTATGTTCTTATGTCTATATTATATATATTATGACTATGCTATCGTACGAGAGAGGGCTGGCATTAATGAAACTAATAGTATTTAAAATCGGAAAGGATATTGATGGAATGTTCAGATTTTTCTGAAAATGTCTGAATAAAAAACAAAATCGTTGAAATTGACATGAAAATTCATAATATGTTGTTTAGAAATGTGCTTGTAGAACATTATTTTTCGGAAAAGTATTTTCCGAAAAATAATGTTTTTATTTTTTTAAATCCACTTTTTTTTAGCACAACAGAGCTAAATCAACTGTTAATCGGCTACAAATTTCTTCTTCTTCTTTGACCACACCTGTCTATAACACCCTGTACCTGATACCTGAATAAGTCTATGGTAGAAAAATAAAGAAATTTCATCATCGTTATTCATTTATTCATGGGGATAAATAATTTGAGTTTGAGTTGAGGACTAATTTACTAACACCAGCTGGTGGTGTACGATTGCAAATTGTCATAAACTTCCAATAAACCAATGTCTGTTTAAGTTTACAGCGATAATTACTAATTCGTTGGTTTGACCAACTGCTTTCAATCGTTATCTACTTGAAAAACAGTACATCGATTCTGGAAACTCAACTGAATAGAAGGTTATCGTTTTTGATAATCGTTTTTCATAGAACTTCGTTTAATTCTGTCTAATACCTAAGGAATTATAAAGTATTAAAAAAAATCAATTGATAACCGAAATTTAACTTCGCAGAATTTTAGTTTTATAGCATAATGTGTTCCGTATTGTATCTCCTTGCTGAACTTAACGGTTTGAATATAATACATTTTTAAATGTCTGATCAATGTTTTTATAAAATAAATAAATGAAAATCAAGGTTTCAATATTTGTCCTTTATGCGTTCCGAAACTATTGATCAGATTTTGATGAAACTTTCGTAGGGTATTCTGGGGACGCCCGCGAGGGTTCCTGGCCCAAAAAATTCAAAAAATAGCATTGCAACGCATGCCGGGTGCAGCTAGTATTACATATACATAGTATTATATATAAGTTATGTATATAGTTTATGTATGCATAATGTATATATTATATTATATTTGAATATGTATGTTTATTTATCCATTATATTAGTATATACTACAAGTTGATAGAAGCTTACACTTATTTACCAGGTTTACTGCAAATTTTTTTAACTGTTTATAGTACCTAGTTTCTTCTCAACTAAATGCCTTTTTCTCTTTACTTCTAACTTACACTAAAACTACAAGTTATTCTATTATCTATTATGGATTGTGTCCATCCAAAGGTTGCCTGTAAGAGATCTCTCTTAGCGATAATGTCACCTATTGTACATATCCACTTTGTGTATTTATTTTAAGCAATATGTCGTTGGTGTACAATAAAGATTATTCTATTCTATAAATAATATGTCAAGAGAAGTGTCCTACTTATAATGGCTTTCTGTCTTTGGGATCGTTGCTCCCAAACGGATGGACCGATTTTTATATTGTCAAAAGGAACACTTTTTTGTCCGTCTTTTTCTCGGGGACCCGTGAAGGGATTAAGTTGATATTAATATTATATCTGCAGTCCCTTAAACCTGTAAGAAATCAAGTACGGCCTTAAATGACCGGCCGAAGTTTGCAAAGTTACGGCCTTAATTTAGCTAGGACAACATAACCTATAGGGTACTTCCCATTGATATAGAATCATGAAATTTTGCAAAATATCTCAGCACTAGTATATCACAAAAATAAATAGTAATTACAAACTTGTATTTTGCACTTGGAAAAGTTGAGTTTGTCATTCAGTAAAAAAGGGTAAAAATCTATCTATATCTATCACTATCTACATATAAAATTGTTTGCCTATAGAATCTTCGGTGTGCGAGTCAGGCTAGCACTTGTCCGGTTTTTTTCTATTGAGGTTCAAAAACGACGAAGATTCGACAGCAATATCAGCGGCTGCTGGTTCAAATCCCGCTCAGAGCTAATTATTTGTATTGGTCTGGTGGTGGTGGTGTGTAAACACAAATATGTATAACATATGTACGAAGATTTTCCAAAGCACATACGCCTTTTTTAAAGTATTTTAAAGACAGGGACCAAATACACTATTCACTAAACAAATGCCTAAATCCAAAGTCATTGGTAATTATAGACCATTACACTCGAAACATGATAGTCGCAGCTTCTAATGGATATCTCTATATTGATCCTTGTTCCGTGCCGACACGTCGAATTGAAATTGTCAGATCGAACCTCTAAGAGTGCCGAGCGTGTGCCGAGCGGAAATTAGTGCCGCTCCAGAAGAATCCAAAAAAGAAGAACCCTCGCCGTTTCTCCACTGTTCTCTGTACTAATCAGATAAACAAGCGCTCACTATCACTTCGGACCAGAACAGCACACCAGAACAGTAGCCGAAAGCGGTAACGTCTACCCCAAACGACTCACTTTTGTTGCCCAGGGTGCACCTCACAGAGATGTTCTAGCCAAGCACCCCATGGTTTTCCATAATTACTATTCCAGACCCTAATCTACAAAAATCCTACTTTACCCTTTGTTTTAAAAGGAGAAAGGGTATTCTCATTTACCATAGAACCACTCAGCGCCAGCCCCGGGGAAGAGCGAATAGAGCGGTTGCCCTACTAGACGCCCGATGCCAAAGGGCGCCAACAAGCCAAATGCTACAACTTCCAGCGGAAAATTTAATTTGGAGAACATTTTTTGAGATAAGTTGGTGTGCGCCGCTGGACTTAAAATAATTATTATATTACATACATCGAACATGGATGTTTGATAGGATAAGGCGGTTTTATTATTTAGTTGATTGAAATGAAAACCAATAACGGTAGGATTTAAAAACCAAATTGCAATTTAAATGAAGTGATAGCGTCGAGGAAAGGGCGTTGAAAGAGAATCTCGCTCTACCCTGTTCAAAGGCTAGAGCCGGTGGTGGAATCTCTCACCATTTGACAAAAAATTGTGCCTTTAACGCCTATCCGATTGTATATATAGATAGTGTATGTGTATAATTGCTGATAGCAAACAGTTAATATTAGTCAGTGTGGCGCCGCCAAAATATATGTCGTTTTCGCTATTCCAAACCTTATACGGAATTCCAAACAACATAACATCCACATTTTATCTTATCACGCTGTATTCTAAGAAAGACATACAAAACATGATTACGACGTCTCACTAACCTAAATAACCGAAAATATTCGAAAACACCGCCCAAACATGTAATAACGCGATCTTACAGACGCGTCTAACAAAAAAAATTAACAACTCAGAAATTGATGAGTTCTCAACGAAAATTACTTTAATATCCCCACTGAGGCGTGACCCGAAACCCGTTTAGATGCAGCAAACACAACGATAACCTCTTTAAAGTTAACACAACCAACCTAATGACGATTGAGTTAAAGAACAAATTCGATTGCAAGATTAATGAAGATAATAGCAGATGTAACGTTGCGACAACGCTCGCAAATGGTTTTTTAGCTACAACCGATTTGCGTGAGTCAGCGTCCGTTCTGCCAGACATACCTGGTACCATGACACTATAAAGCATAAAAGATCATGGAACTTTTGTATGCTATTCCATGGGAGGTAATTACCGTGATATGGAATGTCGAGTCTCATAGTACAAGGTGGGTAAACAATTGAGCGGTCGGACAATTGCCATAGTCACTATGTACGGTATGTTACAATACTGTGTGGTGTACGGCGTTGGATCATGGGCTAAAATAGATATTTTTTACAAAGTCTAATTAAAATCTAGATGAATGAACTTTAGTGAACGTTAAAAAACATATGTTTGTAACGAGTTCTTGTCAACACGTGTTGTGTAATTCGGGGAGTTGGTTAGCTGACGAAGTTTAAAAATTTATGATGAAATGTTTTATTAAATTTTAGGACATGTAATTCAAATCTTGAACTCAGAAAATTATAAAACTTTGGATTATTAATTTCCATTGTTAATAGATACCTTAGCTTTCACTACTCATTAGTAAATGTTTTATGTCTAGCAATGTTGTAATAAAACGTGCAAGTAACCAACCGTTTAAGGAATAAAATCACCATATGCGACACGACCGGCATCAAAGGCGTGGGCCATAAGTCAATCAGCCCTAGGTAGTATTGGATGATACTTATAGACATATAGAATGCACCCAGACGAATGAACTTAGGTTTTTACAGAATGACTACCTGGGGACAAGCGTAGAAAAACAAAGATGGACGTTCTGCTATTATGTAGATCATATTTACATTAAATGTTGTTGAATGTTTTTAAATAGAATAATAGTTGTTAGTTTAACAACGAGGCGAACTTTCATCATCCATTTATTAGGGCCAATGGAGAAGAATCGCACTGACTACAGTCACACGTTGTTTCGTCACCTAAAACCTTGCTATTTCTTGGTCGCCTGTTGACAGCTGGAACAACGTTAAAAGCCCTTGGGACAGGACTTGCCTTCTGGTTTAGAGAGGTGCATGAGAAACATAATAGGCATCTATTTTGGGATTGCTTCTATCTATTATATCATTCCTTGCTCTGCACTTCGATAAGAACTTTGCCTAGCCATGGTTAACATAGAACGCGTTATTTGTCGTAACTAAATAAATGTTATTAGAATGAAATATTCACTACAACTATGAACATTATTTCGTAAAAGGTGCGTAACTGTAAATTCTATTTGTATGACGTATGTCGGCATTGTACAAAGCCATGCCTGTAGGTACAATGTCAAAGATCACAATCGACCATAAAACAGACCATAAAAACACTTTTATTACAATAACACCAGAAAAAACTTTAACCTGTTTGTAACTGGGTCTATTCGTTGTTTCCTATTTTAAACAATTGTTCCAACAAATAATATTAAACTTGTAACAGACGTATGTCTATAGGTACATAAATGTTATATTCATATAGCATATATTATGTAACGTGTTTCAGAAAGGAATATTAATATTTTAGATCCGTTACACCGTTACACCGTGTTACACGTTTTCACGTAGCCGTTACAGGGTAGTAAATAAAGTAGCATTAGCTCAAAAAATGTGAATTTATAAAAAACAATTTCGACGATTTTTTAAATTATTTTTTTTAATTTATTCCCTTATAAGTAGTCCGTCCAAGTAGTGTCCGTCTGTGATTTAGAAATAACCTTCTTTTGTAAATCTAAAATGGTGTTTGCAAGTTAACCCGTTATTTTAAGTATTATTTGTTTGTTTTATTCTTGTGAGTAATTTAGGTTTTATTTTATTACAATCAGTAGGATCTTGTAGCTAGAAATTTAGGCTGTATATATATAATTTTTTAAAATAACTGTAGCAATTTAGCTAGGAACTTCGCTCATCCGACTACTACGCAAACGAAGTCGCGGGCAGAAGGCACGTGTTTGATAAACATAGTATATTTATAATCTTCTATATTTTGAATTGATTAAATAATTCGGCGATTTAACTGCTTACGTTTCTAATTAAAATCCCCATTTGGTTGATATCACAAAGATATGAAATAAGTACAAAGCTCCTCTGATAGTAAACCGTTGCCACTAGGGTTGCCAAATTTCTATACGCATACATTTTCAAACTGTCGGGTATTCTTTCAGTTTTTGAGTTGGATATTTCATGAGGGGACATCATATTTCACAACGATACACTGGTATACAGACTTCACAAGACTTTAAGAACCAAGTTTCCTCACATTGTTTTTCTTTATACCAACGAAGTCACTAATATTATACCAATTAGGTCAGCAATGGGTGGTGTCTCAGACTTCTATGATCTGAGTGGTGCAGAGATGAAACAGATTAAGTACATTACACAGCAACTGCATTAACGTTATTAAATGTAGAACGCTACCATTACTTCAAGGCTCAGAAACCTTTGAATCCCACGGATAGTTATATAATTTGATTACTTCCTTCCTTCAAAGCAGCCTCCTTAATAGGATATATTTTTAATTCAGTTTGTAATGAAAAACATTGTAATAAATGATTGCACAGTACATTAAGTTGCCCTAGATAGTTTTATTCGAATAGGTTTATTGCTATTACGAAGATAATGTTACAAGCAAATAAATGTTTAAGTAGTTATACTTACTAAGTTGTTATACTGCCTAATGACTACTAGCTATACCCCTAGTAGTAACTACAACGTTAATGAGTGTCACTATATAAAAACCGTTATTAAATCGTTCCAGCTGGTAATTTCAAGCAAGATAAACAGAAGTAAAGTACTTATTCCCATCAACTCTAAATCGTCAAATGATTTAGAGGGAATGGGAACAATGCAAAAATTAAGTTATTCTTTCACTGGTTCAAGGACTCCATTTTTGTATTATAAACCTAATAAATGAAGTTAAATAAATTGTTTTTCTGTCCTATGCATCATTTATAATTTCTGGACGCTCTTATACTTTATTTTCACTATTTCACTTAATATATTATGAAAAATTGGCACCCCACGCACAAGGATTTTAAGTTAACGTTGCCTCTTCCCATGCAATCTATGGAGCCTAAGATAAAGAAATGGTAATATCTCTATTTAAGATTCCAATGAAAAATCCTTATAGGTTACGGGAATAAGAGATTTCGAGGTATACGTTATTAGGTTGAAGTTTAAAAAAGTTATTGAATAATGTTTTAGAGGGCATAGGATTGAATAAAGATTGGATTGGATAAAGCAATAGAATTTCTTGATACTATTATTTAATTTTAATCATTACACCCAATGGAAAGCAAATCTTAAAGCAGATGGGAACACTCCCGGAAAAATTGCATTCATTATTTATTTATTTTCAGAAAGATACATATTGTTTACAGATAGTAATATCTATAAAAACTTTGGTAGGTAATAAATAAATGAAACAATATAAGTGAAACAATATAAGCAGCTGGGTTACAAATAGGTACTATAGCTAGGTAACAGAACTAGAAATCGTCAGTGTCCCGAGGTAACGCCCTGCTGCCTTCATAAACAGATATTCAGAGCATATGAATATGTCTAGTGTCTGATCAAAAATCAAAATTTCATGAATGTATCTAACAGCACACGACAGCGGCGCGAACTGTCAGGTGCCAGTTAAATTGAGTTTAACAAAAATGTTTTATTAATTTGCTTCAACTTAACCAATCCCTGTATTCTTGCACAACTGCCATACAAAATCGAGTTACATAAGCTGAGAAATGTCACTTAAAGTTATTTGATAAGTTAATAAATGCCCCTTACTATGGAGACAATAACCGCTATTGGACATTGATATAAAGACGGTGAATCGAATGATTGCATGGCTCGGAGACGGTTAAATACATTTCGAAATAATATTCAGGTGTTGTGGTTTTAGTTGATTAATACTAGAGGCCTTAATTATGAGGATAGAAGAAAGAGACGATAGATTGAAGTAATATACTAAGTCTCATTTGTCTTCTTTGTTACTTCAGATGTTATTGTTGTATTGTTTAGACATTTTAAAAATGTTGTTAGGTTTATTAAGAGTGGGTTTAATATTTTTACACTTAGTCGCTATAATATTAAGACTGTGTTCCTCTTCAAGAAAGACTGTTACAGCAGACCTATTGTGTCAGTGTTTGGTAGATCCCTTGAAAATTAAATGCAGTGGGTACTAAATGCATTTAGAATAGATTCTCTAGCGGTATTATCTAAACGTGGGTCGACACGGTCGCACGTCGTTTTAGAATATCGTGTGGTTATGGTCTGTTCAATTCCAAAATATCTTGTGGAAACCCCCACGATTCATTACCTCACCGGAGCGAACTACGCGTTATCCTCTAAGGCCTGCTTCTGCAAGCCCGGAAAGGTCTTTCCGAGGTAAAACAGTTACGTCCAAAAATCCAATTTTTAAAAGAAAGATAGAATTTCGTTTAAAAAACGAACTTCAAACAAAAATAAATATGTAAAAGAAATATTAGCCATATTAATGAAGAATTAAAATGAATTGCCAGCCTTAATATTTGACGTTAAAAATGACCATATATTGGTCAACGCCTCACCGAAACCAGTGATCGATGATATTTTACTGGATTTATAGTAGGTATTAGAAATAGAATTAGATTTTATAGAAACGAAAATAATTTAATGAAGGGGCCATAGATCCGTCAGTGTAGTATATGCTGTAGAAACGCCAGACATAACGACAGATTTGAATAAATTGGACACTTTAAGAGACCCGCCTGCCTCAGGCATATATTTTTTTAATAAATCTTAAGCTGAAGATATATTTTTTTGGTGGAACGAGTTTTATTTGAAAAGTTATACTCAACAAAACATTTGGAAGAAAATGACTGGCTGGCTATGTTAGGACGATTAGGCCACTGTGTACTATACTGGTCTAATGCGGATTGACTGACTCTACAATCTCATAAGAAAAACCTAAGAAATCTTAGGGCATGCAAGTTTCCTCACAAGTCCTTCTAAAGTAATCATCATCCTCCGCACCTTTTCCCAACTAAGTTGGGGTCGGCTTTCAGACTAACTACGATACGGCCGAACTTTGATATTTTACGTGAAGCGACTGCTATTAGACTTTCACAACCCAAGTACAAGGCGATATCAAAGTTCTGTATTTAGACCAGGTTGTCGGACTTGTTAGGGCTCCAACTACCTGTAACGAATGCCACAGATGTTTATATGGCACCCGGGGTCGACGGTTTAACGTGCTTTCCATCCTAGACTGACCTGGCTAGTATTACTTAACTTTGTAATGTGCTAACCTACTCGGTTACCACTTAGCCACGAGCCCCTTCTTCGCAAGTAATCTATTTCTATTTTAAAATATTCGTAAAAATTTATGAGTGTTGTTAAGTAAATATCAAATACCAATCCTTTATATTTTTAGGCAAATCAGTATGCGAAATCGTCCACATGTACTTTCGCACTTTAGAAAAAAGTGACAGTTACGTCAGGTACTCTTGCAGCAACAGCATCATAAATAATTTCCAACAGGCTTCATTAACCTGTAAAACGTCATAAACACGTTATATGCCTGTCACAACCGACAGGAAGTATATTTAAAGGCGCACTTAAAGGTCACGAATGGAAAGCGTCCAAGATACGACGTAAGTCATGCTCGATAAAAATTGCTTACAAGCGAACGGCTATTTAAAATGACCATACCAATTAATGGATGCCGGGTTTAATCCTGTTAATTTATAATGTAGAAAAAAAACTAATTTGGTCCACAATACCAAGACGGTATTATAAACAAAAATAAAAACTGGTAAAAGAACTCGCGGTATGCGTATACGCCGCGGCGCCCGGTCAATCTTCTCGTAATGTCATTTGTCGATGGAATCAGGACGCTGTACGCGCTTTAGTGTAACTAAAAGAGAAACAATATGTTGCTGTCTCACCACGCCGACTCGTGAGGCAACGTTTGTATTTAATTACTCCGTTTACAGACTCTTGATTTACGAATCGCTTAATTTGAAAGTGTTGATTTAAGTTTTGATGAGGGAACCTTGTTTCCAGAAATTATAACGACAACCATGTGTAAATCAGTTTGTTTTAAAATTAGCCGCATTTAAATTGAGAAATGTGACGATATAAAAATATTTATGACGCAATTACATTAATTTTCCAAATGAAAGTATGTATACATTTAACATCGTAAAAGCACTAATCATTTACAGTCGGGCTATAATCTCATTTTAATTCTGACGCTACATCCTCATTCGATAAAATTATTTACAACAGTTTGGTGTGCGTACTGTACAAATGATAATTATTGTACCAAGCTAGACTTAAAGAGTCATTAATGTGTACAAATGTGTACATCGATTTCCATGCATGAAGCGACAACTCCGCGTCGCATACTAAACTATCAGTAGCTAAGCTAGCGTTGTGATAATAACAATATTAACGTTTTAATTTCTTGTTACAGACTTGGCGGCGATCAGGCAGTTGCTGGAGAGCGAGACTGGAGGCACGACCTGTCCTAGCTGTAATATGCCCTTTGACAAGGGCAAAAAGAGGAAACTCATCGACACCTGCGGGCATGAGCGATGCTATTCGTGCATGTTTAGGAACGAAGCTTGTCCATCGTGCGCGAGGAGCAACCAAAGTCAGAAGCGGCCAGTGATGGAGCGGTACACGCCATCGCCGCAGCGGCAAGAGCCGGACTGGCAGTCACCTATGCGATTACCTAAGCCGCCGAAACAGTCATCTAACTTGGCGCAGAGCTGCCCCACACCACCGCATACTAGAAGAAGATTCTTCTTAAGTCCTAAGTCTCTGCGTAGTCCGTTCGGACATCGCGCGCGCCATTCGCACGACAACCACGTGCCTCTCTCCGGTGAGTACATAGCACGCACAATATTTGCATATCCGTGGGCTCGCGCGTGGTTCTCGCAGATTTACATCATTGCGCAAGTACTAGCGACTCCACTTGGCAAGCTCGCAACACTTTATTGATGCCTTTTAGGGTAATGCTGAAGTCTCATTCATTTAAAGGCTATAGTTACGACTACCTCTCACTTGATGACCGATTTTATTACATTAACGAAAACATCGAGGATCCGTTTTGTCGTAAATAATATCGAGCGACAGTTGCAACACGAGCGCCCACGCCTGCCCCGCCGGATGTACGTAGGGGTTCCTTAAAGGACCGGTTGTCTGTCTCTTGTATTTATTAGTTAAAGTATAATTCCGTACTTTTGCAATGCAGCCAGCGCAGACTGCGGGCCGGCTGCTAACTTTATCTCTATATCTGATACATTTTCCATTTCCATTAATTATATTACTCCCGTCTACCAGATTTCTTGGGTAATTGAAATATACACTTCGTTCACAGCTGTGGGTTTCTTAATAAACTATTTGTATCAACTCGCTATGGCCCCTGCTCCTTCACGTTTGTACTTAATCTATCGTTTGGAAACATTTCTATCTGTTGATATGAATAATGTCTTTTATAATCTGAGTTTGATTGTTTATATCGTCGACGTGAAATAAACCGACTATGGAATATTTATTGCAATGGTGTATAAGGAGAAATTGTTTTACATCGAGAGTTCACTCCAACAGGGCTTCCGGAGGAAGGTCCACGGAACGCAGCATGGCATAGCCTGGTCTTCAATAAGATCAGGTCGCTCTGGTCCACGCACTCCTCAGTGCCGCAAGGACTCAACCAACTGACAGGCACGAAGTCTTAATTTTGCATCGGAATGTGAATTTTAACGATGTCGTTCATTTGATTGCAAAATATGTTGTTTTAGAATCGATTATAAGTTATAAATATTAACGTGCAATTTGTATCTGTAGAGCGATTTGAAGTTGTTTCTTTTATAAAGTAGTATTATAACTACATAAATTAAAGTGTGTATCGATGGTCGAATCGATTAATTTAGAGACTATTATTGCGGTAAATGAACACATCGGTATTCAATCCGCATTCCCTGCATTCGATCTAGCACGGTCGCCGCTCGATTTTTGCACACCTTATTGCCTGCTCGCATCGCTCTGTTCATTTGACACATAGCTTACAATACCGGTTTTGTTTTCAATTATTTTTGTTTTTCTTGATTTTGCATTTTGTGTGGTGTTTTGAGTTTATTTAACGGTTAAAAAGTGTTCTGTTGTAATTTCGGTTTTAAATCTTTATATATATAACAGGGACGATGTATATAATATTCGATGTTTGCACATTTTTGGTAAAAGAATGACTATACATATATACGAATGCTCACGATTTTTTTTTGTAAATAATTTGTGATTTAATCAACTCATTTTTTTTTTTCATGACAACATTTAATGTTTTAATAATCATGTAACTACGCATGACTCATCTTTAGCCACATAAAGGTAAAAGAATAATCGACTTATAGATCCAGATGCACAATCGATGACAACGGTATTATTGACACTTAATCGAAAACACCTTAGTTTAAATATTAGATGATATATAGACTAAACATATACAATACATAGACTAAAGGGAAGATGCTTATTTTAAAATTGCAGGTAAATACAAAATTAATGTGTAAACACAAAAATATACTTTTATAAATGATTGAATATTATAAAAAGCGGCGGTGGCTGGATTGTGGGTTTGTGTTTACAAACCTACAATCCTTTGATCACAAGTTTTAAAGGGTTCACAAAGGGAGTTTTCTCTAAGTGAACCCTTTTATTATAAAACAAGTTCAGCTGAATTCGTTAATATACTTTTTATTCTGCTCTTTCCGTAAAAACAAACACAAAAACATATACAACAAATATTACTTCTAGAAGAAAAGTTAAATTAAAGTGACTACTGCAAATTTCAATAACTGTTCTTCAGGTTTATTACCTACGTGAATAGGTGATTTGTGGTTTGCCAACTGACTTGAAATGGTTTATTGAAAAGTAAAAGATACAGAGATTAAATGTCGAAGGTTCTGGCACAGTTCGGGACCCTATTTTTAGCACAGTCATCATCTGCCTAACATTGTCCCAATTATTATTTTTAAACTTTAAATATATTAGATGTGTAACTCGGGACTATATCGCGACAATATTTAAAAGGTTACAAAAATTTTGGTTACCCGACATTTCGATCGAAAATTACACCGATCGTAGTCAGAGTGGATTGGATTGGACGAGCAAAAAGGTATGCTACCTTATTAATATTATCACGAATAGCTCATTTTAACTTGTCCCAATTTTATTTGGGGTCGGCGCAATATGTTTTATTCTTTCATTCTACTCTATTATTGTCATTTCACTGCTTACTTCTAGCCTTTCTTTTGTCGTCCTCTTCTTTTGTAACCATTAACTTCCATACATAAAACTCTCTTCACCACATTTTGCTCATTCCTCCGCATTTTAAGCACAATATGTCACGGATTTAGTCGATTCTATTCCGACACAGCGCTCTATCGAACACCCAGGTGGTGGTGACAGCCCATGGGTGTCTCCACGCGCTCCGCAATAAAAGATAGGCAACCTGATGCGATAGTCATGTCAAGGGTCTTTGTGGTCTATTTAGGATGCTTGGAGTATAAGATAGTTCAGGAAAAACATCTTACTACTACTATTTAACTTTAGCATATATTATGCTAAAGTTTGGATGGATGGATGGATTTCTATTACTTACACAACAAATAGGGACGCAATTTGGCACAGAGATAGATAAAAGTCTGGAATAGTACATAGGCTACTTTTTATCCCGGAAAAATGTACGGTTGGGATAGACTCACACATACACATCAAAATTTCCACGCGAACGAAGTCACGGGTCACGGGCAACAACTAGTAAAGTATATTTAAAAAATACTTATGAGTGGAAGAAAAAGATGGACTAGAGCAGATTCCCATCCGATTTATAGCCAGTTAACAGGTAGATTTCAGATAGTGAGTTGATCCTTAAAAAGTTGTCCTCGTCTTTTACCATTGCAGTGGTAAACTACTCGTGTACTTGTTGTACTACTAGCAGATTATATATATATATATATATGTACAATATTGCCTATTGCGTAATATTACAAAATGCATAATTATTTATAAGGGAACTTACGCGATCAATGAGTATAAGGTCAGCCTGTAACCACGGCCAGTGCAACCTGGCAACTTGGTCAAAACGTCAGGCAATTCAAAGGTAAACATTTTTTTTTTATAAACGCCGATGTCTATACGATTAACAGCATTCGCGTGTGCTCCATCCCACCTTTGTACCATAATTCTTTGGTCCTATTAATTATTTTAATTGTCTATCAGCTGTATCCTTTAACATACTTCCTAACATCTACACGCACCTACATGATATTCACAGGTCACCTACACACAATACATGAGACAAATATTAAGGCCACAGCGCCCAGCAGGAGATTAGCATGACTTGCTTCGAAAGGAACCGCCCTCGCGGATCAATTCCGTTGACAAGGTGACTTTGGACAACCTACGCCGCTATTCAGAACATTGTAACAATATTTTGACTTAGAGCATTTGACTGCACCATCGGGGGTTCGATTCCCGCTCAATGTAAACATTAGTAAGCATAAAAATGTATATTTACATTGGTCTTGGTATTTTTATCATATACCTATGTCTAAGAAAATATAATTATGTATATACGGAATAGGAATTACATACCTTTGAATTGCCTGACGTTTCGACCAGGTTGCACTGACTGACTGGCTCAATGGTGCACGCCCTCCGTCACGTCGTCGCCGCGTCATCGACTCCGTGAGGTAGACGGTTCTTCATCCACCCACACATTGTTGATATTTTTAATATTTTTGTTGCGCGATGTACTGTCACATACTATACTAACAGTGTCCCTATTTTGTAAGCAAACCGATGTGTCCTTATTTTGGTGTTGTCTAAGAAAGTATGTCTTTATGTGTGTTCTAGAACTTGTAGAACAAGCTATGCATGACTCAAATTATTCTTATTATACCAACTGTTCCCCGAGTGGCTTCGCTTGCGTGTATATAGGTTTTGCGCGAAGCCCTAATTATTTTTCCAAAACAAAAGTAGCCTAAGTTACTCCTTATAATGTCATTGGAAAGTAGCGTGGAAATTGGTAAACCTGTTCCGAAGATTAGCTGGAACAACCAGACAGAGAGAGACAAAAATTTAAAAAATTGATTTTTTGTTATTTTTACCGTGTAAACATTCGGATACTTTTAGTAAAATGCTGTTTTTACGAGAATGCCATTTCAACTTTATCTATTTGTATAGATTATTATTGTGGTTTTTAAACATTTGATGTAAATCGGGATTTAATCGCATATTTCTAAGGTACGATATCGTTTTGACTACCCTACGTTTCGATCGAATCTTACCTATTGCTATACACCGTACAAATGACTGCGTCTAACCAGCTTTATTAGCAGAGTGTACTTCGGCTGGTGATCTAGTTTCAAATTCCCTCTATAGATCAGGATATTCAGAGTAGCGATAACCGCTTACCGAGTGCTTGTTTGCCAGCATAGTGGTATAAATTAGGTAAATAAACAAAATTACAAACGCGTCCTTTACAAACATGTGTAAAATTCAGATACAAGCCGATCATTCATTCATTCTCGAATCTCGAGGGACAGACTCACAAGTGGGCAGACAGAAAGACGTTGACCTTTTTTTATTAGGCATTATTGAAAACGTTAATTTACCCTGTAAAGAGGCTGATCATTAACGTTATTATGCACCCTTCTTAAAATGCTTGCAATAAATTTTACAGCCATTGTTCTAAAAAACAATCGTGTTACTTGTAACGACTCGTTACTCCAGTTTTGAATGATTTGTTTTGTTCATTTCTAGTACTTGTGCTATGAGGTCAAATGACATGGTTCCTAGTATAGCCGTTAACATAGTGAGCTCAAATGGACGTAAGCATAACCAAAGTACGCAGGTAGTAAAAATATCGTGTTAGCATAATATTCTGTGACAGTTCTGAAAGCTATAAAAGTTGAACGTTTTGTTCTAAATTTAAAAATTTAGGAATTACATTTTTTTAATTTTAAATATTGAACCATTCGTATTTTTAATGGCCAATGGCGTTTTGAAAATCGGTTTACAAATATTTTCAAAATAAGAACCCTGTGTTTGGAGCCAATTGCTAGTTCTCTGACGTCTGAATATTCGATAGGTACTTTTTTCTTATGTCGTGTATACGACGCACACAAAAAAATACAATGAAGATATTATTGAACATATACCATTAAAATCAGCCATTCAATGTGATTTCTCAATGGCAACATTGCGAGTACTTGTGTTGCCAATAAACAAAAACAATTTCCTTTAAGCTCGGTGATGTAGTCGGGATGTGACTAGGATGAAAAACTAATCCCACGCTCATAGAACTTGTTCCCAGTCAAGCCTGACTCGAAAAGTATATCATTACAGACATAAAAACTTACACAGGCAAATACTCGTAGGATATTTATTAGCTGTTCGATTCCGATTCACACATACCGCACAAAATTTTTCTCTCTTTCTTATTTCTCTTTATCAAAAGGGACATAATATAAAAACAAATTAATAATTGAAGTCAGTAAGGTTTTATAAGATGGTAGAAACACGATTCCCGGCTGGTGGTAAACGATTACCGGTGCTTTAACGGCCTGGGGGCTCCGACTCGAACAATATTTGCCTCTTCGAGGCAAGGTGCACAGTAAGGCAAAAGGCTAAAATGTTTACGTATTCAAGTCAGTCTGAATTTCTCAGTTAGGAGAGGATGCTCATGCGCCCTATCTCATCTCGGTTAAGCGGTACACGCTAGATTTTTTTTTTTATTACGAAATGATTGTTACGAACTCCTAAATTGATAGGCATTATATTCTATCGAACGCATATTAAAAAATATGGAATCATTTCAAATACAAATTTTATTCCGAGTCTGTGTGTATTTTGTGTCCCTTACAAAAACAAAAAAGCACCGTCTTTGTGACGCAAATCGGTTCTAATCCGTAACACCTCGAACATTGACCGTGACTCACATTGCATTAGTGAGTCGGCATGATCGTTGCTCCAACCTGTCGATGCCAGCACTGCCAAGGTTTTGCCTTGACAGTGCCCCACCTCTCATACATTTGTGCGTGTAATTTCGGCTTTACGCATTAAGTCAAGGTTACATGAATGTAATTATAGTTTAGTAAAAAAAAAAAACATGCTTTAATGGCGAACGAGTTTCACTATTCACCTCCTGGTTTCATTATCTGACCATTGTTACCAAGCCCAAACTCGTCGGAACTAATCAGATGGGTTTAGTCTAGCACTGCTACTGAAGATGCCTCCATAACCAAATCAACTCCAAGATGCCAAATTATAGTATTGTCATCCATTGACTGGCCTGTTGGTCTAGGTTAGTGACCCTGACTGCTGAGCCAGAGGTCATGGGTTCGATTCCCAAGACAAAAAATTGTGTGATGAGCATGATCATTTGTTCTGTGTCTGGGTGTGATTTTTCCATAATTTATATATCTATTTAGAAATATATAAGTATGTTTATCAGCAGTCTGATTACCATAGTACAGGCTCTGCCTAGTTTGAGATCAGACGGCCATGTGATAGATGTGTGGAAGTTATTATTATTATAAACTACATATACATAGAAACTTTTATTTCGATACCATAATTAGAAGTGGGTTAAAATATACTTTCAAAATGTGTTTACATACGAGTAGTTAATGTTCTTAATAACAAAGAGAACACTGTGGTGGTTCTTACCAAGGCAATGGCCCATATCTGAGCTCTACACAACTCGTACCTGAAGCCATACAAGTTCAACTACTGAACATAGAATAAAGGCTTTTAACATGCTACTTTTACTGCCGATATTATAATAAACTAGGCGCCCAGCGGTTTCACCCGTGTTAGTCCTGATCCCGTGAGAATATTGGAATAAAATGTAGCCTACATGTTAATCCAGGTCTCCAGTGCTAAAAAATTTATTGTTTTTTTTTTATAATTTTCTTGAATAACATGTTAATTCAGTGATCAAAAACGTTGAACGTGGGTTCTTAATGATTATATTCAAATCATGCTAAGGTTTGAGTTTTTTAGACAAAGACACGGACGACGTATCATTAGATTTACTGTATAAATGGGAATATGGCATAAAGGTATAAATTTTTGGAACATTTTGCAAATAATTACTCAATGAAACAATAATAACAACAACTTGAGGCACCTTACACACGGCCGTCTGATCCCAAACTAGGCAGAAGGCTCTGCCTAGTAACTATGGTGTGTATCAAACCCAGATACAGAACAAATCATGGGCTCATCACCCAGTTATTAGTCCTGGATGGGAATCGAACCCAATAACTTTGGCTTAGCTAACCACTATTTGTATAAATAGTGGTTAGCAATGTGAGAATTATAAATACTTACACTTTTTTTAATATCCTCGTAGATATAATTGTTGCCAAATGTTCTTATTATGTTTTTTTATTTAAAATACACCTTAAGAAATGTTATTTAGTGTGAAAGCTGCTGGCCTTATTATAACAAGTTTTGAACGTCTGTGACTAATTTATATCTAGTATACATTAAAAAATGGCCTCGACACCTGTCATTGTTGTATTACACAATAAAACGACACGTGTCCTGACTCAGTTATTGTTCAATCTACTGTGGTACACATTTTTCTTGTATTTAAATTTAAGTGAGAAAACTCGATGGCCATTATAAGGTCGCATCAGAAATTTCGTTAGACGTTCTCGACCTTTGTGTCTTTCCGTCTAATGAGCTTATCTTTGAGAGGGAGTTGGGTTGGCTTTCCCTGACTATGGCAATTCTTTGAGGTTTATTCTTGACTGTTGTCTTAGCTAGTTTTTATAAACCGAGGTTGAGTGATAGGCTTTTCTTCCTCAATAACTTTTTTTACGATAGCTTGATGTATCGCCTAATTTAATCAGTGTTAGACGAAGTAATTAATGTATACAAGTGTTCAAAATACTAAGTTTTTTTTTATCGTAGACAGTTGTCGTCAATATATTTGTGAAAGAGAAAACATTGATAAATAACAACTTCAAACGCAGTTTTATGTATTTGCAGTATAATAATGACTTGAGACATCTCACACACGGCCGTCTGATCCCAAACTAGACAGAGCCTGTACCATGGTAACCAGACAGCTGATAAACATACTCATAAATTACTAAATGCTTACATATCACTACATATTATAAAACAAAGTCCCCGCCGCGTCTGTCTGTCTGTCTGCCTGTTTGCAAAAAACTGTAAAACTACTGAACGGATTTTCATGCGGTTTTCACTAATAGACAGAGTGATTCATGAGGAAGGTTTAGGTGTATAATTTGTATCCGTGCGAAGCCGGGGCGGGTGGCTAGTTATAGATAAATTACACCCAGACACAGAACAAATTATCATGCTCATCACACAATTATTTGTCCTGCGTGGGAATCGAACCCACGACCTCAAAACCAGTCACCTCGCCTCTGGATCACTAACCACGAGACCAGCAGGTCGATAGTATATTATACCAACATCATTTCGTATCATCTTTTAAGCATACATAAAATTTTATATTGTATATGAATAGAGTATTATTTTTTCCATGCAGCCATTAGCTAGATTAAAATCAAACAACACCAACTCCAGCAATTTAATATGAATGCACCTATTAAACCATATCACATATGTCGTATGAAAGCACCTTTATATTCTCCGAACTTAAAGTCTAAACAAACAAGTAACGTGATATAATAAAGGCCTTTCACACGGAGGACGGAAGCGTTTAATGGTGTCCACTTCCATGCTCAATTTACCAACCTCCGTCAGTGACGTATAAGTCATGTTTTTGTACGTTTGATATCGTGTTTAAAGCTGTCAAAAATGTCATTTGTTTATTCACCGTGAAATTATGAAAGCCATACTTATAGATAAATAAGCATTAGCATATTAACTGTCTCGGTAGCACTTGTGAATAAATATTTAATTTAAAGTTGCTCGCTGCTTTGGTAGCGTAATGTCTAATGAAATGATATATATTTCGATAATAGCAAAAATACTTAAATACAACCTAATATAATCTTTCGAAACGTCCATGCTAAACATTTCTGCCTACCCTTTCGAAAACAAAGGTGTAATGCTTATATTAAGTATTTTCAAAGTACTTGATGTTTTAGGACGAAAAAATAGCTACAATGATCGTAGCATGCGGCATGCGTCTTGTTGTATCCAGGCATGCTTCATGACATCCGTAATATTCGAATTCTATGCCAAGCGCGAGATATCATAGTCATGAGACATCACAGAAGTAAATAGTTTCATGTGCATCATTTCCTCTTTCTCTTATGAGCCTTTTAGTACATCTAAACAAGGAAAGGCCCCAATTTTAAAATAATTCGAAATCTATCTTAAAAGAAATAAGACCTGTAATAAGTTTATTACAAGTAGCTGACATTGACGGACCTGTCTGTCAGTCATTTGACGACACGACACGACCCCAGATGCGTTCATTCAGACCGAATGAGTGAGCTAATTGATTCCATTCGATATCGTGATAAACTAAATATGAATTGATGGTCCATACTTCCTCAATTGATGAATTGGTCGACCAATGATTATGCAAGATAATCTTTATGTAGTCGAGTACTTTTTTAAGCAACCACACTATATCAGAGATCAGATCAAATGTTCCGGATATATCTATCTTTGCCGTTTTACCGAATCATGTTATTCCAAAAGTAGTCATGTATTTTCTACAGAGGCTTATACGCTAAAATAGAAGTTGATTCAAAAAGCACCTTTTACAAGATTTAAGGTTGTAAGGCACAATACATTTTTGTTTGATTTGGAGTTCTGAGAGAATCTGGCAGTAATCCAGACAATATAGAAGATAGCCGTCCCCGCAGTTGCACCTGCGTTTATGGTTACAGCTCCGCTCCTAATGGTCGATAGGTCATGTCATATAGCCTATAGCCTTCCTCAATAAATGGGCTATCCAACACTAAACGAATTTTTCAATTCGAACTAGTAGTTCCTGAGATTAGCGCGGTCAACCAAACAAACTATTCAGCTTTATAATATTAGTATAGATAGTAATTAAAAACTGCTTACAGCCTGGTAATGTACCTTTGCCTATAACTTTTTGTGTCTGAGTTCCATGCTTACCCCTCCAAGGGGAAGAGGCATCTTTGGCTAGTAGAAAAAACCTAGGAAAAAAGAGAGGAAAAGGCCACAATGGAGCGGCCTTACGGGTAGACGTAGATTCGTAGTCACTAATAAATTCATCTCCAGTTATAGGACCCATAGACCTTTCTTTCACATAAGCTTTTAAGTAGGTGACTGATCTCAAGATGCATCCAATATAGAAAGTAGATATATGGTATTTGATTAAAATGTCTTCGTTCCGTTCCTACTAAGTATGTAATAGATACCTTGAATAATTTACCGCTGCACGATGTAGACCCTTGTAAAGAAACGTGCCAATGTTGTGCAAATTTAATTGTTCAGTAATGGCTTATTTGTAGATGTCTAGTAATCTTTGGATGATGCAGATATAGAAAATGATCTTTGTCAGTTTGACCCTGACTTATTAGATTTTTGTCCTTGGCCAGGTACCCGCAGTTTTCACTGTATTGCTGTTTGGACTGGCCCTGTTGGTCTAGTGGTTAGTGATCCTGACTGCTGAGCCAGAGGTCGTGAGTTCGATTCCCACCCAGGACAAATATTTTTGTGATGAGCACGATTATTTGTTGTGTCTGGGTGTAATTTATCTATAATATGTATGTATTTAGAAATATATAAGTATGTTTATCAGAAGTCTGGTTACCATAGTACAGGCTCTACCTAGTTTGAGGTCAGACGGCCGTGTGTGAGATGTGTCCAGTTATTATTATTATTATTAAAAAAAAAAACATTAGAGTCCATTTCAGAACCTCCTTTGAAGTCGTGTAAATGTCCGTGGTAAATTTATTGAAATAGAGATCGCCTGGTGGTTGATATCGAAGTTTAATGTGTGTACCTGTGTGTCTATCTGTGCCACCATAGCTCCTAAACAGATTTACCTATTTTGATTAAGCTCAGCCGTCCGAAGATCATCAGCTCTTTTCTAATCGTTGAATTGATTTTTAAATCGGTATATGATTTTTTTTTAATTTATGCTTGTTTGTGCTGCCAAGTAAGATGACCAGAACTTTATGAGAGGTAAGGCGGTTGGCAACGCACAAGTAACAGTATTGGTGTTTTAAGTGTTTATAAGTAATGGTAACTGTTTCCCATAGGTAGCAAAAAACTCATTTACACCAAGCAGTAACACTATCTTGGCAAGATCTCGGAACCGAGTGGTTCCCACGCCGCGGTTTCCGCAGGTGCGGAGGATCTCGCCTTACACCTGACACCGAGACCTTCGTACATTGTACCCTATCTTGTAAACAATTGATTTTTATTCCAACGAGAATACACAATCACACTCATATTATAAAACCGAAAGTTTGTGTGTGTGTGTGTGTATGTCTGTTACTCTTTCACGCCAAAACTACTGAACCGATTGCGATGACACTTGGTACGTAGATAGCTTTAGACCTGGATTAACATATAGGCTACTTTTTATCCCGATATTCCCACGGGATTGGGACTTACGCGGGTGAAACGGCGGGGCGCTGCTAGTCATACATAAATACATTTTAAATGTGTGTATCCAGAATTTTGGGGCGTAATTCAATGGTTGATTGTCACATTGGTTCTGTACATATAACGACATCCTATTTATTGTAGTCGGACTTTTAATTTTCTATTATTCTTTTTATATTAAATATTTACATTGTAAATACTCAAATTTCGTTAAATGTACTTAATTGTTCTGTAATATGGAATAAAGAAACTGATTTTAATCAAACCCTATTTAATTTTACTGACAATAATGGTTTTTCGTCACTACTAACTTACAGCATGTATTTTAGGCAGAGTATTTTTATGAACAAAAGAACTTTTAAAATACCGAATACCAAGTTAAGTTTCATTTAAAGCCCGTGGTAATCATTGTGGCATGCCATAATTTGACGTTTGATTGCACGGGTGGCACAATGGTTTTAGTCTTTGTGTTCTTTGTATCCGTTGTTTGTATGTTGAGACTTTGGAGAAGCTGTTTTAAAAAAATCTCTTAAGATAGCTTGAAACCACGCCAGTTACCACAAATGCAGTCTAATAAATGAAGTCATATTTACCTTAAATTGTTAGGAATTATGATGCTAAGATCTTGAAAATATCTGCACATTTATACGCTATATATCTAGCTTTTCTTTAAAGGCACTTCATAAGAGGATTACAAACAATATAAATGTATCTAAGATATTGTTTCTTTGCAGTCAGTCGCTGGTTTTAAGCCTTATATCTCATTTTGAGGGGCTCTCTCTTTGAGCTTGGAGGTAAAAGAAATACTTTGAAACTAAGTCCGAATCAACTAAACGAAAATAAAAATTAATCCCCCATATAACGATCGATTAGTTTTTAAATCGCTTTTACGGGTTGTAGTAGAAATGGACTCTCGCTCAATGCTTAATCTGACGATAGACTGGATTATAGGTACCTTGGATCTTTACATTGAATATGTTTTTTTTATTCGTACAACCAATCATAAGTAAAACTCGTTAGAGTAGGTTGATTCCACGAAAGAATAAAATCAAGATTTACATTTATGTGGAGATGACATTTACTATAGAAGTTGGTTACGATATTCTAGAGCGCGTTATAAGACCCATTTCGTCATTTTTAGGGTTCCGTACCTCGAAAGGAAAAAACGGAACCCTTATAGGATCACTTTATTGTCCGTCCGTCCGTCTGTCTGTCTGTCAAGACCCTTTTTCTCAAGAACGCGTGGAGGTATCAAGCTGGAATTTATATCAAATACTCAAGTCTACTGTCCTTTGGAGCTGTAAAAAAATCAAACTTCTAAGCCATCGCAATCAAAAGATACCGAAAAGCCGTTTATGCCGCAAATTTCCGCAAATTTTCGACACTCGCAAGGGAATCAAAACCTACCGGGAACTCAGAATGTTGAAATTTGGTATGAAGCAACGTCTTATAGCACAGCTAAAGGAAAAATTTAAAAACCGTATATTTATATTTACATCATATAATAAAACTATTTTACGGAACCCTCGGCGCGCGACTCGCACACAATCCTAGCAAGCAAGTACCTAATTGTAAATGGGATCGAAATAATGGCTAGCTCATCATCCGTAACATCACTATCACAGTACAAAGAAAGCATTTCTTTTTCACAAGCTAAACAACATATAGCATTGTTATCATACTCATATGTATATTCCCAACCGCTTGATGTGTTAATTCGTACAGTTTCCTGTGATAATAATTAACAAATAACAAAGCTGTTAACACACAATAGGAACAAACAATATATTTTCTTTTCGCTCCATCGCTTGTTCACATAGAGCTTGTTGTTTACTAAATATGGGGTCGTTTTAATTCACTTTTTAATGTAAAGTAAAATGTCATGTGAATTTCAAACAAAGTATTAAGTTAAGAAAAGATCCTCCATGGTTTGATTAAGGCAGGAGTCATATATGCGTACCGAGAGGAGAGGGAAACTAGAGCAGCTGCCCCCCTGGCTTTAGCAAGCTTAGTACGTATTAAGTAGTAATATTAAGGTAATTTTGAGTAAATTTTTTTATAACTATGTATTTAAACGGGAATTAACTCGATCAGGAACAGGTATTACATACCTCTGAATTGCCTAACGTTTCGACCAGGTTGCACTGGCCGTGGTCACAGGCTGACTGCCCCCCCTTTGACTGATAAAATCAAATTTTGCTCCCCCCTGGGATGACAAAATCGAATTTGCCCCCCTGGACTAAATGCTGGGTACGCCCATGGCAGCAGTACATATCACTGTACGATTTAGCTAAATCTCTTGTGAGGATGATACTCAAATCATAAAAACATATTACGCAAAGTCCTAAAAAAATAAAATAAAAAAACTAAGCATTGCTTCTGCTACGGATTCTAGAACACGAATAAATATACTCAGATATTTTTGTTGTAAATCGAATCATACATAGAAAGACCCACCAATGCTAATAGACATTCATGCACACAACATTTGTACAGAATCGAACCGACAACCCTTGACATTGTTATGGAATGTTCTACTAATCGAAATCTTGAAAATATCTTACTATACGATGGAGCCAGGATCTCCCGGTCACATAATTACAAGTTACCCCTTCGTGTTTGGACTACTTTATTTGTCCAAAAAGTACTACAGGTGACATACAGGGTCTTATGACGGAGACAGAAGGTGAAAACAGGAACTTCTTTTAATTTTTTAGTTCAACAGTTATTGGTTTTTTTACATATATTTCATTTTGTTTCAATTTTTTTGTGTATTTTTTTATAATAATATTTCTATTTTGGTGTTTGCTGCATACTGTGAACCTCAGTGTGTCAGAAGTGATTCAAATGTACATACCTACCTATGTTGTGATTTATTTTGGTGCGTGTTTGTGAAACAATTATATTGCACGATTGTGTATGCATGGTATTTGAAATTATGATTTTTAATTGATTTTTAATTTAACTGTGTTTTATATTATACATTTTTCATGCTTGTGAAGAGAGTTTGTAAAATTAGGCATGTATGTATATAAAGTGTACTGTAATTACACATTATACGTACTAATTACACTTTGTAAATTTTTGCACTAAATTGTTTAGCGTGTCTTATTATTACACACATTCACATACACGTAAAAAATATGAATATTAAACATAATACTTTAAAGATATAATTATTTATAGATGAATTGTTTTGTAATTCAAATGATATTGAAATATTTGACATACAGAAGAATGCATTTTAAATCTTTGGATGTCAGATTCATATTTCACAATTATTCAGTATATTGTGTGTTACATTAATTTTCAGATACAGTTTTTTTTTTTGTAATTTTTTTGTAAAATACGAATAATATACATGTGAGCCACTATTACAACGACCGTTGCCTCTCTATAAACAATAAAACTTAATGTATTAAATAAATAGATACACTTTT
This sequence comes from Callimorpha dominula, assembly GCA_949752705.1. Taxonomy (NCBI): domain Eukaryota; kingdom Metazoa; phylum Arthropoda; class Insecta; order Lepidoptera; family Erebidae; genus Callimorpha; species Callimorpha dominula. The sequence goes on along the minus strand of OX457001.1, from coordinate 3,379,429 downwards.
AGCAATTGGACTACCTACGTCTAGTTGCAAAAGCCAGCTCCCTCTCCCTACAAAACAACTTGTAGCGAAATCATTAACATGATATTCTGTTCTCCAGACGATGAAGGTGGCCACATCAAGCAGGGGTACGAATCCCGCCGACAGAATGACTTGTACATGCGTCTTGGGCTGCTACTTGGTGAGCGACGAGGGTCCAGGAACAAGGCTAGGGATAGCTGCACGTCACTGGCGTCACTTGATGCTCATACCTTAGCGTCACATAACACCAGCCCTGTATGTACTCCTAACTTCCTACTTAATATTAATATTTGTTATGGTTTGATGCCTTAACTAATCAATTGATCATCATGAAATTTTGCATACTCATAGGAATTTGCATAGATATATGGTACTCTCTTCCAGAAAAAGTTTTGTTCCCGAGAGCAAATGCTAGTGGTATATAAATAAGCCTTTGTTGTTTAATTTATTAAAAGAAAACAACTCCCGCATTAGGAATATTCCTGTGTGGCGGGGAGCTTCACAAACATTCGAACAACGGACACAAATAACACCCAGACTCGGGACAACTATTTGTGGATCACACAAATTTTTGTCTCCACAATTTGAACTCGGCGGAGTGGCGAGGTGACCACTTAAACCATTGCGGCTTTCGAGTTATATTAATTGTCTTGCAGCGATAGTGCATTGGTTTAAAATGTTTAAATAGTCACTGCCAGCCAATGAGTTGAATGTTTTCGGTTCGATCGAAATAAGACAGCTACTACAGCTGGATCTAGGTATATTTGGTCACTTCTATGTTGGTTTAGTTCCAGGGTCACAAGAGAACAAGTCTGTATATCCTCGATGGAGTAAGCAGAAGTATATTACACGCCCCCATGTTATGCAGACTATACTTTTAATCCTATGTAATTGGCCATCTACCGAAGACATTTTAAGAGTTCATGTGTAGTGTAGTATTAGTTATGTTGCCAACCTTTGAAACTTTTTTACATCTACTTGCCAGCAGAAGGCTACACTATTCCAAAATATGTGTTTAACCGCCGTCATCTTTACCTAACTTATAAGCACTTCCTTCCTTACACGAGAACTCCAAATTCGAGCACAAATATGCTATTCCCTAGTTTTTCCACACTATTTTTCAAGAGCTACTGCTACTTTCTATGAGTAATGCAATCTACGTGAGTTCACTCTCATGGGTATAGACCCTACGCATGATCCAAGTAACGTAAAGTAAGACAAATCTAATGATTTAAATAATGGCCTTATCATATATTCTGTCATAGTAAACTTGGAAGTACTAAAACTTAGTTCATATTTTTTACAGGTGTCAACTCTCACTGGGTCTTCAGAAGTGGAAGTGGCTACTCCCTTAGGTCGTGATTCTCTAGGCTCTCTAGCTTCCATGTCCCTGTCTGCAGCCAGTAACTGTTCATCTTCAAGTCCTGGTAGCAGACGGCATTCCGTTAACAGTAAGTTAATTATGATTAATTAATCAGAAACATAAGAATAAAACGAAGATGTCTCGATGGTGGAAGTGGAATTTTTTTTTGTTATTTCACACCTACCTGCGTCTGTTACCATTTCTTGTGTAAGATGCATAGGTATAGAATTTTTTCCGAAAACAAGATCGCGAGAATTTCAAGGATTTCTTTTATCAGGAAATAAAATGACTGACGATTCTTATTTTATTATAAAGTTATTTGAACTTAATGATAAAAATAAGTTCATTGGTTATATTCTTCTTAAGCTTGCATTCTCGAAATCTTAGTCGAAGTTCTCAGTTCTCAAGATGTTAAGCATTTAAGGGTTTTATAAAATTATTTCCAGCACTTCAAAGTGGTAGATCTGACGAACTTACTCGTATGTCAAGCGGTTTTTTCAAGACCAGGAAAACTGCTGCGAGACGATCTGCCAGGGTTAACAGCAAGCAATCCTCGACGTCATCAGAAATTAAAAAAGGTTACTTTTTCAATAATTAATGCTTACATAGGTACACAAATATCTATCAAATTATGTAAAACAGAAACTATTATTTTACTAGTGTTTTTTAATTGGCAATACTAATTTTGATTTTTTATAAGAAATCTAAACCTAAAGTACCAGCTAATAACTACCAAAATATTATTTATTCATTACTCTTGTTACCTCCCTGTTGGCTCAAATTCGTATTGGAAAAAATAGGCTAAAATCAAAATAATTTTTATAGGCCTCCTGAATGTTATAATAAGACTTTGGACAATAAGATTCGTTACTATTTGAAGTTTGACATTATTTTTAATTGTCCAGCCAAACATTAAAAGTGGAATGATTTGGCGATAGCAAATTATACCGGCAAGAAGTTTTTATATTTTAGGTACAAGTGCTAGCAAACTAGGTAAAAATTATTAATAACTCTCACGTGTTCCATTGACGATGACCTCCCCCGTCCCCCCTTTTACAATTCTACAGAACCTACCGTTTTCATGTTCTTTTTTTTATGATATAGGGGACAAACGAGCAGACCGGTCACCTAATGGTAAATTACTACCGCCGCCCATGGACACTTGCAACTCAAGAGTCGCATGTGCATTGCCGGCCTTTAAGGTGGGAGTAGGGGAAGGGGGGAGAGGGAGAAGGGAAGGTTTAGGGCCTCCGATAACCTTACTCACTCGGCGAAAAGCAATGTAAACATTGCTTCACTGCCGGTTTTCTGTGAGGCCGTGGTATCACTTCGGTCGAGCCGACCCACACGTGCCGACGCATGGCTCTCCCACTTGAAAAAACTATACGTCCATAAAGAGCACCTGATTTCATTTGACAGACTACTACCGTATCCTCAATAGGTACATTATACTCATCTTGTGTTTGTCTTTCCTAGTTCACCCGTCACCCCAGCTGACGTTACGGCCCTTATTCTTCGAAGTACCGTCAACCGACAATCAAAGTCACTTCTCTGGACGACAGTGGCTCATGAGAGACATGGAGAAGTCTTTGGACTCTAGCTCTGCTGGTAAGTTGCTATTATTTTACCCCTTAAACTCAATCAGTCTGACAACTGTACGTTGTTGCTGCAATGGACTTGAACTAGATATTTAATGATTGGTTATTCTGTTATAAATGGGTTATTACGATCACTTAAAGTACACCACATATGTGTCACCACATCAAGCCTACTGTTCTATTAATCAAAAGTCAGGGACGGACTGCAGAAATTAGTGAAGAAGTTTAAAACCTGACCAAAATGTACCTAGGGAAAGTCTACTACAGGGTAGCCCTCATCAGCATTAAAGTTATTACTTTCTTTATAGGCGTCCTAATATCTGGTTGTCCCGGCACGGGAAAGACAGCGTTGATATTAGAGTTGGTAGAGTACTCCTGTTTTGGTAGGAAGAGAAACTGTGAGTATGAAGAGTTGAGGGAACAGTCGGACATCAGGGAGTTGCTCCCCGAAGAATTGACTATTGGAATATTCACCCACCTGGCCTCGCATGTCGTCGCTTATCATTTTTGTCAGGTAAATACCTCTTATATGCTACTTACTATCTAATGATAAAGTGAGTGAAATAGTAAATAAAACTAATAATGTGCATATTCATAGTCATGATACGCAAACGAATTAGGCAAAAAGTATAGTTTTTTAGATGGTCAGGAGTTTTCCTTAACGAATTAGCTATGCTACAAATACAATCCCTAAGTAACGATTTCTGTAGGCCAAACTCGATTCGATTCTAGTCTATTTTAGATAGGGTAAAACAGCTTCGAGGAATGAAGAAGCATCTTGGGTTCAAACAGAAGCTAAGCCAATACAGAAAGCTCTACAGACAATTTAATCTGAGTAGCTGGCATTATTATGGCATGAAAGAGTTGCAGTTTATCAAATGAATTCCAGCAATTCATATCCTTTCTTCTCGTTTCAGGCCGATAACAACAGCACTTGCCTCGTAGGTGAATTTGTCCACTCTCTCGCAGCACAACTCTGTCAGGCGCCAAGACTTCAAGCTTACAGGGAATACCTCCTCAGTGAACCACATCTTTTAGCATGTTTGTCTCTAAAGGAATGTATCGCAGACCCAGACTTAGCTTTCATGAGAGGTATTATAGAACCACTGATCTTCTTGAGGAGAAACGGAACTATTGATTCAGCTAACAGCATCATTTTAGTTGATGGTCTTTGCGAGGCTGAATATCACAGACCTGACCACGGCCACACTATTGCTTCTTTCTTAGCTCGACACATTGCAGAAATGCCGACATGGTTAAAGGTTGTAGCGACAGTCAGAACGCAATTTCTAGAACTCACAAAGCAGTTGCCTTATACAAGACTGAGCCTTGATGAGTCTGATAACGTCCACAAAGATCTCTTAGAGTATTTCAACGTGAGGCTGCAAGCAGCACCAATTATAGAAACCAATATCAAATGCTCCACTGGAAAGTCTGAAGGAGTTCACAATTCCGTCATGAAATTCGCTCAATACGTACTCCATTTAAGCCAAGGCTCATTTCTATTCCTAAAATTAATTCTAGACTTGCTGGAAAAGAGTCACATTGTTGTAAAATCGACCAATTACAAAGTGGTACCAATATCGTTGGCACAAATATTCTTGTTGCAATTTAATCTCAGATTCCCTACAGTGCAATCGTTTGAGAAAGTCACCCATATTTTAAGCGTCTGCTTAGCAGCTCTCTATCCTTTAACTTTAGTAGAAATATACTACTCAGTCAATTCGTTACTGGTCAACACATTCTTACCATGGGATGAATTCTGCCACAGATTTGATTCACTAACAGACTTTCTGGTTAAGAGAATAGATAATACCTATATGTTCTTCCATCCATCATTTAGGGAATGGTTAATAAGAAGAGATGACAATGAAAGTCCAAAATTCTTGTGTGATTTGAGAGCAGGACATTGTGGAATTGCATTTAGATTATCCAGAGTACAAGCACCTTTGGATTCAGAAAAGTCGATGGAACTTGGACATCATATTCTAAAAGCTCATATGTACAGAAACATGGGTCCAGCCCAATTGGGTCTGTGCCCGAGAGATTTACAAGCAATGTTAGTTGCCACCAGCTCAGCCAATGTTGGAGAGGCAATTGCTAACTTGCGAAACATTTACACGCCCAATGTAAAAGTTTCTCGGCTGATGCTGTTGGCTGGAGGTTCGCCTAACCAAATAACAGAATGTCTTGGAAATGCACCATTGTTATGCATGTATTCTTATCAAGGAATTTTGGCAATGGTCGGGCTGCTAATTGAATTTGGTGCTGATTTGGAAATGACAAATTCTCAGGGTTGCACGGCATTGTCGTTGGCTTGTCAGAGAGGACATACTGATGTTGCGAGAAGACTAATTGCTGCAGGTAAATATTATTCCGTAATATGTAGTTAAAATAGAATAAGGGTACTATATTAACCTCATATAACAAAACAATATAATAAAAAAGCAATACTTCATGTACTAAAACGACATAACTCATATACGTATATACTAAAAAGAAGGAAGTAGGTATTAAAAGTATTCTTACAAACTCAATAATTTGAAATGTTCATTATATTCTTCTTACTCCAGGTGCATCGCTAAGTCATACAGATACTGCAGAACAGACTCCTCTAGTACATGCAGCCAAGAATGGCCACAGAGATACAGTAATTTACCTGCTAGGTTGTCAAACTGGAAGAGACGACAGAAATTCCTTAGACATCGACGATGATAATATCGAGCAACTAGTACCGGGATCCAGACATGCACTGATAGCAGCTGCCCAGAACGGTCATTTGGATATAGTGGAATATTTGCTGGATACTGCAGAATTAATCGTAAGTTTTTCATCTATGACATTCTAATCAATAATTATTATTAACATTTTTTGTATTGGTAACATTGTCAAAATTCAAATCTTAAGGAGAGGCCTTGTATAGCAGATAATGTTCCATGGCTAAGATGATGCTGAGTTCAAACACCATAATTGTCCAATTACCTCCATAAGTCCAATCACTATTATTAAATTTTTGCAATTGTGATGTCAAATTATTTATTTTATAAATAGTGCAATAGTGCAATATTTGAACGTTTATTTTTGTTTACAGCCAGACGGCATATGCCCGGTCACAGGCGAAACAGCTCTCACGGCTGCTTGTTCACAAGGCAATGCTGCCATTGCTGATGCTTTACTCATCCGAGGAGCTACCCCATACTCCTTGAATGCCAGGCAGCTATCACCTCTGGCATTAGCAGCTAAAAATGGAAGATCTGCACTAGTGCTGCGGCTATTAGATTCTGGCGCCGATGTGATGGGATCGGGAGGAAAGATCCCTCTTATTCTGGCAGCAGCTGAAGGTCATTCTGATGTTGTTGAAACGCTGTTAGAGCAAGGTAGGACAACTTTGATACTTATAACTATCGGTACCTTTATTCTCAGCTCTACCGTTTCTATGCTTGTCACTCTAAAAAAGTTTCTGAATGAATACAATCTATGAATGTTTTTAGTAGGCTGAGAGTCCAACGATGTTCCTTCTTAGAGGTATCTTATTTTAACCACAACAATTGCAGAAAAAACAACAATATCTTTTTTATTAGACTTTACTTTTTCCTGTTTTGACATAAACGTCAATAATCGTAACTAGTTATTAATCGAATCGAATTCAGGTGCTGATCCCGATGCAGTGGATGGCGATGGCATTTCACCATTAGGCTGGGCATGCCTCAGATCCAGAATACCTACAATCGTCGTATTACTCGATAAAGGGGCTACAATTGGTAAGTTAAAATTAAATAATTGTCTCTTAATTGTGAACAACATGACGAATCTTTGAACGTTCATTAACCAAATGACTTTAATTAGATTAAAATTTTATCATTATCTTACCTAATTGTTTCAGATCAACCAGACGGTAATGGTCGAACGCCTTTAGGTCTGGCTTGTGGAGGTCCAGCAGACCTGGTGGAAATATTATTAGAAAGAGGCGCTTCATTAGAGAGGGTAGACCACAGTGGACTGAGGCCTTTGGATAGGGCTATTGGACAGCGCAATGTTCCCGTAAGTCACTTTCTTACATGGTAAATTTTATTATTTTGTCCAATTATTCTAGACTATATGATTTTTTTTTCTCTTTTGCAGGTCGTTAATTGCTTCCTTAGAAAAGGAGCAAAGCTTGGACCGACTACGTGGGTTATGGCTTCAGGCAAACCAGAATTTATGTGAGTAACTTTATTATTAAAATAAATATATTTTTAATCTCTCAAGAAGTGAATACTTAGAAATATGACCTCATAACTGCAATTACATATTATATATATTATGGTAATAATAAATTTTGGTTCTTTACGGAATATTATGGAGGAGTACTTCATTATTTTAAAACTATTTCAAATGGAATGTAATTTTGTGAAATATAAATCAGAGCTACTGACTAACATCTAACTAAAAGCTAACTATTGTCAATAGTATTTATGCAAATGTGTATATTAAATTATTCAATACAAATAAATGTGGATACCAGGGACGGTACATCCATGCTATCTACCTAATTCACTCAAATGATTAATTGAACCGAAAATGTAATTTCAGGCTAATACTGCTAAATAAGTTGCTAGAAGATGGGAACATGCTTTATCGAAAGAACCGACCATCAGAAGCCGCTCACCGCTACCAATATGCGCTGAAGAAGATCAATCCGCTAATCAGTGACGAAGGGTTAACAACCCCTACTACACAGCCGGTACCGCATGAGCACGTGTCAGCGTTTGTACAATTGAAAACAAACTTGTTGCTGAATCTGTCGAGGTGTAAGAGGAAATTGAATGTATGTATTGTGATAAGTCGTTATTATTATCACCCCAATACAGGGTATAAGTCTTCTATAGAATGGATGAGAAACCATTAATTCTTCAAACATTACCATACGAATTCAAATGTGACACGAAAACGTAATGTTTTTTGATATTTACGACAATGCAACGCATGTAAAGATAAGTTTCTAAATAAGTGATTTACGATACGAATTAGGTCAGTCGGACTTCACAACATATACTACAATCACATTTCTTTCTGCTCACAGGAACCTTCGGAGGCTTTAGACTTAGCGGCGCGTGCATCTGTGCTCCGCCCGAACGCGTTTGAGTGTGCATACGCCATGTCCCGCGCCATACTTGCACTTAACAAACCTTCAGAAGCCCTCCCTCACGCTAGAAGAGCACTACTCCTCGCTCCATCTACCGATATGTCCGCTACGCGAACTTTGAAGGTCTTGCAACAAGAGATTTTGACAAGGATCAACACTGGGTCCCATGGTCTGAACAGTGACTCGAGATCTATGAGAAATTTTGATACTATCAGTCTCAATATGCCATAACTTTCAGGAACCAGATTTATGTACAAAATAAATCATATTGATAAACCCATCGACTTTGTATAAAAGGGCAATGTACAAAAGTATCATTTCTTTTTAAGAATTTTATTACTATCAATATACTATTGCATTATCAAATATATTTTGAAGAAATAGAGCTTAAATATGTTTTAATTTTAAATTCCTTAATTTTATATTTCGCTTAATAATTCAAAATAAGAATTATTATGATTGTAAATATAATATGGAGTCGAACGAACGAAAATAATTATTATGATAGTGACAATTTATTTTATCTGTATAAACGAATGAAGTCTTGTACTTTGGTATTGTTACAGCATTAGCAATATAATATTAACTATTATAGTTGTTTATGGTTACGTTATTCAACTATTTGTACAAGATTACTGTTTTATGCTATTTTAATTATTATTTCACCCTTTAAAGCATCTTTTACTATGAGATTTAACGTACAAATACATATAAACTATGAAAAGCAGTTGAAAAAATGTGTCGTTTTTTTGCATTGTTATTTACTTTTATTGCACTTATATGACAATGATATATATTGACAGATAATTTCTCTATGGTTACATAATTTGTGAGAACTATGTAGGTAAAAAATATTAATTACAATGTTAATGTTAATATTTTTGTGTATTTAACTGGTTACAATGTGATCATATAATTATGTAAATATGTAATCCTTCCTATTATGACATAAGGTTTGACAATGTACAGTGTCTTAAAAGTGATTAACTTTTTAGCCTCGAATGTAATCGTGTTTATTATAGTCGCTTGCCATTTTTATTAGAATGCTTTAATTTTTGTCATCGTTAGTGAAATTATTAAAAAAATATTTTGGTGCCTAGAAATGTTTTTGGACAATTTGCAATTTCTTTTTGTTATATTTAATATTGATCATTTGAGTTAAACTCATGTGCGCATTTTCTTGCTTTACTATAATTTATTAAAAAAATAAAATAGAGTGAGTTGAAAAGTGAAAATAATTAAGATTGAGGATTTGTAATAAAGGTTTTTGGTTGTTGTGTTGAATGTATCTATATAAAAAGAGTGATGTATGTTATATTTACTAGTTTATAGGTAATTTTATTTATTTGGAAACCCATTACACGCATAGCCGTACTTGTAATGTTTTGAGTTGTAAATTCTATTTCTTTTTATTGATAATAAGTGATCGCTGCTATAGATATTTAGTTATAATAGTGATTGCACTGTGTATTCTAATTCTAAATCATATAGATAAAAAACGCAAAAACTTTAATATCTTCAAAAAATAATTTTAGTTTATAAATATCTAAATTTCAATTGATTTTTGTGTAACAAAAGAAACTCCTGGCCTAGTTGTTCATTTTTTTATTAAGACTGACGCTAAAATATTGGTGAACATTATTGAAACATTTACTTATACTATGATAGTGTAAGAATTATCTTAAGTACAATAGTTACTCAGGCAGTACATTATAATTGTATTAAATTTTTCATATTGCTTTAAATTGTTTTCGTTTATTTCATTACACTACTTTACTAAAGTCCTTTACAATATAACTACCTCACATTGTAACTTCGATAAATCTAGTACACAAAATAAAACACAAAAGCCACCTCCTTCTTCCACTAGCGATAACGATTATGAACTAACATAAAATACAGAGAAAGTTGACTAACTAGTGTATAATAGTAGGCACGGAAACTTAAAACAAAAACTTACATAAAAATTATAATATAGGTATAGAGAAATTAAGAGTTAGTTCAGAGTATAATAGCTAGCTAGATTCATGAGAGGAAATTACACGAAATTTTAAGTCGATACCCTGTCGTGGTAAATTGCGTAGAGCTTAACTGAGTTTATTTTTGTAAATAAAATATTAAATTGTATATATAGAAATAAAAACTGCATCTGCAAAATATTGTTACCTCGTAATTAAACAAGACAAACAGATTTTACTTACCAGTTTTGATTGAGTCTGTAGTTTTAAGTCTCTGTAATATTTGTTGTTTTTTTTATATTGGCATCTCTGAAGCAGTAAATTCTGTGTTGGTAGAAAATGAACTTTTGGTAGAAATTTCAGCGGCCGGGGTAGTAAAAGGTCCTCGGGGTATTTTGTCACGAAGCCAATATGGTCGGCTACTTCTATATAAGTTATCTTGACGCATTGGCAGTGCAAACCCTGGTTTAGGCTGTCTAAGGTATACAGGTGCAAGAACCAAGGGTCTATCTAATCTAGTGACGACGGCTGGCTTAACATTAATAACCGTAACGTTAGGAGATTTATCAGAATCCAATATGCCATAATTATATATAGCCTGCTTAATAATCTTAGGTTTTGGTTTACGTATAACCGGGTCAATTTTAGGAGATGAGTATGAACTTTGAAGGAATATGTGATGGTAGTTCTTCATCATTTCGTCGAGTTTTTGCTTCGTGAAGTTTTGGTTTTCACTCGGAGGGATCTCGGTCATGTCTCTAAAGAATTGTTTACATTGTGGTGAGTCTTTCCGTTTAGATACAGGGCACGTCTGTAAATAGTACAATACAATGAGATATTAATGCATTTTTCTTTCTACAAATGACATGTAAAATAATATCTTATAACAATTTAGTCTCAAGTCTCCTCTCTCCCTCCACTATGAAATTACTTTTAAACAAAGGGCAAGGATATGGCTAAAATTGTAGCTACGGAGACCTCAATGTAATTTGTAAATATACCGTACTTTCCGCATTTTTAAAGTATCAAGCTAAAATTATATTTCAATACATAGCGTATCGCCTGAATTTTAAAAGATTGAATGAATATTTAATACACAATGGCGTCCCCCTTGTCAACATCATCCAATTGCCGAATGATTCTCGGTACCCACAGTGGAGGAACGAGTATGATGTCCCTCTAAGAATAAAAAATTTAAAGCATTCGTTCAGGCTGAATGATCAACAGAGGTGTTGTTGTATACATACTAATCAGCGGAAAAACTTTCATATCGCGATGCAGGATTAGTGTTACTACGTAGTTCAGCTAATCTTCGCTAGATGACGCTACTGTATGCGGTTGACTTCACACTTTGTATTTCTAAAATTAACATATTTCTTTTTCGTGTTATATTGCCAACTATTTTTTAATGTTAAATTAATAACACTTACCAGAAGCATAGCATCAATTACATTCAACAATTTTTTCTGTGAACTACAATGTTGTCCATACATCGGAATGTTAATAAAGGCGCTCATATAAATATCTAGTAAAGCGGACCACATGGGCTGGGTTGAGGTGAATTGTCGGATTCGGTCCTTCATTCTAAAGTAATCCATGAACTGGTATTTGTTAAGTACTCCCATTTTATTCATTACGCATGTCGTTGACGGCTTTTGATCTTGGCACTAAAAAAATTGAAAGTTTCAGACATGCTACTAAATAGAATATGACAAAAAATCTTAACAAAATAAACTGTCAACTTTGGGTTTTTTGTGTTTTAAAAGAAACTTCCGATCTAGGAATGACTCCTGTCACATAGACTCGGGACAACTATTTCTGGATCACACACTTTTTTTTAATGTTGTTGTTAACCCGGTTAGAGGTTATTAGTCTTCTATACTAGTGAGGTATGTTGTATTCCTGCTAATGCCTAGAGAAGCCCCAGAGCTAGATAAAAGGGAGGCGTTTAGCTCTGACGTTTCATTACTATATCTATGAAAGATTACGGATGAAATGAATTTTGATACATCCACTCCGCCCAACACTGTGGACTCAAATAACCACCCACCAAATAAAAATACAGTTTATTGGTCAATTGAATTACACGTTGGCACTCCACGTGTACAAAAATACCAAAGGAACTGCTATGTTAAATAATGGCCGTATCGAAAATGATCAAAAATATTTCTACTCACCAAGTTATGAGAAGTGCTCCAAAAATGTTTTTTTGGCTTAGGTTCCGGTAACACGACATGTTCGGTTTTATACAAACTGTTTAGACCGCATTTAAACAAGTGGTTCAGGTCAACCAGTGGAGGCAACAGACATATTTCACGGCGATTTTTCTAAAAACATAAATGTGTAAAAAATTATAGTTTAGTACTTTAGTAAATGTAAATAAACATGCGTTAATGGCGAACCGAATTGAAAAAAGCACCAATATCCACCTCCTGGCTTCATCATCAGACCATTGTTACCAAGTCCAATCTTTTGGACTCGTCAAAACGAATCATATGAGCCCAAACTCTAGGGGTTTACTAGAAGCAACTGAAAAGTTCCACTATCCACCTCCTGGTTATGTACATGACTGAATCTGCTCCAAGATGTCAAATTATAGTATTGTCATTTCATCCACCAGGCTTTCTCCCAACTAAGTTGGGATCGGCTTTTAGTCTAACCACGATACCTCCGAACTTCGATATTTTACGTGAAGCAACTGCCATCAGACCTCCACAACCCTACTAGGCAATATCGATGTTCTCTAGTTAGACCAGGTTGTCGGACTTTCCAGGACTCCAACTACCCGTAACGAATGCCACAGATTTTCGTATGGCATCCGGGACCGACGGGTTAACGTGCTCTCCGAGGCAAGAAGGGGTCTTAATATGTTAAGAATTTTCACCCATCCTAAGACTGACCTGGTTAGTATTACTTAACCTTGTAATGTGCTAACCTATTCGGTTACCACTTAGCCACGAGCCCGTCAGTGTTGTCATTAAAACTTCATATAAATTCAATGTTTCATTTTGAAACGACAATTAGAAGTAGGTTAAAATTAACTTCCAAGATTTATTTACATAGTTAGAAGTGAAGCTAATAAGACGTGTTTAATTCAATTCTGAAAAGATATAACTACGTTATACAGGCGCTTGCATAAACATTTTTGAAGTGAAACTTTTTTAGAATCTTTGTGATTTGAAACTCGATGAAACGAAAATGCGTCACGATAAAGAAACAAAATAAAAAAAAATATATAGGATTAAGTCGGCGAGAGAATGAGATAGAATACAAGTATCAGTGTTTCCTATAATCTTTGTCTTTGCGCCTGCGTACTAACAAGCTTTCAAAGAATGCGTCAATGTCAACGTAGTGTCATTTTTGTGCATTTGCGTATTAAAATTCGTTGGTTAATTAATTTATGTTAAATATTTAACACATGTATGTTAATTTGAAAAATAACTTAGATATAAATTATCTAAAATTAAATTTATTAACATCAGCAAATTGTTTGTGTTGATTTTACTTTTTATTTCTCATTCTCTCGTAGGCTACTTTTCTGAAGTTTCACTTCTGCCGTGTGTGAATTGCACACACACTTTTTTTAAACCTATCTTCAAAACATATGATTTAAATCAGGTTTCTTATATAAATATAATAATAATAACAAATTCAAATCGGTATACCCGTTTGGGAGTTTTCACGGCCCAAATGAACAAAGACAGAGTGAAATGTCCACCGTAAGTAGGAAGGAAACGTTAAAAAATCAACGTTCAATTTAAATTAGGCCAATTATTATAGTTAAGTAGGTACTTACCGGTCTCAATTTAGAAGAACTTATTTGGCATCCACTCTTGCGTTTGTTATGTCTGAAAAAGTAATATTAAAATGTTATTATATCTATATTATTAATTCGGTCAAGGGGTACGGGAGACTCGAGTGAAACCTTACTTGAATAATAAAACATAAAAAAATAATTATTTCGAGTCGACAACATATATCCGCAAAATTCGGATAGTCGAGTATTTTGTTAAATTCTAATGGTGCAAATGGCAGTCGCCATATTGGCCGCTCGGGTGCCATCTTGAGTTCGTTAAGGCCGACTACCTGCATTTTGGAAAAGATTGTGTACTATGAGTCACATTTTAGCCGAGCGAAGCCGCGTTTTCATCAGGTGTTATTATATTTATTAATAAAAGCTCTCATATGTTATTGAATTACTGCAACACTCACTTGCAAAGGTCTTCAGATTTTCTCTTGTACGGGCAGTTCTGTAAAGAAAAAATACTTGAGCATTTCAAAGTAACTAATTTTTTATTTTTTGTAATTCAACTTTTTTTAAGTATATCGTGTAGTTGCAGCTTGTAAGCGGATAATGTTAGTAATAATATTGACAAAGTCATAACCTATCTCAATGCTAAATTGAACCATATTACTAAATAAAAAAACGGGTTGTACTACGGGAGTGCCGGCAGAAGTGAAAACTTGAACATTAACGTTGTGCATTTTTGAATATTTTGGAATGGTTAGGGAATAATTTCGCACGAATTGCTTTTTGCACCATCTGTAAAATTTGCCTTAACTAATATATATGTATAATTAGTATATATCAAACTACACTAGTATCGCGCAGAATCCACAGATGGCGTAAAAATATTTTTTTAAATATATGAAACTCGGACACATTTTCGATCAGGGTCACGTGTCCTGACGCGAATTTTAACATTTTTTACCCATCCCAAAAAGTGTGCACAACGCCACTAAAGAAGTTTTTACTTCAAAGAAACAAAATAAATTGAATTCGTGCTTCCAATCCAATCAATTTTTTAAACAACGTTTCACAGATATTTATTTCCGATCATTTTAAAAAAGTGAACCAAATCGGTACAGCCATTCTCATTTTAATTTCTTCTATCACTGCCATTACATTTTTATTGTAATACAAATAAACATCCATTCATACAAACCTCAGTAAGCACATCCAAAGTGCAAGCCAGAAGTTTGTTAATTTCACAACTACCCTCATAATCGCGCCCTCCTCTACTCAAACACTTGGTGAGAACCCTGGCCGTGGGCTTCTTCCAAGTAGGATGGGCTTCTGTAAAATTGTCCAACAGCCTCCTAAATGCTATAGTGTCTATAAGACCCGACTCTTCAATGATACCCAACTTTTTGAATACACACGTCTCTTTGGAGCACTGAAATTATATAACGTAGGTATGTATCGTAAATTAGATAACGATTTTTAGTCACCAAAAAAATCAGAAAAACATTTACATATTTTCCATCTTAAAAGTTTCATTTCCTAATTTGAATATCAAACAAATTTCGACTCATTTATGTAATTGTTTTTAAACTTTCGCGACTATACAAAACCTTCTTTGGTTATCCGACGTTTCGATCGACCACGTTCGGTGCAATTCGATCGAAACGTTGGGTAACCAAAAAAGGTATTGTATCTTTTTATTATTACCGCGATTTAGTCCCGATTCACACATCATATAAGTTGTATAGAATTAAAATCACTACAAAAATTATAAAACAAAGTTCCCCGCTGCGTCTGTCTGTCTGTCTGTCTGTTCGCGATAAACTGAAAAACTACTGAACGGATTTTCATGCGGTTTTCACCAATAGACAGAGTGATCCATGACAAAGGTTTATGTGTATAATTTGTTAAGATTTTGTGTAAATTGATTGAAATATGTAGAAGATCGTTGAAGATGTCTCTGCTAACCGTGCGAAACCGGAGCGGGTTGCTAGTAACACAATAATTAAAACTGTTTAACTGTGTAAAGGTTATGCGTGATCGTAATAATACGGGGAAGTGAGTGTTGGACTCGCGCTCGAAGGGTGCCATCGCACAAGATATAACACTATCCACTTTCTAAATATTTTCGGAAAAGAACCAAGAGCGGCGATATAACAATAATAAAATATTTGTAGTATTGCCATATTTCAAATTGAGCAAAAAAATTATGTTTCTGATATTTCATTTTGTTTTTTATTATTTGTTGTTATAGCGACAACAAATTCAAATTTAAAAAATCTTTATTTCATAAAATTGACCATCAATTATTCGAAATCGTCGATTTAATAAATAATTATTTTAATTAAAAATTATAGATCAACACACACACAGAGTCACCGCACAACAGATATACATACTGTGAAATTTCTCTGTCTGTCTATTATGGGCTAAAATCTTCTATGTAGTATATATACATAGGAGATTTTAGCCCGTCCTTTCCGAAAGATAAACCTAACTTTGCAGTTCTAAAAATACTCGGCCATACATCGATTTACTACAAATACAACTTTCCAACCTAAAAATATATATTCTTATTATGTTTTTTTAAGTGATTTAAAAATAAATTAACGACTTTCAGATTTTTTTCTTTACTTGTGCTGTCAGACCTTGCTTTTTACCAAATTTCATGATTCTAGGTCAAAGGGAAGTACCCTAGTAGGTTTTGATTTACCTGCGAAATGTTCAAATTTGTTAAAATCTAAAGCTAAGAAGTTTAATTTTTTTACTGCTTCAAGGGATCGCATAGATAAGTATTTGGTATTAATTTCAACTTGATACGTCCACTGGTTCCTTAGAAAAAGGGTCTTTTACCTGACCTATAAGGGTTCCTTTTTCCCTCTGAGGAACTAAACACAAAGGAAAAACTAAGCGTCAATTCTGGTTTTCATTTCCCTATATCAGTCCATATGCTAATTCTTAACATTTTTGTGTAAAAAATCGTACAGGAAACATCTTATTGTGGCATCAAAATCATACTTACAGAATGAGGTAACAACATCAAGTCTTTAGTAGGGTTAGTTCTTGCTGTGCTGGTCGTCACTGGAGCGGCAGTAGTTAGCTCAGGAGTGTAGTTGGCGATTACCAGTCTTTCATGACCTTTCCAGGTAAGGTGGAACCCACACTCGGATCTCCAAGAAGGTTGGATAAATTCTGTCATGTCACAACAGTCTAAGGGATCTATGCTTCCAGATGCCTGTAGAATGAGATAGAGAAAGAGTTAAGCATGCTGTGACTATGCTTCATAGCTGTATATCATCAGAGCTAGGATCTCAGTCAGTTAGCCCATGAATCAGTGCAATTCAAGCTGTTACTATCAAGGTTAATAGTTGGGTCAAAAGGCTCTCTACCCAAAGCTTACGCAGTGGGGTGCCATATCAGGTCTCAGGTAACAATTCCGCTGGTGTAGGTAGGGAAGTAAGACCGCTTGTCTAGGGAAGCACCTATACCTACCCTTTACCGGACCGTGGTGTGTATGGTCACCAGATATCTGTGAGTTGGCACCATATGGGTAGCTCTAGTGCTACCATAAAGCGATATTTGTACTCATATATATATATATATATATAAATGAATCCTTATTTCCCTTGGCCACGGCATCACGCGTGAACGGCTGAACCGATTTCTCTAATAATTTTTTTTTGTTTTTTTTTTATTATCAGGAAAAAGTTCTTATGAAAGAAAAAAATTTAAAAGTTGCGTAGAAAATTTGAAAATTTAAGACCTAACGACCTAACTTTACCTAACGAGAGACTTCGCGGGTGAAACCAGGTAAATAAAACTGTGGTTCTAATTTTGAAAACTATGTACCATACATTGAATAATTAGTATAGTTAGTTAGTATAAAGTGTATAATCTAAATTTAGTGCACCTACTTCACCCATTTCTACACCACCCTAGTGTAGACTGGTAGAGAATGCCTATGGCATTAGGTCCGCCATTGTACATTTTTGTGCCTAAAGTTTTAATAAACAAAAAATAAATAAACTATTATCAGTTTATCACCAATTTTACAAAAATCCAAATCTAACAACCACCAGGAGACCAGATAGTTTCCTCTTTCACAAAAGTGAACATCTTGAACAGTGAAAAAAAGAGGAAATACCACGAAGCCAATTGCAACACACTAGCGTATGTGTTATAGTTATAATTATGCTGAGATCTGCTTCACTATTTCTCATTGTCGTCGTCGTTTCACATCACATCACATCACGTGTGAAAACCCCCATCCCCCGGTCATCACATCAGCGGGGCCAGCGGCGAAGTGGTATGTCGGAATCGAACCAACCAAAACCATTCGGTGTTCCGTCACAAGTGAGTCTATTGCAAGGGATTTGGGTATTTGGGAAAGGGCGTTACCAGTACCCGCACAAACTGGTTATGAAGGGGTTTCTCCTTGTGTTTAATATTCCATGAGCGAAATAAATACTTACCAAAGGCTTAGAGGTTGTTGTCTGATTCAGTGAGACCACTAGAATCTTATCATCGCTACTCTGAGTTGAAGGCGGCTGAGGAAGTGGTGAATAAGTCTGTAATATTATATAAGTAATCTTTAGTAGAGCTAGGCCTACGTCTACTGGACTGCAATAGACTGATTGATTGATTGAAACTCAATTCACATTTCTACGCCAAAGGCAATTTAAATTTGTAAACATTTCATACAAACTTATTATCAAACATTGCGAACTAGTTTTCTTGACCTCTTCAAATAAAAACATCCGATTACATCCATATTTAGTACTAAGTGTTGTGTAAAACTTACATCTTGATATCGCGGTCCGTGGACGTAGTAATTGATGAATGAAGAAAACCCGCACTCTTGCAACATCGACGAGTTAAATATCGTGGGTAGATCGCAGCATTTCTGATTAAAGTACTGTAAAATAATCAAATAAATAGAACATTTGATAGTTTTTTAAATTAACGTTGTTGTGCAGAAATTTTCCATTCCCTTAAGAGGCCCAAATTAAAGTATTGATGGGATTGAAGATCTAAGGATGTATGAAGTCTGTGTATAGTCATCTATGGTATGATTTCTTCTTTCATATGATCTTTGGTTAGATTCATATAAATTAGACACGTTTGGTAACAGTGTTTCTGATAAAAATCGGTCCAAAACTGTGTTCAGTCGGCATTTTAATAGTTAGTGTAACGATTATAATAAACAAATAAACTCACATGTTTCAGGAACCATTCCGGCCTATGTTCTTTTGGCAAGTTCTTCTCAAAGTTATCGTAACGACTGCAAAGAGTACAGAAAAGAATAATCGCGTTTAAACAAGCTTTTTATTATATTATTATCAGTGTTACAACTAGGGTTGCCACCCGTACTATATAGATAGCATCGTACTATATTTTGATCAAGTGTACTATCTTTATATATATATATATATATATATCTTCTGTGCGTGTATATGTTCCTGAACTCCTCCTAAACGGCTGGACCGATTTTAATGAAATTTTTTATGTGTCTTCAGGTGGATTCGAGAATGGTTTAAATTTACAATTGGACCCGCTAGATGGCGCTGCGATTTGGTTACAGGAATAATATTTTTTAGGTTCTGGCAGGACATCGTCTGTCGGGTACGGTAGTATATTATAGAACAATAATACAGTTCGAAAAATATTATATTTTTATTGCTTACTCAACTGTCGCCATTTTACCTGAAATTTGTAATTAATTAAATTAATTTGTAAAATTGTTTGGAACGCCTTCACGCCTAAACTACTCAACCAATCAGCGTGATGTTTTGGTGACACGTTATCAATGGTACAGAAAAGGACCCTATGGTACCTATCATCCAGAGAAAAATTGTTCCCGAGGAATGGAGAAACAACTTTTAGACTACCATCCGGTTTGACAAAATCTACTATAACGCGGGAAAAGGCTCGAGTAAAAGATAGGAACGATAAATGTGTACACACTATTTATTTTCCTGGATTTCCTAAAAGTACTATATTTTTTGCAAGTAAAAAAAAATACTAAGTATATTTTTCCCAAAAAAGGTGACACCCCTAGTTACAACTTAAGATTGACATCCGCTTGTGTAGAAATATCTATGTCTAATACCTTGAAACGAGCAATTCTTGTATATATGTATATATATAATCTGAATCTCGGAAACAGCTCCAACGATTTTCATGAAACTTAGTATGGGTTTCGAGGGCGATAAATCTATCTAGCTAGGTTTCATTTTTAGTAAACATAAAAAAAAACGAGTAAAGCTCTGTCATCCAGGTACTTATTTATAATTTAGGATGAATTTTGAGGCTTATACGAGTAAAATAATCCTTCGACCAGGCGAGGTGATCATGATCATTAACATTTCTTACCTGAGTGAAAACATATGCTTGAAACCAGCCAGTGATGATACCGGAGAGCAAGCATTATCTCTTCTCAAGTTCTCCTCGGGACAGTTCTGTAAATATCATTATATTAATACGTGAAGAGAATAATTATTTGTACTCCTTTTTAAGAAAATGTCGCGTAAGTAACGTGAATTTTGGAATAATTACAGTTTATATATAGAAGCTAAAAATAGCTAAAATTTTAAAAATTACGTGAAAAAGGCTTTATAAGATTAGACGCGTCCAGTATATGCGTTGACCTGTCATGGTAAGTCTGTCTGTCTGTATGTCTATACACTGACAGCTCAAGTTATACTGGCCCTGAAAAAAACCATGGTCAAAATTCGACCACCACGCGATCTCTAGTATTAATTAAATGTAGTTAAACTGTCGGCAGAGCGCCATTCGATGACGGGGTTATTAAAGGCGTTTTGAAAGACATTAGATATTAATAGAAAAGTACAAAATAATTAAGATTAAAAATATATATTTACATACTTACACCAATCATTTGATCCACAACGCAATGCAACAGCGCTTGCCCCGGACATGTGTTCGTATATCGCCTGGTCCTATTGGTATAGCAGTTATCCAGGACCTTCCCCAAGACATCCTGCCAAGGCCCTTGAGGTAGAACACGTGTAAAAACCTCATTTGCCAATTCTTTAGGAGTCATTGATTCTGGTAAGCCAAGTTTTGTGTTGATGCAGCTCCATGGGTGACACTAGAGAATATGGGTACATAGTTGATACACTGTGCAAGATAGTATTATAATCCAATTAAATCTTTGTTAGCAGCAGTAATTGCTAAGGCTAACAACGTGGAATGACTAAATACCTACTGTAGCGAGTTCAACATACAGCAAAAACATAGTTCAACATCATCTAGCGGAGAAGAGCTGAACTACGTAGTAACTACTGACCCTGAATCGCGCAATGAAAGTTCCTCGCACCGCCTAGTACATGCCTATATAGCTTCCCAACCATCAATTATAGTATGCAACCCACGTTGCTTGCACGCTTGATGTATATATATATATATTGAATTGTCAGGAGTAACAATAATGTCAATCGTGAAGAAACTTGCCTGTTCCAATACGTAGATCCTGATTTTCTGGTTCTTTCAAAGACTCGCAGTATAAAACGATCTTAGGTGACGACTGACACATTATTTTCCCTACTAACTGTCGTATCTGATATTTAGCTTAGTTTTACATAAATATCTATATACACTACCACTGCCGACGTGGACCCACTCCAAACACAAGCATTTAGTTCAGCTGGAGGGATTAACAAGAATACCAGTAATGTGTGACCCACTTACTAGTATTCTTATAGTATATAATAATATATAGGTATATACTTTGATTATATAAATGTCATAATCAAAGTATGTAGGTATTTAATCGTAGACGGAACAGAAAATTGCAGCAGATACTATCGTATTGTTACTGGAAGAGTTCTGCACTGCCAGTGGAATAACTTTTAATGCCTTTAAGGGAGCAGAAGAATGATATCCTTGGTGTTGCAAGCGTTTAAAGGGTTATGGTACCCGCTAACCACAACGTTTGGTATCATAACGCCGTAACGTCCGAACATTAGCAAAGGAAAAACCACTCCATTCTCTGTTGTCGCTTAATCTAATTTACATAGTTATTTGTTTAAAAACTTACCAATCGCGAGCTCCTTGAATAAAAAGATTCGAATCGAGCTTTTCCGTAAACCTGCAAATGTTACAGATATTATATTACAGAGGTTCAAACATATTTATTTTATTTTATATAAATTATTTTTGTGTTCGTTGTGGTTGCCTACCTATAATTAAGTTTGCACAAGGCATGTATTTGTAATTTCATTTGTCATATTATGGGTGCTTTTGTTAACAATTCTAAAAAATTAATAAATAAGACGTATTTCATATTTACATGTCATACGGTTATTTCAACAATAAGATAACTCAGTTGTTTTCGTCAATTTCCAGTTTAAAGTCAACTTTTATCATTGTTATTAAAGCTGAGATTTTTTTTTGTATTTCCTACTAATGCGCACGACGTTATCTATAAGTTTTTTTATATAGACATCGGCGCTTGAAAATTATTGTTAATTGTAGATTTAGAAAAGGGAAAGTGGGTAACACTGGATTACGGGGTACAGTGGATTATTCGCTATACATGTGCACTCGTGTGAACAAACGCTTAGTACCCACCTGTTCTTAAATACCTCACTCAGTTAAACCATTCGTTGTCACCGCATCAGAGTGGGTCAACAGGTAAGTACGAAAATATTTTTTTACGTGTTTTTAACCGACTTCAAAATGGAGGAGGCTCTCAATGCGACTATCGCTTTTTTTTGTTGTTGTTGTTATTTTACGCCGTTTGAAAACCGATTTCAAAAAATCTTTTTTTAATTGAATTGGTTGTACTCAAGGTTAAATCGGGTCGATTTTAATATGAAGAAAATATTTGACCTTAAGGGTGGAAATTAAGAGATGAAGAATACAGCATATTAGAATTTATCAATATATACACACATTGAATTCAGTGACATTTTTTTTATAGACATAAATTAGCTACCCTGCCACGCGCTGCTGATGACATTTATTTAAAGACTCTTTTATAGTACAAATAATTGATTGTATAGCAACGCAACTGATTCACTGTCACCCATGCACCGATCACATCTCACAATCCTACAGCGAATCTTTTCTTATCTTTTTTTGTCTTGCTACTGTATGTGTTATTCGTCAACAAATACTTATTAATATATTAATACCTTTTTCTTTAAAGATTGAATACTCTTCCTATAATTTGATTGAAGAAAACAGTGATGTAGCGATAAAATTTATAACTGTAACAGTTGGAAAAAAAATCTACTGTTACCCACTCTACCCTAATCGTATGTACCCTACGTGAAAATTGTGCACTAGAAAGATCTGCAACAAGAATTTTTTGGAGTTCACTCCCATTTTAGAAAAGGAATTTACAAACCTACAATTAAAGTCACAATGTAATTGTACAATCGGACGCAAAACAACTTATTTTACGATAAAATTTACTTTCTATAATAGACAAGCTACTACCTACATTTTACTTTTTTTAAACAAACTAGGTACATTTAAAACAACTTATAAGAATTTTTGACTGACATAAAGTAACTAGCAGCACCCCGCGGTTTCACCCGCGTAAGTCCCAATCCCGTGGGAATATCAGGATAAAAAGTAGCCTATATGTTAATCCCAATCCCCAGCTATCTACACACCAAGTTTCATCGCAATCGGTTCAGTAGTTTTGGCGTGAAAGAGTAACAAACATCCATCTATCCAAACTTTCACATTTATAATATTAGTGATGTTTAATTTCTCTAATAAATCAACAATATTTGCCCTATTTGGACTAAGTGAAATGAACAATGCAGCACAGAACAATGGAAAGACCAAATCTATTATTTAACTGCCCTACTACGTTGTGCGATTTCAACTCCCCTGAATTCCGTTCTATATATTTGCTATTATTACCTAGGTACTTTGTACAATTTATAAAATACTTACCGCTGGTAAAAGAAAAAATAACCACAATAACTTCATATTCGAAGGAAGATTCAAGAACGACTGACCATATTTAGATAAACTGGCCGCACATATCTGGGGTCAACACGTCTGATAATATTATTTTGCGTTGTGTTAACTATGGTTATAATTACTGCCTGATATAGAATTGTGTCATTGGTCTAATTGTTTACAGAAAAATTGACATCGATTTTAGATTCAAGGATAGCTACTTACTGAAATCACTGAAACGGCATAACTCTAGCATGCAGATACAAAAAGAATTTTAACTATCCGTTACATAGGTTATGACCGTTTGAATTTCCAGGTATTATGACCTCCGTTTCTCATAAAAGCAGGCGGAATGTGTAATATTAAAGATTTTAAATGCTACATTTTTTTTTTTTTGGCACTTTTCATTCCATTACTAAGAAAAGCCATAAAAACTAACTTCGAAAACTTTTTAAGTTACTTTTGTGGATTTTCTCAATACGTGAGGGATTATTTCGGTAATATTAATATGTACTAATTAAAATCTTTATCTTTAGGGAGAGTAAGGAATGATTTTTTTTTAGATGTTTTTGGTTCCACTGTTCCATAAAATCGATTACAAGAGAAATTAAGAAAAAGAAAATCTAGAAAAAGCAGACTCGAAGAAGCTACGCATAGTTCTTTTCTCTGTTACTTGACCCTTTGGCACAAAATGGAGTCATGTAGATTGTAGAGTCACGAGTCCATGACAAATTTTATTTAAAGACAAGACAAATTGCTGCGGTCCAACCGCGCTAGTGGGACCACGACGAGAAAGAACAATAGAACATGTTTTATTGTATGCCGATTCTACTAATTTTAGTCAATATCCCTGTGGTTTATTAGCAATGGTTAATTAACGTACAAATTCAAATAGGAGCGAATTATTTATTTGATTTGTATGTACGATTATTTATTAGTACGTTCGTAGGAGAGCCATGCTGCTTCGGCACGTATGGGCCCTGATACCACGGCCTCACAGAAAACAGGCAGTGAAGCAATGCTTCATTGCTTTTCGCCGAATGAGTGAGGTTAACGGAGGCCCTAACTCTTCCCTCTCCCTCTTTCCCCCTTCACCCCTCCTCTCCCTCGTTCACCAGCATCGATCAATAGCTATGTATTGTCGGTAAATGAAAGTCATAATTATATGTAACATAATTTATTGGATGTTTCCATAAATTAAAAAAGTGTTTACACATAATCATCTACTTACAAAAATAAGCAGAAAGCGGCAACACAGATAACTGAATATATCACTAAGTTGTCAACAGGTGGCAATGTTATGTACACTATGATTCAATTCAATTTATTTGTGATACAAAGTGGGTTACATTTTTAATTAAACTATGAACCTCTACAAATTATTACTACTACATAAACTAACACTATACTAAACTACACAAAGCTTCATAATTGGTTTTATTTCCAGAATTTTCTCAAGAGACAGGGCAATAATAAGCATAGTCTAAGGTTCGATACAAAGTGGAACAAAAAGCAATTTATATCCCTATTAATATGTTGAGCGGATAAACTAGATCCGGTCAACAATTTTATGGGGTCAATATGGGGTCAAACTCTTGCATATAAATATATCTCGCAAAGTTATTCTTTTTCAGCAGCATATGCTGGCTAAAGTTACCTGCCTCGTATCTATTCAGAAATTATAATTACAAAAATAAATTTGCTGCTATTCAACGTTATATAAACCTGAACACAACTTAGTCGTATACCTTAAAGTTTAGCTACAGCCCTTGGTTCCACATACCAGATAAACAGTGACGTTTGAAAACAACAAAAAGCATATTGCTATCTCGCTTTACCATATGGGCGAAAAGTGTGTAGAATAAAGACAAATGTATATATTTTCCAATACCTATTCAAACTGTGTTTAATATTAGGTATTTAATACGTATTGCTTTTGCAACTTTAAACTAGTGACATCATACGGCTCTCAAGGCTAAGCTTCATTGTAATAATTATTATGTCGAAAATGTATTTAATACAAAAAAAAATTTCAACTATCTGTGTTGCCATATAAAGTAATTTTCTAGGCGCAAACTAACCAATCGTAACAGCTAACAAGATTCTTAAATTTTCAATATTAAAGAGGTGTTAAGACAGGCGTAATTCAGAACATTCCAGACTGTAAAATATATCCCACAGTTTAAATAATAATAATAAATATGATATACCTCAAGACAAGGCTGTCTGATCCCAAACTAGACAGAGCCTGTACTATGGTAACCAGACTCCTGATAAACATACTTATATCTATTTCTAAATACATACATATTATAAATAAATTACACCCAGACAGAAGAAATGATCATGCTCATCACACAATTATTTGCCCTGGGTGGGAAATGAACCCACAATCTTGCTCAGCATTCAGGATCACTAACCATTAGACCAACAGGCCCGTATATTAGATTATTATATGACCAAACCATAACCAAACCACAACATAACCGCATATATGTAGTGAAATATAAATAATAAAATATAATTTTGTATAGTATTAACTATATTATGACAATACATTTTTTATTTTACCTAAAAAAAGAGGCATCAATTTGAAAAGATAAATGAAACTGGCAACATTACATCAATTATTTATATTAAACTGATAGCTCTGAATTCTCGCCCGCGAGTTGATAAACCAGTATTAAGTTATTAGACATCACAGATGCATTACCAAATTTACATACAAAAATCTTGCAATTAACACAAAATATGTCCGAATAGTGTGCATTCAGGAACTGAATCACGTTGTTAGTCAAAATTGTACCTGGAACAGAAATATTAATTTAATACACAAACATTATGAGGGATTGTATTGGAAGATTATGACTGGCGACGAAGTTTAGTTAAGTCTACCATGTTGGCTGGCAGTTTTGTATCTACGACAAAAGATACAAAGTGCTCAAAAGAAATATTAATTTAATACACAAACATTATCAGGGATTGTATTGGAATATTATGACTGGCGACGAAGTTTAGTTAAGTCTACCATGTTGGCTGGCAGTTTTGTATCTACGACAAAAGATACAAAGTGCTCAAAAGAAATATTAATTTAATACACAAACATTATCAGGGATTGTATTGGAATATTATGACTGGCGACGAAGTTTAGTTAAGTCTACCATGTTGGCTGGCAGTTTTGTATCTACGACAAAAGATACAAAGTGCTCAAAAGAAATATTAATTTAATACACAAACATTATCAGGGATTGTATTGGAATATTATGACTGGCGACGAAGTTTAGTTAAGTCTACCATGTTGGCTGGCAGTTTTGTATCTACGACAAAAGATACAAAGTGCTCAAAAGAACAATTAATTTAATATACAAACATTATCAGGGATTTTATTGGAATTGGACAGTTTTGTACCTACGGTAAGAGATGCAAGAGCTCAAAAGGTTGGCCATATGTCTGCTTCATGAGCCGAAGCCCCATCACTCATTCAATAACTTTAATGAGCAATTCCTGTATATGTATATTTCGTGCATCTTGGCACTGGCTTTAACGATTTGGATAAAATGTTGTATATGTATAACCAAGGTCTTTTGCTTTTTAACACGCTTCTATTACCTTCACTTGTACTATGTAAATAAATCTTGGAAATCAATTTTAACCTACTTCTCGGTATCGAAATGAAACCGCAGATTTGTTTGACGTACATACGCCTGTAAAAATCATTTTATTTAAGGCCTTTTGTCAATCTTTAGTCTGTGGGCCAGATATAGTGGTGATATACAGCGATCAGGATATTATTGGGGCCACCTCCAAGGCAATGCCAACGTCATGGGACCCTCTAATGCTGCGACATTTGACATTGGATGAAACTCCTAACATAGTATGTTTACTAACACTAGCACTAAATAAGGCCTGCCCGAAATAAAAATGATTATAGTTTGAATGACCTAAGTTACCTAATGTGTTAGTAGCGCAGGATCACAGGAAGGCCCCGAAGCCGAAGGCGCGCTTGATGCTGTCGAAGTAGTAGCGGCGCCAGTTGTCGCGCGTCTGCTCCAGCTCCGCCGCCGGCACCAGCTCCTGCTTCACCGTCACCAGCGTGTGGTCCTCCTGGAACAAACAATCCGGTATTCTAACTAGAGTTGTAAAAAACTCAAGTCTTTTAGTCTTCATTTTGAGACTTGAGTCTTTTTTCATAACTAGGACTCGTTAGTCACATGAGTTCCGAGTCCTTTGAGTCTTTTGAGTCTTCAGAGTCCTTTCGAGTCTTAAGTTCTTTGAACTAGACTGAGTCATGAACTTGAGTTGGTGTATCACATTATCCAATAGATAGGTACATAATAGGTAATAGGTGATTTTATATCGTCATCCACATTTATTTTCTGATTAAAACTAAATCACACAATAAAAAATTGTATCAATTAAATTTCATACGCGCAAATCTAATCAAAACTATCCACCTGTAGACTGACGATTAGCTGATCATAATGCAAGTTAAAATGTCTCAATAAAATAATCAACACTCATAATACCGTTTACTTATATAATAAAATAAACCATAAATTCTCCGGAACAATTTACATAGCGCTATCTAGCCCATACTAAGTTTGTACTATTGGTCTACACAACGGATAGACTACTCACATTTTATTTATAAACTTTTCTACACTAATTATAATAAAGTAATAAAGACGAAAGCGATCTGAGCGAATATTTTTTTCTTATGATTTATCTGGCAACACAATAAATGAGTAAATTGATAATGTTGACGGAAAGATGGTAGGCAAATATATTTTTGTTACACAAACGAACATAATGTTATAAACAAAATAATTTTATAGCATTTCCTTATACTTTTTTTTTTTATTCATTTTTAATCTTTTCCTCTTCTCCCACAGAACCACAAACACAAATCGTTAAAATCACTGCAATTCCCTCATAGTCTTAAAACTTAAAACCTATTAACTAATAAATCTACCTTCCACCTTGACGTTGGCAGAATCATCGATAAACGATGGAGCCACTGATTTAAAAGAAGAAGAAGAAGAACATAATGTTGTCAGTGTCACTTTAAAACTATCTATTAGTAGCTTGTTTCCCGTATTCAAATAATATTAAATAAATCAATATTTCTAGCCAAGAGTATAAAGTACGTCCATCTTCTCCCAGTATATTAACTTATATATATACCCCCGCGTGCAACAAAAAGGTGAAATCTTCAACAGAAGTTAACGAGTATTCCAAAACAAACGCTGATAAGGAAACTCGGGTAACCTCGAACCAAATTGTAGATGCAATGATTTATGGCCGAAATATATTTGACAGAGATTTAGTGAGAGTCAATGATATGTCTGGATTACCTGAGATAACCTATGATCAAGAGGAACCCAAAGATTATCGGGTTAAAGAATTTGCAAGACTCGTGAAAAGCGGTCAACATTATTTTCGAATATTATTAATTTGATCAGAAGGGTCCGTGAAGAACATGACATAGATGATGTGAGTCTACCTAGTTTCGAAGATTCTGAGTAATTCAAAAAAATGTTTAAATATGGTTTGGTAAATTTAATTATAGTATAGTACTTGTCTAAATATAGTGTTTCTTACTATTTATTTTGTTATTTTTATACTAAACCCTTTACTCTTTACTTTATACCAGCATAAAATCAACAAATAAAAATATAAAGAATAATTTTACTACTACTTTGCTACTTTTCATTCATTCAAAAGGCAACCAACACTATGGCCAAGCGTGGTGGTTGCACTACTATTAAAGGACAGCTAACTAACGTCATCCCGTGAGTACGTAACCTGCGAAAACTATCTACTCAATTTGTTCCGGTTATACCAAATCAAATTAAATTGACGTCTCGCAAGTGAAAGTTATGTTGAAACGAAGTGTCATTTTAATTTGGTCTTTAAGTTATACATGAAGTTGTGCTGCTCACGCTAAATTATTTTAATATTGAGGGTAGATAGAAATAAAATCATGTATCACTGAGAAGAATTATTGTAAGTATTGTATCGGTATCAATTCAAACGTTGTATTGTTGTTGTGTTCCGTTTGCATAATTTGTTGTTTAGTTTTCCTAGTTGTACACAAATATCTATCATTTGGACTTCCATAAGTAGAAGCATAGCTATGGCTGACGAACAAATAGAACGAAAACGAAAATCTTTGAAATCGGATTGCTACGACAAAACAGATTCGAATCGGGAGTGTAAATTGTGTGCTAAAAAATTTTCATTGAGAACATCACATACGATTTTAAAAAAACATCAAGATCTACAACATAAGACTGTATCGGCGGAGGGGTCATCGGAAATAAACAATTTGAGTAAGAAGAAAAATCTTCGTATTATTATTACAGGCTGATCTTAAATTTTATAGTGCATGGCAATCACTCGTTCAGGGTTGTCGAAGAGCATTTTCGCAAGTTGATTAGTGAAAGAAATTCAGAATACATTTTACTTAATCGTCCTAAACTTGTTTCTAATATTGAAGATATATTCAGAAAAAAGCAAGTGCAGCTGAAGGAACTCTTAAATGACATTTCCAATAAGATTTGCTTGACTCTCGATTTTTGGACTTCGGTGACAAATAAACCATATATTGTAGTAACCGCCCACTTTATGCTACAATCAAAATTGACGTCATTAACGCTGGACTTTGACTTAATTCCATATCCTCATACAAGTATTGTCATATTAAATAAAGTACAACATATATTGGCGTATTTTGATATAGAAAAAAAAATATATTATCCAATAACTACAGACAACGAACCAACAAATGTAAAATTTATGAAAATGTTAAAATTATTCAGCAATGACTATGGAAATGTACAACATACAAGATGTTTGGCGCATGTTTTGAATTTCTCAGTCAAAAGTGGACTGAAATGTATTATAGAACCTGTATCTACAGTGTCACATTTGGTCAAAACTATAAATTTCTCGCCAAAACAGAAACAAATGTACTTTGAAATCTGTGACAAATTAAAAGGAGATAACTTACTAACTCCACTTATTTGATGCTGAAGCGTGCTTTGGAAATGAGAGTCATCCTAGACCATATATGTGAAAATAACGAAGCGTACGAAAAGTTTAAGGTGGAATGGAACAACGTAGAAGGTTTGATTAACTTCTTAGAACCTTTTTATGATGCTAAGTTGCTGCTGTCTAAGTCCCAGTATCCTAGCATTTATTACGTTATTCCCATTATTGATGTAATTTCTGATCGCACTACTATTGAATCATCACAGGAGTCAAGTGACGAATCATTGAAAAAATGTTCTCTTGACATACATGCCAAGCTCATGGAATATATTCCCTTCTTACCACAGATTTTGCCAACTTTGCTGTTATTTTGGATCCGCGTCTGAAGAATGAATACTTTGTCGAACATGATAACCAAGAACCACTTAAACAATTTAAAAAGTACTTTCAAGAAAACTACTTGGTACACACAGGTACAAATACTACAGAGCCAACACAGCCCACTAAGAAATCACTGTTGTCTTCTATATATACAAAACAAATTCCGCAACAAGATGAAATACAAAGATACGTATCATTACCAACGGAATCAGAAGATATTGACGTGCTGTTATGGTGGACGCTACATAAAACATATTTTCCTCAATTATCCAAAATGGCTTTAGACATACTAAGTATTCCTGCGACAAGTATTCCGAGCGAGCAGGCCTTTTCTAAATCAGGAAATTTAATTACCAAAAGACGAAACCGATTGGATAAGAAAAATATAGGGGTTCAATGTGCCTGTCTTCGTGGCTCAATGTACTAAAATTAGTCTATCATTTATAAATAAATAATATACAAATTAAATTCATTGTGATTTTAATGCTAAACTATACAACCATGGATTTAGAGGACTCAGTCATGAGTTCTTTTTAGCAGGACTCAAGTCTTTTTACAAAAGACTCCAAATTCTGAAGGACTTGAGTTCTTAGTTTTATTTATAAGACTCAAGTCTTAAAAAATAGCTCAAGTTCTATTAAATGAGACTCCAAGACTCGAGTCTTTTACAACACTAATTCTAACCAAGTCAACCATCATGGACATTTTCGGTCTGATTATAAAAAGTTGTGATCACACATAACTTTTTAATGGTTTTGTCCGAGTATTAAAACAAAATCTATGTTAAAATGTTCAGAGTTTTACATATTTCAGACCTAAAGGAAGTAAAAAGTCAATTTTATAATTGTTGTAGGACAATACAAGAATATGCCTTAACAAGCCTGTATATATAGGATATTTTCTAAAAACAAAATTATCTAAGAAATGAGGTGTCACAGAAAAAGTTGACAAAAAAAAAATACGAAAAGGTTACAAACCTAACATACTATAAAAGATATGTACTGCAATTGCAATATGTATATATAAATAAAAATTAAATTTTGTTCATTGGTAAGAGCGTAACTTAAAAACGACTGGACCAATTTGGCGAAATACTAAGTTCGTAAGTCCCAACAAGGTTATAACAGGAAAAAATGCCAGAAAGAAAGCACTTTTTTTATGGGATTTTTATTAATTTGGACAGGATTACTCATCTTATTATTAATAATATGCATCCCTTTCTTTTTTGGCTCGATTAATAATTTAGCATCATTTTCGTTCCCATAAGCCTCTCACTGGAGACCATGGTTCTTTCCATGGTCCAAAGTGAGAGTGCGTGGGAATCCGCTGCCTCTTTTTGTGAGGAAGTGATGTCAGCTAAAGAGGCAGCGGAAAGGGAACGAGAGAGGGCTAGTATTCTCCCGTCCCGAAGGAGAGGCACCAGGTGCCGGAGAGCGCAGAACGATCTCCGGCCTCCATGAGCGCTGGCCTGGGGGTAACGGGTGAGGCTGCCCGTTACTCTAGCAGAAGCAGGCCTGAGACGGTGGCGGACCGTGTTCCGCGCGCGCCTCTCTACACTGGAAGGGGGGCAAGGCCCCCCGCTCGCAAGGGCGTGGCTGCCTTCTATTTAAGAGGCGGCCAAGGTCTGCCAGGGTTCTCGGGGACTTTCTTCCTAGGGTATACCCGAGTCCCTTGCAATAGACTTTAGTCGGTTCGATTCCGACATACCACTTCACTGGTAGCCCCAGTGGAGTGATGACCCGAGGGGGTTTCAAGATAAAAAAAAAAAATTCGTTCCCATAACACCGGTATTTACAATCCACTTAATGAAACAGGTAGATTATAGCGTACCTTTTCTTCAATATTGAAAGTGACTTCAGAATAATGCTGCGCAGGCCATTGTTTATATCTCCAATGTTGGACTATCTTCTTAGGAGGCGACAGTTCTCTGAACTCCCCAGTTATATTGCCACCAAACAGTGCAAATTTGCCACCTTTCTCTACCTCCATTTTGACATGACCCTGGAATGTTTACATATAGGTAAATTCATGTGAGCTGTGTTTTTTAGAACTACTGTAACCGTTTTTCTGTCCAACCTGTGTCTAGTGGATGAAAAATAAAAGCTAATTAGGCTATTTGCAGTAGATACAAAAATACACTGCAGAAGAATGAGCATGAATTTATTAATTTTTGTAATAGATGTTTTCAGACACTTTTACGTGTAAAGTTATCAATAACTATGTTATTTGCTGAACTGAGTGGGTTAAGTTTAAGCTTTGTTCAAACAAAATGTACCTTATCGCCACTGCAATAATAGTTATAATCAAAGGTAAGCTAGATACTTAAATAGGACAATGTTCAAGTCTTAAAACCAGTTAGGTGTGTGTATTGAATATACTCAGGCCAAGGTCGGGTTATGAATAGAAAGAAGAGAGTTCGGACTTTGTTGTCCTGAACTAACTAAATTTAGTTCATATTGTTTAAATCTGTTAGTTCAAAGTATTTAAGTTATTTATACTACATTTTATACTACAGAAACTTCAATGAGGATATATATAAATAAAATACATATACAAATCTCAATATTTATTAATTTCATTAATAGTTTATTCTACATTGATACTACTACAATCTTTTCATATATTTTTACAATAAATAAATACCCAACTTAAGTTACATTAGGTACACTTTTATTATAATATAAATAAATCTAACCAAAATATTTTTCAAAAATACTAATAAAAATTGACAGATATAACTATACAAATATTAACAATTGAAAAACAATAAGTTGATATTATTTAAAAATTTTTTTATCAATAATTATTTTATGGCTTTGCCGTAATATCTACCATTTTAAGTTCGATAATAATTTCAAACTCATCACATAACCTATTTTTGATTTTAATTCATTTTATGTAAGCTTGTAGATGCAATAGCAATTTAAAAGGCTAATTAAAAATCCTACATTTGTGGTTAGAATCAAACCTGTACATGTACCCGTGCAATTCATGCATTCATTGCATATGTATATTCTTCACTCAATCCACTCTATTAGTTAGTAGTTCAAAATGAGTTCAAAAACTTCTCTCAAACATACCTGTGTAAATGCAGTAACCATTTCTATCCTGGTTAGCGCATCAAAGAACTCCTGTGCCCGACATTGGAACTTCTCTGAGATTTCAATTGATTTTGTATCTATTTTGCATCCAACTTGCTTTGTCGGTGGAGATATAATGGGCTCCATGCTAACCTTCTTATTGAAACCACTCGTGATCATTGACACATTATCTGGTTTGGTAGCAGCTTCGCCTTTTTTAGGCAAAAGGAGACCTTTAGAGAACTCTTCTTTTAGACTACGGATATATTCACTTAATTGTTTTCGGATTTCATCACGTCCAACATTGTGCATGAATGCTTTTACCCTTTGGGCTTCATCACCGCTTCCTTGGATTGTGACTGAGATCTGAAAGTTAAAGAAAATACTGCATGAGGCATTTGCTTAAACCATGGTTAACCAAAGTTCATATATAAGCTTACTAGCGACCCGCCCTGGCTTTGCACGGGTACAAATTATACACCAAAAGACAGACAGACTCGGCGGGGGACTTAGTTTCATAATATTTTAGTTTAGTTTTTTTAGTTTTTGAGCATAGGCATCTACACAATTAACCACCACACTAAGATTGTGGAATAATTACATTATAGTGTGACATTGTAAGTTCAATAACAAGCGTAATTGACATATATGTCCATAATTTAAAGTGGACTTTACATACAGTCTGTATTTAGTTAACCACAAAATGACTGTTGTACATATCATGGTTTTACTATCAATATTTCCACCATGATAGTTTGACGCTGATATTGAAAAACCAACACCAAATGGCAGAAGTGTAAATATTTAATCAAACTTTGAAATCAGGCGCGGGCATAATGCAAATAAATTTGCTAACATTGATACATAAGACTGAAAATTTCTAAAACAATTTTTCTTTAAACCTTTTTCAGATTATTCTTAGCATTATAAAAGAAAGAATTAGTCAAACAGGTTCAAATTAGTCAATTAGTCAAAATGCTCAACAAATGCAAATAAATGTACAGTACCAACAGGTACGTACAGGCATGGAAACAATTTTGTCTCTGACTACACATGTGTAAATATGATACTACACATATGTAAATAGTATACAAATGAAGTAGACATGATAACTCAACCCCTATTATGTAGCCTTGATTACACATGCAGGCATGCAGCTCTTAAACCCAGAATAATAATAATAACTCCACACATCTCACACATGGCCATCTGATCCCAAATTTACTATGGTAACCAGACTGCTAATGAATATACATATATATTTCTAAATACATACATATTATAGGTAAATTACACCCAGACACAGAACAAATGATCGTGCTCATCACACAATTGGGTGGGAATCAAACACACAACCTTTGGTTTAGCAGTAAGGGTCACTAACCATTAGAACCAACAGGCCAGTCAGAAGCATGTTCTAATGGGTAAAAGATATTTAAATATGGCATTTGCTAAAACTTACTGTCATTCTATGTAAGGCGCTCGTGAATAATATGCAAGACTTATTCCAAGCCTGTGGTATGCTCAAATGAATGATATGAATATAAATAAGTAAGTATGGATATATTTTCTTAGTACTATAAGTGTCTTTACGATAGAAGAGATTATTCAGAATAAATTAGTTTAGCAAAATATTTATAATGCTATATATATGCTTTTATTATTTAAATTAATAAATAATTTTATCTGTGCTATTTAATTCCAGTAGTGATTGTTAATGTATGTTTTTAAACTACATCTACTACAATTTCTAATTTAAAACTATTTACTTCTTTGAGTCTTTGAGACTCTAGACCTCAAACTCAAACTTATATCAGTGAAAGCCTTACTTCTCACCAGTAACCTTGGTCCAAGAAAAGTTTGTCTGCGCAAAACGTAAGGGAAAAACGATGATGAGAGCTGACAATTAAGCTCAGTGGAAAACATTAGAAAAAGCCCATGTCAAAGGCTGATTAAAAGAAACAACGAACTTAAAACGTCACATTAGCAGTTTGGTGATATTAATTAATAAGGAGCAGACAGAACTCAATATTTAGATTAGCACCCTCTAGTGGATGTGTATTTATGTATTATTCATGTGACGGTCATGAGTTCAGTGCTTTTCGCAAAAAACAAACGTGCCTAAAGAAGTTTTCACTTCAATAAGTTTGTCACTGGTGTGTTACACTTGAGTCAATTTCACATAATTTGGGGTTTTTAATTTGTTCGTAATTTGAATTAGGTTATGGCAGAAAATAAAACAAACCTTATATTGAGGACATAATTTGGACCAATTTAAGCAAAAATTATCCAATTTACAACCTCGATAATTTTGAGTAAAATACTCAGTCTTTGATATGTTAAAATATACCTTACTCAGAGTACATAGGTCACAAAAACTCAAAATTATCGAGGTTGTGGATTTGATAATTTTTGCTTAAATCGGACCATTTAAGAGATGCAAAGATTCATTAATTGATGTTGTAATAGTCCATTGTAATAATAAAAAGGTTTTAAGCTAAATAAATAATTCTAATTAGACTTTATAATAAAATATTTATGTAATACAATTTTTTACTGTAAAAACTAAGAAAATAAAGAGCTCGTTTTTAAGTCTGATCTTACATACATTTTGAAGGTGGTATGAGGCAAGTAGGCCAAACATATGTTCAATGAAATTATATATTAAGGTTAAGATAGAAGTTGAATGGATCACATGAAATTAAGACAACTCATACTCACATCTACTTCATTGACATCATTCTCCTCTGATAGATTCGGTATTTGCACTTCCCCCTTCACTGGCTCCTTGCCACCAGCCAGAGTACCTTCCCACTTCAAGTTGATGTCCCATTCATAGAAAAATATTAACTTTCCTTTCCTATTATTAGCTGATGCTTCACCCTCAAGCTTTTTCACCTCTGTCACCTTACAGTCCACACCGTTTTTAGCTATTTTAAAATTAGTTAGAAGTTCTTGTAGTCTTTCTTTTGACCATGGACCTGCGTTCTTTTCCGTCCAATGCCAGTTGTTAACATTTGTAGCGTCCGGTCGCTCCTCCACGATCCATCTGGGATCACCCTCACCCCATTTAGCCATTTCCTCAATCTATTGATGGTCACAAGGTGATACAAATTGTAATATAGCGAGTTGTACAATGCAAATGTCGAGCAAAAACCGTGACAGTCCAAATTAATGACACGTTATGCTCGGGGAAAGTTATTCCAACTCTTCGCTTTGTTTAAACACACAATTCGCTAACAAATAAAGCACATGCGAGAGGCCAAATTACACTTAAAACTCAAATTTCGAGAAAAGTCGCGTAAGAATCGAAGCATGCCATTATTAAATGACAGACAGTAAATGTGTTGCTATAGTTTCTTATAATTTACCTCCGTCGTCTAATATACTAACCTAAGGTCTAAAGTAATAAGGTTGACATTGAGAAGGTTTTACTGACGAGCAAATACCTAATAAATAACTATATATTCTTCTATTAAATTGTCATACTTTAATGGCAACAGCATTACCAAAAAATTTGCTAATATTTAAGGAATTTTTGTTTAATATAACTCTTGAAATTTTCAATCCTGGTCGTATACATGTACATTATATCATATCAACCTTTCGAGTTTGTATTACTGAAGTAGGTATTTAATCTTTTTAGCCACAAATTTAGTATTTCGTAATTCTCTCTCTAATATTTACCTCACATTCATGGTAGTTTTTTAGCAATGGCTATATTTTTGACAGTTTCTCCATGATTCTAGAAAACGGAGGTACCAACAAAATAAAGAAATCCGGATGTCACAGATCAACAAAAACGTTCCGTTTTATCCAAAGACTGTTATAAGACATTTTCTCGTATGTTTAGCACTAATTGTTAGTAATTTAAATATGTTATAATTACCGGATGTCTCTTTTTGTAACAGAAACTTCATGAAAGAGTTAGGGTTGTATTTACGTGTCTATAGGTACTCGTATGCTTTGGGGTAGGCCGATTTCTATTTATATATAATATTATTAGTAATTATTACTATACTATTTTACTTTTGTTAGATTTACATTTTTATTATACTATTGAACTAAAAGGGGGTTTCGTTATGTTAAGTTTTTACACTGAAAAATAGCGCGCAAGAAACCGTGTCGACGTGTTTGATAATATTCTGCATAACAGGGCTGTTCGGTCGCTGTCATGCCTTTCATGTTTCATGTCACTGTGACGTCGGTGAACTGTGACTGTTAAAGATTGAATAACGATTGATCTGGATGATATATTATAATTCAGAGCATAACAAGCATCCAATTTTATTGTTTACACATAGGCGGGGCATACAGTTTTCAACAAAATAACCTAAATAACCTATCAAAATACGAAAGAACAGCTGGAACAGCATTGCATTACACTATGCCAGCTTTCAAGGATTAGAAAATGCAATCAAAAGAGACTATTGTAATAAGGATTGAGATCAATGCTTTATCATAATAACTTGTTTATATTTTGAAATAAAATCCCTGCGTATTTTTTAACTGGAGTTACATTTATAATTTTATTGTAATAATCGTTTTTTTTATACTTCTAGGCGTGGTGGTCACCGGCCTGGGCGCATTTTTGACTGTTGGCATGTCAGATTAGAATTTAATTAAGAAAAAATATCATTGATCACTATGCTGCGATTCTGCGACCCACTTTTTTTTTATTTTTTGTGCGTGTGGAAACCCCCTCACGCCGTCACGCCACCGGGGTTTTCAGTGGGGCGGTGTGTCGGAATCGAACCTACTAACACCACATGGTGTGCCGTACTGCGCCTTAAATAGAAGGGATAAGGGAAATGCTGCGACTCACTAGCCCTTTTTATTTTTTATATTCCCTTCCGTTTTGATTTTGAAGGTAGGTAATGGTGCCGATTCTATTGTACACTCGACTAAACTAAAACCTGACTTAATTTCTTCATATGAAATCAACCTAGTGTTCTTTGTAATAAGGTCTATTTGTTACTAGCATCTATTTCTCAGCGCCGCTAAATTTCAATAAAACCTGTCAACGTATACTCAACTTTATTTCCACGCAGCGAGAGTCTTCATTTATTCAAACGCTGTATAATTGCCGTATAAAAACTTGTTCAAAACGAACAAGGATGACGTGTTTTTAATGTACACCTACGAAGACGCTTACTAAAAACACAGAGCAAAAGAGATGGCATTCAACGGATAGCGGCTCTGGCTACGTGGTATTAAAGTTTATTTAAGCGTATCAGACTTTAGTCGACAAATAAATTGCTTATTTCGATAGCGACATATGTTACCTACTTGTTTCAATTTGAAATAAGACCTTGTTTCTAAGTGTGCAAGGTTTACTTCTTATATGAAGAAAATTTAGTGGATCTTAATTTAGCGAGTGAAGTAACAGAATTGGGGCCAATTTGTCAAAATATAGGTCAAGTTCTATTCCTATCATGGTTAGGAATTACACAAATCGAAAGGCACTCTATTAGTTGCAAGTACTAACTATATTATTTTTAGAATAGGTATACGAGTACTATATTATGGTCGTCATTATGGTCGTACTATATTATAAGTAGTACCAGTAACTTATATTAAGTACAACAAAGTCATCAAACACCCGAAAGAGAGTCTAAACACATCGACAAGCCAGAACAGATCTCTCGGACGCAAACTACAAGGACACCCAACCCCAGCTAAACTCGGAAAAAATTGGACAAAGATAAGAAGACCAACTTAAATTAAGCAAACCTATAATTATTATTCTTTGATGACAACACAGTCATAGGACACATTGCCATCACAGTTACAGTAGGCATTGTAATATAATTTTGTTAGTAATGTAACATACATATATGTATAATATTGATGACATTTGTATTTCTCACTAACCTAGTAAAAATGAAATATTAACAACTTAAAACTTAAATATATTAACAACTTGTGACGGAACATTGTATGGTTTTAGTGGTTCGTATTTCGTATCCGATATAGATACCACAATGGGTGCCGGGACGGGGGTGCAAGCACTTGCACCCATTTGCCATGAAATACACAAGAAATGATTGAGATTTTTTTTATCATTAAGTTGAATTTTCATTATTTAAACAAAAACGTAAGGCATCTATGTTGTTTTTCCAAATTTGTTCACCACTTTGTCAATGAAATCAGTGTCCTCCTCCCACTTTTTTTTATGAACACTGAGGCGTCACCATGAAGCCTCGCGTCTTCCATATAACCGTCACGTCGCACGTCACCACAGAACACTTATACTAAAGCACGTCACACTCAACAAAGATAGAAAAGTCAGAAAGTCTCCTAGGTTTGATTCTAGGCCTTTCCGGTTCAAAGTCTAAGTTGCCAGATAATGTGCCAAACTACGCATCTATACATGCAATGTTGATTCATTTGGATATAAATCAATGCATTTCTTTATTAACCCACAATATTTCTAAATTTTTTTGAAAATATACTAAATATTAAAAAAAATTGTACTTAAGATAATATTTTCAAAACTATTTCCTGAATAGGTATTCAGAAATATTGTGTGCATATGGAGCTGTTATAAATAATACTTTATTAGTTAACCATGGAGTCGTCGCGCGGATTACAATAGGAATCCATCGTTGCAAAACTAAGTATTTCAGAAAAACTACTCATAGGTATTATTTGCCGTTCCGTGTACTTTATATTGGATAGTTGATGCATGCGCGCAATGCAGCGCGTGCACCGATCGCATGTGGTTGTCTGACAGCAGTCCCGTAAAGTTTTTGGATTACTATTGTAATCCGCGCGACTTATTACGTTAGTATTTTTGTCAAGTTATTATTTAAGTTTTTTAATATTTTATCGTTATTTCGAAATATATTTGTTCATATACCTGTTTTTTTAACTGTAGACCATGATATAAATAAATTTAAGCTCAAAAAGTACTGGCTTAATTCATATTTTATATAAATATAGTTTATTTTAGAATCAAAATGGCAGAAAGGCTTGCTAATCAAGTCAAATATTGGCTTAAAGAAGATGATGAGGATAGGGAAGTTTCAGAAGGAGGTTCCAGCTCGGATGATAAAGAACACTTTGTTGAGGAGCAGAACCACGAGTCTGAATCTGAGCAGGAGGCAGACATCTCAAAAGATAGGTCGATATCATAACTGCGGGAGGTCACGGAATAAAAGCACTCGCTGATCATGTAATAATGTAATTCTTGTCACTAATTCGTTTGCCCGAACCATTCCAAATATATATGTTCTTCTTGGTTAGAAACCAATTATTAGCGTTTTTATTTCATATAAATTAAGTGTTTCATCTCAATTTGAAACAAAAGTGCCATTTTTATATTCAAATAAGCAGAAGTATTTTTATTTATTTTTTATAAGTACTTAAAGTGAATTTTTTATGTTATATTCATTTAAATAATTAAGAATACTGTATGTTACTTCGTTTATATAAGCATAATAAAAGAAAACTGATCAATAAATTCAAGTTTTAGTCGTATTTTTAAGTGGATTACATATGTAACCCACGCGACTACTTACGTTACTTTTCCATGCGCGACGACTGTAGGGTTAATAGTTCAATGTGTAGAAGCAGATCCACCGCACATAGAAAATAATTCTGCCGGCGGCGGCGCCCATGGCGCATGCATACCAACTTCACCGTTAGCCCCGGTAATGACCCGTGGGGGTTTCCTACTTTCCTCACGATTGAAAAAAAGTACCATAATAATAATTGACGGAGCTACCTAATTTAGCAGTTTAACAAGGAATTTAGTTTACCCAGTTTTTGGAACAATTCGCAAAAAAAAAAACGGAAGTTTGTGGTTTACGAATTAATAAATGAGCATGCTTGTCTGGAGATTTTTGAATTGAGATAATTTTTAATCCTACTAATGAAAGTTTTGAGGATGAATGGATGTATGGAAGTTTGTTACTCTTTCATGCAAAAACTACTGTATATATATAGCTGGAGACCTGGATTAACTTGGCTACTTTTATCCTGATATTCTCACGTTACCGGGACTTACGCGAGTGAAACCACCGGGCGCAGGTAGTTGTTCATATGAGAACTGTGTAGTCACTCATTAAGTTAAATTTCCTATGTTGCTTGGTAGTTCTGAGTATGTCATACTCACCTAGAAGCCCTGCCGATGATTTTGTATGTGTTGGGTCGTTCAGCTCCCTTCAATATGGTTGATCTGTACGATGGCTGATACGTGCGTCATGCTCATGCTCGCGTACCCCTCATCGCAGATAAATAAAAAATCTTTTTGTTTTTGACATGTCTTCTTCATCAAATTTAAGAGTTTTCTTGTCGGTGGAGCAATCACCACTCGTCTCTATCCTCTGCAATCTTTTTGACCTATTAATAATTCTGGACTTCCACTTTTCCTACACTTGTAGTATAAATCTTCCTCTGAGTCTTCCTCGTCTTCTGTTTCCCTCTATTTTTGCTTCTTATATTGTTTTGGAGAAGTTGTCATGTCTTATCAAGTGGCTAACCATTTTTATCCTTCTGTTATATATAGTTTCCAGCCACTGTCTCTCTTCATTTACCGTTTACTACAACTTCCTCGTTAGTTCTCTTTTGCTGTACAATAACAGTTCTGTACTTCTTGTTGATCTAGTAGTAAACTTCGTCAAACAATGGCTTACAAGCTGCATATTTAATAAATCGCGCATACTATTTGAGCAAATTGTGAATGAATGAATTGATGATGAGATACTTACTCCGTATGAAAAGTTTACAGTTCTCAGCGCAGGTGGCGCTAGCTTTAAACAGTCGCTCAATTATTCACTTACCTATGTGTCTTTAAAGCTAACCAAAAACGTCAATCTATATTAACATTGGTTAATTCCAATATAAATAACCAAGTTAATTCGTTGCGGTGTGTCGCTAAAATGATTTGAATTTGACACTTTTTTAATACTTGAAAACGATATTTCCCATTGGAATAAATATAAAACGCATGCTTGCTTCTTATTTTACGCAAAGTCTACTGCAGAATTTTTATTTTGTATCCAATTATAAAAGGTAATCTGATATACATATAGGATACATAAGACAGCTATATTATGCTAATTTTGTATCCAATTATACGATCTGGCCTGGCAGCCCTGCTCGCGTGGAGGCTATACCTGAGGCTTGTAGCGTTGTAATGGTCCGGAACAACGCTTGAGACCTAATAGGTATTTCGATTATTAAGTAACAATCAAGGACGGAATAATACTCATACGCATACGTCACACACAGACCCATACCGTTCATCAGCAATTGGGCGGAACACGTTATCTTAGTGCGAGAGAGATAACACGTTGGCCTCGAAAAATAAAAGCAGTTTGACTCAGAGACCGCTGAGCACAGTCGTGGCCGATACCAACGCGTGATACAAATAAACTTAAAAACAGAATAAAAAAAACAATGTTTCCATTGCGACGTGTTGGCATTAAGGTGAGTGTTGAGAAGTGCACCAATTAAAACTATATTTATCTCTGCACTATGACCGAAATTCAAATTAACAAAAAATTACAACATGATAAATATTTTAATCCTTGTAATTTTCATAGTACAATCACGTTCCGTATTTAAAAAAAAAACCGGTTCCACTTTCACAGGTCTTGGAGCAATGGCGTGCTCCTCTTGTTTCGGCCAAAGTGCAAAAAAGTTACAGCACAGAAGTTATCCCCCCTCGCGCCCTAACTATGCTGACTGAAGATGAAATCCAAATGAAAGAAACAAGTAAGTCCAATAATTCTTATACAAATATGTATACTCATACCATCTGCCACCGGTTTAAAAGTAAATAATAGAGAATACATTTTTGTTCAATAACCTAAGTGTTTTGTATCCTGTTGCTGACTACTGCAGACTGTAGAATATAAGTGTTATAGCCATGTGCATGCAAAATTGAATACTTGTGTGACACAAATAGGTTTAGTAGGTACCCTTTTGCACTGTATGTTATTACCTTAACTCAACCGGTGCGTTAGCAACTTGGCATTTGCTTATTGCAGCGCTATCGTCATTACAAAGCGCACGGGGAAAATAGATCATTAGACTACTTCCATATTGGTGACTTGATCTAGCGATTTCACTCGAAATATTATTATTATTCAATGCAACTAGATTAATTAAATTATCAATACTATATATACCTTTAAAAATTATAGTTTTAATGTATTATTTAATCAATAATGATCGTTATTATAAAACCTTATCTTATCGGATTGATACCGGTGCCTACATAACGTTCTTACTAAAAAAAATATGTATTTTGTTTAATTACGTTTTATCAATAACATATTTCCTTAGCAAATATTATTAAATGTATATATAATTTAAATTAATATAACAGTTTTAATTCATACTTCCTTAATATAAGTA
This sequence comes from Callimorpha dominula, assembly GCA_949752705.1. Taxonomy (NCBI): domain Eukaryota; kingdom Metazoa; phylum Arthropoda; class Insecta; order Lepidoptera; family Erebidae; genus Callimorpha; species Callimorpha dominula. The sequence goes on along the minus strand of OX457001.1, from coordinate 3,334,858 downwards.
ATGCAATAATAATACATAATCTCTGTGTAAACCTCGGGTACCAATTTCGCATTGACTCGAGCCAAATCATCGTGTATACTGTATTTTATTGGGACGATTTTTATGAGAGCCGAGTTCTCGACAACTTAGCTCTTTGAATAAATCATAACCTCGCAGTCAGTACTCGGGCTTATTGCCGGGAGCATGACACGAATGCGCCACTTTTCCTTACTCGGTGTTCGCTGGTGATTCCCACCAGCCATCCAGGCCATCTGTATAATTTTACAAGGCTTTCTTTTTTCAGGGAAGAGCCATAGTTATGTCAGTTACTGGTTAGGGTTACGGTTAGGCCACACGAAGGTCTCGTTATCGTATCAGACCATTTGAGCCGAACCAAATGCTGTGTTAAGTCACGTCTACGGCTCCGAAAGAATACTGCGCTGGTGAGTGGTGAACCCTTCAACTTCCTCACTGTCATTCCACTTTATTATCGGCTCCGCTGATTAGGGGGATATTTGGAGAAACAGAGTGGGTCTAAATATCAGGCGCTCCGACCTCGGCCGTACTTACATTAGTTGTAGGTAAGCACGAACATCTCAAAAGAATAGAAAGTATTGTTGTTGCTTCGTTTTTTTCGATAAGATAAGTGACTGTAAAACTACTGTGGTGGTCTTTGAATTTATTTGACTTGTGTCTGTATTATGCATCTATAATGAATATAACGGAATGTCGCAATTCCAGTTTAAATTATAATTTAAATTATGAAAATACCACACAACACCTTAACGTTCCTCGGAGAGTACGTTGAACCGTCGGTCCCGGGTGCCATACAAACATCTGTCTTATTTGTTAGGGGTAGTTGGAACCCTAAAAAGTCCGACAACCTGTTTAACTACAGAACTTCGATATCGCCTAGTACTTGGTTTGTGGAGGTCTGATGGCGCGGTCGCTTCACGTAAAATATCAAAAGTTCGGCCGTATCGTAGTTAGACTGAAAGCCGACCCCAACTTAGTTAAGATAGCATTACATTTTAATTTCCAACGCTGTAATGAATTCCACTCGTGCTGACTCGTCAAACTCATCACTCTAGCATGCTTTTAAAATAGTTCGTAAACACACATTCTCTAACGCAAAAATTGTTGGCTATTATAACTAAACACATAGGTATCTCTTATTGTGTTAATTAGCGTCAGTTCGGTTTGTGTATTTTAGTAAATATTTAGTTTTGTGTACAATTCGACACAGAAACGTCGGTTAATAAGTTAAGTGCTATATTGTTTTACTTTAAAATTTAACATTGGACGATGCATTTTTGGTTATTTACAGTTTTAATTATTGCCCTCGCCTGATTTAACACCATTTTAATTAATTTAGTTAGGTTCCTCACCCTATTTAACATTATCTTTTATCGCCTGTTATCGTTTATAAAAATGTCGAAAGGGGAGGTTTTCGGGGATTGTGTGAGTTTTTGATAGCGAGCGAGTCTTTTCCTATAAAATATTTACAAAACAGTATTGTTTCTGTCGGTATTTAATTAAATACGATAAATGATACGATGGGAAGACGAAACTATGAAATTGCTGGTACAGTCTTGATTCGAATACCAAAAGACAGACATGGTAAGCCATAAAGGAGGCGAGGCCAATAGTATAAGTCTACATTAACTAAAAAATGTGTAAAAGTCGAAGTTACAGCAATAAAGGCTTATTATTATTTAATTAATGGCTGGTAATTATTTAATATTAACATTTTCTTTGTGCAAATAAACGCACGAATAATGCTGGAAATGATGAATTAATTTTTTCGCAAATTTCGAAAATCGTTAAACAAAAAATCTTTTTGACCTTTTGTGTAATCTTTGTATAAAAAAAAATAAGTAGTCACCGGAATCAGTGACACGAAATCGCAGATTACCCTCATATAATTTTATAATTACGTTCCGTATCATTTAAATACCTAATGCATGGACCACTGTTGACCGACTGGAATTATTGCCAGAGTAAAAACACTCATTAAATAACTTTTATCGTAACCTACAATTGGGCGTATTAACGTCCGCCGTAATATTGTTAATCATACTAATAAACATGATTAACAATATTTTGATAGGGTTATCTTCATAGTCCTGATATGATGTATGTCGTAAAGAAAACATGTTGTTTGTAAATGAAGTAATAGAATGATTAGAAATGTTTGTCATCAATTACATCAATTACATTGCCTCTTAGATCTTCTCTCATGATGAAAGGAACCCAATGCCGAGGGTCAGAGTGTCAGTAGATCTGTGTAGATAGGTTTATATTTAACCCTTTGCGACTTACTGTTTATTTGTTTGTAATTTTAATATATATGAAGAGGTTAAAAATTTAACAACTTGTTTGCCAATTAAGTAGATTGCTAATACAATTAATACATTGACAATATAAAGACTTGTACTGTTTGATGTCTGTCTTGTGAATACGTAGTGTTTGTTTATCTCTTTTAATATCTAGTATAAATAATGGGTATTTTTAGGTTTCGACTTCCATCGACATCAATTTGTGTGTATGTTTGTAATGTTTTCACACTAAACTACTGGACCGATTGCGATGAAACTTGGTATGTAGATAGCTGGAGACCTGGATTAACGCATAGGCTACTTTATCCCGACATTCCCACGGGATCGTGACTTACGCGGGTGAAACCGCGAGGCGCTGCTAGTATTTAATAAAGAGGGAGTTTCGATCCAAAGGTGTGAGAGGGTTGGTAACATATAGGATTGACAAACCAACCCTCTCATATCCTTACATGGGGCTCTGGTAAATCAGCCCACCAGAAGAAAAGGACAGCACTACTCTGGTATTACGGTATAACGTCGGTGTTCTTCAGGGTGGAGGTGTATATTTGTTACATATTGTATATTTTGCGCGGAACCCTAATTCTTTTTCCAAAATAAAAGTAGCCTAAGGTACTAAGTAATTATAACACCAGCTATCTGCCAATGAAAGTCCCGTGGAAATCGGTCCACCCGTTCCGGAGATTAGCCGGAACAAACAGACAGGCAGACTGACAGACAAAAAGTAAAAAAACTGATTTTTAGGCATAGGTATGGTGCAAATAACTGTATTTAGACATTACAAACAGACACTTTAATTTTATTTAAGTACTTGAATTCAATTTTGACATTACAGAAACTTTTTTTTTTTGGATTGATGATGATGATATTATAAAGGCGAAACTTTGTGACGATGGATGGATGGATATATGTATGTTACTCTTTTACACAAAAACGGCTGAACGGATCTGGATGACGTTTAGTGCAGAGAGAGTGAGAGCACATAGCCTACTTTCTATCCCGGAAAAAAAAGTACGGTTCCCGGATAGATTTCACCAAGTTTCCATGCAAACGAAGTCGCGGGCAACAGCTAGTACATTTACTAGTACATTCACGGCTAAATCCCCGAAGGGTAGGCAGAGGTGTAATAATCACCCAGGAAATAAGGAGCAAGGCTGTTGCAGTCAACCGGGCACTTTGGGAATTGAAGATGGAAAAATTAAAAAATGTAATGGATATAATGGGTAAAAAAAATATAAATATAATGGATAAAAAAAAATATAATGGATAAAAAAAATATAAATATAATGGATAAAAAAAATGAAAGGTAGTTAAGAAGGCAAGGCACTGGAAGGATTGATTATACGGATGGTTGGGGAGTAAGAAATCCTGTAACTTGAACTGGCTGTGGAAGGGAGGTCTGAGCCCTCTTAGATTCTCCCCTATCTCCTACAAAATGACAGATGTCATCGGTTTAATTTAGGTAGATAGTTCTGTCGTGGGTAAAGCCATGCTTCGGCAGGTATGGGCCCGCTCGACCGGAATGATACACGGCCTCACAGAAAACCGGCAGTGAAGCAATGCTTGCATTGCTTTTCGCCGAGTGAGTGAGGTTACCGGAGGCCCTAACCCTTCTCTCTCTCCTCTCTTCCCCTCTTCCACCCTTCCCCTACTCCTACATTAAAGGCCGGCAACGCACTTGTGACTTGAGTTGCAAGTGCCCATGGGCGGCGGTAGTCATTTACCATCAGGTGACCCTTTTGCTCGTTTGCCCCCTATACCATAAAAATTCTTACGCCAGAACAGCAGTGACTTGAAAAGAATGTTATTTCTAAAGAATATGTCCATAAATATCTTGTACACTTATCAATAACTTATTTTTTTGCTATTCAACAATTCTTGATAAAGTCATCATATTATAATCCTTAACCATATCAAGAAATCCGCAATGTCATGTGTGTGTTGATATGCAAGAATAAGAGCGTTTAATAATAGAAAATCGGCGATAAAAATGATCAAACATTAGCTTAGAATATTAGATTTTTTTTAATGAAACAACTGGCGATGCCGTAGTTTTGCATCAATGTAAAAAAGTAAGTAGACAAATTAAAAAATTATGGACATTTTTGTCAAATGAAATCAAATCGTTTATTTGTGGTTATCAATGCTTTATTGAGGTTTTGTTAGTACATATAATTATGAGAATATAATGATCTTGACGGGAATTCGATCACGTATTTAATGGCTGTTACATACCTTTTGATTTAATTTGCCTGACATTTCAGCCTGTGACCACGGCTATTGCAACCTTGTCGAAACCTCAAGCAAATCAAAGGTAGGTAACTGATCTAATCTACTTATTAATACGTGATCGCCTTAGTTCCCGTCAACATAATTGTTTTATCATGGCGCGCGAAAGTTTAAAAGTTAGTAATTAAAATTAGGGATATGAAAATATTTTTTTTTAAATTAGAGGCCAGACGTTACTACTTTCAAAACGGCCTTTATAATATAATTCGAAAAACATTAACAAAAAAGGGGATTCTGAACTACCGCCTGATTATATCAAGAGGCAAAGTTGTACAGTATTGTATAATATGTAGGTAATTACGTGATTTCTTGTCATACTTTTAAATAATTAATTATTTACAGCACAGCATAAGTTAACTCCTGCAGAGTATTCTGACGTAATTAGTGTGAAAAATATCATATAAATTGTAATAAGAACGAAATTGTTGGGTAGTTGACAACAGTATGAAGATAAGACTTATTTATGTGGTATTTGCTTGATAAGATACATTGTGACTGTAGGTATCCGATCAAAAGGGATGATATAAATGAAATAATTATGTTTATGCTGAGAGTTAGTTCAAAGAGCAGCTTTATGCAATATTTCGATTGGTCTGTTGGTCTAGTGGTTAGTGGTCCTGACTGCTAAGCCATAAGTCGTGGGTTTGATTTCCGCCAAGGACTTCTTGGATGAAAGGCTAGTAATTTTTTGCTCTGAGGTCTAACTGAATAATAAATTACGCTTTGTAAACGCAAGTGGTCAATACCATGACATGTATAGGTAGTCATGACCTTTGTAGAATAATTTACACTATGACATGTTTTTAAAGTCAGTTTTTGTAATTAGATCGTCATATAAACAATTGCTTATTTATCAAATGCAAGGGCTAATCTAAATGTATAATATTTTATTACATACCTATTCATAAGATAGATCGATAAACTTTTTATTGTACAGCAAAAGAAAGAAATTATTACAAACATATAAATATTACCTTTGTAGATTCTTACCAACTAAAGCCTAATAAGGACAATGGGCAGCGCGATTTGCGATTTCTTCCAGACAACGAAAAAAACAAAAGAGAGATTATGGATGAGATGAGGAACCGCAGTGTATAATTAATTGAACACTCTGGATTATAGCATAGCATAAGGTTTCTTAAATAATAAAACTAGTAGATAATTACGGATAGTAATTAGTACAGTATAAAATAGTTTTTGTATAAAAAAAACTAAGCACTACGATGCAGCTCTGACTGGCATCGTAAGGACCAAAAGGATGAACTGATTTGCATACAGTTTGTTATTAGAAAATCCATTTAACTGAGATGATTTCTAGCTTTGTTTTGTAATTGTAATCATCTGCAAATAAATGTCAGTTATAATGTATATTATTCATATGTAGGGGACACATGAATAATATGACATGTATAGCTAGCAAGTATGTATAGTAGTATGCTCAATCAATAGACCGCTTTTGTTGAGTTCAGCTGTCCCTCAATTTTCATTTGATATAAGCTTTTGAAATGGGCGATTTGGGTTGGGTTAATAGATTGTTTTTTTTCAAAGCGGTTGTTTCCGTCACAATCTCAATGTCATTCTTCATGTCAATGTTACTGCACGATTACGATAGCATTAAAGTTATTTTAGTAAGATTGCCGTGCCCCTTTTATGTCAGAGACTCAGAGTAGGTACAATACCATGTATTATTATATGTTTTATCGGACTGATAAATAAACGTTTGCTGATGTCAACGGTGAACAAAAAAAAATAATATAGGGCTGTCAGATGTGAAATTTAAGAGGCCTGACATTACACAAGATAAAATGATTTTTTAGGACGACGACATTTTTTTTATATATATTTCCAAAATAATATTCCATAAACTGCATGCATAGTCCAACAGCTTGAGGGTGTTTCCAGAGAGGTCGACGCGAGCAGAGATGAGCGGAGCTGTTAGTTGGTATGTCGCGTGGCTTTTCCTTTGAAGCGGAGATGCTTTCGACTCAGCTGGTCTCTGCCTTAATCAAAAAAAATTGTACTTTTAACTGATCTCCTCGGTAACTGTTCCTGCGTCGAGGGCTGTGGGTTTGATTCTCATACGGGACAAACATTCTCGAATATTTCTTCTGCATGACAATCAAACCCACAGCCCTCGTGCCCTCGTTCGTTCGGTAAAATATTACGAATTCAATATTTTCATCGAACTCCTTTCTCATATTCCATTGACCGGTAGGAATTTACTATGTTGCATTGTATTTAAGTTCATTATTTTCCTTATTACAGTCAGAAAACTGGCAACAGAACAGATCGCCCCACTAGTAAGGAAGATGGAAGAAGAGCATCGCATCGACGATAGTATCAGACAACTGCTTTTTGACAATGGAGTAAGTTCATTACATAGTAAAAGAACATTTCTTTATTTAAACATTACCAGCTGTAGGTATCCCTTATTATCACCATGTTTATTTTTTCCGAGTCCGGTTCATTAGGAACAGAGCAACTTTTCTTTCCCCCTTTAAACTGCGCGCGGGACGAATGCGCATTGGTCTAAGCTTACCAACCACCGCATTCCGCGTCCTTCTAAAAAGTAACTAGCCCGACTTTCACGTGGGATGACTCTGACCTCTACATCGGTTATTCTAACTTTGTGCTGCTTAGAGAAAACAGACAGAAATTTTATCGATCCTGTCCCTCACCCTCAATCACAAGACCGACATGGCATTCTTTACGTGGTGTATGATTTTAATTTGACCATCATTATATTTACTTTCCAGCTGATGGGTATCGAGACCCCTACCGAATATTCAGGCTCGGGCTGTGGTTTCCTTACAATGATGCTCGTAGTCGAAGAACTATCGAGGGTAGACCCTGCTGTTGCCGCTTACGTGGACATCCATAACACTCTAGTCAACTCACTATTTATGAAGCTGGGCACCGAAGAACAGAAACAAAAGTATTTGACCAAACTTTGTACTGAATACGTAAGTATTTCTTTCTCCTACTTACTTCAGCGTAAGTTTTTCTGGATCCGACAATTAACAAGGATATTCACTCAATCAATTTGTACGGACAATCTTAAAAATTAATTCGTTTTCTTAGACAAGTAAGAACCTTAAGCCCAAGCCATAGCACCAGACCTACGTTTTGTAACAAACATTACACTTTGAGAATACGTAAGTAACAAATTGCAGGATCCAAAATTACCTATGCTTGTCTTAAGACATGATTTACAGAAAATCTATAAAAACTAACATTTATTAGTACCACAGTTGGTGGTCAACCAAAAAAATAATACAAGTAATAATCTTAGGAGGAGCAAAATACTAGCCAATGTTTTATCTTACAGGCTGGAAGCTTCTGCCTAACAGAACCCACATCGGGGTCCGACGCGTTCGCCCTCAAGACCGTGGCAAAGAAAGACGGTGACCACTTTATCCTCAACGGCTCCAAGATGTGGATCTCAAACTCAGATGTCGCTGGAGTATTCCTTGTTATGGCTAATGCTGATCCCTCTAAGGTAATCTAAAATATTAAGTTGAGTAAGTAAATATAAAATTATGTTGGAATTGAAAAGGCGAAAACGATACAGTAGGTATTCCATCCCGGGGACCAAACATCGCCCGAAAAGGAATTGGACTCCTCACAGACTTCAGTCGTTTGTTGGACAGGAGGGGTATTGCCATCGAATGCGGAGATGCCGAACCGATTTACCAATTCTGCCTGAACTCAAGAAATCGATGTTTTCTACTTCCAGGGTTACAAAGGCATCACCTGCTTCATCGTCGAACGAGAGGCTCCCGGTCTATCAGTGGCTAAGCCAGAAAACAAACTCGGTATCCGCGCTTCTGGAACGTGCATGGTTCACTTTGACAACGTCAGGGTACCAGAAAGTAACATCCTTGGAGAATATGGAAAAGGGTACGTACATGACATCTGAAATTATATTCTAGACTTTCTTAGATTATCAAAGAGTAGGATTTCTAAAAAAGATTAGAAAGATCTAGAGAGATCTAGAAAGAGGCGGACTGCTTAGGGACTTGGATTTTAAAATAACTTAGAAGTCATAGTCTTCAGAACATTGACTTATAAACAACTTGGACTTTCAAGCAGCAAACAGTATCGTAAAGACCTCATTTTCATTGCATATAGTTTTTTTTAAATTGTAAGATTTCATTATTTTAAACGCAACAGTAAAACTCACGCTCTGATATTTCTAGTAGATTTTTTAAATAAAAATCCAGCGCTTGAATATTTTTTATAAAACTTAAAATAATCATAAAAAAACGAAGTATGCGTATTATGATTTTTATGTACATGTATGTACAGGAAAGAAAATTATTTGCAAGCATAAAAGCATATTACATCCTCCATAAGCATCATTTATATATTTACCTACATCCATTTTATCTACAAGTTATTAATGATTTGAATATGTTGATCAGGGTTGTCACACATTATTGAATTTTCGTACAAAATATTTTTTTTTTTTTTTCAGACCATAATTATTTATTATTACCTTATTATATGTAGATTTGGAGATAAATGTTTGTCCATATTTTATCTTCCATTTTCAAATACATATCAAATCTTTATCATACTTTTCACATGTTGTGAGATTATCTGCGTGATAACGGCAATAACTTTGCCCCTACGTACGTACTTAACGTACGTGAGGTCAAATTAAAGTTGGCATAATGTGTAAGTGTACGTATGTATGTATGTTAATATGATGGCTAAAACATTTAAGCAAAAGGTAGGTTGGAACTATTTTCCCAACTAGGTGGAAAGCCTGAAAATTTATAATTCCATGTTGCAGGTACAAATACGCGGCAGGTTTCCTAAACGAGGGTCGCATCGGTATCGCGTCACAAATGATCGGCTTGTGTCAGGGCTGCATGGACGCCACCATCCCTTACACGCTGGAGAGGAAACAGTTCGGCAAGAGCATTTACTCCTTTCAGGTAAAACATCGTTATTATTTATCTTGTTATTTTCAGTGTCGCAGAAAGCAACACAAAGTGGTTAGTTTTTCTTGTGCACTGAACTATGCCAGATACAGAGACAGCCTAATATATTGATCTGTTAAATTTAATTTCCCTGTAGGGTCATATGACCGTAATTTGCTTTGCATATACACAGATCTAAACACTAAAATATAAGACTACGAAAACGGTGCACAGGAGAAGAACCCCACTGCATGGTCTTGGACATGCTCCAGGGCACCCTGACGGTATGTGGAGCATGTGTGAAGACTTATCGCTCAAATCAGATAAACGTGATTTAGGAGGATTGATCGAGTTATTTAAAAGTAAACAGAAATATGTTATGTAACCTTACTCGTATTTTCCAGGGTATCAACTACCAGATAGCTCATCTGCAGACTGAGCTGGAGGCGGCTCGTCTCCTCACGTATAACGCTGCACGGCTCAAGGAAAACGGACTCGAATTCGTCAAAGAGGCTGCCATGGCCAAATACTATGCTTCAGGTATTCTGTTTTAGTACTTTGGAAACTTTATAAAAGAACGGGTTGTACTCCGGGAGTGCCGGCAGAAGTGAAAAATTGAACATTAACGTTGTGCATTTTTGAATATTTTGGAATGGTTAGGGAATAGTTTCGCACGAATTGCTTTATTTATCAGTATAAAAGTACTATCATTTTTCAAGTAAATACAATATTCATCTATTGCGCTATCGTACACAAACATGACAATTTATATTACATTAAAAATTTAACACTTCAGAACTATTACAATTATTTTACATTAAAAAGTTTATCTATCAGAAAAATACTGGACTGTTTGTTGTGTGGACAGGACAGAGAACAGATGACATTCGGGCATCAGGGTCACGTGTCCTGGCGAGTTTAACATTTTTTACCCATCAAAAAGTGCACAACGCCGCTAAATAAGTTTTCACTTCAAAAAAGTAACAGCAGCAGTGGTAGCAGTTAGTGGAATTCCTGGAATAATGAATTTACAATGACGTTTTGTGTAGCGACATATTTTATAATTGTTATGCTAATTATTTAAAGTCAATGATTTGGCATTTTAATTAGGTATGACGTCATAACTTATTATGTGCTACGTACCGTACTGTTTAATTGAGCATCTGATTTGACGTAACAATTAACTATCGTATAATGTATTTTTCACTATGTAGAAACTAGCTGCGCCGCGCTCGCGTGTTTTTATGGTGTAGGGGGCAAACGAGCAGACGGGTCACCTAATGGTAAGTGACTACCGCCGCCCATGGGCACCTGCAAATTGAGAGACACAAGTGCGTTGCCTGCCTTTAAGGTGGGGGTAGAGAAAGGGTGAAAGAGGGGGAGAGGGGGGAAGGGTGGGAGAGGGGGAGGAGGGTTAGGGCCTCCGGTAACCTAACTCACTCGGCGAAAAGCAAATTGCTTCACTGCCGGTTTTCTGTGAGGCCCTGATATCACACCGGTAGTTTGATACAATAACTGCAATGTATAGCGTCTGTAGTTTATTACTTGAAATCTGACGAAGACCTGAAATTATCTGTCTGAAGTTTGGAGTAAAGTGGGGGCACGCACACATTTGTACCACACACAAATTTGATCCAAGGCTCATGACGAGAAACTTCTATAAGTACTTTTGTGTTTAGGGTTATTGTGGGAACGTGGGTCACTCTTTTTTCAGAGTCATATGACTCGAAAACTACTCAACCTATCGATGTTAAATTTTAATTAAAGATAGGTAGACTACTTCGCTCCATTTTAGTATTTGTCTGAGCGCAAATTTAGTGTAAAAGAGACGCAAGTTTGGCCCTACTCTTGTATTCCAATATGGTGCCGACTCGGTGTGTCCACTTGACCCACTGTTGCCACAATGACCCAACGTACCCACTCAATTAATACAAATTATTTCATAGTAGAAACTTAATCAAAGAACATTTTAATTTTTTCTTTCTTTTCAAAAAGACAACTCCCGCATTAGGAATTACTGCTTTGTTTCTGTTATGCAGAGTGTAAGAACAACGAGCTGAATACTGAAATAGTGGGTTCAGATAATCAGTCTAAGTCGAAAATCATTTGAATTTTCTGCTGGAATAGTCTTATTTTATAAATGTTTAATTAATTGGTTAAAAGGGATATGACAATGAGTAAACAGAACATTTTACCAAAAAAATAAAATCAATAGATACGGCCGAATCCTGCAATGTTATCAATTAAACAACATTAAAACATGCAATTTAGTGTTCAATTCAATTATTTTTTTTATATATGGCAACCTATGCCGTTGTCGACAATTCGGCCAATGTGTGCGATGTGCGATTGCGATTGTGCGATGGAAATGCGTAGATTTATTGAAAATAAAACAACGTCTCGAATGAATGAGTGGACTGAATGTGGGAACTTATTGCTGGGGTTATTACACTGAAACAAACACACAATTACAAATAAATAAATGAATAAGATTAAGTAGGTAAATAAATAATATTAATTGACGAACACAGTAACGGTTAAAAACAAAATTATATCCACCAACGTACATAAGGATCTAGGCCACATTTTGATGGCATTGCAACGTATAAAGGTCATCAAGCTGTTTATTGTTGACAGCGTCGACCATTTAAGGTCATTCGGTTATTGACAAATAATACCCACGTTTGTAACGTAATACAAACGTATAACTTAAGATTAACTTACGTATTACTTAAAACGTTAAATCAAACTAACGACTGTTAATAATCTCGCATTTTTGATGAACTGACTTTTGCATTGTGACAAGTATCCAGAATGACGTTTTTGTAAGTTTTACGCAACGTCAACATTTACACGGGATATATTGTACTGTTTGCCTAAGGTCCGCACAAAATACGTCAGCGGTCCGGATCCGGACCGCGGTCCGCCATTTGAAGACCCCTGATCTACGTCATATGATCGGTGTCTTATACAATGCGGGAGTGGGAGTCCTCCGAAGAGCTGGTCCTCTATCCTCCGACTATTGTTTTTCCCGATCAGATTCGGAGTCTTTTTCTACAATACCTAATGACATATATTTATTTACAGAGATCGCCCAGAGGCTGACATCAAAATGCATAGACTTCATGGGTGGAGTCGGTTTCACCAAAGACTTCCCTCAGGAGAAATTCTTCCGCGACGCTAAAATCGGGACCATCTATGAAGGAACAAGCAACATGCAACTGCAAACTATTGCCAAGTTAATAGAAAAGGAATATAAACAATAGAGATTATTAATAAGTATTATTATCATTGTAAAAGCTGACGAATTTATCAGAGGTTTTCTCTTTCGTTTATGAAAGAGAAAGAGAGAACAAGTAGGAGATTATTTAAGAGTCTTATCTGCTCAACTTCTAATAAAATATATATATATATTCTTATTCCAATAAAATCATTCCTTATTCGGCATTTTATCTTTGGCTATTGCTAAATTAAAACAATGTTTTTTAATATTTCTTGTAGGTACATGTAAGTACCTAATTAGTTGTTATCTATTTTTTTAAGTGCCATCCATCATATATTTATACTGCTAAGAATAGCCTTTGGTACATTTTTTTTATATTATTATATAAAAATTGTATACCTATGAGTATATATGGATTGAAACTGTACAATGATTGTATCAATTATAAATAAAAATAATATATAATGTGTTTATTTGCCTACAATCATGGCGCTTGATACTCATGACTAGTCTAAATTAATTGTCAAAAACGAAATTATCGTTTTCTACTATTAGCACTGAATACATAATAGTAAAATTAGTAAACCTCATGGTACCTCTTACAGGCAGATCACGGGGAAATTTATTACCTCACACTATCGCCACTCACTCAACCGGAGGGAGGCGCCCAACCTTCGGGCCTATTAAACCCCAGGAAATGTAATCATTTTGTAAGAGTGCGAGTGAGACGGCAAATTATACTTGCTTGTGCGCAAGTAGCGACGCGACAATACAACTGCATTCGTAAATAAAAATATACTTAGAAGCCGCTTCCATAATTTGTTATCCAAAAAATAACTTCAGGTAAATATGCATCCGATTATCCGATCTCTAGTTATGAGTTAAGGCGTAATACGTAAAATAGTACCCGGATCGCTGTCACGTAAAGCCAGCGTCGCTAATAGCTAATAATCTGATGATATACATAGATATATAATATATTATCAATTATGTCTCGAATAAAAAATTTCGTGAGTGGTATTCATATTAGTTAAGATATACGGTTTTACTCACGTGTATATTTCGGGGATGCCCGACTAGTTTCGGACCCGACGGGCGCCCTTTATCAAGGTGTGAGGCGTCCTTTTACGCCGGTTGCAGATGCCACCACCATCTGGGTCCGAAACTAGTCGGGCATCCCCGAAATATACACGTGAGTAAAGCCGTATATCTAAAATAACTCCATTATGTCTCTCAAAAGTTTAGAATCAGGTGATTCTGAATATTTTTGAGGCACAACCAACGTCAAATATCGTTAGCCGTTAATGGATACAATAGACGACAGGCATTTAAAAAAAAAATGTTATTAGTTATTATATCAATGGATTAATGTTAAATCAAGGTCTAAGAGCAGGTAATAAAAATGAGATTTTGATCCAAACAATAAAAAATCAATCCTCAATTCACTATTCACTATTCACAAAAAGGTCAGACTTTTTGAAAAGTCTTTGATGACCCCTGATCTTCAGTATAAGTGTTCTGTGCCCCTGATGCAGTGGCAGTTTGCGAGACTAGCATTATAATAAAAAGATTACAAAGAAAATTTACTTACATAAGTCAAGAAAAGAAACTAATGCACAAAAATTTTAAAATGAAACAACATTTAAATACAAATTTATACTACTTAGTTTACATATACACAATACAGTTGTGAGAAAGAGATAACAAACGAGCGCCTCGAGTCAGATATTGTGTATAAACTTGGGCACAACCGAACTCGAACTCAGTGAATGTGCTACCGTGGTATAAATCAACGTGCATTAAAATAAAAATACTATGTTCTCGTTACGACGTGTTAGCAATAAGGTGAACGACATCAATATTTGAAATAATATAAATTAAAGTCTGTTGCGTCTCTATGAAAAATCGGTTCTATAGATCTTGGAGCAATGGCGTACTCCCGTGTCGGCCAAAGTGCAAAAAGGTTTCAGCACTGAAGTCCCCCCGCGCGCTCTGACTATGCTGACTGACGAAGAAGTCCAGATGAAAGAAACTAGTAAGTTCAGTACTTTTTACATTTACCTAAAACGGTTTTGACAAATATCGGTATAAATATTTACATCGTGGGACTGATTATAGCAATGATAATGCATAAATTATATAGGTAACCAATTAGTAAATTTACATAATATATGTATTTTATGTATTTCTATGCTTGACAAACATTATTACATGGAATTTTGGCGAGTTCAAGTCAGCTAAAATAAAAATTGGAATGTTATATGAATTGAGATGAGGAATATGAAAAATATCAATAAATGACACAAAGTACACACAGACCTAGAATATTTACTTAGAATGGGGATCCTACAAACCCCGATGTGGTGGCTAACAGCTAACAGCTGCGAACTCCGCTCAGTTAGTATTGTACGTACGTAGTATTGTTAGTTAAGCAACGCTTAAAGTTATACAAAATAATTACACGAATGTCATAACGAGAGAAGCCCGCCATTTCCACATAGAAAAAAAAAAAGAAAAATAGGCAGTCATAGGGCTGCCGACTAAAGTGAAAACTTAAAACGACATTTCACATGAGTATGACCGTGACGCGAACCCATAACTTTTGCCCCTACCGAAAAAACGCTCAACGCGGCATATGGTAAAATAAACAAAAACATAATTGTAATTAAGGTGAAAATTTATAACGCCTATCTATAGTACTCAATATTATAGAGAAAACCTTTACGAAAATTACGTCCGAACGTACGTCAGTTTGATGGATGTCACTAGTAGATGGCACCACTGTCTTCAAAAATGAACACTTCTGATCGGCAACTCACAATAATTACTTATTAACAATTTTGTAAGTGAAATCTTCTTTAGGCACGTTGGGCATTTTTGGTATGGGGATAATGACCGTCAAGCACAGATAACAGATGTGTCAGTTATGTTTTCACTTCTGACGTTCAGTCCTACGACTGAGTTTTTTTTTTATATTACTTAGAGTTTATGAATATGATATGACTTTAAATTACATTACTAGGATATCTTTTGCATACGATAAAACTTATGTACCCCCCTAGTACATATATTATACCTTAATGAGCGCGGTGGAATGGCCTGTTATTTAACAGGCGACCAAGTCTGCCGGGGTTCACAGGGATTTCTTTTCTAGGGTGTACCGGAGACCCAATACTCCGGGCAATCCTTCCTCCTGATCCAGCAATATGACTCCGTGTCGTAACTAAAGATACACTCACAAAGAAATATAAATCCTGTGATTTCCTGTCGAATATTTTTAAATTAATATATGTAGGGTCACTTTATCAACAAAAATCATGTAAATAACTCAACCGTCGTACTTCGTAAATATTTATGCCGTACAAAACATAAATAGGGTGGGTACCTTATTTATGTTTAAAACGTTATGAAAAGGTCTCAACAACGACTACTAAATCGATTTTACCGATTTCAATTCATGTTTTTACTATCTTAAAATTAAATTAACAATATACTGAAATTAATTTCACTCTTGTCTTCAACTGTGTTTGGATTACGACAGCGAGTTTAGATCTACTGGGTCTCTAATCACGAAATTAGTTACCTATATTGGTAGCATCATAAGTAGAGATGAAAAGGATAGGGGTTTGGCGGGCCAACCCTGAGGCCGGAAATCCGGATATCCGGCCGATGGATACCAGGCCAAATTATATTGTCAACTGACTATCTCACGCTTTAACACCGGCTAAAAAGGTAGAGATGAGGAGACACAGTTAAATGTATTTCGCGAAGCTTACGACACGTTCCTAAATTGCTTTAATAAGGTAGCAAATAAAACAATAAGTAATTAGTCTCACGATACTCACGATCAAGAAAATAACGTAATTGCATGTGAAATTGATTTTTACTCAGTGCAGTGAGTATTTCTGTAAAGCTAGCCTTGAGGAGAAACGCCGAAACAAACTCGAGGATCTATATAAACCAGATCCAATCACTCCAACTGCAAGTGTCATGTCACCAGTCACGAAACCCAAATAAGTCGGTAATAGAATATAATTATGTATAAATATGTGAATTAACGCGATCACGAAATAGGTATTACATTTATCTGAATAGTCTGAATGTACATACGTGTGGGCCGGCTCGACTCCGCTCGATACCACGGCCTCACAGAAAACCGGTAGTGAAGCAATGCTTGCATTGCATTTCGCCGCGTGAGTGAGGTTACTGGAGGCCCTTACCCTTCCCTCTCCCCTATTCCCGTCCGTCCCCTCTCCGACTCTCCCCTCCCCCTCTTCTCCTACTCCCACCTTAAAGGGCGGCAACACACTTGTGACTCTTCAGTTACAGGTGCCCATGGGCGGCGGTAGTCATTAACCATCAGGTGACCCGCCTGCTCGTTTGTCCCCTATACCATAAAAAAAAAAAAAATCTATCACGGAACGTGAAAGTTTAAGTGTCGGTAATTGAACTGAACCACATCCTAGGGCTTTCGGTTTAAAATGCCAAATTCCCATTATGTACCTACTGTTACTTTATTAACTGAATCTTAAAATCATATTTTCACAATTTTGGATTTTAGAAAAGACATTATTTCGAAATTCATCACATATGCAAAGTCAAAGTGAAGTACAGTCGCAACCAACACAAATTTAATGAAAAAAACAAAAAAAAAAACTTTTTTACAAAAAACTAAACCGACGCAATATTCAGGATGCTATCAAGTAAAGTTCTAATCAAGTATTTCTTTTAATAATGACGCAGCACTCGCGCCGTCGCCGTCGTGAAAAGAAACTTTAACACTTTTGATAAATCATTACTTTACTCTTGATAATATTGAGTAAAGTGTTAAGTTCAAGTTCAAACAACCAGATTATCATACCAAATACCAAACCAGACTGAATGTTTATCTGTAATCTTTTTATTCTTTAGAAGGGTCAAAGTCATCTTAGATAAAGTACTTGTAGATCTAACAGCAAATAAAACACAACAATCCTCCATTACCAAAACGTATAACAAAAGGATAAAACAACTAAGTAAGTTAACCTTATTTACAATTTTTTTTACGGTTATACATTTTTGCTAGTTGTTTGTAGTTAAATGACGCAAACGGCATGTACTCTTGACAGAAAAATGAGATAGATATTTCCGCCTGCTCCATATATCCCTACCAAGTTATCCCCACTGGTAGGGATTTCATTGGAAAACTTGAGTTGTAGGTTAGAATATAATAAAAATAATTGATGTTTTATGATTTATTTTCTAAAAAGTTTTTAAATTTCAGTTTTTTGTGGCTAAGGTATATTTATAATTAATATTTACTTATTTAAATGTTTTACTTACCTAATTAACTTATGTATATTATAAATCCTCACTTGAATTATTCATTGTTATCTTTATACAGCGTGTAATGACCTCTTTCTGTTTATACTTAACACAATACAAAAGGCAGTTATCATAAAAATGCGTGATTTAGGATTTATAGTCATTCGTTTTTTTTTTTAATAAAATATAGAATATTCTTGTGTCTTCACAAACATTTAAAGAACGGACACAAATAACACCCAGTCTGAGGACAATTATTTCTGGATCACAAATTTTTTTGTCCCGTTTGGGATTTTAACCCACAACACTCGTCGCCGCGTAGTGGCGAGGGGACCACTTAAACCATTGCGCCATCCGCGCAGTTAATCCGTTTACAAGTTATGACCGTTTCAATTTTCAGGTATTTTTTCCCTTTCTTCAGTCTGTTTCTCATAAAAGCACGACGTGGAATGTGTAAAGTTAAAGATTTCAAATTGTACAAATTTTTACTTTTGGAATTTTTCATTCCGTTACGTTCTGTTAAGAAAATCCACAAAACTATTGCGACTTGTGTAGGTACAACGAAGTTTGAACACTTTTCAATGTGGGTATTTGAGCTATAAAAAGGATAACTTGATCCGTTAATACCTTTTCACCAGTGGCGTAGCTACCGTAGGGCTAGACGGGGCAGTGCCCCGGGGCCCCCGAGCTCAGGGGGCCCCTCGGACTCTGACTTACAAACTATAAATTGAACTAGTGAAAATTTCTCCCACATTCGGAATATAAATAAACCAGATATTTTAGAACCAGAAGTTATCAGGTTTGTACTAGAGTTGTGACTAAATCACTATTTATATTAAATTGCGTACATGAAGCCATGAGGCACCGTCATGCGTGGGGCGCCTTAATGAACCGAAAAATTACCACCAGGGCCAGTCCCCGAGTCGTTACTATAATCGTTATTAACCGGCGATCGTTTGGGCATTGACGATAGGGGCAGGCTAATAATAATTTATGGTGAATACTTACGTAGTCTTCTAAATACTTCTCCTCTATCATACTGGATTGTACTGACGTGACACTAATGAAGAAGTTAAAGTACGAGCAATATTTTGTTAAAGGGGATTGGCAGTTCACTACACACCAGGCTATTGAAACTTGGTCAAACTACAAACCGACCCACTCAAAAGCGAGAAATAAAAATTAAAAATGAAATGCAATTTTTAAACCTACATATATACGACTTCTGCCAATGAGATTAACAATTTGACAGTTTTTTTGGGCTTACATGACGCCCCAAAATGGTCGGAGACTCGGAGTACTTGACGACCCGTAATCTGTGATACTGTGGCGTCAGCAGAACAGCTTTAAATAGTACATGTGGCGCCCTTAGACTGATTTTAGGGTACTATACATACATATATGTATACATATAGGCATGCACGTGCATGTTATAGGATAATTTAAAATTTTTAGATGATTGTATTTTCTTTGATAACGAAGTATTCGTCACACAATTGAATACATTTCTATAAAGTTTGCTAAGAAATCATGAAAAATTTACTTCATCTTTCGAATAAAATTTGAAAAAATTATTTCTCACCTGGCGTCATAGCGCCCCTACCAACTAGGCGCTTGGTTTTGGCGGTCCCGGCTTCGCCAGGGCCTAATGGCCGAATGGAAAGAACGACTACAAGGACCGAGCGCAGGGCACGCCACAATTGTAGGTGGTAAGAGGCGAGAGGATAGACTGGAAAGTTTATCGGTTGACGCAGGTACTTATCGGGTCCTGAAAGGGTACGCGAGGAGCGTGAGGCCATTCGCCGAGCCACGATGGCTCGTTGGTCAGCCCGACTGGAAGCTGGATGCTGGTGCTGGATTTACCGCCGTGGAGGCGTTTCAGCCGGACATCATCGAGTGGGCAGGGCGGCAGCACGGGACTCTTTCCTTCCAACTGACGCAGGTTCTTACCGGGCACGGCTGCTTCGGGAAGTAGGTCGCTAGGAGGGAATTGAGTCCTGCCTGTCACCACTGCGACTGCAGTGAGGACTCAGCTCAGCAAACGCTGGGGTTTTGTTTCGCCGCAGCGTCAGGCCTTCACTGCAGTCATCGGAGGGGATCTCTTGCTACCGGCCGTCATACGCTCCATGGCCAGTAGCTACAGGAATTTTAACGCAATTGCATCTTTCTGTGAGGACGTCATCTCGCAGAAGGAAGGCGGAACGGGTGCGGAAGAACGATCTCCACAGGCGGTTCTCCGGCGGCAAATTAGGTCGGCGGCAATTTAGGTAGGTGGTGGAGGCGCGCTTACCAGCACCTCATGCCGCGTTGAGTCTAGCCACGGGTGGCTAGGAGGTGACGTCCACGTGTGCCTGGATGTCACCTAACCGTGACATCCAGATCTAAAAATACCGTGTGGTTTTTAGTCGGTTCGATTCCGACACACCGCTCCACCGAAAACCCCGGTGGAGTGACGGCCCGAGGGGGTTTCCACACGCAACAGCGATAGGACCTCGCGACGGCTATTGGTGTGGGAAGCCTTTCGCTAGAAACCATGGTTCTGTCCATCGTCCTCTTTATTTGGATTTCTCTAAAGACTTTGTTTCTCTTGATCAACAAAGCTATGGGAAGTGATATCTTTTTGAATTATAGATCAAAAAAGGTTTATAAAACTTGGGAGTGTAGAGTTTCTAGCCTTGCTGCTGTTCGCTTTAAATACACTTCACTTCGTGATGTCCTTCTGAATCTTCATAAAGAAACAAATGACTCAGTTACAGCATCAGCGATTATACAGTAGGTACATAGAGCAATTTGATTTCATATTTACAATGTTTGCCTGGCCAAACGCTTTACAATAGCTAAAAAATTGCTTGGAATTTGTGAAACAGAGACGAACCTCTTCATTTGCATTAATAAGAAATAAGCTAAGGAAATAGCATCTTAGGTTAATACACTCGTAGTTCTATTTTTTAACTCAGTGCTCAGTTTAGTTGGGGCCCTAGTTTATTTTTTGCCCCAGGGCCTTTGGTTACCTAGCTACGCCACTGCTTTTCACCCTCATTGTAAATCTGCGGAATCGGTATATCAGTTCGTAAGGCTTGTTTCTTCATTTTATCAACACACCCATCAATTTCATTTTTCGAATAGTTTAACCGGCAGGAATGTTCCTTACTTCGCACCACTTTTTTATGAAGATAATTTAAAGCAATATTAGAAAAAAGAACTGAGTATAGGTAAAAATGAGAAAAAAAATAGTGAGAGAGTGAGAGAACACGTAGTGTTTGTATACTCTTTGGAGAAAACCGTGGCACTTCTATTTTTTAGACAAGCTACAGCGACAGTTCCATATCCCTTCTCCAAACGTTTGTAAAATTTATTAATTAGATAATAATTACGACACGAAAAGTTTAGCGACACAACAAAGATTACAAGGAAATACGACTTGACATGTAATGACTAATGACATATTAATAATTTATTTTTAATCAATAAGGAGGTAAATGGCTGTAACTGTTATCCTACTAAAGTTATAAACGTGAAAGTTTGTGAGGATGTATGGATGTATGGATGTTTGTTACTCTTACACGCAAAAACTACTGAATGGATTGTAATGAAACTTTACAATAATATAGCTTATATATCAGAATAACACATAGGCTATAGTTTATGACGATATTGTGTATATTGGCCAAAATATAACTATAAGTGTTAAGTAAGTCGGAAAAAAATCTGTCATCTGCGAGCTATTCTGGCGTACGGTGCGAAAACTGTAAGAGTTACACGAATATAATGTGTGGGATTGTTTCTCCTAAATAGTTCTACAAAAAAGTCCGCGACAGTATATATCTATCTTTTATGTGTAAGCCATTATTACCAAAAAAAGAGAACCATAAATACAATAAAATTAGATTTTTTATTTCCAATTCACATTTAGCAGTGACAAATTGATTTTGATCAAAATAAATATCATTTATCGCTTCTGATGTCTCCGCTTTGTCTTTTGAAGTAAGTAATTTGGTCAAATCTTTTAAAAGTTACGACCATAATATAAAACGGCGGGCGAGGGGGAGGGGAAAAACGCTTACCGCCGACGCAGGCCGGCGGCGGGCAGACGCGTGAGGGCAGAAGTTGTTAACGGTTGTGTCCGTAATGGGAATTTTCAAGACATCTAGCGATTTGCTAAAAGGCTCTGTATACATTCATTTCTATTATATACTAGCAACCCGCCATGCTTCGCACGGGTACAAATTAAACCGAGTTATCATGAATCACTCTATATATTAGTGAAAACCGCAAGAAAATCCGTTCAGTAGTTTTTCAGTTTATCGCGAACAGACGCGGCGGGGGACTTTGTTTTGTATAATATGTAGTGAAGATATAGAATGTAAAAAAATTTGAAAGTTTGTGAGGATGTATTGATGTTTGTTACCCTTTCGCGCAAAAACTCCTGAATCTATTGCGATGATACTTCGTATGTAGATAGCTGGAGACCTGGATTTACACAGGCTACTTTTTATCCCGATATTCCCTTGGCATCTGAGTTACGCGGGTGAAACCGCGGGGCACAGCTAGTAATACATATATCATTCTTCGATATTATATACATATACGGTCAAAATAAAAAGAAAAAATAAGTGGTGCACACACACTTATTTTTTCACACCCGGCAGAAGTGAAACTTCAGAAAAATAGCCTACGAGACAATGAGAAATAAAAAGTAAAATCAACACAAATAATATACTAATCCTTAATAAATTTAATTTTAGATAATTTATATAAACGTTATTGATTAAATTAACACAGATGTGTTAAATAAGTAATATAAATGAATTAACCACCATATTTTAATACGCAAATAAAAAATGACACCACGTTGAGATTGACGCATTTTTTTAAAGGCTTTCTAGAACGCAGGCGCAAAGACAAAGATTTATAGGAAACACTGTCTACGTGTTCTATGTTTTATCTCATTCTCTCGCAGACTAAATCCTATTTCTGACTATGTTTGTCTCTTTTTAGGGCTGTATACGTTTATATCTCATTCTCTCGCAGGCTAAACCCTGTGATAATGTGTTTGTCGCTTTTTAGTGTGTCTTAAGGCTTCGTAGTACGCAGACGCAAAGGCAAAGATTATTGGAAACACGGATAGTTTTTTTAGCTTAATACAATGTATCATGATTTAGAAGTATTGAAGTCGATCATACTTTTTTTAAAGATAATTAATATTTTCTTTAAATATCTTATTTATATTTATATTTTCTTTTTATAGTCAGAAAATTGGCAGCAGAACGGATAGCGCCCTTAGTCAGGAAGATGGATGACGAACAGTGCATAGACGATGGTATTCGAAAATTGCTCTTTGAGAATGGTGTGAGTGTTTACTAGGACTCCCAATGTTTTTATAACTTGAACTTATCTTTAAGTTATTTAAATACACAACGCCATTCTAATTTTTTTAAATATTTAAGTTTTATGTTACGATTTTGGCCTTAGATTCTCGTTCTGTCACTGTCTGTTCGCTTAGGGTTAACATGGAAGACCAGCCTGCGTCACAGCCAGCATATTGTGTGTTTTAATTAAGTGTAATTTTATTTTGTATTGCACATTGCGCGGCTGCATTGTGATGCAATAAATGGTTCTTTCTCTCTTTCTTTCTTTCTAAGAGTACTAACTACATATATTGCACTGCTTGGCTCTGCACAAAAGCTGAGTTCATTTTAATAGCATACTATAATATACCTAATTCGTGGTAAAAAGTCGTTATAGTCATTTATTTGTACGTTTACTAGTATCATTGCCCCCAGATCGGTTTGGTAAGTTATTGTGTTATAAATTATCAGTCAAAAACTTGACACGAGTGAATAATTTAAATAAAAAGATAATAATTCGTCGTAATTTTAATTACATTCCAGGTAATGGGTATAGAGATCCCTACTAAATATTCCGGTTCGGGTTGTGGTGTACTAACAATGATGCTCGCTGTCGAAGAGCTGTCGAAAGTAGACGCTGGCGTTGCCGCTTATGTGGACATCCATAATTCGATCGTCAACACATTCTTCATGCAGCAGGGTACGGAGGAACAGAAGCAAAAGTATTTGCCAAAACTTAGTACAAAATACGTAAGTATTTTATCGCTATGTCTCGTCTTTTGTCCTTTAATCGTTTTATTCCATCCCGGAGACTAACTTCCACCATTGCTCAGAATAAGCCTCTCTATACTGGTGAAGTCTTCCCGCACGACCCCATCCAAGTTTTGATGGCAACGTCATCGGCATCTTTTGCTGCTGGACTTACAACGCATTCGCTTGCTAGTTCGGGTCTTGATTAAGTCTTTTGAAAGAAGAATCACGTGGAATTGGGGTACAGAATTGGTCTCGAATTGGCCACCCTCTTTCCCACAAGTACACCTATATTTTAGTTTAATAGAACTGCAATAGTAAACGGTATTTCTTTCTGTAGGTTGGAAGCTTTTGCCTGTCAGAACAAACCTCAGGTTCCGACGCTTTCGCTCTCAAAACTGTCGCGAAGAAAGATGGTGACCAATACATCATCAACGGCTCTAAGATGTGGATCTCTAACTCAGATGTCGCTGGAGTATTCCTCGTTATGGCAAATGCTGATCCCTCCAAGGTAACCGAAAATGGTCCTATATGGTCTTTTCGTTGAAATTCAACACTCGTTATCATTTTACGGATGGAAACGGAAAGCATGCTCTGGATCGACACACGTTAAATGTTTCAAGTACCTGGTCTAAGTAGCAGAGGTGTAAGTAGTATTGTTGATTTCGTTAAAACCGCTCCCAAAGAAGTCCACAATGAGTGGTGTTTTGAAAAGGTTCAGCAGTGGACGACGATGATGACGGTGTGACGACTCTGCACCGAGCACGCTCTACGAAATATCACAACCTTATAATTTGGCATCCAGTATACAACTGTTTTAAGTAATTTGTATTTTAATTGCCTTGGTTTGCTTTCAGGGTTATAGAGGTATCACCTGCTTCATCGTAGAACGAGATGCCCTTGGTCTATCTGTCGCAAGTAAAGAGAACAAACTCGGTATCCGCGCCTCTGGAACATGCATGGTTCATTTCGACAATGTCAGAGTCCCGGAACGTAACATCCTTGGAGAATATGGTAAAGGGTACGTAGGACATACTAAATTAATGAAAGCCCCTACTATATGGCAGTAAACATTTATAATAAGTTAAAAAAATAAACCGCGGACAGTAAGTGCATATGAAATATGTTAATATAAATTATAATATTTTATGAATATAAATTTACAAAAATTGCAAATGAAATTTAAGAATATGAATGATTAAAATAATATATTAAGTGCAATAATGGTAAGCCCTCAGCATTGCAATGCTTGAAAAAGGCACTAAGTAATAATTACCTATTTTAATTGTAACACCTGAATTTATGTACACTTATTTGCAAATAAATACTTCGACTTTGACACTTGAACCTATGCACTAGCGTAAAATGTCAGTGGAATGTTAAGGTTTTAAAACAGCCAAAGTTCGTTACTAAACAAGGATTTATATTTTAAATACTAGCAACCCTACGGCTTCGCACGGGTACATCGGGGGCAAACGAGCAGACGGGTCACCTGATGGTAAGTGACTAAAGCCACCTGCACACCACATAGGCACCTGCAACTCAAGTCACAAGTGCTTGGTTACCCGACGTTTCGATCGAATTGCACCGATCGTGGTCACGAGTGGACTGACGTGACGAGAGCTCAGCGACGCATCCGTGAAGTGCGAGTTTCAGCAACTACCCGCACTTGGTATTCACTATTTTTATTTTTATTCGTACTGTCGGTACTACGACACACTACACTTACGACGTCCCCTGAATTACGTCGAGGGTGTACTCGCTGACGATACCATTTACTGATGACGGAATTCCAAAATGTTGATAAGCGGTACCCATCTTCTCGGTTGAAATTTTTATGCTTTTTTATTTCAACTGCTTCACATACTATTCTGGAGAAATAGTGACGGTTGGTTGAAAGGATCTGTGGTTGGTGTAATTCAATCCAGTGGTTTGCTGGCTCCAGCAAACACTCTGCGATCGCTGACTTGTTAATTTGGCGGTTTTTTACAGCTATGATGTGTTCTTTGATCCGTTCTGCTATCGTACCTTTGGGCTGTCGGATGTAAGAACTACCACAGCTGCAATCTACCTTGTACACACCTGGCTGGTAGAGGAACAACATCCTTCGATGTTCGTAAGGACTATGCTATCTTTGAGTGCGGACTATATAGTCTTAATTAATGGAGTACTTCTTTAATACTGTTCCAACAACATGTTAGGCAGAATCGCAGTAACGCACGGGAAGAACCCCTCACAACACAGTAAGGCTAGAAAAAATAGGTAAAGGTGGACTTGGGATAGGTACCTTAGATGGATATTTCTGGACATTAAAAAAAATAATAAGAACCTTTGATTACACTGCATATACTTTCAAATTACAGCTACAAGTATGCGGCAGAAGTTCTGAATGTAGGACGCATTGGTGTTGCCGCACAAATGGTTGGACTTTGTCAGGGCTGCATGGACGCTACCATTCCTTACACGCTGGAGAGGAAACAGTTCGGCAAGAGCATATTCAACTTCCAGGTAAAAAATTATTCGATATAAGTCGGTACTTCTTCTTATCTTGAATTTGACCTGATTAAAAAGAAAATATTTCTTGTGCGACACGTAGTCTTCCAACAGTTTTGTTTTGTGAATGGACACGATATCGCGATACTGCAGAAGCTTAGAGTTTTGAAATAATACCTCTAATGGCGCCCCTCGGGTGGAAAACTTCGATTGCAAAGAGCGCTTTCCACTAACTTCATATGTCGGCGTTTTTATTTATTCATTAATATCATATTAATATCAACTTCAGTTTTATCTTACTACATTTGTAATATGATTCAACTTGTATAAGTTATAAAATGGTCACTTCGCCAACTGCTAAAATGCCGAGTCTTGTTATTTCATAGAGGATAATTATTTATGTGATAACCACATATTGTTCTGTCTTGGTGTAGTAGGTTGCTCAGTAACCTCTGTGACCCAGGTATATTAAAAACGGTACTGTAAGTCCAGTAACTTACCCAAATGATGACGAGGGAGCGGAAATCGAAATAAACCTTCGTATTTTTTAGGGCATCAGCCACCAGATAGCTCAACTGCAGACTGAGCTGGAGGCGGCTCGTCTCTTCATGTATAACGCTGCACGGCTCAAGGAAAACGGACTCGAATTTGTCAAAGAGGCTGCCATGGCGAAATACTATGCCTCGGGTATTGTAACATTAAACAATTGTGTTAGACATACATTTTTAGAAAATAAATGTAAGAAAAAAGATTTTAAAGAAAAGTACATAATGAAGTAACAACTTAGACAAAAAAAAACTGAATTGAGAACATCCTCTATTTTAAAAAAACTATAATGATGTAAACTGTAATAACAAATTTGCTCGGATTTTACACCACAACCATGCTAAAGATCGTTAAATGGACACTAAGTTTTAACTTACAGAAATCGCCCAGAGACTGACTTCAAAATGTATAGACTTCATGGGCGCAGTCGGTTTTACCAAAGACTTCCCTCAGGAGAAATTCTTCCGCGACGCTAAAATCGGGACGATCTATGAAGGAACAAGCAACATGCAACTGCAAACTATTGCCAAGTTAATAGAAAAGGAATATAAACGATAGAGATTACAAAAATATGTTAAGATATTAAATTGTGGTACCTGTGTGATGAATTCAAATAAATTATTGTTTTAGCAGATTTTTTTTATTATGGCACATCTGCAACATAAAACAATGTGGTTTATTTCTTGGTAAAAAATCTAACTTTTACTTAAATCGTTCTAGAGACAGATAGGTACTCTTTATTGTACACAAAAAAACTATTATACGATCTAGAAACATAATTTTAAGTAATATTACAATGGGCGATCTTATCGCACGTAGAGATGTTGCCTCAATTAAAATAGATTTGCTACTGAACTGTTTAACATACATTCATAAAATTCAAGAATTCTACTAGGATTATGGTCTATTAAGCGGGGTTAAAACTGTTAGAAATGAGTATACAGTTCTCTAAATTAGAACCCCAAATACTCCAAAGAAACTGATTAGTCAATTGTTTTGGACAGTGTGGTAAATAAACAATTGAGGGATTGTTATTCGCTATTACAAAACTCCCTTCATTGTTTTCTGTTATAACTTAACACCCGAGATTATTCAAGACTTCGCATTCTTCTTTGTGAAATATGGGATCGTGAGTAAACACTTTTGAGGTTTGAAGTGATCCTTTAAGCACAGTAAAAGAGCTGATACTTTGAGATGTTACATTCCGATAAATGTCCAAGTTCAAAAGGTTAACCTGTCTAGACAGGAAGCATACGAAGTCTACCTGAATTGTATATCCTCTTCTGTATATCCAAATACTTGATACATATACAGAGTTGCATCAGGCTGGCATCAGTTGTTTCATTTATTATTTTATTTTATTTATTTAGGTTTACCAACAATTGTTTACTTTAAAAACTAACACGAAGTAGATGCGTATATATAAATAATAATGTAACAATTTCTTATAGGTAAACACTACATATATAATGAACAATAATAAATAGTAAGCTTACATTACAATTCTATATACAATACAGTAGTTAACATAAACCTTACCTAGGTTTCAAAAGAATATGTTGCGACTAGACCTGAGGATAAAAATGCATTTTTGATTTTTATATCTGTTTGAGAAAAATTATTATTACTAATATATTTTATTATAATTCGAGATCAGGTAAAGATTTGAGATTATATTTAACTTTAGCAGCGGAATCAAAGTGAAGATCTACTTGGTCACTGTAGCTGTTAATCGTTTTACACATTCTTGAACATGGGGAGTTGGCACCGAGAACAATCGTATTAAGTGGTGGAACAAGTGGAGTTATAGCTAAGGACTGCATTTGAAATTTCTTTAGACAGCTTTTATATGAGCGTATTTTTTGTCTAAACCATTACAAAATGAAAGATGCAGTACAAAACGTTTTTGAATACGTTCAATACGCAATGAGTGTGTGGCATAGTGTGGTCGCCAGACTACGCTACAGTATTCTAGGAGTAGTATCCTGGATATCCTAATAAGGCTGTTATAAAGTTGTATTTTTGTCTTAATTTTTTTTTAAATGCTCTGCAATTTCTTAATACAAAACCTAACATCTTTGAAGCTTTTATAATCATGTTATCCAAATGAGGTATAAAAGTTAATTTCCTATCGTATATCACTTCCAAGTCACGAATGTGATGAACTTCTTTAATTTTATCCGTTTTAATATAATAATCAAAAGGCAATAAATGGTTCTTTCGCGAGAACTTCAAATTAAAGCACTTTTTACTGTTAAGATGCATTCTTTTATTTGATACATAATATACAAATACTTATACATACATATACATAGAGTTGAGAAAAGAGAAAAGAGCAGATTACGACGCTGGAGAATAGGAAGCCATTTTAATTCGGAAGGTAAAGCAGACACGTGGTCATACTTGCGAAGATTGCAAATAAATCGAATGCAGTTGTTGAGAAGGCGGTCCAGTTTTTTGAGAAGGTCTGCATTCAGGTCGAAATAACACACATCACCATAGTCGATTAGAGGAATAATTAGGGACTGCATAAGGAGAGTTTTGGTTTTAGTAAAAAAAAAAAAAAGTAGGAAGGAAGTTTTTTAATTGATATAAAGTTCGAAGTATTCCAGTCACTTTCAGGCTCACATGAGTTACCTGGGCACGCCAATCAAGGGTTGAGTCTATATGCAAACCCAGATCTTTAACCACTGAGCTCAGGGGTATGACTGAACCATTGAAAACTACAGGTGAGATGGAAGTAGTATCAATCCTGCTCATAATCCGTTTACTGCCTACGACGATCGCCTGACATTTGGTAGGGTTTACGGACAGACCAAACCTCGTCGACCATCTTTTTATAAACTCCGGGTCGCTATTGATTTTATCAATAGCTTGCGATAGATCTTCAACGCTGGCTTGTGTATACAGCTGCAAGTCATCGGCGTATAGGTGATACGCACACTGAAGGTCTTGAGTTATGAGATTAATATACATTGAAAACAATAGTGGAGATAGAATACCGTCTTGAGGGACGCCAGTGTAAAGATCACACCAATTCGATGACAAATCATCAACGCGTATGCACTGTTGTCATCCCTGAAGATAAGTGGAGAACCATTCCAATGCTTCTGAGGAGATCATAAGATATGATAGGATGGATAGTAGGATGTCGTGACTGATGGTATTAAAGGCATTCGAAAAGTCGATCAAGGTTAGAACAGTCACTTTGGTGCTTTCCATGCCCTCCCTAATGTCGCCAGTCACTTTCAGGAGTGCAGTGACAGTGCTGTGACCAGGTCTGAAGCCAGATTGTAGAGCACTTAGACTAGACCATACGCCGCACAGAACGCGACCCGGGAATATCTATAGCTACCCAAAGATCCTCACAGGTGCTTTCCAAGTCCATCATGCGTTTCGATTTCAAATTGTTCTTAATTGCTATTAAAACTCCTCCTCCTTAATTATAAAACTACGTATCTATCATCAAATAGTTCTCGGATTATTACAGAACCGTTAAGCCAAGTGTCGGAGAAAATGATCACATCGTAGTTATTGCAATAAATATTTCTTTACAATGTATGGGTTTTAGTTTTCAAAACACCACAATTCTGGTAATAAATTGATAGGCGTGTGAATTTAAAGGTAGAAATACAATATATTTTGCAAAATCAATCTTAATGGTTTATAAAGTAGGTACCTATTCACACTATCCTTTTTAAAGAGTCATTACTTTTTATTAGGATGAGATCAGCCTCTTCGTTTTTCTTGACGAAGATCCTCCTGTTTCTAACCCACACGTACTTATATCCCCTCTCATTGGCCTTTAACCTTGTAGCCGCATGTAGAACTTTGTTGCCAGGTGATGGGTGTTCTATAACATAAACTGGAGTTTTAATACACGATAGTCCAAAATCAGTGCTATTGAGTTTGTTTTCAGGATTCCTTTTGTTGTATTCAATAACGGCAGCTAGCAGCTGTTTGCAAACCCTTGGAGATGTGAGCTACACGACGATAGACCAAGGACGGCTATTTGTGTTATTTAGTTTGGCAGTTCTAGTGCAGTGTAGAATATCGCTATCCTTTATTTCATTCCCGACCACAGAACCCAACTGTTTAACCAAGGTAATAGGTTTTCCGATTTATTTTCCAGTAGGCACTGTAGTTCAAGGTTATTTGACCTAGCTTGTTGTGCCAAATAATTAAGCCTATGGGTCAAGTCCAAGATGTTGGTTTTCAGTTGATTGTTCTCATCCTTTAACTCCCTTAAGCTGTTTATTGATGATGTATGTTCAGACTGAAATTATTCAAATTCATTTGTATGAAAAGTTAGAGATTCTTTCAGCTCTTGTACATAATTTTAAATAGGCTCTAACTGTTTATTTATGATATTGATAATAGTTTTATTCATATTTTGTAGCATTACGGTAAATTCCTTTTTTATGACGTCTTCCACGATAGACGGTACGTCTTCAACAGTTACAGCAGTAACCTCGGGAGAAGAGTTGAAAGCTGGTCTTTTGTTGCCCCTTATATTCGATACATTGCGTACGGGGGTTGAGTCTTTTCTTGTAGATTTTGGGATTAGACTCAATCACCTCGGGCACTTCTATTTACAGTAGACATCGAAATCGCCTGCAATTTCCGGTATTGACAAAGAAAGAAAGTGAAAATATTATAGTTTATAAACTGTTCATAATCTTCCATTCCCTCATTAGTACAACATCCCCAAATCAAAGTGTTTCGAGCCATATTATACACTCCTAGTTGGGTAGTCAGCGCTTTTAATAAAATTTAAATCTATATATATATAAGAAAGTCGTGTTAGTTACACTATTTATAACTGAAGAACGGCTGAACTGATTTGGCTGAAAATTGGTGGGGCTGGTAGCTTAGAACCAGGAGAAGGACATAGGATCGATAGGACTTTTTATCACGTTCCCGTGGGACGTGACATAAAACGTGGTATAACAAAACGCAACTGATATGGAATAACAAAACGCAAATGAAAGCAATTTATCAGTAAAAAAAACAGTCTAGCAGTTCATTTGTTAAAAATGGTATAACAAAAGAAAACGCAACTGACAGCTAAACGTAATGTAACAAATTATCATGCTCATCACAGATTATTTAGATAGTAATCTATATATATAAAAATGAACACCTATTTCTCCTGGTCA
Organism: Callimorpha dominula; assembly: GCA_949752705.1. Classification (NCBI taxonomy): domain Eukaryota; kingdom Metazoa; phylum Arthropoda; class Insecta; order Lepidoptera; family Erebidae; genus Callimorpha; species Callimorpha dominula. Next base: position 3,302,503 of record OX457001.1, on the reverse strand, counting down.
CGCTATAACTTAAAAGTAGTTATAAGTTATAATAACTGAAGATCGGCTGAACTGATTTGGCTGATCTGACTTCACTTTCTTTAATAATAAAGGTAGTCGTTAAGTTTTCTTACATTTTCTAAGTTTCTGCGCAAATTTTCTTAATTTTTTTTAATGTAAGAACCTTCTACAAAGTATTAGAAAACATTTAAAAAAAAGATGAATGAAATCGGTAAAGCCGCACTTAAGTTATTTGACTACTTTTACCTTATTGACTGGCCTGTTGGTCTAGTGGTTAGTGACCCTGACTGCTAAGCCAGAGGTCGTGGGTTCGATTCCCACCCAGGACAAGTAATTGTGTGATGAGCACGAATATTTGTTCTGTGTCTGGGCGTAATTTATTTATAATATGTATGTATTTAGAAGTATATAAGTATGTTTATCAGCAGTCTGGTTACCATGGTACAGGCTTTGCCTAGTTTAGGACCAGATGGCCGTGTGTGAGATGTGTCGAGTTATTATTATTATTCTCTTTATTCATTTAAATATACATATAAATTACATTTTTAAATACATTCAGATTATATCAAAAATACATTTAAAAATATAAAAAATAGTGCCCCACCGGTATCGGGTACAGGGACCAAGCTACCGGTGGTTAGGGTTCCAGAGACAGAAACCTCCTCACAATACCTACTCCTCTCAATAATTAAAAAGCATGTACCTACTAAAGTCATTAAACTATCTAAATTCCCAATGTGGTTCTCACCAGCTCTCATTCACATATACAAAAACAAAAATAACTCATGGATGAAATGGAAAAGTATCAAAATTTATCCGACTATCGAGACTTTTCTATGTTTAGGGCGAGATTCAGTGCTGAATCAAGAGAATGCTATACAAAATATATTATGTCGGTGGAGGGCAGTATATGGGACAACATTAAGTACTTCTGGACATATATACATAACCTTAAACGTAAGCCTGATATTCCGAATTATTTAACATATGAAAACACTACATCCAATAATCCAGAGGAAATATGTGAACTTTTTTCCACTTTCTTTAAATCTGTATTTGAGCCCTCTCGTGTGTCATATAACTATAACGACAACACTATACCCGATACCAATCATAAGTCCGATCTAATTGTTAGTGACATAACAATATCTGAAGAGGCTGTTTATAGGGAACTACGGAATTTGGATATAACAAAGTCGCCCGGCTTAGACAACATTACTCCCTTTTTTCTTAAATCGACCGCAAAGGTAATATGCCAGCCCTTGTATAAACTATTTAACTTATGCTTGGTCTCTGGTACCTTCCCAAATATTTGGAAAGCTGCTCGTATCATACCAGTTTTCAAGGGAGGCGATAAGTCTAATGTAGAAAATTATCGGCCTATCTCTATTCTCCCTGCTCTGTCGAAGCTTTTCGAAAGACTAGTACATAATGCTATATCTCCATTGATTCATAAAATCATTATACCACAACAGCATGGCTTTATGAAACGTAGATCCACGACTACTAATTTATTAATATATACAACTTATCTCTTTGAAAATATGGACAATAACAAGCAAACAGATAGTGTGTACACAGACTTTCGAAAAGCTTTTGATAGAGTGGATCATAAAATACTATTATACAAGCTCGCCTTTAATAGTATACGCGGTAACTTGTGGCGGTGGTTTAAATCATACATAACTAATCGCACCCAGAAAGTAGTAATAAATGGTTATGAATCTCAATATGTTCCAGTGAGTTCAGGCGTTCCTCAGGGCTCAATTCTGGACCCCTTATTATTTATAATATTTATTAATGACATTTCCGATTGTTTTAACTTTTTGTTATACGCAGATGATCTAAAAATATATCATGATATTAACCACTCTGATGATCTTGAAAAATTCCAAAATGACCTTGATCGTTTTTCTGCTTACTGCACCAATAATAAACTAAGTCTTAATATTAATAAATGTAAAACTATAACATTCAGTAAGAAAAACAGATACTTAATAACACTTATACACTATGTGATGTGCGATTAAAAGCTGTGCAAATTATAAAAGATCTTGGTGTCACTTTAGATCATAAACTACATCTAGATGTTCACATTGAAAATGTAATTAATAAAGCATATAAAATGTACGGATTCATAATGAGATCAGCCAAGGAATTCACTCAAATATTCACCTATCTTCTCCTATATAAATCATTAGTTCGGTCACAACTGGAGTATGCGGTGTCTATTTGGAACCCCTTCTATAATAAATACAAGGAGAGTCTGGAGTCTGTGCAAAGAAAGTTTATGTTCACTGTGCAGTACAGATGTCATCACAACCGTTTTAATTATACAAAGTTATTGGATAATTATAATATGCTAACATTAGAAAATAGACGTAAATTACTTGAATCAATGTTACTATATGATATCTGCTATAACAGATACGATTGTATATCTCTTATAAACAAAATTGCTTATAGAATACCTACTAGGACGCACTGCCGTAACCCTTGTCAACTATTCGCCAATACACGTTGTCGAACTAACGCAGGCAAACGTTCACCATTGCACCGGCTAGTTCAATCTTATAACCAGAACTTCAATAGCATAGACATTGCAGCATTGCGTCCTAGCGCCTTTAAAGATAACGTAGTCAAATTAATATTAAACAAGTAATTATTAACTTAGTAGGTATCATTCTTTGAGTCCTTACATATATATCTGTAATCGGAAAATAAAATAATTATTATTAAGAAAACATAAAGCCATCAAAATCATACATACATACACTCCAAAAATGATAATCCCCCTTGTGCTGTGGGGTGGATAGACCTGCCATTCTTATTTCTGGCGCAAATTTTAACTTACTCAAACTGTGGTAAATAGTGTTGGTGACACATTAATTAAGTCAGATTTTTAAGAAGAAAATTGTATACTTACTCTGTATTGTGTTACTGTTGATTTACCCAAATAAAAAAAAATAAAAAATACGTGCCGTATCAAGAAGGACCGCCTTCTACATCAGGCCCTTAGTCCAGCTGCCTAACGAGAGCCTCTGAAGGTGTTGGTCGAGGCTCTTTGCAATCAACCCATGGGCTGATATGACTATCGGTACAATGATTGCTGAATTCACATCCCACATGTCGACCACCTTGTGGGCCAAATCCAAATATTTTATTTGTTTTTCTTTTTCAGCCCTTAAGAGGTTGTCGTCATGGGGAATGGTAATATCAATAATCATTGCTCTGCGCTCTAATCGCTCTATTACCACTATATCAGGCTTATTCCCAATAATAGTCCTGTCAGTGATAATAGACCGATCCCAGTACAATGTTACACGACCATTTTCAAGAACTGGGTCGGGCACATACCTGTAGTACGGTAATTCCGCAGTCACAAGGTTATATTTAAGAGAAAGTTGCTGATGGACTATCCTGGCCACTTGGTTATGTCTATGCAAGTACTCGCCGTTGGCAAGACGAGAACAACCGGAAATTATATGCCTGAGGCTTTCTCCGGGACGATGACATGCCCGACAAATGTCAATTGTGCCGTCCTTCAGGATATGTCTCCGATAGTTGTTCGTCATAACAACTTCATCAGTAATTGCACATATAAAACCTTCAGTTTCTCCAAAGAGATCACCGAAACGTAGCCAGGACACAGATGATAATAGATCTACTTCAGGCCCATTTAAGGACCGATAAAAACGTCCAGGCAGCTCTTTGCTCTTCCATATCTCCCTGCGATCTGTAATATTGAGTACTGCAGGTTTGCGCCAGTTCTTTTTACCTAGAGCAAGCGGATTGAGTCCGTTGTCCACTATCACAACATCCCGATGCATCTCCACGTCAACAGAGAGGAAGTAATCTCTAAGATTGCATACCTCGCGGTTATGTAGTGTCTTGGCATTTAAAAAACCACGACCCCCACATTTCCGCGAGATATACAATCTCATAACCGATGAACGTGGATGGTGCATTCGGTACGCGGTTAGCAATATACGGACTCTTCTATCCAGGGCATCAAGTTCCGTCTGAGTCCATCTAAGTATGCCGTATATATATATATATATATGTCAATATAAGGAGAACTGGTATGACCCAATCGTTATAGGCCCGCACCTTATTACCACCTGACAAAAGACTTTTCAATACTTTTTTCAGGCAGCCAAAGAAGCGTTCATGTAACGATTGCTTCATAGTCAATTCATTTAAACCTAACGCCTGTGACATTCCTATATACTTGTAAGTTTCGTTCGCGGAAAGGCATCTAAGGTGTGTAAAATCTGAGAGTTCCATACCTTCAGATTCCACAATCTTACCTTTTTTTGACATGCATGACTGCACATTTATCCACACCAAATTCCATCCTGATAGATTTACTAAAGTTTTCAGTTACCTCTAGTAATTTTATCAGTTGGAAATTGTTGCAGGTAAAAAGTTTCAAATCATCCATGAAAAGGAGGTGGGATATAATCTGACCTCCTCTCCGCAAACGATAGCCTAGTCCTGAACCCTCCAACATAGTGCTGAGAGGAATCAAAGCTAGGCAGAACCACAAGGGACTCAAACTGTCAGCCTGAAATATACCCGGCCTGATCTTTATATACTCGCCGTCACCCTGATATTGTCGACATCCAGGATAGCAAAGAATCGTTTTCCATTGCTGCATACATGCCTCCAAGAAAGTGCATAGAGTTGTATCAATCTTATACAACTCCATCACCCTCAGGAGCCACGTATGCGGCACAGAATCATAAGCTTTCTTATAATATATCCAACATGTCGCCAGATCTTTTCGGTTACGGCGAACTTGTTGGTTAATGGTCGTGTCAATAATAAGGAGCTCTTTAGTGCCACGTGCCCCACTTCTACATCCATTCTGAGAGTAAGACATAACAGAGTTGTTGGTAACATGAGATGCTATCTTTACTCTCAGAATGGACGTCAGTAATTTATATACTGTTGGTAGACAGGTGATGGGTCTGTAGTTCTTGGGATCCGTGGCACAACCAGATTTATAGAGCAGGTGAGTCACGCCTGTGGTCATAAAAGTTGGAAGCGAACCCGATTCTAAGCATGATTGAAATTGAGATGCCAAACATACATGTCAGCTACGGAGCCACTTTAACCAAAAGTTATGCAGTCCGTCCGGTCCCGCTGATTTCCAATTCGGCAACGAACGAACTGCCTAGGCTATATCGATGTTTGATATTAATACTGGCTCTATTCTATTAATTGACTCACATGAACGTTCGACATCTCGTATCCATTCACCCTCAGTGTGAGCGACAGGCATTGACCAGATGTTACGCCAAAATGAATTCGTGATTTCAGCATCTGGTAAATGAATGTCGCTCACTAAATCAGGCTGCTCCCATCTTCTATAAACCCACCTCTCATCCCTTTGGAATGTGCGATTCTGAGTATATCGGTCCACCCTTTTTTTGTACCTTCGTATGCGATTTGCCCATGCATAAACCATCTGTTTCAGAAAGTCAATGCGCTCTGTGACTCGTGCTGTATAATCACAGGAACTTATACCAGTTCTCGAAAAAGCCCGATTCATAAAACGCATTACTCTCGGGCGTGTGTTACCCGATCTGAAACAGTTAAGCTTGCCAATGAGTACCCTCGACTCAGCGATACGACGCTCAATCCTGCATTGCCACGCCGGAACAACAAGCTTTGACCGAATAGCGGTGTCATTTCCTGGGAATTTAACACCAGCTACTCGACATGCTGTAACAGCAGCACAATACAAAATTGAGTGTGTATCGCTGAGATCTATGCTTTCTTCAAAATAAATAGCTAACATCGAATCAAGGGTACACACTAGCGCTTTGTTTCGTTTATGCATTGGCAAACGCGGTAAACGTGGTATACTTTCAAAACTCATGGACCGATACTCCACAATAGCGCCCTCCAAAGTATTTCTTATTATATCAGAGTTCTGAGTACTTACAGATGAAGCATCATTTTCCTCCCCTCCTTCAGCGGGATAAGATTGTAACAACAAAGAGTCTGCATTTGTCACAATTTGTGAAGGAGGAGAAGTAGTAAGGCTAACCTGCAAGTCCGAGCGTAGCCTATTAAGTACGGAGTTATCCAGCAAATTACATCGATGGACGTTCCTGAAACAGAGGCATCATACGATTACGATACGCAGTGAGGTTAGCTCCTCCCTCTGTAGCCACAAAATATGCTCGCATGACGTTCTCATTCATCGAATTCGTCCATTTCATGCGATGCACGTTACCACCGGTAGCGGGGGCCCTATTCGAAGCCGATGGGCCTCGGGGTCCCAAGCAGGACGGTGGCCGGCCTCTCCGCGGCCGACGTACAGGTGTTGGCGACGTCGGCGGGGAGAAAAACTCGTCGCTCGAAGTCGAGCTCGACGCCTCTGCAATGGCCGGACCTGTTGCTGTGGGTTCCGGGGGCTGCGAGGCGGAGCTGAGCGATGAGTCCGGGGATGGTAAAAGTGCTTTTGTTCTGGCTCTTGTTAGCATCGTCTTCGGTTAATAAATTAATTTATACATTATTTTGGTATGACATGACATGACATTAAATGTCATGTCTTAGTATATATACCTTTTTTATGGTTAATTATGTGATTTCTGCTGTGTTTTCATTTTAAATTTGTTCCGAGTAATCATTGTCGTGTATAAATTTATAAAATGTGCTATTTTATTCTTAAATTATGTTAAAAAATATAAATATTAGATATACTGTTGGTAAAACACGACTGCTACTTAGTGTTGCCAGTTTTTTATTATTATTACTATTAAAAACTTTTTAATGTAACCTTAGCCCCAGCGTTATATACGCTTTTTTGTTTTGCTAAGCACGTTTGCAAATAATTGTCAGTTGTTTGACAGGGAGACAGATCGCACACCGCCAATATCGTTTACAAAAATCGCATAATTCTAGCGAAGCGTTATATTTATTCCCTTTGCATTAATTAGTTGTATCGGTCGGAACCAAGGACTTCATCATGGAAATCCATGGTCGGCATTTAGAACGAATTATAAGCCTTAGCCTTTCATTCCGACCAGGTCCCTGGTCGGAATGATATCTTTGACGGGCTAACATTAAACCATTTTGCTTTGATTTTACATATTGTTAATTAATTATGGTTTTCATTTCTTAGTGCACACTGCACAGTCGATTGAATCGAAAAAAATCTGGAGTTTTAAGTTTGTTCATTTATAATTTTCAGTTGAAATTTTGATATTAAAAATGCCAAGAAGTAGACGTACAAACATAGGTCGCAGAACTTGAAATCCCGCAAATCAAAGATATTTAAGAGCAAGTCAAACTGATGAGCAACGCAAAGCTCGAAATGAAGTTGAACGGAATCAATATCAAAAAAATAGAAATGTTGCACTTGATCCACATCGAGCTTCAATTATAACGTGGCAATCGATTACAGTTCACAGCAAATCACGTCTTTGTAATGGCACCCGGCTTGCGGTGAAGAAATTAATTAATAACGTCATCGAAGCCGCAATTTAAAAAGGGAAGTATAAAGACGAAGACTGAGATGATGATGATGAGATTGATTCCACGCATTCCTCTGATTCCGAACGACATGCCATTCGACTTTAAACGGTTACAATTTCCAGTGCGGCTTGCATTTGGAATGTCAATAAATGTTTGTGGCATTAATCTTGAAAATCCACGTTTTTCCCATGGCCCAACTGTATGTCACCTGTTCCCGTGTCGGAAAACCATCAACATTATTTATTTGCGCGCCAGGAAACAAAACTGACAATGTTGTGTATCAACAAGCATTACAATAAACAATATGTCTATCTATGTTAGAGAGATAATACAATAAAATTACAAACATACAATATCAAAATATACAACAATAGAAATAATTATTATTAGTGTTCCAGTTTGAATTGAATGACAGGACAACGTCTGTCGGGTCAGCTAGTAATACATAAAACAACTTAGCTGCCATTGACATCAATGTTAATGTATGTTTGATCGACTCCGCGAGAATAACGTTGTAAGCGCCGTGTAAAACGTGTCACTTACACGTTTTTGTGACGCACGTTAAGTCGTCACTTGATGCCAAAGACTACAATAGTCTATAGGATATAGACAGGCAGCTCTGCTTCTTTTTATTGACAACACAAAACTTCGCCTAGTGGTCAGATACCGAAAACGAATATAATAAACATATCTATAGGTATATATATACAATTGAACAATATATAGGTACCTACCTATACGGTGTATGTATGTGTTTTGTTGTTCCCTGTTTCTTGTTTTTTATTGGTTCTAACATGAGAATTTTATAGTTTAGCTAATTAATGTATGTTTATGACTAATCTCCGATTTTTATATTCAAGTAACGGATAGTTTTACACACAAAACAACCAAAACTTATATTGCAAAAAGAAAAGCACAAGAAACTGTCAATCGGTACTCATACGCAGCCATTTGCAATATAAGTGAAGTGCTGCCAACCTAATATTAATAATTTCCAAATATTTAAAAAAAATGTTTATTCTTATGATTGTATTTTTTATTAATATTATTGTGTGTTGGTGAAGAAATTGTTGTTTGTATAGAATTTTAAGTGGTTTTATTTTAGATATTTAATATGCAATATTTTGTTATTTACAAATGCGATTTTTAAATCGTAATACATTTGAGAGTAATAAATTTCCCCTCATAAAAATCATAAATTTAAATATTGTTACACAGTAATTTTAGTTCCGGTATCTATCCTTGTGATGGCACTGTACTCAATAAAAAAAGTGTAATTCTTTTATGTTCCAAGTTGCCATAGCATGCTTGATTCGGTGATCAGTTATGAAATGCAGATAGAAAACAATAAATATTCATTAATTTACATTTTATTTTAGTCCACTTTTTTAACAGTTTGATAATAAATTCTATTAACAGTAAAGTTTCACAGAAATAGTTTTGAACACTTCTTTTACACACAGATAACAATTAAATTGTTGGGAGCAAAGTTATTTAGGTGTTATCGCGAGCGGTAGCTTACTGGCATATTTTTTTCATCGGTTTTAATTTTTTTCGGCGGTTTCATCGGCAAGGACAGCATAACATTTAGCTTCTTTGGCATTGCCGAGAACCTTTTTCATAAAAATTATTGCCCTAAAATCTTTTCGCGTTAGTTCCATTTGACGACAAACTTTAACTTTAACAAAAACAATTGACACGCGATTTCCCTCCATTTTTTTTCATTTCTATTTATTTTACATTTTGCCAGCTACGCACTTGTGACTCTTAAGTTGCAGGTGTTCATGGGCGACGGTAGTCACTTACCATCAGGTGACCCGTCTTCTCGTTTGTCCCCTATACATAAAAATAATATTATAATTACAGAATGGCCACAATCAATCAGCTGATTCTGGGTTGTTTTGCTCAGATATGTAACATGTTTTGGAGCTGGCTCTAAATGCTTATGGAAAGATGAATCACCTGCATCAATACAAAATTTCAAAAGTGCTCGAAATTTACCTTGGCCGATTTCAGCACTATCACACAATAATAATAATAATAATAATAATAATAACTCACACATCTCACACGCGGCCGTCTGATCCCAAACTAGGCAAAGCCTGTACTATGCTAACCAGACTGCTGATAAACATACTTATATATTTCTAAATACATACGTATTATAGATAAACTACACCCAGACACAGAACAAATTATCGTGCTCATCACACAATTATTTGTCCTGGGTGGGAATCGAACCCACGACCTCTGGCTTAGCAATCAGGGTCACTAACCACTATACCAACAGGCCAGTCGATGTACCATCATCTCGGTGGTCTCTTAACGGTATATTTTCTCGACCACATATATGATTGTATAGGAATCAGCCGCTCTCTATTTGATTTAGTTATTTTCAGTTTCTCATGTTCAATTAAAATATTGGAAGCTTTTTCAGGGCTTATATAAAATCGGGACCATCTATGAAGGAACGGAAAGAAAAGGAATAAAAGCAATAGAGATTATTAATAAGTATTATTATCATTGACGAATTTATCAGAGGTTTTTTCTTTTGTTTATGAAAGAGAAGAGAGATAAAATAGGAGATTATTTAAGAGTCTTATCAGCTCAACGAGTAATAAAAAAATATATATTCTTTTATTTCAATAAAGTCATTCCTTATTTGGCATTTTATCTTTAGATATTGCTAAATTAAAACAATGTTTTTTTAATATTTCTTACCTAATTAGTTGTTATCTATTTTGAAGTGCCATCAGCCATCATATACCATATACATATTTATACTGCTAAGAATAGCATGTGTATAATAAACCAACATGTGTTTGTTTGCCTACAATCAAGGCGCTTGATACTCATGACTACACAGCGTGTAAGTTTGAGCTACGTTAAAAAATTACAATAACCTCTTTCTGTTTATACTTAACAAAGTAACAATACAAAATTCAGTTCATTACAAAAATGCGAGATTAAGGATTTATAGTCATTAGTTTCATTTGTCGCTACGCAATGTACGCGGTATTCCTTCAACCTACGGCGCCGTTGAGACCCAGCTGATTGCATAAAATGTTTAAATGTTGTTTGATTAATTACGTTGCTTTTTTAAATTAAACTAAAAATAAAATTAAAATAAAATTCGTACGTCGTAGTAGACGTATTTGTTCATTTTCTTTTTGAATCAGTTAAAAATATAAACTTTTGTCTAATAGTGGTTTAGTATCGAAAAATAATGAAATTAAAAATTACAACAAAAAAAAAACCTTGACAAACACAAAATTTTGTCTTTTTTTGCGGTAGCATTTTATGTATTTAAAATAAGAAATTCAAATGTAAAATCATAGTGCATGTTAGTATAACTCTTAACGAAGAAATAGCGTTTGAAAAATGCTCTACGATATCGGAGAGCTGTATACGAACGATTTTACGAAAACTCTTTTTTTTACAAAATTCGTAATTTCTCGAATATTTTTAAAAATTTCGCGCCATAAAAAAACTGAGTTTTCAGATAGCCAAAAGCAATATTTTTAAAAAGTAAAAAGTTTCTAGGTTGCTTTACTAAAAAGTTAAAAATAAATGAAAAAACGCGATTTTTCAAGGTTAATAATGCATTAATCAATATTTCATAACACATCAATAGAAAGATAATTTTAATAGCTACAACTTTTAAATTTCACTGTTTCAGATTCGAGCTCAACTCTTTTTTTTTTTTAGCGAAAACCGTTTTTTTGACTTTCCGGATTTTTTTATGTTAGGTTCGCCATTAAAATTCCTGAAAAAAACGCTATCTTTATTAGAATTAATTGTCCTACACGCTCATATTTTTTTTCCTGCCTTCAGTTGTCTGGAAATTTACATTGCGGATCCGTAGATTGATTGGACTATAAGCCGGCCCCGCTAATAGCTGAATAGTCTGATGATATCTATTATGTCTGTCAATAGTTCAGAATCAGGTGATTCTGAATATTTGCACTTTTCAGGCACAAGCAACGTCAAATATCGTCAGCCGTTAATGGATATAACAGATGACACGCATCTTGACAAAAAAATGTTATATTATGTCAATGGATTAATGTTAAATCAAGGTCTAAGAGCAGGCAATAAAAATGAGACTTTGATCTAAACAATAAAACACAATCATCAAAATCACAATCACAAAAACAATCAAAGGCTATAAAAACTTTTTGAAAAGTCGTTGAAGAACCCTGATGCAGTGGCAGTTTGCGCAGCATTATAATAAAACGATCACAAAAATAAAATTACTTACATAAGTCAAGAAAATAAACTATCACAAAAAATTTAAAATGAAACAACATTTGAATACAAATACTACTTTAGATATTCACAATGAAGTTGTGAGAAAGAGATAACAAACAAGCGCCGTCAGGTGTTTCTCTTCTCAGGTAAAAACTTGGGCAGAGCACAACCCAACTCGAACTCAGTGAGTGCGCTACCGTGGTATAAATCAACGTACATTAAAATAAAAATACTATGTTCTCATTACGACGTGTTAGCAATAAGGTGACCGACATCAATATTTGAAATAATTTAAATTAAAGTCTGTTCCATCTCTATAAAAAGTCGGTTCTACAGATCTTGGAGCAATGGCGTACTCCCGTGTCGGCCAAAATGCAAAAAGGTTTCAGCACCGAAGTCCTCCCGCGCGCTTTGACTATGCTGACTGAAGAAGAAGTCCAGATGAAAGAAACCAGTAAGTTCAGTACTTTTTAGATTTACCTAAACCTTTGTCGGTTTTGACAAATATCGGTATAAACTTTTACATCGTGGTACTGATTATAGCAATGATAATGCATAACTTATCATAAGTTATATATGTAATGTAATGTGTAGGTATCCAATTAGTAAATTTACGTAATAAATGTATTTTATGTATTTCTATGCTTGACAAACATGGCTATTTCAAGTCAGCTAAAATAAAAATTTAAATGTTATATGAATTGAGATGATGAATATGGATAATATCATTAAATTACACAAAGTACACCAAACCTAATATTCTTAATCACACATATAATGGGGATCCTACAAACCCTGATTTAGTGGCGGTCAGCGTGGTAACCACTTACCAGCTGCGATTTCCGCGGAGTTAGTATTATACGTACGTAGTTTTGTTAGTTGAACAACGCTTAAAGTTATACAAAATAATTACACGAATATCATAACGAGAGAAGCCCGCCATTTCCACATAAAAAATTTATTAAAAAATCGAAGCAACGATTCTTGGCCTCTAAATTTGTTTTTTTTAATATTACTTAGAGTTTATGGATATGATATGACTTTAAATTACATTACTAGGATATCTTTTGCATACGATAAAACTTATGTACCCCCCTAGTACATATATTATACCTTAATGAGCGCGGTGGAATGGCCTGTTATTTAACAGGCGACCAAGTCTGCCAGGGTTCACAGGGATTTCTTTTCTAGGGTGACCGGAGGCCCCGGCAATAGAGAAAGAAATATAAATTTCCTATCGTGTATGTTAAATTAATATATGTAGGGTCACTTTATCAACAAAAATCATGTAAATGAAATTCAAGCGTCGTACTTCGTAAATATTTATGCGGTACTGAACATAAATAGGGTGGGTACCTTATTTGTGTTTGAAACGGTCTGAAAAACGACTACTAAATCGATTTTGCCGATTACATTACATGTTTTTACTATCTTAAAATTTATTAAGCAATATACCTACTCAAATTATTTCACTCTTGTTTTAAACTGTTTGGATTTGGACATCGAGCTTAGATCTACTGGGTCTCTGACCACGAGAAAATTGGGTTAAATTAAATAAGAAATGTTTCACCACTAAAATATACCCTCTTAAAATGAATGATACTATTTAGTGAAATTCACGGATTGAATCAGTAAACAGAATATGTACGCGCGCGTGAGTGTGTGCACTGATTGAATCAGCGAAATCCACTGATTCAACCAGTAAAATTCTCACTCACTGGTTTGAATCAGTGAAAATCCACTGATTCGTTTTAAGAAAGTAGTTTTGTGTATTTTTTAAACAATATGTCGTTGATGTACAATAAAGATTATTCTATTCTATTATATTCTATTCTAAATGATGTATAGGTATATATTTTTTTTGTGAATACCTCAAGGAACAAATTGATTCCGAGCGTGTATACTCTTTGTGAAGTGATGCCCAATGACATAGGACGACCAGAAGAAGCAAGAGAAGAAGAAAGAAAACATATTTTATTTGTGAAACACACGACAACTTTTACATACAAATTTTTATATCTATAAAAAACACTTTTTTGACAAAATAATTGAACCAACGAATTTTATACGCAAATGCACAAAAATTACACCACGCTAACATTGACGCATTTTCTAAAGGCTTCGTAGTACGCAGACGCAAAGTAAAAGATTATAGAAAACACTGTCTACTTGTATCCTATCTCATTTTCTCGCAGGCTAAATCCTATGGTGTTGTGTATTGTGTATTTTATTGTATGACTTAAGGCTTCGTAGTACGCAGACGCAAAGACAAAGATTTTAGGAAACACGGATAGTTTTTTTTTTGCTTAATACTGTGTATCATGATTTAGAAGTACTGAAGTCGGTCATACTTTTTTTAAAGATAATTAATATTTTCTATAAATATCTTATTTATATTGATTTTCTTCTTATAGTCAGAAAATTGGCAGCAGAACGGATAGCCCCCTTAGTCAGGAAGATGGATGAAGAACAGCGCATAGACGATGGTACTCGAAAATTGCTTTTTGAGAATAGTGTGAGTGTTTACAAGGACTCCCAGTGTTTTTATAACTTGAACTTATCTTTAAGTTACTTAAGTACACAGAAGGCCATGCAATTTTTTTTTATATTTAAGTTTTATGTTACGACTAGCTTTTGCCCGCGACTTCCTCCGCGTGGTGGCGGACATCGGACAACGTAGAGTGTAGGTAACTAATTTAAGGTACACCACAGCCTCCAGCCATAAGACCCGTTGACGAAACATTGTGTAGTTTTAGTCGGTTCGAGTCCGTAATACCACCTTTTTGTTTGGCCCCGCTGACGTGATGGCCCGTCGGGGCCGTAGTAATTGAGGAGGGAAAACCCACCAGTCGCCTTCGGTTTGTAGACCAAAACGATGTCCACAGCCGAGGATAAACCTCAACGAATTGCCATTTTACATTGCTGCCGAATATTCACGGGGATGCCCCGCGGCCCCGTTTAGAGGCGAAACACTGGTCGAACTATTATTACATGCCAGCGGAAGACTGCAATTTAAGGCTTAAGGCTTAGGAAGTAGTCGCAACGCCTGGTAAGTATATCTCACTGTGAAAAGTGTTCGGATTTGATTCACTGTCTAGGCCGCTGTCTTGTCGCAGCTCAGCTGTATTGTCAGGTAATAAATGGTTCTTTCTCTTTCCTTCTTTCTAAGAGTACTAACTATATTGCACTGCTTCGCTCTGCACAAAAACTGAGTTTCTTTTAATAGTATGCTAAAATATACCTAATTCGTTTATAGTCATTTGTAAATTACTAGTATCATCATTGTTCGCCGACCGGTTTGGTTAATTATTGTGTTAGGTACTTATAAATTAAATTACCAGTCAAAAACTTGACACGAGTGAATAATTTAAATAAAAAGACACCAAACGTCATAATTTTAATTACATTCCAGGTAATGGGTATAGAGATCCCTACTAAATATTCTGGCTTGGGTTGTGGTGTACTAACAATGATGCTCGCTGTCGAAGAGCTGTCGAAAGTAGACGCTGGCGTTGGCGCTTATGTGGACATCCATAATTCGGTCGTCAACACATGCTTCATGCAGCTGGGTACGGAGGAACAGAAGCAAAAGTATTTGCCAAAACTTAGTACAGAATACGTAAGTATTTTATCACTATGTCTCGTCTTATGTCCTTTCATCGTTTAATTCCCACCCGCAGACTAACTTTAACCATTGCTCAGAATAAGCCTCTCCATGCTTGTGAAGTCTTCCCGCACGGCCCCATCCAGGTTTTGATGGCAACGTCATTGGCATCTTTTGCTGCTGGACTAACAACGCAAACGCGTGCTAGTTCGGGTCTTGATTAAGCCTCTTCAAAGAAGAATCACGCTGAATTGAGGTTCCGAATTGTTCTCGAATTGGCCACCCTCTTTCCCACAAGCACACCTATATTTTAGTTTAAAAGAACTGCAATAGTAAACGATATTTATTATTTTCTTCTGCAGGTTGGAAGCTTTTGCCTCACAGAACAAACCTCAGGTTCCGACGCTTTCGCTCTCAAAACTGTCGCGAAGAAAGATGGTGACCACTACGTCATCAACGGCTCTAAGATGTGGATCTCTAACTCGGATGTCGCTGGAGTATTCCTCGTTATGGCAAATGCTGATCCCTCCAAGGTAACCGAAAATGATCCTATTTGGTCTTTCCGTTGAAATTCAACACTCGTTATAATTTTACGGATGGAAACGGAAAGCATGCGTTGGATCGACGCACGTTAAATGTTTCAAGTACCTGGTCTAAGTAGCAGAGGTGTAAGTAGTATTGTTGATTTAGTTGAAAAAACATGGACCACTCTCAAGGAAGTCAACAATGAGTGGTGTTCTGAAAAGGTTCACCAGAGGACGATGATGATGATGATGACGGTGTGGCGACTCTGCACCGAGCATGCTCTACGAAATATCACAACCTTATAATTTGGCATCCAGTATACAACTGTTTTAAGTAATTTGTATTTTAATTGCCTTGGTTTGCTTTCAGGGCTATAGAGGTATCACCTGCTTCATCGTAGAACGAGATGCCCCTGGTCTATCTGTCGCAAGTAAAGAGAACAAACTCGGTATCCGCGCCTCTGGAACATGCATGGTTCATTTCGACAATGTCAGAGTCCCGGAACGTAACATCCTTGGAGAATATGGTAAAGGGTACGTAGGACATACTAAATTAATGAAAGCCCCTACTATATGGCAGTAAACATTTATAATAAGTTAAAAAAATAAACCGCGGACAGTAAGTGCATATGAAATATGTTAATATAAATTATAATATTTTATGAATATAAATTTACAAAAATTGCAAATGAAATATAAATTTAAGAATATGAACGATTAAATATACTATGTGCAATAATGTTAAGCCCTCAGCATTGCAATGCTTGAAAAAGCCACTAAGTAATAATTACCTATTTTAATTGTAACACCTGAATTTATGTACACTTAGCTGCAATAAATATTTTGACTTTACACCTGAACCTATGCACTAGCGTAAAAGGTCAGTGTAATGTTAAGGTTTTAAAACAGCCAAAATTCGTTTTTTGCGGAGTAGCAGCCACCCGCGCACGTAGAAAAAAATATTATATTTAGTCATTTCCTCCCAATTTAGAATTGTATCAAATTATAGTAAACCCAATATCTTGAAGAAAAAGATTAATCAGCTAACTTGTACTTATACCAACAGTGATTTCTTCTCAATTGAAAATTTATAAGATAATAGTTTAAAAACAAATGTCAGCTGGCTGTATCTCGGTGGAAAGATTGTCAGCTGATACCCTGAAAGGCGTAAGCGTAACTCATTACCCAGACGGGAGTATCTATCGCCTATTTAGGTGCACCAGCTGACGAGTTTTCCTTCGGCATATTGCCAGCTGTTTTTTAAGTAACTTACAAGATCATATTTACAAGCAGCTTGCAAATTTTCATCCAGAAGGATATGACGTATCTAGTTATCCGATATTATGCTCTGTACACTGACAGAAAAATTTAATTTTATTATAATTGATTTCTGAAACGATTTCTGGAGACCTTACCAATTGCCATGACCAATAAAGATATTTTGACGAATTTTATCATCACTCTCACTACTATGAGTCGTGCACGCCACTATCCACAGTGGTGACCCATGAAAACAGCAAGCATGACACTTAGCAAGCCCAGGAAAAGTTAAACTGTTATGCACCTGCGATAATTAACAAAATCATCAGTTGAGGTGTTGGGAAGATATAAATCACTACCTTCCTCATCAGGGGGGACACAAAAAAAGGAGAAGACACAAAGAGAGAACATTGATTCCAATAACATGTTAGGCAGAAAAAATAGGTAAAGGTGGACGTGGGATACGTACCTTAGGTGGATATTTCTGGACATTTAAAAAATGCTAAGAACCTTTGATTACACTGCATATACTTCCATATTACAGCTACAAGTATGCGGCAGAAGTTCTGAATGTAGGACGCATTGGTATTGCGGCACAAATGGTTGGACTTTGTCAGGGCTGCATGGACGCTACCATTCCTTACACGCTGGAGAGGAAACAGTTCGGCAAGAGTATTTTCAACTTCCAGGTAAAAAATCATTCGTTATAAGTAGGTACTTCTACTTATCTTGAATTTGACCTGATTAAAAAGAAATTATTTCTTGTGCAACACGTAGTCTTCCAACTGTTTTGTGTGATTACCAGATATTGTTCTGAGTCTTTGTGTGGGTATCTGCTCAGTGACCTCCGTGACCCACCAGGTATATTAAAAACGGTACTGTGAGTCTACTAACTAACCCAACTGATGATTTTTACTGACTGAACTGATTTTTAGTACGTTAGCTTTTGGAGCATTTCAATGAAATGAAATTCAGGTGGCATCAGCTTGCATCCTGTTTACCTCTCGTGTAACACTAACACTATTGTACCTGAAGATCTGACTTTTAAAAAGAGTGGCCATGAGTTTCTTTGCCAGTATTCTTCTCATAAGGCCCTACGCATTTTGAAACTGGAAGTTATAGATCGACACAAACAGGCAGTAGATTTTGGAGTACATGCTGTGGCGTCTGTTTGTGCCGATCTATGATTTTAACTCTAGCTTCAATTTAACGTTCATAAATGTCACTTAGTGTCTTAATTGAATAAAAGATTTTGAATTTTTATGACGAGGGAGCGGAAATCGAAATAAACCTTCATATTTCCCAGGGCATCAGCCACCAGATAGCTCAACTGCAGACTGAGCTGGAGGCGGCTCGTCTCCTCACGTACAACGCTGCACGGCTCAAGGAAAACGGACTCGAATTTGTCAAGGAGGCTGCCATGGCGAAATACTACGCTTCAGGTGTTGTAGCATTAAACAATTGTTAGGCATACATTTTTAAAAAAGATATTTAAGATAAAATAATTTTAAGAATAATATCTAATGAAGTAGCAACTTCGACAAAAAAAACTGAATTGAGAACAGCCTCTATTTTGAAGTTGGTTAAAAAAACTATAATGATTTTTTAAACTGTAATAACAAATTTGCTCAGATTTTACACCACAACCATGCTAAAGAATGCTGAATGGACACTAAGTTTTAACTTACAGAAATCGCCCAGAGACTGACTTCAAAATGTATAGACTTCATGGGCGCAGTCGGTTTCACCAAAGACTTCCCTCAGGAGAAATTCTTCCGCGACGCTAAAATCGGGACGATCTATGAAGGAACAAGCAACATGCAACTGCAAACTATTGCCAAGTTAATAGAAAAGGAATATAAACGATAGAAATTAGAAAAATATGTTAAGATATTAAATTGTGGTACCTATGTGGTGAATTGAAATAAATTATTGTTTTAGCAGACTTTTTTTTTATTATGGCACATCTGCAACTTATCATAAATATTAATACCTGTTGTGTAATGTGTTCAAGTTTCATTGTCAGTTACACAAAATCGAATACACACACCTTTTCCTATGTACATGTGGTACCTCTAGAGTTCAATATTCTAATTCTATGACACAGAACAAATGATGTGCTCATCACACAACTATTTGTGGGTGGGAATCAAACCTGTGGCTCAGTAGTCAGGATTCACTAACTACTAGACAAACGGGTTTATCAAATATGTTAAAACCTCTCACTAATTATCTACTCCTGAAGATTTTTAGTGGTTATTGGTCACTGTTGTCACCTTATTCATCCTCCAATAAGGTGACAACAGTGTTATAGATATAGTAAGTAAGAATGTTCTAAATAAAACAACTTTATAAACTATTTTAAGTCCTTCTATTTACATAAACGATAACAACTACACAATATATTATTCTTGATTTCATGGCTTAGGATCGTGGGGTAATTTGAAACCAACCATTTTAGCGGTCTCTTCAACTGTCCGTTCCCCCTTTCCCTTGAACTCTGAATTAATTTCCTTGTAACGTCTTGAGTTTTGAAGATAATCACTGTAGGTCTTAGCTTTGAAATGCATTTCATCAATTGCCTTACAAAGCTGTTGGTCAGTAGTCTGATATTTTCTGTACTCATTAAATATGTACTGCACCATTTGATTCCCAGAAAGTTTTTTACTTGAGCTATGTTTACGTAGCTCTGACAATAATTGACGCAAGGTGACAAGTGTAGGTTTTGTAGTTATCGACGCCATTTAGACCTTCAAAGAAATTAAATGTTCAACTTTTGTATCATAAGAGATGTAATAAACTCTTCTGTGTTTTGATATGCAGGTTTGTTATCTTTCTCCCAAAAACTAGAATCAAGTGTTTTTAAATTCTGTATAGGAAAATGATGGATTGAAGTATCATTAAAAACATCTGTGAACTTAAAGTTATTCTCTAAAATATCTTCAGATGTGTATGGAGATATTTTGTAAATGTAAGGAACAGTTTCAGAAAGAATCCTACTAGGATTATTGTCTATTAATGAGTTAAAACTGTTAGAAATGAGTATACAGTTCTCTAAATTAGAACCCCAATTACTCCAAAGAAAATTATTAGTCAATTGTTTTGGACAGTGTGGTAAATAAACAATTGAGGGATTGTTATTCGCTATTACATAACTCCCTTCATTGTTTTCTGTTATAACTTCACACCCGAGATTATTTAAGACTTCGCATTCTCCTTTGTGAAATATGGGATCGTGAGTAAACACTTTTTGAGGTTTGAAGTGATCCTTTAAGCACAGTAAGAGAGCTAGCTGATACTTTGAGATGTTACATTCCGATAAATGTCCAAGTCCAAAACAAACAATTTCTACAACTGTTCTACCTTGCAAAATGTTACTCACAGAGTTAAGGAAACCTCCACAATAATTAGACACACGTAAATCTTCTACAGCCCTCTGTATCCTTCTGAAAAACAATACACTAAATGTAGAACCTAACCTTAAAAACAAAATTTTCATTTGAATTGTTGTTACTCACTGAATGACTTTCTCAACGTCTACAACTACGTCTTGTTTATCAAACTGTAAATCTTTTGGTGGTATTTTTGAAGGTTTATTTTTGGAAAAACGCTTTGATTTTACTTTCTGAAATCCATCGCTATCGACATTCACATTTGACATTTTTGTAAATAATGTTGCCAATTTGCCATACTGACTCTAGAGACTCTGACTACGAGGAATGCTAAATTCGTGACCTTCGCTTCGCATTATGTTGTGTTTGTGTACATCTATTACAATAACAAAATACAACTTTATAAACAAAACAAATTATATATAAAATAGAGTCGTCGATTAGAGATGAAATTTATAACCGGTAACTATTTATAATAGTATCAAGCCTATCCCGCGTAAAAAATCAAAATCAAAATCATTTATTTCAACTAAACTATTATGGGTATTTTTGAATTGTCAGGAGTAGTAGTCAGTCAGACTAAGTCAGTCGTGCAGCTAGTTGCCTGTTCCAATTCGTAGATCCAGTGGAGAAGAACAGGCAAAAAACTCCAAGGACACTCTTTCAACTCTTTCAACATGTTTTTTACATATCACTGGTTACATTGCTTATATGCGCAAGTTAAATGTGAGGACAATGTAACGTATTGTTCTAAACTATAAACAGTCGCGCAAACTACTACTATATGTAAGTAATAGCAGTTCAGAAATGACCAGTCCCAACCAACGCCACTCGTTCACGAGCATGACGCACGCGCCAGCCATCGTCCACTTCAACCATATGATATCAATTGATGTCAAAGGGAGTTGAACGACCCGACACGCACGCCACCATCGGCAGAGCGTCTAAGCCTCAGAACTGCCAGCCAACATAGCAAATTAACTTAATATGTTATTGACTACATGCGTACATTTACTATCCAGCCGGATACCTGATGGTAAGCAATACCCGGCCAGAAACCGGATCATAAATTTAGGTAGGTACTTTATTTAAGCCTCATAACAAATATGTATTTCTAAATCATTATACTTATCATCATATTGTAAAGTACTTACTAACAAATTATGGTGAATGAATACGAATTTCTCTGCGTAAAGAGGAAACAAACATATACTCGTAATTTCTTATAAACTTGGTTAGGCCGGGTATTGTCTAGCATTAGCTAATTATATTGATTGAAAAAAAGAGGAATGTAGATATTCCAGAGCAGATTAGCTTGAATGGGGACGTAGTGACGACAACTGAAAAAGATACTCTGGGGTGGTTTGAGCATGTAGAAGATACTCTGAGGTGGTTTGAGCATGTAGAAGATACTCTGAGGTGGTTTGAGCATGTAGAAGATACTCTGAGGTGGTTTGAGCATGTAGAAGATACTCTGAGGTGGTTTGAGCATGTAGAAGATACTCTGAGGTGGTTTGAGCATGTAGAAGAAATGAGTGCGGAACAAATGATGAAACAACTACTTGTTTCATCATTTGTTCCGCACTCATTTCTTCTCATGTTTGCCTTATCTACATAAGGCAAACATGAGTGAACGAGCCAAAGGAAGAAAAAGTAAGGAATAGGAAGTAAATGGAGCTAAAGTCAATTTCATATGGAATTGCGTTTTTTTCTTAATGGTGAGTTACTCTTGTCTTCATTTGCTACCTCATTAAAGAAATAGCAGAACGTGTCGTAACTTTCGCGAGATACATCTGACTCTCTTCTTATCTCGACTTTTTTTAGCGAGCTTTGAAGAAAGGTACTGAAGAGCTCATAAACTCCAATCGTATGTCAAGCTCTTTCACTTTAACACGTTCTGTCGTACAATATATCTTGCGTCGAGTAGTTGGACTGACTTAAAGAGTTGAATGTTGAACCCACAGAATTGAGAATATATTTTCTTAGTTCTGTGGTTGAACCTCATGTGTAGTGAATTAGAAGTTATTTGCTCAGTGTTATCCTTATACATTTTTCAAAGGCAGTAACGTGTGGCCATCGACAGTGATTAGTCGGATATTCGGTTATCCGACTTAGAAGTTAGCTATCGGTTACATCACCAGTCAGTCGTATGGTTACGAATCCGATAGAACACTTATGGGATGAGCTGAAACCTCGGGTTCGAGCCCGGGTACCTGCTCCAAGAAACCTTCCAGAGCTGCGAATCGCAATTGGAGAGAAGTGGATATAATTTTTTCTTTGTTTCTGGCTTTAATATTTTTCATTTTATGATTACTATTATTACGATTAACACGACTGAAAAACGACTCTTCTTTGTAAAATCCTCAATAAACACTTAATAAATTGATTAATCCCAATGAGTTTCCATTCATTTTAATCATCATGAAACTTTCTGTAGGTATCAATTTGATAGATGTAAGTTTTATACTTTTTGAGAAAATCGAATCAGAGTTCAAAAGCATTACCTTGGAACTCAGATTTGATTTTGGTGGCCCGGTTTATTTGCTGTCTAATGTAGATAGATAGATATAATAATAATATAATATAATAATAATCGTTTATTTCTCCTTACAAATACAAACTTACAGAATAATAGTACAAAATAAACAACTTACATGTATAAGGAAATTTCAACAGTCTGAATTGTGAGAAGCTGCTGTCTGAAGTAGGTAAACACCTGTAATACAGATCAGCAGGTCCCCACTCAATTGACTCTAACCACTGTTACAAGTTATTTATATAAGTAATTTTGATTAAAGCTAGGAGACAAAAAACGATACTATTAATAAAATACTATTAAACAAGGTTAAGCCTCAAGTTGACGGTATGTGTGTGTTGTGTCTGAGTGTGTCTGTGTGGTGTGTGTGTGTGTGTGGATTAAATGTCACCCATTCGGGATTACAACTTTTATGTAAGTAAGTTTTCACTAGACATATAGTCTAATTTAAGCAGCCAATTTCTTACCCTGATCTTGCAACTTGACTTTGTGAGTGAGTAAATTAATAAAACCCTATTTATCTTGTTGTAGAGATTACTACCCTGGAAGCAAAAGAATCGCTGCGCAAAAGATAAGCTGAAGGCTTTTTTTGTACTGACTCTGTCCTTCCTTCGCTGTTTATTAATTTTTGAAGGTTCGTAATTTAGTAAAGAGTGTTGTTTTAAAGTTGTATGTAATATGAACAGTTGACGAACAGACAATACTTCCCACTCCCTATAAAGGTCAGTGGTAGGGTATAAATAAGGTAAATTAAAGCCTACCTTCAGCACTGCTCTCTGCGCCCTTTCCAAAGCTAGAAGATGAGTTTTTGTGGGGGGGCTCCACAAAAACCAAGTAGTGATGCAGTATGTAATTATGGACTGACAGAGTGCAAAGTAAACCGATACAAGCTGTTTAATATGGCAATGAAAATTTAATTTGTCATCAATTATGACTCCCAGGTATTTTATTGAGGTTGTGTTTTGGAGTCTTGGGCAACTGCCCAATCAACTTGTAACTACAAGTTGTCAGTGCCGGATTAAGCCAGCGCGGGGCCTGTAGCAAATTCTGTCAAGAGGCCCTTCGTTTGCTATAGTTTCTCAAGTTAAAGGGTATTAAATAAAACAAAACTATTACAAATAAACTTTTCTGCATTTAATATGGGCAAATTTAGAGATAACACTTTCACTATCGACTTCTTTAAGCAAATTATACTCTATATTCATCAAAGTAAGGTGATTAAGACGTTCTTGGCCCATCGTGTTTCTTAACTCGTTTTTAATACGTTTTAACGTTGAAAAAGAACGTTCGCCACTGCAGTTAGTGATCATGAGAGACAAGTAAATGCGCAAGGCAATTTCTACGTTTGGGAAACACGATTCTAAGGAATTATTTAATAAAAGTTTATAAAATTGCAGTTCCAGAGACTCTTGTTTCTTGCTATCAATAACAGTAGCCACATCTGTTTTCAGCAGTTCAGCGAACTGCACTAATTCGTCGCCTAGGCTACTTTCCAAATCATCTTCGTAAGCACTGACCATACGTGAGGCGTTTTCCAAAATCTCTTCTGTTGTAAGGGATTTTAGCTGTCGAAATATTCCAAAAACACCAGTAATTTCATGATATGCTTCCATACGTTTAGTTAAAGCAGACAGTACGTTATCAATAATGACAATAAACACCTGAATTTCAAAACGTTGTCCAGGTGTTTGATTTTCAACAAAGTTGTCGAGTGTAGTAGAGCCGGTGAAATGGTCGTACTTTGTATTCCGCTTGCTTCGTCTTGAAGTCTGTTGCTGATACTCTTCACAGTCGGTCAGATCTTTGGCTTTTGCCTCAACATCTGAAAATGTAGATCGCATTGCTTGTACGTAGGCATATACTGTTTCATAAAGGGCGTATCCTGTGTTAAGGTCTTGATCAGACGACTGCAGCGAAGCACTAGTCGCTTGCAAGCGTTCTAGGATTCGGTTCCACATAATTGTCATTATTCCCGTTTCTAACTTATTCATCGTTGAAACTAGTCCGTAAGCTTTATTACGGCACTCTGCTTTTTGATCTACATTATTGAAAATGTCTTCCAAAACTTGCTTAATAGTGATAAAACCACATAAAAGCGCCTTCGTAGCATCAGCTCTGGCTGACCACCTAGTGTCCGATAACCTTTTCAAAATCGGAATTTTTGAAGTAGAATCTTTCAAAGCGTTCGTGAGACGACTCCATCGGTAGGTAGAAGCAGAAAAAAACGTGTAGAGGTTTTCAACGAAATCGAAGAAAAGTAATGCTTCTGTACAGCAGTCTGCAGCGCACTTAGCAACCAAATTTAAGGAATGTGCAAGACAGGGAATATATTCTGCGTATTTATTTATTTCCTTAATTCGTGCTTGTAAGCCGCAGTATTTCCCACTCATGTTGCTGGCATTATCGTAGCTTTGCCCACGACAATCTTTGATATCAATGTCACTCTCACTTAAGAAATCTAATAAACTTTGAGCGAGTTGTTCAGCAGTATGACCTTCCATGTCTAAGAACTTAACGAATCTTTCCACTGGTCCAGATGGTAGAACATAGCGCACTATCAGAGTCAGTTGGTCTACATGCGATATATCTGGAGTAGAATCCAATGAAACTGAGTAGTATTTGCATCTCTTAATTTCGCAAATTATTTGATCCAGTATGCTTGATGCAATTAGATGAATAAATTCCTCACAAGTTGTTTTTGATAAATATGACGTATGTCCTTTTCCTTTATTAGCATAACTTTGAATATGTTGAGCCATAAAAGCGTCAAATTGGGCTATTAATTCTAATAAGCCTAAATAATTGCCATTGTGGGGGGAACCAACAATTTCGTCACTACCCCGAAACGCAAGACCTCGTTCTGCTAAAAACTTTATTATTGCAATGATTCGTTTTAAGAGTAGCCTCCAATAATTTTGCTCAGTCTCAATTTGGCTCACAAGTTGAGAATCAACACGCGTATTCTTGTTTTTGAGATTTACCAGCGAAATTATGGCTTGTCTATGTGGAGTGCTTTCTTCATGTCTTGTCAACAAATTGTGCGCATTCTTCCAGTCATCTAATCCATCTTTCGTAAACCGTGGTGACGAAGTATCTGAATTCGTAACTTTGCAAACAAAACAGAAAAGTCGTCCTTTGGTTTCCGAATAACACAACCAGTCTCTGACATGAGTTTTATTCGTTAGTTTATGTTTATAGCTGAAAAAGGACTTTTGGCAGAATCGTGGCTTATTTTCTTTTTCGTAAATTTTCTTTGAAGACAAAAAATCGCTATCCATATGTTGCAGTTCGCTGCTTCCTTTTGCAATCCAATAATCTCTATCGAAGTTGCTCGGCCATTCACCAATATCGTTGGAGTATATTTTACTTTCGTTTTGTTTTAGACTTGAAACTGTAGTGAAATCATGCAATAATATACCATCGACTGCTTTTTGGCTTGAACATGACGGCTCTGGATCAAGAGTACTGGCTGTGCTTTTAACTTCTCTTTAGCTAGAGCATGATATAACTAAATTAGAAGGAATTGCTGTCTCTTCAGCTACAGCATCACTTGTAGAAAATGTAGTTTCATTAGAAACAGTAGTAGTACCACTATTATATGTACAATGAGATGCAACTTCTGTATGTTTTGCTTTATTTTCAGTAGATTCAGCAACATCACTCTGAACATTAAAAAAGTCGAACAGCTTACGTGTTTTTGATAAAACAGCTTCGTTCTTTTTTTCCTTTTCGTCTTTTGCTTTACGCTTAGCACTTCCAGAAGCATAGTGTCGACCGGTATCTCTAGATCTGCTGCTCATGTTACCTATGGTTAGACAAATATTTTTTTAATTAATTGTTTATCTCGCCGATATTCGGACCGGGGCCTCAGACGCCGCAGGCAGGCTCACTACCAACCATGCCATTCGTTTTATGTGAAGCAAATGGAGTCTATGTGAAAGGCTCGACTGTACATTTATTTATCCAACGTTATAAATAAAAAAAAATAACTTGACAAATGCTATTTATATGTATTAAATAACTTACAAAAGTTTTATAAAAGGAATCAAATTTAATACGACATTAAAATAATCAAAAATGTTGCATAGAATAATAATTTTTTTTAAAGGACATGAAATGTAACTTTCTTTATACAACTTAAATGAACGAAAATTAATGAGATTGAGGTATTTGTTTTTATTTATATGCGTTTATAAAGTTTGACTCCGCAAATGTTAAGAGTTACTAAAAATAATTTGAAGTGAATATGCAAAACATAACTAGTAAAATATCTTACCTTAAGTGATATTATTTTGGTTTATGCTTTACTTCATTTACTACGTACAAAAACAAAAACTCTTCTACTGTGTTTTAAAATAGATAATCGTATGAGTTGCTTTTGCTTACAGCGCAAAGTCAGGTTAGAAAACTAAAAACAGTACTCGAAGCAATGTCAAAACAACTTTTCTCAAGAATGGCTCACATCTAAAGTCCTTTTAAAAGTTTTTTTATGTTGTGCCAAACATAAATGTACAGCATTTTCTTATTGTTTGATAGTCGATAGAATCCTATTTTATTTGATCGGGTTCTTACGACTAGCTCGTTCGATGACAATATCAGGGGATTCCCCTGTTAGTTTTGCCGTGCTACCAACTTGCGTGTAGCGCAGTGCAAGCAGTACAACACAACTTTTGGTGTAGCCAGCGCTCAATTGTAGAAACGTGGTAAAATTTTAAATTATTGTTGTAGATTTTGATACCAACGTTTCTCGTGGTAGGTACGTGTATTTTTTTTACGGTACGTGTATTATAAATTGATATTTTTTTACAGTCAGACAGGTATTAGACCGCGGGGCCCCCCGAGTCGCGGGGCCCGTAGCATTTGCTACTCTTGCTACGTGGCTAATCCGGCACTGCAAGTTGTAATATCTGGATTGACGCAGTTGTGAGATTTAATAATATACGACGAAGTTACGACATTTATGTTTTGGAGGGAAAAGGCGATATACTGGGTCTTATCTACATTTAAAGTCCACAAGTTATGGTTCAGCCATTGGGTTACTATATTAAAGCCTCTTTGGGCTTTCGAGAATACTTCATCCCATAAATCTCCGGTAAAAAGAAGAGCTGTGTTATCGGCAAAAGTAACAATCTTGCCATTTGGAAGTTCCAGCTGGCATAGGACGTTAATGTACGCAAGGAACAGGGTTGGACCCAGGATACTTCCTTGAGAAACGCCATAATACACTGGAACCTCTTATCGATTTCTTGTAAACATTCGGGAAGACGCCAGTGGAGAGGGATAGGTTGCACAAATAGGTTATATGAGGGGCTAAAACCTCTTTGTTGCCCTTTAATATGTCAGCTGATATGAAATCCAGACCAACGGAACAATCGCTCTTCAGGTCGGCTATGAGCGTCGAAACCTCATCCAGATCGGTAGGAATGAGCATCAAAGAATTCAAACACGACTTCATAGTACGCGTTAGGATAGGTGGAGCTTGTAAGCAATTAGATTTTGTTTTATTAGCTAGTGTTTTACCAATATTGGCAAAAAGTTATTAGCATCATTAATTGATTGGAAGTACTAGGGACGTAAATAAAATAATAGGGTACAATATTTTATTTATATCTACTTCCTAGCTAATGTTATGTACTACTGGTGACTTTGTCGCAATTTGCGATCTCTTTCAGGTTAATAGCTATTTTTTTAGTTTTTGTAAGATAAAGGATTCTTCATAACTACCAGTTTTATCTTTTTAAATATCCCAGTGCCTATTAGTAGGGTATACGTAAAATTAAATTCCTTATTGGTCTGAAGGAATTAAATTATTTGTTTCTGTTTGGTTTTTAAACTATATAATATTTTCCCCTACACCAAATATTATAGCAACTATATGACAATAGTCGACAAATAATTACACAAATTATATTATATATGTATTATACAAATAATTTTACTGGATTCAAACCTGACAAATAAGATCAACAGCAACCTAAAGGTATGGAGCGCCATCTTTGTTTATAAAAAGTGCCCGTCAAAAGTGTTTATTTAGGTGGCGCTGCCGTAGCTCGAGGGTGTATTAGTAACTAAAGGGTCTTTCAAATAGAGCGGGTCGATGTTAATAATCTGTGGCGGCCATTGTGTTTTGGCGGCATCTGTCAAATGTGTTTTTTCTTATTCAGTCACTGATTCCAAATCACCATGGCAAGTTACACGGTTGAGCAGCATGTGCAAATGATAAAACTTTATTATCAAAATGAGTGTTCGTTAGTGCAAACGTTGCGCGCATTGCGCCCACTTTACGGCAGATGCGGTGGGCCTTCAAAGTCTACTCTCCAACGATTGGTGACCAAATTTGAGACGACCGGTTCGGTAAACAACCAACCAACACCTTTACGTCAAAGGAACGCCAGATCGGCCGAGAACATCGCCGCTGTACGTGAGAGTGTTCAGGAGTCTCCGAGGCAGTCGATTTCTCGCCGTGCACAAGAACTCGGCCTTTCGTAGACTTCAACTTGGAGAATTTTGCGTCGGGACTTGGGCCTGCATCCGTACGTACAAGATCCCAACTGACCCAAGAGCTCAAAGTTAATGACCATAGACAACGCCGTGTGTTCGCTGAATGGGCTTTGGAACGCTTGGAAGAGGACCCCGATTTTGGCCGAAAAATAATCTTTAGCGACGAGGCACATTTTTCGATGAATGGTTTTGTTAACAAGCAAAATTGCCGTATATGGGATGACCACAACCCACATGAGGTTCACCAGGTGACAATGCATCCACAAAAAGTTACCATCGCTCAGATTCAGCCGGATCTATGCAGCAGAGTCATTAAAAATTGAACCTCTCGGATTCGTGCCACCATACGAAGCCGCGGCGGACATTTGAACGATGTCATATTCCATCCATAATGGCATAAATGGGCCTTTCAAATAAAAAATAAATTTCGTTAATATCTCACACATCTTGTTTTATTCAATTTTAACATCGACCCGTCCTTGTTGAAAGACCCTTTAGTAAGTTGAAACTTCCCCGTTGTAATGGCAATGCCAAAGAGGTATTCTCTAACGCTCATTAATAATTTTATTATTACTGTTTCGACAATCTATATGTTGCTTCGTTATTGTATAGTAGTCTATAATTGCAGTACCAGCATCTTTCTTTTCCCAGTTTGTAAAGTGTATCACTGTTTTGACAATTGAATACAATGGATAAGAGCTGCTATAAGTTATTATTGCCAAATTAAAATAAGAAGTTATTACGTTTTATCACAATTAAAAGGCTTTACAAAAATATGAATAAGAATTAACGCTCTGAGTCTAACACAGATGGCACGAGAGACAATCACCCGTTCCGAATATTTTCATTATTTTAAAAATAGAATATTTAAAGTAATAGACCTTAACCACAATTTTTAAGAAATGCAGATAATTTTATAACGTGTTCAAAAAGTTCCATAGTTTATACTAGTTAATAATTTCAACAGATATTATGACAGTGGCGTAGCTACCGTAGGGCTAGACGGGGCAGTGCCCCGGAGCCCCCAAGCTCAGGGGGCCCCTCGGACTCTAACTTACAAACTATAAATTGAACTAGTGAAAACTTCTCCCACATTCGCAATATAAATAAACTCGATTTTTTAGAACCAGAAGTTATCAGGTTTGTACTAGAGTTGTGACTAAACCACTATTTATATTAAATTGCGTGATTGAACAGGGGCGGCCGTAGGGCGATGCGAGCCAAAAGGGGGGCGCCGAAATCAACCAAAAAATTACTACCAGGGCCAGTCACCGAGTCGTTACTATAAACGTTATTAACCGATGATCGTTTGGGCATTGACGATAGGGGCAGGCTAATAATCTGCTGTCAGGCTGTCGGATGTCTTTGGTGAATACTTATGTGGTCTTCTAAATACTTCTCCTCTATCATACTGGATTGTACTGAAATGACACTAATAAACTAAACTAGAAAAGCAATATTTTGTAAAAGGGGATTGGCAGTTCACTACACACCAGGCTATTGAAACTTGAACAAACTACAAACCGACCCACTCAAAAGCGTAAAATAAAAATTTAACAATAAAACATAATTTTTAAACCTACTTAATATCGACTTCTACTAACGACATTAACAATTTGAACTTACATGGCGGGCCAATATGGTCGGAGTCCTTGACGACCCGCAATCTGCGATACTGTGGCGTTCGCAGCGGCGATGTCCGTCAGAGTCATAGAGGATACTTTACGCTATCCTACGAAGTAGCAAGTCTACTAGCTGGTTCTACCCCATGGGACTTAGAGGTGTCATGTATCAATGGTGCAAGGAGGCACTAGATCTATAAATCGGGGCGCGACGGTCCCAGCTTCACCAAGGCCTAATGGCCGAATGGAAAGAAACGACTACAGTGACCGAGCGCAGGGCACGCCACAATTGAGGTGGTAAGAGGCAGGAGGATTGGGTGGAAAGCTTAGCTTGTTGGTCGGCCCGGCTGGGGGTTCCACGTGCTAGATTTGCCGCCGTGGAGGCGTTCCATCCGGACATAGTCGAGTGGGCAGGGTGCAGCACGGGACCATTTCCTTCCAACTGACGCAGGTTCTTCCCGGGCACGGTACCTCCTTGGTCGCTAAGAGGGAATTGAGTCCCGCCTGTCACCACTGCGACTGCAGTGTGAACTCAGCTCAGCAGACGTTGGGGGTTTATTCCGCCTGGGCGACGCAGCGTTGGGCCTTCACTGCAGTCTTCGGAGGGGATCTCTCGCTAGCGGCCGTCATACGCTTCATGGCCGGTAGCTACAGGAATTTTACCGCGTTCGCAACCTTCTGTGAGGAAATCATCTCGCGCAGAAGGAGGTGGCGGAACGGGTGCTCGAGAACGATCTCCACTCGGACCTAATTCGCCTCCGGCGAACCGGGTTGTGGAAGCGCGCTTACCAGCACCTCATGCCGCCTTGAGTGAGGCGGGTGGACGGATCGGACGCTACAGTCACGCAGCAGCGAAACGACCTCGCGACGGCTATTGGTGTCCATGGTCCAAATTGAGAGTGCGTGGGATTCTACCGTCTCGTTTTGCGAGGAGGTGATGTTGGCTAAAGAGGCAGCGGAATGTTTACGGGAGAGGACAAGCACTCTCCCACCGCATGGTTCCGGTGGGGTGATGACCAGTGGGGGTTTCCACACGATAAAAAAAAGTGTATATGTGGCATGATGTCTTCGCCCATTGTGAAACGATTTCAATTATTCTGTTTAATAGAATTGGTTAAACTCTAGGTTGGTCCCATTTAAATTTGAAGAAAATGTTACACCTCTAAGGGTGAAAAATTTATCATAAGTAATGCACCTAGCATTAAAGTCGGTGACACATGGGTGTCACAGTTTGAATTTAGTGATAGCCAATGCAGCCAAAACTACCATGAATTTGGTCTCTTTATTTGGATTTCTCTAAAGACTTTGTTTCTCTTGATCAACAAAGCTATGGGAAGTGATATCATTTTGGATTATCGATCAAAAAAGGTTTATAAAACTTGGGAGTGTAGAGTTTCTAGCCTTGCTGCTGTTCGCTTTAAATACACTTCACTTCCTGATGTTCTTCTGAATCTTCATAAAAAAAAAATTACTCAGTTACAGCATCAGAGGTCTTGTCGATTATTCAGTAGGTACATAGAGCAATTTGATTTTATATTTACTATGTTTGCCTGGCCAAACGCTTTACAATAGCTAAAAAATTGCTTGGAATTTGTGAAACAGTGACGAACCTCTTAAGCTAATATGAATCTTTTTTTAAAGTCAGTGCTCAGGCGTTACCGAACGCGACGGAGTGATACAAGCGGGATGGACAACATTGTTTAACGCGGATGAGCATCTGCATGCATGATAGCACTGCTATGTCAACGACGAAAGACTGCTTGCTGCTCAGATACACCTTAAATATTTATTTGTTAGATATATCTACCACCATTTATAATCACTGCTGCATAGTACAGGAACACTAGGGTTTTGAATTTATAGGGGCACCACTTTGAGGTCTCGCACCATCTAAAAATGTAGCTAGGGCCGCCACTGTACCTGAATATGGAGTACGACGAATCTGGATTACGTCAAACCTGGAGTATGTCGAATTTGGAACACGACGAATACGGAACAAACGATTTTAAATAGTTTAGTTGGGGCCCTCGTTTATATTTTATAGTTTTTATTTTTGCCCCAGGGCCTTTGGTTACCTAGCTACGCCACTGTATTATGACCATAATAAATTATATTATATTTTAGTGTTTTTTTTTATGGTATAAGGGGCAAACGGGCAGACGGGTCACCTGATGGTAAGTGTCTACCGCGGCCCATGGGCACCTGCAACTCAAGACTCACAAGTGCGTTGCCGGCCTTTAAGGTGGGAGTAGGAGAAGGGGGAGAGGGAATGAGGGAGGGAGATGGGGAAGGGGAGGAGACGGAAGGGTTAGGCCCTGCGGTAACCTCACTCACTCGGTGAAAAGCAATGCATTCATTGCTTCACTGCCGGTTTTCTGTGAGGCCGTGAGATGATTTGTAAACGCAAATACCTGATAAAGTAATGCGAAGTAAACAGAAACACTATTCGTTCCTACAATTTTCGTTTAAAGAATAGGGAATATGCATGTTGTTTAAATTTACTTGATTAATTTTCCCTTGAATCTTTATTGCGCAGATATTATGCCTAAACAAATATTTTCTTATTTAGTTCGTGTTTAATTGCAAAAAATATTAATTAAAATATGCAAAATAAGGGCGCGAAATTCAACTTTGCAAAACGCATCACCGTTGGTCGAAACAAAACATGACGTGACATTCCACGTTCTGTCATTTATCGGCGCCTATATTCGTAGTGTTACGGAGAAATATAGGTGTTCCTGTGGTTTTTGCTCTTAGCTAGTGCAATTTAAGCATTCTAGTGATATCAGAAATCATCTAGGACAATGGCTGAATGTAGTTTTGTCAAAGCACAATCGGACAATCTACCGAAAATAGGTACATTCATGATGACTATATATTTTGCATCAAATCCAGATTTTACGTCCGCTGAGGTTAAAGGAGTGAAAGCCGAAAGGTAATTATTATAATACTTGTTATATTATAATCTAAATTATAGGTAAGATATGTATGGTTAGTTATATTCATGAAGTTTTATTGGACTTTTGTTACCTACCTATATTTAAAACAAACATTTAATAAATTACTGCTGACTAATTCACACTATACTAGCAATTAAATTGTAATATGCTTACATTAAAGTGATCTTCACAACAATATAAACACGATATTGAAGATACTTCATCTCTTCTCATTAATGTACACCATTGTTTTCGTATTTTACATAATTATTTTGTACAGGAACAAGGCAATACCTATAAAATGGTTTTTTTAACTTTATCCGTCGTCTATTAATTACAATAAATAGTAAGTACAACTGGAAATCGTTATAAAATTATTGTAGTAAATTTATGAAACAAACACTAAGCGTGGAATGTGACGTCATCCAAGGGCCGCGAAATATGGCAGCGTTCAAACAGATCAAATTTGATCGATGTTTTAAATGTAATTTAAAAATTAATTTGAACATTGCCAAGGTTATTTATATTTTTTATTAGGGTAGAATGGGTAGAATGATGGATCAAGTCAATAAAAGATAAAAAAAATAATACCTGCATATTCCCTATTCTGGTCGAAGTTCGGCGATCTCTAGTTAATAATAACTAGAGATCGCCGAACTTCGACCATAATTCTTTGGATTGGATTTATTATAAAATAACGTCTTAAATCCATCTGAAGCAATTTTAGTTTTAAATGATCAAGGAAACTCTAAACACGGTGCCGTGGTTCCGGAGATTACCGTCCATCTTTGTTATCTAATTAAAAGCAATAGTTTGTCTCGTTTATTATAATGTGTTTTTTATCACGTATATTTTACCAGCTGGACAGTTTGAACATAAACTCATGGAGAGCTTAATCAAATCAGTTATTTTTATTACTACAAAATTTGCTTTCTATATTTAAAAAGAGAACATTATTTTTGTCTAAATATAAATAGGTCAAAGACGAATTTATCTCCATGACTCGTCGAGATAAAAAGTTAAATACCTCATTAATATTAGAAGCTACGATATCTTTATGAAAAGTTACTGAGATTTATGTCAAAGCCATCATATTTAAGAGACCTAGGGCTTAAGGCAAAGGCTCAGGGTAGGTCTTAAGTGTCTGCACGTGGGGGTTTCTACACGCACAAAAAAGGTTTTAAGTACCTACAACTAAATTTATTTGTCGTCTAGGTACATGTTGTATATGACAGTAGACAGTATCTACTTAATTACTACAACGGTTTTCATAACGAAGTCTATGCGGTAGGTATACCTACTCTCGTTTTACCTACAGCAGTTCATCCTACTTTTCAAGTCCAAGAACTTATCCGTTTTGAATTATAATTGAACTATTGAGGGCACGGTCCAATTTCGGTCTTTATTCACTGAAATGCCGTTCCCACGTAAGCTTACTACGTCCTTGGTCAAGTATTTAGGTTAGGAATATTACCTATTGACAATATAACATGGAGGACAAACAATCGTGCCGCATATCGACAGCCCATTGTCCGATTTATATGGGGGGGACAATCAAAATCTATGACCACAGTATTCGAATCACGCACCCGTATTCGTTCCAACATACCGTAATACGAATAAGGCAACAATTGCGCACTGAACGATATTATTAACCACACAAGTTTAGTCAAAGGACGACGTTTCCGAACGCTCGACCTGACGGCGCGAAAATTTTATTTTTGATTTTCCGCGTTCCAAATTCAAATGTTGATAACTTTCTAGTGTTTATATATGTATAAGAAGCAAGCGTAACGGCCTTATAACTTGAAAAGAGGTTTTAATTATATTCTATTCGGTTCGTTACGTTTATATAACATTTGTAGGTAGACGGCATTTTGTTGTTGAATGTTTATGTTTTAGTTTTAGGAAGCTCGTGGACTTGGCATATCGTGTTATATAAACGTTGTTGTGTAAATGTGAATTCTATTCATTGACGTTAATTTGTGAACTGATAATGGATCGTTACGTAGTAACCCGGCACTCTAAACGTAAAAGTGGTGGACTATTAACAAGATGGACAAGGAAATACAGTTTTTTGAGCAGGCGCTCGTGGATTACAAATGGTTACGATCTGAACGTGAGTATTTTCATTTCTAACTAATGTTTAATAATATCTATATATAGGTGAATAAGTACGCAAGCAATAGTGTGAAAGTGATTGTTATACAAATAAGGACCCTTCATAATTATCCTAATTTCATATTGTTATCATAACATTAAACGCCTGAAATATATTATTATAATGCGTCAGTGTTTATTGGCTCTTAGTTTGGTTGACATTTTAATATCTAAGTGCTCCTCTTACAGGAGATAATGTTGCTGTACTATCATACTATTATGTATTCTGTGGTACTGTCTGAAATGCGTTCCGAAGAGCTTTTAGAGACATGTTACAAATGATAAAAAGAAACAAGCTGTGTGTGTCTTTGTCAATTAATTCTCAGCCTCATGCATTATAGAATCTTTTACTTCTGATGTTAAGCGGTCATCGACGTCTTTAAAAGCTCGCTAAACTAGAGGTGTAATTGGTTTATCTCTTTTATAGCACTAAGAGTGCAAACAAGCTCACGGCCCGCCTAATAGTAAGCGGTTGCCGGTCTCCATAAACATTTGCAACTCCAATTGGAGTCAATTGAGTGTCCCCAACTCTTTCTCCTCATTAGATAACTCCCTCAATAGAAACTTAGAACGCAAGATGTTATTACTACAAAACGGCAGGAGTACGCTCTTAGTTCCCTAAAGACAAGTAAAAAGTCGGGCGGCTCCCATGCGAACAGAAATCTTATGTGCTCTGCCTTCTTTGCCGCAGGTTGACCAGTTTTAATTGCAGGCACTCCAGGACTTGCTAATGATCTTGTGGTGCTAATTGATTACAAGTTTGGCACTAGATGCACTAGGTGCACCTGATGATATGCTATTAATTAGTACCCATTGGCCCTCAGGGGCGGGAATAGGGTCGTGGGTTTCCACTGGTCGTATTGCCAATGTTCTTAGTAACCCATAACTCCTTACTATTAATCAAGGCCTTGTACTACACAGAGTATTGTATATACATTTACTCTTTTTGTATATATTCGCTTAAAGTTTACTAAACCATTGGACTTTTATTGTTAAAACCTCTCCTAAACATTGTAGCGTGATGTTATATAGCTTAAACCTTCCTTAATGAATCTAATTATTTTTCAAAACCGGTGTTTCCCATATTAGGAGAGCCATGCTTCGGCACGTATGGGCCGGCTCGACCGGAGTGATACCACGACCTCACAGGAAACTGGCAGTGAAGCAATGCCTGATTTTTTTCCCTTCCTCCTCTTTCCCCTTCTTCCACCCTTCCCCTACTCCTACCTTAAAGGTCGGCAATGCACTTGTGAATTTGTGACTCTCGAGTTTCAGGTGCCCATGGGCGGTGGTATTCATTTACCATAAGGTGACCCGTCTACTCGTTTACCCCCTATACTTGGCAAAGTAGTTTTTTTTTTCGATACTATGCCTAAATGGAAAGTAAATGGTACAACGACTACACTGAACCCGTGACTAAAAACACATAATGTTATTACACCACCACAGCACTTAGGGCGTCTATGTTGCAGTAATGGAATGTTTAACTTCTATCCGGGGGTCGCATAAGCGATTAACTAAGCATAGCATTGGGATAGGGTTCACGACGAATATGTTCCGGATGTCTTAATAAAAGCTGTTCCCGGATCTCTCCTACTTAAGACGCAGTACGGCACACCGTGTTGTTTTAGTCATTTCGATTTCGACACACCGCCCCACCGTCAATCGCGGTGGGGTGACGGCCCGAGGGGGTTTCCACACGCACAAAAAAAAAAAAAGTTCACGACGAATGGTGTTATATTTATAGACACGGGTAACCGCTTGCCATGAGGGCAGTGTGTCCTTGTCAACTTAATTATAGGAAAATATAATTAGAAAACAAAAATGTGTATCACAAATAATGTTATCAATGTGAAAGTAAGTTTGTTTGGATCATCAGGAAATTTTAAAGATAATATTATTTTTTTGAATTTTCGCCGTCTTAACTGCGCCTAAATCATGATAAATCGTAATAAGCTGTATTCCTCATCCCTTAAATCGGTTCAAAAGTAACGAAGATATCGTTTTGAGAACATCCTCCTTGTTGAAGTCGGTTCTTGAGGGATACTTGAATTGATCGACAAATTCTACCCTAACACGAGGGAAGCCGCGGGGAAAGGTTAGATTATAATGTTAGTTGTTTGTATGAAAAAAAAGGGGCTCGTAGCTAAGTGGTTACCGAGTAGGTTAGCGTATTACAAATTTAAGTAATACTAGCCAGGTCAGTCTAGGATGGGTGACCATTCTTAACACATTGAAACCCCTCCGTGCCTCAGAGAGCACGTTAAACCGTCGGTCCCGGGTGCCATACAAACATCTCTGGCATTCTTTACGGGTAGTTGGAGCCCTAAAAAGTCCGATAACCTGGTCTAACTACAGAACTTCGATATCGCCTAGTACTCGGGTTGTGGAGGTCGATGGCAGTCGCTTCACGTAAAATATCAAAGTTCGGCCGTATCGTAGTTAGACCGCAAGCCGACCCCAACTTAGTTGGGTAAAGGCGCGGAGGATGATTGTTTGTATGAGAAAACCCATATCATCCTCCTCCGCAAACCAAAAAATATCCGGGCCCGCAGAGGTCGATTTCGTGTCTTTTTATTTTTTTTTTTTTAAATTTGGCCCGGTTTTTAAACTCCTTTGAAGAAATTTTTGGAAAACTCGACAACTGGTACAAAACCAATAGGTAGACTTTTTTTCGAAATCTACCTAAAAAAAATCACAATAGTCATAATTTCACTAGGGTTAACGGCAAAGTCGTATGTCAGTGTCAAAGTGTCATGTGCAAAGAACCCAGATATATCCGAAAAAGAAAGTCCCAAAGAATTAATGTGACTTAGTTATTCATTACGTAATCGTTATCAAAGTTGTTCAGATGTTTATATGAAATCACACTTTGTATAACATTACATTTGTTTTGACAACATGTAATCACCCGTGACGATATTTCTAATACGTTTGATGATTTAACAGTGTTAGTCATCAATTTGTTTGGGTTAATCATCTGTGATTAAGTGTTACTAATTGATTATTCCGCATACACTTAAGATTTTCTAATGAAGCATTAACTTCTGTTTACACTTGTCGACAATTCAATTCGTCTAATAACTACATTCGTTACCCACAATGTCACACACTAAGACAGCTTGTACCTAGGTACAAAAAGTTTTATCAATAATTATCTTTAAAAAAAGTATCAAAGACTTCTGCTGTGTGCCTATAAAATTTTAACAGTTCCCTCGATTTCTCCAGAATTCCGTCATCAGATCCTGACCTGATGACCCTGGGACCACCTGGGAAGTATACCTTTTCAAACAAAAGAAGAATTTTCGAAAGCGGTTTCAAAAAAAATAATTTAATGAAACACAGAACCTCCTCCTTTTTTGAAGTCGGTAAAAAAATGGTGTTAGGTTATCTAGCTTGATAGAATTTGCATCTGGAAAGAAAAGATCTGAAGCATTCGGCTAGATTTGGGAGGATTTGGGAAACTATGGTTTTCCTTAGCGAATTTGACGAATTTCTTCGTCTAGTGTGTCCTTTGTTTTATGATGACCCACGGTGCCGAGACGTGGAAATTCATGGTAGACCTATATTAAAAGTCGAACGGTAGAATATCAGGGTAGCTATATTTGGAGTTTCTTTGAAGGATAAAATTCGTAAAGAGGTAAAGTGGTCAGCGATAGAACGCATCAAATCGTCAAACCGCGAAATATTTTCGATGATATCACAAAGTCGGTAGTCCCCAATACTACAAGATCAAATGTGAAGCAAAATCTAAATTGAGCTGAGCTTTGCCGTTGATAAAAAAATGAAATACTTAATAGGATTAGAGCATTATTACAGCGAAAATTATTAAATAAATGTAAGCACTAAAAGTAATACTAGAACCGTAAGAAGAGACTAGTTCAACCGAAAGTGATCAATTACTATGGGGAAAGAATGACAAAGTATTTAGTACCTAACATATTTAATAAGATAGATATATTAAGAAAAAGTCCTAAGTGTAGCAAAGGCGTGTTGAAATCAAAACTAAAGGACCTGTTTCTCAATGACAAATAGACAGCGTCTACTTGTCATTGAAAAATAGGTCCACACTAATTATAACTGTTATCACTGTATCAACATTCCTGTTTTAAAAGGAAATTATCTTATGATAGTGTAAGAATATCTATTGTGTACTAAGTAAATGAGCGTGTCTCGCCATTAAACGTCAAAGTTTGGCGAGGTATACTATGTATAAATAATCTTACAATGTATCTTAATAATAAATAATAATAAAAAAAAAAAACTGATCTTTCAATGAAGAAAATGGTTTATCAATACAAATAAATAAAATCAAATCATGTTTAGTTTTTTAACCTCATTCAGTTATTTGCACGATACCTATGCGGCTATTCCTATAAATCAGTTCCTAAATTTTTTGTCTGTCTAATCTCCGGAACGGGTGGACCGATTTCCACAAGACTTTCACGTGCAGATAGCTGGTGTTATAAGGAGTAACTGAGGCTACTTTTATTTTGAAAAAATAAATAGAGTTCCGCGCAAATTATATAAATATGAACACGCGAGTGAAGCCGCGCGCGCGTAATTTACTTTAATTTACAAATCCCAGCACGGCTTTGTGAGGTTCAAATTCACAAACTACTATTTTTAGGGTTCCATTCCTTAAAAAGAAAAAAGGAACCCTTATAAGATCACTTTGTTATCCGTCTGTCTGTCTGTCTGTCTGTCTAGATCTTTTTTCTCAGGAAACCGTTGACGCATCAAGTTCAAATTAATACTAAACATTTATGTCTCCGGTCCTTTGAAGCTGTAAAAAAATCAAGCTTCTAACGCAATCAAAACATACGGCCATTTAAGGCTTAGATTTGTTCAAATTTCAATTCGCAGGTAAATCAAAACTTAGAGGGTACTTCCCATTGACCTAGAATCATGAAATTTGGTAAGAAGCAAGGTCTCACAGTACAAGTAAATAAAAAAATCTGAAAGTCGTTAATTTGTTTTTACTAAAAGTCGTTTTTGTGATTACAAACTTATATTTTACGGTTGAAAAGTTGACTTTGTCATACATCGATGTATGGGAGAGTATTTTTAGAACCGAGAATTGAATCCCGATATGGACTTACTGTCTACATACAAGTTTGTTTGCTTACGGAACCCTCGGTGCGCGAGTCAGACTCGCACTTGTACGGTGTTTGTTATAGTTTATACGACAATATTTGATAACAAAATTACACGTATGTATAATAGCGAAAATGTATATTTGCTGAAACAACATTTCACTGGCAGGCAATTCAGTTTTTCCTAAAAAAAAGTCCGTAAGTTGTTTAAATGTTTCGTTTCATTTTAATAATCTTCACAAGACGAATGTGACAGTCTAACAACTTTACATTCAACTCATGTCATAAGTGTACACTTTCTCTCTATGTCGTCTATTTTGGGTCGTATTTAGCATAGAGTACGGCATGGTACGACGTGTGACGCGCCTAAACTTTGGTTTGTTAGCATAGACTATAGACTTTGCCAATATGGCGTGAGACAACTGTCATTTATTGCATGCAAATCGATTACTTTTGTTTTGAACAAATTCTTGGCTTGTTAGTCATTGTTGTGTTTTCTAACTTTACTACACAGCACCTCATGTGTAAAAGCAACAAGGAGCGTTTAGCATTGCTCGTCAGTCATCTATTGGTTCTATAATCTTTGTCATGCCCCTTTTCAATACCTAATTGCTATTTAAACAGTTCTATTTTATTAATTAAATTTCTTACGTCGTCGCTCGTCGGTGTTATATCTACACTCAAAATTTTTGCCAAGCTAAGTTTTAACAAGCATAAATTTAAAATACGCCCAAAAATCTCTTCAACAATTAGTAAAGAGCTCATGATCTTTGAAGGGTTGAACAGACTTTTTTGAATTATAACTAAGAACACTCGCGATCAAGTCACCTTTCAAACAAAAGAAAACTAAATCGAAATCAGTCTTTGCGTTTAGAAGTTAAATAGGTACCAGTTTTAAATAACATTTTTGCTCGTCTTCTACGCTTCCGGGAAATGATCATTTGATTTGATAAATGGTTTTTAAATACTGCTCGTGATGTAGGTCACGAATTAGTTTACCGGTACATATATGAATATGATCGAAGTTTACAGCACTTGTGATTAAAAACGCGTTATTTACGCGTAAATAACTCAAGTTACTACTGTATTAATTGTATTAAAGTTACTGTGTCTTCAACAACGAGGACGATACAACTACGTTAGATTACTAACTAGTAATAAGTTTCCACCTCACCAGTTCTTGACCGTAAGTCGGCAGCCTTTGCCTCTAAACTTTACTGGTTTAATCTCAGCTCATACATTTTAAAACTTCGTGTTCTTGCATTCCTACGTGTCTGAGATTATTATGAGTAACTGGATCCTTGGTGGGTACCACTCATGTGCAATGTGCAATCGAAAGAATTACTCCATAATTGGCGCGTGTGATTTAGATGCTTATTTCAGACACAGTTACTTTAATAAGCATATTGCAAAAGTGATGCAATACTGAATATAATTGTAGATCGGTTAGATTAATAATTGCCTATACAGTTACTAATTTATATTGAAATTTGATTTAGGGTTTGATAGGACCTGAAGCGCAATGATGGGTAAGTTGAAGTCAATGCCCGCCTCAAAACCAAATTAAATAAAACAGTATGCCTAAATATGCGACTGTTGATTGCAATAATACTACTCATATTTTTATTATTTACTAGCAGCGTCCTGCGGTTTTACTGGCGTAAGTCCCGATCAAGTGGGAATATCGGGATAAAAAGTAGCCTATGTGTTAATCCAGGTTTCCAGCTATCTACATACCAAGTTTCAATCGATTAAGTAGTTTTGACGTGAAAGAATAACAAACATCCATCCATCCAAACTTTCACATTTATAGTATTAGTGGGATTCATGAAGTAAATTAAATTATAACGATAAAAAAGAATAAAAACTAATTGTGGCATTTACTAACCGTTATTTTAACCGATGAATCTAGTCTCTGAGATATATTCCCAGTAACTATGTTTGCCGACGAAAAAAAAGGAGGTTCTCAATTCCACCGTATTAATAAATAAACCTTAAGTCTTAAGTATTGAGCTTATTTACATAAACTATCAAATTTTATATAAATTGATTTTGATTCGGCGCCAAATAATAAAATTTTTAATTACCTACGTAGAGCCATGTCGCTTTCATTGAAAAGATTTTTGACATTTAACTTGTAATAAGAAGCAATAAGAAGGAAATAAGATCACAAAGTTTGTGTGAAACTTAGTAGATAATCATAATCCCTTTTCCCAATTTTTATTAGGGTCGGAGCAATGTGTTACATTGCAAACGGCTTTGGATGGTTTCTTTTATGGCTGCCTGCTTGAGGCCAACACTCCTGGAGATCATTCCTACTCCTACATAGTCGTTTTCAGACGGGAAAGAAGGAAGAAGGTAAACTTGTATACGGCAACATAGGTAGGGAGGGGAACATACGATAAGAGATACCGCAAGTCCCGGATGAGGAACGGGACTGAGACTGGAGTAGCTCGCAGAGGCCGGGGTCGCGTACCTGAATGTCCTGTATTTTCTGTGACTGGAGAGGCTATTAGGACAGGAACGAGGAATTAATACGGAATGAAGGAAACTTTGTATATGTATTCTCTTTTTAACCGGCTTCAAAAAGGAGGATCTATATATTTTTTTTTATGTATGTTCACCGATTACTCAAAGACGCCTGGACTGATTTGGAAAATTGTTCTTTTGTT
Organism: Callimorpha dominula; assembly: GCA_949752705.1. Lineage (NCBI taxonomy): Eukaryota > Metazoa > Arthropoda > Insecta > Lepidoptera > Erebidae > Callimorpha > Callimorpha dominula. The sequence goes on along the minus strand of OX457001.1, from coordinate 3,258,455 downwards.
TGAAAGGGTATATTTCCCAGGTGGTCCCTTGGTCATCAGGTCAGGATCTGATGATGGGATCCTGGAGAAATCGAGGGAACTCTTCAAATTTTATAGGGACATTTGAAGCGATTTGGGTATTTTGAGGCGCATTTAAGTCGCTGATACTTTTTTAAAAGATAATTAACAATTAATAAATCCAGTATTTTACCTTTTACGAAATGTTTGCGCTAAAGGAAAAGAATTTGTGCCAAAGTTTGTATGGTCAGTGATAACAGTGTAACATCAGACTTATAATATACCTAAGTTTATTTATTACATAGCACTTTAAATCTTTAAGTTTATGCAAGATAAGATGTGAGTGAAAAGTTTGCAAATTATGAATACGGAACCATGAAATTATCTAATCAGATATTACACTAATGGATTCGTTATTCGACGAAATGAAAAGATAGCACTGGGGTATAGGGTTGCACGGTTGCCAAATGTATTTAAAAATATAGTAATCTACATATTGTGTCTTTGCATATACATCCTACTAATATTATAAACGTGAAAGTTTATGAGAATGTATAGATGTATGGAAGTTTGTTGCTCTTTCAAGCAAAAAGTACGGAACCGATTGCGATGTAACTTGATATGTATTTAGCTGGAGACCTGGATTAACACATAGGCTATTTTTTATCCCGATATTCAAACTGCACCGGGTCTAACGCGGGTGAAACCGCGGGTTGCAGCTAGTTTACTATAAAATAAATTATATTACGTAAAAATTCGAATCCTAACTAATATAATAAATGTCTGTTTTTTTGTTTCATTCAGACAAAAAGTACTTGTTCCCGTAGGATACGTGAATGATTGACAAAATCTAGAGAAACCCGAACGAAGTTGCGAGTGAAAGCCAGCTTTACATAGGTATAAAATTTAAAATATTGACGGAAACTTGACTATATGTGATTTACTCACTAGTGTGTATCTGCGTGCCTGCCTGTCTATTTCATCATAACTTCTAAACGCATGGACCGTGATTTAGTTATTTTTGTTTGAAAGGTGACTTGATCGAGAGTGTTCTTAACTTAACTACCTATACCTAATAAAAAAAAATTGTTCAGCCGTTCGAAGATTGTCAACTCTTTTCTAATAGTATAAGGGATGTTCGAGGCAATTCGATTTTTGAACTTGCTTACCCAAAAGCATGTAACTCAAAATTCAAATAACCACAGACTACCCTGAAATATATTTGTTAATATCCGTACAAGGGTTGTCTGGAAGAGATCGCCGTGAGCGATAAGACCACTAATTGTTACCTAAATGTTTACATTGTTTTTGGATTATATCTCACATAAAAGGTGTACAATAAAGAGATTGATGCGGTGGATGCAGGCCGCTTCCAACCGGTCTTCTTGGAGGTCTAAAGGGAGGCCTATGTCCAACAGTGGACGTCCTATGGCTGAAATGACGAATGATGATGATGAATAAAGAGATTAATAAATAAATAACGTTTCTTCCACAAGTACATACGTAAGAAATTTATATTTTTCAATCACCAATACGTACCTAGCTAAGTATGAAAGTAGGTACCATACTGAAATAGGAAGACAATTGCCCCAATTCTGTTACTTCAATCGCTAAATTAAAATTCACTAAATTTTCTTCATATAAGAAGTAAACCTTGTACACTTAGAAACAAGGTCTTATTTCAAATTGAAACAAGTAGGTACCATATGTCGCTATCGAAATAAGCAATTTATTTGTCGACTAAAGTCTGATACGCTTAAATAAACTTTAATCCCACGTAGCGAGAGCCGCTATCCGTTGAATGGCATTCAACGAATTAAAGTTTATTTAGGCGTGTCAGCCTTTAGTCGACAAATAAATTGCTTATTTCGATAGCGACATATGTTACCTACTTGTTTAAATTTGAAATTAGACCTTGTTTCGAAGTGTACAAGGTTTACATCTTATATTAAGAAAATTTTGCCAATCTTAGTTTAGAGAGTGAAGTAACAGAATTAGGACCAATTGAACAAAAATTAAATAACTCGATACGGGGACAATGCAAGAAGAAAATTATCTTAACTTATAACTATGTTATCGCATTCTTGATTTCAAAATAAAATTAACATTATTAATTATAATATAAAATTTTAACAAATAAACAAACCGACTTAATATAAGTTTATTAAAAAAAAAACACTAGAAAGAAAAACAAAATCAGCCCCGTAATTTCTCCACTCTTAATGGTGTTATTATTTTTTCAACTGACCAAACGAGAACTATACCTACACCTCACAATAAAATATAAAGTTTTTCGAATAAATGAATAAAAAAAAAGTGTGTGTAATTCACACACGGCCGAAGTGAAGCTTGTAAATTAATTAACCAACAAATTTTAATACGGAAATGCACAAAAATGGTACAAGCGAATGAAAAAGGCTTCGTAGTACGCAGGCGCAAAGATACGTGCAAGCATACGAAGATTATGGGAAACACTGTATACTTGTATTCTATCTCATTCTCTCGCAGGCCTTGTCTCTTTTAGTGTGAGTTTTTCGTTTCATCAAATCCCAAATCACAACGATTTTAAAGAAGTTTCACTTCAATAATGTACCTACTAAGTTAACAAACATTAAAAAGAACACAACCGAACCGAGAACCTCCTCCTTTTATGTGTTTAATAACCATAAGATGTGACCACTACATAAAAAGTAATATCTGTTTCCTTAATAATGCCATATACGATTTGTGCGGATACTGAGCTATTCCGGTCTAGTATATCAGATAACTGAGCTCTAGAAGTCTAGAGGGTCCATTCAACCCGCGCCGTGAGATTATCTAAGTATGTATTGATTTAAATCGGTAGGAAAGGAAATAAAACTAGTTTTATAAGATTTCTTGGTCTTTTTGCCGCTACAACACACATATATAACCTAGCTATAACTATGAACAGTACCTACATAATATTATTATACAAATAATTGACTGGCCTGTTGACCTAGTGGTTAGTGACCCTGACTGCTACGCCATAGGTCGTGGGTTCGATTCCTTCCCGAGTCTGGGTGTTCTTTGTGTCCGTTCTGTGCATGTTTTGTAAAGTCCCCTGCGACACAGGATTCATTCCTAATGCGGAAGCTGTCTTTGAAAAAAAAAATAACAAAATAAATATGTATCTAATCCTTTCGTTGATTGTTCAGGTATTTTTTTAAGTCAAACTGATAAATATGATTATAAAGGCTATTTGTTCTTAGATAGGACTAAGAATGTAAATAAATATAAGCATAGCAGGTAATAAGCAAAATTTGTTTACAGATAAGTATACAAATCACGCACTAATATCTTTGTTTGTTTACACATTCCACGACCGAATATCTACATTATCACAACAAAGCATTTTTTTTCATAAATTCACATCAAGTGTACCGCAATGCATTAACTTTCTGCCAAAAATCATCAATTAAAAAAATTTGTAGTTCTAAAAAAAGAAAAACAAACATAAATTCTAATTTCGAATTGAGCGTATCGTGGATAATTGGCCAGTAACAACCATAACTTACTAAAACATTTTCTTTTTTACACTTTTATGACTTCGTTTCTATAAATTAATTGTACAAGTCGAATGATATTATTGCATCCACTCCTATCAGCCATAGAATCTGCACGTATTGAATGTGTATTGCACCTACATAGACAAACTTGGCACTTGTGTTGCCAATATGTACATAGATGCATTTTAAACCTTATAACTACGAACGTAAGGAGATTTAAAATGGAAATTCGAGTATTGGTAGCTAATATTGCGACAGTCCTAGGCAAGTCAACGTTTCTAACTTATAAACATAATGCTTCTTGCGTGGTTTAGTTGTCTTTAAAGTGCTAGAAAGAAATATATTTCCATTTTAATTTAGATTTTAACTAAACATGATGTGGTTTAGGAAAAAGTAAAAAATAGCATCTAATGTAATATTATAAATAAATTGCCGGTATTTAATTCTGAATTCAAAAACAGTGACCATGACATTGTGTTGTGTAAACAAACAAAAAATGAGACTATTGTTGGCGTAAATTTGTTTGAAATAAGAACATTAAAGCGTTCTAAATCGTTGAACATTAGTGTTGTGCTGTGTCAGTAGTGTGTAAAAGAGTATAATTTTGTCTTTAAGTGGGGTCGAAGGTGACAATATGCCCCAGATTTTCTTCAAAAAAGTAATGATTGTGCGGGACCGAGCAGACTTCGAGGTAAGCTACTTTCACTTTCCGCACCGTGGCGCATGTCCCTTAATGCTATTGCTAACGTGTAACTTGTAAAAAAAACAGTAGGTACCATTTTTATACTAAACTGCGAATTCTGATTATGGATGGCATTAGTATGACTCAAGCGACTATTTTATGAGTCATACAATAATAATCGGTATACAGAATGAATTTTGATTCGTTTAATTCTCTCAATTTATTTGATCAGATGTTAATTTGAAAGGGCTGGTACGGGACGCGGGACAAAGGCTTTTCCTACTAATACTTTCCTTTAAATAATTCTTTTTCTAATTTTTGCTATTTTGAATTTTTCGTTTCTTTAGTCAAATACATCAAGTGGGTTAACTATGACTGCTAAACGCGAACAAAAACAAATTAAAAAAAAAAATAATAATAATCTGACAAATCACTGGCAGATCACATAACATTAAATTTTCTCTTAGAATCTACTAACGAATAGTGCTAAAGAGGACATAAGTTATTATATAAATAATCAACTCGGAATAAATTACAGACAGATTAATTAAATTCCACGGAAGAACGCATTTAATAAGACCTAATACAAAGATTATTTAATCAATGACGTAATGAATACGGCCAAGATAAAATTATGCATGCCATACTTTTTGAATTTAGAATATATAAATAGTCATAACCGTAAAGGTCAAACGGAAACGGAAATCTAGGGTAATGATAATAAAAATTAAGTAAAGAGGAAGAAAACAGGGTTCTCAGCTTTGTAATGTCATCATACGTAGATGCAGCAACCAATTTTTCCATATCCATTTAACTCACACTAGATGTTTCTCTATTTAAAGGAAAAGTGTCATCACAGCGTGTTTGCAGATCAAATAAAATCAGTTTTTCGAGTAGCATACCTATGTAAAGCATATTCTTTGGTTGATGATTAGTGCAGTTAGTTAAAGCCGATCCGAATTATCAAACTTATACACAGGTCCCTTTAAAAAAATGCTGATTTAATATTACTCAATATTTTGTTAAGCTTAGATTCTAATCTTTGTTATTTAAATATTAAAATCTTCAAGGTTTAAATTGAATTGTAGAAACGGCAATGTCATTGGATCTACATCTATCTAGAGTATAAAAAGCATTACTAACAGATACTACACTAGTCATGTTTTTTCTGCTGTTAAATAGGTTCGTCACTATAGTCAGAGCTCCATGGCGAATCCTGAGATATTTATGGTTTTAACAGTGCACGAGTTGCGTCCCAGAATTCCCAGGAACCGCTAACTGCTGACCATCCAGTGAGCCATGTTTGCATTTGCATTCTTGGTAGTGGAAGCCAAACGGAACGCAACAACTATGCGAGATGTGGTTGCGATCCAATATAGACAAGCAGTCGGACGAATGTGATTCTAATAAGTTTTCGAGCGCATCAGTTGAACTGAGACATCGCTCGGCTTTTAAACAAACCCTGTCACCGCTATAGTCAAAGAAGCAGCCTTATAGCCCCGAAGTATTCACTGACTAGTAGCAATACAATTTTAGTCTACTTTAATAACATCTATGTAAATACACAAGCGTTCAATAGGATTCACAATGTAACCCACATCACATTTTGCAATAGCTACTCCGATCCTTGTCGGTAAACGGTGAGTCGGTGGAGCCATCTATAATCAAACAATACATGCATGCATTTGAAGGTCTAACTATGTTTCTCAACATTTGGACAAACCTTTCTTAATAGAAGTTTTTTTTCTTTTTTTTTCACAAATGAGCAGACGGGTCACCTGATGGTAAATGACTACCGCTGCCCATGGGCACCTGTAACTCAAGAGTCACAATTGCATTGCCGCCCTTTAAGGTGGGAATAGGGGAAGAGGGGGAGAGGGGGAAGAGCGGGAAGACGGGAGAGGGGGATTAGAGGGGAGGAGAGGAGAAGGACGGGAATAGGGGAGAGGGAAGGGTTAGGGCCTCCAGTAATCTCACTCACGCAGCGAAAAGCAATGGAATCATTGTTTCACTGCCGGTTTTCTATGAGCGGAGTCGATCCGGCCCATACGTGCCGAAGCATGGCTCTCCCACGTCTTCTTTAAAGAAGATTTGTGACGCAAATGGCTGTCATCTTCAGATGTGCCAACCAGTATAATTCTTGTGGTGTAGTGCTAATAATGTTATAAATGTGAAAGCTTGTGAAGGTGTTTGTTACTCAATAATGGATTTAGAGAAAATTTGACTCAGAGATTGAGTTTGTTTTGATAACTGAGGGACATGAATCCGAAGCCTCCGATATAAGTTAGTATGTATTAATTAATATTTGATATATTAAATAGAATTACTAAGTAAGTAATTAAGTTGAAATGCCAGTTTCAAATAACTATTGTAGCGTATAGTCGGAGATATGAGAATATTTTTTGTTTGCTTACTTTTCTAAGCAAGGAAAACTACTAAAAATGAGATTTTTTTTTTAAATAAATTAATAACCAATCCGAATCAAATGAAATTTATTTGAATTTAAATTCACCCTTGGATTTTAAATTTTATGACTATAATAGTCTTTTTAATTAAACCAATCTGTCTATCTAACATATGCCTGGGAGGAAGAGGATCATCCTTTTGTGTAAAAGACACTGTTTTGAAAAGAGACTTAAATAAAATTATCGTAGCATTTGGACGGCAAAGGACGTTGCTTTTAAATGGGTATTTCACAATATCTTAACATTTCAATGAACCGGCCGGCAATGATCAGGCGACCGGTCACCGCAATTAAATCGTTAATATTTATTACTTTAACATTCACAAGCAGAACAGTTCTACGTTTAAATTTCAGGCAGCTAAAGAGATAGAGATAGAGAGCAAAAGTGCTAGCGGAATTCTTAGAATGACGAAACATTGAAACAATGAATGGGTGTATAATAATAATAATAAAGCTTTTATTTTGGAAAAACAAAGTATGCACAAAGTAAATACCTATCAGTTTTTTAGTATATCAGGATGTTTCTCGCGTATCGCATACAGTTTACAATACCAACTTTTTAACCGACTTCAAAAAAGATAGGGTTCTCAATTCGGTTGTATGTTTTTTTTTATGTTTTTACCCTACTCCCAGCCTAAAGGCCGGTAACGCACTTGTGACTTTTGAGTTGCAGGTGCCCATGGGCGGCGGTAGTCACTTACCATCAGATGACCTGTCTGCTCGTTTGCCCCTATAAAAAAAAAAAGAAAAAATAACTCCATCATGTATTAACCGATTTTTTTTTCTACGGAGTTTTTAGGAACCCAATCACAAAAAACTAAAGCAACATTAAAAGTGAGATTTAATGAAAAGTAATTACATAACACGAATAAAAATATAGATATCCATTTACTTAAATGTTGTAACATATATTTGTTGTTTTAAATTCACTATCGAAACCAAGTTACATCTTGTAAGTAATGATGGAGCCATCTTTAAACGGTGAATGCATATTAAGTAGTTGAAGGTTGTTCGCGGCTCGGGTTCTCAACATTTTATTCTTCTTCTTTTCACGATTTTTTGAAATTGGAACTAAGTAAACTCTTTAACAGACTTTTAAAAAAGGATATTCTCGACTGTGTTTTTTGTGTATAATAATATATCTTCGCCATTGTCAACAGATATTTCTGATTCTTTTTCTTACGAGTATAAATTTATCTCAACTGTGGTCCCATACCCTATATAGTCTCGCAGTCGTGAGTGGGAGCCGTATCACAGGCCATCGCTCATGGAGGCCGTAGGTCATTAGGTGTTATAAGACGCAATTAATATTTGACCCATGTTTCCATATTTAAAAAAAATATATTTACATTTTAAAATAATTAAGCATAGAGCAAATATCCATTTTCATCACAAATTTTACTAGTATTTTATCTTTATCGATATTATTTATAACTAAAGTATTTTATAAAACTGCATTTAGCCATTAGCAGTATTAGCGCCCAAGGCCTTTAACTCATTCGCTTCATTGCGTAAGTTGCTATTTGAGATTTGCATTCATATTATTTTATTTTTAGATTTTTTTTTTCCAACATCTCTAAAGCCATTGAGTACCGCCTTATCAAACAGACAAAACCACGGGCCCCTAGACATTTTAATTGTTTTATTTGATTTTCTTTTTTATTTTTTTTAAAAAGACATCTCCCGCATTAGGATTTACTCCTGTATCGCGGGGGACTTTACAAACATACAAACAACGGACACAAAGAACACCCAGACTGAGGTGGGAATCGAACCTACGACCTATGGCATAGCAGTCAGGGTCACTAACCACTAGGCCAACAGTCAGTCAGTCAATTTATAATTAACAATATTATATTATAATCATAAGTAATGATACGAACTGAGATCAATATCGCTAGCTGCGATTTCTTGCAGACAACCTTTCAAGAGACAGATGTAATTGAGGATAGAGAAAGAGACAGAGAGAAGGATAGAACTCGAGATAATCTTAACTTTTCTCAAGTTAACCCTTTCTTACATTGCACGATGCCATAGCATTCTCTGTCTACGCACGACCGACCCAGGCTGGTAGTCACGAAGTAGTTCAGCATATCTTTCAGAGATGGCGCTGCATCGACGTTACAGTTTTGTAATATTTGTTTATAGTTTTTAGGGTTCCGTACCCAAAGGGTAAAATGAGACCCTATTACTAAGACTCCGCTGTCCTTCCGTCTGTCATCAGGCTTTATCTCATGAACCGTGATTGTGAAATAGTTGAAATTTTCACAGATGATGTAATGTATTTCTGTTGCCGTATTACAACAAATACTAAAAAACAGAATAAAATAAATATTTAAGGCTCCCATACAAAAAACGTGATTTTTTTGCCGTTTTTAACCGACGAAAAAAAAGGAGGTTCTCAATTCGACCGTATAATATTTTTTTTTTTTATGTCTGTTCAGCCCTCACTCCGTTATTTATGAACCGATTTTGATTATTCTTTTTTTGTTAGATAGGGTATACCTCAAGGGTAGTCCCATGTCAAGGAAGTCAGGATCTGATGATGGGATCCTGAAAAAATTGAGAGAAACCCTCGAAAATTGTAGGAACGAATAGTGTTTCTGTTTACTTTTCATTACTTTATCAGGTATTGCGTTTAGAAATCATGATCATTTTTCATCATCATCATCATGATGATGAAAAAAAACATAAAATAAAATCTTTTTAACAAAAAATTAAACCGACGACTTATTTTGAGTCGGCGCCAAATAAAATTTAGATAATTAATCAGTTTGTTGTTTGGCGCCGACTCAAAATAAGTTTATATAAAATTAGATAGTTTATGTAAATAAGCTCAATACTTAAGACTTAAGGTTTATTTATTTTTTGCTTTTTAGTTCTTTTCGTCGATTTAATTTTTTGTTAAAAAGATTTTATTATTGGTACGGATCCCTTCGTGCACGAGTCCGACTCGCACTTGGCCAGTTTTTTACTTGCCTGGAATTTTTAGTGACATTGATTCGAGTTTTAATCCCTCAGTAGTGGACAGTAGATTGATAGATAGTAGTCATGTTTCATTAGCTCGTGAATCAGAGCGCATCGGCCCCGTTGCGTAACTTGCCTTGAATGATGGTGATGCTTGACATGGGTGCTGACTTGCTGCCGTACTCTGGTTAAACGAGTTTTCATGCGGTTTAAAGATTTTTCTTTCTCCCCAAATAAGGTGGTAAAGTTATAAACTATCTAACATCACGCTACGACTTTTAGGAGCGGTGCAGTAATCATAAACAACAGTGACACTGAGTCTATATTTTTCAGGCAAATCACCATATATTATGATATGAAGGATAAATTTTACGTGAACCTTTTTAAACTGTCTGCATTTTTATTGTAAAATGGGCAATGTATAGGAAGAAATTATCCTAACCGATATGTATAAATACGCGTGTACGTTTGTTTGATAAGCTTTCACACGTTAACTACTAAACTGATCATCATATAGTACAGAAAAGAAAATATTCTGCCTTTCAGCAAAAAGTTCTGTTCCCGAGGAATCAAAATCTACCTTAACGTAAGCGAAGCAACGGCCGAAAAGCGGTTTATAATATTTTTATTCGTCTGCAGTAAGTACATATCAGTATTTAGTAGCTGCCGTAAGCTAAATACGTTTCGTCTCATTACTCCTTAGTAACAAGCTACGCGTGAGTGCTATAATTAGTGGCAGTCAGACATTCCTTCAGGACTCGGAGACATTTCAAACAAAGATATGTTTGTTTCAGTTGCTAACCAAGCTTCATTCAAAATAAAATAAGTGTGATTTACGCTCTGCCACTCTTGCCACGTAAAAGTTGAAGGAGAGAAGTTTAAATCCCTATAAAGCTCTTCTTTGACATTTCGACACTAAAAGCACCCACGTATTACTATATCGTAACACTCCCGTCCATCCAAAGGTTGCCTCTAAGATATTGCTTCTAGCGATTAGACCGCACATTGTGCATTATGTGTGTAATTTGTTTGTGATTTTTTTATTTTTTTTGGTGTACAATAAATAGTGTTTATTATTATTTAACTTGTCCATGTTTTAAATAGGTACTTTGGTAAAAAAACTATATAGAAAAGCTCTGGTGCAAGTAGGGCTGTGGGCTGTGGGCAGATGGCTCCATAAGAGTATAATTAGATGAACAGTTGAATTTGGAAGCATTTTTCTTCGACAGGCGTGTCCCATCGTACGATCTTCGTCTTCATCGTCAGTTTCCAACAGGTGGTTGGAAGAAAAACATTAATGTAATTAATTACTAACTTCAACATAAGAACGACATTCTAGGTCAATGGCAAGTACCCTATAGGTTTTGATTTACCTGCGTAATGTTCAAATTTGTTAAAATCCAAGGCTTAATGGCCGTATCTTTTGATTGCGCAGATTAACAAGCTTGTTTGTACAGCTCCAAAGGACCGCTGACATAAGTTTTTTGTTGTTAATTTCAACTTGATGCCTCCACGGGATCCTGAGGAAAAGGATCTTGACAGACACACAGACGGATATAACAACAAATTAACGACTTTCAGAATTTTTCCTTTACTTGTGCTATGAGAGCTTGCTTCTTACCAAATTATATGATTCTAGGTCAATGGGAAGTGCCCTTTAGATACCCGAAATAAGTAATAATTTTCAATCAATGCAATTTTATCCTTTCTGTTCGAACTAAATAATCATTGACCTGAACTACTGCATTTCGCATTCATTGCTAGCTAAACTAAGTAACTTTGACAAGCATACTTTACACGCCTTTTTGGTGCTAAAACTCCAACGAAATGTCAACCTTATCTAACCAGGATACAGTCTACAATTCTCTATGTTTTAATTATGGAAGAGTGTTGTCATTTTATTGAATGTTAAACAAAACTGAACACTAAGTCTTAACAATACAGCCGATTTTTGTAGATTTAATATTTTTATAAAGATGTGTAATTGTGACGTCAACTGGCGCCGGCAGATGGCGTTAGTCTACTGAACGTGCGTCACAGTTGGCTACTGATTGATTGCTTGATGCGCTTTGCCTTCTCCTCGGATGCCATTAGAATTACTTGTTCAATTGAGAGTGGTTGCTTAATAAACTTTAAACAGCTCCTTTCGTTTTTATGTTTAATCTGTAGATCACTCTTAAGAACCAAAACATCGAACCTAAACACATAAAATCTTAACGTCAACCATCTTAATGCATTTTGAATTTATTGCTGTAATTAATGAAAGTTTTCAAATTCAAATTCAAATTCAAATTCAAAATAATTTATTCAATTAAGACACTAAGTGACATTTATGAACGTTAAATTGAAGCTAGAGTTAAAATCATAGATCGGCACAAACAGACGCCACAGCATATACTGGATTGTCAAGGTAAATTAGGTGAAAAACACCAAAATCTTTTAGTAAAAATTACGTTTTCGTCCATATGTTTTATTTGTGTTGCGTTGTACGGTCAGAAAATTCTGAATATATTTCTTAGGGGCCATCCAGAAATTACGTCACAGGAATTTTATGATTGTTGAACCCCCCCCTATTTATGGAGACCCCCCCCCCCTCCGTGGTGTGACGTCACATATTTTGTAATTTTACACCCAAAACTGAAAAGAGCAGTTCTAAAATTATTTTTTTTTAGTAAAAGTGTAGCTTAACGTATGTAGTCTTTCTTTTACAAGTAATGTTTTGTGTTAAGATTTTGATATGTGACGTCACGAAGCTTATGACCCCTTGTCACACAATGTCACACTTCGTTGACCCCTCCCCCATTGACGTGTGACGTAATTTATGGATGGCCCCTTACGGTAATCATTAGTCACTGCCTCACTGCGTGTGCAGTTCAAATCAAATACAGAAGTGTGGTCAAATTTTAGGAGCATCATGTATAGCCAATGGTTTCCGCTGCGGTTTCCCCTGCGTAAGTCCCGAGGCCGCATGCCGTGAGAATTTCGGGATAAAAAGTAGGCTATGTGTTAATCCAGGTGTCCAGCTATCTACATAACAAGTTTCATCGCAATCGGTTTAGAAGTTTTTGTGTGAAAGAGTAACAAACATCCATTAATCCTCACAAACTCACGTTTAGAATATTAGTAGGATTGAAATAAATAAATATAAAATCATCTGAATCACTGGCAGAACTAATAAATTTGCTTACTGCATAAAACTTTAAAGTTTATTACTTAGGTAACCTTAGTTGTTGCTTAAAACAAGTTTTAACTTAATAGTTCCGCGGCTGGAAAGACTGGATATGAACTATTGACCTTTCGACCGCATTTCATAACGGTTAATAACCGTATGAAATCTATAGGACCAGGGGATATAGATGAATAATACTGCTTTGGTGTTGTGACAATTTATGATACCGCGATTATAGCCAGCGCCATCTAGTGAAAAAAGTTAAACTACTTTAAACTACCAATCTTGCGTCCCGCTTTGAAAATTTACGCGTATGTATGATTATAACAAGATATGTTCAAATAGCTGGATAAGGTCAGTTAGCCTGATTATTTTCATCGTATTTCAGTATAGGCAGAAGTGTATTACGCATCCTGTACTAACATAATTAGCCACATCTTAAATCCGTTTACCGGTTTTTTTGGAACGAAGTCCTTATCGCACATTATACTTAGCGGTCGGCGGAGAGAGCCAGACGGAAAAAAAGTGTAAGCGCAACGAAAATGCTGACCGCGAGTTGATTTATTTTATTTACGCCATCTGTGGATTCTACACGATACTAATGTAATTTGATGTTGGGCAACTTTCACAGATGGCGGAATTTTATTTTAGAGTTTTTACCATATTTACCATATTTTAATATAATTTAATTAATCCTCCATCATCATCGAAACAACCATCCAATATTTAGTAGCGAAAGGAACTTGTTCCCACCGGGAGTTCCCACTTCCCGCGTTTTTTAGGTTTTTTTTTTATCTAGATAATCTGTAGATTATGTCATGTTTGTGATACCGCAAATCTAAATGTACTCATAAAGTTTTTCATTTAGAAATTCAAAATATAACTCAAAATAAAAAATAATTAAAAATAAAAATTCAAAGCCAAGACCTTTTACTTTTGAATATAAAAGGAAATTATAGTAATTAACTTTCAGTGTAATGGTCCATTACATTTAAAAACACTTTTAACATAATTTCCTAACATAATAACAATTAACACTTTCATAACAATTATATTAAGACACAATTTTAATAACAATTAGTTCGCAGAGAAAGTCCTACGACATAAAAAACATTTTAAAGATGCTACTTGTCAACTAACTTTTTTACATTTTTATATCTACACTCAAAAAGCAGAAGTTAAAGGAAAGTGAACCTAATTGCCGCAAGAAAAAGATTGATACTCTAAGATAGTTGTAGTAAGAACAGGTTGCAATTGACAGGTAGTTTGGTTGAGAGGTTGTGAGAAAGGTGCTTGTGACGCAACTGCAGGTGGCGGCGTATTTCATGAGTGAGGGGCGACTGCGAAGGTCGTCAGTCAAGTGTGACAGTCAATCAAGTATTTTAATTTTAATTGGAGCAAGGATGAGGCCGTGTGGAATAGTGTACTTACAGAATAACGGTTTTCAAATGTTTTTAACTTAAAAGCGGTTTAGGAAATTTTATCTAAGATCAAAATCTTTTTATTGTAATAATATAATCACATAAATAAACTATATAGAATTGTAGCATAATAATATTATAGATATGAAAATGCACGGGGTATGATGGCTATAAGTGTACTTATTCGTTTTTATAAAATATTGTCGTATAAAAGCAGTTAGTAAATTGTGTTTTTCTTTAGAAATACACATATATTTCAAATATACCTAAAATCATTTTACTTACTGTTTATTGTACATAGAAAAGCAGTCAGACAGAATATCAATAAGGGACCTTTCTTAAATTAGCAACAGATTTCGCGTTTTGAAGAATTAACTTGGAAAATTCACGTGTTTATGACTAAATAAATATATTCCGCAATAACACCGTTCCGCTTCGCTTATAAACTCATTCCAAATATCGAATACTATCACGTCCAGTTATGTGAGATTATGAAGACTTACAATATATAATAAAGTTTTCTCTTTGGCAACACGTGAGTGACGTGAGTGGTCATATTGTCTGCTATTGAATGACCTCAGTTACATACTATCACAGATAAGATAATAGGTACTATTTTACGTCTGTTAATAGCTTTCTTTTGTATTTGGTAAGCGTTTGAGGGTTTCTGACTAGAGTTAGACCTTAAGCGGGCAAAAAAATAAAATTGTCTGCCCGTATGGGAACAATATTGTGGGGTAGGACTGCAAAAATAATGATCACATGTTTTGCTTTTGCTTCTTGGACCTGATCTGATAATTGAGCCAGGAGGTGGATAGTGAAACCCTTTAGTGGCTACTAGAAAACGGCGTGAGTTTATGCCTTTATGCCTATGATTCGTTTTGACTATTCTAACAGATTGCGCTTATAAAGTCTGTTCAAGGAGTGCTGGCGAAGTGGTTTAAGCAGTGACGTCCAGTGCCCTAATAATAGGGTGGCAGTGCGAGCAAAGTTCATTGCCCCCGGCTCGAAGGCCTTGACTAATTACAAAATGTATTAATGAATTAGCCACGAGCCTCAGATGGTATAGTTACGCCACTTGTGATGTCTCCAGCCGACGCGACGCGGCGACAGTTTTTTTTCAATCACCGGTCTTGCACTTATGACTTTTTGAAGTTAGTTATATTAGGCACAAATCGAAATAAAGTATTGGTGCCTTAGTGTTGAAAACATGAATATCTGAAACAATCGCATCCACAATGTTTGCTCTCAATTGGCTCCCGATGCGATGCGATGCGAATCAAACCACTAACCCCGTCAATTTTTTTTGTGCAATGAAAACTATTTCAATTTACAATTCAACCGTCCACCATGCTACTCCGAGAAGTCCCCCTGGTGGAACTTCTGTAGCGAGGGGTGCCACGGCAGATGATGTAACTTAGGTTTAAAGATCTTTTTTTTGAGTCCACTTAATGAGCATTACAGAATATATTAAGTTAAAAATCAAACGACAATAGTGCAATTATCTATTGCGTCTTCCGAAGTGAATGACATTTTGCACGAATTTTGCAGCAGTAGTTTAATGTGAAAATAGACATATCTGTCGCGTAACTTCAAACGTGGTTAAATCAATTTCATGTCATTGTGAGATATAGGTAAAAAATCAATTCTTATCAAGATTTAGACTTTCATGGGAAAAATTAAACTTTATTTGAGGAAATAGATAGTAAATAATTGAATTCTGCAATCAAAATATAGATGCAAATCCCAGAAAACAAAAAAAATGCGTATTTACTTTGGAGTTACCCTTGTTTGTTAAAACAGAGTGGGATTTAGCCATTATTGAAAAAACAAGGCGAGGAGTTAACTATGTATGATAAAATTTAATCGGATTTACCTAGGTTTGGAAAAAAATTATCTTTGTTACATTTTAAGCACAGGGATGTCAAAAGAGCGCTTTAAGTTGCATATCGAATTTCATTACTAATATTATATTTGCGAACGTGTGTCTGTCTATTTATGTGTTCAAATCTAAAACACTGGACAAATTTTGATGAAATTTGGCAAAAAGAAGGAATGTATACATGTCGCTACGACAATAAATATATTTAACTCTATGGCTCGGCATAGGTTTTGGTCGAACACAATGCTTACGCGCAACATTTCATATCGCAGATCGAGACCTGCATCCAACACGGATTGCGGAAAGCTAGTAAATAATACACAAGTAGTACAAAATCAAATTATTTTATATTTAAGCCAGCTCATACAGATTCTTCCAAATTTTCAATGTTGAGCACTTTTTTGTAATACTGTAATTCTTCCAATAATGGCCTTTTTACACCAAAGTGATTTTCACGCATTTTGCGGACATCAACCAACTTCTTGTACTGGAACTAGGGAGTTCACCTGAATTGATTGAAATATAATAAAATCTGCTAACATAATTACCATAAAATATTATTTTACTTCATCATAATGTAGATAAATAGATCACCCACAGTTGTAATATTTTGGTAAATAATTAAAATAATCATTGTGAACATACAACCCTACGGTATTCGTCATGTCATAATCCGAATCAACGTAGAACATAGGTGTCCTGTACTTACAGTTTTTTTGCTCTTTCCTGCCTCTTCTCTACTGTTTTTATATTAGGTCACTTCCTGGCTTTAGTTGGGGACACAATTTTTATAAAGTTATCCATTAAATTCACTGTAAATCTAATTAAACACGGAAAAACCGGGAGATGCGATGAGAAACTTTTAACGTGTCTAAGTCAATTGACGGCCATGTTGCATAAATGGAGCTTGCCCATTGGTTCAAATGGATTTGCCTTCTTTAGGTAAAACGGTCTTTGTTTGATATAATTTGTAGATTTTATTTGCATTTTTCTTAAAATTTTAAGGGATTTAGCTTTATTTATTAAGATAGGTAAAAATAAATATTTTTCAGCAATCTCGGCGTATCAAAAAGTCAAATGTTTTATTTTATGGATTTACCCACATTTGATGTTACGCGACACAATATGAATACTGCAGCACAGATAACATAACTATACTAGTAACTGTAGATACGTGGGGGTATGAGTGTGAAAAATATTTTACGGCCTATACACACCTCATACCTACCAATTATTCAAAAAAAAACATTAAAATCGTCGACGTTGTTGTGGTCGGTGTTTGTGGTCGGTGTTTGTGGTCGGTGTTTGTGGTCGAGTTCGACCGTGACCCAAGATTTTTATATATTAGATACCAGTTTTAAAAATATAATATTTTTGTTTAAAGAAAAAAATAACAAGGCATTGTTTTGGATTTTCACTATGGAGGATACACATAACCCAACACAACGAGCGTGTGAAGAGAGCCGCGATTATGCTTGGCCTTTTTTATTTTAAATACATCGACCTACTTTCGGAGGATGTTAGTTACTCTTAAGTGTCACACGTATATAATTAATTAAAACCTTGATTCCTTCAACTTAGCGTACCATAGGAGGCCGTGTATCCAATCCGGTTCTTGACCCGACCGGGCATTGCTCAACAGTTGAATTTAGCTAATACAAAACTGGTCTGGATGTGGAAATATATATATTATATGAATTAGAATTGTAAGTGACTTTATTTCAAAATCAAACCGATTATACAAAGACCTTCGCTACCAGATAATTTACCCATGACGTTAATCTATGTGGTGATAGGCGAGTGATGTAAGTCCAGACTGTGATGAGCATATTATAAGTTACTTTAAATGTAAAACGAAACTTTACGAAAAAAAAAACAAAATGGTGACGGGTTGACTCATGAGTCATGATCACCATCGGTGCAATTTGATCGAAAAGTCGACCAATTGTCTGCTGGGGTTTTCGGGAAAGTAGGGCGATACTCCGCAAAAGCGATTCGATACAGCCACTATCATACTAATATTATAAACGTGAAAGGGTGAATCTTGAAATTTGGCGTAATTAGTTGGTTCCCTTGGCGATTTTTTTTTGTTGGATTGCCTTCAAATTATTATATAATATAAGTTTTACCTTCATTATAAACACACTTATGGAATAGGCATCATTTTTGTTCGACTCATTCCAAAGATTTATCAGTTCAAATTTTTGTTTGCCAGGGGAATCAAAATGTGGTGGCAAGGGAATCAAAATTCAAATATTGTTGATGGAAAATATTGTTTATTTAAAAATTGGTATAATAGTATCTTATTTATATAAAATAAATTTAATCAGTCTTTTGGTGGTGTTTGTCCGGATTGTCTTCGATCGTGTTATCCGAATAAATAACATGTTCTTTAAATTCTTCAATATTTTTAAGTTTATTTTTTTTGATTGTGATGATTTGAACTTTTTCTTTTTTCTTATAATTTTCTGTTGCCGTGAACTCATTTCACTTATTGGTACGATCTCTTCTATCTTGTTCTTCGAATATTTTTGCCTTTCTTTTTCTTTCAGTTGGGCGTGAAGTTCAGGATCTCTCTTTATTTTTTCTAATCCACGATGCTCAGCAAGTCGTTTTTTTTCTATTCTCTCTTGTCTGGTTTTTGAGGCATTGTTATAATCTAAAAACCGCATATAGCAAGTATTTTAAATTAAGGTAAAATCAAAACCGTAAAACTAGTTACCTCTACACATCATTTTCTCAGATTCCAGATGTTTTAATTGCTAAGTATGATAGGATATTAATGTATTATGCAAAAAGTATTTTATTTTTAGGAAAAAGTTCAATTAAACACAAAAAATATAACTGTCTTGCAAGGTAATTATAGAAAACATTGATTACCCTGGCGTAAATACCAAGAGAATCAAAAAAAGTAGGTTTTTTATGGAATAAGTTAAAAGTAATAAGTTCTTAATAATAATAATTCAAATAATAAAGAGGTTTAATTAAGGTGTTTCCGTTTATAATAGATAACAAATCCTAGAAAATTTTATTATATTTTTTATAAGATCAGGGTAATCAACGACCTAGTGAAACAAAACCAGAGGATTCAAATACATACCTTCGTAAATTTGTCCACGAGTAACGTGAGGCACAACCTACCATTACGTTGGTTAAAGAGCGATGAAGTTGACCCACATGTTTCAAACAATCCACTAAGGATCTACGCGTAATTTAGTGACGCGCCAGTGGAATCATTGTAAAGCTCCGGACAAAACTTAAATTCTAATTCTACGGACAATTATGGTATAAAATACATACTGTTTATTTTTTTTATCAAACATGAACTAATGTCCAGGCTGATAAAGTACATCAATTATTCATTTGGAAGTTACAAGTTGGTTATTTGTTGATGAATACTTTACAAAATGTAAATAGGACGCACCAGGGGTATCAAGTTTTACGAGTATTTTTTTTATTACTATTTATACCTAGTATAGAAATATTTACTATCAGGCCCCTACTAGACCTCATACTGACATAATATAAAAAAAATATTTTGGCCCATAATATTAATAATAATCGTTCATTGAGCTATTCAAGATTCACCCGAAAGTATGTGAGGATGTATGGATGTTTGTTGCTTTTTCTAATCTACAAAATCTACAAAAATCTACAAAACCGATTGCGATGAAACTTAGTATGCAGTTAGCTGGATATCTGAATTAATACATAGGCTACTTTTTATCTCGATATTCCCACGGCATCGCGGGGCGCAGATAGTCTTTAATAAAACGATACGATAAAGCCTTTAGCAGGAGTATCGCATCAAGATAGTATTGAATACTTAGTGATATTAGGTCTATAAAATATTAACAATTTTGATTCTGACGTTCTTTAAATCCTCAGCATGTACCTATAGATACGTTATAATACATTATGATACGATATATGAACGACGACGTCTATCGTTATCGTCATCTGATAATTTGCATTACGCAAGCGAAAAAATTTCAACGAAAACGTGAAATATCTTTAGTTATTTCAGCCACAAATGCACGCTTAAATCGCTAATATTTTGCCTCCATATTTACTACTAGCAGCGCCCCGCGGTTTCAACAGCGTAAGTCCCGATCCCGTGGGAATATCGGGATAAAAAGTAGCCTATATGTTAATCCAGGTCTCCAGCTATCGGTTCAGTAGTTTTGACGTGAAAGAGTAATAAACATTCATCCATCCATCCATCCATCCATCCATCCATCCATCCATCCAACCAAACTTTCACATTTATAATATTAGTGGGATAGTGGGATTAAGTTTGCAAAGCAATTTTAGCACTGTAGCCAAACCCTTCTTCTTCTGTGACCATGACAAAAAGCCAAAGATTTTGTACAGGTATATCTCATGGCTGATGTTTTCTCAGATATGTTTACTTTTGGTAAAAAAAAATTTTTGAATAATATTTTATTCTTTGAATGTAATATGTATAATGCACACAGCAAGTCTTTTTTTTTTTATTTTCTGTGAAGATTTTCACAAAAGAAATTAATAAATCCGTCCAAAACTATAACAGAATTAAATTAGCTAACCCTCAGCGGCCATAACGCTTTCTTCTTGAAATGGGCAACAGTTTGGAGCCTCTGCTCCATTGATCACAACAAGATGGCCGTACCAAACAGAACGGATCCGTCACCTTCGAATGACCGTTAAATTTAAAACAATGGCAGTGAGAGTTAGTTAATTTCACCGGCTGTGATGATATTTTCATGGAATTAGAAATTTCTTGGTACTTATATATTATATTTATGATTGCTTTATTTACTTTTGAACCTATTTTATGTTTCGCTTATTCAACCATAAAATTAATTGTTTAACAGACTTAAAATATAATAGGAAGTTTTCAATTCGTCTGAATATTGTTTTGTTTTTGTGTACCTACATTACACGATGTCTTCGCCATTTGTGAACCAATTTTAATATTTCTCATTGTTTTATGGAAATGGAAATTTAAATGGGACCAACCTTGAGTACGACACTCAAGGTTGGTCCCATTTAAATATCAAGAAAATATTCAAATTTTAGGTGATAATTTTATGATAAATTGTGTGTGGAACAATAAGAGAAGAACAATTTATCATGAGTTAGGCGCATTGAACTCGGGGATACTTTCTCACGTTGATTAGTAGACCTACCTATTAACCAACTTATGCATATCGGATATGTAAGTGAATAGGAGCTTACCTAATCACGGTTATATTTTTAGGTTACGATACTTTTTGTTTACCCGAAGGAGGCTATGCTTCCATGTTTTGCCGTGAGCAATAGTTCAGGTCTCGCAGGAGGGCGTTTAATAATCTCCAGCCGCCCTTGGAAGCGGCCTGCGGGCGAAGAACTTTTGAAAGAAAGAACCATTTATTGCCTCACAATACAATACAAATCTAGGAACACAGTTACACACAAATACGTTGCCTGTGATGGGAAACCGCTTTATCAATATGAAATTGGATAGTTTAACATTGTCTAAATAATAAAATTTCTTTTAAATCATCAGGACCAATTGACAAAAATAGCGCTCACTAAAGTGTAAATAAACACAAAGAGAGAGTATTACTAACAATGCAAAAATTAACAACCAATCGCAAAACGAATCCTTTCGTAATCAGTAAAAGTATGCACATCAAATTTAAAAATCAACAAACCAAAACTTTTATGGCAATAAACCGAATTAAACCACTACTCCTTAACACCATATTGCTCAAAATACAACCTTACTGTCTAAGTTTTAAAGACCTAAATTCCTTTTCGTTTTACATTATATCTGCATCTCTAGGGCTGTCAGTGGTTACAAACGAGTTTTGACATATTTTAAACGATTCACGTAACGATATTACGTCGTGTCGTTTCGATCGAGGAAATAAGACTTTCTTTACTCGTTAAATTTTGTCGTAAATAGTTTAACACTTGTTCCAAAGAAGTACAAGAAAAATATACCGCGTACAACAAACTTTAAAGATGCATTCATAAACTGTTTCTGACTTAAATAAATCAAATGTAATATCCTTTTTTTTCTAATACTAATGTTGTTTTTACAAATGTACCTACACCCAATAATATAAAAAAAATGAAATCTTTTACGAGTCCTTCCGGCCATTTTATCCAACTTATTTGTTTTTTTAAGTAAAAGGAATTGATACACAGATTTTTCATCAAGCATTGAAAATCACCTAGCTTTCACCCTTCCCAACTATTATTGCCTTACATCAAGCAAATGTTTTTAAAAGCAGCTCAAAACCACCTTACACTTGTTAGACAGAATACGTGTACGAGGGCAATATACTTATTATTATAGTTGCATTTTCTAACACATTTTTAAGGGAATTATTCGTAGTGATTCGACTGGTTAACCGGAAGGTTAACTGGACCGGACTGGTTTGGAAGAAATATTCTACCTTTAGCAATTGATCTGTCACAAATATGAGTATTTGTAAATTTATTGTAGTAGGTACGGTTTTGGGATTTAAGTAGTGACAAACTAATGCAAATAAATTTTTTCGATAAAGTATGGTATTGTATCTAATGTATTTTTAAGGGCCCTTTGAATTTTTAGTTTTAATACGTTTCAAAATACATTATTTTCTGTTATGTCATGGTTACTGCTGTTACAAGTATAAAAGTTTTTTACAACACTTGTAAGGAGCTTATAAAACTAACACCTCTCTGAAAGTAATTTATAAGACTATGGCGTCTCCATATTGATTAATTTTAGGATTCTTTCAACTAACTAAGTAAACCCATAGCCGAAACTTTTTTTTTTTTTTCAAAAAAGAGTTTTCAGAGTAGTACTTTTGAAAATTGGTAAACCGACGATATTAATATTATTAAGCAAAATTTATATGATATTTCAGGGAGCTTTGTAAATATTTGCATAACTGATAAATCAATCCTTGGGTAGGCGTGTACAATGTTTATCTTCATCATCACTTTCCATCAGGTCAGTTGGAAGACGAATGCCTATTCCATTAAACAATAAAAAAAAACCTTTTACCAATAATGACCAGTCCACATTTCAATAATGCACAATTTGTCATCATTCGCTTTAAGTATTGAACTTGCACCCAACGGTAAAATATGAGGAGTGGCGTTTTGTGTTAATAATATTTTATAACTCATTTAGAGCTATAGCTCTCTCTCTCTCGCTCTAGGTGGAAAATTAAATTTTACAGCCCAATTTCTGATTTCGGTACAGCTATCATCTTTTTTTCTTCATGATCAACACACTTATCAATGTCATTGCACAATACACTCTCATCAATGTCATAATTCTCTTCCTAGCTGTGTACTTGTTTAAAACTTTCCATATTTTCATTTATTAGGGAACCACTAAGGCGTTCGTCATTATTTATTTCTACCGTAGAAAAGACTGATGTACTTGCACAGTACTTGATGTACTCGCTTTTGTCATAACCTAATATTATTGTCCACCTGTCTTTTATAACCACTACTTCGCTTAAACCTTTTCCAGTCATCCTCATTTTCTTTTATTTTTTTAGTTTACAAAACGACTTCTATTCTGCAAGTAATTTACGTACATAACATAATAATAAAGTGGTTTTAAGGGTATATTCTTATTGCGACTACATAATTGATTACTTCTGCTCTCTTAAAAACCATCTAAAACCTCTTGTTTTGATACACCACTTGATAAGTTTGGATTTTATTTATGTTTTTGTTTTATATAGTATAGGGGGCAAACGAGCAGACGGGTCACCTGATGGTAAATGACTACCGCCGCCCATGGGCACACAGACTCAAGAGTCACAAGCGCGTTGCCAGCCCTCGAGGTGGGAATAGGGGAAGGGTGGAAGAGGAGGAGAGGGGGATGGAACAATGAAATCATTGCTTCACTGCGCTAATTTCTAAGTATATTTCGTTAAAACTATATCAAAATTATCAATTTTAAGAACTGAACTACAATCGCAAAATAAGGTTTGATAACTTAGACACTGAAAGATTGACTTGTGCCGCGTTCAAATAATCAAGAAACGATTCGTTTTTTATCTTACGGACGGTAAAATTCTTGTTGAAAATTCAGCGAAAATTTACCGTCTGTAAGCAAAACGAATCGTTTCTTGTTTATAGGATCGCGGCCTAAAGGCCTAAAGGCAAAGATCTCACGTTTTCACCGGCAATAAATGTTTGACTCCACTAGACCCTTATTGCTAGCCTTAAGGGCATCCAATCCAACTTATGTAATCACAATTCCAATTTAGAACTAGACAAATTACGCGTCAATTAAAGCTTTTAAACCAAAACTATATCGTTCTCAAATCGACACAAATTTCAGTTACCTTTTCATGTTTAATTTACAATTTATATAAACCAGTAAATTTTAATTACATTGTCGGCTCGAGGTCTCAGTCATGGTGTGAAAGTATGTGTAAAAGTTGTTTTATTCGCTTCCTAAACCGGTTTTCTATCTCTCTTCCTTAAGATACAGCCGTACTTGCTGTCTCTATCGCACAGTGCAAAGCCGCAAATACCGTTGCGAGTAGTGTTGCGAATCAAGTATGTATCGATTAATTTAATCGTTTCGTGCAATCGAACCAGATATTTATTACTTCAAACTTTTGTTGAACCTATTAAGTTATTATTAAGTATACTGCAATGGTTGGAAGTCATCACGAAGCAATATTACTTTTACATTGATGATAGATAAAAAAAGTACATAACATGTACATGCGTATAGCGTGCCTTATTATAATGTGTAATGTTCTATAAAACGCTGTGGAAAATGAAATTTATCACAGCATATTTTATTATAATAATATGATACCCTTATAAAACTGGAAGCAAACTGTCAGATGCGGCTTAAAATTCAACTTAACAGTCTGCATGACAGTGATGTACGCGTGTATAAGGTGTCCCTTATGGCCATTATGACATCTGTGTTATATATACATTCGTATATATTATAGGACTCGATTTTGTAAGCTTTTTGTTTTACATTGTTGCCACACATAAAAGGATCGTCCGAACCCCGTCCATAACTGACGATCCGTGACTATACATGATAGAACGATACGCCGGATATTTGTCTGAGGTTAATGTCTTGTAATAAAACAAGCCCAAGCCCTCACGGCAAAAATAAACATTTCCATTCCTATTTAACTTCTTTTATTAGGGGGGGGAGGGGTAGGAAAGTTCAGAAATCTCAAATGGAAATGTAACCTACAACGGATTTAGCAATGGTTTTAGGGCATTTAAGCTGGACTTTTATAGAAACAGGCTATATTGTAACTGTATATAATTAAATAATTGGTTTAGTTACGTTCGATTATCGAATTACAACATATCGAATAACGTTACTAACCTATTACAAAAATACCATCACTAATAAATAACATGGAACATGTTTTTGCGGTATTATCACGATTACTGTAACACTTCTGTTGGCATGTATTTCTAATAAGCTTGCGGTTTTTTTGAGGTCATAGACAAACCAGCTGTTATGAAATATCTGATTCTATCGCTGAATCGAGGCGAGTTTGTTTACTTAAACATTTATATCGGTTCTATTGACTATGCTTTTAAATATGAATAATATGCTTAGAGGTTCGTTTCGATCACGTAATAATGGTCGAGTCGGATATTTTTATTAAATATCCCCAAATACATAATAAAACGAGTTTCTGCTTACTATTATTACCATAGCATAAGATAATCATCTTAAAAATGTTTTTTTTTATATAAAGAATACTAGTAACGTCACGTGGGTCACACATTACTAGTATTCTTGTTAACCCCTCCAGCTAAGTGGTGGTGCGAACCCGCAACCACATGATCGCGAGTCCAACGCCTTAGCCATTACGCTACCGCCGCTTCTTTTTTGAATTATACTTTAATACTTACTATTATACAAAGATTTTGTTTAAGAATCACACACGGTGTTGTCTGTAACAAGGTTTTCTCTCATTCTAATTCGAATTATTCTAATATCATCTGTACCAACAACCTATAAACTAATATTTATTTATACAACTCAATTACAAGCTAGGTGCTGATAAATATTATGATAAATAGTAATCTATGGTATACAATATACATATAATCGCTATAAACACTCATTTTTAACCCCCGACGCAAAAAGGAGGGGTGTTATAAATTTAACGTGTGTATCTTTGTATCTATGTGTCTGTCTGTGGCATCATAGTTCCTAAACGAACGTACTACACGGCACAACGCGGCCACTGATGTACCTGTACCTGCTTACCGAAGGGAAAAACCTTGTCATTTCATGAATATGTAAGTAGGTACATACAGGGTGCTAGTGAAACGCTCCCGAAAACAATGACAGACGATAGTACTAATGGCACTTTTGATGATGGGTCAGAAAAAAAAATCGATCCCGATGAAAAACATTTTTTTTGTTACATTTTTCTAGCTCCATCATGTTAGTACAGCTAAATGAAACGTTTTAAAAAAATATCAAAAACAGCTGACGCTCGGGTTAACGGACGCGCGGGCGCCGAGTTCGGCGTTTTGCGCCCGCGAGTCCTAACATGATGGAGCGTGAAAAAGGGTAATAAAAAACTGTAAAAAGAAAAAAAAATGTTTTTCATCGGGATCGATTTTTTTTCTGACCTATCATCATATGTATCATTAGTACTATCGTCTGTCTTTCGTTTTCGGGAGCGTTTCACTAACACCCGGTATAGAGTAATATTGAAATCAATGAATCTTAAGTGGCGCGACGTTAGTTCATTCGACTGCGGCGTCGACGGTCGCCGGTTCGATTCCCGCTCACTGCAAACATTTGTATGTATATTTGCATAAACTTCTAAACATTGAGTTCTGTCTGCTCCTTATTAATTAATGTCACCAACCTGCTAATGTGACGTTTTAAGTTCGTCATTTCGTTTAAGTTTTCACTTCTGTCGGCAGTGACTGCCTATTTTTAGTGAACGCACGTCAGTATGACCTCAATCCGCCTGATGATAAGCTAGATTGAGGTCCAAAGATTGAAAACCACGCTTATATAGATACGGATGATACTAAAACGGTGGTCCTGAGTTTGACGATCTCGAGAGACATCTTTTCACGCCCCGCTTAATGGATCCGGGGTTATATGTCGAAGGTAACACGTGTGATGGTAATTAATTCCAAATTTTAATGGTGGGGCAAAGATAGGAGATGCTGAACCGTTTGGTTCCTGTTGGGATTGTTTGATCTGTAAGGGGGTAACACCTTAGCCCGCCACTTGTTGTTCCGGATAGGAAAGGAGAGGGTGGGATCAATTGGAAGAGTTCTTCGGAAGACTCGCCCATGGTAAAGGCGGTAGAATACTACCAAAGAGGCTACGTTTCTACGCAACTGCAGGGATTCAAGGGTGTTGGTGGCCTCAGGACTCCCAATAATGCAGCATGTCGCTGCAAACTGTCTAGAGCCTCGAGTAGGTACTGTGCAAAACTATCCCAGTGAGAACAGTATTCTATGCAGGGACGGGACACAGACGTGTCTTTTACAAAGACATCGCTGCTCAGGCGTGAAAAGTCCCAGGATACCGAGTTTCCGTGATACGACTTTTATGACGCACTTTAAATCGTGGGAGAGCCATGCTCCAACCGGCATTGGAGGACGGCCTCACAGAAAACCGGAAGTGAAGCAATGCTTCGTTATATTTCGCCGAGCTAGTGGGATTACCGGAGGCCCTAACCCTTCTCCGCCCTCCCCTCTCCCCTTCTTCCATCCCTTCCCCTATTCCCACCTTAAAGGCCGGTAACGCACATGTAACTCGAGTTGCAGGTGCCCATGGGCGGCGGTAGTCACTTACCACCGGGTAACCCGTCTGCTCGTTTGCCCCCTATCACATAAAAAAACTTGATTTAGTTTTTTATAGTTAAGTTTACAGCGGACATCCACTCCGAGTATATCGAGATTATTCTGCAGTGGTGTATCCCGAAGAGTAGTTAACAAAATCCTAAAGAAATAGGTCTCCACAAGCTTTTTCCATTTATTGAATGACCTTGATAGACTGTCTCTGTGGCTACCGGACAAGGATGTAATTATGCCAGTGAATGTTGAATTTAATAAGAAATAGAAGCTGACCTTAGACTATTTTATAAAACTATAGACTGGCCATAAATATAATTATGCGTTGTACACCAGGTTCGCTGTAGAATCAATAATACCCGAATGGTTAAATTACGACAAAGGCTTGTAGGTAATTGCTTGTATAAGTATGTAATGATAACAAATATTTATTAAGAAAATATACACGATTAACCGTATTTCGGTTTAATTATATTCATAAATATTTTAATTAAAATGATTATAGTCACTAATTATACGCCCCTTCTACCCAGCTCCTGACCTTGGTCAGGGCAGAGTGAGATTATCTTTCAGCACCCTTTTTTTTCATTTTACGTAAATTGTATTTCAGCTTCATAATTTTTGTTTGTTCTCCCCGCATTAGGAATATTGCAAGCCCTCCGGGAAATTTAAACAAAGAACACCCAGACTCGGAACAACTATTTGCAGCTCACATAAATTTTTATACCGTGTGGGATTTAAACCGAACTCGAGTGTTAATAAAAGAGAATTTGAAATTTTCAACTTTAACTTATGTATTCTGTACTTTAACTACAAATATCAACACTTATTGTAGGTATTTAAATTAAATTAAGTAGTTCTAATTTAAACTCTGCTTCATTAACATTAACAAGTCATCATCATCATCATATCCTCAGCCTTTCATTATCCATTGCTGGACATAAGCCTCTCCTAATGTACGCCACTGAGCTCGATCGTCATTGTTCTTTAAAAAGGAGATAAAAATTAAGAAGTTCCTACTATCATTGGTGTTCACTTCAATCAGCTCCTGCTTCATTACCATTAAGAAAGTTGCTACCGTTACTCTTGTTCATTTCAATCAATCGATAAATAACATAATTTGTTAAGGTATTGTAATAACTAATTAAAGGCCAGCGGCGCACCTCAGTGCTTCTCAAAAGTTGATATCATAATTTAATGCTCTACTGCTAGAAATAGTTTTTTCGTATTTGCGATCTGGCTTACGTAGTAAATACTTAGTAATCTGTGCTTTAAGTCAGCAAGTAATGCAAGCATGCAGCAAATAAAAGGCAATGTGTCCATCCACGTTACAAGTAATTTATAAAAAAAGTACAATGACCTGAATGCGTCTAATCACTTTAAATTGTAATTACCTAGCAATTTTACCCCATTTGAAATTTTTCAAGTAGAGACTTATTTTTAGGACCATCCCACAAATATTATAAATGCGAAAGTTTGGATGGATGGATGTTTGTTTGTTACTCTTTCACGCCAAAACTACTGAACCGATTGCGATGAAACTTGGTATGTAGATAGCTGGAGACGTGGATTAACATATAGGTTACTTTTATCCTGATATTCCTACGGGATCGGTTTATACGGGTGAATATCAGATTTTAAAGAATATAAAAATTTAAATAACTTTAAAAATTAAAAAATACTTATATATTTAATAAGTTTCAGATCTCTTAGGATTTTTTTTATATTTCGTAACTAATTTGGAATTTTGATTATCAAACGTCGTACAATTAGGAATATAGAAATAAATAACAACAAGGAGTATCTGTAATTAAGTGTTCGCGTGTACATATTTATACATTTTGCGCGGAACCCTAATCGTAATCGGTTCAGTAGTTTTGTGAACGAGTAACAAACATCCATACATCTTCACAAACTTTCACGTTTATAATATTAGTAAGATGTTTCTCCGAAGTACACAAAAATATTCACATGTTTTCAATATTTTTCGCCTCGTGCACTGTGTTCGCGCCGGTCACCGGTTACTGTGAGACCTTGACGGTGTTTCCTACACAGCCTAGTTGTTTGGCGCCAGTTACGTACCTTCTCGTACCTGCTAACAAGTGCTTAAGGTTGTTATTATTACTGTAAATTAAATAATTTATGTAATAGATGAATGTAAACAGTTACGAGTAAGGGAGTTAGCAACATGATATTAATACATAAGCAGGTATCAGGAAGTGTGATTTAAATCTTGTAACCAAACGTTTATGGCCGGTAATATGTATATTATAATTCCTTGATTTGGTTACCTGTAATGATTTTTGACAATAATTATCTGTTTAGAGCTTTGTTGTCATGACGTATCTAATATATAAAATTATAAGTATAATCAATGACATATATTTTTGACGCCACCTTGTTATCGAGGCCCCATCTGAAAACCAGGGCTGATTGTCATTCATGTAGCATAAATTATGCTGAGATGGCGGCCATTTTAGACTCGCACAGAAATGCTGTTTCCTTTTTTTTTTTCTTCTCTCTCTCTCTGTTTTAATTTAGTACGTAATTATTATATATTTTAGAAATAGTTTTGTTTATTTTTATATCTGTGCGTGTTCTAAATAAATGCTTTTTTTCTTTCTTTTCAATGAAAGTAGGCTGTACCTGTATGATGAAGTGCAATGGACTTAGCCGGTACTACGGTGTAGATTAGACATAATTTAATGAAACAAAGTCGTATCAAATCACATCTAGTGCCGTGGAAAAGAATGATATAACCTTATATTGAATTAATGATGCACTGTGTTTCCTGTGTGCCGGTGCAAGCGCCCCTCAGTTTTCCTCCGCGCCTCGCCTGCGCGGGACGTCAATGAAACGGCCATTAAAAAACAAACGTCATCTTGTGTATAGTTCATAAATCGAACAATAAAAGTTTTTGCTGATAAGTTTGTATTGTGATTGTTGGCATATTGGAATGTGTTGTTCGTTTTGGAATGTATCGTAAGGATTTGTTCATTTCGTTGTAAGGGTAAGTGTATTTTGCTTTTTGCAAACTTTGTTGATCATGTAATTTATTTATATATTTTAATTAAAACGTATCAACAAAACCTATCACATCTATAAACTTTCTTATTTATTTTATGATCATAGACAATTACTTTCCTACCTAACACATACTATAAGACTTTTAGTAGACCTATTTAACATTTCTGAATAAAGATGTTTTCTCGGTATTCTTTTGTTTGTGTTTTCTATTTGATAATTAGAGGTAGGTACAAAATAATAAGGAATATATTTACTAGATGTGTAATTCGGGACTTAATCGCGATAATATTTAAAAGGTACAATACCTCTTGGTTACCCGACGTTTCGATCGAATTGCACCCATCGTGGTCACGAGTGGACTTAAGTCCCGAATTACACATCTAGTAGGTATCAAAGTCGCGAAAGTTTAATATATTTATAACAGACTGACATTTTCAAAAGGATATAGTAAATAACGGTCTTACTTATTTTTTCCACTTTATCTATAAAAACTAAAAAGACAGATCTATAAAACGATTATCCGGGCCTGCCGACTTGTATGGATGTAAAAATTGGCCCACAAAGAGAACGGATAAGAGACCCCTGCGCGTAGCTGAAACGCGAATGCGGAGATGGATGGGTGGTGTAACATGATGATAAGGATAAGATTGATGTGTAATCGACAAGGTGATAAATATATTAGAGGGAGGAACGGATGAAAAGTTAAGGAGCAATAGGTTATCGTGGTATTTGTAGATAGAGTACAATAGATGAAAAAAATATACTGCGCCCCAAATTCTGGAAAGGGGTGATCTTCGATGCTTCCCTGGTCAATTCATTTTAACTGTTTAATGCGCCCTTGTGTCGTATTACGATCCCTTCGTGTTCTGCATCTTGTGTTTCTTCTACTATACAGTCGTCAATTATCGTATGCTCATTAAAATGACAATCATGAACATTCTTCTAAAGTCGTGAGAAGATGCCGTATTGATAATGATGTTGGCTGCAGTCACGTACTGCAGCTCTTGTCCGTTAGTTTTGTGTATTTCATTGTTTTCATACGCCACTTCTAAAACCTTTCAACATTCCTTACACAAGCGATTGGTATTTCAATATCACTACATATCATAAAACCAAGTCAATCGCCGTGTCTGTCTCTCTGTCTGTCTGTTCAACAATAGATAGAGCGATTAATGCGATTAATGAGGAAGGTTTAGGTATATAATTTGTTAAGGTTTTGTGTAAATTGGTTGAAATATGATGATGATTGTTGAAGATGTCTCTGCTACCCGTGCGAAGCCGGGGCGGGTTGCTAGTTCGTTATAAATGTTGCTGTCTTTAATTAAATGATGATTGAATACTGCTACTATTACTAATTACTTATGTAAATGTGTAATATGGTCCTATTGTTACTTTGTTTGTACAAACAAAATATAATTACAATACATTATGATAGAATAGGCAAGTGATTACCAACTGGTTTCATTTGAGGTTCGTTTTTAAATATTATGAACGTCGCGGTCCGTTCCTACTGTTTTTAACCGACGAAAAAAAAGGAGGTTCTCATTGGACCCTTAGCCCTCATTCCGTTATTTATGATCCGATTTTGATTATTCTTTTTTTGTTAGATAGGGTATACCTCAAGGGTGGTCCCATGTCAAGGAAGTCAGGATCTGATGATGGGATCCTGAAAAAATTGAGAGAAACCCTCGAAAATTGTAGGAACGAATAGTGTTTCTGTTTACTTTTTATTACTTTAGAAATCATCACATCATGTAGCTGAGCTGATGATGAATAAAACCATAAAATAATTACATTTAGTTTATGTAAATAAGCTCAATACTTAAGACTTAAGGTTTATTTATTTTTTTATTTTTAGTTCTTTTCGTCGGTTTAATTTTTTGCGAAAAAGACTTTTATTAAAGATGAGTTACAAGTAGGGTTGCCACCTTTACTATAATATATAGTATCGTACTATATTTTGATCAATTGTACTATATATTATAGAACAACAATATAGTACGAAAAATACTATATTTTTATTGCTAACTCAAGTATCGCCATTTTTACTGTAACTGGGACATACTGGAACTGTTTATAACGCTTTCCCCCCTTTATTACTCAACCGATCATGATGAAATTTTGAATACACGTTGTCAGTGGTTACAGCCAAAAAGGTCATAGGTAGGCCATAGGTAGGTCATAATTGCCCAAGGGATAGAAAATAACTTTTAGACAACCACCCGGTTTGACAAAATGTACAATAACGCGAGAGAAGTCTCGGGTAAAAGGAACGATAAATGTATAAATACAATTTTTTTTCCTGAACTTTTCTAAAAGAACTACATATATATATATATTTTGCAAGTTTACAAAAAACTACTATATTTTTTCCAAAAAAAGGTGGCAACCCTAGTCCTAAGTCATTTTGTTTAAATTCAAATAATACACTTAAATAATAGTTAGTAGGTATATTATAAATAATATTATAATTTCTAATGAAGAACAACCTGAACAATATTTTATTGAACCCTTGAACTATTAAGTTGGTACACCCTACAAACAGCTATACCACACAAAAATTTTATCCAAAGTTCATGACATCAAACTTCCGTGCTTTGTGTTTAAGTACTCAGTAATATGCATAAGTTAATTTATAACAGAAACCTAATAAAAGAAAACTAAGTTATATATTGTACTGTTTACCTAAGGTCCGCACAAAATAGTTCGGTGGTCCGGACCGCGGTCCGCTATTTGATGACCCCTGAAATAGATCGACGATTTTATTAAAGTGGAAGGTATAATAATAATTAAAGTAAGTATTATTTATTCCACAAAAAAAAAACAAATATATATCGCTTCCCAGCAAAAAAAAGTGTCATATCACATGTATGTTTTGACATTTTTATAGCAAATGTTACATTTGGTCACCAGTAAAAACATCGTTATTAGCTCAGTGAAGTAGGGAACAAAGTTCCTTTTTTTCACTGGGAACAAAGTGCCCTTTTTACTGAGCTGTTTTGTTCAATTCACCGGCATAAAAGTCGAGTTTTCTCGAAATAGCTGTTTTTGTATTATGACTTATGAGTCATAAATAGTCATAATATACTTAGAAGGTTATTATTAATAACTTTCTAAGTATATTATGGTACAAAGATTGTACGACTTACTTTTATTTCCTTTAAGCTAGAATAGTGTATCATAATTTAAATTGATCATATTATGCAGAACATCGGAAATCGTCTGACACAATGGGTTTGGTAGAGTACACGTAACCATTATTAGCATAATTGCATACGTGATGTAAAATCATTCATTCGATAAATAAACATAAAAAGAAATGAAAAGTGGCGTGACTATGTCTCATTTTTAAAGTAGGTAAGTACTATTGACAGCAAAAACGGATAATAGGTTTGTTTCCTCATTTCTAATTACCGTAACCCCACCGGTTAACACCTCATCGATAGTAGGTTGCTCCTCTGTGGTCCTCCAAGCCTTCAGATCAGGATCATCAAAATTATTTAGGCCTTGGTGACATACTTCTTGAGCTACGAGCGATTTTTCTCAAGTCCGCAAGCAAATCTCCGCGGTTCCCAAAGCTTCCACCCATCGGAGATACCGTTAATTTTCAAAAAGCACTAAACGCACAATAAAATCACCTCGGGGTTTTGATACTTTGTTTCTATAATGTTGATAATGTATACTAGTTGTTTGTGTATTATTAATTATATAAATAAAAAGTAGCCACGTGGTTGGCGGTGACGACACAAAAAAAAGAACGGTTTTTTGGTTTAGTCACATTTTTTTTGTAAATAAGTTTAATAAAAGTCAAGATATTTTACAAATAAGTAATGATTTTTTTTCGATTGTAACAAAATATTGTGAAAAAAAATAACAAAATAATTATAATACTACCTTCCTGAAAATATCTAGAATACTTTAGTGAAACAAGCAATAAAATTGGTCCATTAAGTTATAAGAAAATCGCGGACATGTTAACATACATACCTACATACGGATCGAATACAGAAACTCCTGTTTTAAAGTCGATTAAAAAGAATAGCATTCAGCAGGCGACGGCACAAGCAATAACTAGTAAATTCATATAAGTAACCAGTTTTTATACGATCTGTTGATATAACATTATTGACATAATGTAGGTCACTCGCATGTTTATAACTTGCCAATAACAGTTGAAGTATGATTGCTTTGAAAATACAATGCCTTAGATTTGTGTCTGCAATAATATATTATGTATATGTTGAGTTGTTATTATACTCTAGTTTTAGGAAAGGAAGTTCAGTTTTTAGTGCACGGATTGCAAAGGGAATGAGTAAAAAACGTGGGCTATTTTTAAGACCGTCTGCATCCCGCGGTATCACCCGCGTAAGTCCCGGGGCCGTGGGAATATGGGACCGCAGACATAAGTATTTGATGTTAACTCTGAGGAACGGAACCCTAAATACAAACTTTATCTTTATTATATATATATATATATATTAGTAGGTATAGTCCATCAATTCTCACAACAGCAGCCGTGTTTTGAAGAAGCTAACCATAATCCCATTGTCATGTCATTTCACCATAAGACAATGGAAAGATATGGCTTACAAAAGTACACATTCAACAAGTATAGGCCATGTTTTCAACATGTTGTGTGGTATTTGCAACATATTACAACATGCGGCGGTCGTTTGAATACTAGTGGTTAGACTAGAGCCTTCACGTGTCAGGTGAAACTGGCTCATTAATAAATTAACTGTTTTGGTACGTGGTGTGATGGTATCTTGTTCAACTACAGATATTAGATGTGTAAATAAAGACTCAATTTAATGGCGGTAATATTTATAATCATTCATCAATTGACCCTGGACCACGGGTAAAAAAAATTGTTTTCTTGCTGTATAACTTAGGTTGCCTGGAAGATATTGCTTCTAGCGATGCCCCCCAATATGCATTTTGTGTATAATTTGTTGGTCTATTGTTTCCTTTTTTGGTGTACAATAAAGAGTATTTATTATTATTCCCCTTTATTCATCTTAATACTTATATTTCACGTTTTTAAATATGTACAAAACAATATATTTAAAAATATATATATTATTATTATTATAATTAAGTATTAGCAACCCGCCCCGACGTTGCACGGGTAGCAGAGCATATTATGTTTACATTTTTTCGTTATTATGTGTTAAACTTTGATGATAGACGTATAGGCACGTACGTAGTAACTACTTAGTAATCTGTGGTATAGGTTTCCAATATTGTAATATCCGCAAACTCCGTAATACAGTGTTTTCATACAACTCTATCGGTTTACGCGGCAACCGCCAGTAAAGCTTCCAGTCGGCATGATTTTTTCCGACATCTTCAACATTTTTCGTCATATTTTAGCAAATTTATACAAACCCCTAATAAATTATTCACCTAAACCTTCCTTATGAATCACTATCCGTACGTAAACTGTATGAAGATGCAATCGGTACTTTTGCAGTAGCAGAACAGACAGACAGCGCGGGTTAGTTTGTTTTATAATATACTAGATGAAAACCCGACGCTTCGTTCGGGTGAAATGTGACTTAAAATACACAATCTTTTACAAAATGTAGGTAGATATACGTGTGAATCGGCCTTAACGAACTGAAGATGGCATCCGAGTGGCCAATATGGCGACTGCCATTTGCACCATTAATAATTAAACAAAATACTCGACAATCCCAATTTTGCGGATATATGTTGTCGACGTGAATTTTTTTTTACGTTTTATTATTCAGGAGAGGTCTCAATCGAGTCTACCGTACCCTTGACCGAATTATTAATATAGATGAAGTGATATGCATAATATTTTATTGATTATTATCAGACGTGTCAACACCTGTTAAAGCGTTTTTATTATTACTACTCGAAATTGTGCCTATGAATGTTTGCTAAATAAATTCGCTTCGTTGGATCGAGGCGCGAGGGCTAAAATCGGAAGTATGTTAACGAACGATACTTTATCGTTTCTACACTCAAATAACGTACCTATTTAGGCACTTTGACGTTCCAACAGGTTGTAGTCTATTCGCGTTTGACATACCACCTTATCATTAATCCCAATGAATTGCCCGTGGGACTTTCCATACGTCAAAAAAAGTCTCTTCGACTTTGGATGTTAAAACGGTGTACAAATCAGCTTAAAGATTAACACACCCTCGATAAGTAAAAAGCGGAACGGTGCATGTGATGCGATTATGAGCAGAAGTAATTGGATGGAACCATACGTACATATAAATATAGTCTTGAAAATTTTCACCTACTGTGTGTAGAGAAAAGGTTTTCTCTCAATTACCAAGATGGCCTTTGGGTGAAAAGGGCAAATGAAATGAGGCCTCCGTCTTGCTTACTCTTGCGCGACAACCGGAATTGACAAAAGTTTATATTTACAAACCTGGTAGGTATTTTATTACTATTCTAATTTATTTAAGGCACGTGTAATAGTGTAGAGCTATGGTAGTTTTGTGTATGACCTGTCTTCTTTTAAAATTTTGTCGTTGATCGTACCGTTTTATCGTAGGTAGGTAAAATATATTTACAAACTTTTTTAAACCGATGTTCAATTTTGTTAGTTTCCCCGTAAACATTTATTTACTTGAAACTTTTGTACGTCTCCTTAATTATTTTATCAGGAAACCCTAGTCTGTACACGCACATTGCACAAAGATGTATTTTTCTTACCACACCGCTCAGGTCTATAGTCTCAATTAGACTGCATAACGTTGGTAATAATTGTTCTAAGTCTAAGTGAACTTTGTGTCCGTTAATTTTATGTTTTGCAAAAACTTCCGAGACTTGAATTTGTCCGGACGAGATAAATTAAATGAGTTTTTCATTAAATTGTTATGTGATGCTTATTCTATTTGGTAACACACGTGATCAACCTAACCTTATTTATGATGATGTTGAATTGTTTATACTGTAAAACTATAAAATATCTTACGCAATTAAAAAAAAATCGCGTTTCTCTTCGCGAATATTATGCCGTTTAACAGATGGAGCAAGATCTGAGATTAAACTAAAACAGGGTCATATAATATGAAGCACATTAATTAATTTTATGTGTTTATGACATTCCTACAAATACCAGGTGCAAATGTTACATAAAATCATTGGTAACTTTGAAAAAAAGCCATACAAATCTTCGGCGCCAAAAACTTTATATCGTGGGAGAGCCATGCTTTGGCACGTATTGGCCGGCTCGACCGGAGTGATACCACTGCCTCATAGAAAACCGGCAATGGTTGCATTGCTTTTCGCCAAGTGAGTGAGGTTCCCATCCTTGCACCCTTTTCCTACTCCCAGCTCAAAGACCGGCAATTTGTTTTCGGACGAAATGACGAACGACTCAAGCTCGTAAGGTATGTAAGAATTGTAAATAAGTGGACGGGCTCACGGGCTGTGTTGTCTTTGCCTACCCCGAAGGAAGAAAGGCGAGATTTTATGTATGCGAACGTATATGAAAACGGTCATCTTAATATGCACATCACAGACAAGGAACAAAGTCTTATAACATCATTAATTGTTAATAATGTACATAAACAATAAATTATATATTGTTCTAAGTGAGTCAGTGTGTACACAGTTCTGAGAAGAGTACATAAATAGGCATGAGGTATTGCGCTTTGATGAACGCGATACAACACTATCGCTTGATGCGAGATAAGGCTAAAGGTACACTTGTATGCGTCCGAATTTTGATTTTTTTTTGGTCCAAAGCAGGCAAAGCTTTTACTATGGTAACCAGACTGCTGATAAACATATATTTCAAAATACATACACATTATAATAGAAAAATTACACCCAGACACAGAACAAATCATCGTGCTCATCACACAATTATTTGTCCTGGGTGGGAACCACGAACCCACAGCCTCTGGCTAAGCAGTCAAGACCACTAACCACTAGACAAATAGGCCAGTCGAATATATCCTACTAATATTATAAACGTGAAAGTTTGTGAAGATGTATGGATGTATGGATGTTTGTTACTCTTTCACGCCAAAACTACTGAACCGATTGCGATAAAACTTACTATGTAGATAGCCGGAGACCTGGACTAACATATAGGCTACTTTTTATCCCGATATTCCACGGGATTGGGACTGACGCGGGTGAAACCGCGGGGCACTGCTAGTAGATAATAATCGACGTTCAAGCGAGTAGAGTAACTAATAAAAGTGAGTATACACTATATAATAATACAACACAGATACATTACACCGCGCTCAATCATGACCATGAGGGTCGCATACGTCCAACGGTACCGCAACAACTAGTTGTAAAGTTATCCCAATATACGGTCGTTGCTTATACAATAATCTATTGTTGACTGTACAGCTTTAAAAGTTTATAATATATATAATATAACTTAAATCAGTAGCAGATGCTAAGTTAACTAATATTGTCCAAATTGAATTTAAGATTTGTTGTGATGGAACTATACCGCAATTAGTGGTCACTTAACACGAGAGATGGCGTTGTACTTAAAACGTGACTTGCGATATGGTTTCGTTACATGCAGCTTTATAAAAAGCATTTTTTGTTATTTGTCAAAATTGAGCGCGACACCAACCTTTTGCAAATACAGTGCGATCAACAAAGTTTGTGGTGCATTATTTAAACCTCGCCCTCGGGATCCCATTGTTTGTTCAAATATTATAATAGCAAATTTTATTGCGGTTTGTCTGTTTGTTTGTTACGCTTTTACGGATTTACTACTCAACTGATTATTATGAAATTTTGAATATAATGTAATCAGGAAAGAGCATAGGGTATCCATAAAAAGTACTGTTCCCGAGGGATAGTAAGTAGTAGTAAATATAATATTAACGGGAACGAAAACCTAACCTAACCTAAAAATGCTATATTGTTTATAAAAAAAGTAACGTGACATCTAAAAGTTTAAATTTTGACGTTTAGTTATATGAATTGCTTCTTGTGTATGTCAGATGTTTTAATAATAGTTAACTTAATAATAGTGTATATTTTGCTTAGTTATAAACAATATTATTGTCCCTACTTTAAAAACTCTTATTTATTTTATTAAAAATAGGGACAATCTATAATAATAGATGATAACACAGTTCACTATTTAATAAAAATAAGTTAATAGACATTATTTTAACTGGTTATACCGGTAACGCAATACTATTGGTCAATTGATAAATATTAACGAATAGTTGGATTATAAAAGGGTAGAAATAAGTGAAGAACGATTGACTAGAGTGCGAACAGAGGTACGAACAACTTGGCAGTTACTGTTAGTTAGTGATTTTCATAGTTTATATCAGTGATTTTGAGACTGTTTCTTACAATATAAAGATACAATTACAAAATTTATACATATTAATTTTAGAAATGTTTATGCTTATAATAACATAAACACATTGATGATACATTTTTTATTGTAAATACATGCCTACTATACATAGAAACCATACAAATATTTGCTCTCAGCGAGAATCGTAGCCGAGACCTCTGACGTGGCAGTCGAATGCACTGCCGCCGCGCCACAGAGATTCTTTAGATTTAAATAAATAAATTGTAACTACGTAACAATCTACTCGTGTACACTATGCCTAACTATAAGATATGTAGGCCGTGCACACCGGTACTCGCAACCAATTGATGATTATCCTAATGCAAGTTGTACATAGTCGCTTCACTGCTCTTAATTGTAATAGTGATGGTTGTTAATAATGTTGTGGTCGAATTAGGTTGTACGGCAACCATGGTAACTGGGTTAATTTGACTTTTTGAAATCGTTTCACCTGTCTCGTTGTTAAAGAACTTTACAGCTTGTCTATTGTCTACTTGTAAATTAAAATAGAACACTTTAATGGCGAACCGAATTAAAACGTAAAAAGAAAGATAATTCTTTCAAAAAAAACACTATTCCATAAAAGACATATGGTTTTCTCATGGATGCCATTGTCAGAACTGAACCAAAATGAAATAATACCACACGTGAAGCACCAGCTTTCAAATAAAAAAAGAATCATCAAAATCGGTTAACCCAGTCGAAAGTTCCGAGGTAATAAACATAAAGAAAAAACCAGTCGAATTGAGGATCACGAAGTACAAAATAGGCATTCGTCGATTAACACCACTGGTCCGAAACGACGAATTGAAAAGGGGGCCATGTGCGATTTACACCGTGGTCCGAACAGCTTGTGGTGTGAATCGACGAAGTATCCACCTCCTCCTTTTTTTAAGTCGGTTAAAAAGTTCCACTATCCGACTCCTGCCTTTATCACCAGATCATCAATCCCAAGCCCAATAAGCTGGAATCATCAAAACGAATCATATGAGTCCAAATTCGAGAGGTTTAATAGTAGCCACTGAAGACTTCCACTATCCAAGATATCAAATTATAGTATTATCATCCGAACTAATTACACATCTGTCTGTCTGTCGGTTCGCTATATACTCAAAAACTACTCAACGGATTTTCTTACGTTTTTCACCAATAGATGGAGCGATTCATGAGGAAGATTTAGGTATATAATTTGTTAAGGTTTTGTGTAAATTGGTTGAAATATGATGATGATTGTTGAAGATGTCTCTGCTACCGTGCGAAGCCGGGGCCGGTAGCTAGTATAGTTCTATTGTCATACTACAATTAGAAGTAAATTAAAATAAATTTTCAAGATTTGTTTACATAGTTACAAGTAAGTTATTAAAGCGTATCAAAAAAGAAGACTGTTGTAGAGAAGTTCATTCCTTTTTTTTTTATCAAGCATCACGATGTTTTAGGTTGTGTTGAGTTGGGATCAAGCCTCCAGGCTCTTCATTGCAAATCTGACGCCATTATTCATTAAGCAGTTTGCAGGTTTGACCGGAGTGATACCACGGCCTCACAGAAAACCGGCAGTGAAGCCTCACATTGCTTTCACCGAAGTAGGGAGGTTGCTGGAGGCCCTAACCCTTCGCCCCCCCCCCTTCCCCTACTCCCACCTTAAAGGCCTCAGTACTTGCAACTCTTGAGTATCTGTTACTCGAACAGTTTGTTGAAGGGAGGTCCGAGCCCTCTAACGATCATTCCAATTCCAATCCAATTCATCATTCAGGTCAAGAAAGAATTCCTTGACCACACACCAACGGTAAGGTCCACTTTAAAAGCTAGAATTTATCACCAAACGATGACGTGTGACTGCTACAATTATGTGTCCGTCATATAGTAATTGTAGTAGAAAGCCCACGACACAGTTACCCCATTACGCGGAATGCCTACATTTATAGCAAGCACTTTGTACCTGCATATTAGTCCCATACCGTGTGTTTATGTAGGCTGTATGGAATAATCATTACCATACCATCGGAGGCGACAATTATGTACGCACGACAAAATAGAAAATTCAAAAAAAACAAAAAAAAAATCTTGAACCGAATACAAATGAAGAAAAGGTTCTTGTCTTTGAGAATGTTTTTTCATATAACGGTTCTTTTTCGTTTCTTTGCTGTGAATATATTGTGCGTCAATTGTGCATAGATTGCAATTAGTGTTATTTTATTACTGTATATTGTATCTACAGAGTGTTTAAATAAAGAAATAAAAATGATTAGAATTAACAATAAAAGTGGCAATTATGGCAATTATGTAGAGTGATAAAAACTCCATCAGTGTAACAATTGTGTGTTTTATTGTTTACTTTTATTTGGGGTTCATCATAGAGTAATAACTTGTATTCTTAATTCTTGGTGTTGCAAATGTCTATAGAACTACTGTTTAACACGGAATAACATAAACAACGTGCTATAGTTTACAGTTGTAATAACGTACCAGAGTCTTTGTTATTCTTCGTCTTTCTAATCAATTGTTCTTCTCATGCATTGAATAACCAAGTATGATATATATACATTGTATTATGCAACGAGTTAAGAGATGTAATGATAATTGACCATTCTAGAAAACATATCAAGTTCAAGTGAGTGTAAAAGTACTTGTTATGTAGGACATCGAATTTCAATCGTCAAATACTATAATGAGCAATGATCATTTGTTCTGTGTCTGGGTGTAATTTATCTATAATATGTATGTATTTAGAAATATATAAGTATGTTTATCAGCAGTCTGGTTACCATAGTACAGGCTCTGCCTAGTTTGGGATCAGACGGCCGTGTGTGAGATGTGTGAAGTTATTATTATTATTTCAACTTTTTGCAACGCCGACGGCGGGCTAAGCGGAATAAAGTGTTATTGCAACAAAAAATGCTGCCCGAGAGTTGATTTATTCTATTTACGCTATTTCATTACGTCAATTTCAATGATTTTGTTTTGATTTTTTATGCAGACAATTTCAGAAAAATTTCTAGACATTCCAGCAACATCGTTGTTATTACTTATAATTTCATTCATATCAGCCCACTCTCTTACGAAATATTAGCGTTATCGATCAATTTGCAAGTTTCAAAATAATAAAAAAATATATATATTTCTGTATTAAAAATCAAGATTTTTTAATTTTTACTGGTCTACTACACCACCTTAAAATATGACCACACCATTCTGTAACAGCCTGTATATACATAAACAATGTAATCTTACGCAACGTAATTAATTTACACGCAAGCGGTGTAGATGAACTAAAGTTTACTAAACAAAGGGCAAGAACTACTCGCAATGCTAAGGTTACAACTACAGGATGTTCTCGTAACTCATCCGCTGGCCTTAGCCCACGCTAATACCACTTATAATAACCATTTAATCGTTCACTTCTGTTAAAAGGTCGGCGTCTCATAAACCTCATCTTTTTAAAAAAATTATTTGGGTTCGGCGCTATGTGCTCCTCTTTTTATTTCAC
The DNA here is from genome assembly GCA_949752705.1 of Callimorpha dominula. NCBI lineage: Eukaryota > Metazoa > Arthropoda > Insecta > Lepidoptera > Erebidae > Callimorpha > Callimorpha dominula. Next base: position 3,214,690 of record OX457001.1, on the reverse strand, counting down.
ACTCGGCCGTCGGATCCTAAACTAGGCAGAGTACTATGATAACCAGACATCTGATAAACATACTTATGTACCTACATGTTATATTACTACATACATACATATTAAAATTAATAATGCCTGCTTGCTTCACAGTTCAAAATAATTGTTATGTGATGTGTATAAAAGTATTTATTAAGCAACCAAATCTAATCCCGAGTTACCATTACAATAAAATCAATAATTAAAAAACAAAAGCCCGACTGCAAAAAAGACAATTTATAAGTAATGCACTAAAAAGACCAAAACAAGGTTGAGAATAAAAAACAAAATTAAAATAAAATAGTATATAAACAAAGGGAACTCTACTTCGGTTTAACAGACTATATTATGTTTATTAAAACTATACGGTTTCACTCACGTTTGTATTTCGGGGATGCCCGACTAGTTTCGGACCCGACGGGGGCCCTTTCTCAAGGAGTGAAGCGTCACTGCGTCACACTCAGTGTGACGCCAGACACCGTCGCGGCAGGACGCTTCACTCCTTGAGAAAGGGCCCCCGTCGGGTCCGAAACTAGTCGGGCATCCCCGAAATACAAACGTGAGTAAAACCGTATAGTTTTAATAAATATGAATACCACTCACGAAAGTTTTTATTGTAAGACTATATTATGAGCTGAAAGCCTAAATTAAATACCCGCATTAAGTTCATTTTCCCCAATTTTCTTTCGGTTTATAATTTGCAATTGGTGGCATTTTGTTGACAAAAATATAATTGTGTTTATGAATGGCTATACTAGAGCAGTACTGGTTTTGTAAACTACGATTGGTAAATACTAAATTGTGAGAGGCAACATTATTGTACCATCACATCTCTACCACTTTACTCGCAAATTTAATGATTTGATTTGAAAAGATAAATTACACCCAGACACAGAACAAATGATCGTGCACATCACAAAATTATTTGTCCTGGTTGGGAATCAACCGACGACCTCTCGCTCAGTAGGCAGGGTCACTAACCACTAGACCAACAGGCCTGCCAAATGCTATCATTCGCCATTTCACACTTTTACTTCCTGTCTAGCCACAGCCACATTCGAAAAAATCAACCATCGTATAAATTTTATGACGACGACGTGTTCGAGAATATATTGGTATAATCAATACACGATCAGATTGGTGTTCGAACTAAAACCGGACCACTAGCTTACCAACAGACTTGTGTGCCGTGTGTCTTATATAACACATCTAGAATTACTTCCGAATGTTAAATTCATAATATTATGTTATTTTCATGAATAAATTAAAATAAATAATGCGACTTTAATAAATCTTCTTTTGATATTATTAATTGTTTATTTAATTCGTAGCAGTGTGAGATCTAAAATTTATTTATTCATAATCTCTAATAAAATACAATTTTTTGTAATTTATTAAAATAGTTGTTTAGAAAGAAATAATGATAAGTACTTCACCAGAGCCGGCATTAATAAATTTAAACATAATGAAGTGATGGATCACAAAAAGTAAAAATAAATTTAAAATATTCTCCATTCGGAAACCCCCGTCTGATGATTTCTGAAAGGCTGATTTTCTTCGATTATAGCTAAGACAACTCTTAATCAAGTCACCTTTCAAAAAAAAAAAAATGTGTGTGTCACCTCCGACGCACGACTGGAGTTTACAATTTACTGGAGTCTCTCTCTCTCTCTCCCTCACTCCCTCCCTCCCTAAACCTCCCTCCCTCACTCCCTCCCTCCCTAAACCTCCCTCCCTCCCTCCCTAAAAAACCTCTCTCCCTCACTCCCTCCCTCTATATATTCTGTTTTTGTATTCTCTCTCTGTATCTGTTATATGTATTACACATACATATAACATACTGGTATACACATATCTACCTACATGCGTCGAGAATAAGGAGTAAACTCCAATAAAGCATAAAAAGCACAATAAAGCGTTACGCTGCCCTCCGATCACTAAATTTTACTCTTCATATTTCTTTCATACCGGGCGCCTTATATTCAAATCGATTCTTAAGGAGTATACTCCAAAAACCTCCTGAAAAAGGGATGGCTGGGATACTGGATGCGGAATGTGGAGGAGCAGGTGCTATGAAAGGAGAGGCCTATGGACTGCAATAGGCTAATTGATTAATTGAAAACATATATATTCTATTATATACAATTGTTCGTGGGAGAACCATGCTTCTGGACCGTAGGGGCTGGCTCGACCGGAGTGATACCACGGCCTCACAGAAAATCGACAGTAAAGCAATGTTTTCATTGCTTTTCGCCGCGTGAGTGAGGTTACCAGAGGCCCTAACCCTTCCCTCTCCCGCTCGTCCCGGTCTTCCCTCTCCGCCCTTTTCCAGTTCTCCCACACTAAAGGCTTGCAGGTGCCCATGGGGCGGCGGTAGTCATTTACCATCAGGTGACCAGTCAACTCGTTTGCCCCCTATACCATTGAAAAAAACAAACACAATTTGGAGTACGTTATAGTGTTGCAGCAATGTACATTATACAACCATTTTTAAGTTAGAGAATAGCGAGGTACGCCGCTTTAATATCACTCACGTCATATCTTAAATGTTAATCTTAGAAACTGTCGATGATAAGTACATTTCTTCATAGATACTTATAGATTATTGATACTAGATGACAGATGTTGTAATAGTGTGTGAAAACTTAAGTAATTTCTACTTCTACGTGATATTTTTTTTTCTGAAAGATGTAGCGCCAATGTTTTAATTATATACGCAATTTAACTCGAACGACATATCGACAGCTAGTCTTGCAAGTAAGCATACCTGCTTATGAAACGTAGGTAACTGAAAATCTATCCTTACTAATATTATAAATGCGAAAGTAACTCTGTCTGTCCGTCTGTCTGTCTGTCTGTCTGTCTGTCTGTCGGTCGCCTTTTCACGCCAAAACTACTGAACCGATTTAAATGAAATTTGGTACACAGATAGTATAGAGCCTGAGAAAGGACATAGGCTTATACTTTTTAATGCGAAAAAAGGTGTGTAAGGGGTTGAAAGGTGGGGATGAAAAGTTGTATAGAAGTGCTGTCAATTAGCCTAAATAATTAAAAACTCTACCCAAAGACACTATTCCACGCGGACGAAGTCGCGGGCACAGCTAGTATTAATATAAGGTAGTGGAGCAGTGACCATAAGCGCAGGTATTCAAATACCTTGATTAATAGTTATATATCGTGGTTATATATGCTTCGGCACGTAAGGGCCGGTTCGACCAGCGTGATACCAAAGCCCCTCAGAAAACTGGCAGTGAAGCAATGATTGTTATGTTTTTCTGAGTGAGGCCCTAACCCTTCCCTCTCCCCTTCTTCCCTTCTCTTCCCTCCCTTCCCCTACTCCCAAATAAAAGGCCGGCAATGGCACTTGTGACTCTTATACCCATGGGTGGCAGTACTCACTTACCATCAGGTGACCGGTCTGCTCATTTGAACCCCTATACCAATAAAAAATATAGCGCATCGACGGCTCCATGTAATCTATATACTAATATTATAAAGCTGAAGAGTTTGTTTGTTTGTTTGCTTGAACGCGCTAATCTCAGGAAGTACTTGTTCGAATTGAAAAATTCTTATAGTGTTGGATAACCCATTTATTGGGGAAGGCTATATAACATCACGCTACGGCCAATAGGGCCAGAACAGTGACCAGAAACGCAGGTGAAACTGTGGGGATGGCTAGTAAAGTTATAAATTTAAATCGGCACATGAAAGGAAAAAAAATTACATGTTTTATACACTACATACCTATATAAAAAATGAATTATATTTCTCTACTCTAATATGTATAAATATTCCTAAACATGAATAAAAGTAAAAAAATAAGTTTCTTCGTGAGTACCTAATTATTTTATAAAAGCAAGCTGACCCGTTTGTAAATTTTCCGAGTTTTAGCAACATTTTTCATTGATGCTCCGCTCCTATTGGTCGTAGCGTAATGTAAAATAGCATATTCTTCTTCCTCGATAAATGGCCTATCCAAAACTAACAGATTTTTTCAATTCGAACCAGGAGCTCCTAAGATTAGCGCGTTCAACTAAACAAACTCTTCAGCTTTATATATTATTTAGTATAGATGTATTGATATTCATGAAGTTAATAAAAAAATATATTATATGTTGACTCTAGTTAAATTTTTGCATGAAACTATTGCATGTTTATTAATACGGTTCTTCACACGCGGCGTCGGCGCGACAGGTCGCTGCGCTCTTTGATAAATTGCCCGAAATTAATAGCTTCCCCGAAACACTCGCGAGTCCCTATAGTATTTATAACTCTGAATACCGCTCACGGAAGCTATTAATCCATTTTCTAGTTAACTTAGGTTATAGGATAACTACTCTTTTCCACTTATAAACCAGAACAAATAAAATGCACAAGAAGCTTATTAGCACTAGTATAAGTAAGCAAACAAATTAAAAAGCAATGTAACCCACGTACTTATTTCAATATTCGTGTTTACATATTTGTTTTTTTTTATTATTGAAAAATATATTAAAAAAAACCCAAAGACAGGGACACCCGGTTCGAATAAAGTTACTTGCCCTATATATATTAACAATAATAATAATAACTCCACACATGTCACACACGGCATGATCCCAAATTAGGCAGAGCCTGTACTATGGCAGACTGCTGATAAACGTACTTATATATTTCTAAATACATACATATTATAGATAAATTACACCCAGACACAGAACAAATTATCGTGCTCATCACACAATTATTTGTCCTGGGTGGGAATCGAACTCACACCTTCTGACATAGCAGTCAGGGTCACTAACCACACTAGACCAACAGGACAATAAATAGTCTATAGTCAGTATTTTTTATTGTGCTAACACTTTTTCGGCTAGTCTAAAGTGTAACGTGCACTATGAAATTTAGTTTCAAAAACACAGATCTTATTTCAGACTATAATATCAGTTGTGACGGCTGCCGCGTAACTGTGATGGTGTTGTGACTATAAAATAATAATTCGATGTTGGTGATCATGGCGTATATTAAGATATTCAAAATTTTTAAAATCCAATTGAATGCTAGATTATGGACCGTGCATGCGTAAACGTGAACCTTGACGGTGTCACAGACTGCATTGAAGTAATTGTGGACATCAAGTACGTTTCGTGGGAACTTGTTGTGCATAAATACCCGCTAAACAACTATATAACTATGATAAGATGTAAGCGTGGGAGATGAGCATGGTCCAATGCAAGAGAGGTGGATAGAAGAAAATATTATCACGAATGTACGTATAGATATGTTTGAAAATTTGTCACTGCCCTCGTCTTACATGCAGTGTACTCCACAAGCAAAGTGCCTTAACGATGAACGATATATCGAAGAAACTTGTAGAATGCACTGGGAGTTTAGCCACGGCCCTGAACTTGTTCAGTAATTACATGATGAGGCTTAAACAGTACTACGCTGTACCGAACTGATTTTTGTGGTGGTTTCCTGGTCGTAAACTATTCCTATGCAACCAAAAAAAACCACGTCAATCTTTTTTTTGCACCTATGCTGGGTAACACAAACAAGAAGAGTAAAAATATTGTAAAATACGCAACAGACAAGTATAATTCGATAGGAGGTCAAATAATACAAAATTCAACAACATTATTTTGCTACCAAGTTTAGTCAAACTGCTTACCATAACTAGATACCACAATTCAAGGGAGAATTAATTAATTTTGGTACATAACATTAATAGATAGTTTTAAATATAGCATGTATGGAATGTCAATAGTCAACATTTACAAAAAAATAAGTCGTAACAATTTATTTATGATTTAATTTATTGGTCCAATTAATAGCTTGAATGACAGAAAGCAATTATCTACCTTGCCGTCAAAGAAGGGGTTTCCAAACGAAAAAAAATGGTCACTTGCATTGATTTATTTCATAGTAATAAACTGAATATGCTAATTAATAGACATACATTAGAAGCAAAATTTTGCTTTAGAAAATCATTCGCATTGAGCCACGACAGCCACCCGCGTGTGTTTAATCAACAATTTCTAATCTTATCTGAGTAATATTCCCGCCATCATACTGTCAATGACACCGGTTGTCTGTGGTTTTTTTTTTCACTGTCAATACGTTGTAAGAATCACTTGGTTGTCTGGAAGTCGACAGCAATATATCGACTCGAAAAACGACTTTCGTGTGAATATTCAGCACGTAGGTACTTACTAAAGATAAATGCCGCTTTTTTATAAAAAAATGTAGTACCAATTCGTTCCAGTTTGTTTATTTGCACAAACCAAAAGTTGATGCTACGTCTACGCATAATATAATCAAAGTTATAATAATGTTAGTTTAAAAACATACAGAACATTGTCATCTCCTCGGGTTCTATTTATTGTTAAAAATTGCGTACCTTGCCGGATGTATGACCGTCATATACAAATTAACGCCAGTAAAAAATTAGCTCTTCAATATTAGTTATACTTGAAGCGACCATTGTCATCGGTATTTCACTTACGACACAATATAAAATGGCGGTTGTAAACACTTAAATTAATTGGCTAACCTTCGATTAGTTTTTCAGCCTTAATGAAGTAATACAAACAATTATATTAACAAACGCTAAGCTTCATGAATCCACTCACGCGATTACCTTAACAAGCGTAAAGTTCAAAACGTGGGTGAATATCTATTTAACACATTAGAGGTGCAATACATAATGAACGTCATCCACTAAATAATACACTATTATTTATTATTATGCGTCAGTTTTAATTAAGTAATATTTTCGTCTTCATTCATTAATAATTCTCTTCAATGACATGCCGAAGGTGGCTGTTGTTCGTTATTCAAAATATCACGCCTGATCTCCTCAAAAGGTTAGCTATAGACAATTCTTCTTTTTTATTTTTATAACTATTGAAGGTTATTTGCCAGGTCTGTGAAATATTTTTAATGCCTATTGTATTGACTCCAAAAACAGAACGTTAGCAAACCTGGCTTGTTCGCCTTAACAGTTAGTAGTCTTCTGTAGGGTGGAGTGTGTGATTGAAAACTGCTTTATCTAGTAAACCACTGTGAATATTCAATAAGTGGTAGTGTCATACAATGATGGTTATATTGACCTATTTAACAAAGTTTAGTTATTAACTAGCCATCAAAATCTTATACCCTTATGTCATTCCCACTATTAAGACACGAACAACAAAAATCTTTTTAACAAAAAATTTAACCGACGAAAAGAACTAAAAAGCAAAAAATAAATAAACTTTAAGTCTTAAGTATTGACCTTATTTACATAAACTATAAAATTTTATATAAACTTATTTTGAGTCGGCGCCAAACAACAAAGCTTTTTAGTTCTTTTCGTCGGTTTCATTTTTTGTTAAAAAAAAAATTATTTCATGATTTTTTTTCATCATCAGCTCAGCTACATGAAGTGATGATTTCTAAACGCAAACACCTGATAAAGTAATGAAAAGTAAACAGAAACACTATTCGTTCCTACAATTTTCGAGGGTTTCTCTCAATTTTATCAGGATCCCATCATCAGATCCTGACTTCCTTCAAATGGGACCACCCATGAGGCATACCCTATCCAACTAAAAAAGAATAATCAAAATCGGTAAACAAATAACGGAGTGAGGGCTGAACATACATAAAAAAAAAAATATATATATATATACCTATATACGGTCGAATTGAGAAAATCCTTTTTTTTCGTCGGTTAAAAACTAGTTCAAATGACACGAATCTTGTCGAACCAATGTCGAAATCTGTCAAGCTGTTTAGGCTTTGAGGTGTCAAAGAAACCTCATAATTATTTTTAAGTGGTAATTTCGGACCACAAACAAAACAAAGTTACTGTCCCGAGAAAGTACGGCCAACAGAAAAATATCATACTATTTTGATTGATTTATTTACATATCTCTTTATTGTACACCATTTGAGAAAAATGTCATACAGACATGTAATATAGACATGTTGGCGGTTTTATCACTCACGGTGATTTCTTCGGTAGTCTGTGGTGTACTAGGTTTTAGGTTTTCACGGGCTGGTTTCCGCAGCTCCACGACAAAGCGCGTATTTTGCGTTGGTGGGAATAGAAGCTATTCGACCCACCTTAACTCCCCGAAGAATCCCAGTAACCCCTTCACGTTACCGACGATCTCGGAGAGTGACCCTGGCGAGCCAAGGTCTTAGCCCGCTACTTAGCCCGGTATTCTGCAACTGTGGTGTATTATTGTAGGTTTAAGAATAAACGTTTGAAACGAAGTACTGTATTCACCTTTACTATTATTGTATTATAATTAGAGATCGGATAATGGGATGCATATTTACCTAAAGTTATTTTTTGGATAACAAATTATGGAAGCGGCCTGGCTCGGCAGTGGCTTCTAAGTATATTTTTATTTACGAATGCAGTTGTATTGTCGCGTCGCTACTTGCGCACAAGCAAGTATAATTTGCCGTCTCACTCGCACTCTTAGAAAATGCTTACATTTCCTGGGGTTTAATAGGCCCGATTTGACACTTGTTCCAACGTAATAAGGTTGTTTTTGCTTCGTCAAAAATCACTGACAATAAAAGTAGGGAAAAGCAACCATTATACGTTGTAACAGAGCAAGTGTCATTTGTGTAAAACGGGGGTTTATTACATCTCACGGAGTATAGGTACACTTAAATTTGAATTTCCTGGAATCGCGGGATTCTTTCGATAAAAAAGTGCTTTCCATAATAGCCAACATCTCAACTTTAGGTAAATATGCATCCGAATATCCGATCTCTAATTATAATACTACATACATACATACATTTTTATAAAACACTAAAATACACAACCGTCCTTCTTGCGCTGTCGAATAAAAATAAACTCAAATTTAAAAGTATTCAACTTATTTACATAATTTATATATATACCATATTATTTTCCTCAATTTTTTATTGATTCTTGGCTTTAAATTAGTTGGATACAAAAATAAACGACTATTAGAAATAAATTGTTACAACCAAACAGAATTGTGTACTTACATAAAAAGTTATAACGTTGATTTGTTACGGCGCGGCGCGGCGGCTGTAAAGCTGACTAGGCTATTTTTATGTAGACTTTTCTTTAGACTTTAGAATATTATATGGCAGTATGAAAGTTCAATGACCTAACTGTTTTCTAACTGATGAATGCACTTTATGGGTGTAATGAGCTAAATTACTCTGTTCTGGAGATTAAGTGCTATTGACCTTGAAGAGAAATACTCCCTCCGGCTTCGTGTGCTATAAATACTGACGGCGCAATGGCTAAAGTGGTCGCCACTAAAGTGCCCAGTGTTGTTGTGGTTTCGATTACCACATGGGACAAAAAATTGTGTGAATCGTGTACGTTGTTTAAATGTTTGTAAAGTCCCGACACAGAAATCATTCTTAGTGCGTCTTTTCGCACATAACATAACACGTAATTACGCGACTGCCAGAAAGAGAACTACGTACGTAATGTTTTCAACGTTCATGAATGTATGTGCGTTTCTTTATTCCATCATAACTTCTAAATGCCTGCGCTATTTTCAAATGTACGTTTTTTGGCAGGGAAGTCGTGTTTTTAATTTTTACTAGAGATCGCGTGGTGGTCGGATTTCGACTATGGTTTATTTGATTGGCCAATATAACTTGACCTGTCATTGTATAGACTTTTGTATGATGACAGGCCATAATATATACTGGGCACTTAAAGCTTTATGTACCCGTTTTTGCAATTTTTTTAACTTTATAGCAAATATTGTTAAAACATTTTAGCTTTCTGCACTTCTCCTTTAAATAAAGGTAGATCCTTGCAGTCGCTGAAGTGCGTAGGTATATTAGGTTTATCGGATTCAAACCGACTAAAACCCCTTGGTATTATTCATTATTATTTACATTAATTGTAATTGTTGCAAATATAAAAATATATGGATAACGATTATAAATATTATAGTGATATTTACTCGATTATAACGATTTCATTGTATCAATATCTATGAAGACACGGTTCAAGTCATGCATAACTCATATTAGATATATTGATTTTTCATTTACAATTTGAGTTTTTTTAGTTTCAAGTAAATATTTTAATTTATCGGGCTAATTTTTATATTTTATATTTAAGAAAAATTAACTGCATGATATGAATGAAATCAATTGTCACAAACCTCATGCTTTCTGAAAAATGAAATGACTATTGGGCGGCCTAAAATGTCCCTATTACACAATTAATACTTTGATTATGTGAGCAAATATAAATATAACCATTTAAACAGTAGGTCAGTTTTTAACTATTCAAATGAGAGGCCTATGTCCAAACACTAGTTAGTTAATTAGGTTTTTTTTTCTGTTACGTCATGATTGATAAACTAGGTGACCACCGGAACCATTTCGCAACTTCTATTCATTCCCAACTAATGATATATGTATGTGAAAGTTGTAACCTTGATTATTTAAATAGACAGGAAGCTGTATTAATTATTGTGACATACTCTTTGTCCGGTCGACAATTTTTAACTGACTTCAAAAAAGGAGGTTTTTTTTTTTAAAGACAACTCCCGCATTAGGATTTACTCCTGTGTCGCTGGGCACTTTACAAACATACATACAACGGACACAAAGAACACCCAGACTCAGATGGGAATCGAACCCACGACCTCTGGCTCAGCAGTCAGGGTCACTAACCACTAGACCAACAGGCCAGTCGTTTTGTATTCGATCCGTGTGAATAATAATAATAATAAGTTTATTTCTCCTCACAATATACATTTCAACTCAATGGTACATAAACAATGATGAGATGAATGATAAAACAATGGTAAATGAGTAGTTAGTTACATATATTTATGTATATGTGAGGGGCTGGTGTCTGACATAGGCGTATGCCTGTCCTACAGATCACCAGGTCCCCATACTATATATATTCTTTTCTTACTCAAATATGAAATAGGATTCCCATACCACGCATATTATGGCCCAGTAAGGTAAGTGAAGATAACAACATGGAACATTACTTTATTTTTACAAATTTCTTATTATTATTTTTTTTATACTTAATGAATGAATGTATGTTTGTTTATAAATCCGCGATTTTTTTTTTAAATAAATGGATCATTTTTTATGATTGTTTCAGTAACTGATTATACTATTTTTAGGAAGCTTTTAGTATATAATATATTAGCTATTTAAAAGTAAACTTATATTAAATTAAGGTTTATTTTTTTGCCTTTTACCTGCCTTTTAAAAGGGGGATGTAATATGCAGGAATATTCTTTCGAATTCCACTGCAAAGATAAACTCCGGTCGATACCACGGCGTCACAGAAAACCGGCAGTGAAACAACGTTGCATTGCTTTTCGCCGCGTGAGTGAGGTTACCGGAAGCCCTAACCCTTCCGTCTCCCCTATTCCCGTTCTTCCCCTCTCCCCCTCTTCTCGCCTCTAATCCCCCTCTCCCATCAGGTGACCCGTCTGCTCGTTTGCCTCTAATACCATAAAAAAAAAGAACTCATTTAAAAAAATAAACAATATCTTCAGCTTTATTAAAGTGTCGGGAAAAAGCTCTAAATATAGGTAAGTATAACATTTTGCTAGATGCTACATATTTGCGAGAGAGTATTCCGATAGATTTTTCATAATCTGGTACATTTTCCGATAAACGTGTCAAAATTTGACCAAATTACTTTTTTATACAAATAATAATAATCACTTGACACACTTAACACTCGTCCGTCTGATTCCAAACTAGGCAGAGCCTGTACTATGGTAACCGCTGATAAACATTTTATTGCTAGATTTTATAGAAATTCAGACACAGAACAAATGATCGTGCTCATCACACAATTTTATATCCTCGCTAAGTACAAGATCATTAGGTCCGTTTCTACATTAATACTTCAATCTATTTTTGCTGTCAAAACAACAAGTAAATGAGGACGCACCCTTAGCCTACAGTGTGAAATATATAACTGTAATTAAATGCCGCGTTTCTTATAGTCCATATCATTTCCCGAGCACTTTAGATAAATAGAGACGCCATTCGTTTCAAGTTTGTTAACAGAAGCATGACTTAGCTTCCTTAAGTGTCTGTGTGTATATAATTAAAATAATTTCTTTTTGTTGTTTGTTAAGATAATTTTTTTGTATTAATGAGATGAAGCAACCGATTTTTTGTGCAGTTAAAACGGTTGAGTGAGAGGAGGAGGGTTTCAAAATTGTGTACATGACCTTATTTCGAAGAGTAGAGGGGATGGAGGGTAAAAGCCGTACTTACGTAATATTTTACAAGTCGGCATGTGCGTTTTCTAATATATGTAGAGTAATGGAAATTTAAGATCAGAACTAACTTGCGCGGCTTTGCTCTCAAATGAAAAATCTCGTCCTGAAGTGGCAAAGAATTTTCCAAAGATAAAATAATATTTTTTTTATAAAATAAAAATCTTTAATTAATGTCAAAGTGAATCTTAGTGTTACTGATCCTCTCCTGGCTGTATGTAAGACTGACTTTTTGTTTAACTACTTAAAAGAAAAAACATATTTAAATGTATCTTCAGTATTAATTAGTAACGCATGTAGCATATGTATAAAGGATAGAAGAAACCATTTGAACATCCCCGAAATAAACACGTAAATCTAAACTAATATTATAAAGAGGTAAAGTTTGTGAGTTTGGATGTTCGGGGTAATCTCTGGTACTACTGATCCGATTTTGATTAACTAATGATTGACTAATATTATAAAGCTGAAGAGTTTGTTTGTTTGCTTGAACGCGCTAATCTCAGGAACTACTGGTTTCAATTGAAAAATTATTTCACTGCCGGTTTTCTGTGAGGCCGTGGTATAAGCATAGCTCTCCCACGATTTATTTTATTTTGTTATAATTTTCTGGAAGACTTTTAAAAAATTACACACCCATCATACATACAATCATATACATAGCGTATATGACAATGGAACATTGATTTAAATCACTGAAAAGCCATGACTCTAGCATGCAGTTACAAAAGAAATTTTTGAAAAAAAGCTATCCGTTCAAAAGTTATGACTGTTTGAATTTCCATTGTCAGATACACACTGTATATTTGAAAGTGCTTCATGTCTCCCTTGACCCTTCAAACATAAATCATTAGAAAAATAAATGTTCCCCATAGTTCCCTACACTCCATAATTCTAATACCATTTCTAATTGAAGACTTCCTGGAGTCTGTTGATAGTAACAACAGAATAGTGTGTGTTGAGAAACAAAACAGATGGCGCACTAACAAAGGGCGATGGGCACTAATTAAGTGAACTAAACGATCAATGGACGCCGCTCGATGCGATGGATACATACGGGCTTAAAATTGAGACGACAATGCTGCAATTTTTATTTGTGGCATATGGGGCAAAACGAGCAGACGGATCACCTGATGGTAAGTGACTACCGCCGCCCATGGGCACCTGCAACTCAAGAGTCACAAGTGCGTTGCCGGCCTTTGAGGTTGGAGAAGAGGAAGGGGGGGAAGAAAGGGAGAGTGATGAGTTTGGGCCTCCGGTATATTTTTATGTAAAAACGGGTACAATTGATTTCACACATTGATTAAAAATTTGACTTTCTGCACTTCTTCTACATGTCTACATATTAACTTTATGTATTCCAAATATGACATTCCTGCTCCTCAAAGAATCGTTACTAACGAGACCCTGTTACTAATCCTCCGCTGTCCGTCCGTCCGTCTGTCTGTCAGAGGGCTATATCTCATGATCCGTAATAAGAAGACAATAATTGCAATTTTCACAGAATGTGCGTTTCTATTGCCGTTATAACAACAAATAATAAAAATAAATAAAAAAATAAAGGGGGCTTCCCTACTAGAAACGTGTTTTATAAAGTATTTAAAAAGTACTTACATAGTATTAAATTAAATCTACGATGGTGCGGAACCCTTCATGCGCGAGTCTGACTCGCACTTGTCCGGTTCTTAACTTACCGTTTACCCAGCGGCCACGTCCACAATTACTTGCACTATGTTTCCCTCTCTACGTTTTTTGTTTAGTTTAGTTTGCTTGCGTGATCTAAGTTAAAATAAATGCTACAAGGAAGGCGGTTGTTTATAGTTTATTATACGATATAAGCCCGCTACAGAATTTCAAAACTTCAACTTCGTATTTTTATGGCGGAATTTTTATATGAATACATGAGTATATATATAGGTGGTAAAATGAATTATGTATTGTAACATGGCTTTCAATAAGTTCACTATCTGACGTCTTCCTTATGCACCTGCCACGTCCTTCTCTGCACCACCCAAGGGTTGACTGGTAGATAATGCCATTTGGCATTAAATACGCCCCGTGCAAAGTTAAATGCGGGAACTATTAAATAAACAAATAAATAAAAATATATATATATATAAGTAGTTGAACTTTATCGGTTTAGGTACATTTTGGTTTTTATGGCAAGTAAAGGTCATTGCCGCGTATTGACATTATGAAATGTATTATACGACTACGTTTTAAAGCTCAGATTTGAATGACAGCTTAATTGCTGGGGTGGAGCTGTGACGGTATAGTGTGTGATGAGCTTTAGGTTGTTTCGATGCTTGTCCTGACCTAATTTCGAAAGTTACTCAAGTATAAGATATCATGAAGTCTCATTCTAACGCTACAGTGCGACTAACGGCCGTTCCAATAACCAAACTATAGTTACCGATAGATCTCTATCTCCAAAAAAACAGTAAGGTCTTATCAATCCGTAGTCTGCGTTTCACAATCAAAGATAAGTGCTATCTATCTTTATCTCTCGTCTATCCACGCCAAGTAAAATATTTAGTTTTTTGTAAACCACTTAATAACTGTTGACAAATAAACAAATAATATTAGCTCCGTCTATTGGAGAGGCACTTGAAATTTATTTTGAAATGAAAGTAAGAACGAATTTCCTTATCGTTAGACTTCAGACTCTAGGCGGATGGGGGATAGACGGCAAAAAGTGTTAGCGCAACGAAAAATGCTGACCACGATTTGATTTATTTTATTTACGCCGTCTGTGGATTCTGCGCGATACTATTGTACTTTGATGTCGGTTGTCCATATATTAGTTCGGACAATTTTCATTTTATTTTTATACAATTTATTCTATACTAGTAACCCGCCCCGGCTTCGCACGGGTAGATCAGAGACATCTTCAGCAATCATCATCATATTTCAACCAATTTACACAAAACCTTAACAAATTATATATCTAAACCTTCCTCAGGAATCACTCTATCTATAGGTGACAACCTCAAGAAAATCCGTTCAGTAGTTTTTGAGTTTATCGCGAACAGACAGACGCGGCTGGGGACTTTGTTTTATAATATGTAGTGATTAGCAGCTCCCGCGCGGCTTCGCTCGCGTGTACATATTTTACGCAGAACCCTAATTCTTTTTCCAAAATAAAAGTAGCCTAACTTACTCCTTATAACACCAGCTATCTGCCAGTGAAAGTCCCGTGGGTATTGGTCCACCCGTTCCGGAGATTAGTCGAAACAAACAGACAGAAAGAAAGACAAATATTTTAAAAACTGATTTTTAGGCATAGGTATTGTGCAAATAACTGTATGAGCTTAAAATAAGCTATTATTTTGACATTACAAACAGACACTTCAATTTTATTTATTTGTACTGATGATGCAACGCGAAAGATTAAAAATTATAATAATAATAATTTTAATAATTTATTTATTTAACTCAATCAACAGTACAAATCGATATTGGGATTCCCTGACTCCTGCGCTAGTAAAACTGTGTTGCAAGAGCCAGTATCTTCCCCATCATTCATGGTAACAACATAAGTTAAAAAAAAAACAAAAAAAGAGGGAAAGTAAAAAAAAAACACAACATTACATTAAAGGATACAAAAACAGGAACATAAGTTTACAATAGAGTCCTATTAGCGTGAGTGTGTGTGTGGGTGTGTGTGTGTTTGTGTTGTGTGTTTGTATTGTGTGTCTGTGTGTGTGTGTGTGGTCCACTCACTATATAAGACTCGTTAGAAGGTTTTCCACTTCAGTCTACTGCAATGTTTTCAGTTTCCCATCCCTAATTCCCAAAGTGCAAGGTTGACCGCAATGGCTTTGCCCCCTATTACGTGAATGGGACCAAACTATATTTGGGATTCCCAACTATTTTCTAAACTTAGGAAAATGTGGGTGTATCTGCCTACCCCTTCGAGGCTACAAGCGTGACTAAGTTTTAAGCGTTTTCTATGGGTTTTCTTCTCGTGACCCATAATTTACTTTCTACTTGTCGGTTATGGCATTAAAAAAGGTTTTTACCAAAATTGTATAAAGGCGTCCGAATACCTTCAACATCCTTTCATGTAATACTGGATTAAATAAAAAAAAACACCATGAAATCACTCTAAATACAAAACGTGACCAAAACCAAGGACCAGAAAATACATCACACACCCGAATCGTAGGGCATTGGCGTGTGACGAAAGGTGCGGCTTCCCTTAACCACGTGGGACTTCCTCGCCTCCCGCTTGCGCATACTACACCCCCTCTAAAGCCTGTTCATTCTATACCAATGCCCTATTAAGAGCGATTGGTTTGTATGTTTTGTAGACGTCCCGCAGTTCAAGATAAAATGGTTTCTTACAACATTCTTGGAAGGGAGGCAGCGACGCGTGAACGAACCAGTCTCCCAAGGGAGTCAAAGTACGTCCCGGATATTGTAATTAATAAATGATGTAGTCAAAAATGGTTTAATGTGTGGTCTGCTTATTTTAATGCTTTTGAGATTGTTTAAAGCTATATAAGTCTATTAAGTTTGGGAAAACTCAGTATTACTGGAACTAGATAGATTACACTGTATGTGTACACCGGGGTTTTACAGAGAATATGTAACAAAAGATGTATCTTATCAATAGTGTACAAAAGGCGGCCTTATCGCAAAGCAATCTCTTCCAGGCAACCTTAGGATGGACTGGAGTTATTTTCTTAATTCTTACACAGGTGGTAATCGTTGGCGTTAAATTTAAAGGTTGTCAATGCTTATCATCTATTACATACATACAATACTCAATAATTATACCTACTTATCTTATATCTATATACACAAATAGTTGTCGACTCTGGGTGTTCTTTGTGTTCGTTTAAATGTTTGTGAAGCCTGTCCCAATACACGAATGTTCCTAATGCGGTTGCCTTAAAAAATACTATATGATGCTATACGAAAATTAACCAACTAAAACCACACGGTCTCCCATTATTGCGCTTATAATAAGTGGACTGTCGGTGCTGCGATGATAGGTCTTCAACGGTCCATGCAGCGCTAGCAAGCGGAGCTAACTGGACACAGAACTGTACTAACTGGAAAATGTTCAAACACATGGACATCACCCCTTTTATGCTACCCCGCAATCTACGATAAAGGCAACTAAAGCCAAGCCCGCAAAGACAAAGAGCTGCTTAATAAGTATCTATATTTTGTTTTACGAGACGAATTTTTGAAAGCTGTGTGTGTCGTTTGGTTATAATATGAACTCTTAACTAAACGTTAGAAATTAGATATTAGTCATTGACATAATATACTTCAAGTGATGATGAGTAATCTCATAATAGCTGTTGTTTCTTACATGTAATGCAATAAAATCTATTAGTAAATCTGTTGTGGTGTAGTATGTTAGTCATTGATCTGTTTGCATGAATCATTAATGATGAGCAGAGAAGTCAGTAGACTGAGGCGAATTGGATTTGTACCGTGTGATACAGAAAGGAGTGGTCTTCGAATACTAGCTGCGCCCTGCGGTTTCACCCGCGTAAGTCCCGGTACCGTTGGAATATCGGGATAAAAAGTAGCCTATGTGTTAATTTAGGTCTCCAACTATCTACATACCAAGTTTCATCGCAATCGGATCAGTAGTTTTTGCGTGAAAGAGTAACAAACATCCATCCATCCATCCATCCAAACTTTCACATTTATAATATTAGTGGAATGGAAATGGCAATCTTATATTGAATCTGATCTGATCAATTTTGAAGAGCAAAAAGCTGTTCAAAATTGATCGACTTAGCTAATATATCGTAAGAGTAGGCTGACATGAATGAAACAGTTTTTATTTAATACCAAGGATGTTGATGGAATGTCCGAATTTTTCTAAAAATGTTCGCATATGAAAATAAAATAGCTGAAATAATTGTGGCTACATAAAATGCTCAAAAATTTGACCACACCTTTTAGTAACCGCTATAAAAAAGTTTTTTTTTTTTAATTTTATGATTGATAAATAATTTTTTTACACATCAGTACTAATATCGTGAGCCGAATATGTATTAAGTAATCAAGAAACAGTTAGAATTTTAATTGATATTAAAAATACCTACCATTTAATTATAAAGGCAAAAGTTTGTGAGGGTGTTTGTTACTCTTTCACGCAAAAACGGCTGAACCGATCTAGATGAAATTTGGCACAGAGATAGATTATAGTCTAAAATAGCACATAGGCTACTTTTTATCTCGAAAAATGTACAGTTCCTGTTGGATAGATTTCGCCAAAATATCCACGAGAACGAAATCGTTAGCAACAGCTAGTATTATAAATGCTAAAGTAATTTGGTTTGTTTTTTTTTTAATGGTATAGGGGCACACGAGCAGAGGGGTCACCTGATGGTAAATGACTACCGCCGCCCATGGGTATCTGCAACTCAAGAGTCACAAGTGCGTTGCCGCCCTTTAAGGTGGGAGTAGAGGAAGAGGGAAAGAATAGGGGAGAGGGAAGGATTAAGGCCTTCGGTAACTTCACTCACGCGGCGAAAAGCAATGCATTCATTGCTTTACTGCCGGTTTTCCTTGACGCCGTGGTATCTATCACTCCGGTCGAGCTTGTTACGCTTCAACGCCTTAACTAGATCAGTTGATCATCATGAAATTACATATATGTTGTCAATAACACAGAAAAGACACATGCAAAAAAGTAGGTACTGTTCCCGTAGGAATAGATTGTTCGAGAATATCTACATTAAAGCAAGCGAAGTCTCAGTCTACATGAACTCAGAATTCGTCTCAAGATCCGGGTGCATTGCCACCTGTCACATTGTAACTAAGATTGCAATTAAGGCCTTAACAGACTAATCAGTACCACACATAGACCACACACCATAATGAGTTTTATGACTTGTTGCAATTAGTTGTGCTAACGTTATAATGGTATGGTTACTCCTAGGCTTTTAAAGGTCGTATGGTTATGGTCTATAGTTTATCTATGTATATATAGGTGTATCTTCTTTAATTAAATAATTAGTTTTAAAGAAATAACATTGTGTTCTATGAAAAACCAGGAAAGGGGTCGTCCATTAATCACGTGATGTTTTTTACGCATTTTTTTAATTTTACTACCTTTGCAAGGCCCATAACCCTCCTTCGCATTTCAAGCGAGATAGCTTTTGCGTTGGCTACAATTATATCAATCCCAAAGCTAGAAATGACGATTATGTATTAAAAAACTACCACAATACAAAGCCAGCTGTTCTATGAGTAAATTTTGGGTCAGGTCAGGTCCTATGAATGAGTAACTCATAAAATTATTTACAATTACTTGGTACCGTATTTTTAAAAAAAAAAACATGGCAGCAACTCAATAGTAATAAAAAAGTTTAAAAACGGTAGTGCACCGGCTAAGTTCTTAAAAATAGAAAAGGCATATTGTATTTGGGCAGATTCCAAATATAAACGTATTTTTCTCTTCTGTACACTATGGTTAGCAATAAGTTGTATAAATTAACAAAAATTTTATGTACAGTAGACTTTATAAAATAGCTCCTATCTGCCTTTTGTAGTGTGATACATTTGTACTTGTGCTAAGTGAGGGCCACAAAAATAAAAATGAGTATCGTTTTACTTATTATGAAATAGAGTAAACTTTAATATTACATTTTAAACAAATTTAAAGGTTTTTTGGATGTATTTATAATGCCTCTCTCACTGCCACTGCCGTAATTTCAGTACAACAAGGTTCAACAGTGACTTTTGAACAGTCAATGCAGTTTTGCTCGACGAGTACCAGGGAGTTATACTGGCTAGGAACCCACAACAACTAGCGTATAAAAAAGACAATACTCAAGCATTCTGGTTCTTAAACGGCTCTTGTATACGATTGTTTGTGCAGTGAAAATGTCTAAAAATGTTCTACTGTGATGAACAGAACGGAATGTAGAAGTTAAAATATTTCATGTCCACGTTAGCCATGTTCATGGCGATTCAGGTCTTATTCCTTTCAAGGTAGCTCAAGAGTATATTGTTTTGAAAAGTGAAGACCATGTTTCTAACGAACTTAGCGAACTTTTCACAGAAGAGTATTATGGGATAATTTTGTTACTTTGTATTTTACTAACAATGACATCGAAAAGGCTTCCAAAATGTTATTGAGATTTTTATCACAAAGGATTGTAAACTTTATCGCTCTGACATACGAATGTTTATTAAACATATACAACCGTGAGACAAAGATGGGCTAAGAGAAGGCGCAAAGAAAGTAAATTGTTGTATTTTTAATTACTTTTCGTTCCGTTTTCTCAAAGAAACAATGTCTTGAAATATGTTTACAAAGTTCTCAAACTGATATGACGAAGATAAATCATTCCTGCTTCTTCGTTCGTAAAAGGTATAATTTTCGTGATCAAGAATCGCAGAACTTGCGAGATTACTGTAAGTTTCGTAAGTTTAAGTGACAGAATTTAATTTACAATATAACTAGCAACCCGCCCTGGCTTCGGCTTTGCACGGGTAGCCGAGACATCTTCACAAAATCTTAACAAATTATACATCTAAACCTTCCTCATGAATCACTCTATTAGTGAAAACCGCATGAAAATCTGTTCAGTAGTTTTTCAGTTTATAGCGAACAGACAGACGCGAAAGGCGACTTTGTTTTATAATATGTAGTGGTGATTAATTTATAAAGGAACACCTAGCATTTCGAACCGCCCAACCATTGGTGACTGTTTTCCAAACGAACCAATGGCGTATCGACACCGATGCCACAGGCCGTATAAATTGCCAGTCTGTTAACTGTATTTTCCCGAGCATTCAAGCGAATTTTACAATAGGTTTGTATATATGCCAATTATCATGTAAGTAATAAAAAATCTATTTATTCCATAAAACATTATTTATTTAAGCGATAAAAAACAGCTCATATGTTCTAAGAAACTAAGAAATTGTTTTCTGATCTAATTCAAACGTGATGAATGTTTCACGGTTTCGGTTTAATTTCTTGCAGTTGCGTTTGAAATGTAATTAACGAGCAATTGTAGAAAATTTATCTCTTTCAACATCTTGTTAGGCTGAAAAAATATTGGAACACCTAAATTATTACTAATAAGTAGCAGTTAGACTCGCTTCCTACTGTTTGAATGATCTGTTGTTACCTACTATATGTGGAAGCATAGTCAGTACACGCTATGCCACGGAAATGACGAAATGATAAATTTTTTAACAAAAACTAAACCGACTTTAACGTAATTGATTGGGAAACAAATACCTAATATAT
Organism: Callimorpha dominula; assembly: GCA_949752705.1. Lineage (NCBI taxonomy): Eukaryota > Metazoa > Arthropoda > Insecta > Lepidoptera > Erebidae > Callimorpha > Callimorpha dominula. The sequence continues at coordinate 3,193,183 of OX457001.1, read as the reverse complement.
TTTATACTAAAACCTTCCTGAAAGTATGTAGAATATGTTATTACAACAATCATGAAATTTAATAAATTTCTTTTTAAGAAAATCGCAGCCATACAAACACACATAGTACATGTACATACACACTCCCTAGTTTTAGTGTTTTAGACTGATTTTAAGCTATCTCAAAGTATGTAACGTTTTATTATACACTAGTTTATAATATATGTAATTGGGGGTTACAGCGTTGGGTGTACAATTTCTAATTAAGATTGAATACCTATGTACTCATACCTATAGTATATATGTTTGTTTCCCTAAAAAAATTCAAAAAGGTGGACGTTCTCAATTCGACAAAATATTGTTTTTCTTTTTGTATATTTGTGAACCGGATCCAATAATTATTTCTAATTTTTAATTGAATTGGTGGGACTTAAGGTTGAACCCATTTAAATTTGAAGAAAATATTCCGTTTCTAAGAGTGTAAAATTGGGGCGTGAAGAACACAATTTATCATGATTTAGGCACATTGAAGTCGGTAATACTTTTTTAAAAGTTAATCATACATTAATTAAATAATACATCTGTAAGTCACATTCTTGTTTCTCATCTTATATTGGTTTCTTTACCTTTTAGGGTTCCGTACCCAAAGGGTAAACACGGGACCCTATTACTAAGACTCCACTGTCCGTCTGCCTGTCGGTCACCAGGCTGTATCTCATGAACCGTGATAGCTAGACAGTTGCCATTTTTACAGATGATGTATTTCTGTTGTAGCTTTAACAACAAATACTAAAAACAGAATAAAATAAATGTTTATGTGGGGTTACCATATAACAAAAAAAAAGATTATAATATAGTGTCTAATGTTGCATAGATAATGGTACAGAACCTTACGTGCGTGAGTCCGACTCGCATTTGGCCGGTTTTTAATCTACTAAGCTGGTAAATAAGCACAGTGGACGCCTGATAGTCAACTATAATCTGTACCTATAGACTTGCAATACAAACTTCAGTCAGGCGATCCCAATTCAAGCAGAAATCTGCTAAAAACAAAACACAAGTTCGACTGCCGTAGAACGCAACTATATGGTGTCTTAACGTAAGCTAAATATGTATTGGTAAGCTACATATGATACAGTCACGACTTAACCCATTTATCTGTAAAACTATAGGAAAGTCAACCTTATAACCGTTACTTAAAGTTCTATAGTTAAAATACTTCAAGGTGTTAATTCGATCAATGTTTTTTGTTACAGGTAAGTTATAGCCGAACATGGAACAGGGTTATAAGTCACGTTATCGTTACGGTAAATTATTATATTATTTTTTTTACAGTTACCTACTAACTTCATCACTCGTAGTATAATATTTTCTTAGTAGGTTCCTAGCTTCTGCCCACGACTTGGCTATAAAACTTATTTTTGTATCCCTCAGGAAGAGTTCTTTTTTTCGGGATGAAAGGTACCCTATGACCATTTCTGTATCCCTGATAACAGGTGTGCAAACTGTCATGATGATTGATTGAATAGTTAAGGTGTATCTATACATTCATTCATCCTCTACATAATTATATTAAAACTACACGGAGAGTTAAATGTGTAAATCCGGACTCAGAGTCAGAGTTAGACTAGACTACCCATGACCACGGCGACCGTATTAAGTATAATTCCTTATAAATATCTTCGCGATTAAATCCTGATACTACAAGGCCACTATACCTGCCAAAAAACCTACAAAGCCAAATCAAGACTTAGGTTACAAAAATGGGCGACCACAGTTTTACCTTGACCATTTTTGTAACCTAAGTCTTGAGATCTGTCTGAAATATTTTTTGTTTCGTACTTTTTAGATCACTTTAATTTTTCTGTATCTTGTCGGGTTACAATTTTAAAACATTTTTTTTATTAGGTAGTCATTATGGCCATTATTTTATATCGTAATCGTGAGGCTCCTATTGTGCATTCACAATTTAAAATACCCCCGACTCGAAAATCCCTTCAACGACTAGAAAAGAGCTGATGACCTTCGAACGGCTGGATAGATATTCTTGAATTATATCTAAGACAAAAAAAGCACTAAAATCGGTCCATTCGTTTGGAAGCTACGATGCCACAGACAGACACAGCCACGTCAAACTTATAACACCCCTTTTTGCGTTGGGGGTTAAAAATTTATGAAGCGAAATTATTGTCGCCACATTAAAAACTCTTATTTATTTTATTAAAAATAGGGACAAACTATAATAGATGATAACACAGTTCACTATTTAATAAAAATAAGTTAATAGATATTATTTTGACTGGTTATACCGGTAATGCAATACTATTGGTCGATTGATAAATATTAACGAATCGTGGGTTTATAAAAGGTTACAAATAAGATGAGAACTTGACTTAAGTGTTAACAGAGGTTAGTTATTGATTTTCATAGTATTTATCAGTGGTTTCGAGACTGTTTCCTACATCAGAAGTGAGATAAAGAACGCGCCCCAATTGAAAGAAAAAAAAAGTGTTACTAAGTAAAAAGTTTCTTGTGCAAGATTATGCTATTCGTAAATCCCAACGTCCTCATCATGGTGTTCATCAAGCAATCGGGATGCAATGAGTATGCATCTAACAGTAAGCAAAAACGTTTTCATTAGTAATTTCCGAGTGTGTGTTTATTCTAATGTGGGTAGATCTGATAGAAGCGAATACTCGTACTATCGGATTCATTATTGTGATATTCTTACGGTTAATTTAGAGTTGGAAGCTTAACTATTATTTATAATTTATTAATTTGTTCAAAAAAATCTACGAATTGCAATAGGTACATGTATTTTATTTAAAAAGGGGTAAGAGGGTATATGGATAAGATAAGGTGTTCGAATATTTCTATATTTGTAGAAACTACTTGCCACAAAAACATAACTGTTAATACTTTGATTCCTTGGATAAATTTTTGCATGACAAAATGGTTAAAAATGGGTTTTAAGAGTTATTACGTTAAGAACTTTATAATAATAAAATAAAATATTTCGGACTTTAATTCGAAGTGTTTATCAAAAGTACTAGTAGTAGGTACCTACTAAGATGAAAAGCGACAATGAAGCATTGTTAAATATCCCCTTAAAGTGATGTTAATAACTGGTTTTTCTTGATATATGAAGTAGTCATAAAAAGTGTGTTGAAAACCCCAATCCTGTTAAAAGCTTTTAAAATAAATTTATACTCTCTAGTTTCGCAAAAGTAGTCTGTTAACGCATTAAGCAGAAATACTATTAGTGCCTGTTCTCCGCTGATATCAAACAATAAAAGAAAAGATTGGTTTTTATCAGTGCAATTGCTAGGTGCTAATGTTTTATTAGACACTTAAGCCTTACACTCAGGCCAGGCCGAGCTTGACATGAAAGAAAGTACAACCACGTCGAAAAACTTGGTCAGGCATAAAACGAACCAGTGGCTATCAAACATTAAGGACAACATGTGCTTAAATATAGATTGGACTTTGACTAAATTAGCAGTACTGGATGAAAACCACCTGAAATTGGATAGAGCAGGATGTTGGCCGGTATTTATAAATCTGTATTTGTAAAATCTGCCTAGCACATAATTGTGACTGTGTCATAATTTTGTTGACTGATATTTGAGAGAAGTATGTATGATGATAGGCTTAAGAGTGAGGAATAAGAACATATGTATGATATTTAGTCTAGTACATTTGCTTCGGACAATACTGGATAACCTATATGCGGAATTTACTCGTGTAAAGTCAGACGTTAAGACCCGTTGCGATATGCAACTAGGGTTGGCCAAAGGCATCGCCTAGGGGAAGCTTCGGGTGCTTGACGCTGGCTGTATAACTTACCGCCGATGGAATAGTTATACACGCACGAGTAAATTCTTACCGTCAGATGTTAAGACTTGTTGTGATATGCAACTAGGGTTGGCCAAATGCATCGCCTAGGGTAAACTTCGAGTCTTAACGTTGGCTGTATAATTGACCGCCGATGGAACAGTTATGTAAGCATTAAGGTCCTAGTAGTGTCCGGGGATTGTCTAAATGAAGCGGGGAGCTCTTTAGCTACTGGCCGTCTATGGAATAGTAGATGGAAGAGCCCTCGTTGCTGTTTATAAAAAAAAGTGAACGATGCAAATAAATAAATTGAAATAGATACAAGCTAATGGTAAATAATTTGTCCTCAGCAACCACCATGACGCTATCCGGGACGGATGCGTACGCAGGACGGCCGTGTTGTCGCCACATTAAAAACTCTTATTTATTTTATTAAACATAGGGACAAACTATAATAGATGATAACACAGTTCACTATTTAATAAAAATAAGTTAATAGATATTATTTTGACTGGTTATACCGGTAATGCAATACTATTGGTCGATTGATAAATATTAACGAATCGTGGGCTTATAAAAGGTTACAAATAAGATGAGAACTTGACTTAAGTGTGAACAGAGGTACGAACAACTTGGCAGTTACTGTTAGTTAGTGATTTTCATAGTATATATCAGTGGTTTCGAGACTGTTTCTTACAAAATCTTACAAAATGAACTATTGCTTGTTAACACTCCCCAATTCATCCGTATGTCTAACAACCCTTTTCTTAAGTTGCTTTTTAACTGACCTCAAAAAAGGAGGAGGTTCTCAATTCATTGGAATCTTTTTTTTATCTATGTTCACCGATTACTCGAAGACGCCTGAACCAATTTGGAAAATTCTTTTTTTGTTTCAAAGGGTATATATACTTCCCAGGTGGTCCCGTTTATATTTAATCGAAATCAGTAGAGCGGTTTTTGAAAATCAACAAATATCTAAAATTTTCGTTTGCTCCGAAACATCGCTGTCTCATTGGAGCAGTGCGTTTTGTTGGCCTACCCATATTATATTTAAAGTAGATGTATTCTACATCTACTTTCTAATAAAAAGCACATTGAAGTCGGTGATACTTTTGTTAAAACATACTTATTAATAACTAGCAGCGCCCTGCGGTTATACCGGTTTTTTTTTATGGTACAGGGGGCAAACGAGCAGACGGGTCACCTGATGGTAAATGACTTCCGCCGCCCAGGGGCATCTGTAACTCAAGAGTCACAAGCGCGTTACCACCCTTTAATGTGGGAGTAGGGGAAGAGGGGGACAGGGGGGAAGAGGGGAAAGGGGATTAGAGGATTAGAGGGGAGGAGAGGGGGGAGAGGGGAAGGACGGGAATAGGAGAGAGGGAATGGTTAGGGCCTCCGGTAATCTCACTCACGCCGCGAAAAGCAATGCAAGCATTCCTTCACTGCCGGTTTTCTGTGAGGCCGTGGTATCGAGCGAAGTCGAGCCGGCCCGTACGTGCTGAAGCAAGGCTCTCCAACGTAATCACGAACCAAATTGTCGAGATCCAAAGAAGTTTTAGGATTTAATTTATAAACTAATTTGACCGGCATTACGTAACAACGTAACAACTGAGAACATTTAGAGGTTTAATTGACCGGAAGTGATCAAGCAAGTTACTTTTAGTTATTAATTAAATTTGGGTTGCGTTTGCACCTAAAAGTTAGTAATAAAAGTCCATCTTGCTTATGTAGATTAATTATATTTCTCATTACGGTAGTGTAAAATTAATGAATTTATGTTTAAAAATTTCACTATCTACATAACATGTCAGTAGTATGTAACCTCTTATTACGATATTATATCCTCTCTCTTAAATTTTTGTTTGTTTTTGTTTTTGTAATAATTATCTCAATAATTTATAGGAGTATATATCACTACATATTATAAAACAAAGGCCCCCGCCGCGACTGTCTGTCTGTCTGTTCGCGATAAACTAAAAAACGACTAAATGGATTTTCATGCGGTTTTCACCATTAGACAGAGTGATTCACGAGGAAGGCTCAGCAGAAAACCGGCAGTGAAGCAATGCTTCGTTGTACTTCGCCAAGCGAGTCAGGTTACCGGTGGCCCTAACCCTTCCCTCTCTCTATCTTCCCCCCTATCTCTCCATCTCCCCTCCTCTCCTTTTTTTTTTTTTGGAAACCCCCTCGGGCCGTCACCCCACCGGGGTTTTCGGTGGGGCGGTGTGTCGGAATCGAACCGACTAAAACCACACGGTGTGCCGTACTGCGCCTTAAGTAGGAGGGATCCGGGAACAGCTTTTATTAAGACATCCGGACCCCCCCTAGCGCCTGCCCGCAAAAGCGCGGGCACCACCTTCGGGTGAAAAACCTATCTCCCCTCCTCTCCTACTCCAACCTTAAAGGCCGGCAAGGCACTTGTGACTCTCGAGTTGCAGGTGCCCATGGGCGGCGGTAGTCACTTACCATCAGGTGACCCGTCTGCTCGTTAACCCCCTATTCCATAAAAAAAAGTTTGACATCGACTTGACTGCAATCGATTATTACAATCGATTATAACAATCGCACTTTCTATTTTCACTGGGTAAAAGACTTTAAAAAAATTGTACCAATGAAAGTAAAAATACTAATATCGGTATTAAAAACAGGGGTTGATCGTAGAGGGTTGAAAATTCAGGGTTGTATGTATTTTCTAATGCTGTATCATAAATAAATAATAATTTTTTTTTATCAAAAAATTCAAAAAAAAAATTTAGGGGTGGACTACGTCCTATTCTCAGACCTACCCAAAATGCACACAAAATTTGATTAGAATCGATCAAGCCGTTTCGGAGGAGTTTAATTACAAACACCGCGACACGAGAATTTTATATATTAGATGACAACATCTTTCTGTAACATTCTGTATTTCTATTGATGCTTTACTTATGATTATTTGTGCGGTAAAAAAGTAAATACATTTTTACTTCAAACATTGTTAATTTAGCTATAACAAGTTTACTGTTCATAGCTGCACCTATCAATTTCAGAGCAATATTTACTTTCTCTCAGTTCATAGGACTTTAGTATTCGTTCCGGTCCTATAGCGTCACGCGTATATATTGCGTTGCGTAATTGTAATTTAGTCTTTTTGTCAAATTTGATACGGCCATTTTGTTTGGACAATCAATCGGAGTTTTTACATTAATTCTCTAATTAGAAATTCATGAGATTATTTTGAATGACTTCAAAAAGCAGGATGTCTATAATATGTATGTATGTATGTATGGTAGTTGGCAAGAGCAAACTGGCAAGTATGTATACGAAACGCTACCTTATACTGATCAGCGTAAGGGTATTTAATATAATTTATATCGTGGAAGAGTCATGTTTCGTGCAGATGACCATGGGCGGCGGTAATCATTTACAATCAGGGGACTCGTCTGCTAGTTTGCCCCCTAAACCATAAAAAAAAATAATACATGGCGTTTAGGATTCATATTTAATAAATCCTCTAGCGTAGAATTCTGTATGTGTGGAAAATAACATATAATGATAATAAGGCGACACATGATTTCGAACAGAATACAGCTGATGGTATTTCTAAATACATATTCTTAGTTCTGTGTTTCCAGCGATTGTACTACCGCCGCATCACATAGATCAACGAATAAAAATAATTGTCGATTCATACCTAAATGTACACTTGAATAATATTCAGTAGCTGATTGAACCTTACCGACTCATAAGAAGTCATCGAGTTTTCTAAGAAGTTGTCTGTGCAAACAAACTAATGTTCCTCCAAAATTTTCTTTCGAACGAGGACGTTCTATGACGCGTGACGTGACACGTCATTATTTGATTCACAATGTTTTGAAATCGTGCCAAGCTTACCGTACTCATTCATAATAGCGCGTGTTAAAAAAAAAATGTGCTACATATGACGTTATGATACTTACCAGCTCAGCACTAGAACGCCTAGACCTAGAAATAAAGCACCTGAAGTTCCTTGTCAAGGGTTTTTATTAAGAAATGGGTGGGGAAACAAAATGTCGCGCTTACAATGTTTTGCGATAAATCTACTAATAGCTATAGGAGACAACTCTGTACAACGAAATAGGGTTGTCTACTTGTCTATCATATTTAAAATAAATGTTACACCAAGCTCTGAACATTTTGTGTTCGTTACATAAGATATGACTTTGGATAAATGCGCTTTTACTGCTTTCAAGCTTGTGATTAATTTTTCTGTGCTGCGTTTTCAGCCGCATTTAGAACAAGGACTACGATTTTTGTGTTCGTTATTATCTGATATGTTTATTGTATATATTTTCTTTATTTGTATTTTAATGACGTTAAATTATTAACACTTTAATTGCCATCCTATTTGTTGAAGAAATTTATCAAATGGATGCAGTAGGTCCGACGATTACCATACATATAAACATGAACGTATAAAATTCGCACTCTTCGTTTTATTCCGAATACCCTATTGTTCATACCACTAGAGTTGGAAAGAAGCATCGGGCCACATAAATGTAAGCGATCATCTTAACACATATATTGTCGTGCACGAGACTTGGTGGCAAGCAATCTTATGAATCTACCTAAAATAAAGACGTAAGTATATATGTATAACTTTATGTCATCCAGTTACTGTGCCTTTCTAGACCTTTTTCAATCTATATATTAATACATGAGGTAAATTCTTTGTACGCATTTTTTACCAAACGCGCAAAGACAGGAATGTGAAGGAACACGTAGAAGAAGTGCAGAAAGCAAAATGATTTTTTTAAACAATATGACCTATAAAGAAAAAAAAATATGTAAAAACAGCTATATAAAGCTAATAGGAGTCTAGTATACTATAGTTGACCTGTCAAGGCATAAAAGTCTTGTTAATATATATATTTATTTCGTAAACAATGTTACATTGTCTAAACAATGACAGTTCATGTTTTATAATGGTCGGTCAATAAAATAAAACAAGACCTTTGAAAAGGTCGAAATTCGATTGTAGGGCGATCTGTAGTAGGTATCTATTAAAAGGTCAAGAGACTTCAATAATTAATTTAACACCCAAATCTACAATATTCACTCTCGCGAGCATTCTTGCCTCATATTTCCGGCTTTCCCGTTACTCAAATGTACTTGCGTCGCCGCCGCCTCACACTAAAAATATCGACTCCGGGTGATGAACTCCGACTAATAAACGGCGACTAATAACACTCCTTATATCCGTTCTAGTTGTGACAGACATTCAGGAAGTACTCAAAATGAGGTGAAGATTTTAAGTAGGTACTCTAAAGGAGATTTTTCGATATTTCGTTAAGTATTTAGTATCTTTATTTTTTATGAGATAGGGAGCAAACGAGCAGACGAGTCACCTGATGCTAAATGACTACCGCCGCCTAAAGACACCTGTAACTGAAGAGTCACAAGTGCGTTGCTGGCCTTTAAAACCTCACTCACTCGGCGAAACAACACAAGCTTTGCTTCACGACGGTTTTCTGTTAGGCCGTTTTATCACTTCAGTCGAGCTGGCTCATTCGTGCTGCAGCATGGCTCTCCTACGATTAAAGTGATAACAAGCTGATACTAATTTTTTTCTGATATTATAATTTCTAAATCAATTTTATTAAAAAACAAATCGGCCGCAGGAAAACTGGATGCGGAGAGCTGACGATCGAGCTCAGTGGTGTATATTAGGAGAGGTCTATGTCACAGGTTACTGAGTAACTGGCGATGTCCAGCAGTGGATGATGAAAGATTTGATGATGATGAAACTTTATTATACGCCAATAACGATGTGCTAACAAGCAATACACTGTTATTGCAAACGTACTTACGCTATAGTTCGACTGATTTCGCATTGTAATTAATTGTCGTGGTTTTAACACGTTTAATTTACCTGGCAATTGGTATACTTGACAGAACTCTTACCCTAATTTTCATGGTATTATCAGTCATCTTATTATGTATCGAAAACGCGTACGTAAGCTCATGTTATTGATGAAATATCCGTTATTGTACGAAGCGTGCCAAAGTCCACGTGACAAAACTCAACTGTGGTTAAACCAGTTCTGTTTGAGTGTTGATTGTCTTCATTTTTAACTTTGTGAACTTTTTAATAACCACTCAAACATGTCTTCATCGCCTTTATGAAGCAGCTATCTGGGTAAATAAGTGTTATAGGAGCATGTACAAGTCTCTAACTGTCTCATTCTGAGAGTTTAATTGACATGAAACACGTTTCTGTACGGCACGTACAATATTATGGCATTACTTTTATTAAGTATGTTTTTACTTTTATAAACATGAAAATAAAATGTACCTAATGAAATAATAGGAGTTTCACAAAAAAACGCTTCAAATGTAACGCACATAAAAGCATAGTTGGAAGATATCTATACAAATAAATAAAGTTGAAGTGTCTTGAATGAATTGTCGGTTTAATGTTAATACAATAAGCTTTTACTAATATTATTCTCTATATTCATCTTAAAACTTATCAATTACATTTTTAAATACGTAAAAATATAAAAAATAGTATACCACCGATATCGGGTACAGGGACCAAAACACCGGTGGTTAGGGCTCCAACGACAGGAACCTCCTCACTATACGGGCCGTGTCGAGGAGAACTGCCTTCTGCATCAGTCCCTTAATCCGGCCGTCTAACGCGAGCCTGTTAAGGTCTTGATCGAGGCTTTTGGCTATCAATCCATGAGCAGATATGACAATCGGAACAATGATCGCCGAATCGACATTCCACATATCGACAATCTCGTGCGACAAATCTAAATTTGAATTATTTTTCTTTTTCTTTTGTTTTTATTATTTTTATAATTAACATTTTTCACGCCTTAACATGTAAGCAGTTTATTTATTATCATATTATTTCCTTAAACATAGTTATTCTAAAACAAAGGTAGGTAGCAAATTCTAAACATAATGTATCGTAAACCATATTCCATTCACTCGATAATTCCCACAATTCCTATTGAAGTTATTTCTGCTCCAAACATCCGGGCCTTTTGCCATAAACATAGCACAATAGCACCACATCAGACCATTGAATAACGGTTACCATTTCAAAAGCTCTTTAAAATTTAACTTAAACTACCATTGCGATTTTTGTTTGGAAACCACTTGATATCAGTAAACCTGTATTTTTTTAACTACTTACTTAACACTAAATACTTGGTATGATGGACCGATCTCCGGTCAAGAATAAAAGATACGCTTTAATCTGCATTTGGACATAATTTAATATGGTTTCGGTGTATTAATCACATATAATGATTACTTGTATTAAAATATTACCTTTCACTAGATTACACATTTAAAAAATTGCGATTTGTAGGCCGTATGAATGTGCTCTTCTACACACTTGTTTTTACTCATGTCTACGTTGCAGGATTCTTAACTTTCTTAAAATTTGCGATAAAGTATGGACAGTCTCATCCTTATCGCGAACTTCAAGAAATGCTCGACACCTGTAAAAAACAAAATTGTCTACTTTGTCGCTTACTAGAACAAAAGTGTAATACGAGTTTGCTTTAAATACTCAAAATTGTAACAAATACACGCTTCTTGACATGTGAGTTTAATACGCAAAGAAAATTTCAAGTTGAATTTGATACAAATGTCGTTAAACACGTTCAATATTAACCCATGAGAATTCATTAGATAAGATTGATTCATGAAGATGTCATAGTGGTGAAATGTTATTTAAAATTTCGGATAGTTAATAGATAGATCCAAAACACGGTTTTAGATCTGATAAGCGAATAAAGTTACTGATATTATACCTACTGGGAATAATAAGAATAAAAGTACCTAATAAAAATGATTCAATTCTTTCCACATAAACGAGGCACAATTCAGTTTTACTTCTTATTGGTGCTCAAAGTCCCAACAACTTCTACAATGAAGTTCAACAAGATTTTTCAACACATATTTACAATAAAAATGCCAGAACATAAGGCATTGTGCATTTTATTTCTACCTATTGCAATCAAACTTGGGCTATCGTAGTGCAATAAATCTACAAGGTTAATTTGATGTGTCATTCTAAGACATTTTACATTCTCGGTTTGTTTCTAAGAATTGTGATTTAAAGTTCCGTGTTGCTTTTTCACTTCTGTTGGAACAGGCTTTGAGTTCCTTACTTTACTATTCACGAGTAGTTTTAGTGTTTTCGATGAGACGGTAACCTTCACATCGTGTTCTTAACGGAGTAATAGAATCTCTTCAGTCGGATATTGTTGTTCTTATTTCAAATATAGAAATGACACTTCTACCTTTAAAAAAAAAAATTATCTATGATCCTTTGAATTGTTTCAAAGGATCATACATATTTATTATTTTTTATTTTGAAACAATTTAAATTGACTGAATTTGATTATAGAACCCTGAAATGCATTTATCCAAGCAAAAATGGGCATTTGACGTTGATCAAAAACAAAATTATGATAACCCCAGCTGTTATACCTTCACAAAGGCTGACTGTCCATGTCACTAAGTGCTGAGAACTGTATCTAAATTAAAGATAGCGATTATACAAGCAACTAGCCATTGACTGTAACTAAAACGATTTAATATTTCGGTACGGTCTTTGACGGCTTGTTATAGAAAGAAATTTAGGAAGTCGTGGATGGTCTAGCTGATTGTTTTACGTGCCTAATTTTTACTAGCACAAAAAGTGTTGAAGGTGCTATAAAAAGGTGATCATAAAGTTTGCTTATTACATTTTTACTATTAGGTACGTAACCAGTTTTATAGTTCTTGTTTAGGTATAGGACGTGAGACATATGTTATGTATACAAGTCATAAATTATTATGTAAACATTACATTTGAATGATAAGACTAATTCTACCTTTCTCTTGAATGTGATTTAGAGAATAAGCAACTTTAAATTACCTACAACATCATGACAAAATATTACCTATCGTCAACTATTTGAAACCGTACACTCAATATACTCCTGAACAAAGGTGTTATTTATTACGGTAATGAAATAAAATATACCTAGTATTTTTAATAAAAAATACTTTATAATTTCAAAAGTAATAATAAATATATTTCCAGCGAAAACGCTACAGGTACCAACATATTATTACAACAACAAATTAAATAACTTGCGTTATTTCCTTATATGCACTTTTATTATTTTGTCAACCTTGCGATCACGGTCAATTTATCGTTTACTTGCATAATAATTGGTCGTGTGGAACTGTCGCATAAACGGATTTTTTGCTATTAGCTGCCGTGGTCAAATTGTTTATTACTTAAAACATTAATTTAACAACAGTTTGTGGCACTGATGGAATTTTTATACAAGTTTTTTTGGCAACAGTCTTTGTGTTCAACTGAAGCTAAACTATCATAGTTGAGATGTAATTAAAATAATATTCACTCAATAAATTATATACACTAATTTATTAAGGATTTATTCTGGTAACTCAAAATATCACAGTGTGTTACCAACCCTTCTAGAGCTCTGTCCTCACTAGCACACACACCAGGACTACGATATCGCCAGCAAAAACACAACATTAACATAGCCGGTTTACCGCAGCCGTCTGGTGAGTAAAAGTGCTTCCCCATTTGGATGGCCCTTTTTTAAAGTTATTACTCGGATATTTTTTTTAATTTCTTTTATGTAATGTTTGTAAAGAGAAAAAAAAACAGGTATTGCGCCTACATGTAATTGCAAAACTTTTAATTTAGAACTAACCGAAACACAAAGGTGTACGTAATAGTGTTGAAATAAGCCCTTAAAATTTATTTCTAAAACAGTCTGAAAACCGTAACGAGTACAAAATACGAATGACGAAAGCGAAAACGCATTAGCGTAAGATGCAACCGTATCTTAACGGTTCGTGAGCTGGTCTCGACCTACTTAGCTAGCGTGAAGTTTGTCCAAAATGTGTATTATATTCCTAACTAGCTTTAGCTGCGGTTTCGCCTACGAAAATTGTTTACCGCCTTAACCAATTATTAATTTTTTTTTCGCTTGGAAACCCCCACGGATCATCACCTCACCGGAGCTAACGGTGAAGTGGTGTGTCGTAATCGAACCGACTAAAAACACACAGTGTTCCGTCACAAGTCTGTTGCAAAGAACCCGGGTATACTCTAAGAAGGAAGCCTCCGGGAGCTATTATTACCTATGAACCGCGCGCTGTCAGAACACGTGGAAGTAAGCAGAACAAATTTTGTTTTTTTTTTTATTATTCTTTTTTCTGCGTCATATAATACTGCTACTAAAATACTACTACACCCTTTATGGAAAGAAAATAGTGGCCCTCGTGTGGCAATAGTAGATATATCTTAAAATATAACAACTACTAAAATACAAAATTTGAGTCTTTCATGTTTGTAGCCATATCATATCAGATACCATAGATTTTAAGTATCACACAAATTTCAAACAACCACTTTTACAGAAGGAAAACATAGGCTTTACAAAATCAAGTGCACTGACTTCACCACAGGATAATATGCAAGCTGACGAGAAGCCACGAAATCCGGAACAATCATCGTCAAAGCCCCAAAGGTCCAGAGACACACAAGACGCCACAGAAGTGGAAACAAAAGAAAGGAAACAATACTGAATGCACGAATGGGACTAAATTTTAATTAAATACAGAGACAGAAAATATTGTCTCTAGAAATAAAAAAAAAACTGCGGTATAATTTCACCACATACATTTAAACCTTTTTACTTTATTCAAAAACTATTTCTAATACACATAGTATTTTATTTATTAAATTATTATCATGTTGTTCGTGCAATTTTTACGTTTTAGTGTGATTTTTTTTCAATAAAAATATCTTCACCCATAACGGACATACCAAAGCACTTTTGTAATACATAATATATAATTATAATATGTCTGTTTAGTAGTGAGCAACCTGTACCAGCACGATCTTTATAAGAAATGGCTGCTACTTGAAATAATGCGTGATTTCGATTAACCTGCCCTCAATGTGTTCGTATTCTGGACAAATAATTTTTGTCTAAATGTTACTTTAATGCGTTTAGATTTGCCCTTATCTTCAACTCAATCAAAAAAGTCATCATCGTCTTTGAAATCCTCTTTTTCAGCCCTCTAGTAAACATTAGCGGTGTTGTGCTACCATTGTCAAAATACCCCTAATTTTGATACAAACTCCTTAACACTTCCACGTCTTGCTGTCTCCATTCACGCTTCTTACTAATTTAAACAAGTCGGCTCCGCTTGCCAGGCCCATGTTTATCTTGCAAGAACCTATGTTGGTCGTCCGGACTATATGAAACTTTACCTCTTGAATGTAATGTAGCGATTGAAGAAAAATAACTTAGATTCAAATACTGAAATAGTAATTTCAGAACGACCAACACCACTGCTATTCCAAATTTGAAAGACACTATTTAACAGATACCAGAGTGTTTGTATACTCTTTGGATACCAGAACTAATCTAATAAACCTCTTTATTTATAAGGCATGTAAAAGTCATTAAAAACACTAAATAACAATGTTCCGTAATCCGTTTAAGCATTACCTAGTTTTATAATTAGGTACATTATTGTTTAACACACATGAAACTATACATGTAAGCAATAACTGAGAAAAACCGTTTTTTAAATAAATTATTTCAATGTAATTTTTTCACTTTAATTAAAAATTTATGCAGATTTATTAAAATGGGTGACTTATTATGTTTTAAAGTTGAATAAATCAGATCGAAAACATAAATGGCGAATGTAAGGACAAGTATTTTGTCACAAAAAAATACTCTGAATTATTTTGTTGCTCCCCACAACAGACGACACTATCCAAAGATTTAGATACAGAAGATAAGGGTATTAAGTTCAATTGACCAACATGGCGTGAGCTAAGGGCCGAGACAAATAGAAGTTGACCCTTTACTCTTTAATTTAGAGTTAATACTTGGTTAACTGGGTAAATTGACGACTACTGTTATGTTATTACCATCGTATAATAAAGAGTTCAGTTAGCCGTTGTTATTTTCTTTTTACCCACGATCCGACATTCTAAACATACAGAAACGTCTATCCGTGTCATAGAATGTCACTAAAAATGTCATTGATTGCGGCGTCGTCATGGGGCGGGTCATTTCTTTCCCTCTGATATGGCGAAGGAGATGTTGGCTGGTCCATTCGTCATATTCGTGAACGGGTGCTGCTTGGGGTGACTGGTCGGCCTAGTCAGCGATGCTTTAGCCTATACTATTATTTTGGTTCGATCAACTGCAACTCTAGCCTCTTAATCCAGTCACGAATTATTTTTAACAGTAGATTTTGTAACTGAATGAAGGTAGTGATGTGCACCTTGAATGATTTCTATGTTTAATAAGTTCAAACCTTCAACGGTATCACTGAGTGATTTTTGGACTTTTGGAGCATTTCAATAAAATGAAATTCAGGTGGCATCAACTTGCATCCTGTTTACCTTTCGTGTAACACTAACACTATTGTACCTGAAGATCTGACTTTTAAAAAGAGTGACCATGAGTTTCTTTGCCAGTATTCTTCTCATAAGGCTCTACGCATTTTGGAAACTGGAAGTTATAGATCGACACAAGCAGGCAGTAGATTTTGGTGTTTTCACCTAATTTACCTCGACAATCCAGTACATGCTGTGGCGTCTGTTTGCGCCGATCTATGATTTTAACTCTAGCTTCAATTTAACGTTTATAAATGTCACTTAATGTCTTAATTGAATAAATGATTTTGAATTTGAATTTGAATTAGACTATACCACAGAAAAGACGTCTTTGCTGTTGTATAGTCTGAAAAAATAATAAGATCATTATGAAATTTAAAAATAAAAATGACCTCAAAGAAAATAGGTATGAAAAAAAATTCAATAAATAGTAAAAAAAACTGGCCAAGTGCGAGTTGGACTCGCGCACCGAGGGTTCCGTAAAATATTTTTATTACATGATGTAACTAAAAATTTATGGTTTTCGCAATTTTTCCTTTATCTGTCCTATATGACTCAAGATTTCAAGATTCTGAGTTCACGGGAAGTACCCTGTAGGTTTTGATTCCCTTGCGAGTGTCGAAAATCTTTTGATTGCGTTGGCCTGAGTAGACCTGAGTATTTGTTATAAATTCCAGCTTGATACCTCCACGCGTTCCTGAGAAAAAGGGTCTTGACAGACAGACAGACGGACGGACGGACCACAAAGTGATCCTGTTTTTTCCTTTCGAGGTACGGATCCCTAAAAATAATTTACAAAATTAATTATTGGTGCCGATTCTATTGTACACTCGACTAAACTAAAACCTGACTTAATTTCTTCATATGAAATCAACCTAGTGTTCTTCGTAATAAGGTCTATTTGTTACTAGCATCTATTTCTCAGCGCCGCTAAATTTCAATAAAACCTGTCAACGTATACTCAACTTTATTTCCACGCAGCGAGAGTCTTCATTTATTCAAACGCTGTATAATTGCCGTATAAAAACTTGTTCCAAACGAACAAGGATGACGTGTTTTTAAGCTACACCTACGAAGACGCTTACTAAAAACACAAAGCAAAAGAGATGGCATTCAACGGATAGCGGCTCTTGTTACGTGGTTTTAAAGTTTATTTAAGCGTATCAGACTTTAGTCGACAAATAAATTGCTTATTTCGATAGCGACATATGTTACCTACTTGTTTCAATTTGAAATAAGACCTTGTTTCTAAGTATACAAGGTTTACTTCCTTTATGAAGAAAATTTAGTGAATTTTAATTTAGCGAGTGAAGTAACAGAATTGGGGCCATTAAGAAAAAATGGATAATAAAACTAAATGGTTCGTTATTTATTGAGAATTTCTATTTAACTTTTCATATCATGGAGACTCTACATTAATGATATGGCCAAACGTGGATTGACATATTTGACATATCAAACGTTGACGTTTATAAGATACGGTCAGTTTTAACTGGCTATACCCATCAGTCGTATAATACGACCATTCCATGAAGTGGTCCGACATCATGAAAAATCAATTTTAAAATCTAGCCACGACATATGCATTGATTACTCAGATATATGTAGATTGCTATTACTCGTAGACCAAAGTTAGTATCTACAAACTTAATTTCTATCGGTAAAGGTAAACTAAGTTTAAGTTTGATTTTGGTAGTATAGTATACATATTAGTTACTTTTGTCAGGGTTCTTTGCAAAATAATTACAATAAAAAGGCGCTTTATAAGCTTTTTTATTGTAATTATGCCATATGACAGAGACAGTGTTACCACCACTCAAACTAATACGTTATCAGAAAAAGGTGGTAAAATATTGTTTTTTTTTTTTTAAGCAAAGCAAATTCAACATGAAATTGAAGACTGCAATTTGACGGGCCTATTTCAATGTCATGTCGGTGTTGAATGTTGGCCTGTACAAATATCCGTTGCAATCTGACACTAAAACCGTCACACTGTGTCGTGTCGCGTGACGCGACGGCATCTGTGCGTGTTTTTATTACATGAACATTCAATGTATCACTTTGTTCCACAAATTTTTCATTGTCACTTTTGTTAGCAGATAGTGATCTTCTATATTAAATATTTGTTTTACTTTCGACATAAACAACCTGTTGTTTCGGAGCATTGTGTTGATCTATAATTTTTAGTAAAAAAAAGTAATGTTAAAGGAATTCTATGAAATAAAAAAGTAAACAAAAACCGTCTTGTCTATATCAAACAATGAATAACTCTTCCACTAGCAATTGTATGAGACAATTGCTAGTGGGAGTGGAAGAGCATTTAACTAAATAATTGGCCTATCTGGGATGGAGCCCACAACAGTCGAAGTAGTGGCAATTACCTCTTAGACCCTGAAGAGTGTTGAGTTCGACGTGTTGACCTCCACACTGAAAGTGAGCAGAGCTCACTTAGTCTCACTCACATTGCAGCGAAATATACACATAGGTATTTTGTTTTAAAACAATAATATTAATTTATTTTATTATTTCAAACTTATATTTTTATACATTATTTATCTTATACTTTGTGTGTATAATTTCATATTAGTAAAACGAGAACTTGAAAACATCATAAATCAGTCTAACGGTTATTCAATTTCTGTGAACAAGAACAACTTCAAATGTGTGCAGTACAATGTTAGCTAGATTTTTATTGTCATGCCCCCCTGTATTGTATATGTATTAATATTGGGTGGCGTTTGACCCTGATAGACAGATAGTCACAACACGTCGATCGCTATTCAACATATAAAAAAAATTACCCAAATTCAATTACGCGTATCGAATTTTAAGTTCAAAGTGTCCAAAATCGAGGTCGATGGGGCTGAAATGGCCAGATACATCGAACATTTAGTAATAAAAAACTTAAAAGTCCTTTACACAGTCATGAATTCATGATACAAATAAACACAATTTAATTAATGTTAATTTTGTTATAAAAAACTACTATTTCTAAGTGTTGACACGGGGCGGATCCGAAACTTTAATTATTATAAGTGGGTAGCACTCCACATAACTTTGGAAACCACTGCTTTACACACTTACAGTATTGTATACCCATAAACAAACAGGCTAACCTATCTACGTTTTTTTTTAGTTCAATGCACGGATCACAAAGCAACCTAACTACATAAAGAAACACATCGTATCACCATTTACACTATCGTCATAGCGGCCCAATGTTACACTTAATCAAACAGCAGTTGACCTCATAACCAATTTTTTATATGAAAGCGTATGAAAGAAAACATGTAGGTAGGTAGGCAACACTACGTTTGACAAGTAATTTAAATCACTTTTGACAGTTGAAGAACGGTGATACGAGTACGATTTGGTAGAAGTATCGAGGCTTTGAAGCAATCTAATAAAATATTTTTTTTAGGGTTCCATTTCTCAAAAGGAAAAAAAAAGGAACCCTTATAAGATCACTTTGTTGTCCGTCCATCTGTGTGTCTATCAAGAGTTAGTCCTTTTCCTCAGGACCCCGTAGAGGCATCAATTTGAAATAATCATGTCAGCGGTCCCTTGAAACTGTAAAAAAATCAAGCTTCTAAGTCAACGCAATTAAAAGATATGACATGAACAAATTTGTTAAAATTGAAGATTTAATAGCATCTTCAATTTTAACAATTTTATGCATTTCAAATCAAAACCTCCAGGGTATTTCCAATGATCTAGAATCATGTTTTTTTTTTCTTACGAAACCCTCTTTGAACGAATCAGTCTCCCATTTTCCCGTTTTTTTCTACTTATGTACTCACGTATTGACATTATCTCCGAAGAGCAAGTCGTAGGTATTAACCCACTCATTTGCTCTACTTGGTCCTTCGAGCCGGAACAAAGGGAGAGGTGGACTTACATTAAAAGGATATATAGCTATTTTCGTACGTATGGTCACCAAAGCCGTACATTTGGAGATAGATCCAGATTTAACCAGCTCAGCCTTCATAGCCGTCTACGAATGTAATATATGAAGTAAGTTTCAAAGGGGTTTTCAGAGGTATTCCATCAGCTATCATTTATTCACGGAATATGAGAGATACTGAAGCACTGACAGCACTCGTTGATCCTAGGTAGAACAAGTTGGGCAACTTTTTATAGCACGAAACTTTCTACCGTGAATGCTCAAATTGTGGAATTACATGCCATAATTTTTTGAGTTTTCCTGAGTTTTTGCAAAATATGTATAATGCCTATTTATATATATATTACTTGCCCAAAATCCCTTTTTTAGGAATCACTATTTTGCACGCTAACCTAGTTGTAGCATTAATCAATTCAAGCTGAACGCTCATCAATCATGTTGAATGAAGTGCGAAGATTCAAACTCACTTTTATATTAAGAGTTCATTCAACTATGCCGTAAGCAGGCTTGGAGGGGGGAGGGGGTTGACGATTGAATGGATATGAAAAAAAAAATAGATCAGATCGAAGAAATGTAATCTGATTTTCTTTTAAAAGTGGTTTTACCTCCCCTCTCTAGTATATTCACTACATATTATAAAATAAAATCCCCCGCCGCGTCTGTCTGTCTGTCTGATCGCGATAAACTAAAAAACTACTGAACGGATTTTCATGCGGTTTTCACTAATAGACAGAGTGATTCATGAGGAAAGTTAAGGTATAAAGTTTGATGATTGTTGAAGATGTCTCTGCTACCAGTGTGAATCCGGGGCGGGTTGCTAGTTTTCGATAAAAAAAAAAATTGTAGCAATGCCTAGATAATTTTCCTGCGTTTTAAACCAAAGGCATTGAAAATTCACTTACGTAATAGTTAACCGCGCCCTAAGCTAAAATAGAAACCAATTTTGTGTATATCATACCTACATAGAATACTTAACTACGAAAGTTATTTATGTATTCATATTAAAAACTTGTGCCCTGCGATTATGGTCACTGCACCGCTCCTATAAATCGCAGTATGATGGATTGATGATGAACTATATTAATAAATAAATAATAGTTTAAAAAACACGCTTATATAAAAATCCACATAAAAATAAATCTTATTAAATTTATTATTGGAAAAAAGCGTGGGGTGCGTATAGTGACAATAAAATGTTTATTACTATTGACACTATGCATGCACCACACGCTTTTTTCCAACAATAAGTTGGATTTTCTATAAAAGCGAGTTTTTTTAGTTTTTTAAACTATTTTTTTTTTAATCGAATATTGCATTGTCATCGTCTTTGACAGGTGTGCAAAATTTTAATGAAATCTGGCCGTTTAAAGTGGGTCAAAATCGCGCCCTAAGGAGTCGGTTACAAACAAACATACAAACATACAACTGAAGCTAAAATATAAAGCGTGTAATACGCTACTGGGGCAAAATAGCTTTTACAAATTGGTCTACCAGAACCTCTATTTAGCACCTACAAACAACCTCTTTAGCTTTGTAATATTAAGTATAGATACACACATTTTTTTAATTTATTAAAATATCCTTGTCAAGTTGTCAAAGGTACACGATCTTTTAAACTGTCACAACAATAATCCTGTCAAAATGACACCTATTATTTATTTTGACACGTATTCAAACTAACCACAATACACATTGTCTGGAGGTTTCAGACATAGCTAAGCTACCTATTAACATAATGTCGCAAATGAACGCAACTTGACTGCTGCTGCCGCACTTTGTAATGAGTTGTTTATATATGTACAATCATTCAAAGAAGCAATAACCTTGAGAAAAACTAGAACAATTTCTTTGTGGTTTATATTTTAGGCTTAGCGATACTACTTATAGAAATAATAACAGCGTGGCCGGTACTGCAACTGGAAATAAATTAAAATACTGCATCTAGAATTAGATATTTTTGATTGGATAACCAGAAATCATCTGAAACCCGAAACGTAAATGAGACATAAAAGCAATTGCACACACCTCATTTTATTTTTGACATTTTATACATTACTTACTTCTTTCTCCCTTTAACTATCAATGCCTTCATCTATTACTCTAGTCTCTAAGGTTTGCGAAATGTCAAAGAAGTTTGGGCTCTACTAATATCTCAGTCTAAGTTGTAATAAAACAATCTTTTCCATGAAATATTGAGTACAAGTCATACTTTCTCGTGTGCTGATAAAACACAATATCAATATTAGACAGATAATAATGTTGTTGTGAAGACGATTGTAGCACAGTGCGTTTCTAAATTTGGTCAGTACAAAAGAAACTGACAGTTGTAACGTGTGACTGCACGTCAGAACAAAACACATATATTAAATGTACATATTATACACAGACATCTGTATATATGTCAACTGAGCGTGACGGTCACGCGAGTTTAGTGCTTTACCCCCATACCAAAAGAGCCCAACGTGCCTAAAGAAGTTTTCACTTCAAAAAACTGTGAAAAATGGATACACGCTCCTAACCCTATATTAAAACTACAATGTGCTTTTATTAGGTTATATGTAGATTATTTATAATAATTTGCACAAAAAAGCAAATAGTTATCCATCAAGGATACGACCGATTGTTGTTTCTTGAAACCCTTAATATACGTTTTTTATTCACTTATTCATTGCGCAAAATGATTGTTGTGAGTTACAAATCTGCATAGAAACAATTCAAAGGAAGACAAAAGATTTTGTTACATTCTGCTTCAAAGAGAAGTTTCTTCCGGCCATTCGATTCTAGGCAGTATGTGTAATTTCCTTCGTCTAAATAAGCCAGAAGTTATATTACAATCGGCCGTTACAGTTTCTTAGTACGCTTTTATGTTTTGAAGAACGCCTATAATATTTTATGTTTACCTCTAAGTTCAATATAGTCGTGTATGTTTCCAGATTTTGTTACGGCTCTATTTTAGAGCTGGCTTTTCGTTTAATTTTACCAAGAATAAGGGATGAGTTAGGTACAAAGATTGGGTGATTTTAGGCCAATCCATACTTTTTTAACGACTTATTGTTATTGTTCGTCAACTATCTTTTAGAGAAAGATTTTGTGTAAGTAGGTAATAACTAATTATTTAATCTTATTGTTAAGATAAGTTAGATATCTTCTAAGGTACCTAAATACAGTTGTTTAGTAACAGTTTACGTAAACGCATTTTAATGTTTTAGACAAGTAATGAGTGTTTTTTATTTGTGAAGTTCACTGCTATCTTCATGAGTGAGTTTCTAGAGAATGTCTCTCATCTGTGTGTACCATCATAACGGTCTCAAACTTCCCGTTGAACTTGTTCTAAGACCTTGTTTAACAGAGATTTTTATTTCTACAAGGCACATTGTTAGTGATTAATAAAAGAGAAAATAAAACAATAGTAAAAATCCTACAAATAAAGCTAAAAGAACATAAGAAAGAAACAAACGACAATTGGACTTAAACGCCAAAAGGTCAAAACAGTAAACAATGAACCGTCCGAAGGACTAGAAATGGCAAAAAAGGACAAAAAGCCTAGCCACACGGAGTTATTGGACACAAATGCATAGCATAACAACCATTCACAATAACGGCGAGGAAACGAGACGAAGTGTCGTACGGGAGAAAACGTTTGCATGCCTAAGAGAGCGAGGGAGATTGCATTCCAAATACAAGCGTAAAGATTGTGCGCACTCTGCGCGCCTGTTCGATCCCGCGCCGCGCGCGCCTCTCTTACCCGCGCCGTCAAGACTCGGCACTACCACTCACTAACTCCAGCGCAGCTATGCGATGTGGTTGTGCGCGCACTCACGCCTACATCGTCCGCTCTCGTGACATCTCGTTGAAATTTCGATGATTTTATAATCGGTTCCGGTGATGTAATTATAAATGCATGAAAAGCATGGTGTTATGGTTAAAATATTAATGGTGTTCCCATAGTGAAGTGTTTTGATTTGTGTATTGAGTGCACCAGACTGTAAAGGAGAAGACGCCGAGGATACTTTCACTGGACTGAAAGTTTTAAAACATTCTTACGGAGAACTTCTTAATAAGGGACTTGACCTCAAGTCGATGAAAAGGTAAATATTAATGACAATCTTGAAGATGCAGACGTGAAACCAGTTGCACTAATCTTTAGATCAACAAAACAGCATATTTAAATCTAAATTAATTTTTAAGAGCATCCTCTTGTATTATATCATAACTTGTAAGCGAAGAATTTAAATTTATGTTTTGTTTTACCTTCCCTGTTTTGTCATTACCTTTGACAGAAGAAGAAATTATTATATTCTTTAACACCAATATGCAATCAAATGAAAAATCAAACCCTCACAGATCACATGAGAAAATGTTCTTTGTCAGCATTTATAAGAAAACGGGGTATTATAACTATCTTAAGATATCTCAGTTGGTATGTGCGATATTTCACATAAGTACACACGAGATTAAATGTTACAACACTAAAATATCTTTAAAGTTCTCCGTAGAATTGGTATTCGGAACACTGAATAATCTTTTATGTAATCTTCCCTACCCAGTGCAAACGTTTAAGTAACTTGATCAGAAATTCCGTAGTATTACTTAACTTGAATTTCATTATTATTTTAACAACTACTTAAAAAGTACTTAACCACCACCTACTTTTTTCATTTACACTTAGATTAATTCAGGAACTATAACTTCAAAACTTAGTATCAGAACCTTCCTTGTGATGCTTATTATTAAAAAACTATATTCAGTCTCAAATTGTTCATTAAATATATGAATATTTTTTTGCTTATCCAGGTTTAATGTTACTACCAGATTAAATGTTACAATAATTTAAAGAAATCTTTTAAAAACCTAAACAGCATTTTACATAGCGCTTAAGACTCCCCCATCTCGGGACGTTTAGAGGTCAATCAAAAAACCAGTTCTCTTAAGTTGCTACATAGTCGATGCTTCTTCCAAGATTTTAATAATTAATAGATATGTACCGGTTTAAATTTGCTTTCTGTGGTACTTACCTTCTACAACAAAGTGTAATGGCATTATCTAATAAACTGCCTTTACATTGCGTGATTATACATTAAACGCATGTTCAAATATGCTGTTATTTTCTACTATTATCGCTGAATTTGCGATGTTTTGTTTTTTATGCGTATTAGAAGTCGATGTAGGTACTAAATAACTTATGTCATCAATCATGCAATCCAAATTATGACGCATAACAAAACTAGTCAATCAAATAAGTACTTATTCGACAAATTCTTTGACACTTAGACTGTTGGATTATTTATTAATATATAAATAACAATTTAAAAAACATAATGTGAGTTATCCTTAAAGATATATTTTACTTTCGATATTACAAAAACTAAAATTGTACCAACAGCCATGTCCTAGCGAGTTGACAACCGTTGAATCGTATTCAGATTAAAACATTCAATTAAATAGGTAATGATTTCTTCTTATTATATTAGAAGAACAATTTTTTCGTGTAAATCTATCACTTTGCAGATTGTTGTGTTTGTGTCACCAGTAAAAAACTAGTTGCCTCTAATCATTCTGACACAGTTTCTCGTTGCGGTTCACCTCAAAACTTTCGTTTAATTTCGCACAATGACCACAACATTTCATCTATAATGCCATAAATGTTACTTTATGAGGCATTATAAGATTTAGGTTTGTGTTCCTTTTAACGGGTGTTTAAAACTATGGCTTTGGGTTTTAAGCGACTTTACGTTCGTTTCAAATGAACTAACGCAGTAATCCTTTTTAATTGCGTTTGGTTGTAATAGGGAAGTAGTCGGAGGTGTGGATTAAAACCGAGTTCTAGATTTGATTATGTAGATTGTTCCGAAGAAACGTTACATGGCTATCAACACAAGCTACATAAAAACTTGAAAAAAAGGAGCATTAAAAGACTTAAAGGTTCTTACAAGTTACTCGAGGTATGAGTCCAGTAAAATAAGGTCTGCAATCACAATTTGACACTCAACTTTGCATTTTTGATATAATGTAGTATTAATGATACAAAAACAATGTGTAAAGGTTTTGGTGTCTGCAGCCCCGGCAAGGGTTGAAATTTTTTTTTTAAATCTGCTTATTTTTCTACTATCTACGATTTTTTATAATTTACGTTCATCCCTTAAACTTAAAACCTACCTAACTCGTCTTAAAACCTTTTTTATGTAAAATTTTAAGCTCTACACATTTTTATTAGAACTTTTTTGTCTAACTTTTACCGATTTCGAGCAATTGCGAAAAAAACTTTCGGTGGTTTCAAACACAAAAATCTTTACACATTGTTTTTGTATCATGAAAACTACATTACATCAAAAATGCAAAGTTATGTGCCAAATTTTTATTTCAGACCTTATTCGACTGGACTAATAGGGACTTTAAAGTCTTAAAGGCTCTTACAAGTTACTCGATTATTTCCTTTCCAACATTTAAGTCGAACTGTATACTTCACACACATTACCACTATGAAATCAAGGAGGATATTGCGTTCACATCCGTTTCGACTTGATAAGTGCACTTGACAATGCCATGGTCTTGAGATTTGTATACATATTTGTGGTATCCTGGTCATTTAATTCCTTGTGAGCTTTTAACACTGTCTTAGAGCGCTTGAAGTAATATAAATCAATATTTTCACTTCTAACGTTGCTGTCACGCAAGGTTAAATAACTCCAATGTGATGTGACAGACGGACATTATTATAGAGTTAGGATTTAGTGATAAAAAGAAAGTAGATACACTTTCTTTCTTTTATATTAAAGTTAGGTATGTTACAACCGGTTTAGAAACATTCAATTAATTAACCAATCATTATACTTCATTTCATCCATTCGTCAAGCTTGATCAATAAAAATTAATAATCATAGTTTAATGAAATTTAAAAAACAAGCTTAATGGCCATTGTTACTAATCCATCTATTGGACTCTTCAAAATAAATCATATGAGCCCAGACTCGAAGGGTTTACTAGTAAAGAATTCCGTTATCCACCTTCTGGCTAACCCATCAGATCAACTCCAAGATGCCAAATTATTGTATTGTCGTCTAAACTACATCCTTTCCTTACTTAATATTATAAATGCGAAAGTAACTCTGTCTGTCTGTCGGTCTGTCTGTCTGTCGCCCTTTCACGCCAAAACTATTGAACCGATTTAAATGAAATTTGGTACACAGATAGTCTAGAGCCTGAGAAAGGATATAGGCTACTTTTTAATGCAAAAAAGGCGTGTAAGGGGTTGAAAGGTGGGGATTAAAAGTTGTATGGAAGTTTCGTCAATTAGCCTAAATAATTAAAAATTCTACCCAAAGACACTATCCCACGCGGACGAAGTCGCGGCCCCAGCTAGTAATATTTATAACAAAGTTTAATTTCGATATCAAATTATAAGTAGATTAAAATTACCTAATTGACATCCAAGATTTGTTTATTGATTGTTATTTTCTAAGCAGTATAATTACTTTTTAGATCATAATAGTAATAACGATTATTAAAAAGCTACCAAAAGGCAGCTTAAAATCTCCTAATATAATAGTAATGTGTCTATTAATTACGTGTAACAGTATTTTGATTAAAAAGCAAAAAATACTGTTACACACAAGATGTATTCTGCTTGGTTTCTTTAGCTGTTTATAAATATATTATAATAACTTATTGTGCACGACCTATGGTGATATCGTCCCAGAATTGTCCATTGTACTGATAAAAGAACATAACATGTGGAGTGTAAATATAAGTGTTTTATTTTGACTTGATTCAAATAATAATAAGTGGTTTTGTCTCAGTCGTTGTATTGACATCTTCGTATATTATTAATTAGCATATATGTATATAAATAACGTCTCTATTTTATAGGAATATATATTTATGTTTTTCATTTCACTTACATTTCTTTTGTAAATTACATCTTTGTCATTTCCCTTGCTAGCCTGCGTCCTGCACTGCAATTATTGTTGTCAGGTTGCCAGTAAGTAAAATTTCGGGACGGAAGGTAATAATTATTGGGAAATATTGGGAAAATAACTTGGTTCTAAAGCTGACAGTTGCAGTGGCTAAAAACAATATGTTTTTTTTTAATAATAATTTATTTTACTATTGCTTAAGTACATGAAACGAAACAAGTAAAACTTTAATCTATAATAATAAATAAATAATATAATAAATAAGTTCTTTAAAATATCATGTAATTGAAACATAACTGTTTTGACAAATGAAATCAAATCTTAATAAAATCTTACCAAATTTTTAATTTTTGGGAATTTTGCGAATGACTTCGCAAGTATACTAAGTAATTTTTATTTATTTGTATTATTATAGATTTCACTGCTTTCAATAGCATTTTTTTTTATATCTTATTAATTTTTTTACATAGTTATAAATTTCGCTACACGACAACTTGAAGTTAGTCTTTGTTTGTATCTGTGCTTTGACATGCTCGAGAGATAATCTGTTACTTCTCTCGGACCACATTTTGTTAGTTTCGGAAAATATTTTTTCTGTTGCGGCATGTGAGACTGGTAGCCATCGACGCCATGAAAGCAATATATTTTGCAGGTTAGGAACATTGTGCGTTTAAAACTGACTGGCCTGTTGGTCTAGTGGTTAGTGACCCTGACTGCTGAGCCAGAGGTCGTGGGTTCGATTCCCACCCGAGTCTGGGTGTTCTTTGTGTCCGTTGTTTGTATGTTTGTTAAGTCCCCCGCGACACAGGAGTAATTCCTAATGCGGGAGTTGTCTTTTTTAAAAGAAAAAAAAATAATAATAATGTATGCCATTGCTGTAATGTCTTTAAGATTTTGCTATGTTCTATACTGCTGTTTTCACTGCGACCTTGGCGTTAGATACTTCCTCATAAAGATCGTCCATTTTGAACATTGTGGTAAAATTAAGTTTTTCAATAATTTGCACAAAATGCTGTTTTTATGGGGGACGCTGTTTCATCGAGCAGTTTTTTTTTATTAAATTACCGCTAAAGCCCAAAAAAAAAATTATTTTGTGAGTCTGATTATATCGTAAACTTCGAAACACAAAGGTAAAAATATTTCAATTTCAAGATTCAATACAATGTCTTACTAGTTTTTATTTGTCACAAAATAGTACATAATATTAAAGTAAGAAAACCGGGGTAACAGTAGACTTAACAAAATGATCGATCTAAATACAGACTAAGGAGGTTAGTAAAACTTGGGATATTTGGCATCCCGGCCAAGGGTAAATCTTGACGTGTCACCAGACCCCTGATCATCGGGACGTCCAGCGCAAATTTGGACACCTGGCAACGCTAACTGCAGTGGTAGCGAAGCGGGAATGAGAACGTCCGATCCGTCATGTGTATATCGCACTTTTCTTAGACGCTCGGCTGCCGTTATAATTACGGACGCGGTCTTAGTAATCAAATCACTGACATATTAAAAATAAGATATAGATATAGAACTATAACCTATAATATATTATATATTTACCGAATACCATGTTCACCATGACAATGCAGTTTAATTATTGATGAATGAACATCCGCTCACATCCTGTGTGTTCACCGTCATGCCTGGTCATAATACTTATTGTTTTCATATCTTCGGATTAAATTTACAATGCAAACATTTCATAACCGAAACTTTTTAGTACCTAAATAAATTACGGCAGTACCGGTTACGTAACTAACGGAAGATCAAGTGAAAGCCAGTGCTGTGTCGCACAAATATCGATGAGTGATGTTGCCCATTAATTTAATGTTTGTATGTAAACCAGTCTCACTTCTCACGTAATGCTGTGTGGGCTGTAATGAATAATGAAGATAAGCTTAAGTATGTTATGTAGTAGCCTCATTAAACGCTACTAACATTATAATCATTATTTATATTGTTCTGGTTCCTTCCGTTGAATTTGAAATTACCTGTCCCAGAAAGAGAAAAAACATTGTATACCTAATCAGGTGTTATGTAATATTATCCTGTCTTGCTTTGTAAAAGATTGCCTTGAGCGACAAGACTGGCGTTGTGGTGTATTACATATTTCTTACGTACGTATTTTTTATATAACTGACCTTGATATGCAACAAAGAGTTTATTTATTACGTTTGTAAAATATTAAAGATATAATAATATAATTAGTCACTTTTGAATACTTAAGAAGAAAATAAATTTGACATGAGCAAAGAGTTTTTAAACTAGCCCTAGAGCCCTAACACTACGTTATGTACAAATGAAAAGCCCAATAAGGGTAGAGAGACGACCATAAATAATGCGTTTCTAGGAAACTACATTAGATACCGTACTAATACAAGTCCCTGCCACCATGTAATAAATCAATATCTATCAACCGGTCACTTGAGCTACCTTTGACATAATATATGTACATATAATTCAAGTTTTTGTACTCGATCTTGTTGATAGATATAGTGGAGTTATTTATTGGCAAATTGACTTATTTAACAAAGATCAGATTGTTTTTAGTATTTTTATAATTTTTGAATTACCAAACAAAATGATAAAAGCTAAACTCTTAATTTCGTACATTCGTTACTTCGACTTGAAGGTTAACTACCGTACAGTAGAGTTAAAACTAACATGCGATATGCCTGTTACTTTAAGATATTTAAAGCTATAATGATGAATGTACTTTTATATTGAATTTATAAAGTATTATAATATTTCTGCTATTACACTTGCATTACAGAGTACAAATAATTACCAGACTTCAGATGTACAGTTTTCACAAAACATATTTGGATATTACGGTTTTGGCAAAAGTTTTATTAATAGTTTTCAATTACAGTCAAAAGTTTCAAACCGAACAACAATGAATATATATATTTTAATAAACTAAGGTGAAATTATTGCCAAAAAATAAAACCAGCTATGTACTTTATTGTACTTTATTTAAATCGGAAAACGTTATTAACAATAAAACATGACACCAATTACCTTGCATTAAAACCCGGTATCAAAGCTCTAACCAGGACACGAATCCGAATACATTTATACAGATTAATGATACCGATATCATACGCATGCAACGTGTACAGAGACGTACACGTTTATCGACAAGATAAACTTGAGTCGATAAGTTATCGCATCACTAGATCGGTTTGTTTAGCAGTTGACAGAGGAACCGTTAGTTTAACCGCACGAATTAAATGTTCGAGCTTGGAACTAAAAGCTCGTTCATTTGTTTTTTTTCTTTGTTGTTAGAGTTAATATTTATTTTATAAATACTAGTTGTTATCGTTATCTTAAGGTTAGATTTTCCTAAATACCAGGCAAAAAACGTTTTATTACCAATAGTGTATAGAGTAGCGGTTGAACCCTTTATGTTAACCTAATGGCCATGATATTATTATTGAACCATGAGTTAGGGAAAATTGCATAAACAGAATCTAACAGTGTACCTCAGAGGTACATAACATTAAGTGTCAAAACGTAAGTATTGCAGTAGATACAAAAATACGCAGCATAAAACTTGAATGCAACAACATTGCTCAGGAAGTGATGAAGAAGGTATTGGCAAGATATGAACTGTGTTCTTTATTATTTTTAAAGCTATTTACGGGAATTAATAAATTAATTAATTTTTTTGTAAAACCTTTGCAATCATGCGTCAACTTATGATCTTTTAAGATCCTATACCACATTTGAATTTGTGAATCGTTGACATCGTGTGACTTAATGCTTTATACTATAAGATAGAGCTCGCTTTAACAATTTTTTTGGTGTAAAAAACCAGATTTGAAACAAAATGGATTTAATATTGTATACCTCTAAGATATAGCTTACTTGTTTTAATCAGTACATGGCGAGGATCTGATGTAACATTCCGCTCGAAAGACCATGTACCGACTGGAAGTATTAAGAAACCTTTATACCTTATAACTTAATAATAGAAAAATAGCAAATGTAAATTTTTTTCGTGATATTTTCCGTATGACCTTATATCTCATACCGCCATTATCATCATCATTTCAGCCATAGGACGTCCACTGTTGGACATAGGCCTCCCTTAATGACCTCCAAGAAGACCGGTTGGAAGCCATTAAAAATACTTTTATTACAGATTTACAATTTTCGTCATCTGACCTTTATCTTAATACAAACGCATGTACGGTTACACCATATTCTTTTTTTTTTTTTTATTTTGTACTGTTTAAAAGTGATTACTAGAAAATACCCACACTAATGTAAAAAAGAACATTATAAAATACATGTGCTTTATCTATTTTCTATACAAAAACATTGATCAAGCACATACTTAAAAATATTTAACACCTAATAAACGCTATGGGAGCTGTATTTATCCTTATCATTATAACAAAATTCCTCTAAGCGACAAGGAAGTTTAAATCAGGAAACGTCAGTGTGTTATTTTGGTAAAACATTAATCTTTCGTCAAGTTAGCGCGTTTTGAGATATTCCCCCACAGGCCCCACACATGTTGCACATGCCGCCTTTGTCGTTCCCAACATGTTGTGCTCTCAATCGACATATGCGCATCCTCGTTTGTATAGCTAATAATGCTTTTATTGGTTTAGGCGATACTAAAATGTACATATTGCTTTCTATTATCTCTTTTTTGTTAAAGTACTGCAGAATGTCCCTCAAATAAAAAGTACGTCTCTCTATTCTACCGACTATTGCAGTCAAATTCCCCTTCAATGGTGTAGCACTAGGTAAGGAAAATTATTTCATTTGATTTATTTATTTCTGAACAATGTACATTGTATTGAAATGTTTTGGAAATTATGTATAATGACTAGAGATCGGATATTCGGATGCATATTTACCTAAAGTTGAGATGTTGGCTATTATGGAAAGCACTTTTTTATCGAAAGAATCCCGCGATTCCAAGAAATTCAAATTTAGGTGTACCTATACTCCGTGAGATGCAATAAACCCCAGTTTGACACAAATGACACTTGCTCTGTTACAACGTATAATGGTTGCTTTTCCCTACTTTTATTGTCAGTGATTTTTGACGAAGCAAAAACAACCTTATTACGTTGTAACAAGTGTCAAATCGGGCCTACTAAATCCCAGTAAATGTAAGCATTTTGTAAGAGTGCGAGTGAGATGGCAAATTATACTTGCTTGTGCGCAAGTAGCGACGTGACAATACAACTGCATTCGTAAATAAAAATATACTTAGAAGCCGCTTCCATAATTTGTATGTAACTTTAGGTAAATATGCATTCGATTATCCGATCTCTAATTATAATAGACCTAAACAATTTAATATTTTTACTATAACACCGCTGTTCAGCACGACTGGTGCTGAATAGACAGCAACTCTTTGACATTTATAATAATTCATAAATTTAAAACATTGTGCTCTCAAAATATGTATAAAATGTCGATCAAATGAATTTAATTTTGTAGTGTAATGTTTATTTTTTTTAATTGGATTAAAAAAAAATCAAGAACACTGAGTCACAGCTAACGTGGCCGAGTTTAGCTGTTTAAATTTGAATTGCGAATGGCAACAAATGTTTAAATAATAGATTGCTTTTTTTAATTTTCAACGCAATCGACTACAAACATCAAATTATTCTAGGTTAGTTGACAATTGATTTAAAGAAATTTGTGACAACATTCAGAGCTAATCTTCGTGACCAGAATGCCAAATGAATTAACTTTTTTTTTTATTATTGTACCTAACATATAACTGACACACACAAAAACACGTTGTGATCTACATAATTATAGGAAGGATAAGCGTGATGCATTAAACTAAAAGGAAGGAAGGAAATTATAATAGTTACAGTTGTTAATCGTTTTTGTAAGTTTCTACTTACTAAATTATTCTTAAGTAAGCAAGTAATGCGTAATAAATAACCGTTTATAATAGTAGTAGTAATTCACAATGACAAACTCATAGGTAAAGGCCAATTATAATAATCATCTACATATGTCAAAATGTTTATAAAATTACATTTAAGGTAGTAATCTGCTGCTAATAAAAATCGTTACGGGTAGAAGTATCTGTTTAAGATGTATAGTTTTGTACAAAGATAAACGCCAGTAGTTGACTCTATTTTGGAGACCAGCAACACAACTAGAAGTCGTCTAAAAATAGTAAAAGAGGAGGGAAAACATGCCACTCACCCTCGGTTTGTAAACCCCTACGATAACAACAGGGGAGGATAAATCTCAACGAATTGCCATAGACAGAGAATGGAAACCGAACTGCCTCAACAACCGTTTTTCGTTCGCAATTTTAAAAGATTGATTTCCGTCACGGAACTCCTGATTCAAGTAATTATATCGACATTAATTCGAATACCGAGTTTTGTTATGGAATGTTGTAGAATACATGCTGTACTCGTGCAGACAGATACACAGAGAGACTCTGAGGAATACAGTAAAATTTCCCGCAACACAGATATTACACCACTAACTCGTAAAACGGAAAACTATGTCACAAACTGTTACTTCATTGAGCCTAGTCGAATATACACACAGAAAACATTCCAGTCTACATCCGTATCATTGCCCGACACAATATTTCTTGTTCGAAGCGACCCATTTGGCACGTGCTTTTTCCCGCGCTAAGCGGCCATTGTTATTGTCTCTGTCTTCAAAACGTGATCGGATACATAAACTCTGCACACGAATATTCAATTGTTTGTACTTTTTTAGTTCAAGAACGGGCAAGATCATGTCAAGCTACGGCCGTTTTCAATAACCTATCTATCTGTAAATGCACCTACAAAAGATAGACAAATCTATCGTTTGGTCCTTACTTGCTTTTCAATATCCTACTAGGGTAAAGCATGTTCTATCGAAGTTGTCGATCTATCGTCGAGAGGACAGGTAGCCTACTAGAGATAGGAATCCCATACAAATGGTTCTTACTTTCATTTCAATATAAGTTTTATGTTACTTTTCGATAGACGGAGCTAACTCAAGTAACATCATTTGCTTATCTGTCAACATCGGCCGTTTTGAGAAGGATAACTTTTTAAAAATGAATAGTTGAAGTAGGAAATATATACTAATAATATAATACAACGGAACATTGTAGAACATTGTGGAATTATTTAAAATTAAAATTGTGGTAAAGAAATGAATAGCCGTGAATACTATGCATACAGATTTATACCGAGTCTGCTGTAAACCAGTTAAATAAATAATTTAGTGCTAATAAATAAATCTTTAATATAACAGGTTTAGTGTAATTCCTATTAAAAAAATTAATTTGTTTTAACAGAATACGTATTACTATCGCTGCTTCTATTTCTGTCAATTAGATTTTAATGAAGTTTTATTTTTATTCCAATCGAAAAATCGAAGAATTAAAATCGTTTGTTAACAAGCCTGTACTTTGATTCTATAATTGCATTCATTGCTTTGTTATTTGAGACGACTTTTGCCGCCACATGTTGCACAAGCAGCATTGTCTCACATTTTGTCATGGGCCGCTTTCATTGACTAAAAAAATTAAAATCTATAAAAACTAGAATGGGTTTAAGGGTTATTATTGTGAAGTAGTTAACAAAAAACGAGATGTTTCAAGAGGCGTGGATAGACGAGAGGAAAGGCGCTACCCTTCGTTGGATAAAGATAGATAGCACTTATCTCTGATTGTGAAACGCAGACTATAGATAGATAGGACCTTTCTGTTTTTTTGGAGATAGCGATCTATCGGTAACTACAGCTTGGTTATTGGAAACGGCCGTTAGAAGATGTTTCAAATTCCTCTCAGGGGATTTTATTTTATTCCCTACGTTTGCCAATAATATTTAATATACTTAATACTTTCTTGTCATAGCTGAACTGGTTTACTTTTATTAATGAAATATATTTTTCAAATAAAGAAAAAATATTATTGAAGTGATAACTTCTTATGGGAGGGTAAACCGCTTCGTTACGTAACGCGTTACGGCGTCAGTCTGTCTAGCGTTTAAGTTATCACTTCTGACGTTTCTGTTTTTTTAAAATAATAATATCAATCCATAATATTTATTTGTACTATATCGTAGTAAGATAGTCGTAGAGATTCAGTGCACGTTTTTATACATAATATTATAATCACAGACGATATACAGAGATAGAGAGAGATGATATTTATGAGTTTATAAGAATAAAAAAATCGAACAGTTCCATTTCTCTAATTGCAACACGCGAACCGTAGAGATTTTTTTATATACTCACCAACCGGTAGGACAACATATTTGACCTTCTATTCCTCTTTCTACAAAGTAAAAGCATTTTAACCGTACATGTGTTCGAATTTCAAAGCGCCACTAATGCTGTCTATCTACAACCTTACTAAATATAGATGCATCTCGTTCTATAATTAGCCGAGTAACTGACCCCCTATCACAATGTGCGACTAGTGTGGAGAAATTGTTAAGAGACACATTTATACTTCCGTTGCACATAATTACTGTTATATTGACGTCATTCCAGTGCGTTTTATGACTTAAATTACGTCTAATGACGTCGGTAGTGGGACATGGGAAACTTACTTTGACCCTTGGTTGGCAGAGCCAAAGAGTATTAAACTGAATCGCAGCGCAAAGATTCAAAGCTTTGCTGGTTTCGTATTCTTATCCATCATAATTCGATATTTTTGAGAAATTGTATTATAAACTAGCTCCCCCGTATACCCAGGTACCACGTAAGTAGCAGAAATATTACAATTTGAACATAGAACCTCAACAAAGATTTTTTTTCATTTTTTTTTAATTTCAATCAGGAAAGTAGCAGAAATGTTATTAGGCCTGAGACGGCAGCGCGACGTGTTCCGAGCGCGCTTCTCAAAATCGGAGGGGGGCAAGGCCCCCCGTACACCACGGTGTGGCCGCCCTTTTTAAGTGTGGTTTTAGTCGGTTCGATTCCTGTGAGGTGATGACCCGTGGGGGTTTCCACACGAAAAAAAAACAGAAATTTCATTGCAATTTGAAGGTAAAGTGCAAGTGAGGATCACTTACCTAGTACCTGAGTACCGCGGTGAACCTAATTTTTAATGCATAACATGTAAAATAAAATAATACAAATAGTAGTAAGCCAAATACTTAAACTTTTTATGCTCTGTCTAGGTCTAACTAAACTTATTAGATCTTTGGTCAAAATTGAGCACAACTTACGGCCAAAGCTAATTCATAGATACTCTAGAGAGTTTTTGATCTACTACGGGTCCAAACTTGTAGTTTATAATATATGTATTGTCTAAGTGCTTCAGAAAGGTTTGATTGCATTTATTTGTTTAAAAATGCACATTTCTAGATAACGTGTTATCAATTGTCATAAATTTGGTTAATTATATTTCAACAGGGACATTTCTGGACCGTTCTGGACCATCAGTATTTATATCCTAGTTTCATCCACGTCAGCATTTCTTTTTATATCTTCACACCTGTATTTACGTGTAGGTACGGTCCTGTGGG
This sequence comes from Callimorpha dominula, assembly GCA_949752705.1. NCBI lineage: Eukaryota > Metazoa > Arthropoda > Insecta > Lepidoptera > Erebidae > Callimorpha > Callimorpha dominula. The sequence goes on along the minus strand of OX457001.1, from coordinate 3,155,632 downwards.
TATTATAGGTCTCCGTACCGTACGGAGACTTATAATACCCACATTTTGCCAGCTTATCTTTGACCGCATGTCATACGTCAATGTAGAAATGCTAAAGCCTGATTTTTCTGCATCACCCAATGGCTGACTGGTAGAGAATGCCTAAGGCATTAAGTCTGCCTATGTACCAAATGTGCATAAAGTGTAAATAAATAAAGATTTGAAAATCGCGTAAGGATTATTTTGAAAAGACTTTCCACATAATGGGTTACGTTATGTATTACAAAAGTTTGACGTCACTCCAAGCAATATATTGCGATCAATTAATCTTTATCGTGAGTAAATAATGTTAATAATACGTGTCCTATAGTAGAAACACAATCAGTTGGTGACTCAATGTACATAGTACTATATCAGCTTTCTATCGACCAGGTGGTACGGTGTATTTTTTTCAGTGTTATATTTACAGTGAATGAAAATGTTTAGGGATTTCTATAATAAATGGATTGCGCGAGTAAGTTATTTCATTGTTTATTTTATTTATTATAATAATGTTAACTCATGAACTAAATTCGAATATAGACAATTAAGATTCGTATCTCGTTTTAATAAAAAGACAACTCCCGTATTAAGAATATTCCTGTGTCGCGGGGTTTCACAAACATTTAAATCACGGACACAAAGAACACCCAGGCTCGAAACAATTATTTGTGGATAGCACATTTTTTTTTCCCGTGCGGAATTTGATTAGATTGATTGAACCCACAACGCTCGGTGCGACTTAGTGGCGAGGTGAACACTTAAACCATTGCGCCATCCGTGCAGTCAGTGCAGTGTTACTTTCTATAAATTTTATCGACTTATAAGATACACATATTACGTTGATTCTAGTTGACCGTAATTACCGGACAGTTGCCGGAATGTTGTATTCTTCTTCCCGGGGAAAGTGTATGCTGCTCTCCCGGCTTCCCAACTTTCCCAATTTATTACTTTTCTCGCATTCACTAAAGTGTGTGCCTTACCGCGAACACCTCTGTTGTTAACATTTAGACGTAAAAACGTTTATTGCGACGCCAAAACTAAATGAAGTCATTAAAAATGTCTTAAAATCAGAGGGAATTATTCACTTGAAGCTCCAATGCGAACCCACCTTGGGCTTAGTTTAAACATGCGTACAAATCGAGAAAGTTTAAAATCGTTTACGTTACAAATGTGTACATCTTGCTTTTGATAAATTTATTCTAATCCCATCATGGTCATACCCTTCTTAAACTCCGGGCCCGTATCCAGCAGTGCGAAAAGTTAATTCCTCGGTAAATTGCTTTTAGGAAACCCGCTTGTTTTGTTTCGTGTATTCCAAGTATAGCAAAGCTGTGTGATAATTGAATTTGAATACAAAGTTCAGAGAAATCGGTTGAACAACATTAGTGACTGACGCCATGACTCCAGTCAGTTAGTGAAGCTTCGGTATTTTATTACATAAAATACAAAATAAAAATAATCTTAAATTTAAAATGCGATGATCTTCGAACGGCTGAACAGATCTTCTTGAATTATATCTAAGAACACTCTCGATCAAGTCACCTTTGAAAAAATCGGTCCATTCGTTTTGGAGCTACGATGCCACAGACTGACACACAGACACGTCAAAATTATACACCCCTCTTTTTGCGTAGGGGTTAATGAATTAATACATAGTTATAAAGGCACATAAATCGTAAGTTTTCTGTAACGGCAATGGTGTACCTTCATAAGTCCAAAATTGCAAAAATAATAATAATAACTCCACACATCTCACACACGGCTGTCTGATCCCAAACTAGGCAGAGCCTGTACTATGGTAACCAGACTGCTGATAAACATACTTATATATTTCTAAATACGTACATATTATAGATAAATTACACCCAGAGAGAACGAGAGTTTCACTAGAATTAGATATTGTTGTTAAAAACAGTTGAAAGTTATTTTAAAAAAAAATCATATACAAATAAGTTAATAAAAAAACACGGCCCATACAAAGTGGTCACCGGTGTGATTCACATCGGTGTACTAGAAGGAAGGGAGTACAAACCGATTATCATTCGATTCCTTATTAAATGTGACTGGTATGAATCAACAATTGTGCTAGTCGTTTTTGGAAACCCTTATCACCTCTATCACCGATCAATCACAATATGACTATTTTATGACTATAGTATTTCATGGAATGTTATGTCATTATAGTGATATAGTGCAACTATTACTGTCATATCAAACAATGATTAATGTTTTGCTGATTTATTAGTCCACGATCCGTGTTTGGAAATATTAGGTACAATGCACGTACTCTTATTTCAAACGGTCGGGCTCCTCGTGGTGTAAATTTTTTTGTTTTTTTCATGGTATAGGGGGCAAACGAGCAGACGGGTCACCTGATGGTAAATGACTACCGCCGCCAAGAGTCACAAGTGCGTTGCAGGTCTTTAAGGTGGGAGTAAGGGAAGGGTGGAAGAGGGGGTTAGGGCCTCCGGTAACCTCACTCTCTCGGCGAAAAGCAATACAAGCATTGCTTCACTGACGGTTTTCTGTGAGGCCGTGATATCACTCCGGTCGAGCCGGCCCACACGTGCCGAAGCATGGCTCTCCCACAAGAAAGCATGGCATGAGTGTATTTCAGTAATCGAGTACATATTTATATTAAGACCGTGTGTTCCATGTTATTTCGTTATTCCGTATGTTCAATTCTAGTTCCATGGGATTAGACATAGGCTTGCTAGCGACACAACTTGAAACAAGTTTGTTTCCCAACTTTTATAAAAAGGAAATGAGTGACTATAATGTCAGTAGTACAATTCACCTGCTACATAATAATATTGTTTATATAAAAACTTTTTAACAATTAAACAGACGAATGAAAAAGGAACTGAAAAGCGAACAATAAACTTGTTAGCGCTAAGTAGTCTCCTACACTAATGTAAATTAGGGTTGAATTTTTTTTTTTTAATTTAAATGAGACCAATTTTGAAGTATATCCTATCCGACTACCTTGTAAAAAGATATGCGTTGACATGTTATACATAAACATAAAAAAAAAAACAAATATTCGGCTTAACTTGAGAACCTCCTCCGGTTTTTCGGCGGTTAAAAATAAACATACTGCAAACAGTTCATAATATTCACGGCCTAGTTACACGTACGAATGCACACACACAGAAATGTGAAGTGCTCTAGTTCTAAGCGTAATTTTTAAGATAGATTATATTATAAGATAGCAAATAAGCATACAGTTATCCACTAAAATAATATAATCAAGAATAATAATTAAGGTAGAAACGGACCGCGGTGGGCATATTAAAAAAAAAAACGGACCACAAATAAAACTAATTGATGATCCCTGCTATAGAACCATTAGTCAGAGTTTTGCATTTGACACCTAGCCCAATTCTTGAGGCCCGCTATAAGCCATTTAAAATTACGCTACGGAAATTAGAAATGAAACTGCGGGATACGGTTAATATTCTAACATTATTCTATAAAGATGAATGCAGACATATCAGTTGCACAAGCACCGTACTCAGTTCCGTTAGAACATCCTCTCTCACGATATCTTAGATTATGAAACTGTTACTCCATGTCCAACTTGTTCCATTTTTATTTATACTTCGTTTATGTCATGACCGGTGCTTCTTGCTGCGGAAGAAAACAGTTGAATAGCTGAATGTATCGTAGAGAAACACGGCTTAGTATGACGATGACGAATTAATTTTATAGTGGAATTAACTTAATCCTAGTTGTCTTCTAGACATCATAATATGACCGTAATTCAATAAATTATTGAAAATCATTAGTTTGTTTCCCGTGAATATTTTAAAAAGATACGCCAGAGGCAGCACTAGCGGGGTGCAAATGTTTAAAGCACCTGTGACTTGAGTGACGTATAAAATAAGTATAGCTTTTGACAATAATAATAGCAAAATAGTTAACGCTCAGTTGCAATGTATCTAGCATCATTTTTTTTTTGTGCTATGTGGAAACCCCTTCGGGCCGTCACCCCACCGAGGTTTGCGATTTGGGGCGGTGTGTCGGAATCGAACCGACTAAAACCACACGGTGTACCGTACTGCGCCTAAAATAGGACCGATCCGGGATTAGCTTTTATTAAGACATCCGGATCCCCCTTAGCGCCTGCCCGCAAACGCGCAGGCACCACCTTCGGGTATAAACCTCTCAATTAGGCGACATCCAGGCACACGCGGATGCCGCCTCCTCGCGGGGGGCCACTATAGCGGGTGGAGGGCAAAACTCAACGTATCTAGCATCTGCTTCAACGAACTTCTGCCATATAGTTGGCTTACTGTATCTATATACCCATACGCTACGGTCATGATGCTCTCACCTGTACCGTATGAACTTATCAGTGCCTGTACCTCAAATTTGAAGGAATGGAATAAGGGCAAAAATTTAGATAATAATCCTGATAGTATTCTAACAGTTAGCTATCCTACTGAACATAAACTCCTAAAAGGTTAAGAGGTTAAAAAGTATTTCAAGGCCGGCACACTAGTGTACAAACGTCAATAGTCTAAAGTTACTGTTATTTTTATTTGCTAGAGGTATAATAATTCTTTTTAGAACATTGATGGCGGATTGATAAAATCATTAACGTGTCACACCGAGGCAAAGGTTCGAGTTCGATGCCCGGTCACGGCGGTCAAGCACCTCTGACTTTTTAATTTATAGGCATATTAGAAGTAATAAATTTTATTTAGAATGAAGTAAAATATCGTGAATAACGCAGCATACCTGAGCACTTACCATCAGGTGACCCGTCTGCTCGTTTGCCCCCGATGAATAAAAAAAAAATCCTGTGTCGCGGGGGGCTTCACAAACATTCAAACAACCGATACAAAGAACACCCAGACTCGGTACAACTATTTATGAATTACACAATTTTTTGTCCCGTGTGGGATTTGAACCCACAACACTGGGCGTATATATAATATAAACCATTGCGCCATTCGTGCATCCCTGTCAGGGAAGATGTATGCTTAACAACGAGTCAGTTGCAATACAAGGCCTAAAAGGTATTAAATCCACGCCTCATGTGTTTTTTTGTTAATCTTGTGGCCATATCTCTCAGTACCTATCCGATTCTCATAGACACTAATGTTTCCAAGAACCCGCATCCAATCTATATCGAATTCAATAGAGCTATTACTCAATTGAAATAATAATATGCGGGTAGGAACTAGGAAGCAATAACAACTTTGCTCGTTTGCTTTGAACAAGAACTAGAGGAATTGGATATACAACGGGGTTCAATTCTGTAAACTTAAACACACGTCTTTAAATGAGAAAAACGAAATTGTGGTAGTACTATGGCCCAGCCCCGGCGGTGTATGTCTGGTGGCAACTTCTTCACTGCTCTGCACAATTCTTCGTTTGTCTTTTGATATCGTGTGACGGATTCGGAGGCATGCGTGGATGAAAATGGAGATTTGGCCAAAAAAAAAATCCAGTGATTGAGGGTGATTGCAAAAGTGTGTTGTATGATGTTATTGATAAAAAAACTAAACATCCATAAATTTAAAAAACAATGTTTTCCTTAACAATAATAATAATAGAGCAAGGATCAAAATTTTGTTGTACCTATTATAAAACACAGCACGTTTATTATTATTAATTGGTATTACCAGATTATTAATTGTTACTAAACTAACACAAGAATGCAAAAATTCAGCTCAAGCGGAAACCGGGAAGTGGGTCAAAATTGAGTTCTAAGATTTTATTACATTGTTAGTTAGTTAGTTTTTCCTCGATTTCCTTGAGATTCCATCATCAGATCCTGACTTGATTGTCATGGGACCACCTCGGGAGTATACCCTTTCGAATTAAAAATATATTTTTTTATCGATTCACAATTGGCGAAAATATAGATGAACATACACAAAAAAAAATACATACAGACGAACAGAACCGGAAGTCGGTTAAAAATAGCGTAATTGAGGTTTTTGGATATGAGTTAAGACTGATCGGCACTTAATGGAATGTATTAATAACACCAAACTTATTATATATATTACAATACAAGTTACAAATACAATAAACGATTTGAAGACCTTTATTGCTTTAAAAGCGTTTAATAACTTGTTAGTCTACATTTTTGGAACCATAAATAACGCTTGAAATTTTATAGATCCAGAGTAAATGTTACAAATACATTGCAGAAACATTACAAATATAATAGGTAAAAAATGTACCCATTGTCAAGTAGAGCAAGAGAGAACCAGAAAGTAAAATAATCAGAATCTGGACAACATTTATGACAATTTTGACGCTTTAATAAACAACATCTGTAAGTCCGTAACCGTTTGTTCCGATCTCTATCGTGAATGCCGTTGTGTTTGACGAGTTTAGAGACAGACGACAGAAAAAAACTTCATCACCTTGATACGTTTGTTTTTTCTTATTTTATTCTTAATGTCGTCTTGGGAACCAAGGTAGATTAGATTAGCGCTTAAGACTGAATAATTCATTGTTGAGACTCAATGTTGGAATATTTAATTCACCATATGCCGAGCATTACCAGAAACCGCTTATCTCCTTATTGTGTTTGGTTCTAGCTTAGAGAAGTGCGTTAAATAAAAGCGTCCGTACGTCTTGGATTTATAGGGACATGGGTGCCGGCAAACAACTTAACAAAATACCTTGGTCTCTACTCTTTGGTCCTATATGCATGATTCGATTACAGGGGGGATATATTTCAATAGCGCTATTAGTTGACCACCTAATCAACCCATAGCGCAATCAATGGCAGAGGATGCAGTCCTTTAATTACCTAAATTATCCATTTACCTTGCCCTCTAGAATTTATTAAAATGATGTTATTCTCTTATTCAGCCGTCAAAGTTGTTTTAGATAACGGTTTGACAACCTTCTAAGAGAACAATATCGCCTCTTATGTATTCGCGTGTCATTTCACGTGCAATAGAGATAATAATATCTTGTTTGTCATCTTTGTACAGTAGACGACGCTAGATACCAAAGATAATGGCGCCTTTTCTACATATTAACTTTATCTCTGTCTTTCTAATTCAAATTATTGTTCTATTTATATAAACCTTATTGCACCTACTTACCACCTCCTTGGTTTGCGTTTTTTTTTTAATATTCTGAGGCTAATATTTTAAACAATAAAATGTAATACTGTCTTTGAAGAAATGTGTGCACAGACAATATTAAAAGAAAGAACAGCCTTTTTTATACAACTTAGTTTGGTAGGTAGAGATATACTAGCAAACGGCCTGTCTGATATTAAGCGGCTAGTAGTGACATCATGAGCGCTTACTTAACTTAATGTCAATTTATTACTCCAAGACACTAATAAATGGAAGAGGTTAGGAATCGTGTGACTTGACACTTCGCCACTGTGAGGCTGTGCTGTCGGCTGTTCTCCACCTACACAGTTAAGTGATTATCCCAAGACAAACTACGTGTATCACTAAGTAATGTACAAGAGCTTGTAGAATAGATAACTTACAACAACAGCTGCGTTGTATGCTAAACAAACAACCTTTTATATAGCCAACCATAAATACATTAAATGTCACGAAAACCATTTACATTCCATATTAGAAACAGGTGACTAATATCTTGCTCAGAATTGATAATAGTTATTTCGTGGAGTGATATTAACTTCGATGATAGACTTTTTGTTCCGTTAGTCTTTTTTTTGTGTGAAGAAGTTTTGATCAGCATTTTGATCCATTAGTCACAGAGTCGAACATATAAGACCATGGGTAGTAAAATTGTACAGCTGCTGATAGACATTTGAGCCTGACTTTTTAACACATCGTAATTATTGAATAATCGCAGCGTTTTAAAGTTAAAAAAGTCTATGAAATTTATATATATCACAGTTTTTTCTGCTTTTTTCAATAGACAGCATATTTTTAGAGAAATACCTACATATTAAAAGAAACATTCAGTTTAGAAAGTACTAGTTTAAAGGCTTCGCACGGGTACAAATTATACACCTAAACCTTCCTCATGAATCACTCTGTCTATTAGTGAAAACCGCATGAAAATCCGTTCAGTAGTTTTTCAGTTTATCGCGCACAGACAGACTGGCTTGACTTTGTTTTATAATATGTAGTGATTTAGCAGAATTCATTACAAAAATTACGATGCATTGGTATTAGCAAAGATTTAAATACCTAACATATCAATCAATCAATGAACCTATCATAGTCCACTGCTGGACATTGGCCTCTCCCAATACGCCTCTGCCTAATATGTACCATACCTAAATTGTGCAAAAAAGGGTTCATAACCATCTAACATAGATCTCACTCACTTATACCTCGTTAACCGCTGATAGAAAGCAATACGTGACGCAAGCTAGTGACATTAACTTTTGCTAAATCGACCACAAATACCTTTGGACGTCTGGTACCTTCGGAAAGCATTCAAGAAATTCCAACAAAGCCAAAGGTTTTGCGTAAGAACAGTTTATCACAAGACATGTTTAAAGAGGTAGGGCTCATTCAAGAATTTAAATAGTTGAGTGTAACTAGCGATTTAATCAATTTCTAACAGCTATGTTGCTAAAAATTACCATTACATTTTAAAACAGGTAATATGTCGTGGGCGTAGCAGCATTAGCTTATAATAACTTGGTGAATTCTGACCGAGGACCAAACAAGAAATTCCGGAATATTTATCAACTTTGATATTTAAATGTTGTAGGTCTAATTTACAACAAGATTTATAACTGGCATATGTATAATATAAAATAAATTTCAATATGTATTTATCGATAAATAGTTATTACTTAAAAACTCTGAAATTTTGTAAATTGTTATTTTGACTCTTGCGACTCAAAAGATTGCCGACCCCTGGCCTAGAAGCATCTGAAACCTGATGATGTCTCGCAGGTCTTATAACACGTGAAGAAGAAATGAGTTTAGATATGTATACGAAGTTACAAGAAGTTGAAATGACCGACAACTTAGACGTCATAAAGTCATAACGCAACTTGTATGTATGCGTGCACTTGTAGACAACGACACTATCTCCGTTAGGCAGGTTAATTACGATACAGTAGACTTTATGTATGTGTACGTACAGCTATGTATATACCTGCTGTTACGTTACGTTTTATTTCTTTGTAAGTTGGTCAGTTAAACTCTCGAGATCTAGTTTAGTAAGGAATACACTATGTTTTTCATTGAATTCCTTTTTCAAATTTATAACAACATCCAACATCAATATAGCTGAAACCTACCTTAGCACCAAAAGAATAAAATTCTACATTATTGAATACTTAATAATCAGGTAAATGTCTTGAACTTTACATGGCAAAATGCACTTTATCTGCATAAGTACAAAACTCTAAATCATATCATAGGCTGAGCCAAAACTTGGGTTTGGTTTTCAAATTAAGTGTCCTTATAAATACGGTCCTTCTTGAATTAAATGAAACACTACTTACATCAGAGAAATGTATACCAGGAACAAAATACTTTATTTACTACCTTTTTATTATCAATCGAACGAAATCTCTCGTACACAACGTCCAAATTTAGCGGAAAATTTCTCGTACACAAAACCTGCTTGTCCACATTGTAGCAGATTTCTTATAAAACTAGACCCAACTTAAAAAAAATCTCACCTGATTTTATGCGAAGCCTGAGTTATGTTTGATCATAAAATTGTATTATGTTTATAGATAAAAATAAATGTTGTACTTATGTACAAAATTCGTTTTAGTAAGACAATAAAAGCTATAACTATTTTAAATAGCAATATATAAATGGTATCCGCTATATAAATAACTAAATCTATTCATCATCTTGTCAAACTAAAAGACGTCAAAGTTGCAAAAGGAAAAATCAGCAGAAAAACAAGTAATTTCGTTTAACCTTGTGTTGCAAGAGCATAAAATTGGTGTAATTTTTGTGACTTACAATTTGAGCACGTTCATGCTCATTAACATGTGCGAAATATGAGTAACTTTGTATCTTCAAGGTTAACGTAGTGCAAGTGTATACAGTATGATATAAAACTCACTTGCATAATGTAATGGGTCCCGTAAAAGTGAAATTGTCGTTTTATTATGATTATAACAATAAGTTAGGTTTATTTAATTATCGCTAGAAGTGCAATGTGTAGTTTACTGTCATAATCATTTATTTATTTGCGAATATGGGTAAATAGGTATATTCATTAAGGTGTTACAGACTTACAATTATGAGCAGCCACATTCTACGTAAAGGTATGTAAATAGTATGTCTAAATTTTGTTAGTTGAATAATATTAACAATATATATGTCTATTACAATTAGTAATTATAAATAGGTTCATACATAACAAATAATAATAAATAACAATTAGAATCACACAACTTTTAAAATACACAATATTATATAACTATTAAACTGACATTGAACACATTCGTCTTCCAGATACTCTTTTACATGCAGGGTTTCCATAAGAAAAAAAAAGATACACTTTTACACTATAGTATGCTTTTTGTAATAAAATAGTTAAGCTTGCGTTTTTCTTTTCGTTTCTGGAATTTATTCACGGGACAAGACTAGATTTGTTATAGAGTGTGATTGATGCTTCTACAATACGTTGTATAATTTTTTATTTAGTTTTAATTTCAACACATTGCGTAGGTAATATGCAGGAAGCGGGTTTATATCTCATACCGTAATTCACAATTATTGTAGTGTAGTTCAAATTATAAATAATAAGAACGCTACTCATCTAGTCCGCACCATGTCTTAGTACTTTTTGAATAAGTACACAATAATAGAGTTATATTATTATTAAATATTTTCAATATTTCACAAAATGACCTCACAAAAGACCCATAATCCCGAATGGACAATCATATACCTAATCATTACATTTATGTAGTGAGGAGATCCATTTCTGAACTTGACGGTAAATTGATAGCTTGTTTTCATCCATGGGAACTTACTGGCTTGTGTAAAGATGGCGCGAATACAATGCATCCTACTTATATACTTACTATTATAAATGCGAAAGAATGGATGGATGTATGATACTCAATCGCGCCAGAACGGCAGAACGGATCTAGGTAAAATTTGGCACACAGATAGATGATAGTGTGGAACTGCATATACACTATACACTATCTCTTTTTATCCCGGAAAAATATGCGGTTCCCGTGGAATATTTCCACGTGAACTAAGTCTCGGACAACAGCTGGTTTTGCAATATTATTTATATATTATGTACTAAGTGTTGCCCGCGTTCAAAAAATTATCACTTCAAAAATAAATATGTGTTTTACTATCCGTGCGAAGCCAGGGCGGAGTGTTCTTAATATCGGCGGCGTTATATCAAAGAGTTTAACTCATGGTTCCAAACTTCCATCCATTTTATAACCACTGCTTTATGTGGCAGTCAAAGCTGTCGTTGTAATAAAATATTGCGGTATTCTCATAAGACAATACAGACGCTTCATCTCCTGCGTCGTACAACCTCCTTAGTCTATAGTCATACATTCATCTTAATAACACCAAAGAGATCTTAATATTCAAGTAGATAAACTTTGGTCATAGCAACTCAAGGTGTGTTGATTGTTAACAGGTAGTAGTAATCATTGTTGATTCATGTTTATTTATAAATTATAGTATATGTTATCCAAATATGTATCTAGTATTACTAAAGCACTCAATATTAGTTAAGATATACGGTTTTACTCACGTGTATATTTCGGGGATGCCCGACTAGTTTCGGACCCGACGGGGGCCCTTTATTAAGGTGTGAGGCGTCCTGCCGCACTGCCAGTCTGGCACCTGCAACCGGCGCGGCAGGACGCCTCACACCTTGATAAAGGGCCCCCGTCCGGGGAATAAAACCGTATATGTTAACTAATATGAATACCACTCGTGAAAGTATTTATTCGAGTAAAACACTCAATGGTTTTTTATAAATCATCACCTTAAATAAATGCAAATAAGTGAATTTATTCGCTTAATACATTAAACCAATCATACCTGCAAATACTTCGTGTTATTGATTTTTTTAAATCTATATATTAACCACCTTCACCAGCTACCTATATGGGTGTCCAGTGTCCGCTTCTCCTATTGACGAGTTTCAATGATACGAATAAAACATTTTTGGATCAGATAGTTTTTTCTTTTTAAATGATGTAAAAACGGCTATAAAAAGCTACGGGGGTCCAGTAAACATATTGACCTGTCATGGTACATAAAATTTATCCACTCGATACAATGAAGTTTCAAGTTATATTGACCAATGAAATAAAAGCTTAATGAGTTATGACAACATAGCGATCTCTAGTATAAATAAATCCGCTCGTAAGTTTAAAAAAGTCAACAAAACACGATACCTGTTTCAAAACGTCAGTGCATTCAGAATCTAGACTTTAAAATAAGCAAAGACTGGGCCTTGACAATTACAAATTACGAAGTAATTTTCATAATATTTATTTCGAACGACTAACAGTCGTTGTTAACTCAACAGCGGTGAACTCCTCCATGTTATGCTAATATTTACTAAGACTTTATTTAAACGAGAAAGTTGTAAGACCAAGTGAAAATATCAACACCAAGTTTCTAAGCTACCTGTCAAACATGTGCTTATACCTTAGTTTTTCTCAACACGCACATGACGAGTTTTCAAAATGGCGGCTATATTTTTCTGAGCTTACATCCTTTTTTGTACATTCAAGAAAACCGGCTGTGAGTTTTACTCTTCGAGAAAACGTTAAAGTAAGGTCTTAAATGTATTGCAAGTTTAATAGAGATTTTATTCTGCAACGGTAGATTATTTCGCATCTGGTAATGACATAATTTTTTTTGTGTTCAATGTTCAACTTATTTTTCAATTCTAAATACAAATTTTATTTTTAATTTTGAAATTGTGTTTTAATATAGAAAATAAGTTTATATATGTATGAAACAAGAAAAGACATTATTTTAATAGATTATTATATATTTGAGAAAATAATAACAATAAATGTATGTGTGACCAAAACATGCTGTCAAGTTCAATGCATCTAAATCATGTCTTTTGAAGTTTTAATGAGATATTTTACATACCTTGACGTTGGATTCTATTTTTTGGACCTCTTTGGAAATATAATATATCCATTAAAACTAATCACGTCAAAATTTGTTCACAAATGGCGCAAATGCAGTTGAATTAAGAACTCCCTCACTTTTTTGAAGTCGGTTAAAAAAGTATAAACAACCTATTGAGTATGGCTATAGCAAGCCTGGCAATTTATATTCTAGTAGCAATTATAAAAATTAAGAATAAGCAACAAATCATGAACGAGCTAAATAACATTCATGTTGATTGGATTCGTAATTTAAGTTTACAGCCAACGGATAATCATTCAACCACAATCTCAAATCCTAACTGTTACAAAAAGTTAAACAGATTACCGAAAACGTTGTTGTAAGCATTAAAATTCTTTTAAAATAGTTTTAATAGCAACTGTCTTATATAGTCTGTGGGAACCATAGCTCGCGGCATGAAAGCAATTATTGTTCGTGGAAAAAGCCCTTTCACGTTGAAAAAAAGTTAACGACTTAGATGCGTGCTATTCAGAGGGTTTAAGAGAATACAGAAAATATAATTAGCTATAAAAGTATTACACGTGCTTGACTTACATGTAAGTAAGCAGATTATTGTATATTTATGTATATACCTTTGATATTTCTGCCGTCCTTACGAAAAGTGGCATAACTCGAGTTTTGGCGCGAATTGGGTTAAGTACGTATTCGGATTCAGTAGAATGAGATCTATATATTCTCTTTAGACAGTTTTTACGTATCTATGACGAACTGCAAGATGGAGGTATCTCCATCTTGCAGTATAAACAAAACAAGAATAAAATCTTTAAATGCGTTTTTCTCGAAATCAGCTCTAACCTAGTTATTGCACTTTTCGTAAGGACGGCAGATTTATTATGTCACTAGCAACCCGCCCTGGCTTCGCACGGGTACAAATTATACACCTAAACCTTCCTCATGAATCACTCTCTCTATTAGTGAACATGAAAATCAGTAGTTTTTCAGTTTATCGCGAACAGACAGACAGACGCGGCGGGGGACTTTGTTTAATAATGTGTAGTGAAGATTCCTAGTCCGGCAATGCGTACACCGCGATACGTTATAGTGGCTTCAGCTTTAAAGGAAACATTAACTCTTCTCCCATTATAATAATTAATTAATAAAGACGACTTGTGAATTTAATAAAAAATATTTTTAAAGAGATGTGGGTATAGATCATTATACTATCCGCTAAATTAAGCAAACCAATTTTTGTATCAGTTCTAAGTTCCCTATAACTACATCTCAGAGTGACGTTTTAATATCATAATACAGCATATAATTACGGGTTTATTTCGAAAAAGCAGAACAATATTTAAATTCTAAAACAATAAGTATAAAAATAAATAGTTACATTCAATTCATTCAATTTCAAATAAAAACTAAGTCTTTTTCAATATCAATATCTACAACTAGGTTGCCAGAATGAATTTTTGACATTGGATTTGTAAATAAAAAAGTTAAGAATATACAAAAGGAGATAGTACCAAAGTACATAGTAAGTAAGTAAGTAAGTAGTTGTCTACATCGATTATTTTGTCACATTTTATTTATATATTATAATTTTATTTATATATTATAATTTTATTTTTGATGCTACTGGCTTTAGGCTACTATTGGTAAACCATAATAATATACGAGAGGAATGTATGTGTAGTGTAGAGGAATGAATTATCTGAAAAGGTATAATTACGCCTCATATTGTCAGTAGGTAGAGAATAAAAGAGATTAATGATTCACGCCTGACTACTTGCAGTGAAAGTCAGCAATAATATATATATATATATATACCTATCTATCTAGTAATAACAATAATACACTTTATTCGTACAAAAGAAATAAAAACATTATTATTATAATGAAGCAAGTGAGACAGTTAACCAAATATTTATATTTAAAATTAAATAACGTATTGTTGTTTTGTTTTTTTTTTCTAATCAAAATACTAAGGTAGAATGAAAACAGTGGGTTTTCCGGAACACGAGGTGGTTTTAGCTCCGGTTAGGTGACGAACCGTGCGGGTTACCACAATAAAAAATAAAGGCTCTACAACATGTATGTCTTAGCTTATACATATTATATTGTTTTATTCCACACGAGACACTATTGCACATTGACGGTAACATAACGAGCGACGTCCGCATTACTTTACTTACTTTTAATTAAAAAAATAGCAGGAAGTGGGAAAGTACATCGACCCCAGCCCTGTGTTGGATGTATTTTTAATTCAGATTTGATTTCTAAGCAAAGGAATCAAAATATTATTAGCCTTTTTTCAATATTTTCAGATCTTATTTCGCGACTTCGATACCTTATTTTTACTAAATGATTTCTATTAATTACTTATATTATTCGACGTATCTTGGTAATAAAGTTTAGTAACGCAAGCCTATTTAAAAAGGATTCTATTAGTGTCATTTTCAGTTATAATTATAACACTTACATAAAAAAATATAGGGTTTGATATATCACAACATATTATAAAACAAAGTCCCCCGCCGTGTCTGTCTGTCCGCGATAAACTGAAAAACTACTGAATGGATTTTCATACGGTTTTCAATAATAGGCAGAATGATTCAGGACGGAAGGTTTAGGTGTACAATTTGTACCCGTGCGAAGCCGGGGCGGGTTGCTAGTTACGTTATAATTAATTATGTGTGTGGGTGTGAGCGCGTGTGCATGCATGCGTGCGTGCATTCAAATATCTATGAAAAAGTGTAATCAGGCATGCAAGTCAGTGAGCATAACTAAATATAATAAAAAAAAAAATAATAACTTGATTTAAATATTGAGTTTCCGAACCGTCGCCTTTGTTCAATTGATATTTAAAGGGCCACAGTAGTAGGCCTTTATAAATAACGTAAAACTACAGTTTATTATCCTTAGCTAACAAATTATAATGACCAGTTGATGTCCAGTCAATTTTATTTATAAAAATAAACATACCGCTTCTACTACCTATTCCTTCTTCAGGCAGCAACCCCGTTTCGTTTACATTGCGGTTTTGTTCAGTTTTACCCAGTTTTACCTCAATAACTTAGTTATAAGTCATTTTTCGGAAATAGCACAATGAACTGTGTAAAATGCCATTACACATTTACATGACCGTGCTAGGCAATAGTATTTATAGCTGGTTAATGAATGTTTTTGTGTAATATTGCAATCTGATCTTTATTTAGAGTAGGATGTAGGGATGAATTTCGGATTGCATAGAACGCGGAAACGTACAAAAAACTAACTTCCAATTTTGTCACGTCACGGAAAGTTCTGGATCGTCACTGTACGAGTATGTGTAATAAACTGATAAAAGAAGTAAGCCAGCTCCATTGCTGTATTTCCAGAGACACACACACATTCTATAACCAGATGGACGTTTTTTTAACCTTTAGAAACCCCCACGGGTCTCGAACGAACTAAAGAGGACCGTCTCGAACGAACTGTTACATCTCTAATGTTAATACCATGCTGCAGAAGTGCAATAAAATATTGCTGACTTGCAATAATCAATTTAACATTGCAGATCAGCAATACACTATTACTTTTGACTGGCCTGTTGGTCTAGTGGTGAGTGACCCTGACTGCTACGCCATAGGTAGTGGGTTCGATTCCCACCCGAGTCTGGGTGTTCTTTGTGTCCGTTGTTTGTATGTTTGTAAAGTCTCCCGCGACCCAGGAGTCATTCCTAATGCGGGAGTTGTCTTTTTTTAAAAAGAAAAAAAAAGAAATGAATGCCAGTAAATTTTCTAAATTCTATCTACAAGCGACGAAGTACGGTATCTGTAGCCTGACATCAACCGTTGGGCAACGGTCTGTAGGCATAATCACCTAATCTTTATGTGACAATATATAATCCATACCTAATGTTGTAAGCGCATTTTGAGAGTTCCGACATTAATCATTATTCAGCGGCCTACCGCGGTTCTACATTAGTCAGAGGATCTTTATTTTTTTTACGTGATATCACACTCTATCTCCGCATAACATAAACGAACGAAAACGCTATTTAAATATCCTGGTATTACCTGTTCTACCACGACCCGCCAGGCATAATCATCAAGCCTTGCCATACAAAGCTAATCCAGCCTTGTAATGGAAGAAAAATAGAACCCCTTTTCTTCCACGCATTAATATGGAGAAAGTATTTTATTTCAAGTAAGCCGGTGTAATTGAATAACATAACAGTTTTTTTTTAAGTGAAGCGAACATTGTTATCGTTTAAATGAAACTGGCGTGTGCATGACATAATCAGGATGAGATCACTGGCTCCAATCGCAGCTAAATAAGGTATGTTGCTCAGGTAGGACGGCGTTCAGGTTTTTACTCCAAGGTGACATTCGCCAAAGAAATGTCGGTGTACTCTGTGGACAGGACCTTCTTAATTTTTGAAGTGAAAACTTCTTTAGCGGCGTTGTGCACTTTTAGATGACACGTGACCCTGATGTCAGACACTGATGTCTGTCCCCATCGAAAATTCATACGGAGCCGAATTTGTTATTTTTAAGAAACAGGCCTAAGTTGCTCTAAAAAAGGACTGATTGCCGAACTTGTTATTGGTTACCTCTACCAAAATATAATTCAAAATTGAATTTAGAATCCCGAACGGACTGACCTACAATTTAAGCTGTCAAATAACGAATTAAAACAAATGGAGGTGATTTATCGTCGATATTTGTCGTGATTACTTTGTGAAGTGAAAACTTCTTTAGGAACACACATACATATATAGATGTGTGTGTGTGTGTGTGTGCGTGCGTGCGTGCATGCATGCGTGCATGCGTGCGTGCGTGTGTGTGTGTGTGTGTGTGTGTGTGTGTTATGTTTTCACTTCTAACGTGCAGTCCCACGACTGACGGTTTTTTTTTGTAACAATGTTGTGCAAGAGTCTCCTGAAGAATAGTAAACAGTCACTGGTGCCTATAAACAATAGCAATATAATAATGGTGTCACCCGTGGGCCGTGCGTTGCCGACTTTTACCCCGATCTTGCTCTGTTGATCCTACTCCATTGAATAAATGTGTGTAGATGGTTCCCTGAGACTCCAGTTTGAGCTGTATCTATTGTGCGTGTCCTTCAAATATTAAATCAATACACTTTGTAAGTGTCATTATTCAGATTTGATGGAGATAGTTTTCCTTCGTTTTTATGATATTTTATTTCGTGGAACTTGAAAAAAATATTAAACTGTTGCCCGCGACTTCGTTCGCATGGAGATTTTGGTGAAATCTATCGCACGGAACCGTACATTTTTCGGGATAATTACTTGCTATTCCAGACTATAATCTATCTCTGTGCCAAATTTCATCCAGATCCCGTTAGCCGTTTTTGCGTAAAAGATGAACAAACATCCATACATCCATCCATCCATCCATCCATCCATCCTCACAAACTTTCACCTTTATAATATTAGTAAGATTTTGTGTTTAAATATTGTTTTAATAAATTTAAATATGAAATTGTTATATTGAAACCTCGATGACATCCGTGCACAAATTGCGTGACGTCTACCTTAAACATTGTGTAGGATATAATAAATTGTTGGTTTATTACACCCGCTCACTTGAAACCGTCGATGAATCAGACAATTTTCTCTTGTCTTGTTGGTGCTTGCTGGGTGTTAAATTGACAATGACGTTGATTTGCTTGGATTTGCGCCTACTACTCAATTAACCTAGCCCGGTCAAGTCAATGAATCAGAAGAAATTCACTTTGAAATGCTGAATAGTTAATCTAGGACTGTCTTTTTTTTTATTACAACTAAGTAAACAAATTACTTTCATTGGGCAGTCGGGTAAATATCATCACAAGGAGCAATAATATTCACTCTTTGTCTGAACACTGCAATTAAATAACACAGCTAAACATTACAAAACTATTTAAAATAGGTAAGCACGTGACTGATTTTGTTAATAATTGCAATTAATTTCTACATTTGATACATAAATGCATTGATGATGATGAATGATTTCCAAATCCAAATAGTGCAAAATAAAAATAGAAGCTATGACAACAAGCACCATCTTAAAAAGTAGACGTAAGGTCGCAATTGTGGCGATTAATCGAGATCTTTCCAGATTGTCGGATGGGATCGCATCGTGACCGAAGACATCTCGCGATATCTGGATTTGACTATCTCTACTAAAGATTGCATGCCCTGATTAGGTACTTGAGACACGACAAATACACGTCCTCACCACCATTTGTTGTGAATAAGTGCCACTTTTACATGTAACAGCGTCTCATTCTATCTGACATAAACCTTGAATCAATCACGCAAACTAAAAACACAAGCTACATTAAATTAATGCATCCAGGTCGCACATATTATACAATAGGTAATGATTACTCCATACTCAAAGATGCTATGTACGTGCGATTTTCACCTCGACCACTGCATCAAGATAACAATGACCTGCTTTGATTGATGTGTTATAGTAATTATGGGAGAAACTCTGATCTTAATATTGATTGAAGACATTGTGCTCGTAAACTTGGTCCTCTTTGACAGAAAATGAAGTATTAAAAAAAGAGACCGAGATGATCCCATTCACATTTGTAAACCATTTTCAGTGGGATCTCATTCTGCTATTGTTAGTGACGCCTATTTTAAAGTATTTACGCGCTAAGTATTTTTTTTAAAAGGACATATGTTTAATAAAATGTTTTGGATCTTACCAAAAATGTAAATCATTACATATCATAAAACAAAGTACCCCGCCGCGTCTGTCTGTCTGTTCGCGATAAACTGAAAAACTACTTAACGGATTTTCATGCGGTTTTCACCAATAGAGTGATTCATGAGGAATATTTAGGTGTATAATTTGTTAACGTTTTGTGTAAATTTATTGAAATATGATGATGATTAAGATGTCTCTACTAAGCGTGCGAAGCCGGGGCGGGTAGCTAGTATATTATAAGAACTTGTAACGGAACTACAAAATAATGAGGGATCCATCTACAAAAAAATATTCCATTGGGATTGAAAACCTACATTCAACGAATCAATTAATTATATTTTTTACGCTTGATCATTTATGGTTCTGTTACAAAGAGAAATATTGCCTACATTCAGTCTATGTTTACATTGCTCACGAATTCCATTGACACAGATTTTACACATACCTACCTAAAATTACACATGTGCAAAAACATGCACTTACCTGCGCTACGCGTATTATCTTGATATGTAATACATAAATAGCACATGTCTACAAATAATATTTGTTGTTTGTCTGCAATGAACTCCTGAACTAATGAACCGATTTTAATGAAGGTTTGCACAATGTGTGCCGTTTGGTCCAACTTGAGAGATAGAAATATATTTTAAACTTAAAAAAAATCATGTGATTTTGGATTGGGTGGTGGAGTTAGTCTTAAACCTTACCACGTATCACCAGGGGGGGAGGGGATTAAAAAAATGGTAAAAAAAACATCACGTGATTAATGAACGACCCCTTTACTGCAAATTACTTAGCCACAGCAACTCGTGGCAGGGTCGGTAGCCTACTATGTAATGTAAAAGCAACACATACCAATATACGTTCTAGCGGTCGAGCCATATCACATGATATCTTTACCTCCCACGGCCTTCGAGAAAAAAAACCTAGCGAAAGCATTGGAATGCATGTTAGTACTAAATAGCAAAAGTGTAAAAGTATGTTAGACTAACAAAAACTGTGTTCATATAATGTTATCGTGATTATCTCGATCCAGTTTATCTTAAATATTACACAGAAATTTGCGACGCACAAAGATAATTTCTTTCCATAGCCTAATGTTTGTGATTTTAAGTAATAATAATTTAATAGTAAGTAATTTGCGTGACATTTAATTTGCAAGGTAACCAGAAACTTTTAAAAAACATGTTGAAAAGCACTCTTTTGCTCGTGTCCTTGGAGTTTCTTGCCTGTTCTTGTCCACAGGATCTACATATTGGAACAGGCAACTAGCTTCACGACTGACTACTACTTCTGACAATTCAAAAATACCTATGATGGTATTTTTTTTTTAAATGAAAGTCTACCAGTAACGTGGGTCACACATTACTAGTATTCTTGTTAACCCCTCCAGCTAAGCTAAATGCTTGTGTTAGGAGTGGATTCTCGACGGTAGTGCACTGGGTGGGGTTCGAACCCGCAACCACTTGATCACAAGTCCGACGCCATAGCCATTACGCTACAGCCGCTTGTTTAATTGAAACAAATGATTTTGATTTGATTTGATTTAATGTGACGTCTTGCCGCCTTTTCGCATTCGTCCTGCATCAAAATCGCACAGAAGCAAATGAATCTATACTACATCGTGTTTTAGTGACTGTCTCTTTCGTTGTTTTAGTGAGTGTCTTTTGATTACTGTACCTACTAAAGTTGCATTAAAACTAAATTAAGTTTTCGGCGTAAGTTATCTATTTCTGTATCCATCCGTAATCCGAAAAACGTCAAAAATAATATTTTTACAAAAAAAAACACGTGAGGACTTGTCTTTGGGACATTGTAATGTAGGAACAAAGTTCACTATATATAAATGTATTTAATGCATATAATAAATTGTATCAAAACATAGTAAATATTGTAAAAACTCGAAATTAAAACTACGCCATCTGTAAAAGTTGCCTGAACTAATATACGGATAATTAGTATACAACTAACATCAAAGTTACAGTAAAATATAAGTAAGTAAGTAAAGTAAAACAAATCAACTCGCGTTCAGCTTCGTTCCTCTAACACTTTTCTCGCTAGCTCTCATCCGCCGAGGGTTTTGAAATGTCGTTCTAATAACAAAGAAAAAACCTTATCTAAAACCCAAGTACAAGCTAAGCTTAGTTTAGGTCTACAAAGCGCTGGGGTGCCGTCTAGAAAACCTCCACGTGGTGCACCCTGGAAACGTTGGCGATGACGCTGCCTTTTGTTCCTCAGTTTTTGAGGACAGCGTCATCGCCAACGGCTAATATTCTAGTATGAAGAGGAGGCCATCTTTCTTCGGCCACTTGGTTGAGGCTTGGCCCAACGGAGCGGGCGTGTCTGTCGATACCTCTGTTGGCTCTTCGCTCTTCGGAGCTAAGAGGATGAAAACCTCGGTAAAAAATCACGAAGGTGGGACCCTTCCATGGGTCGTAGTTTCTTCGCTGTCGTCAGTGGAGAAAGAGGGCGGGCTCGGCGTGCACTCACACTGCCACCGAGCAGGCATGGGAAGATTTAGTTTCCTTGCCACCGTCGGCATATCGTAATCCCGAAAGGAGTCGTGGTCATGTTTTGCGACTCCGATCGGGGACGAGGGTCTTGGCTTAGCCGCCCGGACTGCGAGGAAGAAAACCTCTCTAAAAAATCACCCCGAATCCCGTGTTCTGGTGCGTGACCAGGGGATGCATGGCTGATGGGTAGTTCAGTCGTGAGCGCACTCCCAGCCGGGGCACCTGCGGACCCCTCGGTTGGGTATAAACCTTCGCTTGCCCGGGTATTGGGGATCTCTGCCCGGGTGGACCTTTAGTTCTCCCCATCTCGTGGGTTAAATTATGGATTCAATTAATAAAATTATAAACAAATCAACCGAAGAAAGAAAGGAGAAGGTAGATAATAAGATGCAGAAGGAGAAGAACGAAAAGAAGGTGGACACCTCATCTTATGAAGAAGAGGTTTTACTGGCGACGCCTATCTCGGAAGAGCTCCCAGAAGTCAATTTGACTTCTGGGAGCAGAAGGTACTCGGAACGCCTGCGTTCCAGATCTGTCGTGTCGTCGGACGCAAATTCCGGTACGACGACGGACAACCAAGAGGCGATGGAGGTTGAGGTCCGCGGCAATGACAGTCGTAAACGCGGACGCTCCTCACATCAGGACAGCGACACGTCCCAAGAGATGCTTCCTCCCAAAGTGGCTAGTAGCCATAGAGGGAGGTCGCGCACGCCGATCTCGGCTCCGTCGGGCTCCGCCTTCTCTGGGAGGGAAGCCTATGTCCGAGCTAGAGCGGAGGGCGAAGGTGTAGCGGAGGAGGAGATTGCGGATCTCCTGCTAAAAATACAAGAGCCGGTGGTAGGGGGTTCTGTCCCCCAAACACCATCGACCATGCAGGAGAGAGCGAACGCGGCGGTGGCCATTATCCACAAAGTGGCCACCAAGTCCACGAACCTTAAGGGTTCCTTTGTTAGGGCCCTTAAGGACTCCTCTTCCGCCATCTCCGGGGTCGTCGAGACCCTCATTGGGGACGTGGCGCGCCTCCAGGCCGCAAACGATTTATTGACGGGGCAGGTCACCGAGCTCAGCGCTCAGTTCGCCCAATTTCGGGCACAGGCGAATTGCCCTGAGCAGCCAAACCCGGTTGCCCGGCAACCTGCCCCCTCCCCATCCCCCGTTCCGGATTCCCACTTGCGTCAGGTTATTGACGCAGTGTGGCGCATGATGGACGGGCGCCTCGCGGGCCTGGAGGCAAGGCTTCCTCCGGCACCTATTGTGCGGCCGCCACTCGCCGCGGCCAGGGCTAATGCGACAACGGTCCCGACACCTCTTCCCGTCTCGGGTGGCCGCGTGACAGTGACGTATGCCGCGGCGACGTCGGCACTGGCGCCTGCAGCCGCACCGAAGGCTGGTCGACCGGCCAAGGCTGCGTCAAAAGCAGTTGCACCAAAGGCCGGCCAACCGCCGAAGGCCGTCGAAAAGGTGACAGCACAATTCCCTCCGCTTCCCACTCCAGCACCGAAGGGGATGAATGCGACAGCTGTTGTCGCCGGTGCTGAGCTTGTGCCTGGTCCGTCCGCATCTGCCCCCTCCACGTCTGCCGCTTCCAGTGACGGGTGGCAGAAGGTCGGGGGAGGGAATAAGCGGTCCCGCAACCGCAATAAGAAGGCTGCCAAGAGTGCACCGTCTCCGCCGCAGGCACCATCCGTGGCAGTGACTGCCTCAAAAAAGCCCCGGAAACTGGTGCCACCCAAAACGGCGGCTGTGGTCGTAACCCTGTCGCCGGCGGCGGGGGACGGCGGGCTATCCTACGCGGCTGTCTTTAAGAAGGCTCGGGATAGTCTGGCCGGTGAATTTGGGGCCGTGGGTGTGAGGATGCGCCTCGCCCAAACGGGAGCTCGAGTCCTCGAGTTCCCTGGGGCTGAAGGCGCAAAGACGGCGGACACCTTTGCCGAGAAGATGCGGGAGATATTCGCAGCCACGGATGGTGTAAAGATCGCCAGGCCCACCAAGTGCGCGGAACTGCGCATTTCGGGCCTGGACGATTCAGTGACGGTCGAGGATGTCCGCGTTGTAATTCGGGAGAAGACGGGTTGCAGCGCAGACAACATCAGGGTCGGCACCATCCGCCCCGGTCCGGGGGGCCTTGGCGCGGTGTGGGCCAGTTGTCCCATGGCGTCGGCCAAGATTTTGAGCGACGCCGGAAGAGTCCTCATCGGTTTCGTGAACGCCAGAGTCACGCTCCTGGCGGCGAGACCGATGAGGTGCTTTAAATGCCTCTTCACGGGACACACCCGCGTCAAGTGCGCCAGCTGCTTTGACTGCAGCGGACTATGTTTCCGCTGCGGTCGACCGGGGCACAAGGCGGCGGAATGCTCCGCCGCCCCTCACTGCCCTGTGTGCGCGGCGGGAAATCTTCCCGCCAACCATCAGATGGGGCAGGGTGGCTGCAAGCCGCCCCGCACTTCTCGACAAACTTCGGGGGCTAGCCAATCGACCCAGGCTGCCTCCGTTGTCAATCCTGCGTCGTCGTCGTCGCCCATGGAGGAGGTTGTAGAGACAGTCCAGTAATGGACCAAGTCTCCAACCTCCTTGTCCAGACGAACCTGAACCACTCTGCCGGTGCGCAGGATCTTTTCCTGCAAACCATGGCGGAGTGGTCGATAGGTGTCGCCGTAGCCGCGGAGCCCTATTACGTTCCTCCCCGTCCAAATTGGCTGGGTGACTGGGACGGCTCCGTGGCAGTCGTCAGCTCCACGGCGGCTCATTCCCCGCCCTTGTCGCTAAGAGACAAGGGTACTGGATATGTTGCTGCCGAATGGGGGGGGATCACCATATATGGTGTCTACTTCTCCCCCAACCGGAGTCTGAGCGACTTCGAGGTCTTCCTCAATAACATGGAGACCTCGATCCGGCGACTAGCGTCTGGGCACGTCCTAGTGCTGGGGGACTTCAACGCCAAGTCTGTTGCGTGGGGTTCCCCCAGGACGGACGCACGGGGTGATGCCGTAGAGGAGTGGGCGGCATCGGTGGGCCTCTGTCTCCTAAACAGAGGCTCCACCAATACGTGTGTGCGACAGCAGGGGGGGTCGATAGTGGACCTTTCGTTCGCTACCCCTGCTCTCGCCGCACGAGTAAGGAACTGGCGTGTCTTGGTAGAGGTTGAGACGCTCTCGGATCACCTGTATATCCGATTTGAGCTCTCCCGGACCCAGGACCCCAGAAGGGGTCACACGGCGCGGCGTTCTTCTCGCTTCCCGCGGTGGGCTGTTACGAAGATGGATAGGGACCTACTAGAGGAGGCAGCTATTATTTACTCATGGCTGTCTCCGCAGCCTCTGACTGAGGAGGTAGACATGGGGGCAGGCCGCTTTCGCGATGCGATTACGCAGATTTGCGATGCGGCCATGCCCCGCGTCCGAGGTCGTCGGCCTCCAAGGAAGGAGGTCTACTGGTGGTCCCAGGAGTTGGCGGACCTCCGTGCGGCCTGTACTCGTGCCCGGAGGTCCTACACCCGCAGCCGGCGTCGTCACCGCGAGGAGGGCGAGGAGGACCAGCTTCATGAGGAGTACCGAGAGGCGCGGAAAACTCTGAAGCTGGCCATTAGCCGCGCCAAAGAGGAGAGGAGAAAGGAGATGCTGGAGGGTCTCGATCGTGACCCCTGGGGTCGCCCATATCGCGCGGCACAACAAAGGCTCCGCGCGTCGGGCCCCCCCCTTACGGAGACTCTCCAGCTCAGCTTCCTGCAGGATGTGGTTGAGGGCCTTTTCCCGCAACGGGTGGGACACACACCCCCGTCGATGGCCCTGTTGGCCGGACACGACGGGGAGGTCGAAAGTGAGGACGTTCCGCCCGTCACAGAGGCGGAGGTAGGGGCGGCTGTTCTACGGATCCGTTCCAAGAACACCGCCCCCGGGCCAGACGGGATTCCTGCCCGAGCTTTGGCCCTCGCCCTCGACCACATGTCGGACCGCCTCAGGGAAGTGTTCGACGCTAGCCTGGCGTCCGGATGCTTCCCTGACTGCTGGAAGAGCGGGAAGCTGGTGCTTTTAACGAAGCCGGGACGGCCTACCGACTCGGTCGCAGCCTACAGGCCCATCGTGTTGCTGGACGAGGCGGGTAAATTGTTTGAGAGGGTCCTCTCTGCCCGCATCGTCCGGCACCTTGGCGAGGTCGGCCCCGATTTGTCGGACGCCCAATTCGGTTTTCGAGCGGGGCGTTCGACCGTCGGCGCTGTGTTGCGCCTGAGGGCCGTGACCGAAGAGGTAGTGAGCTGTGGCGGCGTGCTGTTGGCGGTGTCGTTGGACATCGCCAACGCGTTCAATAGTCTGCCATTCAGCTGCATCAGGGAAGCACTCCACTATCACGGAGTGCCAGGGTACCTGAGGCGGCTAGTGGCAGACTATCTAGAGGAGCGTACCGTCGTGTACGAGGACCGAGATGGTGTTTTGAGTAGTCGGCCCATGTCATGCGGTGTTCCGCAGGGGTCTGTCCTTGGACCACTCCTGTGGAACATGGGGTACGACTGGGCCCTTCGAGGCGACTTCCCCCCCGGGATGGGCGTAATCTGTTACGCCGACGACACACTGGTCACAGCCCGGGGGCGAACTTCCAAGAGGCGGCGCGTTTGGCCACCAGAGGTGTCTCTCTGGTGGTCGGTCGCATCGCTGGGTCTGCGGGTGGCCCTGGATAAGACGGAGGCCCTTTTATTTCATGGGCCTCGTCGTGGTCCACCCCCTGGCGCCTCCATCGTAGTCAACTCGGTTCTCGTACCGGTTCGGGCCCACATAAGGTATCTGGGCCTGATCCTCGACGGTAGGTGGCTCTTCGACGAGCACTTCCGACAGCTTGCTCCGAAGCTGGTCGGCGCTGCGTCCGCCCTTGGGCGACTCTTGCCCAATTTGGGCGGACCCAGCGTCGCTACAAGACGGTTGTACACGGGGGTTGTCCGGTCAATGGCACTGTACGGTGCACCGGTGTGGGCGGGAGCTCTGACCGCCCAGAATAGGGCGCGCCTCTGGCGCCCTCAGAGGGTTATGGCGGTTAGAGCCATACGCGGATACCGCACCGTGTCGACGGAGGCGGCGTGCGCGTTGGCCGGGACTCCCCCGTGGGATTTGGAGGCGGAAGTGCTCGCCGAAGTATATCGGCGAACGGCTGAGTTCCGGGCGGGAAGCGGCAGTCGGCCCCCGCCCGAAGAGGTACGCGAATGGCGTGAGGCCGCTCGCCGAGCCACCATGGCTCGTTGGTCGTCCCGGCTGGAGGCTCCACGTCGCTAGGAGGGAACTGAGTCCCGCCTGTCATCACTGCGACTGTAGTGAGGACTCGGCTCAGCACACGCTGGCGGTTTGCTCCGCCTGGGCGACGCAGCGTCGGGCCCTCACTGCAGTCATCGGAGGGGATCTCTCGCTACCGGCCGTCATACGCTCCATGGCCGGTAGCGACAGGAATTTTACCGCGGTCGCGACCTTCTGTGAGGACGTCATCTCGCAGAAGGAGGCGGCGGAAAGGGTCCGGGAAGACGATCTCCACTCGGACCTAATTCGCCGCCGGCGAACCGGGCGGCGGAGGCGCGCTTACCAGCGCCTCATGCCGCCCTGAGTGTGGCCGCGGGTGGACGGGATGGGTTTTTCCCCTTCACCCGCTATAGTGGCCCCCCGCGAGGAGGCGGCGTCCGCGTGTGCCTGGACGTCGCCTAATTGAGAGGTTTTTACCCGAAGGTGGTGCCCGCGCTTTTGCGGGCAGGCGCTAGGGGGGGTCCGGATGTCTTAATAAAAGCTGTTCCCGGATCCCTCCTACTTAGGGCGCAGTACGGCACACCGTGTGGTTTTAGTCGGTTCGATTCCGACACACCGCCCCACCGAAAACCCCGGTGGGGTGACGGCCCGAGGGGGTTTCCACACGCACAAAAAAAAAAAAAAAAAAAGGTCTACAAAGCGCTGTAATCCTACTAATATTATAAACGTGAAAGTTTGTGAGGATGTATTTATGTATGGATGTTTGTTACTCTTTCACGCCAAAACTACTCAACCAATTGCTATGAAACTTGGTATGTAGATAGCTGGACACCTGGATTAACACATAGGCTACTTTTTATCCCGATATTCCCACGGGATCGGGACTTGCGCGGGTGAAACCGCGGGGCGCTGCTAGTAATACATATATGTCTCAAAATATTGTTACTTAACTTACAATCGACTAGCAGACTGACTTATACTTAAGTAAGTAATAACATATTTGTCTAAAAAAAGAGTAGACGAATTTAAAAGCAGTTGTTTATTGTTGGATAAAGAAGCTTTTTCTATGGATGTTGGCTTTCCTTCATCATTAATTTAATGCCTCAATACAAACTGTCAAGTATAGAAATACAACATATATTTAGTCGAGACAAAGAAGTTGAATAGCAATTTGCCTTTTCTTTCCTCTCAGTTTGAGAACATTACCAATGATTGTCAATAAGAAAAGTTTTTTTTTTTTTTTATGTTAATGCCCCTGTGTTCATATTAACGTGGATGCCACAAGGGAAAACTTGAGTGTTTGTGTCGAAGTTAAACTGACTAGGCGATGTCCTTGATATGTGAACTTCTTGATGTCTTCGAAGTTAGTGTATGGTCCGGATGCCTTAATAAAAGCTGTTCCCTGATCCCTCCTATTTAAGGCGCAGTACGCGGCACACCGTGTGGTTTTAGTCGGTTCGATTCCGACACACCGCCCCACCGAAAACCCCGGTGAGGTGACGGCCCGAGGGGTTTCCTCACGTACAAAAAAAAATATGTCAAGAAGAGAGTTTTCTATCAAACCAACTCAAGTAGTATTAGTTGTTTTAAGATTTTTTTTTATTTTTAATAGTTAGGTCGTTGTCATTTTATTTAGAACTACATAAGGCAAGCTAATGTAGCATTTGAATGTGCAGTTGAAAGTCTGAAAATTACCGCAAATTTGTATTTCAAGTTGTGTGTTGTGCGTGTGTGTGTATTAAACACACACACACACACATTTTGCACACTATTCTTTGGTCCCACCCACTTAATTAGGGGCAACCCCATTGCCTGAAAGATGGAATAATTGGTTGTATATTGAAAGAGAAAGGAAAAAGATATTGCTTAGAAGGACAGAGCCCTCAGCCTCTTAGGGGCCATCCATAAATTACGTAACACGAATTTCATGATTTTTGGACCCCCGTCCTTGTCAAATTTGTGGGATGGTGTGACGTCACATTTTTTTCAATTTTACACCCAGAACGAAAAGAGCAGTTATATATATTTTTTTAATAAAAGTGTAGTAACGTGTCTAGTCTTTGGTTTACAGGTAATGTTTTGTGTTTAATACTTTAGATTTCGACATGTGACATCACGAAGCTTATGACACCCCCCCCCCCCCTGTCACAAAATGTCACACTTCGTTGACCCTTAACGTGTGACGTAATTTATGGATGGCCCTTTACTTAGAAACCAACATATTATGAATGTAATATTTGTATAAACAAGTGGGTAGCTATAAAATAAATAAAGATGGCACAATTTTCAGTTTGCAAGGACACAGATGTTTCGACCTCGAGAGAGCACCTCTTGTTCAGTAGGACGCCCACTTACATATCTAATGATGTATTGTTCGATGGTCTCTTGTGTTACGCCTCTGGCGTTCTTTAACACATTAATTGCCTCGTTTCCTTTTTGTTTTGTATCAAGTGCATGTGAAGTTTTGACAGATTAATTGCTTTGAGTTAGTGCAGACTGAATTACATTAAACCGGTAGGTGATATTATAGGTTAGGAGGACGCATGTAGGTCACTTACAATAGCTTCTAACTAAACACCAATTTAAATAACAATGTTATTAAGTATGTCCATAGTCCATGCATATAAATTAACATGGAAATTGAAGTTTTCAAAAGGTTTCTTTTCTCAAAATGTACCGTTTGCCAGTGAAACTTTTCATATTTATATAACCTCAAACGTTTATACACATTCCACCTGCTTTTATTAGAAACGGAGGTAATAATAGCTGGAAATTCAAACGGTCATAACTTTTAAACTTTTTTAAACGGATAGTTTTTTTTTTTATTGGTTTTGTAACTGCATGCAAGCCATAATAAAGGGCTATGATAGTAAAGTATCTAAAGAACTTCTGGAGCTCAAAAGGTACAAAACCTGTGCAGTAACAAGAGTCGTCACCGGACACTGCAAACTGAACAAACATATGTTCAACCTAAAATTGGGTGAGAACACAATTTGCAGATTCTGTCAAGAAACAAAAGAGACTGCAATGCATATTTTATGCTCTTGTGGCCCACTAATGCGGCACCGAAGTATTCACCTAGGGTTGCACATCATGCAACCGCAGGAAATACAAACAATCACTGCTGATAGGATCTGGAGGTTTCTCGAAGCCATAAGTCTGAGCAGTGAACTGTAACCAGAAGTGCGCTACAAAAGACCAGAAATGGTCGAGGTAGCAAAAGGCACTCAAATCAATAATAATAATAATAACAACTGCATGCTAGAGTCATGCCCTTTCAATGATTAAGTACCTAAGTGTTCCTTTTTCAAATACATTCTGTATATAAACAGGCAAAGACAATTTCCTCCTATATTTGTCCGATTTTCTTTTATGTTTGTTTAGTGTTGAGGAGTTTTAGTGACTTTGTACGAGCAATTCTTGTATGTATGTATTTATTTCTGTACAAATATGTATTTATATTTCGGGTATCTCCTAAACGGTTCTAACGATTTCGATGAAATTTTGTATTCAGATACAGTAAGTTCAACTGCATAGTCGTATTTCCTGTAAAAAATTTACAAAACGGTCTCCCTTACAATATTTATAAGGTACAATACCTTTTTTGGTTACCCGACGTTACGATCGAATTGCACCGTTCGCGGTCACAAGTGGACCATGGAAGTTTAGTTACTGAATTAGAAAGCAGTTTTTCTTTTGACTCTAACAAGACTCAATCAACTATTCATATATCGTATGTAACTTTTATTTTTTATTTTATAATTTTAGTTTAATTGAATAAATAAAATGATTTATTTACTAAAAATTTATACACACTTCAAGTAGTTTTTTTTTATGGTATAGGGGGCAAACAAGGAGACGGGTCACCTTATATGTAACTCAAGAGTCACAAGTACGTTGCCGCTCTTTAAGGTAGTAGAAGAAGTAAGGCAGTAGAAGAAGAGGGGGGGGGGGAGGGGAAGGACAGGAATAGGGGAGAGGGAAGGGTTGGAGCCTCCAGTAACCTCACTCACGCGGCTAAATGCAATGCAAGCATTGCTTAACTGCCAGTTCTCTGTGAGGCCGTGGTATCGAGCGGAGTCGAGCCGGCCCATACGTGCCGAAGCATGGCTCTCACGTGTTAAAAGTTTCAGTCTTTCATAAAGTGGAAGTTGTTCTCCATTCAGACGTTCGGAGAGACAGTATTGTCATCGCGCAAGTGATAGGCGCCGGCCCTAATCTTTGGTCATGGTAATGCGTGATTGTCTTTCAACGCCCATTCTTTTTCCAAATCCTCAAAACTCAACTTTTATCGCAAATATACACCTTGGATTTAAATTAACCAATACATTCCTGCTTCTATAAAATTAAGAAAGTTGTAATAGTTATCATGTTCATTTTAATCAGTCACAAAATATTAAAATCTGTTACTGTAATAACTAAATAAAGGAAAGCCGCGCACCCAAACACCTCTCAAAAGGCACCATCATAAATTTATTTTCCGCATTTGATTTTTTGGTGCCCTTTGCCACCTGGTGCCGAGAGCGACCACTCCACTCGTTCGACCTCAGGCCCGGCGCTATCTCTAGAGTTAAAAGTATTTAGAGTCCCATTAGACAGCCGTATCGTGTGCTTATTGTACAGTCTAATAGTACCAAAATACGTCACCATCGCTTTCCATATTGTTTTGTTACATAAACGCAATTCCATCGGGTTAGAATCTGTTTAAATGATGTTGAAACTCATACAAACCCCGTTAGTATGACACAAGAGTATCTATAGACATTTTCATACGTTTCCTTTGAGTCAATGTATGAATATTTGATCAGTATACATGTATGGCGACACCGGGCATGCTGCTGGCGGAGAAAGCACATACTTGCCACCACCGTTACGCATAGCAAAGGTAACTCCAACACACGGGCGAAAGCGGACTATGTATTTGCACATTAAAATTTAGCCTGTTATGATTAATACGAAGATTAGATAGACACGACAGTTTCATTTAAGGTATCTAGTAGCATTTTTCTTAAATAATAATAATATTAATAATTGATATTTATATTAATTGATATCACCATTCCCCATGACGACAACCTCTTATGGGCTGAAAAAGAAAAACAAATGAAATATTTGGATTTGGCCTTTTTGATCCTTCTTGATACGGCACGTATTGTGAGGAGGTTTCTGTCTCTGTAACCCTAACCACTGGTAGCTTGGTCCCTGTACCCGATACCGGTGGGGCACTATTTTTTATATTTTTAAATGTATTTTTGATATAATCTGAATTAATTTAAAAATGTAATTTATATGTATATTTAAATGAATAAAGAGAATATTAATAATAACTGGACACATCTCAAACACGGCCGTCTGATCCCAAACTAGGCAGAGCCTGTACTATGGTAACCAGACTGCTGATAAACATACCTACTTATATATTTCTAAATACATACATATTATAGATAAATTACACCCAGACACAAAACAAATAATCATGCTCATCACACAAATATTTTTCCTGGGTGGGAATCGAACCCACGACCTCTGGCTCAGCAGTCAGGATCACTAACCACTAGATCAACAGGCCAGTCGACATTTCAGCAAACATAAATAATTTTATAAAAACTTATTGTCTAGGACTCAAATGTGACATAACACCACCGTTGTTTATTTTCCTCCGATTTTAAATAATAGCTGAAATATCTAAAGTATTTCCATTACTTAGTAATTAAAGATAAAGTAGGTAACTTTCGTCAAAACTAATACTAATTTAAAACGATTTATAGCAAAATAAATTAAATGGCGTCGATTTGATGGCTGACTTCCAGGCGGTTACCGGATTTATAATATTTGTAGTATACCTAGAAGCAACAGATATACATGGAAACATTATTATTATACATGATATTATTAAAACTAAACATTTTGTGTTAAAATTAAATCCTTATTGGTTAGTAAACAACAGCTTACGTGTTGTTTTGACAAAGATGGAGGTATGATGGACAACTTTAATAATACTATAAATGACTGATGAATATTTAAATAAAACTGTTATATCATTGTACACTTCCTCAAAGAATAACCTCGATGGAAAATACAACAATATGTTATCTAATATTTTTAACTTATTCAAAAATATATGACCTCGTGACATAAATCTTTAGCCTACAAATTAATACTAGAGATTGGTCCCAATTCTGTTACTTCACTCGCTAAATTAAAATTCACAAAATTTTCTTCATATAAAATGTAAACCTTGTACACTTCGAAACAAGGTCTTATTTCAAATTGAAACAAGTAGGTAACATATGTCGATAAGAAATAGATGCCGGTAACAAATAGACCTTATTTCGAAGAATACAAGGTTGATTTCATATGAAGAAATTAAGTCAGGTTTTAGTTTAGTAGAGGGTACAATAGAGTCGGCACCATTGCCTGAAGGTTGAATTTCGACCATAATTCATTAAGTTTTAATTGTTTTTGGTTTATTTCGTTGACCAGTATAACTTGAACTATCATTGTTTAGCTTTCCGTACCATAACGGGTCAATCATAAACTGGACGCGTATAGCTTGATGTAGCCGGTTTTAACTCATATTACTTAACAATTTTAGCTTTCTGCGCTTCTTCCATATATAAACTGTAAATATTACAGAATTCACGTTCTTCATCGTCAGACCATCGTTACCAAGCCCAATCCGTTTGGACTCTTTAAAACAAATCATATGTGCCCAAACTCGAGGGGTTTACTAGAAGCCACTGAAGAGTTCCACTATCGGCACTATCCACCTTCTGGCCCCATCAGATCACCTCCCTGATGTCAAATCATAATATTGTCATTTGAAAGTTAAGGTTAATATTGACTTTAAAGATTTGTTTACATTGTTAGTTACAAGTGAAGCTATTAAATAATAATAGTAGGTAACTAATAGCGGTAGGTAACTAAAGTTTTAATTTATAAAAGTGTTAGCTACAATCTCACCACTATTGCTATAAAATATCAAATTCGCTAAATAACAATAACTGCTATGTTTTTCGTACCTCAATCAGCACGCAAGTGATCGTTATTAACTTATAATGCATGCCTAGCCTTTTATCATCCCACCAATGTCAGGCCGACCAATAGCGTGCGCTACCGGTATAACGAGTCACACCGTCATGTGAACTGTTTTATCAACTATAGTTGCCCCCTATTTTAATTTTTATTTGATATCTAGACCATTTTGTACGTACCTATTTTGTAGGTACATTCCAAGCTTTTATAGTAGAAACAAAACGGACACACACGTCAGTCTAGAACGAAGTCAATCAATTTAAATAATCGATGCGCTATGACGAGATAATTGAACTCAATTTTTTTCGATTGTTTATATATCTCGACGATACTCGACTGTTCGATTCACTCGCAGTCGATTAGTTTCGAATCCGATTCTGATTTAATTAATAATGTAATAAGATTGTGATTTCATTGTTTTAGCGCCGCACCGCATGTCATCCGGAAGTTCACAAATTAAAAAGTTATTTTAGTTTTATTATTACGAAAAGTTAGTCAGTATTCTCAGTCAACGCAACTTTATATTTAATAATAAATAACTTACGCGTAAATTTTCATTTTGAATTTTGTATGAAATTAATGATCCAAGTCATATGAGTTGATATTTAATTATCAAGTTTTATTTTTTATTCAATATGTAGAGTATATTTAATCATGTTTCCGTATATAAAAAAAACTTTAGTTTATAACTTTTTATTTCAGGTCGTGACGCAGTAATAATGATAATGATGTTTCCATTATTCTCACAAAAATTAATTAGGTTGAGAATTAAGCAAAGTATATCTACAAAAAAAACAAAACGAAACGAAACGAAAAACGTTAGTTATTAGTGTTCTAATTAACCCAACTAAACTAAATGCTTGCATTACGGATGACTTGCAATAGCTACAATATTCCTGTTGAACACAACAGTGCACAAAATAAATGTTTTTCTTTAGTTACATCACATCTGTATAGAAAGCTTCCGTAACACCAGTTCCCATAGAATTGCTATTTCTTTCCCATACCTTACTTGACGTGATAGCAGGTATTTCAATGAAATAATTACTTTTTGTGTTGTTAGCTCATAGCACGGAACACAACATGTGTACAACTATAGGCTAAAACCAGTGGCAGATTTACCAGCAGGCTGAGTAGGCTGAAGCCTAGGGCGGGAAATTAAAATGATCGTGAACTGGGTCAAATCATACTAGAGATCGGTAGGGGCCGCAAAATTAAAAAAGCTTACTGGGGGCAAATTTGTAAATTCGCCACTGGCTAAAGCTAAGATGGAATCTTTGTAGGAATACGAGCGATAGATCACAAGTACTAATTATATATATATATATATATTTATATTTAGGAATACCCTCCCTCGAAGGGAGCAAGAATATTTTTGGTTCGTTACTGACTTATATTTTTTGGCCCCAAGTAACAGGGGTCGAGCCAATAAAAAAAAAAAAAATAACCTTGGAAATGTTGCCAAGGTTATTTATATTTTTTATTAGGGTAGAATGATGGAACAAGTCAATAAAAGACAAAAAAAATACATGCATATTCCCTATTGCTGTCACGCGTCGGTGACTTGGTGATGGTATTCAGAATTTCCATACAGAAAAACTCACAATTTCTCCAACCCAATAATCGAAGTCTAGTAAAACAAGCGTCATAACATAACGTACACAATTGGACCAGCGAGGTATTCATATGTTTTAGATTACTTTAATTAAATAAATAAGCATTTCACTGTTAAGTAATAATTAAAAAATATTTAATGTGTTAAGTTACTTAAAATTATCACACTACAATATATATAAATAGGACATCAGAGTACATTAAAAAATAAACAATTATATAATAAATCTTTAATATATAAAAATGTGTTTATGTAAATAAGGTATGTAATTAGTAATTATTCATATTGTTATGAATAATAAACATTACTTTTGACAATTTGATAAAAACTTAATTGACACATTTTTCCACTCCAATAATAAGTTTATAAACAACTAGCTGACCCGCGCAACTTCGTCTGCGTTTATAATTTTCCCCCGTTTTTGCAACATTTTTCATTGATGCTCCGCTCCTATTGGTCTTAGCGTGATGTTATATAGCCTATAGCCTGCATCAATAAATGGGCTATCCAACACAAAAATATTTTTTCAATTCGAACCAGTAGTTCCTGAGATTAGCGCCTTCAACCAACCAACCAAACAAACAAACTCTTCAGCTTTATAATATTAGTATAGATTTAGAAAAAGTATTTATATAATTGTTTGATTTCTTTGTTTACAGAATGCCAGTTACGTGATCAACAAACGATACTCGAAAGACAAGATGTCACCAGTGTGCCACAACTTCGTGCAAAATGCGTGGAAAAAAGACTTTTGTTCTAATTGCTTCAAGTCACGCGAAGAGCATGTTAAACAAGAGCGGACAGGGACAGATGGCAGCAAGTATCTCACCACACCTTTTCAAAACAGAGGTACATTCTTCAAGAAAAACCCACCCGGTATACTCAAAATGCACACCAAGAAAAAAAGTAAAAGAAACGTCACATTCCCTGAAGAAGTATGTAGTGTTATAGGATTTGGAGGTGACGACTGGTCAGATGGAGAAGAATTTGAAATGTCAGAGGAAACTGATGACGATGACATGTTCCCAGACACAGAAGAGGAACGAGAGCTCCTCAAAATTACCAAATCGAACACAGATTTTAACACTGTTAAAGCTAATCTGTTGGGAGATTCGGCAGCCAAATCTTACACTTCCTTGTTACTGGGTAAGATGCAAACAGACTCTGATGGTAAAAAGAAAACTTTGTTAGTATCTGTTACACCTTTTGGCCAGGAGAATAAGCCTAATAATCATAAGT
Source organism: Callimorpha dominula (assembly GCA_949752705.1). Taxonomy (NCBI): domain Eukaryota; kingdom Metazoa; phylum Arthropoda; class Insecta; order Lepidoptera; family Erebidae; genus Callimorpha; species Callimorpha dominula. Next base: position 3,118,255 of record OX457001.1, on the reverse strand, counting down.
CACACGTCCGTAAACCCGCCGTTATACATGTATCCGAGGCTACAGCTGAAGATTCATCTAGTAATTATAAAACTAATATAATTTTATCCTCGTACGTTAAAGAAACAGAAACAATAATTAGCGCAGATAATATAAATACATCTGCTGCTATTTGTACCGAAAAGTCGCTGCTTGAGGAAATATCAGAAACGTTAGAACAAAATCGAATGTCTAAAAGTACAGACGTTCATTTGACACAAAAGAACTGCAATAAACCTACAGTGGTTGATGAGAAGATGAAAGAAAGTATGCAAGATGAACCAGATAAGAAAGAAATGAGTGAAAACAAAAAGAACGGAATTGTAAGGCAGTTACCGTTACCCAAAACGCAGGAAAGGCCAAAGGTAAACTTAAGTCGGTCAGAATTTAAGTTTTGTAAAATCAATATTGAGAGCACCAGTGTTGATTCAGCGGTTAGCACTTTGAACTCGACTGCTAATAACTCATTGGCGTCTGACGACGAAAGTTTTAGCGCCCGGACGGACTCTGACAATGATGACAGCGGACATTTCTCAGAAACAAACAAATCCGAGGAAACAGTTAAAATCAAAATATTTAACGAGAGCGATAAGAATTATAAAATGCCACCGATTAGTCAAATAAGGAAAGCAGATGGACAGGCTAGCACTGGATATTCTACATTCCAAAGTCCAATTATTGACATGCCTCCCATATTGCCCAAGCAAGCAGATAATATATTTTCTGCAGAAGCCAGTCGCGAGTTGGCGGGCGAGCCGGACGGTAGAGCTGACCCAGACGAGGCCACCGAAGCACCCGCCTTACCAAAAAGTCCAATCCCCACTCTTGACCTGCGGCCGTCGTTTCTTCATGGCATAATATCTGATATACTGCCTGCTCACAAACCGGCTCTACCAGAAAAACCGAAGCTGCCAATCAAGCCCGTTATCAAACAATCGACGAAAAAAAGTGTTATCACGTCAAGCCAGCAACATTTAAATATGTATATGCATGCAAAGAGTGAAGATGAAAAAGTAATTACAGCGTTAAGTGATGAAAAAAATAATGAGATAACTGAAGTACATGAAGACAAACCAGAATCGATTTATTACGCGCAACCGGTTTTGACTAAAGAGGATAGTGACTCATCACTGAACAGTATCGGTAAGCGGAAAGCACCCACGCCTCCTTCATCGCCCACTATAGAAGAATACCCTAATATTTACCAAAGAAACACAAACGGGCTTGTGAAATCTGATGCACCTATTGTAAGAGAAATGGAAAAACGGGAGAGAGCCACTGGATCCTCAACAAACAAACCAAAACTCGCGGAGGACACACCTGAAATGAAGAAAATTGACATCACTCCAGAACCAGCGCCGCGGAGGAACATTTCTTTATCTCACGACAACTTATTACTAGATGACAAGCGCAAAGGAAAACTTAAGTTTTCAATCAAGAAGCTACTCCGAATAGGGTCATCGAAAGATCTCGATAAGAAAGAGCTGACTGTCGCAGCAGTGACTAAAGTGACTAATAAAACTGAAGAGATACATGATTTGATACCGAAACCGAAGCCGCGCCTTGTGATCATACACCCGTTAGATATAAACGGGTCGAACGGAGTGGAAGTTGTCAAGACGAATTGTGAAATTACAGATTTAAGACGTATGAGTCACGATGACGTTTCATCTATTTATAGTGGGTCTAGTTCGGCTACGGAACCAGAGACACCGAAAGTTACTAACAAGCCTCCTCCACCTCCAAGACAGATAGGTGAAGATTCGAAGACTATATCAGTTGTGCCAAAGCCAGCAAGGCCACCGCCGCCAAAGTCAGCTGCTTTGCAGAAAAAACAAAAACAGCAAGCGTGGTCTGCTGCACCATCGAAGGCCGATAACATATATGCGAATTTAGGTAAGTAACCATACATTCACGCCTCATTAATATTAATTTCCTCAATGTAACTTTTTTTCCTGTCAGTTTGTGTTATCGTGATATTAACTTAATCAAATCAAATAAAGTGGTTTATTCACTGGCCTCGCAAATAAAAATTACGAGTTTGAATCTTATTAAATATCTACATTTGCGACTGATGTGCGCCACGTCACGTATATATTTACACTATGTTACTGAAAATAGACACGTTTTAATATGAAAGTTAAAAAGTTAAAGTGTTTCATATAAACAATAGAAACACTATTTTCGATGCTGAGAATTTGCACATCAAATTACCAATAAAACTGTTTCATAAGCTAGAGGACTAACTATAATAAAACTATCGAAATCTGTAATACTTTAAAGATTAAATATTATTATTAAAGGAAACATGAGTATTACGTGTAAGCCCTTATTTTACATGCGGTGATTACTTATTTGTGCATACATTACTGGCTGCGTCTTTAACTAACTCATTACCTATTTGTTACTAGAAATATCTTTACACAATGATAATCATCAAGCGGACTCAAAGGTAAATCTCTGAACATTAAAAAAAACTCAAATGAATACACATTGGAAACTAATAACTAATAATGACATAGGTAGGTATCGTTTCAAAATAAGAGAGTTGATTATTTTTTGTCAATCACACCGTCATATTTCCATAGTTGGAATCAGAATAAAGTCTTCACGCGTTCTGTATTGAAAAAAAATGTTTGCATGAAATTAACATAAAATTCGAATTTATTTAAAATTCGTACATAATACCAACATAATGAAATTGTTTTTTTAACTCGTCCGACATGTTTCACATATTTATGTCGTGTTTTAATGTTTTTTTTTTATGTCGTAACTGTATCTTCCTTTTCCTACTTTGAATGACAACAATTTCATTTGGAAAGAAAGTCCAAACATATAATAAAAATATTAATAACGTTTGCATGGCCTTTTCATCTACATGAATAATGTAGATAACTATTTGCATGCGTAATGCTACTTCTTTAATGTTTCTCACATTTCAAAAACTCTCTTTAATCTTAAGTTTTAAATATTTACATCACCATCACCATTTCATTAACAAAACACACTTTATTTAGGAGAAATCAGATCAGCGCTTGCACCGCGGAAGCCAGAACGGACAGCGAGTATGCGCGAAAGAGAAGCACGCTTAGAACTACCCAAACGAAGGAATCAAATAGATGACGATAAAGACGAACTAGATGACGGACCCCAGGAATTAGTTCAAGCGACTAACGACCCAGTTATACACAGTTATGATGACGTTTACAACACCGCCAAGTATGACGAGGAAAACTGCGATTCTGCCAAAAATAGTGACAGTGATTATGAATACGTACACCACGCCAGATCTAGCTCACCCGAATGTGATTCGTCCATAAAACCAAGAGAAAAAAATCCTTTAAGGAACGACACGAGAAAGAGTGAAGAAAGTAATGGCGAATATCCAAAATATAATAACGGCGTGTTCAACAGATCGTCGCTCCCATACTGCGGTAGTGAAACAGAGTCTGAAATTTATTCTCCCTACAGTTTTTATAGTTCAAATGACAATATGGACGGTCCTGGGAACGAGGATTATTCAAACGACATGACTCCAAAAACTACAACAAATAAACTGAGAGTTAGGAAAGGCCGCAGCGTGGTGCACAAGAATTTAGAAGATAATTATGGCGCAGTCGTTATAGCAAATCACGAAGCGCTCGCGCAGGTTTTAGAACAGGTAATGTATATAGTTAACTTGTCTTGATTGAGTACTGTGATTATTCAGTATTTTACTTTTGCTCGCAATTTACTTTAACTTTAATAAGGCTTAGGGGCCATCCATCAATTACGTCACACGTAAAGGGGGGCAGGGGGTCAACGAAGTGTGGCAAGAGGTGATGGGTCATAAGCTTCGTGACGTCACATGTCAAAGCCTAAAGTATTAAACACAAAACATTAGCTACCTGTAAACGAAAGACTACTTAAGCTTCACTTCAATTCACACACACTTCAATTAAAAAAATAATATTATTTTAGAACTGCTTTTTTTAGTTCTGGGTGTAAAATTGCAAAATATGTGATGTCACACCAGGGAGGGGGGGTTCCACAAATGTGACGCAGACGGGGAGGGGGTCAAAACATCATGAAATTCGTGTGACGTAATTTATGGATGGCCCCTTACCTAGATTGCATAATTTATAGTCATTAAAACAATTCTCTTGGTAGGTATATATATAATGTATAATATTCAGATTAAGACGTACCTAGGGTCACAATTCAGTGGGTGCTTGCCTAACCTAGGAGAAATAAACAATTAGATAATGCTGATTATAAATTAACCATGACCAAGTACATCAAAACAGACCAGTATTCGATTTCTCGTCTCGCATTTCACCAGTTCTCTTTATCGAGTCAGTAAATACCATGAGCACCAATTTTTTCTTAATCTATTGTCACTTTTTAGTAGCTATTAATTATTAATCTTAGTCCTTACTACTTACTCATGTATACTCGGTATAATTAATATAAATGTCAGTCCTGTTTATTATCTCTCGGTGAGTCATGGGTCTCTTCTCAATAGATATGGGACGACTAAGGCCACAGTCCAAAACACTAGCCTAGTACCGACTAAACATTCCTTTGAGAACATTACGTAGGAAATTCATGTACCGGGTATCCTCACGATATTAATGAAATATTTACCATCACACAATTAAGTTTATAAGCTGCTCATTTAACCAAATACTCATACACCATTCAGGTCCAACAAAGTGCCACAATGCAGTCATCGCTTCGAGGCTTGAAGGCCTGTACCAACTTGAGATGGAGCGACTTTACAATCCAATCATCTAAGACGAACTTCGTGAGGGCTGGCAAGCGTTTCTTCTATCCAGCCATCTGGACGTCAAGCCAAGGGCCTATCAACGTCACCCTCATGTTGTACAAGGAACAGATGGCTTCGCAAATGGTTTGCCAGCAGTCGGTCCAACCGCAGACTTTGAGCTTGAATGCTATAACAGAGTTTTGTGATCTGGTGCCGCTGCAGCAATTCGGAGAGGAGGGCGATGATTTAGTACAAGGTGAGTGGAGATATTGCGTTTAGGATTGTAGTAACTATAAACCTTTGATGGCGGAATTATGAATTGGGCAACTAATTGCACTAACGATCGCCTGAGTGTGGTCGAGGGCGTACATAATGCGATTTAAGCTCCTTCTGTATAAAGACCGTGGTGACCGTGATGAAGCTCACTAGACAGAGCGATCCATCGATGTTCTTGCCTGGTGGTTAGCATTGATCGTAGATTTTAGGTAGCTAGTAGTAATAGGTCCCCTCTTCTCTATGAGCTTATTCATGACCAGGGATTCCACAGCTATTCCATCTTTTCAATTGCTTACCAAGCTGGCGGTAAACGATTTTTTTACCATCTTGGCTGTATAAGGAAATTTATAAAATATGTATAAAGAACAAAAATGGCAGTCTTCTTGGGTATACAAATACCTACCGACCAATAAACCAAATTTAAAAATATCACCACTACTCGACGCTAAAACTAAACCAATATACAATACATTGATAAACAATGGGGAAATAACTACAAAAATCCATTTTCAGCCCCTGAACATGATTAAAACACAAGATTCCTACAATATCTTTCTTCTAGCTGCATATAAAACTCCAAAACTCCCGCAGTGCACAATTATTTTTTCGCCTTTTCTGAAAAAAGTGCTTTTTCAGTTAGCTCCCTTTAGATCTAGGTGAGCGATATTCCAACCTGGATTTGTAACAATATACCTACTGATTATTATTATGTAGTTCATCTAAATACATACTGCTAGGTCTATTAAAACCAGTTTATTATCTAGAATTTCTAGCAAAGAGTGGTTTGGCACGAATTCCTTTCACAACCCAGATATCGATGACTATGCAATTTATTATTATTTAGATTGATATGATTTAAATTAAAAAAATCTCTTCTGCATATACAATAACATGTTTTTCGTATTTTGAGATTACGTCTTAGTTGTTTTTTATATATAACTAATGTGGTAAATTAAGGCCACACGACCTTCCTGGTGGTTACAGGTTGGTAGACCATTGCTTAGAGTCAAATCATATTTATTCTTTTATCAAAAAAGCAAAGAATCTATGTGAACCTGAAAGTTGGCCGAACTAATACACGGATAACAACCAACATCAAATTATAGCGCGCAGAATCCACAGATGGCGCAAATAAAATAAATGAACTCACGGTCAGCACTTTTCGTTGCGCTAACACTTTTTCCGTACAGACCCCATCCTCCGAGCGTCTGAAGTGAATAATGTATATATTCATAACGTGCGATAAAGAACTTCGTTCTAAAAAGAAAGTCGAAAGAAAGAAAGAAATGGAAATAAATTTTAATGTCACAAAAGTAAGAATATTACGCATTTGTAAATAAAATAAATTGGACTTCTTGCAATAGTTACACCATCCGACCACCCGACAAAGGGAGGATCCTCCGACCAGATTAGCTAATGATGCCTGGCGGACAGCTCGAGCACTTTCAATACGCGTTGCAGGATCAATAATTCGACTAGTCTTCATAGATGGCGCTGAAGTACATATGTTTTGTCCTGTATGTGGATGTTGCCATACTTTTATTAACACCTAAGCTTAAAACACTTTATATTTCTTTTTCAGCCACCATAGTAGTGTTAGCCCACGCGCAAGTCGACACGATGCAGTCTTATGGCGAGAGCTTGCACGCAGCCGAAGGCTTAACCACGAAAGAAAACCAACTGGTCCAGACAGAACAGATCCACGAAGCTATCTTCATGACGCTGCAGTTAATCAACGGGTTGAAGTGCCTGCAAGCGCGTGGGGTCGAAGAAATTCCTGAATCGTTGACATCTTTCATTGCTTTGAAAGAAGTTCAGCCTCTGGCGTCTCATGGAAGCACTCTAAATCTACCATCATCTCCGGACGATAGGCTGAACTCGCTGTGGGCGCCGAAGACAAACTCTTATGGGCGGTTATGCATTTTACAAGGGTGAGTATTTTTTTTAATGATTAGTTGGAGAGGATGAGGGCATTGATTGGCTTCAGGGGAGGATCCTCAGACCTAGTTAAAGGAATTGAGACGATTCCTGATCGGCTGCGACTCTTTGGTTGATACTTTGAATATTATGGTCTTAATAATTGGCGTGAGAGCTTTCATTGTGAGATGCAGAGCAGTAGTTACAAGTAGTTCGGTTTCTCTAGATGAAGCAGGGTGTATTTACAGAACTATGTGTGTTTTTGCCTGTGTCCCCTGTGTTCATACACTGTTTTGGTTACACAACATCTATTTTTCTTTTGCTAATAATTTGTAGTCTAACTAATAAGAATCCATATATAAATATCTAAATGTATTTGTTCTCTTTTCTAGATTGAGTGACGAATGCAACAACAAATCTACCGACGAAGGTTATCTCAATTCTCTCTGTAAATGCGCAATTAAAGCCACCGAGATCCTCCTACCCGGTGAGAAACTTACACCTCTACTAAAGGAAATACTGCACGAAGAACGCGCAGTGTCCCTCAACCAAGCAAAGTCAGTCCTCGAGTTTATGCTCTGGGGACCTTTGGACGTTGCCCAAGGAGTGCCAGTAGAAGAAAGAGAACTTTCTTTACAAAGATGGCTGGACCTGGAGAGGGCAACAGTTCTGCACGGTCTTGTAAGAACCAGAGTCCAATTGAATGTTTTCGAACAACTACATCTATTGTTCTTAGTCCGATCTACGGCTAAAGCAATGTGTGATGCGTCAGTGTTACTCGAAAAAGCCAATGTTTATTGATTTGTAAATTTCCTTAAGCTTTATTCAGTGTCCTCTGCGTAACTTTGATCAACTCGATCCACATGAGATACATGATCTACTTTCGATCCAAGTTATGTAAGTAATCAAATTATTGTTATAAAAATAAGTTTACGCGAGAGACACTTATTTAAATTTAATGTAAACTTAGCTTAGTTAGGCACCTAAAGACTTGATAATTATTCTTAGAATGTGTTATATTTACAGTTATGATGTGACTGCATTTTGGAATGATGGTTTAATAAATGAATTGTTAATTTGTTTAGGCATGGTATTATAAAATTTTATTGTCTGATAAATATAAAGAGAAATCACGCTCAAAATCTATTCCGGGATCAGAGCGAGCGAAACTGACCCAACTTTTAATCAAAGCGACCCAAAAGACCAAGTCAAGTTGCTTCGATTCCTGATCAAAATGATCAGGATGATTACAATAATGGACTATAATTTTATTATTCTTTTTTGGATCAATCAACGTCACTAGGTGCCAATAAGTAGAACTGATGGTATATACTCAATGTACTAACGATCCGGTGCCTTAAATTGTATTATACGTAAGTAAAATGTATTATATCAAATGTAATTTATACTTTATACGAGCTCTGTTAAGTATTGAGTTCAAAATATTAATTTACTCTTGTAAGAATCCATCGAATATGAAAATAAAAACATATTTCTTAATATATCCGCTTGTTTTATTAGTGTTTTTATGAGAGATAATGAATTAGACAAAATGTTTAATAATTATTTTAAGTCAACAAAAGGCAATAGTTACAATGGTCCACGTCCACGAAAGTCCACGTCATCAATATCTACCAATAAATAAAATTCAAGTGTCTGTTTGTAATGTCAAAATAATATTTTTTTTTTTTAACTCACAGTTATTTCCACGATACATATGCCCAAAAATCAGTTTTTAAAAATGTTGTTTGTCAGTTTGTTCCGGCTAATCTTCGGTACGAGAGGACCGATTTAAACGGGACTTTCACTGGCAGATAGCTGATGTTATAAGAAGTAACGTAGGCTACTTTTATTTTGGAAAAAGAATTAGGGTTCGGCGCAAAATATATAAATATGTACACGCGAGCGAAGCCCCACGGGAACTGCTAATGTGTGCCTAAGAAACAATGGAGTACTCTGATTTCTTAAATATCTCAGGTTTTACATACACGACATATTAAACCTACATTTTACCAACCATAATTTGGTGACTTCAACCGTGCACTGGGAATTAAAGATGTGAAAATAAGGAGTATTTTTTAAGTAAAGGTAGGTGAGAACCTACCTTGGTACACATTCGTAGCTGCAACAGTTATAACAGTTATACACAGTTATAGACAGTATAAGAGTTGTCTAATTAAGTGTCCCAATTGTTATACTGAGTGTACCGTTGTAATATTTAGTGTACCCTTGTAACACTGAGTGTAACATTGTAATATTGAATGTACCATTGTAATACTGTTTAAATTCAATTAGAACTAGGACTATGATTTAAATCATTTTATACTTAAAAGAGAACCTATTGGCGCGTGGCAGAATAATTAAAGTAGTGGAATGTATTTTAAAATTTTAATAACTGTACAATATGCTTTAACAGTCGCGTCTGCGGAACGTTACAAATTAGAATTATGTATTATAAGGCGCGTAATGTGATGGCGTCGAGGCTTGTAACAACTGACTGTCAGATCGTCGACACCGGCGCGCGCGGCGGCGGGCTGGTGACACGCCCCGCACCCCTCCCTCCTCACCGTCCTGATCCAGCCGGTTGAGTACATGAATCAACCCACCCACAGACCCATACCCACCATTGATACAGTTCACAACCAGGGCTGACTTTGACAACTGCTCTCATACTTAGAGAAAAATATGACCAAGGAGGACTTATATAAAATCACACTACTATTATAAATGCCAAAGTTTGGGTGGATGGATGTCTGTTACTCATTTAAACCAGAATGGCTGAACGGATCTGGATGAAATTTGGAACAAAGATAAATTATAGTCTGGCAACGCACATAGCCTATCTTATCCCAGAAAAATACGGTATCCGTGGAAATTCAAATCTATCCCATTTGAATTTCCACGCGAACGAGTTTTGTTCTCGGAAGTCCTCAGACCAGCACACAGGAATCAGCTCCGATTTTAATGTTTTTTTTTTTCTTATATTATTCAAATCAAAAACAATTTGGGGACGAAATCATTCATATTGTTTAAACAATATCTATGATATTTAGGGAGGATTTTTTTTACACCATATCCATTACACTATACTGATGTAAGTACACTTTTCACTTCAATGAAAATTAATATTGTTTTAAATAATTTATTAAATTATTTATTAAAATTTTATTTTATGAGGACTTCCGAAGATTGCCTGTTTTATGTATTCACTAGATGAAAACCCGGCTTCGCTCGGGTGAAATGTGACTCATAATACACAATCGTTTACAAAATGTAGGTAGATATACGTGTGAATCGGCCTTAACGAACTCAAGATGGCATCCGAGTGGCCAATATGGCGACTGGCATTTGCATCATTAGAATTTAACAAAATACTCGACAATCCGAGTTTTGCGGATATATGTTGTCGACTCGAAATCATTATTTTTTTTGTTTTATTACTCAGGTAAGGTTTTAATCGAGTCTACCGTACCCCTTGACCGACTTATTAATATAGAAGATTGACGTGACTATAATAAGTTATAAAATAAAACAAAATAATAATTTCTAATACTTTATTGTCGGCATTGCAACATATTTAAAAAACCACTATATGCAATTTTTTGTCACAATAATGTTTTGTTACTACAATTTAGAGTTTGTAAAATCAGATCTTTTCAACAGATCGATTTGAAGAACATTGTATGAAAAACCTAAATAAGCACTGTTTTAAACTTAAATATGTATATATCAGAAAAAAAAAACATCCTGAAAGAAAAAGGGGACAGTCCCCACACTTAATAGTTAAACTATCATACATGAATACCCATACTAAAATCTAAAGTAGTATTTGTAATACACTTTTATGTTACGTAATGTAATAAGTTTATTCTAACTCTGCCATACATTATTCGAAAGTCTGCATTAAATTATACGGCAAATATTTTCACATTATACCAGCCTGCTATCATGTAAAGTAGTATTTGTAATACCCTTTTATGTTACGTAATTTAATCAATTTATTCGAACTCTGCCATACGTTATTCGAAAATCTGCAATTATTCAAAAGTCTGCAATAAAATATACTAAAAATCGGATAATATTTTCACATTATACAGTCTGCTACAGTATAACGTAAATTGCACTTAATGTGTTAATTTCTTAACTAACACTAAATTTCAAACAACTAATGTTTACGACTAAACTAAAACTAATATTCGAGACAATTTATAATAACGATTAGATATATTAGTTTGTCTTCTAATGCTATAACGACTTAAGGTCGCAAAATGGCGTAAATTAAAAAAAACGGCCTCGGCAAAAAACAACGATGTTAATGAGAGAAGTAAAATAAACAATGTTGCACCTACAAGATTTACTCATGTTTCAAAGTCTGTCACTCAGACATGACTGTGGCCTTGACATATTTTGATTTGTCATGTACACAGGACTGTGGCGGAAAAAAGGTTAATTTAAAACACGAGTAATTAAAAGGTGTTTTTTTTTCATACAATGTCAATAGAACAATAAATAACCTTAATCCAAGAGTCCTTAAGAAGAAAATTTCCAAACTCCAATTCAAGGGCGGTATTTGGGAAATATTGCTTTCTATCATTTAAAAAAAAATACTGAAACACCATCTTCCACAAATTATGACATACGTTAGTGGGAGGGGAGGTATCAACGAAGTGTGTCATTATGTGACAAACGTCATGTAATAACGAGGGGGGTGAGTATAAAATTTCATGAAATTCATGTTACGTAATTTATGGATGGCCTCTAAGAATCGCGAACAGAAAAATGTAAGACTAGAAAATTACATACAAAAATAGGAATTTTCTATAAAATAAATCTCCAAAAAGCAGTCATATAAAAGCAAGCCATACGGAATGTAATAAAAATAATCATTCCATAAAATAAAATAGATCTCAATAATTATGACACGTAATGATATAAATTATATGAAAAATATAAAAATTAGAGATACGAAACGGATAGCTGTTTGGCCCGACACCGGATATCCGGCCTACCATGAACACGAATAGTCGGATATCCGGCCGAACATCATCAATGGATTGTCCTGCGTGTCGGAAGTAATACTAAAAACGTTGTTGCCTTAAAGAAAATTAGATAAATATGCTGAGCAAAGAACTCCCGATTTTCCACCAGATACCGGATATCCGTTTCATCTCTAGAAATAACATTAAAAATGTTATGCTATTTTAATGTATTTCTTGAATTGGGACTTTCCGTGACCCTATCTAGAGTTTTATGGACTTCATTACATTACAAATTGTATAAAAAATAGGAAAGGTTTTCACGGGTTATTCTTAATTCCAAGATTCTAGACCCTCATTCCATAGTACCAGTTCAAGAAAACACATCAGTTATATATATACGTAAAATACATTCTCATCCATCAGCCTTTCCCTTGCTTCTATCCTTACATACCTATAAATACCGGCACGAGTCGTGAGCACAAATTTTCAAAAATAAACTAGTTAAGTTGTCACTAAAATCGCATTCAAGTATACGGTCGCCGAATGATACGAACCCAATTGACAACGAGCATCGACTGACGAACCAATCAGATGCAGCGTCAGCGTGGTCTACGTCATATCGACAAATAAAGTGTGCTCACGACTCGTGCCGGTACCTGTACGTCACGGCTTCCTCTACAGTCATTAAACCTTTGCCTTCCTTCTATCATCATTAAATAATGTACAAATAAGCAATATATAGCAATAAGCATATTTATTTGGGTCCATCTTAAGCTGAATTAAAACCACTTGCCCTTATCCTACGGAGGTGAAACTGTATATATTGGTTTAGTTTCGATGACAATGCATTTTTTATAAAAAGCATGATCTGATTCTGAACCCTGTATAGGCTCTAGACGAGGGAACTCCTCAACGATCAGTGGTACAAACACGAAACTTTATATACGCATTGAATTATGATAATCTGGTCTAAATTTAACAATGGCCTATAAAAGCATGTTTTAAAAAAGATTATTTTTACAAATTAGAGATTATTTTTAACATATCTGCAAAATGAGCAAGAATATTTTGTCACTGTTTTAGATATTGCATAGCTTAAGAAGATAGTTGTGAGAAATTGAGCCATAAGCTCCGTTATCCGGATGCTGTCAACTAAACCCCTCAAATTTCAGCTTGTAATCCTCCTATATTTTTCCCATTTTTTAAGAAAGTTTACTTACAAAGGACGTACTTCCCTGAATTATAGGGACTTGTACAATTAACAGACAGAAAACACGAACAGAGGTTATGTATAGAAGAGGGGTTGACTCGGCACAAAAATAACACATTTAGTTCGGACAACAATTCGACTAAATAAGCACGTTTGCAAACAGAAATTAACTCGCGGTTTACATGTCATTCTCATTTGTTAATTACCGACTTTTATTGGACACTTCACTAGTTTTGTCGACAAAAACAAATATATAGTACTTGAAAATAGACATTGCATTTTCAGAAATTATACATGTTTGTAAGAAACGAAGTGCAAAATTGATTAAACGCAATGATCCTATCTCGATCTTGTTTCTGCTGAACTTTGCAATTCATGTTCCCGATTACAAGTTTTTAAAGGTGCAATATGCCTATATTTAGGGGTCCGTAGTTGTCCCTTGTTATAATACTGAAGCCACAAAACAACATCCGATTGCCTTTAAGCACGCCTTCTCACGATCGGTCAGTAGTTTAGCAAGCAAGACCTAGACTGACAAGGTTCTCTGTTATTCTTGCTCATTTTAGCTTACAAAATAATTTAATCTACATTATTACTTTTAACACCTAATTTACAAACCCTTATTGAAATATACGTATTGTGGTGGTTTACCGCCAGTGTTCTTCACGATTTCTTCATACGTTTCTTTCTCGAAACGTTTTATAGTGTCTGTAGATAGTTTGCTGAAAATAAAACGTATTTTTATATATATGTAGGAAATAAATAAATATATTGTCTTGTATTAGTTATAGATCAAGAATTAGGGACTAAACATTTATTTGAATGAATGAAAATGAATAATAGTTTTAAATTGCAGTTCTAAATAGTCATTGTAGTTAGGTAGGCAGTGTTCCGCAGTTGACCATTTCCTTCGCAAAACTTTCGGTTTTTAGAGTACAGATTTTGTTTGCGAAAATTACGTTGCAATTCTCTGCGCTGTTGATAAGCAGTTTTATAATTGTAATCCAACTGACAAGCAGTTTGTTAAGTTAATTTTTGGATCTGTGTGGGAATGAGAACTTGATATTGCTAGCGTGTAGAGGCATTACCTCGGAATGTATGACAATAGGGCTTGGAATGTATGATAATAGGCCTTGGACTGTATAATAACAGGGCTTGGAATGTATGATAATAGGCCTTGGACTGTATAATAACAGGGCTTGGAATGTATGATAATAGGGCTTGGAATGTATGATAATAGGGCTTGAAATGTATGATAATAGGCCTTGGACTGTATAATAACAGGGCTTGATATGTATGACAATAGGGCTTGGAATGTATGATAATAGGGCTTGGAATGTATGATAATAGGGCTTGGACTGTATAATAACAGGGCTTGGAATGTATGATAATAGGGCTTGGAATGTATGATAATAGGGCTTGGAATGTATGATAATAGGCCTTGGACTGTATAATAACAGGGCTTGGAATGTATGATAATAGGGCTTGGAATGTATGATAATAGGGCTTGGAATGTATGATAATAGGGCTTGGAATGTATGATAATAGGCCTTGGACTGTATTATAACAGGGCTTGGAATGTATGATAATAGGGCTTGGAATGTATGATAATAGGCCTTGGACTGTATAATAACAGGGCTTGATATGTATGATAATAGGGCTTGGAATGTATGATAATAGGGCTTGAAATGTATGATAATAGGGCTTAGAATGTATGATTATAGGGCTAGGAATGTATGATAATAGGGCTCAGAGTGTATGATAATAGTGCTCGGAATGTATGATAACAGGGCTTGGAATGTATGATAATAGGGCTTGGAAATGTATGATAATAGGGCTTGGACTGTATGATAACAGGACTCGGACTGTATGATAACAGGGCTTGGACTGTATGCTAACAGGGCTCGGAATGTATGATAATAGGGCATTGAATGTTTGACAGATACTTACCATTTTTGTGGGAAGAGCGCACAGGCTGTTGGTACCATAAAGGTTAGACTGAAACAAACAAAGTTATATGTTATTTGTAAAAGAGCATAAAACTAATGTCCTCTGTCACTAAAGCGACTGGAATAGATCGTGACAAAGGTTTAAATGTACAAATATCTATTTGTGAATCACACAAATTTTTGTACCATTTGCGAATCGAACCCACATCACTCGGTGCGACGTAGTGGTGAGACAACTACATAAACCATAGCGACATTCTTGCAGGCAAATTTCACATTGAAAACGTTGTTGAATACAATGATCTTACGAAAGGTCGTTAGATTGGTTTTACTCACAATGCGCCAACAATAGCAGTCTGTATCCCGACATGAGCCCATTTGATCCTCTGCATCCAGGTTTTGGGCTCCAGCCGCTCCATGATGAACGGCAGCAGTAACATGCCAGGGGCACACATCGTAATCCTGGAAAAACAATTATACGAACTATTATCAACTTCTTACACATTTCCCAGGTTTATTTTAGGCCATTAACTCTACTTTATCATTCGTCATTCGTCAATCCGTTCATATTTTCTTTGGTTGTCTTCAACTCTGTACCCGTTCACTTCCATATATAAAACTCTATTCATCACTTATTCATACCTCCGCATCATATGTACATTATAACGGAATGAAAGAAGACATTAAATTACTCTATTTATTTTAGTCAAAATAATAATAATAATAACTTGAGACACTTGACACACGGCTCGGATCCTAAGCTAGGCAGTCTGTATTATTTTAACCAGGCAGCTGATAAACTATATATAGTACATATAATAGGTACAATATTATAGATAAACTAGCTGACCCAGCAAACGTTGTTTTGCCATATATATTATTTCTAGTGAATATTTTGGTAGTTAAATAAAAAATAACTAATTTATTGTCAATATGTGGGGATGTGGTCTTTGACTTAAATAGGAAAGGAGCGCTATTAAAAAATAGGGATTGGTGGTATAAAGGTAAAAATTTAGGGTAATAAGTATTTTTTGATGCCAAATCATAATAAAATAAAAATAAAAAAAAATGTCAAAAAAAAATAAAAAATATATTTAGGGATGGGTCACCCTTATCTTTTTGTGGTATGAAAAATAGATGTTGACCGAATCTCAGACCTACCCGATATGCACACAAAATTTCATAAAAATCGGTACAGCCGTTTCGGAGGAATTTGGTAACAAACACCGCGACACGAGAATTTTATATATTAGATTACACCCAGACAGAACAAATGATCGTGCTCATCACACAATTATTTGTCCTGGATGGGAATCGAAGCCAGCGGTCAGGGTCACTAACCACTAGACCAACAGACCGTCGATGGAAATAATAATTACCAGTCCCGTTAATGACCTCATTTGAGTTTAACAACAAGTTTTTTAGTATGTTCTGTATAAAATCGCAAGTGTATAACATTTATCGTGAGCAAGATTGATGACATTTGACAGCTATGCCTTTTGTTACAAGATAACAAAACATATATTATCATAAACTTTAAAAAAAATATCACTGACTTCGCCAAAACCACAGATTACGGAGTAGTTACGTAACAGATAAATCACTCCCTACAAAATTATCGATATTTACCGTTTTAATTGCCTACTCTATCCGGGCTTTAAATTGTGTGCAGGGAACTAACTACTATTCACTCATTTATTGAGAAAATCCATAAAAACTAACTTTAAAAAAATTGGGAGTTTTTATGGATTTTCTTAGTAACGGAATGAAAAATTCCATAATAAATAAATATGTACGATTTAAAATCTTTAACTAACATTGCACCTACTTTTATGAACAACGGGGGCAAAAATACCTGGAAATTCAAATGGTCATAACTTGTACAGTTGTATTTCAATTTTTTTTTATTGGAACTGCATGCTAGAGTCATGGCCCTTTCAGTGATTTAAGTAACTGTTCCTTTTTCAAATACACCCTGTATATTAGGTACTAACTGTTGTCTGCGACCTCATTTGCATAAAAATATTGGTAAAATCTATCCCATGGGAACCGATAATTTTTCCGGGATAATGCCTATATGCTATTTCAGACTATAATCTATTTCTGTGTCAAATTTCATCCAGTTCTGTTCAGCCATTCTTGCGTGAAAGACTAACAAACATCCATCTATCTATCTTAACTATATATATCTAAACTACTAAACAAGATTCGAACCCGTGACTGAATACACTACCACCGTGCCTCAAAGGTCGTCACAACTGGAGTTGAGAGACCTTCACAGTTGAACAGTTCACATTGATTACATATCAGCCTTACCTTGAGGTCACGACTTGAGAAATGCCCTTAACGGGTGCGATGCGGGACTTGCCTACGATGTTGCCGTTTTCATCGCACACATCCAAACCTGAAAAATAAATTAAGTTTTGTTTACTTTGCACTGTACTATAATGTACTGTACTGTACTTTATTGTACTGTACTGTACTGTACACTGTTCTCAATTACAACACTGCTGGTTTTAAACTGAAAATAACATCAAAGGAGTCCTTACTGTACGGAAACAGTTAAACATACATAGAAACATGGAGGCATATGCAGAGCATAAGACATGGAGGATAAGACATATAAGTATCTATTCATGCACAACAAATATTTGTAACGAGAAAAAACGAATTCGCGGCCTCTGGCGTTGCAGGCGACTTGAAAATGAAAACAAAATAGGTAGATAGCGCTGACGAGGTAGATAGAAACGTATTATTCTTATTTCTTTTACAATTTTTTTACAGAGTTCAATAACTCTTCTTTATTTTTGTTGTTCGAATTTTAATAATACCTATTAGAGTATAGTGATGTGCACGATTTGCCGGATATTCGTATCCGCGGATATCCGAGGGTGAAACTAGATCTATATCCTTGTCTTTATCCGTTACTTTTTAGCGTATCTTTAACGTTTTTATATTTTATTACGTTTGAATACAATCAAAAGAATCAAATCTATCGATTTTATACTGTTTTGACTATAAATCTATAAACCCAAAACTTTGGTGATGGGCACTCGTAAGTACTACATGTTGTATTTATGTCATTTACACATCTGTCAGTCACATGTCGGAGAGACCTTAGCAATGGAGAAATGGATCAATCACAGATCAGTATTCTATGCAGAAAGTTCGCTTAGCGAAGGGTACTTAACTTGAGTATCGCTTGTGAATGACTAAGCTGGCCACAACAAACGCTATGAAAAATTCCTTATTTAGCTTAGCGTTGCTTCCACGCTACCTCATACAAAATATTGTTTGTGAATACGGGTGTAACAGTGTAACTAAAATGTCTTCTATAACATCCTCAGGAAATTAAATGTTTATCCAAATAAGGCTACAAAAAGTTAGATTCGTCATCATTTTCAAAATTGTATAACCGAAAATTTGACAATAACGGGATATGACGTCACAAACCGTTATTTCGTACAAGTTTCTACGTATCGTTCTGACGTTTAATCATGAGAAACTTGACCATCTACTACCGTATTATTATTATAGTAACAACACTGGACACGCGTTTTAATCACTGAGATCCTTACCTATAAAGTTGTTGATTTTTAATCAACAAATGAGATGCTGAATCGAATTGTCACTTTTGACAAAAATACGATCCTGTAAACACAAATCCAAATTGAGCCAAAAAAAGGTGCTTGTAGTGTGTTGAGAGTATAAATGACCTATTCCGGCAGTGTTCAATACAGCTTCTGAGACCTGGCACGACAACTAGTGTAGAGGTGAAGGATAATAAATAGTGATGGACAAGTTCGCTCCTACGCTACAGGAATTACGATTAGAAACTGTCCGTCATTCACCAAACACACCAGACCTTCGCCGAACCTAATAGGGATGTTGACACTTATCACAAATTTATATTGCATTTTAACTAAATGATTCATTGTGATATATAAAAACCTAAAAAAACGTTTTTTTCATTAAAAATATATTATAGATGATTAAAAAAGGGTGAAATAGTAACCATGACCACGTGACTGAAACCACCAATCAGATTCTATTACGTAACTATCCGAGAGACTGACAGTTGATACTTGATAGACAGCCAGTTGGTCAGTGTCAGTTGGTATCATAATAATATTAACATAGAAATTGGCAGAATTGTCGACATCGGCATAGTGTGCCATATATAAAAAATGTAATTGAATTAACATAGAAAACGTCACTCATTGCATGAATTATCTCCATTGGCAGGTGCTTGTTGTTGACAACGACGCTGCCTCTCTTCCAGCAAGTGTTAGCCACTTTCTCCTTATTTGTTTATTTTTTGAGACATTTATGAAAAGTTTTTGTAATACTTTATGTCCATTTCTTTCAGGTAAAGCACTTAAATTTGGTATATTCGTGAAGGTAACCGCGAGCACAAACACCAAGAACACTTATTACTGTGACGGGCTGACAGTTGAATAATGTTTTTCGGATAATGACGTAATCAAACTGAAGTGAGTGTTTCGGCGGGAAAATTTAAAAGTAACTTAATTTTTTCAAATTTCTCTGATAAATTTTAGTGTTTTTTAACAGAATATTATTTATTGCGTTCATTATGGGTCTAGGTATAAAATAAAACCAGTTTTGAAAATATGTCAACATCCCTATTCCATTTTCTTCAGAATTTGCGTGACTTTTACAGGATTTCTTTTTTTAAGTGGGTACATAGGATGAAAGGATGAAAAACGCCTTTAGGGGTTTTCAAATTACCAATTCATCATTATACATATACCTACGTACATACTTTAAAATTATTTTTAAGTTGGATCTAAAGGATACATACCAAAAGCGAGCTCATTCTGTCTCATCAGTGGAATGTTTACCCAATTGGCGGCCGCCACAGCCACAAATGGCACAAACCTCTGAAAGCAAAGAACAAATGCTTAATAATACAATCCAAGCCAAAGTCGACACAAATACATGTACTCTTATTAGACTATGCACCTATTGCTGGTGATTCCGTGTAAAAGTAGTGAAGGCAAGGCACACACGACTGTCAAATGTCACAAGAAAGGAGGGTAATTCGTAAAATAAATCTTGATATTAAACATAATTTTGGAATAAGTTTTGAAGGTTGTGGGTAACAGGCAATCATTAAAACAACAGCATATTTCATTGTTATGCAGGGGACGACGTTGTTTGTATAATAATGTAACTAGTTAATAAAAGAACACAATAAGTAGTTTCTGTTTTTGGGATGCTGATGGTAACCGTGTGATATTATTACCATCAACATCCCAAAAGTAGGTGGTTACAGACTGAAAATATCGTTCCTTAGGACTTTGACAAATGAAACCTTGGTAAAAATTACCCAGGAGTGTGCAATCTCTAGATTCGTTCGGAGCACACGTTCTAGCCGTCTAGACTTCCATCCGGCCAAGCCATAAACCTGACTGCAAGAGTCTAGAACAGTGGTTCTTCGTAGCTGACGGGCAGAAACCCAGACAGATAAGGCGACCCGCTCGTGTCTCTTATCTTGTGAAGAGGACTTATCTCCTCGACGTGGACGGGTCGCCTAATTTGGTGGAAAGGGTCTTTACACGCGAGTTGGTAGATATACACGTGTCTCTATCGAAATCAACACGTCTGATAACAAAAACGGTATTTTTCAATTCAATATAAGCGCTTCGGTACTCTCGGCTGGGTGGTATTATTGAATTTTGTTGTACTAACTTAAACATATAAGCGGTTATCTCATTTTAATCAGCTATATATATGTATATATATATAGGTAAATATTTATATATTTATGTATGTATGTACTATGTTTATGGTAATATAAGTATAGTATACTAAGTATATATTAAAATATATATTAACCTATCTCAGTACACCACAGACTACCCTGAAATATATTGTGAATAAAGGTTGTCTGGAAGAGATCGCCGTAAGCGATAAGTTTTTTTGATTGTATCTTACAATAAAGGTGGACAATAAAGAGATAAATAAATTAATAAAACATCACCATATATGTAGCATATACTGTCATGTTGAAGTCAGTCAGTCTGAAGACAAACAGAGATAAGAAATATCCTCATAAAACGGAGTTTATCAATGATGTCTAACCTTTTAAAATACAATAATCTACGTGGTCATAAAGATAATATTATTAAGTTAAATGCGAGCCCTGGAGCGAGCCAAAGAAATTGTATATAACGAAATATAACTAGGTTGTTTGAGTAATCGAGACATTTTTTTTTCAATAACGGGGCTTTAATTTTTCTAGTGTTCTCATGACACCATAATTAAATTAATATATTATAATACTATAAAAAAATATTTTGTGTGAAATACTGTCTCAAGCGTTTTCGGCGTTGAATAACATAAAAATAATTAAAAAAATGCGCACGATTTAAAATCTTTACACATTTTACCTACTTCTATGAAAAAGGAGGCAAAAATACCTGGAAATTCAAACTTGTAAACTAATAGTTTTTTTTTTCAATAAAATGTTATTATAACTGCATGCTAGAGCCATGCCCTTTTAGTGATTTCAGTACACCCTTTTTTCAAATACAAAACTTGTTGTTAAGACCTTGTTATTGTTGTCTTTATTATCTATTGTGGTTTCGGATATCGGTATACATTTTTTTTTAATGTATAATAATACATTGCTTATACGAATAGATTAGGGATTATCCATTAATCACGTGATACTCGAATATCACAAGGGCGGGGAGGGGGGGGGTGTAGTGAGGTATCACGGGTATATATTTTTCTAGAAAGCGCTTTATATCTGTATTTAAAGATAATATTCTGAATTCGTTTATATATTTTAAACTAAAAAATACACGTGATTTTGGCTAGGGAGTTAGAGTTGGGGTTAGTCTAAAGCCTCACCACATATCACCAGAGGGCGAAGAGCAACTTTTTAACCCCTCTTGGGTTAAAAAGTTGCTAAAAAAATATCACGTGATTAATGGACGACCCCTTAGGGAGTGTAAGCGATTAGGGAAGTATAGCGGTAACTCGAACTGCCTGTTGCCGGAGTCCGGCTCGGACTGTTCTCTAGCATGGGACCTTCATTAAATGAAATACCTGGGAGACCGATTCGCTCGTTAGCTTTTTGTAAAATCGTAATTCTTTTTTTTTTTTTTACCGGAAATACAACTATGCAGTTGAACTTAAAATGCAAAACTGTATCTGTATACAAAATTTCATAAAATTGGTTGGAGCCGTTTCCGAGATTCAGATTATATATATATATATATATATATATATATATATATATATATATATATATATATATATACCTACATATATACAAGAATTGCTCCTTTAAAGGTATTAGAGAAAGGGCCCCCGTCGGGTCCGAAACTAGTCGGGCATCCCCGAAACACAAACGTGAGTAAAACCGTATAGTTTTTTAATAAATATGAATACCACTCACGAAAGTTTTTATTGTAATTAAATAAATAACTTACAGCAAGAATAGGGTTCTTGGCGCGTTTCTGAACGCCATACTTGAACACGAGGGCAGCTCCCATTGCAGCTGAAGTAGCTGATACGTATGCAACACCCATTTGATTGGTGGTGAGAGGTGAATTGGCATTCCGGTTGGTATAGTTCACGAGTGCATTGAACGACTGGTTCACCCATTGCCAGAAAACTACAGCAACAGGTGTTCTGAGATAAAAGGAAAATAACATTAGACAGAAATACCAAATATCAAGTACATCCTACTAATATTGTATAAGTATATGTATATACATTTTAGTGTCAGTATAAGTAATGGGAATATTAATATATGTATGTAATATGTTTATAGGTAAATATAGTATTCAGTATATAGTGTATAAGCTATTGTACCCTCAATTATATTTGACAATATCCGTACAAAGGTTGTCTGGAAGAAATCACCGTGTGTGATAAGACCGCCGATTGCTATACCCTAACATCTGTAAATTGTTTTGCAATATGTACTATTTAAAGGTGTACAATAAAGTGAAATAAATAAATAATAATTATAAACGTGACAGTTTTGTGAGTATGGATATATGGATGTTTGTTACTTTTTCACGCCAAAACTACTGAACCGATTGCGATGAAACTTGGTATGTAGATAGTTGGGGACCTGGATTAACACATAGGGCACTTTTCATCCCGATATTCACACGGGACCGGGACTTACGCGGGTGAAACCGCGGGGCGCTCCTAGTAGAATATAAACTTTTGTGAGTAGTTTTCGTATTTATTTGACTGGCCTGTTGGTCTAGTGGTTAGTGACCCTGACTGCTGAGCCAGAGGTCGTGGGTTCGATTCCCACCTGAGTCTGGGTGTTCTTTGTGTCCGTTGTTTCTATGTTTGTAAAGTTCCCCGCGACACAGGAGTAATTCCTAATGCGGTGAGTTGTCTATATAAAAAAAAAAAGTAGTCTAAATTACTCTTTATAACACCCGTTCCGGAGATTAGCCGAACAAATAAACAGACAGACAGACAAACAATCAAAAAAAAATTGTGTATTATATGTACCGTGTAAACGGATGGATTTAGTAAAATGCTGTTATTATGACATTACACACAGACACTTTATTTTTACTGTGTGTGACCTGTGTCAAATTATTATTATTTTATTTTTTTTTATTGCATGAAATCTAAAATTGCATCATTGGATTTTTGAAAAATCAATATTCCTAGCCAAGTAATCGAAACCATGAATTTTGAAAAAAAAAAAAAACACTATTATTACATTTGATAGTGTCGCTAAAAAGGAACGAATTCTGGAAATAAAAACATTTGCCGTACCTATGTTTCTACTTAACAGAATTCGTTCTGAAAGAAAATGATGGATTTTAATAAATAAAGTTTGCCATTTACGATACAAAGAGATTTACGTCGTTGGCCATCTCATTATGTTCACTTGTTAAAATAGAAACTAGAACCAATGATACAAAACCATTGAGTGTTGGGATTATTGTTCTTAAAACATGTACATTGTACTAAGTCTTAGGCCAAGGCTGCGCTTACGCATCTTAGGAGGCTGTAAAAGTGAGTTAATGCAAAGTTACATATGACAATGTCATAAATACGTAATGCCAAAATTAATAGGCAGTAAAAAATACGTTGAAAGCTGATTGAGCAATTATTTGTGAAAAACTACGGGGACTATGACGTAACTTCTTAAACGTCCCGAGAAATTCTATTATAACTCAAGCAAATAAATGACAGCTTCACCCGCTTCTAAGATTAGACCATCATTGATAAACAGAACTAGAGCGAGACTATTCTTGGAGTGACAGGTCTTCCTAAGTCCAGGACATGCGTGTGGAGGCAATAGCTTCGGTAAGTTATAATTAGCCTATCATTGAGTCATGTGGTAATGTTATAGAAACTAGTAATGTGCTATCTGTGCCGTTTTAAAAGGGTCGGCAACGCGCATACGAATCCTCAGGCATTGCAAGCCTCTATAGGCTACGGTAACCGCTTTCTATCAGGCTGGCCGTATGCTGGTTTGCCACCGAAGTAGTATAAAAAATAAACTGGGCGAGTGCTAACATGCATTTAGATGAAATAATTATTATTTAGTAAAGCAAAAAAAAACACGCTTTAAGGAAAAACCGAATTAAAAAGTACCTAATAATAACTATAAATTAAAAATTTAAAAAACCCCCGACACAAAATAATAACAAAAATCCCTTACATCATTTTGGAAAAGAGCTGATACTCTTACACTGCTAAACCGATTTTAATCAAACATAGCTAAGAACCACCGCAAGGAAACCGGCTTTCTAATGAAAAAAACCGCATCGAAATCGGTATATCCGTTTGAGAGCTACGATGCCACAGACAGACACACACACATACACAGACATCGACGTCAAACTTATAACACCCCTCTTTTTCCGTCGGGGGTTAAAAACCAGCTCCATCATCAATCGTTACTAAGCCCAATCTATTGGAATCGTCAAAACGAATCATATGAGCCCACACTCGAGGGGTTTACTAGTAGCCACTGAAGAGTTCCACTATCCACCTCCTGGCTCCATCATCAGATCAGCTCCAAGATATCAAATAATAATATTGTCATCCTAACTACATATACATAGGAGTACAAAGTCTCCTTTCGATACGACAAATAGAAGTAGGGTAAAATTGACTTCCCTTGTTAACCCCCGACGCAAAAAGTTTCACGTGTCTGTGTATCTGTGTGTCTGTCTGTGGCATCGTAGCTCCCAAACGGATGAACCGATTTGAGTGCGGTCTTTTTTGTTTGAAAGGTGACTTGATCGAGAGTGTTCTTACATATAATTCAAGAAAAAGCTCTTATGTAACCGTTGAAGGGATTTTCGAGAAAGTCAAGCAGGTTTACTTTATGTTATGTAACGTTATTCATTTTTGAGCAAAGAAATATGCAGGTGAAATCCCGAATTTCCAACTATACTCGTATAGATATATTAACATTTCAATAGCAGTCTGGCTCAAGATACAGATATATTTTAACCCGCCCCAGCTTCGCACGGGTAGCAGAGACATCTTCAACAATCATCAACATATCGCACTGCTATTACTAGACTGTATCAACTCAAAATAGGGTAAATTTGAGATAATTCATCTTTCATACGTAAATATCAATTCCCTACGCGTCAATAAATATAAAATAATAATAAATTGTAATAAGCCAAATTTTTCAACAAAACAACTAAAAATAATTCATTTTATTTTTTTATTTGTTCAGAATATAGAGTATTAACTCAACAATTGGAAATAACTTGATAACCTGCAATCATTTAAATAATTCATTAATACAGAAATCCCTTAATTTTATCAATAATTTATGTACAGTGTTCACTTTTTATAATCTTCAACAGGAAGCGACTTATCAGTTTTCTGTCGTTTCTGAAAAAAGCTACATTTTGAGTTGATACACTCTTGTAATAGCAGTGCGATATTTCAATCAATTTACACAAAATCTTAACAAATTATACACCTAAAACTTCCTCCTGAATCACTCTGTCTATTAGTGAAAACCGTATGAAAATCCGTTCAGTAGTTTTTCGGTTTATCGCGAACAGACAGACAGACGCGGCGGGGGACTTTTATAACATGTAGTTATGATGAAGAGGTGGCGATTTCTTCGTTCATGTTGTTGAATTTGAAGCCATAGCCAAAATTACCCATTCAAATAATTAAGGAATTCTTGAAACCCATTTCAATAATTCCGTAAATACTCATAATTTCTACATAACGAATGCTTTGGCAATACGCCTTGGTATTGAGACGTGACTCACGGCCTTCACGCGTGCGTGATTGACATTTTGTTCCGCACATTGCTATGAGACAAAAATTCTTGTACGAAAATATAAATTACACTCACGTTACGACGATTACATAAAACGGTATTGCTTTGTAACACAAATCTTAAAGTCCACACTACTAAGGCAACACGCCTATAAAACTTCTCAAAGATCTGGACCGAGTCTTGCAAGAAAGGAAGATAAGCATCGTTTTTGGCATCATCATCGCGAGACACTTGCAATGCCCAGGTAGGCATTTGAGATCCTAGATAGACTCAAGGATATCTGAACGCACAGTACGCCACCATCTTTTAATTAAAAAATATGAAATCTATTAAGAGTTCGTCCGACCGTGATGCACAGATTTGTCATCAACCATTGAAAATCACCTAACTGTTACCCTACTGAAGTTAAACGCGATTGCTTCCTGTATAGTTTTAGGGTTCCGTTCCTCAAAAGGAAAAAAAGAACCCTTACAGGATCATTATTTTGTCCGTCTGTCTGTCTGTCAAGACTCTTTTCTCAGGAAACCGTGACGTATCAGTTGGAATTAATAACAAACACTTATGTCCCTTGAAGCTGTAAAAAAATCAAGTCTAAGTTCTAAGTCAACGAAATTAAGAGATACGGCCACTAATCATTAGACTTTAACAAATTTCTACATTTCGGAAGTAAATCAAAACCTTGCCGCTTGTGTTAATGTAGATTTTAATTACTTGTCATTATAAGCGGTTATCTCATTTTAATTTGCTATATATATATATCTTATATATGTATATATATAGGTACATATTTATTTATTTATGTATGTAGTATGTTTATGGTTATATAAGTATAGTATACTAAGTATATATTAAAACATATATTACCTATCTCAGTACACCACAGACTACCCTGAAATATATTTGTTAATATCCGTACAAAGGTTGTCTGGAAGAGATCGCCGTGAGCGATAAGACCGCCAATTGATATGCCTGAATGTTTGTATTGTTTTTTGATTGTATCTTACATTAAAGGTGTACAATAAAGAGATAAATAAATTTTATCAATTATTTCACGATCTCTCGCGAACAGTACTTTTATCTGGATGAAAGGTGTCACATGTACCTTTTCTATACTGACTACTTGTATGCAAAATTCCCATTATGACCGGTTGAGCACTTAAGGCGTGAAAGCCTAACAGATAAACTGTCGCATTTATAGTACTAACTGATGCCGCTCTGTTCGCGTTGAAACTTTATTGAAATCTATATCACGGGAACCGTACATTTTTCAGAATTAAAAGTAGCCTATGTGCTATTCCAGACTATAATCTATTTCAAATTTCATCCAGATCATCAGAAGAATAAGAAACATCCATCCATCTATCCTCACAAATTAAGATAATATAAGTAAGATTACGTTAGGATACCTGTAAAACTGCAACATAGCACCCGTCACTAGACACCCTCCAGGCATCTGAAAGGACATTCTGCCAAAAACATTCTGAAGATCACCGCTGTCGGGATGGAAGGCTGAATCGTATAGGGTCTTAGCTCGAATTACATCTTCAAATTTTGTACCCGATGGTTCTTTGCCGGCTCTACAAAAGATAGAATAATAACGAATAAAGGTTAAAAAAAATGGCACTAAACTTTTAAAATATAATTCGATAAGATTTATACAGTTCTTCTGGCCATGTCATAAAATGACTTAACATTCATTTTCATTTGTTGATACACTAATATAGTTTTCTTCATCGGATGGATTCATCTGGACCCTTAGATATGTCGTACTTAAACCAACTAAAACTGGGAATATTTTGTCACGGTGACTTAAGGCCGGGAATCAGATGCATTCCAAAAGTCCAGACCCTGCACAAGCTTTAATATCCGTTAACAATGTGACCACCATTACTTTGGTGTGCAAACCAGACCTTGATGCTTATGGTTTATAGAGGCCGACGACATCGTATATTCATTCGATAAAAGTTGGATTCTCAAGTCTCCTGTTTTGCTCAGGAAACCAATCCCTTAAAGGCCTGGACCGCCTCACGAAACCAGGCGGTCTAGTCGTAGAATGCAGTTGCGGCTGTATCAGGGGAAGGCCAAAGACTTTCAGGTCCAAGCCGCAAAAGCTCATGGAGATCGTTTATTACTTCCTGCGCACTATATGACTATTGAGTGAAACAAAAGAGTTTTGACTATTCCCCATTCTATTTTGACTGCTTTATAATAATAGGCTTTTCTCCAGATTGAAACACAGAAGACCTCTTATTTTTTGCTTCGGATTTAACCCTTGAACTTGTAAATTCACGAGCACTCACTTGTATTGCATGTAAAGTTCTTTTGCTGCCAGTAGATCCTTCTCAGATGTTAAGCCTAGCAGAGGGTTGGTGATGGCAGCGAAATGCTTGAACCTTCCCATAAATGTGTTTTGGTCATAAAGCGGTTGGGTTATGTCTATTCTCGCCATTCTGTGGAGAATTGTGTTGTTAAAAAAACTATTTAAATTACCATCAAATATATGTATATTGTCAGATAATAATTAGGTATAAGCAGATCCATATACTAAGATCGGACAATATTAAGCGGCGGTAGCGTAATGGCTAAGGCGTCGGACTTGCGATCAAGTGGTTGAGGGTTCGAACCCCACCCAGTGCACTACCGGCGTGAACCCAATCCTAACACAAGCAAACTTAGCTTAAATGGAGGGGTTAACAAGAATCTAGTAATGTGTGACCCACGTTACTAGTATTCTTTTAAAAACAAAAAAAATTATATAATAATAATTAGAAACAAAAGTCATAGTTATCTTATAAAAAAAAGTATCACCGACTTCAATGTGCTTTTAGTGGAAAGTAGATGTATTATGTTTAAATATGATAAGGGTAGGCCAACTAAACGCACTGCTCCAATGAGACAGCGATGTTCCGGAGCAAACGAAAATATCATCGATGTATACAATTTTTGGATATTTGTTGATTTTTCCCGCTCGACTGATTTCGATAAAATTTTAATGGGACCACCTGGGAAGTATACCATTTGAAACAAAGAAAGAATTTTTCAAAATGGTTTAGGCGTCATCGAGTAATCGGTGAACATACATAAAAAAAGGTTCTTTTTTGAAGTAGAATAAAAATGTCTTAAATATGTCACAAAATATATATAAAAAATTAACAGTAAATATATATGATGTCATTTGATAAGAAAAAAAGTGATCCTATAAGGGTTCTGTTTTTCCTTACGAGGTACGGAATCCTAAAAATAAGAAAAAAGCAATAAAAATCTTCTTAACAAAAATTAAACCAACGAAAAGAACTAAAAAGCAAAAAATAAATAAATCTTAAGTCTTAAGTATTGAGCTTATTTATGTAAACTATAAAATTTTATATAAACTTACTTAGAGTTGGCGCCAAATAACAAACTGATTAATTATCAAAATGTTATATGTACCTACATAGAAATGGACATGGCTCTATGTAGGTAATTAATCATTTTATTATTTGGGGCCGACTCATAACACAGAACACAAGCAAATTGGTTATTTTAGAATTTGTTTAGAAACATAAATCCTAATTTATTGTATTTTCTTAGTTAAAACAGCTTCGTGGCTATGTTTTTGACCAACTGCAAAGGGTTATGTTTACCGCACGTATCTTGTTTGTTCATAATTTTCTTTATTACCTTGTATCTAACAGTCTTAGAAATCATTAAGGTAGGCCTATTGAGTAGGGTATTAAAATAAAAGAAGTTAAAGGGGGATTACAAATACACTATATATATATATATATATATATATATATATATATATGTATATATATATGTTATATATATGTATATATATATGTTATATATATGTATATATATAAACATATATATATATATATATATGTTTAAATTTAATTAGAAATAATAAATTGGTTTAAAAAGTTTTTGATAGCGTTAAAATGGGGGATGATTGTGTCGGACCTTGTGCTATCATATGAAATTTAGAATAGTTATATTTAAATATCTGTAGCCCAATCATATTTAAAATGAAACAAATAAACTGTTTTGTTTATGTAAGTAACACAGTTTTTGTTCATGAGTTCATGAGTGCATGAGTATGGACACTAAAACATCTAAAAAAAAATATATTTAAAAAATTCAAAACCCAACTGCAAAAAAGACCATTTAAAAGTAATGCACCACTAAACTTATTGCAGGTATTCACCTTAAGCTTTCAGCTCATAATATAGTCAGTTAAACAGAAGTAGAGTTTACTTTGTTTATAGTTTATTTTTATTTGGTTTTCTATTTTTAATCTTGTTTCCATCTTTTTACATTTAAATTGTCTTTTTTCCAGTCCGGATTAAAATTTTGTAAATTATTTATTTTATTTTGATTTAATGCTAATGATGGTTTAAAATTTTTGATAAAATCACTTTTACTGTTATAGAATTCTTTATGTTCAACTATAAGTTATTCTGTAACATTTTAATATAATTATTTTATTATTCTGATTAAATAAAGTTTTGATTCTATTACAAAAACTAAAAGTATTTTTTTTTTAGATGGGAATTCTATATAAATTATTTTAGTAAACATGTTACTCACCTATAGTGAAAGACAGCATTCATTTAGTTAGAATAATGACTTCAACTCAATTGATATGAATAAATTCAGGAATAAGCTCATAACAAAACTTGCGAGACCACAAATTTACATTCAGAGACCTTGAACATCGTGCAAATAATAAAACTGGACGAAAGTACAGTTTAGCAAATTGGTACTATTAAATTTCGAGTAGATTATGTAAGTATGAACACTACACACATGAATCACACTATGAAAATCTTTCATGTCAAATTATTTAAAACAAAATTCTACTTACGCTGATTGAGTCTCCTTTATTTGAACAACAAATTTATAGAATTGTAACGCCTAAAATAATCAAATCTTCTACGTCGCCGGTATCTGCTCGGATGAAACTTTATATTACAACTGTCTACATGTCAAAATGTCAATTGGAGCCACTGTCATCTGTCAATATATCGAAATATGTCAAGTCGAGGTGTTGCCGGTTTGAGCCTTTGGCATATTTTTTTATTACGTCTTTGAATATTCCTCTATAGAGAAAACATAAACATGGCTGTAACAAAATAGCATATTTATATAAACCCTACCACCTTCCATTGTAATGGTACTGATAAAAATAGTAACGACTAAAATGACTGCACAGTATGTTCAGTAATTTAAATCTAAACAGTTCCAAAAATCTAATCACTTCAAATCTCATTTTCTTGTATTACGTATTGAGTCAAATTGAGTGTGTGTGAGTGGAGTGACAAATTAAAAGGCAGCCTAAGAAACTGGAGCCTATAGATGCAATTAATAACATCAGTAATAGTAGGATTTCTAGGAAAAACCAAAAAGGGTGTACGCGGTGTACATACCGCTTTTAAGCATTACAATTACAATGCATAAAAGCGACTTTCTGGAATTCTGGGTGGTATGCAAGATCACGCTTCTTTTATAATATTCTTTTATAATTTATTTATATAGGTTTTATGTGACTTAACGTGAACAAAACAAAACAAGAACACACCGACTAAATGAAAACGATTTAATAGTTAATCAGAAAAGTAACTAGATACCATATTTAGAATAAGAAGTGGAACTTCGTCATTATCTGATGTCCTACTATCGAAATAGTCCTACTTAATTGTAGGGTTACTTTTTACTTTTGTTGACGATTGCCAAATCTGTCAAACTAGGTAAATCCTTATCAATGAAGTGAAGTAATAAAATATGGCGGCTGTCGCAGAAACAGCCGATATGACGATTATAAAGGATTCTCAAATTTTAGTGAATGTTGAAGAAGCTTTAGCAGATTTAATAGTTGTTTCATATTGCACGGACGATAAAAAGTTTCAAGGTGTGCTTCTGGACTCCAATAAAGGGTAGGTCTTGAAAATACGAGGTATTGTGTCTTTATCGATTATTGACTAAGACATGTGAAATGTATACTAATTCCACAATATTTTGCAGTAACTTACCTTTTGGAGTATACAGCCTCCATCCAGCTTTTTCCAAAAAGCCTGTACCGGTCGATGAAAAAGATAAACTACATTCCGTTAGTCAAAGATTCACATATCAAGAGCCTCAATATGCGACTGAAAATATACAAAGGTCCAAAAAGCCTGGGCCGAAAGGGAAACCGCAGCAAAAGATGACCGTGAGACTGCGACCTCGAAAGGTCTTGTGTTCAAATTGTAAAGGAATCTGCAACGAAAACAATGAAAACGTAGACGTGTCTAAAAAGCGTAAGCTAGAGTCTGATGACGATACGTCGCAGTACTCTGAGTCATCAACGACAGTGAAAAAGTATTTAGTCGGTGGCATGCTTATTCCTAAGTTGTCAAGGTTGCAACCAAGTGAAATCTCGAGTGCCATCAAGGGTGCACCAAAAAATTCCATTAAGGCTAGTGAAAAACAAATAAAAAGTGATAAATCTAGTACTGAGCCAAAAACTCAAGAAATGGCTTTTGTTAGTGTTTCTGATGATATTGATGGGGATAAAGACGAATTGAAAGATGATAATGATATGTCATTTAGTTCTATGTTTTCAAGTGCTAGGACATTGAAAATATGTTTTGGGGAAGGAGAAGGCACTGTAGTTAAAATACCACCACTTTCAGGAGATTTTAATGAAGATTCGGGTGTCTCATGTGATATGGGGAAACCCCCTAAAACAGACACAAAAGCAGCAAAAAAAGCACTCAAGAGAGCAAAAAAACAGGCAAAGAAATCAAACTTGGAACAACATCAATCACCTAAACATGTTGGTGCATTGTCACCTCACAACAATGTTACAAGTCCTATGCTAGATCCTTTAGAAAAGAAACATAAACATAAAGTAAAACACAAAAAGAAATATAAGAATCAGAAGAAAAGAGATGAAAACACAGGTAAATGCATAGACAGTGAGCCTATGGACTATTTCAGTGATATCAAAGAGCACTGTATGAAACAAAAGCTTTCAATAAGCTTACGGAGACTAAGTAGTAACTCATATGAAAAGCGAAATGAAAATGATATTACAGAAAGTGGTTCCGAGGACTGGGATAATGAACTGGTACCAGATTTTCCTGCTACTGCCACAGAGGGTGGTGTAGGAAGATTGATACGGGTTTCACCTGGGGATATTGTTTGGGGTAAACTGATTGGATTCCCATGGTGGCCCGGCCGAGTTTTAAGTGTTACACCAACATCTAGAGCCCATGTATCATGGTATGCTTCAACAACATCATCATTAATGCCATGTGATAGCCTAAGCCCATTTCTAGAGGATTACAAGGTATGTACTTTAATGACTAATGAGATTTTGCCTAAAGTAGTCTTGTATTTCTGCTACTATTATTTTTTTTATGATTAGCATACAACAGGAGTGTCTTCCTAGAATTCTTGTTGACTAAGCTCCAGCTATGAATGCTATTAAGCATGGGTTCATGTTGCCGGAACATACTGGTTGGGTGCAAACCCAGAACCATTCTGAGTCAGAGTCTGACACCTTAGACACAACCGCTGCTGTAAGTGATAAGATATACATTGTCTGTAAAGCATGTATAAGGACTCCAGTGAATATCTTAATTACTATCAATATGTATTTATGTCAGTGGTGATGCTGACCAACAATCTAATGTCTTAGTCATTAAAATAATTAAATGATTGTTAAATTATTTGTTACCTTTGCTGTTTTAATAGTTGATTTTTAGATTTGCTCCTATCTTCTTCATGATATTTCTTTGATATTGCCTCCCGGCAAAAAAAGTGTCATAAAACAAAAACAGCTATTTTGAGAAGACACAACTTTTATGCCTGTGAATTGAACAAAACTGTGAAAATGTCACTGAGCTAATGATGATGTTTTTACAGCTGACCAAATGCAACATTTGCTATTCAATGCTATAAAAATGTTAACCGTACCTAACATGTGATATGACACTTTTTTTTGCCGGGAGGCGATATATTATTTAGGCACGAAATAGGGAACACTTGAATGAAAGTAGGACTATGACTACTTGTTCTGTAAGGTTTTATGGTGGGGCCAATGTTTTTCAGTGAATGTCCTGTGAGCCTGGTGATTATTAAATAATTTTTATAATATACTTAGAAGTCATTCCAAAGATAGTCTGGAACATTGGTAAACAGATGATGTGTGTGAAATGTAATAAACACAAATCTATATTATATATTTATTGATCCCTAACATTGATGTTATAGACTGAGCCAAACTTGCTCAATTGGTCTATGAGTTTGACCTGTATGTGTCTGTTTTTGTGTTCCCTCATAACTAGTCATAACTAAATGGTTACACTGATTCTGATGAATAATATGTTGTTAGATCTTTATTGCGCGAGTGCCACTGGGTATAATAAAATTAGAAAAATTTTGTAGCACCAAAATATATGTTTAAAAAAAGTATTTCCTCAAACTGGGGTATCAAAATGAAAGGGTTTAAAAAAATGATGAGTTTACAAAAATAAGTTTTTTTTTTCAAATTTTTAATTTATATACAAGACTTGTTGCTTACATATTTTTTACTTTCAACACCCATTGACAACATAGATAAAATAAAAGCTTTAATATTCTTTTAGAATATTATGTATACTTACAATTTCTGTATCAAATACATTATAAATTAAATAAAAATAAAAACATCCAAATATTTTTTTTTAATTGGTAATAAAGTATCTACCAAATATGTCATTGAGCTTCGAAATATCCACAGAACTGAGAATATGTATTTAGAAAGGCCATCAGCGTCCCAAATCATGTTTCGCCAGTTGCACACGCTTAGACGAAAAAAAACTACGCTAATGCAAAATGTATGGAAATATTTCTGTAAGCAATGTAGTTCATTGCATGCTCTCGTAGTTCTAATATAGTTAGTACTCAAATTTGATACGCAATGTATAACTATGAGCGTTTGCTAATAGCTTCACCGCGCGTGCTCCACCCGCATCGCACTTCTTACTTATTCTCAGTTCTGTAAAAATAGCCAGAGATATCTTCACCAACCAACTTCGCGTCTTTATTTGTGTGTTGTGAATCCTAATCCTGTCATTAATGTCTCAGGCACGCTTCAACAAGAAAAAGCGAGGTGCTTACAAAGAGGCTGTTAAACAAGCAACTGCTGACGCTAAAAGAAACGAATCTCATGGTGGAGATCCTTTAGCGAGTCCTACCCACAACCTGGCAACAGTCTCACCCCGACCCATTGATGTGTTCTCATAAATGTAAGGTGCATCCGAATTTATATAAAATTCATATGTGATATTTATAATTACTCAATTTGTCTGCACAAATTATAGGCTGTATATATTAGGTCTTACACTGAAATTTTTGTTTTTGTACATTACTTTTACATCAGAAGCAAAAGGTTTAAGACCATGTAAATAGTTGTTCTAATTTGGATTATATTTAATTAGATAGCATGTTGTTAAAACTTAACATTTTGTTTTACATAACTAAAGTTTGTTAAAATCATGGTCATAGCATCTTCTGGCGCTCGGCACTGCTATTGTGTTATGGGAGAATGCTGGCCATCTCCCTTTGCGACGTCGTGCTGATGTTAGCTCGTAGTCTATAAGACACAAGTTGCGAAAAATGTATGTTGGACAAGATTACTTTAATCAACTAGTAAGGGAGGCAACTGTGTCGTCTCTTCTACCAATCCTCCATGGCTGTCTTACTGCTATAATGGCTGCATGCCCTGCGTTTTACCGCCTAAGTTGCCAGTTGAGGTTTCTCTCTTCAAGAAAAAACGTGCGAGGTCTAACAATAGGGTCTTTTAATGCAGTCCTGATGAGCTGTTTGTTTGTTGTCGGTCACAGTTTGTGTCGAGTGGGGCTTGCCTGACCATGTTTTTTTGAAGTGTATTTTTGTTGAAATTGTCTTCCTTATATCTTTATTTTGTTTTGAGTGTATCAGCTATAATATAATCTATAGTTAGTATGTATTAACAAATAGGGACTACATAAACATTCTCTAATTAAGTAGTAATTAAGGGTTAAATTAAAAATACAGATATTTTGCTAGGTGTTTCGAATAATTAGGGTGACTATCCATTGACTGATAATATTCATTCAAATGTACTTTACATCGTAAAAGAAACGAATCACCATACTTATGATATCGTCAATTTGAATTTAAAAATGAGTTTAGTTAAGAGTTCAAAGGTATAAGTGCTTATAATATGAATAACAATTCTTTGTAAAATTGTTTTATGAACAATGCTTACAGTCAATAATGATATAATTAAAAATACAAGAACGACATTTACGTATGAAAACAAGCTCGGACCTATGATTTTATCCTGAAGTTAAACACTTCAACCCCATCTTTGTAAGTTTTAAAATAACGGTATTAAAATTCGCTCTAGATAGGCCTGGAACTAACACTGCGCAGTATCCTCTCTTAAATAAATTATGTCAAATGTCATTTATGTTTTAGGGTTCCATTCCTAAAAAGGAACCCTTATAGGATCACTTCGTTGTCCGTCTGTATGTCTAATAAGACTATTTTTCTCGGAACATGTGAAAGGTATCAAATTAAAACTAACATGAAATACTTATGTCTGTAATCTCTTGAAGCTGTAAAAAAATCAAGCTGCTAAGTGACATAATTAAAAGATACGGCCATTTAATCTATAGTGTTGACCAAGCTTAATGACAGCATAGCAAGCATAATGACAGCATAGCAAGCATAATGAATAAAAGCAAGCAAACTATCTACATACATAAAATCTGTAGGAACCTTCGGTGCGCGAGTCAGACTTACACTTGTCCGGTTTTTTACACTGTAATTTTATTTATTTATTACACAGTTTTTGACTTTGAACGCATCTAAACATCCTGTACTATTAAAATAATTCAATTTCTTAGGAAAATATCTATGGTTTATTAAATTCCTTTTTTATAAACTTGATATTTGTGACACGTATTTAGATCTTTGCATTGCTCACTCGAAACGTTGAATGTCATTGATCAATATTGATTCAAGTGGCCTTCTCATAATTGTGATTCGCGATCGAATTACCTTTCATACACGTTCGATCTGCACTTCTAGTGCAAGTATTTGACTTATTTATAGGGTTATATATACTAATGTAATCTAGTACCAAATAATATGTAACAATAGTACCTAATTTTACGAATAATAAGACAACATGAAGAAGTATGTAAGAAACAGTCTCAAAACCACTGATATAAACTATGAAAATCACTAACTAACAGCAACTGCCAAGTTGTTCGTACCTCTGTTTGCACTAAAGTCAATCGTTCTAAACATATTCCTACCCTTTTATAATCCCACAATTTGTTAATATTTATCAATCGACAAATAGTATTGCGTTACCGGTATAACCAGTCAAAATAATATCTATATATAAAATAATAAATATTTGGCCCTATTTTTAATAAAATAAATAAGAGTTTTTGATGTGGCGACAACAAGTACAAGCTTAAAAACGACACTACGCAAACTGTACCCCCCCGTTGCTTAAAAGCTACCGTTAACAATTGGTCATTCAAATGATGTGGTTGCGTCGCGGGAAGTTGCGACTGTGGTCCGCAAATAAACTGTTGCTAGTTAAATGATGTAGGACACAAGATATAAAAATTTCTAAATCACTTTGATTGAAAATTTCATGAGTAAATTATTTTATTTGCTAAGGATTACACCTCCTACGCCCCTACAAAGCGGATTCTTCAGGATCT
Organism: Callimorpha dominula; assembly: GCA_949752705.1. Taxonomy (NCBI): domain Eukaryota; kingdom Metazoa; phylum Arthropoda; class Insecta; order Lepidoptera; family Erebidae; genus Callimorpha; species Callimorpha dominula. The sequence continues at coordinate 3,080,143 of OX457001.1, read as the reverse complement.
CAATTCACGCACCAGTGTATAATTATAATAGACATTGAGCATTCGTTTTTCCTGTTCCGTTGTACTGCTGTTTGTAAATGTTCATTAATGAATTTCACAATTGCAATTTCGACAATTAGGGATGTTGACAACTTTTCGCAAATGCTTTTATTTTATAGCTAGGCCCTAATTTATTTAGTTCGTGCTTTCACACTAGTCACACGATAATAATTCTACTATTAAAGCCTTTACTAATAAATTTTATTATAGCTTTTTTAATCAATAAAACCGGTCAAGTGCGAGTTGGAACTCGCGCATGAAGGGTTCCGCACCATCGTACAAGATTTAAAACTATGTAGGCACTTTTTAATGACTTTAATAGCAAAAAAAAAACAAAACACGTTTTTAGTTAGGGGAGCCCCCTTTAATTTATAATTTACTAGCTGACCCGGCGAACTTCGTACCGCCATATTTTATTTCTCTAATCGCAACTAAGGAAATAAAACCCTTCCGGTAAAATCTAATTAGCTAAATTGAAAATAAAACTAAAGTACTCAATTGAAAAATTCATATTGTTGTACAAAATGACTCGTCCATCAGATGTTAAATCGCAAATAACAGACAAATAATTAGCTGAATTATACGGTATTTCGTTCACTACAAAATAAATTTAATTAATTTTATAGCGTCAACAACACGTGGTAATTATGCTGTTAAAATGTAGCTTATATGACACGTTCGTAGATTTACCATAGCAGCGCCATCTATTGATTACTTACTCAACCCAGTCGAAAGGTATCGACATCTGTTAGAATCATTTGGAGTTAACAGATAATTGTGACTGTCAAATAATAACAGACAAATAATTAGCAATAAATTAAAATTGCGACTATAATTTGAGATTTAAACTATCCTATCTCTCAAGTTGGATCGAACTGCACATGGTGTGCGAATTTTATTATAATCGGTTAAGTGGTTTAGGAGTCCATTGAGGACAAACATTGTGACACGAGATTTATATATATTATTAAGATTTTTATTATTTGTTGTTATAGCGGCTACAGAAATACACATTCTGTTAAAATTTTAACTGTCTACCTATTACGGATCATGAGATACAGTCCGCTGATAGACAGACGGATAGACGGCGGGGGCTTAATAATATAGTAATGGGGCCGGTAGGTCACCCTTAAACGGAACCCTAAAAAAAAGTGTGGTTTTAGGTTCAGATATACCACAATGAATCATTCAATTACAACGTAACTAGTGTCAATATCCTTATTGCATGAGAACCACGTCGAGTGATCCCGCGTAAGTCCCGATCCCGTATGAATGTCGGGATAAAAAGCAGCCTATGCGTTAATCCAGGTCTCCAGCTATCTACATACCAAGTTTCATCGCAAGCGGTCTAGTAGTTTTTGTGTGAAAACATTACAAACATACATACAAAAACACAAATGTTTCCTCTTTAAAAATATTAGTTTAGATAGGTGCAATCTGAAAAACAAAAACTAAATGTTCGGTTGTGTTCATTGTGTGAAATTTTATACAGTAGTTGAATACATATATATATGTAGCTTTCATATAATAATATTAAGTAATTATTGATAAACTTAACATACCATGAACATAGTTTAATACGTATATGGGTATTCCCCTTCTAATTGTTTGCAATGGAGTAACATGCAAAATTTACCACATTTTTGCTACCAATACTAATGGTAGATGATGATGTCATGTGTTCTATAATGTCCTGTTTCTGATGGTGTAACTGTTAATGATCTGGTTAGTTTTGACTATAATTACAAAGGTACTGTAAATTTAAACTACCCTATATTCTTTGCGTTTAAATGTAAGATCCACTCGAGCAGTAATAATAGGTTCAAAAGCCGTTTTGTCTCCTTTTTAACACGGTTTTATTAGCTTGGTATGTATGTATCTATGTAACAGGATCTTTGAACGTGGTTTTCATTCACTTTAAAACGTTTGATTGAATCGAAACTTCGCACATTTATCAAGGACCGATGACAATACAATATTAAACACTAAAAAAGCAAAAATAAAAAACACGCTTTTGTAGCTGAACTAAAAAGTAGAAAATAGTTTTCTATAAGTTAGTGATAAATAAAAAAATAATTCTATCGGAAAAAAGCTAAGGGGTTCTTTTTAAAATATTATATAATGACTTTACTTTTACCAATTATTGCAAATTTGTATGTCAATAAAATATTTGCATTAATTGACATCTAGCACCCCACGCATTTATTTAACACGATTTTATTTAATTATTTATTAATTACAAGTTTTCCTTCAAATTACAAGTGTTACTAATTACTAGTAAAGCTAATAAGCTCCACTTGTAATTAACTATGCAAACAAATCTTAGAAGTAAATATAAATCTACTTCTGATTTTTGTATATAAATTAATCTTTGTATGTATATGTGGATTAGATGACAAAACTCTAATTTGTCATTTTGGAGGTGGATAGTGGAACTCTTAAGTGGCTACTAATAAACCCCTTGAATTTGTCCAGTCCAGCGAATTTGAGAAAAGCCCAATAGGGCTTGGTATTGATCGTCTGATGATGAATCCAGGAGGTGAATAATGAAACTCTTTTAAAAGCTTTTATCTAACTTCACGTGTGTGTATGTCCTGGAATTTTGGAATAAATATTTCACCCACCTCCACTGAAGCTATCGTGCTGAAATTTGAAACACACGTTTGGTTCTCATGACAATTCAAGTAAAAGCTTTTTTTTTTTTAATTTAATACAGAAATTATTTTTTGATCCGGTTGGCCAATGAAGAGTGTTTTTTTAGGTTTACTAAACTATAATTATGTCAAAACTAACCGATTGAACGGTAATTCATGATGCAATTAACTTTAAATTCAGTAATTTTATAATTTAAGGGTATTGTATATTTATAGTTTGAATGCCCAAACAAATTTGGGACTGTTCCCTGTCCACATTTCGGTTAGGCATTCAAATTCAAATTCAAAATCATTTATTCAATTAAGACACTAAGTGACATTTATGAACGTTAAATTGAAGCTAGAGTTAAAATCATAGATCGGCACAAACAGACGCCACAGCATGTACTGGATTGTCAAGGTAAATTAGGTGAAAAACACCAAAATCTACTGCCTGTTTGTGTCGATCTATAACTTCCAGTTTCCAAAATGCGTAGGGCCTTATGAGAAGAATACTGGCATAGAAACTCATGGCCTCTCTTTTTAAAAGTCAGATCTTCAGGTACAATAGTGTTAGTGTTACACGAGAGGTAAACAGGATACAAGCTGATGCCACCTGAATTTCATTTCATTGAAATGCTCCAAAAGCTAACGTACTAAAAAATTAAAATCACTCAGTGATACCGTTGAAGGTTTGAACCTATTAAACATAGAAATCTTTCAAGGTGCGCATCTACCTTCATTCAGTTGCAAAATCTACTGTTAAAAATAATTCGTGACTGGATTAAGAGGCTAGAGTTGCAGTTGATCGAACCAAAATAATAGTATAGGCTAAAGCATCGCTGACTAGGCCGACCAGTCACCCCAAGAAGCACCCGTTCACGAGTATGACGCATGGACCAGCCATCATTTCCTTCGCCATATCAGAGGGAAAGAAATGACCCGCCCCATGACGACGCCGCAAGCAATGACATTTTAGTGAGCATTGGCAGTGAAGTGCTAGGCTTTAGATCTTGAGGTTGTTGATTAGTAGGAATGGATCGATGTGTGTATGTAAAGATACAGGAATATTAAATTATTGCTTGCCATTATTGGTGTGGACAGCGCTGGCCGGAGTAGAGTGAAATTGTCTTACAATACCTTTGGTCGACTCTTTTTTTTTAAGTTCTTAAAATTTTATTTTTTGTTGGACATTGTTTTTTGGATCTGGCTTTTTTGGCGCCTCTTGCCATCTGGCGCCAAGACCGACCACTCCTATCGCTCTACCTTAGAGCCGGCGCTGGTTGTGGATATTAGGATGCTTATTGTCAAAATACTATTTTAAAATAACAAAAAAGTGTATGAGATTCGATTGGTTGGAAACAAATTACCACATATTTTCATAGATATTAGGAGTTAATGTGTGGGCATTCGATTAATGTTTAGTAATTTTGTCAGTCTGTTTTTTTGTTTCCTGATTATATTATGACAACTGTGGTTTAATACAAAATGTTATGTTACGATACTAGTGACTACACAATATTGTTGAATTTAAAAAAGTTTCAGTTAATATTTAAACGACGTGGTCGAAAAATTTTTAAACAAATATGGTATGCTACTTATATTTTTTATACAAAACGTAAATAATTTATAGTGACTATCAGACAAATCTTATTTTGAATTGAAACTGACAACTTGTAAAAATTAAATTGTGTAAATTAACTGATGAAGCTAATATGTATTTAGTAAGAGAGAGGGCTGACATTAATGAAAGTATCGGCATTTCATACCAAGGATGTTGATGGAATGTCCAGATGTATCTAAAAAAGTCACCATAAAAAAAAAATTAAAAACAAAATCATTGAAATTTGACATGAAAATTCATAAGTTGTTTAGAAACGTTCATCTACACTAGGAAAAGCAATTAAAAAAAAAAAAATCTTATTTATCGAAACGCTTCTAAAATTTAACTACACCTTTGTAAAACACCTGTATATTTTTAATGCTTTATACAGCAGATATTTTACTCGTCTTTCCAAAAATTAATGCAATCACTATAAATTATTAAGTTTTTGAATTAGTACCTTAAAAATAATTAATCATATTTTAACAAATCTAACATATTTTATAAGTAAAAATTTTTTGATTGGTTTTATATGTTTATTTTTAATGCCACAAGATTGCACTTACTTAGTTCATCTTTGTCAACGAAAACTGTAGCAATGATGTGCAATGTACCATTACGTACAATGTTAACACTTATAGCCATTCCTTTTATTGTCTGTCTCCTCGATTTAATATAAGATTTTATTATAATATATAGCTACCTACTTTAAATAACAAGCAGTGATAGCCACGTGTTCTATCCATTGCTTTTGTTACCGGTGGCTCGAGTTCGATTCCTGGTCACACATATCTTTTTTAAAGTTAATTGTCATTTGCTTTAACACTAAAGGAAAACATTATGAGTAACCGCCTCGAATTCTCCATAATGTTCTTAAAGATTTGTGAAGTTTGCCAACTCCCACTACGCTGGTGAAGTGGCCTATTGTCAACTCCCACTCATACTGGGAGAAGACCCATGCTCAAAATTGGTACTGCTTGTAAACGGCTGAAACCTGGACGTAAACATTCTTATTTTTTTGTAAATATTACATCGTAGATTTTGTATTATTATGTAAATATTTTTTTAGTTCTATAATCTGTAAAACCGAGAGAAAGGCCTTGTTATTTACTTTTTAAGTAGTATTTTTTTATTAAAACACAAATTTTATGTATTATTTAGTTAATATTTCCATATTTTAGCTAAAGGTGTATTCATTTGCAAGCTGAATTGTTATGGTGTAAAGACGAGTTCCAAATAAACCCAACAAAGGGTATCCCTCTGTTTCTTTCCTGAGTCATACACCCTGTTTTTGAAAGGCTGATCAAAATATTGTTGCACTAACAGAGCTGTTAAATCAGTTTGAATTCCTGAACTGTTGATTAAAGAAAATAATACTAATCTATGGTCAATTTCATTGAACATTCGAATGTCTTTTGACATGAGATTTTGCAGTAAAATTTTACAGCTCTGTTAACTGATCCGATGATCAAATCAAAGTGCCTAACTATGCTTTCATCATCTCAATATATATACTGGACGAGACATTTGACATACGATTAGATCGTTTTTGCGTTGATCATCCTGAATTCAGAACCCGGCCGTTAATTATCCAGTTACTGATAATCATTTTATTACATTGTCTCTACCTTGGGTAACTATTTCGCTATTTGCTTTACTTATTCGTTTTTTTTTTGTTATTATTGAACCGATTATCACTACTATGGCTAAATTAAATATAACCATAATAAATCATGTGCATTTTTACCAAATTAAAAAAGTGACCTATAGATGCCACTAATTAACATTGCTGTCTTGCAATCTTTACGGTTCAAAATTACGTTTAAAAAAAAACTTAATTACTTCAACCACACAGTGAAATTACTCACAATAAATGTATGACACTAGATACCTCTCGTATTTAGTCCTCAAACAGTGACTTCGTAATTGAAAACACATTAACTTTATTTGCAACTGAAATTACTGTTTTAATGATGAATATAGTAAATATAATAATATAGTAAAGTATGAATTCAATATTCGATTTTTCAACAAACATCGCAATAGAAGTCTGTGTTTTTAATGGCAACACTTCTTCTTAACACGATGACGTTTTTTCATGGTTTTCTAACCGAATTAATGTGTTTTTGGGTTCGGCTTTATATTAAAAAAAAACCGTTAATTATGGGATAATAAATTATCATAATTGTTTTATTTCATACTAGAACCATTCACCACTTGTTTATATAGCCTGTTTCGCCACCGGCGATAAGTTCTAACTGTACAGTATATTAACGTCGTGTCCTGTGTGTTTAAGAAAAAAAACAGTATGTTATCTATGTTTTTTTAGACACGCTTAGTGAAATAGACACATTTATAGTTTTATTTACATACTTAATTGTACAAAATGTTATGTATTTTTATATATTCAAGCTTTTACAATGTACTTTAGTTAGAGACACATGCTACGAAAGGAATTCTGCCAAAGATTGATGATCTTTGCCCAAGTGGTGATTTAAAATATATGTTCATTACACTATATTAAATATGTATACAGAATTAAGCGGTTATTTTATTAGTGTAGTCAGCTACAGTGTATAAACTTATCTTTACAGGAAGTGTATTTTTAAAATATAAATTCTTCACAATAACGGTATTTTATTTTATTTTTTTAACTCTTTTATACAACTTGATTGACCAATAGGGCCCGCCTGATAGTTATTGGGTTAGCGGTTCTTCTAAACAGTACCTACGAGCAATATTTATGTTGTGTACTGTAGTGGGTGTACTGTACGGTGCCGTAACTAGCATTTTATGCGCCCGGTGCAAGCTTCGGCTAGTGCACCCTCGATAAATATAGGCACACTAAAAATTAGATAAAACAAGACCAATAGGAGCGGAGCATACCATACGAACGGATACGGACCATAAACGAAAGGATTTTAGTCCCCTAAAAATAACTAGTCGTCACCGCAGTTTCACCTGCGTTTATACTGCGCCATCCCACTAATATTATAAATGTGAAAGTTTGGATGGATGGACGGATGTTTGTTACTTTTTCACGCAAAAACCACTGAACCGATTGCGATAAAACGTGGTATGTAGATAGATGAAGACCTGGATTAACGCATAGGCTTTAATCCAGGTTAACTTTTTATTTCCATTAACGCTAACTTTTATCCCGCTATTCCCACGGGATCGTTACTTACGCGGGTGAAACCGCAAGGCGCTGCTATTAATATAGAAATAATAAGTAAAATAAAACGATTATTGTATTAGAATCCTTTTTTTTTTGTTCATCGTGCGATCGGTTATTTAACCATTAGCAGATTTGTTGTAAGGGCAACTTGTCAGGTGAGGTTTATTCTTCCAGTAAAGAATCTTAACTGTTTTCATTTGTAGATGCTCATGCAATTTTGTTGTCTTGATGAACCAGATAGCAACAGCATTGTATATCATTCTGAGAACTTTGTTTTGGAATCGCTGCAGAATTTCCACATTCGAGTTCTTTGCTGAGCCCCACAACTCAATATCGTATGTCCAGACAGGTCTTATTACCGCTTTATAAATAAATATTTTGCCTCCATGTTTGTTTCTTGACGAGGTGTACGCCAAGGTATTTAGCTGTTACACAGTGTGGAAATGTGTCTTGTCCTAATTTGACGGTTGGGCACTCGTTTTTACGTAGAATGAAAGTTATATACACATATAACTTTTAACAGATTTGTTGGAGTTTGCCTTTATTCTCCAATCGCTCATCCATTTGTCCACTGTGTCAAGTGATTCTATAGCTTTAGTGAGGTCATGCGGGATTCCTTGTCGTTGCACAGAACAGCTGTATTATCAGCAAAGGTGGAATGGCAGATAGAATCGCTTCTGTGTTGGGAATGTCTGCTGTGTATATAATAATAATAACTAGGTAATACAAACTAACTAATACAAGTATAGATCTGGTCCTAAGACCGATCCTTGCGGTACCCCAGCCTGTACTTCATAGAATTTGGAGTACGAGTCGTTTATTTTTACACGGAAGATTCTTCCCTTCACATAAGACTTCAGTTAGACATACAGGTTGTGTGGCAGTTGTTTCTTCAACTTGTATAATAAGCCCCTGTGCCAAACCTTGTAGAAGGCCTGTAGTACGTCCAGAAACACCAGAGCAATATTTCTTTTGCTCCAACGCTTCTCGTATCTTGTTAACAACTCTGCACTTGTTCTATAGTTGAATGACCTTTTCTGAATCCAAACTGATGGATGTTATGGAATTATGTTGTTGTATCTGAGTATTTCATTCAGTACTTGTGCAACTACTTTCTCAAAGAACTTAGATAGAACAGGTAAGAGACTTATATGTCTGTATGATGATGGTCTTTGGTTTGCCTGGCTTTGAAATCATGATGATTTGGGAGACTTTTCAAATTATTGGATAATGGCCAGTTCGCAGAATACCATTAAAGAGCTGCGTTATAAATACGATGGATTTTCTGGGCAGCTGTTGTAGAATTTCAGCGGTTATTAAGCAATATACAGGAGCCTTCTTTAGATCAAGACTGTTTATAATTTTTCAAACTTCTAGTGAACAACATTTCAGAGGTGGACTAAGTTGGTAATCTGTGTCTAGATAACATTGAGTCTCAACATCATTTGATGTATCGCTAATGTTGGGAGTAAATACTTCAGCCAAGAAAGATCCAAAGGCACGCTTGTCGTCTTTTTGTGCCCATGTATTATTTTGCAGTTTTAATAGACATTTGTGGTGCTACTTTACTGTTATTCACAGTTTCCCAAAAGTAATATTCATTGCTTGCAGTCGCATCCAAATTTTGTAGTTTATTCCGCAAGGTCTTATTTTCAATATCCTTCAAATATTGCTTTAGGTCAATAGCCGTTTTGTTAAAGTGTCTTTTATCCGAGGCATTATAACTATTGTGCTACACTCTCCCGAGTCTTCGCTTTTCTAAAACCTTGTCTTATCTCACTTGGGATGTTTCTGTGTCCCGGTTTTGTTAGAGCAGGTGTACATTTCCAATCTGCTATTTGTATAAGGTTTGCTATGCTTTCTGCAGCTTTATCTATGTCGTCGTTTGTTTTTAGTGATACGTTTAAACGTACATCTGCTTCTAAATATCGTTTGAATTCAACTCTGTCAGTTTTGTTATTGAACAGATTTTCTTTAAGCGGTCTTTTTATTAAGGTAGTACTTTTCGTAGCTGACAATCTGGTGTGATCGGAACTGCTATCCAGGTGACTTTCAGCTTGTAGGTACATGTTGGAGAGTCCTTTATAGATGAAGAAATCTAATAAGTCGGGGAGTTTATTTGAATCTGTAGGCCAGTATGTGGGTTGACCCGCGCTGAGGAAGTGCAATTTGTTTAAGTCCAAGCTTTCTTTTTTTCAGCTCTCTACCTCTAGGTAATGTTAGCCGCGATCCCCAGTAAACATTTTTTCACCAGATACAAATCTTTGACAAAGGGTTTTGAAAAAGTTTGTAAAGCTGTCTTCTTTTAAAGCATGTATAAGTGGGCAATATACAGCGGAAAGTTTATCCTGAACCAACACTCAGGTAGCCTGTATTTGGTCTGTTCTATATTCTTGCAAGATGTCATGTTAAATGTGTTTATTAAGAATTATTGCTATCCCTACGTGTGCAGTGCAATCGGCATGAGATCTAGAATAACAGAGTACAGTAATCTTTTACAGTGAATAAATGATTAAATGTTAAGTGTGCTTCAGAAACTAAGAGCACATCAATATCATGTTCTGTAAGCAGTATTTCTACTTCCGGTTTGTGTTATACCAGAACAGGGCCGCTGACTCTAGGGTAACAATATACTGACTACTGAACAACACGCTACCTACTAATTGAACGAACAGAAGTTATTCTTTTGTAAGAGCCAGAGAACCAATGAAAATTCGAAGACAAAAAAACGGAGTAGGTTCTCAAGTCAACCCGTTTTTTTTTTATATGTGACCACGCATAACTTTTTACGGGGTACCTAGTCCGATTTCGATAATTCTTTTAGTGAATACTTAGGGTATACTTCAAAGGTGGTCTCATTTAAATTTCAAATAAAAATTTCAACCCTAAGGGTAGAAAAATAGGGAACGAATGATTGTTCAACCATTGACTACTCCTGAAAACCGATTTTGTTGAAGCTTAGGTAGCAAACTTAGGTAACAAACATAATATGTAGTTTTAATGACACTCAACGACTCATAATTATTAAGGTATCTAAATTAGTTTAGCAGTTAGTTAGGCTAACAAATTTATTTTTTGCTATTCAGTTCCTTCCTTCTTTTTTGTTTGTTATTATGACCTATATATAATCTAAGGTTATTATATTTTGTTAAAAAGTTTTTTAAATTTCCGAAAAAGAAGAAATGTAAGTTATTATTAATTAAATGTTATTACTAAATTATTTATTATGTTACATTACGTTATTAAAATGAGTCACAGAAATTAATTTGATTATTACTTGGGTTTTATTACATATTATGGTTCGATTCCCACCCAGGACAAATAGTTGTGTGATGAGCACGATAATTTGTTCTGTCTGTGTGTAATTTATCTATAATATGTATGTATTTAGAAATATATAAGTATGTTTATCAGCAGTCTGGTTACCATAGTACAGGCTCTGCCTAGTTTGGGATCAGACAGCCGTGTGTGTGATGTGTGGAGTTATTATTATATTATTATTATTATTATTATTATTCTCTTTATTTACTTAATATACATATAAATTACATTTTTAAATACATTCACTATAAAAAAAATAAAAACAAATATATTTAAAAATATAAAAAATAGTGTCCCACCGGTATCGGGTACAGGGACCAAGCTACCGGTGGTTAGGGTTCCAGAGATAGAAACCTCCTCACAATGCGTGCCGTATCAAGGAGGACTGCCTTCTGCATCAGGCTCTTAATCCAGCTGCCTAACGTGAGCCTCTGAAGGTGTTGGTCGAGGCTCTTAGCAATTAACCCATGGGCCGAAATGACTATCGGCACAATGATTGCTGAATCCACATCCCACATGTCGACAATCTCGTGAGCTAGGTCCAAATATTTTATTTCTTTATCTTTTTCGGCTTTTAAGAGATTGTCGTCATGGGGAATGGTGATGTCAATAATCATTGCTCGGCGCTCTAATCGGTCTATCACCACTATATCAGGCTTATTGGCAACAATAGTCCTGTCAGTGATGATAGATCGATCCCAGTACAATGTTGCACGACCATTTTCGAGAACTGGGTCGGGCACATACCTGTAGTACGGTAACTCGACAGCCACAAGATTATATTTAACAGCAAGTTGCTGATGGACTATCCTGGCCACTTGGTTATGTCTGTGCAAGTACTCGCCGTTGGCAAGACGAGAACAACCAGAAATTATATGCCTGAGGGTTTCTCCGGGACGATGACACGCCCGACAAATGTCAATTGTGCCGTCCTTCAGGATATATCTCCGATAGTTATTCGTCATAACAACTTCATCTGTAATTGCACAGACAAAACCTTCAGTTTCTCCGAAGAGGTCACCGAACCGTAGCCAGGATACTGATGCTAATAAATCTATATCGGGCCCATTTAAGGCCCGATAAAAACGTCCATGCAACGCCTTGCTCTTCCATATCTCCCTGCGGTCTGTAATAGTAAGTACTGCTAGTTTGCGCCAGTTCTCTTTTCCTAGAGCAAGCAGAGTGAGTCCGTTGTCAACTGCCACCACATCCCGATACACATCCAGGTCAACGGAGAGGAAGTAGTCTCTAAGGTTGCATACCTCGCGGTTATGGAGGGTCTTGGCATTTAAAAAACCACGACCCCCACATTTCCGCGGGATATACAATCTCATGACTGAGGAACGTGGATGGTGCATTCGGTACGCGGTAAGCAGTGTACGAACTCTTCTATCCAGGGCATCTAGTTCAGTCTGAGTCCATCTAAGTATGCCAAAGGAGTAGGTTAGGACTGGTATGACCCAATCATTATAGGCCCGCACCTTATTACCACCTGACAAAAGACTTTTCAATACTTTTTTCAGGCGGCCAAAGAAACGTTCCTGTAACGATTGCTTCATAGTCAATTCATTTACACCTAACGCCTGTGTCATACCTAGATACTTGTAAGTTTCATTGGCGGAAAGACATCTAAGGTGTGTGGAATCTGAGAGTTCCATCCCCTCAGATTCCACAATCCTGCCTCTTTTTACATGCATGACTGCACATTTATCCACACCAAATTCCATCCTGATACATTTACTAAAGGTTTCAGTTACCTCAAGTAATTTTATCAATTGGAAATTGTTGCAGGCAAACAGTTTCAAATCATCCATGAAAAGGAGATGGGATATAACCTGACCTTCTTTCCGTAAACGATAGCCTAGCCCTGAACTCTCCAGTAAAGTGCTGAGAGGATTCAAAGCTAAGCAAAACCACAAGGGACTCAAACTGTCACCCTGAAATATACCCCGCCTGATCTTAATATACTCGCCGTAACCGTGAGACCGCCGACATCCTGGATAGTAGAGTACCGTTCTCCATTGCCGCATACATGCCTTCAAGAAAGTGCATAGAGTTGTATCTACCTTGTACAACTCCATCACTCTCAAGAGCCACGTATGCGGCACAGAGTCATAGGCTTTTTTGTAATCTATCCAACATGTCGCCAAATCCTTTCGATTACGACGAACTTGTTGGTTAATGGTCGTGTCAATAATAAGGAGCTCTTTAGTGCCACGGGCCCCACTCTTACATCCATTCTGAGAGTAAGGCATAATAGTATTATTAGTTATATGAGATGTTATCTTCACTCTCAGAATAGACGTAAGTAATTTATAAAGTGTGGGTAAACACGTTATAGGTCTATAATTTTTGGGATCTGTGGCACTACCAGACTTAAAGAGTAGGTGAGTTACGCCTGTGGTCATAAAAGTCGGAAGCGAACCTGATTCTAAGCATGATTGCAATTGAGATGCCAATCGTACATGTGAGCTACGGAGCCATTTTAACCAAAAGTTATGCAGTCCGTCCGGTCCCGCTGATTTCCAGTTCGGCAGCGAACGAACTGCATAAGCTATATCAGTATTCGATATTGTTATTGGCTCCATGGTATCAATCGACTCACACGAACGTTCGACATCTCGCATCCAATCACCCTCTGTGTGAGTGACAGGCATCGCCCAGATGTCACGCCAAAAGGTATTCGTAATTTCAGCATCTGGGAAATGTGTGTCACTCACTAAATCAGGCTGCTCCCACCTTCTATAAACCCACCTCTCATCCCTTTGGAATGAACGATTCTAAGTATATCGGTCCACTCGTTTTTTGTACCTTCGTATACGGTTTGCCCATGCATAAACTTTCTGTTTCAGAAAGTCAATGCGCTCTGTGACCCGCGCTGCATAATTACAGGAACTGATATCAGTTCCCGAAAAAGCCCGGTTCACAAAACGCATTACTCTCGGGCGTGTGTTACCCGATCTGAAACAGATAAGCTTGCCAATGAGTGCCCTCGCCTCAGCGATACGACGTTCAATCCTGCACTGCCACGCCGGAGCAGCAAGCTTTGACCGAGTAGCGGTATCATTTTCTGGAAATTTAACACCAGCTACTCGACATGCTGCAACAGCCGCACAGTACAGAATTGAGTGTGTATCACTGAGATCTGTGCTTTCTTCTAAATAAATACCTAATATAGAATCAAGGGCACACACTAGCGCTTTATTTCGTTTATGCATTGGCAAACGCGGTAAACGAGGTCTGTTGTCATAACTCATGGTCCGATATTCTCGAATAGCACCTTCCAAAATGTTCCTTATTTGTTCATTGTACTGAGTACTTACAGATGAAGTACCACTGTCCTCTCCACCCTCAGCTGGGTAAGGTCGTAACAACCCAGAAATTGATTGTGACACTGTTTGTTTGTGACACTGGGGAGAAGTAACAATGCTATTCTGCAAGTCCAAGCGTAGCCTATCAAGCACGGAGTTATCCAACAAATGACATCGTTGAATAGCCCGTACTTGATCCGATAGCCTTTGTGCCGTAACGTTAACAGCTGGTTCAAGTTCCTGAAACAGAGACAACATACGATTACGATACGCAGTGAGGTTAGTTCCTCCCTCTGTAACCACAAAATATGCTCGCATGACGTTCTCGTTTATCGAGGATGTCCATTTCATGCGATGCACATTACCACCGGTAGCGGGGGCCCTATTCGAATCCGGTGGGCCTCGGGGTCCCAAGCAGGTCGGTGGCCGGCCTCTCCCCTGCCGACGTACAGGTGTTGGCGACGTCGGCGGAGAGAAAAACTCGTCACTCGATGTTGAGCTCGACGCATCCACAGCGGCCGGTATGCTTGATGCCGTTTCCGGGGGCCGGGCGGCGGAGCTGAGCGACGAGTCCGGGGATGTTAAAGGTGCAGTCCTTGCTCTGGATCTTGTTAACATCAGCAGACATATTCTTCTTCTTTTAATTCAATGGCTCCATCGTTTATCGATGATTTCAATTATATTAGACATGACGATATAAACGTCATGTCGTACTCATATATTTTTGGTTTTTTACATATTTAAAACTTCCTTTTCATATGAATATTTATTTTTGGTATTAATTTTTATAAATACTATTGAAAATATATATAATTGGATTTGTAAATACAGAAAAATAAAAATATTGGATAAGAGGTGAAAATTTTACGACTGCCATATTATAGTGTTGCCAGTTATTATTATTATTATTATTTATATTCTAAGCATTACCATTATGGCGTAGGTATTTTCGCTTTTGTATGGGAGTGATGTCTCTGTTACGAAGTAACTATGACCTTATCTGTGCCGATGAGCTTAATGTAATTAACATTTATAAAAGTTTCACTTAATCCGTAGTGGTAGAATCTAGAACCTAGAATCATAAAGCTGACTCTATTATGAGCGGCTAAATAGCGACTTTTAATAATATTAATAATCCCACGGACGGACTCGGATTTATAGGAGTTGGAGTTGGCAACACTGTTTGTTTTTGTCGGTTTGAGTTTGACTTTTTGACAAGAAGTTTTTATATATTCTTCTTCTTCGGGAGTTTGAATTTTAGAAAACAATGTCCAGTTAACTAAAAAACTGCTCTTATATTATATTAATCTAATAACATCGTTGCCGTTCAACATGAGACGTACATACGGGTCGAAGAAAGATACAATTAATGTAATAGAACGTAGAGATTTATTTCAAAACTTGAATGAAAATAGTGCAGCGTATGATGCATTTTCTATTCAAAATATTAAACAAACGAAGCGAGAGTTGTCGTGTGTTGGTTCCTCTAATACGCTAGGTGTTGCTTGTAGTAAAGTGCGCAAGAAAAAATTTGTAAAAAGAATAGTCAAAGAAGCTGAAACTCCTTGCCGAGGAAATATGTCTACGTCTTGTTACCTTACGCCGGATCGGTCCATACATGTAAATAAACCGCTAGATCCTTTCGATTTATTGCTTATGTCGTCACCTGTACGTCCAGTGGAAGCTAGTGAACGAAAAGTTGAGTCTGTTACCAGTAAAGTTAATGTTTTTGACCAACTTATTCCAAAGCGGTAAGTATTAAACTTTTCTCTATGTATTGTATAAGTTAAGAACCACATGTTTTGAGTAGGTATGTATTGCTTAACAACAAACAACTATATTACATTATCTTATGTTCATTTTAACAATGCAATGTCAAAATTTGTATTAGATTTTACTGTATGTTTAAAAAGTTCAAAAATCTCTTTTTTATGTGCCCTGATTAAACTATAATCTGTCTTGATGAAAAGCTATGTTTTTCAAATGTATTCTTACGAACTTAAGTGGCTAAGGAAGTAAAAAAATTAATTAAATCATTAATCATCAGACTTTGTCAGCTATTTTATGAATATTTATTTCAGAGAGGGCAGGACCTATACTAGACGAAAACCAAAAAAGGCTAATAAGTTTACCTCTGCAAGTACTGATAGTTCCGGTAAGAAGTTAATGTTAATTTACCTTATATTATATTGTTAATTCTGGCCTGTTGGTCTAGTGGTTAGTAATCCTGACTGCTAAGCCAGAGGTGGTGGGTTTGACACAACAAATAATTATTGGACCTTGACAAATAATTGTGCAATGAGCATGATCATTCGTTCTGTCTGTTGATGTAATTTATCTATAATATGTATGTATATGTATGGTTTCCATAGCACAGGCTCTGCCTAGTTTGGGATCAGACTGCCGTGTATGTAAGATGTGTGAAGTTATTATTATATATTACAGAATAAGCTAAAGTCAATGGTTTAAAAATGTAATAAAAGATTATCTACCTATATTTCATAAACATAGTAACAACATCATATAAGTTTATGAATATTATTGAAGTTAGTTTTTCTTTTTAGTTGGTTTTGGTATTTTATATTGAGGATAAAATTACATTTTGTTTTGATTTTCAATGTAGACCTTTGTTTAATAATTAACCATACAACATGTCCTTTTCCAGATTCAGATAAAGAAAATTTAGCTGACAGTATGAATGTAACAGAAAACACATCTGATATTAGATCACATAAACTACAAGTAGAACAAGTGTTCAAGATTACCCCTAAAATGATTAATGACTCTATAAACAACATAGTTAATAACTTATCCTTAATTAATAAATTAAAACATAATTACTGCATGAATGAGTCTGCTAACAAATCTTTAAGACTCAATAGACACAGATTGACTAAGAACTTACTATCACCACTACTACAGAAATCACCTTTGTGTAGTACCCCATTCAAAGTCAAGTATAGGGGGGAATCTATTTATAAGTTTTCACCTATAGCAGCCACTAATAAAGATTATAGTCCAAAACCAAAATCTGCAACTTTGATGGATGATAATGATGACAGTAATTGTAGCATAGTACTTCTAAGTAAACCTAAAATAGATAGCCCTAATATAAAAAAA
Source organism: Callimorpha dominula (assembly GCA_949752705.1). Lineage (NCBI taxonomy): Eukaryota > Metazoa > Arthropoda > Insecta > Lepidoptera > Erebidae > Callimorpha > Callimorpha dominula. The sequence goes on along the minus strand of OX457001.1, from coordinate 3,062,938 downwards.
AATATACTGAATTCTGGAGCCAAATATGGAATTGAAAAAGAAACCAGTAATGAGATGTTACATCCTGAACAGAAAACTGATATTGAGGCAGAAACATCTTGTGAAGTTGAGGAATCTTCTAAAGTAGTTGCCAATGATACTAACATGTTTTCTACTATTGAATTAAGTTCATTGCAGACTACAGAACTTCAACCACTTCTAGGTTTCTCAAAAGATGTTACTAATGGAGTAGAGGCTAAAAATGAAAATCATGTAATCAGTATTGCACATGCAGATAATAACATCAATAAAAGTGATGTTATTGATACTGAACTTGGTGAAAATGATTCTTATTTAGAAGAAAGAAGTGATAGCAATAGTAATGATTGTAGTATAGGTGATATTGAAATTGCTGAAAATCACAGGTATGAAGATAGTCTGAGTAATAAAACTGATATAAGTGATGACAATGAAGATAGTGATGATGATAATTCCTTACTACAGAGGACAGATGAAGATGGAAATACATTATATGATACATGCTCAAGTGAACAGAGCTCTATTCAGACATCAGAAAAAAAGGAAGAACCTGTGGTGCTGCTTCAAAGAATGAATGATTCTTCATTTTTCAAATATTATTATAAAATGAAGTGTGAAGAAGAAGACAGTAATAGTAATAGTATAAATTATGAAACTGGTAGTTTTAAAGACTGCAATGATTCAAAAATATCTTCAAATAGTACTGACAATAGTACTGACTTTGAAAGTGATATAGAAGAAAATGTACTAGAGGATAAGACTGATAACTATAAGGGTGAAATTGAATCAAATAACGATGGGGATGATAATAGTGAAAAAGATACATGTATTAGTTTTGTTACAACAAGAAGAAGAAATGAAGTCATTAATAACTCAATGATGTCAATTTTCAATGACTCCAATTACTCTTCAAGTACAGACTGTGATAAAACTGTGCTTAACAATGAGGAAATAGCAAAAATTGAAAATAATTCTGCTATAGGCAACAAAGATGTACGAAAAAGTTTAGAAGCGAATGCAGTACAAAGTGTAGATGTTGAGGAAAAAATAGATCCTAATAAAAATTCCGAACTTTTAGATGATTCTGCAGTTGAACAAGATACAATAATGTCATTTGTCACAACTAGAAATAGTAATATTACTGATAGAAAAAGTTCCATAAGAGGCAAAAAAAGTTCTGTCAATACAAGAAATAGTGAAGTATCAGTTCGACAATCTGATTTGCATAGGGAAAGTGTCATACAGGAGTCAGATATGTCTAGACTCTCGTGCTTAGATACAAAACCAGGTATTGTTCTTCAACCTGGTAAGAGATGGGAAAGATCTTTAAGCATTTACAGAAGGATGACAATGATGACTGATTATTTTGATAAGTCCATTTTAGAAGAAGAATCTACCTCAGCCAAAGGACGAAAATATAGGCAAAGCGTAATTAATACTATGGAAATGCAGGAATTAAATAGTAAGTAAATGATTGAAATGAAAATTACATTAAGTTTTTTTTTTAAATATAATGAAATTGACTCAAGGTTGTAACCTCTTAATATTTTTCTGTACATTCTGTAGTTATATGTACAAATAAAAAAAAATTCAATTGAATATCCGTAAAACTAATTTTAACAAAACTTGAGGTATAAATGAAAGGAATGTACTCTAAAAATTCAAAAAATTGTACTTTTTTCATTTACTTAATTTGTTGTTATATCACATAAAAAATATTTTTGCAATTAAAACTTCAGTTTTGTGCTTGGCAATTTGACTGAGACGTATATCGATGTATGGGGGAGTATTAAGTCAATTTCGTCTTTGGGAAAAAACGGACAAAAATCTTCAATGGTCGATTCCCGAGATGTACGAACTATCTAAATAGTGTGGGCGATATTTCACGTTACTAGTTACAGTAGCTAGCTACGTAATATGCGCATAACTAGTCTCCGACACCGGTGATTTTTGTGATCACGTTATTTTCGCTACAATACACGATCCTAGTACCTATTACAAGTTGAGAGGTCGTTTTGTTGATATGTTATACAAACGGAGTTTCAAGTTAACGTAAGTTCATATCGTAACGTACCTTACGTTACGATATGAACTCGTTGCGCGATACGCATGCTGTTTCTTTTACAGTCAGGTATAATTAGTAAATACACATTTTAGAGATCAGTATAGACTCCTTTTATGGTTGACTTTATTTTAAAATAATCTCAGCGCTTCTGTTAGATGAATCGAGTTAAACACAAATATTTGTTTTGTTTCATTGACGAATGATATTAATTATTTTATCAAGATCTTTCTTTTTTGAGAGATTAGTACAGACTTATTTTATTTACAAATTTTTTGACTTTATTTAAATAAAAACTCAGCGGCTCTGTGAACCAATAAATATTTTCACATAAACGCTTTGATAGTTTATATAAGTCCCAAAAAATAACTAAAACAAAAAAAATATATAAAAAAACTAAAAATGCAAAAACAAAAGCAAAAAATATAGATATTTTACATCATAATCGATTGAACTTCTAAATACTCCGGTATTAACATTTTTATAATAATCATAGTTAAACAAGCAAATAAATAGACCTGAATGGTCTATTTATTTGCATTAATGCAGTCAGTCCTAAGCCTGAATAAATTATGAAGGGAATTTCATTTGATTTAGACGTTTACTGATATAACTATAACCACAAAACCAAGCTTCGACATGAGACGTAACCAGTTACGACTTGACTACGTTCCCTGCGGCAGGTAGCCGCACACTGAGACGAGACTAGACTAGTTACGAAAATCAACACGTTCTCGGAACTAGTGACGCCTTTAAAGTAACTAGTCACGTTACGTGTGGGTCGTTATGTGAATTTGACATTCACATAACGACCCACACCTAGTACGGATACAGACCCCGGCGGTGCGCAAGTCAATTCGTACTTGTCCGGTTTGTTTTTATAATTTGGTAACTTTAGAAAAGTATTGTAATGTTATTATTCATACTTTTTTCTATCATTAAATACTGGCAGTTGACATTTGTAGCTGCCTTTCAAACTTGAATAGATCTGACACTTCCATCCAAAGTTTCAGTGTAATGTCAGGTATATATTTTTTCAAATAAAATTTTGCATACACATTTCGTGGTCATTTATGTTTTTTCTTGTTTTAGATTCCCTACATAATGAATCAATCAATAGTCGCAGAAGTACCTTTGTCTCTAAGCCTAGTCGATCAACAATTAGAATTGTGAAAGTAAGTATATTTTTGTACAAAGCTTGAAGTTGATATTAATTATTTTTTCATATTATATTTTTTGTGCAGGATCCTAATAGTACAAGACTTAGTTTATGCAACTCAACATTATTCGAGGACCTAAAAGGTATTTTTTTTAATTAATACATTTTATTGATCTGAATGAAAACATAATACTAATAATTGTTTTTATTGTGATAAAACCCTAGTAAAGTTATTGTTTTAAGCGCTACCTAAAAAAAAAAGTTCTGTTTTTATTAGATATGTTGCTAAGGATTCGCGGGAAAATGTTCAGAGATCTTTTTCATATTCTAGTACATTCTTTAAATAGATTAATCTCATCGTTACATAAATATACCTTTTCATACAACTAGTAAGTAGTAGTAGAGGCAAATACAGATGAAAAGATATAGAGCAGTCACAAGTTAAAATATTTAGTATCAATTTGGCAACTTAATTCGTTAACTTTTTTTTTATTGTGTTGTGTTAACCTGTGAATTATAGGGCAATATAAAATGATTGTTAGTAATAACTTACAGAAATAGTAAAACTTAATCTTTATATGTATATAACTATGGTCTAAAACTAAGCATTTTCTGTTGTTCTTGGCGAAGAATTTTGTGATCTCTCAATCGGTAAACAACCACACTGCCTCTGTGGTAGCTTGTCCGTTCTTTATTTAAAACTCAACTAACAATCGCGATATCAACGAAGTCACTCATGTGTCGACAACCCATTAAAATGCCTTCGTACCTTCTTACTGGCAAACCTTTTCACTAGCAAAATACCCGTTTCCTCGTTAACGACAAATCCTTTCTTTCTTTACCGCTTATATTCATTTTCATACTATATCAGCATTACGGCATGGCTATATCAGCATTACGGCCCTTAAAATTGCTAAATTGTAGCAACTTCTAGATAAACGACCTACAGAACATCTTTGTTAGGATTCCGTACCTCGAAAGGAAAAAACGGAACCCTTCTATGATCACTTTGTTGTCCGTCCGTCCGTCCGTCTGTCTGTCTGTCTGTCTGTCTGTCTGCCTGCCAAGACCCTTTTTGTCAGAAACGCGTGGAGGTGTCAATCTGGAATTTATATCAAATACTGAGGTCTACTGTCCCTTGGAGCTGTAAACAAATCAAACTTCTAAGCCAACGCAATCAAAAGATACAGCCGTTTATGCCGCAAATTTTTGACACTCGCAAGGGTATCAAAACCCGCAAGGGTACTTCCCGTGAACTTAGAATCTTGAAATTTGGTACGAAGCAACGTCTTATAGCACAGATAAAGGAAAAATTGCGAAAGCCGTAAATTTTCTAGTTACATCATATAATAAAAATATTTTACGGAACCTTCGGTGCGCAAGTCCGACTCGCACTTAGCCGGTTTTTTTTATTGTGACATGTCAGAATGACCATAAACTGCCTGATGGAAAGCTAGAGTGAGGTGCAAAAACTGAAGGCCACCACTATATATACAGATGATACTAAAATGGTGGCCCTCGGTTTGACGGCCTCGGGAGATGCTTTTTCACATCTCAGTTAATAACCATATTTTGCATTCCTGCCGTGAGTATGGTGTCCAAAGTAATTGTGTGTTTGTGCTCTTTTCGCCACCACTAGTTAATCTGGGTGAACTGGGTATTGCTTTGGCAATCGGTGCCCCACAATGTCAGCTGCTCCGACAGAAATCCGTACAGTACAGAGTACAACTTTACCCGCTGATGGTAATAAGAGGTACCCACGGAGAATCAGAGCGGCCCATATAGTGAGCGAACGTATTTATTTTAGGCAGTTTAAATAGTTAACAATAATTGACATAATTATAAAATGGTGCGAGAACCTAACAATTATTTCAATATTAACATTCTAGTATAAGGTTTCAATACTGGCAACACTAAGAAGTCTCGTAATATTTTGTTCTACTTTTGTCTGTGGTTTTATTTTAACTAACGTTTTGTGCGTTTCGTGGAAGAGGACGCTGCGTGGTCTTTGTCCACAATTTTTATTTTATTTTTTATTTGGTAACTGCGTGTTAGTTTTCAAGTGAATTATAATATTTGTTACTATTACAAGATAATAGTATAAACATTATAAGTGTTATTAAGTGTTGAACTAAAAAAGAAATTAGTGTCTGCCATTACTTATCCGTAACGGGATAACAGCTTGGTTCTACGCCCTTTGTTCCATAAAGTGTCTTATTAGCCAAGTGCATGCATCTTTCCCTGCAATACACAGGTTAGTTTTTGATATGTTGATTTTCACGATTTTACAATGGTATGGCGTGTTGCGTAAATGAGAGACACGATTACGCATGAGGGAAAGTACGTTCAAGAGTACTTCCTACTACGAGTACATAATGTCATATAAGTTGTGAATGACTCATGGTGTTTTTCAGGATATTGGAACGAGGAGTGTGATGATACTATTATCGAATTATCAAAACTCTCGATCGCTGATCAGACGCATGAGGTCACTGTATTAGACAACTTCCATGATACTTCAAACCGAATAGCTACAGGGAAGGATTACGTGTTGCGTCGATGCAATCAAACGGAACCGATACCATTTGATGAATGCTATCCGGATTCGTAAGTATTTATTGTCATACTATGCCCTACAAAATAAACATAAATATCGGTAAATTAGGTTAATTAACAAGATGAAGATATTATGTATATAATCTAAACTTCTGTGGGTAGGCATTGCGATAGAATAGATATACTGATTAATAAGTGTGCCCTACATTGAAAATATTAATATTCAGTGTTCAATCAATGTAATTCTTAGTATACATCTAATAAATTGCTGCACTACATTGCTCAAACTTTCCTATTTTAGTATTGAATAATTATAAGAGTTAAACTAGAACAATTCACTTAAAATATGTTCAAACTTTATTTTAAAATAAATTGAGTTATCTAAGTCTAAAATCTAGTCTTTCCATGTTAAACAAGATTCATAGCCAAGTTTCTTTTGTTTATTATTAGCCATAGTCATCTCACTGCAGGGCAAAGGCCTCCCTACTCTGCTTCCACTCCTCACGGTTTACAGTTTTTTGCTACCTATCTTCCCAATAAGCATCCAGTTCATCCTGCCATCTATTTCTGGGCCTGCAGCAACATCATTTAAAGTCTTTGCTAACCTTTTTCATATAGTTGATGTTTTTAATGATTCATAATTGATAAACTAGTCAGTCTGAAGAATGTTATTTGCTTACCCTTGAAAGGGGTAAAACATTAATATCTAAACAATGTATCATGTGTTTTTTTAAATAAAAGTGATAATGACTTCAAACACACACATGCACACAGCTGTCTGATCTCTAACTAGGCAGAGCCTGTGCTATGGTAACCAGAGTGTTGATAAACATAATTATATATTACTAAATAAATACATAATCATACCTAAATTCCAGACACAGAACAAGTGATTGTGCCTCATCACACAATTATTTGTCTTGGGTGGGAATCAATCCCCCAACCTCTGGCTCAGCAGTCAGGATCACTAACTACTAGACTAAAAAGCCAGTAGTGATAATATGATTCAATATTATAACTGCATTGCAACAATTTTCATTTCTTTTTGAACTTTATCATGACCATCACTTAATCAGAATGAACATATAACTGTCTACCTGCAACATGAGTCATTTTTCACATATTTATTTTTCTTGTTTACTTGTATAATAAATAATTCTGTGTACAAGCTAACATTAAGTCAATCTTAACTTTGAAGTAATAAATGAGAAATGTAAGTATTTCGCAAAGTCAATAGGAATGCTGTATTTAACTTTTGCTTGTATTTTATTTAACAAGTATAGATTAAAAATACCCCTGACTCTAAGATTCCTTTAACGATTAGAGATGTCCTGACATTCTTTTTTCGGAATTTATTAAAAATTTCCATCAAGCACTTGTTAGTGGTTGTAAATGAGGGTTTAGACTGACTAGACAAGCATTAAATGATGGTTATGAGGTTTTTTTAACATTGCAAGTTTCTTCATCGTAACTATATCACTGTAATTATGATACATACATACATTCACACCGGTATCCCAAAAGCGGTAGGCATATTAAACACATTTTGGCATATTAAACACACATCACATTTTGGCCACTAAAATTTGGTCCCACTATAAGTGAGTGAGGTCTATTGCTGCCAGTTGGGCACTTTGGGAATTAAAAATGGGAGAATTGACAGTATATTGAAAGGAAAATGTAGACAATGGAAGGAAAGTGATTTTGCTTATATACAAATGAGTTGGGGAGCGTCGGCAATAGCTTTAGAAGGACAGGCCAAGGTTACATAACTGTCATTTGAACTGGCCGTTGTGTGAAAGGCCGGAGTCCTCTATTTTATATTTTATTTTGTAATTATAGGTGAGGGCTCCATAATTATTGCATTTTTATTTCGAACTCTGTTTACTATAAGGTCACGAAGTGTCATGCATGACACATGACCTTGTTATATATATTTAACATTGAATCACCTGGTTTCCTTCAGCAATGAGTAAACAATCTATAATAAAATTGAAGTAGTTAAGAATTGAAAAAATAATAAGGGTTTTGCAAAAAATATAAATATATACACACAAGCAAAGCCGCACGGGGCACAGCTAGTATTTAATATAGTGGATAGATTTAAAGAAAGTTAATATTTACATTATATCATATTATATCTATTTGATTATGGAAAAAAGAAAGCATAAAGAGATATCTGGAATTGTCTTAATAATTTAGTGTTAAAGATAATTTTGTTTTTGGTAATGGAGCATTCTAGATTTTTATTTTTTTCTTTTATAACTAGTCAACAAAATTAAAATTAAGTAGAATGCATTATTTTTGCTGTTGTGTAATTTTGAAGTAGGAAACGGAAGTTGTTAAGTAACTTTCTAAGCTTTTTCTAACATTTGTTATTGTATTGCACAATCCTGATGTCAGTATGTCACTATGACGTTTATTGCTCTTGTTTTATGCCTAGTCCTACACAAACCAAATATTTGCATTGATATCTATGTATTGGTTCTAAGTGTTTGTGTGCGATTGTTAGGTTGTGACAAGAACACATTCGTTGTACAACCTGTTTCTATGCAGGAAACGGAAGTTGTTAAGTGTTTTCCTAATATTTGTTGTTTATTAACACAACACTTATGTCAATGTGTCACTATGACATTTACTGCTCTTATTATTCCTTCACAAATCAAATATTTACACTGAAAGATATCTATCGGTCCTAAGTGATTATGTATGATTGTTAGGTTGTATGTAGTGACAAGAACATCTTTGTTGTAAATCCTATTATATATTACTAAAACATTCATAAGTGTTATAGCAATAATTATGCAATGTGTCGACAAAATTTAGTCAAATTAAGAATGTCCCCTTTTGAATGTTTGCTTTTGCACTTACCTAAAAATTTGAATAAACAGTGAAGCAAAACATTTCTTGAAAAACCCCAAACTGTAGTCCTTCGGGAAACCTTGATATATGTATATGTTAACTAACGCATTGTTTGAAAAAAATACCAGTTATCTCGACCCCATATGTATTTATTTTTAACTTAATATACCATCATGGTATGCCACACTCTTTATAAGCAGGTCACAGCTGGTACCAAATCCAACAATAGACAATTTTTATTGCACCTCTTGGTATTATACATATTATAACAGTATTCAAATGTTTGTAGGCAGTTGAAGAACTGCCACAAGATCGGCGAAGGCGTCTACGGAGAGGTATATCTGTGGAGAGCCAGAGATGGCCGCGCGCGCGTCTTGAAGATAGTCCCCATAGCTGGAAACCTTAAGGTCAATGGGGAGAGTCAGAAGGACTTCCATGAAATCATATCTGAGATTGTGATTGCTATGTAAGTACCTTGTTTAATATTTTATGTGTTCTTTTACACTCTTTATTGGCTAGTTTTCTTGAATTTTGTTTTAAACTGTGCATTTCATAAAGTTCTGTGTTGCAAGCAAGGGCAATAATACTCTATTACATTTTTACTACTGTACTATTGTTAAAGGCTAGGTCAAGGCCAAGGTCAAACTATAAGTAATATTTTGTCATCTTTGATTTCAATATCACTAACTCTGATGACTCAGTAAGTAGTGGGCTAAGATTTATAATTCAGTGTATTTGTTCATGTATGTTTGCTAGAAACCAACTTGCAATTTGGTTTTGGAAAAAAAAAAAATTGTAATAAATGGAAAGATCGGTAATAAGTTTTACAGAAAAACCATTTTTTGATTTCTTTTTTACTATAATTAGAAAGTTATATCAAATTAAATATTAATGTTGAACCCAGTACCAAAAACGCGCCGACAGTTCCCAAACAAACCAAAGCGCGTGTGACGTCATAATATTCATTTCTACTCGTCGTAGCACACCAGCTGATAGTTGACGAGTAGAAGACGTTGACACTGTATGACTACTATCGAGAAATTCCTTTAACATTATGACGTCACAACCATGGCGACTAATCGTGGCGCGTTCGTAGTCACGTGATGAAATTTTTTATAAATTTTAAATTGCTTATAATAAAAAAAAAAGTAGTTTTTCGCATCGAATATTGGTGCTAATATGGAAACTAAGAAATGGGGCAACTTATAAGTTGTAGCTAGTATGTTAATGGTACATCACATTACCTGAAGGTCGTTTCTTAAATATGTTGAACTTGTATGGTAATTAATAAAGATCACGTTATCTGCTTATTTAAGTATTGTCCTTTAGCTATTTACACTTAGAATTCTTTTTGTTTGAGCTGACCTTTCAACATGACTTATAATTTACAATCTTGTAGTAAAATACTGCAAATAATCTTATCACAACTAGCTTCTCAAGGCAAGAGCCTTCTAATATATATTTATACTGCTAAGGTAACCGAAGTTGTAGTGATATACCATGTGTTGGGGACTTTTATTTGTTGACCAAGCACTGAGGAAATCTTAATACTGGTTTTTGCTATTGTTGTCTTGTGTATGTTGGTTTTTTAAACCATAGACACCTGGTGTGCATGGCGCCATCGACTTTTAAAACTCTTTCAACTTTCAGCATTCTTTTTACTTTCTTTGTTCCCGATTAAGTAGTCCCTAGCTTTCGGATGGCCTTATTCGACTTTAGGTTGACAACTTTGTGTTGATTTATCCCGTACCACAGATAAGATAATAGTTACTTCGTAACAGATACATCACTCCCATACAAAACTCAAAATACCTACGTTATAATAGCCTACAAAATTTAAATAATAATACCTGGCGTTAGCTGCGACCAGAAATATATCTTATTTACGCTTTTCGAAAGTTGAGAACGCCTTGCCCACCGCGCGACCTTCGTCTGAGCATGTAGCCGAACTGCCGGACACTCTAGGGTTGTACAAAGTACACAAATAATGAAATAAAATATTTATTTGGGGTATGTCCCGATAAACACTGCGAGCACTGTTCAGTGCTCTTACTGGAGATAACTTCGTTCCATTATGGACTGACAGAATACTGCCGCAGTATCCTAGGGAAGTATATGACGTCATAAATCGTCGCCATTTTTGTACTGTGAGCACTATCGTTTTCGAGGAAAGGTGCTCTCGGTGCTTTGATCATGTGATCAACTACAATTTTTTTTCCAGTTAGATTATAAACAATTATTTGTTGCAATATGTTCATCACTTTTACCGTACATAGCCCCATTTAAATAATTCGGTTATAAAGTTATTATGCATTCGGTTACTTAAAAAACAATATTTTCTTTTAATAAAAAGTAAACTTACTTTTATTATGCGAGTAATTGTCAATTGACAATTGACTTGAATATTAAATTTTTAAATATAACTACATTCAAACAATTTTTTTTCTTGTTGAACAGATAACTTGTACCTATAATTATATGATAATTATTTTCACGTCAAAACGGCGCCAAAAAACATAGATGGCAGTATACTGGACTGTGTTCCGTATTAAACAGTAACCAGTAAAGCTAACTATAAAGGAACGGCTTCGCAGTATACTAAATTGACGTCAGTTCTTATAGTGCTCGCAGGGCATATCGGAACACACACTTGATAATAATTTTTTTATATAATGATTAATAAAATTATTTCCCCTATGAAATTTATATCTTTAATTTTTATAGGAAATTAAAATATCCTTAAACCTTCAATAGTAACATAAAATGTTGATGCTGTAGACATATACATCACTATTACTACATCACTACATTTTACACCGCCGCGTTTGTCTATCTATCTGTTCACGATAAATTTAAAAACTACTCAACGGATTTTCATGCGGTTTTCATCAATAGATAGAGCTATTTATGAGGAAGGTTTAGGTATGTAATTTGTTAAGGTTTTGTGTAAATTGGTTGAAATATGATTATGATTGTTGAAGATGTCTCTGCTACCCGTGCGAAGCTAGGGCGAGTTGCTAGTAATGGCTGTTGCGTAGACTAGAGAAAGATACTCTTATAATTTAATACTTTTGTATTACATATTATATTACACAAAAGTATTAAATAACAAATAACTACCTACTCAAATAAAAACCTCAATCCGTGGCGCTCTCAATATGTTTTACATTTCAGTAGCTCTTATTATTATTTTCACTATATTTCTAACTATATTACATATTGTGTGAGAGAAGCAGCCGTCAGTTCGCCTTGCCTACAAGTTACAACAAATGAATACGCTGGCAGTCCACACCTTCTAAGTTCGTCACCTTTCGTAGAAATTATGGGTTTATTATTGATGGTTTAATAGACTACATTTATTACAACTTCACTCTGGCTAATCACTCAAAACCTGATTTAGTGCAACATTGTATAGAATATATATATATATAAGTAACATTTATTTTTTGTTGAGAAGATAACTATTATTTATTATTAGTACAGCCACGTGGCAATGGCGAGTAAAGAATAAACACCTAAAGTATTTTTATATTATATTGACAAAAAAGTAATAGCTAAAATCATTTTTGCAACTTATTTTTACAGGATTTTACAGATCACTAACATCTAGCAATAACGCAATTTAACATAATAAATACATATAGCAATAACTAAACATCTCCACTTCATAATAAGTTCGATTTGACATTTTGTTTTTATTACGGAGAATGCCGTTCTGCCGTGCGTGCGTGCTCTCAGCTACGCGTTGTTGCCCCTACTGACACTTTTACCGTGGACGGATAGCTAAATTGGTAGGTATATAAAACGCGACCTCGAGTGAGTGATGTAGCCCTGCCCGTACTAGCAACCCGCCCCGGCTTCGCGCGGGTAGCAGAGACATCTTTATCTTTTCTGGGTAACAAATCGTATTGAGTAGTATTAGTAGAGATTGAAGACTCTTCTGAGTCAGACTTCAGAGTCCTCCTTCTCTCCTCCTTCAGTTCCTCCCCCTAAGTAAGGTCTGGCGGCTCTGATATCTTGCTCTTATATTACTCTGACTGCATACTACATACCTACTTGTATGTTGTCCTTACTTCCGCAAAACCTTTCTAACGCATTGCGGAAGTAAATATAAGGCATCATCTCAAAATGTAGGCTGGAATCTGGGGCAACAAAATGTAACCTTTACGTAATCGTACATTTCATAACCAACACTGTATTTAATGTGCTGTCGTTATTGGACCTCTACTTTCACTTTTGAACATGACATTGTCGTTTTGAAAAAAGAATTAAGTGTTACGAAGTTACTATTGGTGTTTCCGACTCAACTTTTGCTGCTTGACTCTTTGAAGTGTTGATTGCATTATGTAACCCGATTCAGTAATGTATGGACTTAAGCCAGCTGATACTAACGAGTTAACGTGTGGCTGCTTAACAGGTGGATTTTAATTTCGAACTACTTTGAAATACGAAGGGAGATTAGGGTCAACAGATATCCTTGACAGTGATAGGGTTCTCCACGCACTAGTTATGACTTTGAACTTTTCTTAGTAAGTAGTTACTCTAGTTTTGAAATAAGGCACAGTAGATTCGGGCTTCGTTTGAGGTTTGGCATGTTTATAGACACGGGTTATCATTTACCGTAGGGTGAGTCGTGCTTCTTTATGGTCTAAAAATGGATGCTATTGTTAACATGAACGTGACGCTGTTACATAAAAATAGATAAGTAGATTCTATCACTGACATTTAAACGTTACTTTAGCCCAATATCAGTGTCAGAGGTGCTGGTCACCTAACTATCCTTTGTACTAACAAAAGCAGACACCACTGAATAACAAAATCTAAAATGTTCCTTATGCTCAGTTTTTTACGTGGACCGAACTTAGAAATGTGAAATGAATTAATAACACTAGCCGTTCTCTGCTGTTTTGACGTTTATGGTCACTGCTGGGTTCCTAAAGGTCGTAGCGGGATGTTAAATAGCCTATATATAACCTTACTCAATAAATAATTTGTCCGATACCAAAATAATTTTGCAATTCCGATCTGTTCCAGAGATTAGCGCGTTTAAACAAACAATCAAACAAAAAAACCTGTTCAGCTTTATTATATTAGTATAGATTCCAATAATACCAAACGAATGACGTGATTAAACATATGCCGAGCTCCAAATATAGTAATACATCTAGTACGCGGTCCGGATAGAGTTAATGTTGCGAATTTCCGCATAACTGTGACATGCGAAATCGGTACTCCATTTCATGAAAGTAAATAAAAGAGGGTTAACTACAGACACAATCTCAGACGTTTTACGACCTTTGTCTACCCGTCCATTAATATCATTATTATCACTAAACACAGTTATCATTTATTAGTAATCGATTACTGGACAAAACGTTATTGTAATCGGGCAAACATTTATGCTGATAGCGTTCTTAAAGTCCATGACTCATTCTACTCGGAAGTGAATTGTATCGATAACATTAAGTACAAAATCCGAAGTTTTACTACATCCAAGTCACCTGCAAGTCACATAATCGGCTAAGTACTTCGTACAACGATAATGTAGGCAACAGTATTTATTGGACCAAAGTTCCTAATCGCACGTTACACTTGACCAGCCCCTATTGACTGCGCCAATAGGGGCTGGGCGGAAAAAAGTGTTAGCACAACGAAAAATGCTGATTTATTTTATTTACGCCATCTGTGGATTCTGCGTGATACTTCTGTTGTATACTAATCCTACTAATATTATAAACGTGAAAGTTTGTGAGGATGTATGGATGTTTGATACTCTTTCACGCAAAAACTACTGAACGGATTTCGATGAAACTTCATATGACGATAGCTGGAGACCTGGATTAACATATAGGCTACTTTTTATCCCGATATGCCCATGGCACCGGGACTTACGCGGGTGAAACCGCGGGGCGCAGAGCTAGTCATCCATATATTAGTTCGGACAACTTCCACAGATATCGCAATTTTAATTTGAAATTTTTACAATTATTTACTATATTTTGATACAATTTATTCAATCCATTAAATATATAAGAGCAGCTTGATAAACTTGAGCGCCTTCAAACTTTTTGTATCTGGTTTATATTTGGTCTACGCAAATATGATCACGTATCTGATTTTCGCAATTTGCTCAAGTGGCTCCCAATTCGGTTCGATGGAATACTCACATCCTTGCCCTACTTTAAAATATTCTGTTCAATCCATGTATCCCGTCTTATTTGAGGGAACGTTATACGTTTCTCAATAAAACACAAGATTCTTGAGGTCGTCAGAATCCCTTGAACTTTCTGTACCCACTCATTCTACTAAGTTTTATGACAAATCCTCCACTATACAATGCTATGGCTATGGAATGCCTTTATTCATTAGATGTGCGCAGTCACTGGCTGTATTAAAAAACCTGGTCATAGAATATTACTGCTTAATTTCTGTTTTTCTCCAGTTGCTGAATTGAACCCTTATAAGATCACTCTCTTGTCCGTCTGCTGTCCGTGGTGTGTCACCACCGATTTTTCTGAATGAATGGTAACCTATGTCCTTTTCTGTACTCCTAAGAACGTCTATACAAAATGTTATGGTGATCGGTTGAGTAAGTTAGTCTTGAAAACGTAACAAACAAACTCACAATGGCATTTATAATATTAAGGTAGGATTGTAAATGCATGGATGGCGTAGTAATTTAAGTGGTCACTTCACCGACTGATGCCGTGTCAGTTCAATACTGAGAATTGTCTTTCAAAAATCTGTGGGTACTTTTAAATAAATACGTATTGACGCAAAAAAGACTTCCGAGATATTTTGAGAAGCCATTAAATCTTAGAAACAATGAGCAGGACTTCAGGTTATCCAGTTGCTTATCGAACATTCGTTTTGATAGTAACTCTTATTTATTCTGCTCAGAGCTCTTGGTGACCTTATTTACAAGTAGAAACAACATTATGTTTGTACCTTCATACAGTCGAGCGAAAAATCTGCTGTCACCTGTTTCTGTGGAAGTTTGTTTGTGGTTTTAGTAAAACTAGTCCTATCTTATACGTAATACCCACGCAAATACTCTTCGGCCCCCATAAGTTCGAAGTGACCTACTTGTATGTAAATAAAAAAATAAAAGTGTTTTTGCGAATCACCTCGTAACCTTTATAAAGCAGGAAAGCAGGTCGCTTCCGCCTACAAAGGTTGATCAACTAGGTGCAATATTTTCACCACGATTAAATTACTATTTAAATATTTAACATAATTAATAGCTGTTTGCCAATTTAAAATGGCATAATTTTGTAAATCCCTTCTAGGGATCGAGAATATTCCCGATTTAAGAATAATTAAAGTAACTTTTCCCTCGAGAAATGTATAGTACTATCTATAAAGTGGTCTAATTTGGGCGTAATCAATCAATTACACTGCCTGTGTGTGAGAAACAGAAAAGAAAATCTATTGGTATCATCTATTGGTATCATCTATAGTAATATAATAAAGCTAAAGAGTTTTCTTTTGTTTGATTGTTTGTTTGTTAAAGCGGTAATCTCTGGAACTATCTGGATGATAGTTTTGAATAATTATTTTTGTCTGGGATAGAGTGGTCATTGAGCAGGGTTTAGGCTATGTAGTGAGACTATATTCGAACTCAATAGTTGTGAACATTGCGTCCTAATTTTAATTGTTAAGTTTTATTTTTTAATGATCAACGCGGTAGTTACAATAAATTGTGCTTGTCACGGCCACTATTAGTTGTGCGCTATGCGGAATATAAAAGCTACGTGGGAACAAAGAATTTGCATACAAAAGATAGGAAATTATATTAGCCAATCTATCCATGAAAATATTTTTGAATGTTTGTAGGGCAAGATAAGTCACTGAAGATTTTTTCTTAATTAATTTAATAAAACAATAAAATATAATTATAATACGCGTTTTTTTGTAATATATTTGTTTGTAATATGTTGATTTGATCAGTCAGTGAACATAGACTGTAATTTTTACGTTAATTAAAGTTTTTAAAAATTTAATTATTTTTTAACTTTTAATTGTTTCGTCTAAAATATTTACTTCAATTTTGAAATAAAACTCTGTAAAAATAATTATTTAAACTTTTTTACTTACTGTATTGTAATAGGTTTTTAATCAGGATATGCATGTATGAATGATATTGTATAATTTTGTTACATACTTATATAATATCAAATATATGTATAAATCTTACTTAACTTAGGATCTTAGACCTTCCTTCAGCTGTAACGGTTGTTTGCGATTCCTCAGCTCCGATTATCGCAAACATAATTACCAGCATTCATAATGACAATTTTAAATTAATATTGAACGAATTGACAAGGTTATTTTGATTCCTTTGCATGTTAATTATACAGTTGGTAGAACTGCTAATTTATTGGTTTTGTGTACGAAACTTCGGTTGCCATGGCACTTGATGGCACCCATTCGTGCGAGATATTGTGTTAGTCATTTCTAGACGACCCACACTTGATAGTTGTAACTTCGATTTTATTAATAAACCGACGTCATAATCTGAAGGTTATTTTTAATCTAAATATTCAACAGTATTAACTGATCTCACCGCCAGTTTTTTAGTAATGCTTAATCATATTGATGAATTAAAGTAGTTCTTTTAAAATTTTGAATGCCTTTGTCACGTATATGTGACAAAAAATAAGATGCTTTAAAACCGAAATAAATTGATTTTCGTTTGTTGTATGTGACAATATCGTTTAAAGAGTACCTACTTCAGACTTCTAGGTGTAGATTTTTAATATCACTGGCAATGTAGTCTCAAGATTAAAGATAGAAAAAGCTCAAGTATCCCATTTTTGACCTTTGGCACCCTAAAACTAGTACCTGGTTCCAGAGTCTTTAGATAAATCGATGAGTTATGAGGTTGGTTTTGAGATACATACATACGGCGTTTCACGCCTTTAATTCATATTACAAAGTAACAGTAGACTTCTTGTCGCCTTGGTGTTACGTATAGCTATTATGTAGGAAACTAGATTATGACCTACTTTCTTTTTTCAGGGAATTGAGCGCCTTGCGAGCGCCTATAGCAGAAATTGAAAGACACTTTGATGAAGGGAAAGACGTTGAAACGCTCAATTTACATACTATAGAAAATGCCACTGATGTTTTTAATGAGGTAAGTGACAGCATAACGCATCTCCTCTACAGAACTCGTAACTCAATTATAGCAGTTTTGTTATAAACGCCTTTTTTATTATTATTAATGATTTGGTAATCACTTATAGTTTCGGTCAGTCAGTACCAACAAAAATTAAAATACGTCACGACCACATAACAACCTCGTACCTCCTACGACATCTTCCATAAACACTCGTCGCAAGTATAATCCAAATAAGGTTAATATAAAAAAAAATATGTTTAAACATCACATGTTATACGTAAAAACCTAAATAAAACAGTTATTTGTTTTGACAAAATTACGTAAACATTTGTTCCCCGATCCGGTTTTGGTCGAACGGATGATCACCGACACCTACAGCTATACTGGTAAACATGTCAATTTATATAACATCACATCCTTTTAATAGCGAAATGCACCAAAATACCTTAATTTAGAACAAGCAGTTTAGAAGAGTCAAACAAACCTATGAATGTTGGTATTTCGACGCATAAAAATACAATAGGAATCCTGACTCCATCATCAGATCAAGCTGCAAGATGCCAAATTATAGTATGGTCATCCAAACTATATATATAGGAAGTAGTTTAAAATTTTCTTCAAGATCATTTTGTAGTTTGAAGCTACCATATTAATGGGTCTGATGTAAGGTGTACTTGGTAAGTGTGAAGCTAACACGGGCGTGGTGAAAATGGGTCTGATGTAATGTGTACGACAACGGCTTGCCTTTAGGTGAGCAGAATCATTTAATGCAACAGTAGTTTTATGTTAAAGAAAACAACAATGGCATTGTGTTCAATTAACCGAGACAAGCTCAGCGTCCTCTGCATTTTAATAAAAAAAACAACCGTTGATGACTATGCTAATTACGTTTCGTAGTCTCATGATATACTTAGATATCACGATAATCAAATTAGAGCAGTTGCTAGTTGAGAACCGTTCATGTAACGTGTGAAAAGCGACTCGCAAAACAATAGGTATTTACATAATGTTTTGATTGTGATGCCCGCGATGCTTGCACTTGGAAACTGATACCACCTCCGCTTCTTGATTCAGTAGCAACTGTGTTCAATGTTCGCTGCAGTCGTATTTTGAGATTGAAACATTTGCTGAGGAACGGGGGAATGTTCCTCCATCACAAAGGGAGGATCATCCGACCAGGCAAGGTGATCATGCCTGGTTTACGCAACGCTTGATGTTCGGAAGTTATATATTTACTAATCGCCGCGAGAACTTTCGTAACGCGATGCAGGATCAGTAGTTACTACGTAGTTCAGCTCGTCTTCGCTAGATGATGTTGAAGTTTGTTTTTGCTATGACGGCGCACGCGTCGTCGTGATCTTTTCTGTGAAGTATTTGTTTCTGTAGAATACCTACCTTATAATGTCCCTTTATTTACGTATTATCAGATAAGGTATGTGGTTTAGTTATGTATGAAGTTCCCGGCAGAATGGCCACGGTAAGATCATACCTATAATTGAGAAATTTACTTTAATTCAACTTTGAAAAAACGAAGAGAGTAAAGTTTTTGTATCCCCTAGTCCTAATTTGCATGTTAACCCGTGATAACTATACTGAAGAAGTATCCCGAAACTGTAACAGATACACATTTTACATTATACGGATAAAATAGAATGGTAGGTGCGACTATAGTTATGTGATATTAAAATTTCAAATCTGTTAACTATGAACTTTGATTGTCAAAGTCAGTATGAATAATAATACTTTTGACCTTTGAATCTACTGCTCACTATCGCAGCATTCGGTCGAGACCTTTAAATAAGACCGTCTATCCGTCTGCGATTTAAGTTCTTATTAAAATAATAATGGCCCCAATTCTGTTACTTCACTCGCTAAATTAAAATTCACTAAATTTTCTTCACATAAGAAGTAAACCTTGTACACTTAGAAACATGGTCTTATTTCAAATTGAAACAAGTAGGTACCATATGTCGCTATCGAAATAAGCAATTTATTTGTCGACTAAAGTCTGATACGCTTAAATAAACTTTAATACCACGTAGCGAGAGCCGCTATCCGTTGAATGTCATCTCTTTTGCTCTGTGTTTTTAGTAAACGTCTTCGTAGGTATAGATTAAAAACACGTCATCCTTGTTCGTTTTGAACAAGTTTTTATACGGCAATTATACAGCGTTTGAATAAATGAAGACTCTCGCTGCGTGGAAATAAAGTTGAGTATACGTTGACAGGTTTTATTGAAATTTAGAGGCGATGAGAAATAGATGCTAGTAACAAATAGACCTTATTACGAAGAACACATGGTGGATTTCACATGAAGAAATTAAGTCAGGTTTTAGTTTAGTCGAGTGTACAATAGAATCGGCACCATTATCTGCGTAATAAGCAAAATGGGACATAACTATACATTTTACTTAACCTAAGCCAGCACGCGTACGGCTAAACTACATATACTTATTTTCGGCAAACGACACATGTTATAAATAACTGAAAAATAAATGACTGGCCTGTTGACCTAGTGGTTAGTGACCCTGACTGCTATGACATAGGTAGTGGGTTCGATTCCCACCCGAGTCTAGGTTTGAGTAATTCCTAATGCGGGAGTTGTCTTTTAAAAAAAAATATCCAAAGAAAAATTTAACTCCATTTTCTCTCCTTTTGACGTGACAACGTCTCATAATAGGGAATATGCATGTTGTTTAAATTAACTTCATTAATTTTCCCTTGAATATTTATTGTCCAGATATTATGCCTAAACAATTAAAAATATTAATTAAACTATGCAAAATAAGGGCGCGAAATTCAACTTTGCAAAACGCTTCACCATTGGTCGAAACAAAACATGACGTGACATTCCACGTTCTGTCATTTATCGGCGCTTATATTATATAAAGATAGGTGTTCCTGTGGTTTTTGCTCTTAGCTAGTGCAATTTAAGCATTCTAGTGATATTAGAAATCATCTAGAACAATGACTGAATGTAGTTATGTCAAAGCACAATCGGACAATCTACCGAAAATAGGTGCGGTGCATTCATGATGACTATATATTTTGCGTCAAATCCAGATTTTACGTCCGCTGAGGTTAAAGGAGTGAAAGCCGCAAGGTAATTATTATAATACTTGTTATATTATAATCTAAAGGATAGGTAAGATATGTATAGTTAGTTATATTCATGAAGTTTTATTGGACTTTTGTTACCTAGTTTAAGTAGACCAGCAAGTTGCCTTCTGCTTGATATTAAAAACAAACATAAATTACTGCTGACTAATTCACACTATACTAGCAATTAAATTGTAATATGCTTACATTAAAGTGATCTTCACAACAATATAAACACGATATTAAAGTTACTTCATCTCTTCTCATTAATGTACACCATTGTGGTCGTATTTCACATTATTATTTTGTACAGGAAAAAATACAGTATTGGGTGTACTTCTTATAGTGTTTTTACACTTAGGAACAAGGCAATACCTATAAAATGGTTTTTTAACTTTATCCATTGTCTATTAATTACAATAAACAGTAATTACAACTGGAAATCGGTATAAAATTACAGTAACACTTCAAGTAAGTCTAAGAAACAAACACTAAGCGTGTATCGTGACGTCATCCAAGGCCCGCGAAATATGGCGGCGTTCAAACAGATAAAATTTTATCGATGTTTTCAATGTTATTTTAAAAATTAATTTGAAAATTGCCAAGGTTATTTATATTTTTTATTAGGGTAGAATGATGGAACAAGTCAATAAAAAAAAAAAAAAACACATGCATATTCCCTATTCGATGGAGCCGGCTGCACGCACGAAAAAACATGACTCATGCGGCGTTACCTCGCTCTGAGGCGTTCCTATGACGTTGTCACGTTCAACTATCGTCAGTAAACCGACTTTACAGACAACCGATTTCTTAAGAAATTAAGTGACACAATAAACCGACATCGCTGCCAGTCTGCCATTTCTTGTAGATACTGTATTCACCTCTGATATACTTACCTACTTACCTACAAGGCTCGTAATATTTTATTACGACATTTGTACTGACTCATTCAGAATTATATCATTAGTACGAATAGATGTTGAATTTTTTATAGGAAATGTATTTATGACTGAGAAAGTCCGGGCCAACAGAAAATACACGAGTACAATATCGAAGGTTAAATATCTGAATATATACACAACTAAACTGTCTCGAGAAAAAAAGGCACTCAATTAAATACCAACTACTACTTACTGCCAAAACTAAACTGATTACGATGAAACTTGGTATGTAGATAGCTGGAGACCTGGAATAACATATAGGCTACATTTTATCCCGGGTGAAACCGCGGGGTGCTACTAGTGTTCTAATAAATCTTCGCACTAATTATATTGCATACTATGATGAAATATTTTAAACTAAGTACAGTCTAGGGCCGTGCCTCATCGAAATCGATAACGACGATTATCTTTCAAATGACTTACGTAACGACTTGCAATTGCCTTACCCTCTATCAAAGATAATTCCAGAAGGTGATTGATGACGTAATCTCACTTGACCCTTGTTTTAAAGCGTAAAGTAAAGTGAAACGCATGTTGGTTACTAGACTGCTGTTTAAATACCGTAATACAAAACCTGTATATGAAATGTTAAGATAAGGAGGAAACGCTTACGAGGTCCTAATATATGTAAATAAAAAACTGTTACAAGATCCCTCTTTAACCAAGAATCTCCTTTCCCTTGGTAAAACCCCAATGACATTCGCTTAATCTTCTTTCTTGTATGCCAATAGCATCAGGTTGCAAATAAAGGTGAAATGGAAGTGTTAGTTAGCACGTGTGTTTAATGAGTCACATTAAACACACGTGCTAACATTGATTATGCGCCGCAGTAAATGTGTATGATTGTTATAGTATACCAATACACTCACTACCAATAATACAACCAGTTACATCGGCTAAGTTACGTAAAATCTCGGCTATGACGTCCCGCTATTGATTAGCTTACTATAGCTGCACGAGTTATGTGATATATTTTTTATTCATTTGTTTGTTTCCCAGCACGGCAACGTGTGTAATTAAGTCTTTGACACGCATGTTTTGCTAATAAAGTTGACGTCGTTTGACATTATTGATCGTAAATACATAAGCGTTAAACTGAATGTTGCAACTAAGTATTATTAGATACACGTTTATACGAATTAGCCTTGCATAGAATCTTAAGGCTAGGAGATAATTAAGATTAGCATTTATGATCTTTCTCTTTTAATTGACAATCTCGAATTGACTGTGAATACATATTAGAGATTGCCTGGTGGTTGAATTTCAACCAATATTAATTTATTTCATTGGCAAGCGTAGCTTGAACTGTTATTGTATAGACTTACTTACCATGACAGGTCAACACATATACTGGACGCGTGTAAATTGATTGTTTAAAAAACATATTTATTTAAAATTGTAGCTTTCTGCTCTTCTTCTGTTTATAAACTGAAAAGTATTCCAAATTACACGTTTATGAGGTCGCGATATTAAAAAAAATGCATACAAAGATTTCTCTTTACGTATTAACATATAGATTACACAGTATACAGACACTATGCATATAAGTTACAATCTACCTACCTACAATGTTCATCCAGGTGATAAATGATAAAAATTCCACTTGTATTTTTAAAGTAAGTTTCGCAATAATACAAAATGCGGTTTTCAGCAGTAGTACCGCGTTCAATAGGCCCTTTTCTATTCTTGTCACAGTAGAGGAGCCCATTTTAAGGTATATCTACCTGCTAGGAATTCTCAATAGGGCCCTTTCATGACAATTACCTTAGATTTCTTTTACCTGTGTTCAAATTGATTTTCGTATGGGGAATCTAAAGTAAAAAAACTTGTCTTTTAACGATTCAATCATTAAAAGACAAGTTTTATTTTCTTTAGAATCTTCTTTCGTGGTTTTGCAAGAAAAAAAATAAAGAAAAGCTTGATTAGGCAGGTAATAGACGAGATAGTATTCAAAATCCCAAAAACAAAATGTGGCGATAAATTCGTTTATTTTCCATATAAAGTAGTTTTCCTTATATATTCTCTTTACAAAAACGCGTTTAGTAAATTTAAATTCTTTCGATTTAAATACACACATTGATGAACGTGTTGCGTAATTATCATTTCTCATAAATGCATATATGAGGTCATTACAACGTTCAAACAATTCTCAAAGAGTGATTCACTATACAGCGAAAACAAAAGCACCGCATGAATTTTACCTTCGAAATAGAGTGAATCACCCTATTCACTGCGAACAGTATATTTATTATTTATTTGATAACGTAAGTAGTCCGTTCTCTTATCGAAACAAGACCCTCACTATCTTTGTCCAGCTGGCGCATAATTTGCGAAAGCCATTAATAAATGATATACATATTACATTTTTAAAAGTACACTCTTAACATGGTTCATTCATCGTGTGCGGTAGGTAGGTGGAAACGTAGTATTTTGTTTATCAGGAAAGGTACGTTATTTGGCTTATATCCAGGCGCGTCTGGTATTTGGGTATTTTGAGAATGATCGATGGTAATAAGGAAATCATTAGCATTTTCCTTATATTTCCATTAGTAGCATAGTTGTTGTAATAATTGTATATATTTCCAACAATATCATTATATTAATACATGAAGAGAATTCTTTTTAAGAGAATTTAGCGAACATAGTAACGTGAATTTTGGAATGTTTAGAGTTTATATTTAGATAGACGAAGTGCAGAAAGCTAATATTTTTAAACAATGTGTCTTACAACTTTACGTGAAAACTGCTTAATGAAATTACACGCGTCCAGTATATATGATTACCTGTCATGGCAAGAAAGTACAATGACAGCTCAACTTATACTGGCCAATGAAAAAACCATGGTCGAAATTCGACCGCCATGCGATCTCTAGTAACATTAAATACGTTAACCTCTTTGTATGCTGTTTTACGATAACCTAACCAACGTTTAAAAAGAAAACTGTTTGTATGATTTTAGTGTGCAAAAAATATCGCTAACCGACGTAGAAAACGGATTTTATAAACATTTATATGATACATACAATTTTTATCCCCTGAAACTAGGGGGCTCTTAAAATTTTATTATCCAAAAAGTAGACGTTTGACCTTCTCCATGATGAAAATTTATTCAGCTAACTCGAAAATAAAACTAGGTGAACCCTGCACTCCTTTGTGAAAAGTGTCGTGTACGTCTGGCGGATCACGAAGGAGTGTCTCTCGCTACAATACATGAAAGTTGGTGCCAACCAACTTTCATGTATTGTAGCGAGAGTTAGGTATGGCAGAAGAAACATGGGAAATTAATGCCGTGGAAATGCGTTCACTGAGAAGTATGTGTATAGAGAATTGACTGATAGATTGAGGAATGATGAGATAAGAAAGTGGTGCGGTTTGAAATAAGTTGTAGTGACAAGAATTGAGAAAGGAATGCTGCGATTGTTTTGGCATGTTGAAAGGATAAGAGAATAGCTAATGGAGTCCAGATCGGATGTATGTATGAATGTTAAAATATTAGTACTGTGCAAAATAATGTAATGGAACATTGAGGAGGCCAGTCGCTACGCGTGACGTTGAATGATCAAACTAATCGAGCATTAATGTTATGACTTGGACGATTCATCGAATGGACAACGAACTTGTTTGTCCATTCACAACAAAAAAGGTCTTACTTTTTATATTCTTGTAAACTTCCTATAGTTGCCTGAATGTCTTGACAACAACTGCGGTTACCATTCTTTCGTGAAAATGCATTATTGTGTTTTCTTTGTCCGACAGGTGGCATGCATGCAATGTACACATGTCTATCTGTTTCGTTCACAAGGTGGTCGACAAGGTGTCGCCTATCTGTTGTTAACATTATGTAGATTTTATTAATGACTGTACCATGTGAGTTGGAAGTGTTTATATTTCGTAGTTTTATAACCTAGATATGACCAGTTCAAAAGATCCGTGCAAGATGAAGCTTAACTAACTAAGAATGTTTACCGGAGGAACAATCATTGTTATTTATTACATACTATGGGTATATTATGTCATATTATTTGTATTAAAGGTACTGGCAGTGAGGTGTGTATACGGCAGTTATCCTTCGCGTCTGCTCGACTTGTGGGATCTCTATGACGAGTGCAAAGGCTCTGAGAACGACAACCCAGCGATCCTGCCTGTAGATCAACAGTACATAGTGTTGGAGCTCGCTAACGCCGGCCAAGATTTGGAAAGTTATCAGTTCAACAACGCTGAACAGGCGCATGCCTTGTTTCTTCAGGTAAGAAAAAAATAAATACTGCCGGCTGTTAGTAACATAACGTTTTTTTTTTTTCTATGGAGTATTGGCATGTCATGTTGCTTATTGTTTGTCCTCATATGCTACGCTAACTAAAACAAAAGTAGAATTCAATAGAATTTGTGCTACATTTTTTAGTATGTACATTTACATGTTTTTTATTCTTATGAGTATTACAGGTTGCCAGTGTATTTTGAAACAAACTTCTCGGTATTTTTTGTTTTTTTTTTCAGTGGCTCAACTGCATGCACAAGTGACCTCCGCGGAAGATAAGTGATTGTCTTGTTCAAGTTGACCCTTGTATCTTGACTAGATTATCACTTATCCTTCGAGGCCAGGTTTCGCGCGCTTTTCATGTGCCAGTGTGTGGATATATAATTTTGTTTATTTTATGTGTAGCATGTTACTAATTTGTTTTTTTTTTTAATTTTTAGACATGTTTTGCAGGCTTGTAATTTTATGCGTTTGAAAGTAATTTTTTTTCTAATAATTACTACAATTATGACAAGCAACTAGTCAGCTAATGTCTGAAAATTGTTGCAATATTTGTGTTTGCAGGTTCAAAGTTCAAAAAAGTTTTGTTGTAAATGTTTAATGGTGTTGGAGTGCAATCCTATCATTTATATTCATTCAAATATTTAACTTTAAAAAGTATCACTCAATATTCATCAATTAGAGGTGTGGAATATTTTCTCTAAATAAAATTGAACAAAGCTGAAGCATAGCCAATTCAATTAAACAAAATATTTATTGAATCGGTTCATAAATGACGAAGATATCGCGTAACACACACAAAAAAAAAATAAGTATGAGAATCTCCTCATTTTTGAGGTCGATAAAAAAACTTATGTAGACAAATAAAGTAAATCAGTGCTGGTCTCAGTAACCATTAAAAATCCCAAACAATAAAAATATTAAGCTATGTTAGGGTCAAACTCAGATCGAGCGAAACTCAGAATGAGAAATTTCTCGAGCACTTTTGAAATGTTAATAAAATACTTACCTTATGCCATTAAAAAATAGAGCTGAAAATCATACGCCGCTGTCTGCTGGACTAGGTTATACTATTTACATACATATTTTCATCTCTATTTCGAAGGGATTTTCTTCACTATTAAGTTTTCACGTACAGTAAAATGATGCAATATGTACTTTGTACTGCATTGGAATCATATATATTTACTATTATGGTTGTGTATTTACATTTTAATCCGAAATGTTTAACAACACTCCTATTGTTAATTGTAAATGTAATGATATATACTTATACATATTTAATACTACTAGTACGAGATCGCGTAGTGGTTGAATTTCGACCATGGTTTATTACATTGGCCAATATTAGGTACTTTACCTGTCATTGCATAGACTTTTGTACCCTGACAAGGCCCAAAATATATACTGGACACTTATAGCTTTATGTACCCGTTTTGGCATTTTTTTTAGTTTATAGAAAATATTGTTTAAAAATGTTATCTTTCTGCACTTCTATATATAATCTGTAAATATTCCAAAATTCACGTTACTACGTTTGCGAAATTTTCTTATAAAGGGGTACAAAGAATTCTCTTAACGTATTAAAATAATGATATTAACTTAACACTGTGTATGTCTAGGTGGCGTATGGTCTGGCAGTCGCCGAAGAGGCGTTGCAGTTTGAGCACCGCGACCTTCACTGGGGGAACGTCCTGATAGCACCCACTGAGCAGAAGGTAAAGTCGATCTTTTTTTCTTAGGTACATAAAGCCTAACGATGTTCCATTCCCTCTTACAATAGGTAGGTCCGAAATGAATGGCAGTGTGGATGGGAGTAATCCGCGCCCACTCTAGATCTATAGGCCTAGATATAATCGTGATTGGACACAAAATTATAAATATATTTATTAAAAACTATACGGTTTTACTCACGTTTGTATTTCGGGGATGCCCGACCACTAAATACTCCAGTTAGTACTCACGAAAGTTTTTATTGTATATATATATATATATATATATAAATACAAATATTACGCGGGTGTTGCTACAATGGACTAAAGTATAAAACATGATTTCGTTTTGGGAGGTCAGTGCAAGGTTTGGCAATTTCGATAAGGCGACCTAAGACAAAAAGGCATTTCGGCAATAATTAAAATATCAACGTAATATCAAGACAGCCCCAATTCGCACCGCATCTTACTAAGTAGCATCAGGACAGTCGTACTGAGTGCTGTCATTTTTAGGGTTCCGTTCCTAAAAAGGAAAAAAGGAATCCTTATAGGTTGTTGTCTGCCTATCTGTCAAGATCATTTATCTCAGGAACCCGTGGACGCATAAAGTTGAAATTAACGTCTGAGGCCCTTTGAGGCTGTAAAAATCAAGCTTCTAAGTCAACCCAATCAAAAGATACGGCCATTTAAGCCTCAGAATTTACCAAATTTGAACATTTCGCAGGTAAATCGAAACCTATAGGGTACTTCCAATTGACCTAGAATCATGAAATATGGTAAGGAGCAAGGTCTGATAGCACTAAGTAAAGGAAAAAACCGAGTCGTAATTTTTTTGTTACATCACAAAGAAAATGGTTTTTGTGATTACAAACTTCTATTTTGTGGTTGGAAAGAGAGATCACCTTAACCTTAGTACTCTTGAATTATTTTTATGTGTGGGATTACAAGCAAAATATATTTCTGTTAGAAATGAATGTAAATGATTTTATTTTTATCGTAAATTCTTCGTTGCCATTGGTATTGTAAATATCCATTGCTTAATTGTGGTTAAATATGAAAATGACCGTCTTATTTTTCCTAATTACTATATTACGAACTAGTTACACTAATTAGTATTGCTTACTAATTAAGAACTATTTACTAATTCGAGATTAAGGAGGCTTTAACATAATTAAGGGCAGTTGCCAGATTGTTTTATTGTTTTATAAATTCCATGCAGATCAGTATCTTGATTATAAGTAATCCCTTAAGGGGTACTACACCACGGGTAATTTGCCTTAAAGCAATCTTAAACTTGCACTGCACTTTAACTAATTGAAGTAAGATTGCTCTCCTCTGGTCCCTACCAACCTCCAGTTACGATTTTATGAGTACGTTCATATGACAGGCTCATGTTTCTGGCATTGTCATCTGAATAGAGCCTTACAGGCATGAACATACTGTCATTTAATCCAATTGAATAGATTATTTTGCGACACGTATATATATAGTATAATTATTTAAACAGAAAAGACAGACAAAGAACAGAAAAGTACATACAAAGATGTTTATAAGAACTAAAATTCACGATCAAAGTAAACTGGCATCTAAATAAGTCATCATTGATTTGAAAATACATTATCATTGCCAAGTAACTTGATATGATTATTCATTAATCAAAAAATTATCATGTATTACAAACAACCAATTTAGATCTGATTGATCAATTATCAATCTCATCCAAATTGAGTTTGTAATCACGGCGGTTATTCTACAAACATTATTTGAAGTTAGAAGCCATCATATGCAGATGACAGTTTATTATGCTTTTAATTAACAATAATAACATAATCTTTAATTACTTACATACATTATCAGAACACGCTAAATACATTCACGTAATATACTATCTCACGCAAAACACATGTTGTACATAAATAACCTTGCCAAAATGTCAATCAACCAGCCAAAGGTAGACGACTCGTGAAGTCGGGGTGATGGTTTAATGACCGCGATAGGACGCGACTGAAATGTTTGTCCATCTTAACAATATTTGAAGGACGCATTCCCTGGATTTTCCATTTGTTTTGTGTATTTACTTATAAGTTTTAAACCATTTGACGTTTATATTTAAGAATAAATTGTCAAACGGTACTTCTTAGATTAGAGGGACTATATTTAAATTTTCAGTCTTCTTCTATTACACTTAATTCATGAGGAATTTATTCTTACAACAAGAAACTCATTGAAACTTAGCAACTTCCCTGGTAGGACAAACCATGTGACACCTGCTGCATTCTATGAGCATATTTTGAGAACGGATCGCGAACGATAATAATTATACTCGTATTAGAATTCTATAAAACAAGTATAATGCATTTATAGTAGATAACAATGAATCGTCCATTGATAGTCTGATAACAGCTATCAATGGGCACATTGATGCATATCGGTAAATTAAAATAATATTAGTCATTCAGATTAAGGTTTATGGTCACGTGAGTATCTGAAGGCCGTTTGTTTGATCATACAGTCGAGATAACATAAGCACGCGTATCGCTTGATGTTAAGTGATGCCTATTAC
The DNA here is from genome assembly GCA_949752705.1 of Callimorpha dominula. Lineage (NCBI taxonomy): Eukaryota > Metazoa > Arthropoda > Insecta > Lepidoptera > Erebidae > Callimorpha > Callimorpha dominula. The sequence continues at coordinate 3,032,584 of OX457001.1, read as the reverse complement.
ACTTGCAACTGTAACTACCAAAAGAAAATCTATAGTATACTAGTAATTGGAATGTGTTACTACGTGGGGAGGTTTTTATTATAAACGGATGTTTGAAACTCTTTCACGCAAAAACTACTGAACCAATTGCGATGAAACTTGGTATGTAGATAGATGGAGACCTGGATTAACACATAGGCTACTTTTTATCTCGATATTTCCACGGCATCGGGACTTCAACGATTAGAAAAGAACTAAATCATAATCGGTCGTGAATTTCAACCAAAAGTCATCTTTTTAATTTCAGGCAAACAAAAAAGACCGGACCGAACCGGGAAATCTTAAACTCACATAATATAAGCGCAAACTTATGTATGCCATGGTACCAATAGAGCTAAGATTGTGTTATACTTACCTACCTTCTGATTCAATTCTAAATAATAATAGGTATGCGTAATTTCGTTTGAGATTGTAGACGCAAAGTTATTGACCTAAGACTTAAGATGAAATGTCTCTGGTGGGGAGGTCGTTCGAAAAGTTCACAATAATATATGATTATCTGAACAAAGGTTTCATTTGTGTAAGTCACTGAACTTAGTGGCTAGTTGGCCCATGAATTTTATTTGAAGACTACTACTAGAACTATGGATAAATCATATAATATTAACGATTTAATGATCCAAGTATGTGTAGTTAAAGAGTGTTTCATTGTCTGGTCTTTAAGAATTTGATTTGAACCCCGTTTACCACATGTGTGGTTATTATTTTACGACACATGATCACATGATTTATCCCAGTTTAACATTTTTATAACATATGTTAGTAGGTACTATGTTATGTTTAGAAGAATATAAATAATTAACATTTTTAAAACATTTATCAGGGTTAATCAGTCTAGGGCATATACCGATAGATAACGCAACTGCGTTTCACTTGCTTGCTTTTACGCTTCATGCACGCTCGAATTAGCTATCATTAAAATGACTAATTACGTTGTGAATTATAAGTTGATAATTATTTATAAGAGAATATTTAAATCCACACTTACTCAGTATTCTCGAAGGAGTTGACTAAGACGTATTAAACGGCTACATTTCACTAACTATAATTTGGGGAACTTACGAAAATGGGATGGGAAAATTGGAAGTAGGGGAGACCAAATTTCACTTAAAACGCTTGTTTTTTTTGTTCAGATGTATATTATTATAAAAATCAATACATGTGATAGATACACTATTAAGCTTTTGAAAAAAAATACAAATAGCTCGCTATTAATTATGATATGGTGTACAAGCTTGACCTCAAGCACCCCATTGACATTGTTGGTTGATTTTTCACTAGGAGTATGTTAACCAATAGAGTAATTAATGGTAATTCAATGGACATATATATATATATATATATAATATATATATATATATATATATATATATATATATATATATATATATATATATATATATATATATATATATATATATATATATATATATGTAGTATAAAAGAAACAAGAAGTAATTACATTTATCTTTTCTTTATTGAAACAAAGTTATCGATTCTACTAAAATTTAAATAAACTGAATGTTAAATGTTGTTCTGAAACAACAATTTTTAACTTTTTTTTTTAAACTTGGTCAAAAGACCAACTTAATTTTATGTAAATATAGGCTAGGCAACGATAGGATCAACAAACTCCGTTATAAATTAGTCTACCAGCCCCAGATTGCTTTGTAACTTTTAACTACGTGCCTTAAGTTCAAAATTGTTGCGAAATCCAAAAAAGTATAATAATAAACAGATTAACCATCAAAACATTTATTTTTAGCAATTAATATTTAGGCTTTATTATAAATAATATTACTAGTAAAATAATTACTAAAAGTATTTAGTTTTTTTTATATTATGCTCCTGCTTCCAAAGGAGAGAGCCATGCTTCGTTCGGCACATATGGGCTCGGTTCGACTCCGCTCGATACCACGGCCTCACAGAAAACCGGCAGTGAAACAATGATTGCATTGCTTTTCGACGCGTGAGTGAGGTTACCGGAGGCCCTAACCCTTCCCTCTCCCCTATTCCCGTCCTTCCCCCCTAATCCTCCTCTCCCGTCTTCCCCCCTATTTCTACCTTAAAGGGGGGCAACGCACTTGTGACTCTTGAGTTACAGGTGCCCATGGGCGGCGGTAGTCATTTACCATCAGGTGACCCGTCTGCTCGTTTGCCCCCTATACCATAAAAAAAAAAATGACCTGCGTGCACGATGCTGCGTTTCTGACAACTCAGTGGGAGGAAGCAATGATTATTCGTGGCTAGTTGTATGACGCAACACTTTCACATACGGCGCCTGAATTTGACATAGATAATTCAGAGCATCATTCTGAGTGGAAAATCATTGGAATTTTCTGCCGCATAATTATCCCGTGGTCTAGTATACTCATAATCCAGGCTCTAGATAGCGTTAACATGTGCCATTGTTGTCCCAGTGGGCGACGTTCGTGATCCGCGGGCGCGTGTGCCGCGTGGCGCGCAAAGGCGTGCGCGGCGCCGTCATCGACTACTCGCTTTCGCGCGTGGCGCTGCGCCTGGCGCCCGGCGACGCCGCCGCGCTCTACAACGACCTCGCGCACGACGACTCGCTCTTCGACGCCGTGGGGGACTACCAGTTCCAGGTCTACAGGCTCATGAGAGACAAACTGGGGTATGTACATACACTGTGCTCGTAGACCGTGTCGTATTATATGTGGTCCTTAGTGTAAAAGTCTGTGCTACGTTACATTGCAATCCTAACTGATATGTATTGACAATGTGATTATATTTTTTTTTGTTTTGTTACACTATCACGCATTAATGACTCGAGCCATCATTATTACATTCTGCACACACATTGTCAAGGGTACAAATAAAAAGACAGGATACCTTTCATCCGATCAGAAGTACCTACTGCTCCTTAGGAATTGAAAAATAACTTTAATATGAGCTCGTTGTAAACAAGAGCTAACAGACCAGTAAAATTAGAGAAAGTGTTTGATGTAATGCCTTATAGGTAGCCCACATAGTTTCAAGGTCAAAAATTATTAATATTTTACCGCGAAAACGCATTTATTTATTAAAAAAGATCTCGAATGTAAAAATCAATCTGAGTCAGTTTGATGAAATTTATTTTGTGGCTTTATGGGCACCGGAGACATATTATTATGTTTACTAAGTTTCAAAAGAACCAGAAATGTTTTTTACAGAATAAAAAATTATTAAAATTTTCGATTTTTTCAACCCTATGTATCGATTATATTATATACAACAATTATTAAAAGATTTTAATTTCGTTTTGCTTACTTACAGTAAAATTGAGTTGAATTTTTAACGAAAGTAAGCAAAACGAATCGTTTCTTGATTATAGGAACCGGACATTAGAGTGCAAGCGAGTCTGTCCGAGTTTTTGTTTGAACAAGATTGTTTGATTTATTAGTATTTATTTTTATACACATTTTTTTACAATGTGTCATAATTTTTTTTATCAGCAAAAGTATTGCAAATCATCAAGCACAATTTTATTGCCCCAAGGGCGATGTGCTGCAGAGTAACATAATATGTTCTCTTATCACAACCTATAATATGTATGTATTTAGAAATAGATAAGTATGTTTATCAGCAGTCTGATTACCATAGTACAGGCTCTGCCTCCTTTGGGACCAGACTGTGTGTGAGATGTGTATAAAAAAAAATCTTATTTATCTAGTTATTTTACATTAATCATGTTTTGTCTGAATTTACAGAAATGATTGGAAGAACTTCGAGCCGTATACAAACATCCTTTGGCTGCATTACACTGTGGATAAAATGATAACAGCCCTCCGCTACAAGAGGACAAACACGAAGATACACAAACATTACATTGACAAGCTGAAGGGAATCAAGAGCAGAATACTTGACTACGGTAGTGCCGCACAATTTGTGCTAACAGACAACGAACTATAAAAACGAACAAATTATGATAATATATTAAAATACATTTTTTCATATGTAAATTTAATTCAACCTAGTCTTAACAATGGGTTTGATAAACTGTTATTGCTATAAATCTGACATGACAATGAATCGCATAAATTATAATAATGTAAATAAAACTTGCTTTGATAAATTCGTTGAAATGATAGACGCTAAAATAGCTATTTACGATGTTGTCGCATTCTTAGAACAGTATCACAATAGAGGTGCCTTCATAAGCAAGGTTGTGCCTTTGTTCACACTAATAAATTCATATATTGTGTTCACAAAACATTGTTTATATTATTCCTTTCCTTAATTTACCATAATCTGCACTGCAAAACCGAGTATTCGACATTGGAGAATTTGCCGTGGTTATTACCATTCTTGGAGAATCTGAATTTATATGGGGTGCAAGGCAACTTTGTACTGATTAAATCATTTCAAAGCACCGTATGAACTATAGTAGTTGCCTGTAGTACACTTGCATGAAGTCGGCAAAATTAACGAAAAAAGCATTTTAGCAGGGCAGAGAATGTTTTTTAAAAATATTCTTTGAATAGTTAGTAGGTAGGTAAATAACAGATCCGAGCGGGTCCCGACCCATCCACCCACTTCACTTTCCCACTGGTGGGTGGACAGGTAATTAATTATAACCCCTCCACCTACTAGACTAGGGATTACGAAGACAAGTAATATCATCGATAAATAAATGGTTTTTAAATATTAGTCCATTGAAATGTTACATTTTTTAGGCCTTACCTTGCGTTTTTTAGAGGACGCAATTTTATTTTTTTGATGTGTAGGGGGAGTGTAAAGATAAAATCAAGTTTGTGGGGTCGCCACCCTTGTCCCACGGCCGCCATCTTGAAAATAGGGGTTGAAACGGTTTTTACGATATATCTCTTAAACTATTTATCTGATAAAAAAAATTTGGTAACGTTTTTTGTTGCAAATTAAATTCTCTATAACTTTGGTCCAGTAACTTTTTGTCGTAGAACTATAAATAAAAAAGTTATAAGTGAAAATGTTCAGAAATTCGAGAAAAAAATTTATATTTTTTGATATAACTTTTTTTTTTATCATTTTACGAAAAAACGATATCAGACCATTTTTGTAGATCGTTTTTTAAGGAACAACTTTTATTAGCAACATTTTTTCATTGAGTCAATAGCTAAGGTTTTACAGCGCTCCGAAGTGAGTACTATTTTTCAGTACTCTTAACTATACATATTTTATACGTGGGTACTAATAATGTGTCATCAGTTATTTTTTTATTTTGTTATTATAATTCTTTTAATTAGTAATTTTGCAATGTTATTAATAATTAATTATTGACTCTTTTCCACTCCATTACAGAATTTTACAATTATTGATTTTTAAAATAATTTTAAATGTGACGGCCGTTACTGAGAATGCTGTCCAGGTAGAAAATACCCAAGCGACCATTAGGAGATGTCATTGCGGATAACTTGCTGTTTCTTCATGCTTTTTCGGGATGTGACACAACTTCAGCTCCTTACAATATCGGTAAAATGAAATTTGTGAAAACCCTGGAAAAACATATAGAGTTTGCAAGTGGAACGGCTTTGTTTCTCAACAAGAGAGTTGACCCTGCTTTGCTCACTGTAATTGGTGAACGTTTTTTTATCTCTTTATACGGTGGTAATAAAGATGATAATTCTCTTGACAGCCTAAGATACAAACAATTCGCCAAGGCAGTGACAAAAAGTACATTTAACTTATCTTCACTTCCTCCAACACAAGACACAGCTCGCTTTCATACTTTCCGAGTCTACCATCAGGTCCAGTCGTGGCTTGGTAATAATAATGATCCTGAAGACTGGGGCTGGAAAATTATTGATGCCAGTGCAGAGCTCTAAACCTCCAGCACCTCCTGAGCTTCTAAAATTGATCTTTTGTAAATGCAAAGGAAACTGTGGAGCGATGTGTGGATGTCAAAAAGCAGGGCTAAAATGTTCCGCAGTGTGCTTCCATTGTTCTGGAGAGACTTGCAGCAACGTAATGGAACTCTCAGAATTAATAAATGAAAATGACTTTGATGATGAACCGCCGACATTGACACCCTTTCCTTCTCCAGTTCTCCCACTGATATTTGATTCAGAAAACCGATCAGATGCTGAGCCGCAGCCTGGTCCATCGAAAAGACCGAGGACGGAGTAGTTCAAATCTATAAAATCACCGTGGATTAGGCCTATTGGGGATACCACGGAAAAAAAAAACACGCCTCCAGACTCTACCTCGTGGGTGGTGAGGAAAAGAGTCAATAATTAATTATTAATAACATTGCAAAATTACTAATTAAAAGAATTATAATAACAAAATAAAAAAATAACTGATGACACATTATTAGTACCCACGTATAAAATATGTATAGTTAAGAGTACTGAAAAATAGTACTCACTTCGGAGCGCTGTAAAACCTTAGCTATTGACTCAATGAAAAAATGTTGCTTATAAAAGTTGTTCCTTAAAAAACGATCTACAAAAATGGTCTGATATCGTTTTTCGTAAAATGATAAAAAAAAAGTTATATCAAAAAATATAAATTTTTTCTCGAATTTCTGAACATTTTCACTTGTAACTTTTTTATTTATAGTTCTACGACAAAAAGTTACTGGACCAAAGTTATAGAGAATTTAATTTGCAACAAAAAACGTTAACAAATTTTTTTTATCAGATAAATAGTTTAAGAGATATATCGTAAAAACCGTTTCAACCCCTATTTTCAAGATGGCGGCCGTGGGACAAGGGTGGCGACCCCACAAACTTGATTTTAGCTTTACACTTACCCCCCCTACACATCAAAAAAATAAAATTGCGTCCTCTAAGAAACGCAACCCCAAATGTAACTTTTCCATGGACTATATGAAAATTACGATGGGGTTGACATATCCTAACTGGATGAAAACCCCAAAATAAAATAAAAAAAAAAAATATGAAAATTAGAGATAAAGAAGAATTTAAACAAAGTTTTATTTACGGGAATTACCAGGTTGCACTGGCCGTGATCACAGGCTGACTGGCTTAGCGGTGTGTTAATTCCCGTAATTACGTAAATAATATTATATCATGGAAAGCGAAAGTATAAATTTCATAAATTTATACATATTTGCGTGTGTGAATTCGCGTGTGAGAGTGTATGAGTGTATGTATATACATAACTTGTAAGGTGCAGTCTATCGTAATAAATAATTTTTCGACATCCTCATATGTTTGACATTTCAACCTCAACGTCATCGTCAAAACGTTTTTACTGTTGGTCAGGCAGTGAGTATATTTGAAGAATACTATTTATTTTATTGTACAGCATTGGCCCTAGATAACACTCAAATTTATTTACAAAGTAGCTGTTTCGAACAATCATAGGACAAACTTCTTCTCTTCTCCGTGTATCTTTGGTGTCTATTTTATAGTGTATTTTTGTATGTTGTGTCACTATAGTTGCTCTAATGAAAAGTTGTCTAACGGTTAGCAAGTCACATTCAGAGTAAAGTTTAGATGTTGGGTACCTAAAAGACTTAAAGTTCATAACTTTGAGCAGTGCTCGTTGTGCTCGCTCTAATTTAATAAGATGGGTTTTACGAGCTCCACCCCAAGATGTGATGCAGTATGACAATATAGACTGTCCATAAACGGTCTTCAGTGTAGAGAGTTGTGGCTGGGCGCAGTAGGTGGGTAGTAGGTAGTGGGGCGGTAAGAAGTTCCATTCAAAAATAATAACTTCAATTTCCATCACCGTACTAAAAACGAGTTCCGATGGGCTTCGGCGCGGCTCGTTCGATGGGAATCGTACTTATGGCTCCTGCGAGTGAGGGAGTCGGTGTGGGTAGGCCCCGAAAGCCGCAGAGTGACCAGATCGGCAGTTTACTGAAGAAGTGCCAAGTTAAAACACACGTAAACGTAACTGACGAATGTGGAAGAGGCGGCAAAATTTGTCGTTTTATTGTCTCTGCCTACCCCAGAAGGAAAGAAGACGTGAGCATATGTAGGTATGAAAGTAATTTTAAGACCAGGGCTGCCAGTAAAGACAACTTATTTTATACCGCCAAGTCTTAGAACTGTACAAAATCACGTACTACCTATTTTACAAAATCAGTGTTGTACAATTATACGGATACGGATAACTATAAGGATTTAACAGTTTCTTTCAGACATGATTTGTTTTAAGTATCTTTATGTGTATGTACGTACTTATTACGCTATATAACATCAGTAATGACATTGTATCCAATTATAATTATTCTGTTTAAGACGTTAAATTTCTGATCATAGCAACAGAAGCAACTTCCAAACAGTTCCGAATCACGAATCGAAATCAAGCTGCTTGCTATGCTAGCTGTTACTAAACATACACAAAAAAATAACACACATGATGTTTCCGAACCGATATCATGGTCGTCAAGTTACTCTGCGTCCATCAAATCCAGCTGTCAAGTCAGTAGTCAATCGTTATCAGTTTTCCATCGCTCTTATCGCAAACGCAAATAATAAAAATGGATAAAAGTAGCAAATAAACAATTAAATAAAACACAAAACATAAGTATAGTAATCTTTTATAATATTTGTTAATAAGGCTATTCAATTATCGTATCTAAATCGCATTGCCTTTTAAATAATTCAGAGTCTTTTTGATGGAGTTTTCTTTTAAATACTGATTAACTGTCTAAATGCAAAGTATATTTAGCGTCAAAATGGAGGCATCGAATGATAATTTGGCGGGTAAGTGAAATATAACTGTTGAAAACTGATATATAATGATGGAATACTGAACTCGCGTGTTTTGTGTAATTTAAGTGTTGTCCCCGCCTCTGACTGGTTCCCCAGCTGTTCTCTTGACTCCAGGCCGAACGAGAAACATCGCACAGGACATGGAGGCGCTCAGGCTGTCTCGGCAAGACAATCCATACTTACAGGTATAACTTACATAATATCGCGACATTATTCTTTGCATTTTGCGTCATGAGTAAATACTACAATAACACTTATTATTCTTGACATATATCAGTGAGATAACTAAGTCAGTTGGGAATCTATGTGACTGGAAACATATGTTGTTGAATAATAGGTGCATTCATGTTGAAATTGCTAGTTGTAGCATATTATGTAAAGACTGGAAGTAATTATTAAGTTAACAAATAGTATTTGCCATTACTCATTACTCATTACTTTATTGCATTCCATAAATACATTGATAGGATGTTAAATATAAAGGTAGAACTAATTATGGACCCTGTTGGGCACAGCAAAGTATTCATTAGGAGAGAGGAGGAAGAGAGCTTTTTATAAGAATAAAACTAAGAGTTAACTATATCCTATGCCTCAATAAATAGCTAATTCAGGTATTTTTTGTTTTATTTGTGTTTGAATTTATGTAATGTATTGCTTTAGAATGCACATTAAAAACAATAATAAAATGTGTGTATTACATATTTCTTATAAAATAAAAATATAAAATTATAGTAAAATATGTAATGTCTTGGGTACTTTAAGATAATTATAAAAAGTACAGTGTCTTATGTATTGTATACTTAAGCTGTCTTATCTATGGTTATCAATGATAATTTTATAATTTAAACCATAATTAAACCCAACCAGCCATAATTTAAACTACCAATTTGTCTGTTTAGATTCTTTAAATGTTTTATTAATTTTTGCAATTATCTAATTAACTACATTCTAAATAAAAAAGGGAATGTTGTACAATATGTGATGTAATTCAAATATGTGACATGTCAAACTTGATTTACTATAACAAATTAAATTACCAAATTATGATTAAATATTGTGAATTTTGAAATATATAGATTTAGTATTTTTTTATTTCTTACACAGGCTTTAGAGACTCTAAAGAGTTTGTGTGAGATATTCAAGGCAATTTTAGTATTTGTTTACTTAGTGTTAGAGGGTAACTTTAACATTTGATTGACTATAAGTCAATATGGTATTATTACATACATTTAACAGAAAAAAATAACAGGACATAGTTTTAAAACATATTATTGTACATGTCCTAAAATAGCTGCTAACATTATATAGAAAGCTCATTTTCAGACAAACACATTTTATGGTTCTGTTCATTGTTATTAACCAACAAAAAAACGACAAAGGTTCTCTATTCAACCTGTATATTTGTTTTTTATTTTATTTTTATGTATGACCATGCATAACTTTAAAAAAATATTTTTTTTTATTGCACCTACTTCCTGTTTTCTCTGCATCACCCAAAGGTCGACTGGTAGAGAATGCCTATGGCATTAAGTCCGCCTCTGTATTTTAAATAAATAAATAAATAAACTTTTTGCAGGGTAGTCCAATTTTGATATTTCTTTTTTTATTGGATTAGGATTAACAAGTTTATTTTTTGCTTTTCACTTACTTTCTTCTTTCATCTGTTTAAGTTTTTGTTAAATACTTATTTATGCCACTACTGCCTTGTCCTGTTTCAACAGTTTTTTAAGGAGTGTGTAATATGCCTGCACCATAGCCTCTAGGTTCAATATGAATGGCATGTTAAAGTACAGGCTAAATATGTCTATCATTGGGTATGTTATATTAGTTTGTCTGATAAATATTATTATTGCTTTGCAGCAAGTGATGGCCAGCAGAGAGAGTTTAATTGAAAGTCATCATGAGGAGTGTGAATCGGATGATACAATTCTGATGTCTCAGGTAAGAATACAAAACATTATAAAACCATATACATAATGATCAGTAATACACATATAAAACATCATCAACACCAATTTGTCGAAGCAGCTTACTTTAGATATCACAAATGTTGAACACAAATATTATTGTATCTTTTATTAAAGTTAAAAAGATATTGCAGATAAAGAAGAGAATCATGAAGGTCTAGAATGACCAAGTTTGAATGACTAATAAATTAATTTACTTTTAGACATAAGAGCATAAGAGATTTTTGCTCCAATGCAGCTACCTCACTGGGGAATGAAGCACCTCTACCTTAGAAAACAGTGGTTAAAAGCATTGTATTTGTATAATACTTGTATAATATTATATAGCCACTTTCTAGAGTATTATTATATAAGGTTGGCTTTTGATGGTTACAGCATTGGTTATTATTAACCATCAGGTAGATTGTGTGCTGATTTGTAAAAAAACCCAATTTTAAGACATCATTTACTGCATATAAAATTTTCAACACACTTTTGAATTGCCTAATCTGGGGAACCATGCAGTGACAATCCAGTTTACATGCAAATGATGCAAATACAAATGATTTGAAGGCGACATCCATCCAAGTATATAAATTACAATTAGGGATTTTTGTTCTATTCATTTATTTTTACACATAGATTTGTACTAATTATATAAGTATTAGAATGTTCAGTTTAAAATTCAAAGCAGTATAATCTCAACAATGTTGAATAATAAACTATATTTTACTCTACTCTACAGGAATTTGGAAGCACAGCCTTAGACTTCATTGAAGATGACCCTATCACCCTGAAGGAAGTCCATGAACATATGATACGGTCTCCTCCACCGACCAGCTGTTGGCCACATGGTAAACCATTACAAATTAAAATAACTGCCAAACATCACAAGAAAAAGTCGTTCTTCTTTGTGCCCACACTTAAAAGAATTGTGATAACCATTATTAAATGTATTTATTACAAATTTACGTAATTTAGAAAGTATTGTTGACTAATATATTATTATAATTTTATTGTTAATAGTCCTTTTTTCAACTATCAATGAGCTGGAGTGTACAGAAACACAACTCATTTGTAAAAGTGACTCAATTCAAAATCATATCTTTTAAGTATTTTTATGCCCAATAAGTTAAATGTCTAGCAAATGAGCTCTAAAATTATAGCTGCACCAGTGTGTTGATCAAACAGTGAATTTGTTTTTAATATTGACTTAACTAAAAATCACTTTCTTTAAGTTATGACACTATTCATACAAATGATTGATTTATTCTTTGTTAATCAAGCGTAGCCGATGTCTTGCCAGTAAAACAAAACGGCTATCCCAAGAGAAGAATTGTTTTCGTCCTTTTTTTCGTTAGTAGTTCTTAGGTCATGCTAAAATTGGACATTTACCCTCTCCTTGTGACACCCTGCGGATCAACTACTAGTTAAGTAAATCACTGTGGCCTTCATAACCTAGCCCCATGCAGGCCATCAAAAATATTCAAGGGAGTTGATTTGATTGTTATAAATCCTATATGTACAGAGAAAATAGGGATTATAATAAAGATTTTGACGTTTGACTTAAGTCTGTTTAATGCAAAATGGTACGAGTTGAGTCAGAAATATGGGAAAGTTTTCTTACCAGATATGCTACACAATAAACATTACTCTGCTATGGGTTTTGCCTTTGATTGTTATACATTTAACAACAAAACTCCGCTGTATTTCTGGCTCGCCTCGTACGATTTAGGTTTAAACAGACTTAAGTCAAATGTCATAGTTTATATGTGTGTAGTATGAACATATAAACATATGTCATGTCAGTTGTGGTTAACTGCCCCGTTAGTCCCGTGGCGTAAGTTGGCGCTTAGTCGTGTTCATGAAGTATTCAGAATTTGTATCGCGGGGCGGGTTAATTGTGATTAGATGTTTGTGTTACCTTTCTGTTTCTTTCATAATAGTAAATACATACACAGGGGCGGCCTTAGGCATTGCGAGGCCCCGGGCGATAGATCTTTGCGGGGCCCTTGCCTTTTGAACAATTTATGTGAGTTGAATCTATATAATGTTGAGGCTTAACGAGAAATGCAAAAAAAATGTGTAAAGGAAATTGACATAACTTATGTTAATTTCCTTCAGTTTTCTATGGAATGGTATTCACAAATCAGTTGACAATCTGTTTTATTTTTCGCTAAATCTTTCAAATCCTCACTTATATCACTTAGTCGATATTTAATGACCCTCGTTGACTCTACTCTCCATTCCCACAGAGTTTCAGGGTTAACGATGTTACGGGTGCATTTAAAAACAGCTTACCTTTTACCTTTGAGCCAGCAAAAAGATTTTCTACTTGGGTTGTTGTGCGAGGGTGCGAGGCCCCCACCAGAGTGAGGCCCCCGCCTGATCGAGGCCCCGAGGCCTGTAGCTGAAACTATTGAGAAGTACGTAACGAATATCTAATTAGCAATCGCCAATCGTGGCATATATCTGCAGATTGATAGATGTTATCAATGTAACGCTTTGATTTCGCTAATGTTTAATATTTACATTCTTATCTAAAGCATTAAGTGAATGTCTGATTAATCTACACACTATGAGTTAAAGATAATTAAATATCATGAAGTAGATAAAAAACAATGTTTTCTATAATCATCATTCGCGCCTTTTCCCAACTAAATTGGGGTCCGCATTCAGTCTAACTACGATACGGCCGAACGTCGATAGTTTACGTGAAGCGACTGCCATCAGACTTCCACGACTTTTTAGGGCTCCAACTACCCCTAACGAATACGACAGATGTTTGTATGGCACCCGGGACCGACGGTTTAACGTGCTTTCTGAGCCACGGAGGGGTCTCAATGTGTTAAAAATGGTCACCCATCCTAAACTGAGCTGGCTAGTATTACTAACCTAACCTACTCAGTTACCACTTATCCACGAGCCCCTCTATAATATAAATTAAAAATACCCCCGATTTAAAAGCCCATCAACGAATAGAAAAGCTGACGATCTTCGAACGGCTGAACAGATTTCGTTGAATTATAGCTAAGAACACTCGATCAAGTCACCTTTCAAACAAAAAAAAAACAATCTAAATTGGTCCTTCTGTTTAGGTTCTATGATGAAACAGATAGACACACAACTACACAGATACACATCTAAAACTTATAACTCCCCTCATTTTTACGTCAGAGGTTAAAAATGTTTATCTAGAGATGTTTGATTCAAATTTACTACTCAACTCGGTTTCCCTCTAAAATTTTTTAAATAACATAACACAGTGGCAGGTGAACATCTCGAACAACGAGTGGTAGAGGAGAGCGGGCTGGTTTGTTTTTTTTCATGGAACCGCCTAAATCCCTAAATATTTGTCTTCAAAGGGCTTTTTGAACTATTAATAAGAGTTATACTTACAAGTCCGTCTTTTGGTAATCTATTATCGTTATCTTAAGCCCAAGTTTTGTGTAAATGTGTGTACCCTCAAGGAACTATAGGCTGGTCGCGTAAAAAATAGTGTAGTTCTTGGCTATTGTTTTTTTTTCGGCCTCGAATGTCCTATGTCAGTTTAAGCTTTAAATACTGTACGATCTATTTACTTTTGAAATTGAATTCATTCTGCATTTTACGATGTTATTGATTAGTCTGTATAATTCTATTTCGAAATAGCCATGTTCATGTCGGATTCGCATTAGTGTACGAGTGAAGCCATAAGCAATATAATCTCCTGATTCCATGTAAAAACTGGCTTAACGTTATTTGGCACTGAAGACAAAAAAGTGTTAAATGTACCAGCCGATGTAAACTTATCAAAAAGGAAGTCTTTGGACGCGTTTTTTTTGAGAATATGATTTAAACAAATAATGTAATAGGTAATTAATTTAGTTAGATTAAGACCTTATATAGCTATTACGATAGAAAATTGCTGCTGTTCAGAAAACGTATATGTGTATGTCACGGGTTATCTTTGTAAACGAATTTCAATAAAAAATTAATTAATTGTAGTGGATGTACTCAAGGTTGGATCTATTTATTAGACATTATTAGACTAACGAAAATGGTCGTTTATGATTTTTTTATGGTATAGGTATATGCAAACGAGCAGACGGGTCGATAAAAAAATAAAAAAAACGGGTCACCTGATGGTAAATGACTACCGCCGCCCATGGGCACCCGCAACTCAAGTCACAAGTGCGTTGTCGGCCTTTAAGGTAGGAGTAGGGGAAAGGTGGTGGAGGGGGAGACGGGGTGGACGGGGGGGAAGGGTTAGAGCCTCCGGTAACCTCACTCAATCGGCGAAAAGCAATGGAAGTGTTGCCTCCCACGATTAAATTCAAATTGAAATCAAATCTCGTGGTTTTTAGTAACATTTATTATATCTAATTCATATATACCACAAGATCCAAGTAAACTGCAACTAGCTGATTACTCTGCACAACGATAGGACTGTCAGACTGCCAGATATTATTTGCACGTCCATATCTGTTAACTTTAAGGTTTGATGACTTCATTACGCTACGTGGACACGCGGACGTCCGTCTGCTAACCATGCAATTGAATACTAGAGCGAGACTTATGAATTAATCGCTTCGATCATGAATAATAATAATAATAACTTCACATATCTCACACACGGTCTGATCCCAGACTAGGCAGAGCCTGTACTATGGTAACCAGACTGCTGATAAACATACTTATATAATTCTAAATACATACATACATATAATAGATAAATTACGGCTATATAATAAAAGAATATACCTACATGTTTGATCGGTGCTCAAAAAATAGCACCAACTAAACTATGTTTAAATGCAATGCTAAAAGGTTGTCTGGAAGAAATCGCCGTGTGTTAAGGCCGCCGATTGTTATACCTTAACATTTGTAACTTGTTTTGCACACATTTACTATTTAAATAAAAATTAATAAAACTATGTTTTAGAGTTGCAAAGAATGTATGAAATGTCTTACTCCCCATAAGTATAATATTTTTGAAATGACAAATTTTTTAAAGGAAAATAATGGCACTGTAACAAACCTTTTCACAGTGACAGTGCGTTGAATACGCACCACGAGTCTAATACGCTCCGTCTGTAGTAAGTCATAAACTATAGACGCTATACATAGCTGTGTTCATATCAAATCTTTAAAATATATTAACAGTAACATCCATTGTATGGTCTTATAACGATGGCATATTAAATCCATGTTTAGAACAATCGAGTGTCACCATTTGACGCGAATTTCGTAGGAGATCATGTATTTCATCTAACATTAAGGGGATATATATTTAAAATTTAGTTTCGAAAAACATTTTTATTTGGACACTCTGCTGAAGTCATCGCCTCGTAGGAAAGACAGTAACGTAAACATCAAAACGGTAGGTGAACAGTTTAACAGGTACTTAACGATGATATTTCTTTCGTTGTTAAGTGCAGGTGATAAATAATACCTTAGTTTCTTAACAATTTGTACCTTTTTTTAAAATTTCTGATTTCTGTGATGCGTGTTGGTCTATTTCCACCGATGCGATGAAGTCGTTAATGAAAGTTAATATGCAATATGTGACAGCGCGGTTTTGTTTCGACGTTCACTGACCGTCATGATTGACAATGTCAAGGATATAGTTTTATTGAAACCATAAAACAAATGATTGAGTCATAAATAAAGAAAAAGGTTGAATTGTAAACGAACATTATAACTTATGACAAAACCGAACAGAATAAATAAACAGTCCACGTGTATGGAACAATCATTGTTAAAAAAAAAAAAAGTTAAAAATAAATTATAAGAAAACAAAAACCGCGGAAAAAGCGTGTCGTACTTTTTACTATATTTTAATAACAATTCTACTTTTATAAATACCAATGAACTTTTTGTAAAGCCGTAGTCTCCCTATTTCCTTCGTATCTTCCTTCCTATCTGAATAATCAATTTATTTCCGCGCTCTGTTTATTGAATAATTAACCGAATTTTCAGAAGAATGAAGTAGGTATTCGAGATATTTTAATCAAGTAAGCAAATGAGCACACGCTTGCTGCACATATCGTCATGTCACCAACATATTATGCTATGCTAATTGTGCTGTTGCCCATACTTCCTTAGACGGATGGCTACAGTTTCTGTATAAATATGCTGAGCTCTAACTTCTCTATCACCCTACGTAAGTTTTTAAAAGACGTTTTGGCAAAAAATCACTTAGAGGAGATTTCCTGGAGATCGAGGTAAGAAATTCGCGTAGGCGTACTTATTTGAAAATTATATATGAATGTTAAAGTCTTAGTTTCTTCGCTGTCAAAGACATTGCATACCCCACTTCAAACTTTACTCACAGACCTTTTTATAGATTTAAACTTTTCCCAAAATATCACATCGCAAATTTTAATTTTGCAAAAAACATTTGTCAATTAATTAATTAACAACATTTTTTTGGCAAGTAGGTAATTGATTAACAAATAATTACTTGATCATGTTTCATATAAAATCTCGAAGCAGTTTTTGGCGCTTCGCCGGCCGCTTCTGCGGCATGCTCGCTTCGCTCGCTCAGCTCGCGCTGTTGGGGTCGCAGTTCTAACCTAATCTAACCTACTTTTCTGGCAGCAGTTGACAAAGTATAATAATGCCAAATGATAATTGAACTTGAACCAAGTGAATAAAATGCGAAATGTAAATTTGCTAAAGATTCATCTGGTAAATGAAACTAGGGCGATAATTTTTTTGGGAAGTAAAATATGACCAAAAATATTTTGCCCCAACGGCAGTACACCATTTTTTTGCTTATGGAAACCCCTTCGCCTCAGCGGCACCCCGGGGCTAGTTAACTACAATGTCAAACTGATTAAAATCAAACGCTGTTTCGCTATTCGTTGGTTATAACCTAGAAAGGAAATTTCTTCAACAACGACAGAGTTTTATATACAGAGTGCTCGGAGACTTGTATCGCTCATGTAAAAAAGAGCATAGTAGAATCCGTCAAAACCAGGATTTCTACGCGCTTTACCTTCTTCGCCAGAAGCGAGAGGTATCGAAAAGCCACTCCCGATACCTCTCACTTAACTCTTATGCCTCGGCTTTTATGCAATAACTCACCTTAGAAGCTAAGTATCACTAGAATTAACTAAGTAATAATAATTCTAACCTCATATATTTTCCCGCTTCAAGACACACTGTCGTACCGGGCGTCGAGCGCGTTCGACTTCGCCGGAGACAGTCCTGTGTCGTTCAGCGCTTTCTCGGTCAATTCACAGGAAAAGGTTACTAACATTCATACTTACCTATGCTTTAATATTTGTCGCTTTTGTTCACATACTTTATGTAAATTAAGGTCTTCGCCTAATACTTTGTATTCTTTATACCTTTAGTGTAATTATAAGCCAATCAGATTCAAGGTGTGCAATTAATAAAAAACAACATAAAACATGAAAGCCTATCATGTTTTATGTTGTTTTTTATTAATTGCACAGCTCACGTTCAGAACTTTGAGAGTAACCACGTCAAATGATGAGCATATGCTCATCAAACTATAACCATGTGCATTGAGCATATCGTATGACGAGCATATGCATATCGAACGATGAGTATATTTGTATTTAAAAATGAACACGTGTATTTAACGATGAGTGAATGAAATGCCTTTAGTTCCCTAAGCAGTTCTTGGAGTAATATTATCTACGTATTAACGGGAATTAACGCGATCACGAAAAGGTATTACATACCTCTGATTCCCGTTAATATACGTAGATAATATTATATCATGGAACGCAAAAGTTTAAAAGTTAGTACATTTCTTGGAGATTAAAACATGAGTTTAGAAGCCTTGCTTTGAATGTGTAAATTGATTGGACCAGTTATATATAGCACGGTGTTGGTGGGCCACGGAACAGTTTGGTTGTATAAAATTTGATCCTGAAACATTTCACGATACGATGGACATTGCGGAAGCAACGGTGAACATTCTATTAGTTCAGTTTTTCGTCAACAGGTGGTGTCAACAAGCGTCTCAATTCAGGCTTCCGCAACAATAGTTAATAAAAAATGTCGAACTTTACTGTGTGTTATTTGTGCGATGTGTGTTATTTGTGCTGCATATATGGATGCTTATAGTGGTAGTACTATTATATTTTCCCCCTATGTTATTGATTACTCTCAGATCCTCACACTTCTAAAATATGTCTGTGTTCTTTTTAAGACATAATTTTTTTTTATATATAAGCATTTATATTTTTAGGAATTGTTAAACGGTCGTTCTCCCCGCCGTGCTGCTCGTTCCGATGAAACTCGCAACAACAACATCTCCGGCAGACCGAGGTCTTCCCGGTCTGCATCACCAAGGTCACATGACCTGACCTTATGTGGACGACCTTTATCTTTACCAGGTACATTTTTTTTACTTAAAACCACATGATAGCGCTTAGTGGCTAAATAATACAATTACTTGAAGGTGACCTAACTTTGTATGGGATACTTGAGATCCTCTCGTCAACCGATCCTTTGACTTGACCTCGTGTGGTTACACAAGGTCAGGTCAAGGTCAGAGGACTTTAGTTTTAGGTATTTAATATAGACGAGCCAAAAAAACTGCCTTTCTTTGTTTCCCTTACATTGAACACCGGATATGATAACTTGCAGATCATCCACAACATCCAGGTTTAAAATGTTATAGTGAAACAATAAAATTATAATTGTGCACTCGATGTATATTTATAATTACAGGAGAGAGTCACCTTCGCAACGCCCTCAGCAAAAAGCAGAATAGTCAGCCGAGCGAGAGAAGCGAGAAATCCGAGCGTTTCTCTCTCCTCCAACACCCGCGTCCCCTACGAAGACCGCATTGCAACCGACGGGACGATGACAGCGTTCATCTCGTCCAGGATTGCGATAAGTAATATAAACTATTGCCAACGAGTATTGGTATAAAGGGTATTACTGTTTGTAAAAGTAAATTTGCGGAAAGCGCAGATTTACAGGTAACTGCTAGGTGACCTTGACCTTTCAAAAAGTCTATGGTAACCTTGACCTATAAAAAACTTGTAGGTGATCTTGAATAAAAAGAGTTCCTTCGATTCAGTCATCTTAAATTGCTTGCTTTGGAAAGTTTAAAGGACCACATAATTTATGAAAACATAATTTCAAGCTATATATACTCTTATTTGAGCTATATCTGCCACAAGGTCATATGTCAAGGTCAAGTTTAAATGTAACATGTGGCCGGTGTTCGATGTTGATTTCTGAAAAAAATATTATGGAGTTGAACTTGTCAGTGGTTGCTCGAAACTTTGTCTCCTGGGTTCATAATTGAAGCAGGAACAGCTTTGTTCTCTTTTAAATGTAAGTATTATATTTACCTTCGGCGCTGGTAATTTGCCGCTAATAAAAAAATAAACTTATTTTTCGAAAATACTTCAATTAAGTAAGATACAAAAAGTATTAAAACGAAGATTATATTCGCACTTAAATAACGAAAATAGAAGTTTATAGAAGAAAATGAGATGCACATTATTTGAAGTCACATTTAGACTAAACTTTCTATTATCAAGAAAATAAAACAATCATTAGGAGATATAATTTTCTGCTTGCCAAAGATTACATTAGAACACTTAGTACAATAGAGTAATTTAAAAAGAACCCGAAATAAAAAAAATACACAAAAAATATTTCCGTACACTAGGATTATGATAAATGGTCATACCGCGGAGATATCTAGTTATGCTGCGGAGATACTACTTCATGCCGCTGAGATATACAGTTTTGCTGCGGAGATCATACTGCAAAATTATTAATTTTGCAGCGAAGATGCGAAGTCTTGCCTCACTTGTAGTGACAAAATGTGTTATTGCCGATTTTTGCCGCCTACAGGACTCGAACACCACACAAATTCCTATAAAATGCTCACTGTAGAAATAATTCGCAGTCCTACCAAAGTAGTTGGATAGTCGTTTAGTGTTAGTTTAATTGTTATAACTAATAAGCTTTAAGCGATAATTGATAGATTAGTGCGATTTCCTAAAGTAACCCTAAAAAATGGGGTTGAGGTATTTGTTCTAAATAAAAATTAAAAGGTACTTATTTTTGTTACTTTTAATATTTTTTTTAATAAGTATGAAAACTCCAAAGAACAATATAATATAATTATTAAGTTACCAAGTTATTATAATAGTTTTAAATATATCCCACCATTGTTTTTTGTGTATAATATTCTACAGTCAGCAAAAATAACTTTTTTAAATATTTTGTTGATATAATTGTTTCGTAACCAGTTACGGAAAGTAAGCTTACTGGTAACGAATAGCTAGTTACAAACACGAACTTGGTGTTAATTGAATAAAGTAATTATAATAAAATATTCATTTATACATTGCATGTACCTATATAAGTTATGTGACACACTGTGGTTAGGGTAAATATAATTTCAATATTATTATGGAAAATGTTTATTAAATATTAATTATACTGTAAACCCCGAACATTATTTGTAGTTATAAAACTGTTTATTGAAGTTGATAGATTTTTTTCGATTCTAGTTTTATTCATAGTCGTACCTCTAGTCGGAAACTTATAGGAAAAATTACATTTGAATTCCGCCTGACTATGGATTTGACCGAGCGGTCGGAATCGATCGACCCGATTATCGGCTATTATGTGACGGTCCATTATACATGATCTAGTTCATTAGAAAAGTAGTTAGTTTTTTCCCAGTTACCTTATCAGGCTTCGATAACCCACGTTTACGTCACCCGTACGAATTACAAGGTACACAACACAAATATACGTACCATAGTACTCTGTGGTACATACACCCTTGAGTACTCAAGGACAGTGTCAGCAATTGGTAGACGAGTTCATGTATTATTCGAATGATAAAAAGATGCGTGCTTAAAAAAGCAATGCTGCAACGCACTATTAAAGTTCTCGTACCAATTGCTATAACACCCCATCATTGTTGATTGGTTGTTTGTAATTAAATTCGTACTAGGTAAAAACGCATTCGTAATGGTGATCATGACTAGTTATATTAGTAATTTACTTAATACTTATAAAAAAAAACTTTGTTATGGCTAAAATTCAATTTTGGCGTACCTCATTGATATGTCTTTGAATTTTATGGAATCGGTTCCGTTTTTTGTGTAATTTTAATTTTTTTTCTTCTTAAAGTCAGTCGTTAGACAAGTCAAGTCCGTTTCAAACGAAGAGTCAACTTAAATATTAAGGAAATATAAACCTTAAGACTGGGTATTATGGTTACTTATCCTCACCAACATTGTAGATTAAGACGTGGAACGAACGGCAATTTGGCTTTTTAATGTCAAACGTGGAAACGAAGCGTGATATTAATTTGTCTCGACTTTGTTTTGGCGTTTATAAACCTCCAAAGTAAACCATTATTTATACCTAATTCATGATTATGCATGCATGAGTGATCGCGCACATTCTTGCATAACGCACACTGACTTGTCAAGAGGCGATTTATTTATGCACGCGTTCGTGGTTGCGTAATTTACGCAATCACCCATGCATGCCAGGTTGCGTATGCATGCAAATTGCTTTCATTCCCATTGCGTTAAAATTAAGAAGAACTTGTTAAGATGTTTATTTTAAAAGAGATAGTAAATAAGAAAAATGGTTTTGGATAATATTTTAGTTTATATTTTAATGTAAAATGTTGTATTAGTAATGTGCTGAGTGACATTGTATGGTGCTCAGGGCGGTCGAGCTTAAATATGTTAAACTGTCAATGATTTATATAATTGTGTTGGTTTTGTATGTTCATATATTCTACGTCTATTCCTATGAAACTAATTTTAATCCTTATTGTTAGCGAAGTAAAAAGGTCTATTGGACGCCAAACGCAGCAGCATTAAAACATTGTACTAACTTTTTTCTTGAGTAGGTGTATGAAAAATAGACTTAACAAAACTCAGTATCATTATTGTCGTAACTAAAAGCGACGAATATAATAAGATGGCCGTTATAATAACAATAATAATAACTGGTCACATCTCACACATGGCCGTCTGATCCCAAACTAGGCAAAGCCTGTACTATGGTAACCAGACTGCTGATAAACATACTTATATATTTTTAAATACATACATATTATAGATAAATTACACCCGGACACAGAACAAATAATCGTGCTCATCATATAATTATTTGTCCTATTCCCACAATCGAACCCACGACCTCTGGCTCAGCAGTCAGGATCACTAACCACTAGACCAACAGACCAGTCAATTGTAATGTTATTTTTGTAGTTGCATTTTTTTTTATTAGTGAACCACAAGATAACATGGCGTTCTATATGCCATACTCAATTTGAATTTTGTCTGCTGCCACAAAAAATATCTACGTCTTTACGGTTATAAAAAAAATCACTTGTAATCAGGTGACTTAATCACACATGTATAAGTTATGTATGTGACAGTATATCGTCTTTTTACTACAAGACTCAATGAGATAAAAAGGAAATCATTGGAGTCGAACTTTTTACAATTGTTCGGTTCAGATCAAAAAAAAAAAAGATGCCTAGCCTTACCTCATTTGGCAGAACTGTACATGAGAAAAATATTTTTGTCGTTAAAAGACCTTTTACTTCGTAGACTAGTGTTGTCTTTTCTATTAATTTTATAAATTTACGACGCTCCTGAATACTCGTTTAGCGTAAGTTAAAAAACAATAAATATGTCTTAGATGACTTTATAATCATTACTACAAAATGGGAATTGTTTGCTTAATATTAAGCTGTAATAGGTGTTGAAGAATTTAGCTGAGTCATAAGCATTGCCATAACACAATATAAAATAGTAGAAGAAGTACACAAATCCACTGAGTAAAATCATTTAAATAAGTAGCGACTCTTTCTCAGACACAATAAAGTGTAATTCAGGTTGCACAGAGCTAATCACGTGCAACACGTACTTGTAACTTCATACCTACAGTGCGGAGTGGAATGGCCAGGTCTTCAAACGTTTTATAGTCCAAACTTGAGATAATGGCAGCTGACTAATTGATTGCCACAGAGGTTTTATATTCTAGACGATGTACGAGTACATCTACCACTAGCCCGCCGATCAAAGGAACTATCATTTTCAGTAAATCAAATTAATTGAAAAAATTCCAATAACCCACAATCCGTGATTGCCAAATGTTAATGGTACATATTTCCAACAGCGGACGACTTTTTTCCGAACCCCCCCTCCCCCTTTCGAGCCTCACGTGATTAATGGACAATCCCTTAATAGTAATTAGTAAAGGCCGCCCTTAATAATAATAGCGGACAAGACAGACGTTGTACTGCCCGTGCATATGATTTTCTTTTTTTGTGTCATAATGGATTTCAACAATAAAACAAAAAACAGTATTTCGAAAAAAAAATTGCTGGCCAAACCCGGTCGCGAGACCCATTCCAAACACATACATTTTTTTATGTCTAAAAGTGAAATAAGAATCCTAGAACCCGGTTGCAGCATCACCCAGGTCCAGTTGTGAATCTAAACCATCGAGGGACCCACTCAGTCACACACCAAAAAAAATACAACATAATCGCTCCACCGGCTTAGGAGGAGTTCAGTAACATCACACGTACAGAAGAATTACAATATCTTATAAAGTGATAATTATATAGAGTTGTAATATTTTTTTTATGATTACTGGTAACACTGGTCGCACGTTAATAATATCCTTGTTAACTTCTACAACTACTTTAAATGCTTGTGTTAGCTAGTGAGTGGGATCGAGTCTGCCGCTTCAAATATTTTTATTGTCTTCATGTATATTTCAAACAAACATTTCCCATTTGTGAAGTCGTGCTATTTATCCACTTGTACAGTTAATTGATAGATTGTTGTGTAGCCTTTGTTGTTGATATGTCGACGGTAAAGTGCCAATAACTCATCATAACTAACGGAATCAAGATTTTACAGAAATTGGAAACTTATTTGAGATATTAGATATGTTCATACAGCGTGTTACATAAGGCTGTGGTCAAATTTTAGGAATGTTATGTGTAGCCGACAAACAGTTGATTTAGCTTGAAAATAAATATTTTGAAATATGTTTTTCGTCGTTAAGTTGCTGGTGTAGGGGTACATTTCTAAACATATTATCAAATTTCATGTCAATTTGAAAGGTTAAAATTTTTTTTATGCAGACATTTTGGGAAAGTCTGAACATTTCATAAACATCCTCGGTGTTAAATACCAAGTTACTAGCTAATTTCATGTCTGCCCTCAAATCTGCCGGAAATATTAGCTCTGTCAGTCAATTTTCAAGTTCCAATTTGTCAGTTTCAAAATAAGATTTCTGTGTTGTATAATCACGAATTTTCAAAAAATGTAACAACCTGTATATTATGAATAATTACTTGTGCTTTAATTATTTAAAATTATTAAACTAAATTGTTTTGCATTTTATAATACTGTAGTAGTACTTCGGTCATATTGAGTGGGAGTCATTTCTAAAGTTATATTAATACTAGCGGACCCGACAGACGTTGTCCTGCCGGAATGTAAAAAATAGTATTCCTGTAACCCTATCGCAGCGCCATCTACCGGGTCCAATAAACCGTTCTCGAATCCACCTGATGACACACAAATATTTCATTAAAATCGGTCTAGCCGTTTAGGAGGAATTCAGAAATATACACACGCACAGAAGAAATATATGTATAAAGATTGCAACTAAAAGTAGACCTGGCAGATTTCAATCAGAAAAATGACAGGAGATATTGGCACTTCACTCTCGACATACAATATAATGTATTGTGGGTGATTGTGAATGATACGATGGCAAGTACAGTAGAAGCTCTGTAAGTCGAACTTTAAGTGAGGCGCCAACATTTTTGAGTTATAAAGTTTTGGACTTCTGAAGGGCTTAAATACTTTCAAAACGTTTAACAAAAATTACAGAAAACTTGTTCGGTTTTCGGTTAAAAGTATCATTCACAGTCAACCGCTCCGTGCGGTTTCTACCGACTTCAAATAGTCCTTTTTTTGAAGTTTGTAAAACCGAAATGATGTTCGCCTGTTTCAATTCAACCTCAACCAAAGAGTAGGGCAATATTTATATTATATCCGTGTGGTTATGTTTCGTATGATATTGTAATTCTGGTCATTCGCTGGTCGATGTATCCAGATTGTCGATAGTATTAATAAAGAAATATGTATTTAATTCTAATGCTATGGTTTTATTTCTCCATTTTTCCAACCTGTGATGGGATAGATACGATTTCTTATTTCCACCAAAGACTGCAACCGCATTGGGAACGTTTCTCTAAACTACTGTAGACCGGGGCTAGCACGGCACGACTTAGCTACACGTGTACCTATATAAACAAACCATAGAAGTCATTTTAAACCTATGTATTTCTCATTTTTGTATTATCGAAAAGAAACTTTGTATGTACTAGAAAAGTCACTCGGAACAAAATACATGTTCCATTTTTATTTGAATTAAAACTAAAGCGCTGCACCGCTAAAACAATAGTTTGTAGTCAAATCCTACAGTATTTACAAGCAGCGCTCGATCGCTTTTGAGCTGTAGTTTTCTCGCGAGCGTAAGGTCCTCAGCGCCGTGATATTAATGGCGCTTACGCGTTTTGCGCAACGAACTGCTAGAACGATTTGTTTGCACTGCGGTGCAGGGACCGCAGTTCGCGTCACAAACTTGTTCTTCGCGGTGTCTACTCTATACGCTAGTAATAATAACTCAGTGGTATATGTAGTTTGGATGACAATACTTTAATTTGACATCTCGGATCTGATCTGTTGATGGAGCCAGGAGGTGGCGTATAGAAATCTTAAGAAACTACTAGTAAACATCTTGGGTTTGGGATCATACGAATTGTTTTGACGAGTCCAAAGGTCTGATGAAGCCAGGTGGCGGATAGTAGATCTCTTTACTTTTTAATTTGAAACTTTCTACCTTCTTTTTTAAACTGCTACTTGTGTCAACTGTCAGGCTGGCTGTCAATATCACTTTTCAGATGTTACTAATTTTATTGAAATTATTCTCATTAAGAGGGTAGAAACTACATAAAATAATACAACAGAATATTTTATTTAGAATTTTATTAAATTAATTATTTCTATAACTTTTTACATATAGTAAATTATATGTGCCACGTTTTGTCAATTACATTGAATAATCCTGCCATGTCACATCAGCAGTAGTCACATAGTACCTAATGTTTTGCCTCTACGATCAGACACGAATGGCTGCTCGCCCCGACAAAAGAGCGTCGAGTGCCCTTCACGCCCGACACTGAACAAATAAGTTCGCATTCTCGCCATGCGGCATTTTGTCCGCCGCCATTTTGTGAAAACGAACGCATTCCTTCAACGTGAACGAATGAATGAACTAATATCGTCTGTCACATCCACGCGTCGAGGTGTTGAGCATGCGGCAGCCAAGCGTCAACGACTATCGACACGCCTCCACGAACAACTTGGTCCAAGAATATATTTATGAAATAATTTGTATAAAAATTTTGGCTCCAATATTTACAAATGCACTGATATTTTTTTTACACGCCGGACTAATTTTTACAGCGACTAAGTTGAGTAAACAGTCGCAGAGGCATGTCGCAGGCCGCAGACGGCCGGAGGATATTTATTGCAATTTTCTAATAACACATTTCTTATCTAAAAAGAGGTGCGCGCGTACAGTGCGCGTACATTTCTAATACCCTATCGTTACAGTGAGACAACGATACAACGATACAGTGACACACCGTCTTAATAATACGACGCTCTACGCGCCCGGGTAATGCTACTAGTGAGTAAAATCGGAAGATATAGCAAAATAAAGTCACTGTAGCAATAGGATACAGATAATAATGAAGAGACAACATCGATGGCAGAGCTGACCGGTTCCTTTACTAAAGTCGCCCGCGCGCTACTTAATATATTCGTATCCTGACGATACCTTCTCCCTGTTTCGTGTTTTAAAATTAACGTTTAGAATTACCACACAAGTTGAGGGGCTTATACAGAATTTGTACTCTTAAAGCGTCCCGTCGCCGCTGAACCCATGTTACACCCGATTGCAACATAACGGTACAATACTACGGTAGAATGTCTATTCTATGGAACGAACGGCAAGCAAGTGAGTTGATCGAAGCGAAACACTGGTACGATATAAAACGACAAAACACTGTTCTAGCAATAAATTAAATAATTTTTGTGATACATAAATAATAACCGAATGATAAATAAATTTCTGTTCATACAAATATTCTGACAGGCATAGGTCTGAGCGTTGAAGTGAGCCGACGTCACGTCATGACGTACCGCAATGACGTAACGTGCCGCGACCACGCTCGCTTGTACAGCCTAGTCTAACTTAATAACGTTCCTAGATGTACTCAGTCAACTCGCGACAATTACGTCAAAGAAATATGAAAACAGCTGGATGGACTCGTTTATCGATGTAGCTTAACAAGTTATAAAATTTAAGTGACTTAGAACACATTAAAACAAGATACTGTACATTTTTACAATGTGATGTGAGCAGCGTATAACATGTAACTCTATAGTGGCAATACACGATCATGCAAACGATTCATCAGTCATCCATCAATGAGCGAAACTTACAATCTGACTGTCAACGTTGAATAAAACAATCTGTTAATGAGTCAATGAAAACATTCTCATACACACACTCATTTTGACAGTATACCATTCGTTCAATTGATAGATTAGGAGCGTTTGTTGGATCGTGTAGTGTTCACGTAATATGTATGTGTTGCTGTGTAAGCGAGCGTTGTGTCGCGCGAGTGCATGTTCGTGGCGCGTACAGTCGAGCTCGTGAGTGAGTCTACCGCCCGACATCGCGACAAGACAAGTTCCCGCCAACGCGCATACAACACAATTTTACCTTAAGAGATCAAACTGTCATTAAAAACAAATATTATACTTACAAAATGATAATACGTTTACAACTATCCTTATTATAAACATCCATACCTAAAATAATTTACAATAATATATTTTTTTGCAAATTATATTTAGATAAACGTAACTCATTCAGTCGGGCCGGGGAGGAAGTTATGAGATTGACTCGAACGAAGGCCCACCGAATGTTGATAGATATTTATTTGAAAATAATATAACACAATGAAAATTCAGTCGTTCATCTCAAAAATGAACCAACAATTAATTACAAGATACAATAGTTTATAACAAAAATATATGTGTACTCATCTAGATGTTTTTTGTGGATTTTGTTTGTAACACAATGTATTGTCCAACTTTCTTTTCGTGTATAATATATTATTTTTTTTGGTACATAAATGTCCACATAAATTAAAATCGCAACCAAATAACTGTGTCATTACAATTACATAAATAAATGTTATAAAGCGAGAGATACAAAGAAAAGAAAAATGAATTATAACAATAAAATGTAAGTATTGTGTCAGTAGACTGCAACTTAAATAATGAATTATTTTGAGTGGAAAGTTACGAAGGTGCAATATTAATTTACGTAAATAGGAAATATGTTTTTTAGCACAAGTACGAAAACTGCCCAACATATTTTATATGCAAATAACTGTAGCAGTCAGTAGTGACACATTTACTCAGCCGATTGCGTGTGACAAAGAAGTGAGATCATTAATTATAATTCAACATTAATACTTAACAATACGATGGTTAGTGATGTGTTACGAGTAGTTGGACGCTATGCAATTTTAGACTGCACCATAAACGTAATAAAGTCAAAAATAACATAAAACGTTTCATTACAACATGTTTACAACTACTGCGTATTAAAAAATAAAAAAAAAGATATGAGTAAGTGAATGATTGTGATCAACACGAACGTAGCCAAGTTTTGGATTGAGCGTGGTCGAATCACGCAATCGACCGGGCATTATTGTATAAACAGCAAATATGGCGTAATATCTGCCAATTGCCGTGATTCCAAACACGCTGACGATCCACGTTAAGGCAATAAGGTCTATTCTACCCAGAGCAAAGTTTAAAATTGATTTGATACTTCTGAAGAAAAAAATATATAGAAAAACATGATTTAAATATAAAAAAGGAAGTGCCACCGCTAAGTCATGCTTACGTCGATCAACGTTATAGAAACTAATGCTCATAGCCGAATCAAAAGTTAGTTTCTCAATTTAGATGGAAATTCCCGTTACAACATTACTTATTTAAACTTAATTAAAACAAACAATTTTTGGTGGGTTCCCTTTATTTTGTATTAAACCCAATTATAAAAACTTTACTCCAAATTCGGCGCATCATTCACAGATCTAATTCTATTTGATTAATTTTTACAAGAAAAATAATTATATACAAAATATAAAATCGATATATCTATACAACATACACTTTAATAGCAACTTGTTTTTCGTCGAAATTAATAACAATAAGTACGTAGAGAGTTTTTTTTAAAAACGTTTCTTTTACTAAAACCGTTGAAATTTATATGCGAATATGTCCGATAGAAAAATTTAATAATAAATACAAAAATAATATGGTCATTTGATGATGTGGGCGAACAAGGGGGCCCAGCCAACATTTGTACGAGTTGTTTACGAAAGTGATCGGCCCACAAGGCTACAATAAAACATATGATATAAAATATAAAGTACTAAAATTATAGTGACAGTATGTAGATAAAGGTTTGCACACATTGCATGTTTTCAACACAGTGGAATATGTGAGGGCGATGAAACCTATGGAATACACATCGCCTCACGAGACTACACAATATTGCAACTCATCCAAACGAGCCAGGCTCGGTACAATTCAATAGAAAGACAATAAAGAAAAACAAACAAATACAAATTCATCTGAAATGTGAAAAATAAAACTTTGAATATAAATTTTTGGCAATTTTGTACTTAGTGATGGTTCGCAGAGGTGTGTAGTGTGTTCACGTGTACAGTGTTATGTATGTGGGGGTATGTGTGTCTGTATGAGTGTTTATGAGGTTGTGAATGTATGTGTGTGTATGTAAAGATATGTGTATGTGTTGATGTTTAATGTGTATGCGTCAGGTGTGTGTTTATGTGTGTGTCTGAGTGTTTGCGGCGCGGGCGCAGGTGTCATCGTCGCCGAGTCACTCTGTCCGTGCAGCCGTCGGCGTCACGTTCGGTCACAGAAACAACAATCAACAAAATGTTCTACGTTTGTTTACGTTAAGAAGTTCTAACGTCTAGCGGCGAGCCGAAGTCGGCTCCGTGTTCGCCCCGCGCCGCCATCCGCTCATCTGCAATAAGGAAAAAAAAAATTCATAAAACTTGTTCTAAATTCTGTGATTCCTTATACAACAAGGAATCCAATTATATAGACCACGGCCATTCTATTTAAGAGTCTAAGAACTACAATTACAGTGAGTTATATTTATTCCTTAGCCCTAGCTTTTTTCAGATAACTTAAACTGTCGGGGTAATAATTAATATAAATATTCTGAGAGACAAAGCGCTATTTAGATCCAGACAGAGCTTGTACTATAGGTTCTCTGGAACACGAATAAACATACAAATCTACTAAGACGAACTCTAGAATATGAAGTATTATACCTACCTAGACCCTCGTAGAGCGGGCGGCGCGCCGGGGCCGCGCGTGCGGCGCGTGGGTTGCGTGGGTCACGAGTGACGTCACGCGGGGCGAACGTGCACGCCGTCGCCGCGGCACTCCCACGCCGCTGTCGCCGCTGTGGCCCGACACCAGCGACTCGCTATCGCTCTGGTTCGACGTGTACCCGATCACGTCCACCTCATCTGGAATTTAAAAAAAAACATGATTGTATTACATACCCTAAGACACGAACTTACAGGAAATAGGGCACAGAAAGATTTTATTCAATTTGTCGTCAAACATCGGTAACTACCGCTAACGAACGCATTTTTGGGGGTGCGTGTAAACATGAAAGTACCTTTAAGAGTATCAAACCTTCTAATAGGTAATTAAATTTACTTTGTTTTTTTTGAAGATTGCAGGCTCCTTCTATCTATTTTTATTTACATCCGTAGATAATGAAATACTGATTTTTGTAGCCCTATAACTTTTATATTTCAACAACACGAATTTCATGTTTAAAGTTAGACATTCGGTGTGATACGCGATGTAACGCACGCGACAATATTTTAACAGGCTCCGCGCGGCGCAGAGATGCACCAGCGCTTTGCGTCTAGGTGTGAACTGACCCTAAAGGTCATGAGGTGAGGTCAAACAAATTTTGTAGTCAAACTCTACTCCCAACCTATTCAAACTTTGTAAATTACGATTAAGACCAGATTAACACATCTACTGCTACAGCTATTTCTATAAAACAGTATTTTAACAAGTCACCGTGCAACAGTGTCTATATAGAAGCAGACATATCCCACACCTTCTACGTCACTCTAAATGGTTGGCAGCATTTGGCAGGTGGCCCAATTCCACGACCCTTGTTTTTCACTACGCTCGGCTCGCTTAAAATCCTACGAGCGATGTTTCACAGCGCTTTTAAATTTCGCGTTTAATTAAAAGTGTGGATGAAATTCGTGAGAACAAAAAAGTGTTTCTGAATGCAACTACTATATGTTACGGAATTCGCATTCGGGCAATTGTGGTTTTTAAAGTAACTAGTTTATTTTTTTAATTATTTTACATTGTATATTTTTGCTGGGCTTTAGAAAACCGCAGGCTTATTATAATTTATTTATTTTATAGTAGTTCCTAAACTCTGGCGATTATACTCACGAAAAATCAGCACTAGTGCTATAATGCACTGTTCATTAACGATAGCATTCTAAAGGGTATGGATTTTTATCCAGTCCGTGTGTTTTCGTAAATCTTTACCATCCCATTATATTCTTTACAAACAACCGTATGAAATTGAAACACTGGATCCATCTATTTTCACTCCTACTTTGTGTTATTCAACTACGTATTACTTTATTCTTTGTATCCTTCAGATAGTCTTCTCTATATTCTCTTTGGCAGTCCCTTTTCAGCTCGTTTACGGTAATATGCTCTCAGCCAGCATGCATTTCAAAGAATCTACAGGCAATATGCTAGCAATTTTCTTTGAACATTGTTGCGATTTGAGACTGCATGATC
Organism: Callimorpha dominula; assembly: GCA_949752705.1. Lineage (NCBI taxonomy): Eukaryota > Metazoa > Arthropoda > Insecta > Lepidoptera > Erebidae > Callimorpha > Callimorpha dominula. The sequence goes on along the minus strand of OX457001.1, from coordinate 2,999,884 downwards.
TTAAAAGGAATTTTTAGAATATTGAAAATAGTTCTTAAGTTTCGTATTGTTTAGTTATCGTATCGAGATTATTATTGCCTTTCTGTCAATTTTCACTTGGTATTTCTAATGTCATCTACACGATTGACAAACACAATAAGCAATTGCATTACAGATCTATTTATAAAAAAAATAAAAAAGAATATATAAAAATGAATCCCTATTTCCCTGGGTCACGGCAACACGCGTGAACGGCTGGACCGATTTCGCTAATTCCTTTTTTTTGTGTTTGTTATTGTCAGGAAAAGGTTCTTGTGAAAGAAAAAATTAAGAAAGTTGCGCGGAAAATTAGAAAATTTTATAAAGCTTAACGACGTTATTAACTTTTCTAATGTAACCTAGCGCTTTTGACATAACTGTCAGTTGTTTGACAGTTTCCGCGATAGTTCAATATTCATAGATAAGACAGGACAACGTCTGTCGGGTCAGCTAGTTAAATATACAATATAATTTCTTTGTACGGGCCAACGACCGTACGTTACCGTTTTACGCCAACGGCGATGATTTTGTAACAAGTGCAATTCAGTTCACCTTCAGCAAGCGTATCGTGTACTCATTAGCATATATCATATAATTTTAGTGCGTGAATCAATAAAATAGTTTACAAGTAAAATATCTATCCTTTCTATCATCCATCAAGCAGTGTACGTGACCCATACATTCTTAGTTTTAAGGAATCAGGGAGTTTAATTCGGTGGAGAATCACATGTATGTTATTGTATTCTTTATTCTATTCTATTATGAATTGAATACATTAGTTGTAGGGTGTGTCGTTCCCGTATCGGTCTTTACAGCCACTAAAAGCGGTGTCCCTCTGACATTACTCCATAAATCGTCTGCTATACCTAGACGTAAAGACTAGATGATGATGATGACCTGCATTATAACTTTGTGGCTCTTTAGGATCGGCAATATGCTAGTGATGCTTCTGATTTTGCCAATAGTCTAAACCATCGTTTCTTAAATACGAAATATCGTTTAATTTTACTATTTTTCATGAAAATTTAAATAAGTAACTTTTAAATAAAAAAAAATTACTATTCTAGACTATATGCATGTATATTTAACGGGATTGTAATTGCAAAAACACTTATAGGTGCTTTTCATATTTTAGTAAAACATTTAAAAAGAGTAAGCATGATATCATTACGTAGCTGTTAACCGTGGTTCGTTTTGACTAGAACCAACATTGAAGCTGTTTTCTTTGCTTTCCACGCCAATACCGAACAGTTGATGACCTGAGTGAATTTCGTGTATGAGATAAAGCTTTGTATGAATGTGTGTATGAATGTATGTAAATTTGAATTTAGATACTCGTATGTAAATATAGTGATTGATTGTAAGGAAGATAAATGGTTCATAATTTTTTGTCTCGCAAAAAACATTGGTTTGGATGTGATATGACAAACAATAAACGACCTTAATTTTATAGATATACTGTCCTAATTTAATATTTACAAAACAGTTTATTCACTGATATAAATTTAGAGAAAATATTGCATTTATGGTGTATGGTATATAAGCACCATTATTAGTCCTAGACAAACTTAGTCGTGTTTTCCTAAAACCATGAAGTCGCAGATAAAAAAAAAAATAGATCCTACATATAACGATAAATTCCCTCAAAACTAGCAACAAATATAAAATTATGAGTTTAAAATAACATATGTAATTGAAAGCCAAAATCAGATTTTAAAAGTTATAAAAATACAAAAGAAAAAAAGCGCTTTCACATATATACGGATAATAACATAAAAATGTAACAATACTGAATCAATCTTCAATGGCTATGAATAAATAAAATACTTTGTAAATTACTGAAGCGTTTATCTCTAAAAAAACGTTTCATATTTAAGACAATTCAGTATATAAAGGTATTGGGAGAGAAATTTAAAAAGCAATGTCGCTAAGAAGGGGTAAAAACCAAATATAAGTCGTACCTTATTTTCTTTAGCTCTAAGGCTTTGACCTTTGAAAGAGGATATAATTTCTATTTCAAAGAGCTTAAATATTATTCGACGTGGCTCCCTCAGAAAATATTATATTTATTAAAGTTTACGTTGTATTTCGGGGACGCCCGATTAGCTTCGAAGCCGAGTTTATCAAGGAGTGATCACTCATGAATACCACTTACAGGAAATCCCACTAATATTATAAATGTGAAAGTTTGGATGGATGGATGGATGTTTGTTACTCTTTCACGCCAAAACTACTGAACCGATTGCGATGAAACTTGGTATGTAGATATCTGGAGACCTGGATTGACATATAGGCTACTTTTTATTCCTATGGGATCAGGACTTACGAGGGTGAAACTGCGGGGCGCTGCTAGCATAATATTAAAATTAGAAGTTAGATAAGAAATGATTCGGTGTTTTAGGTAGTAAACGAGCCGACGGGTCACCTGATGGTAAGTGACTACCGCCGCCCAGGGACACCTGCAACTCAAGAGTCACAAGTGTGTTGCCAGCCATTGAGGTGAGAGTACGCTCTTTTTTTTCCATGTGATAAAGAATAGTTATAACATTTTAAGCGAAGGAACCGTCTGTGTTCTGCATTTTTTAAGAATTATTGCTGTTGCATGTGCGTTCAGTCACTTGGGACTAAACTTGAGAGTGAATGTAACGTTGACGTTGTGAAGAACTTCGACTCGAGTTTACCCAAGTTTTTCATCATACACCTCTCTTTATCTAGCACTTAATAATTCAGACCCTTTGGAGAAATTCATTTCTTTGTATGCTGTTCGTTTCGTTATTTAGTTTTAAATGAGTTATATGAATATGGCAAGTATTGATATAAATGTAGGTCCAGTTACGATTACATTTAAGTAAATGTTATATTTAACACTAGGAGCTCCGCTATTTACATACCACGTTTCATTGCAATCGGTTCAGTAGTTTTGGCGTGAAAGAGTAACAAACACCCATCCATCCACTGCGATTTACATACCTTATGCGTTGGTTAAGCTTTAAAACTGTCTACTGAATAACTATTGGAAATTTAGTCAAATTGAATGAACTGTGTAATGAGGTTTGAATTCTAATTTGACTCATTTTTATTATGAGTTGACTAAATGCCAGTCATGGAGACCTAAAGTCTTCGCACAAATTTATTAAGACTAGAGTCTGGCATTTGTGTACTAAAAAACCAGACGATTTACGAATTGGTACTGCGCAGGGCCGACTTGTACTGAAATTGATACGCAGCAGAGTTGATTTATGCTTTCTTATCTTTAGGGTAAAGTAAAAAAAAAAAGATAAAAAATTAACTTTTTTTCCTATTTATACAGGAGACCGCAGTAAAAAAGTACCTAGTGATGAGTTTCTTTTTGCCTATTGTTGGCAACATTGTTTGTATTTATAGAAACGGACATGACCATCAAGGGAGCCGTGTGCTTGTTTGACTGTATAAAAAAATTAATCTTCTTCAAGCTGCAAATTGCTACACATACAAGTTTCTTTGTGTTGCTAATTTAACATTGGCGTTCTAGGAACTCGCACGAGTATCCAAACATTGGTTATGTTGTTTGACAGGGTAAATCGATAATTAATTTCAAAACATGCAATAAAATCATTTGTCAGAATACAGAACTTATTGAGTATATTATTTTGTGGCAATTTTTTGATGCAAGTTAGTTGGATAAAGCGGTTCTTGGATACTCCTCACCGGAACACCACCAAAAACCGTCAGTCGTAGGACTGCACGTCAGAAGTGAAACCATAACTGACACATCTGTCATCTGAGCGTGACGGTCACCCGAGTTCAGTGCTTTTCCCCGTACCAAAAGTGTCCAACGTGCCTAAAGAAGTTTTCACTTAAAAAAAAGTTTAGAAGTAATTGTGAATTGCCGATCAGAAGTGTTCATTTTTGAAGAAAGTGATGCATCTACTAGAGACATCCATCAAACTGACGTACGTTCGGACGAAATTTTTAATAAAGGTTTTCGCTATTGAGCACTATGGGCGTTATAAATTTTCACCTTAATTATAATTATGTTTTTGTTTATTTTACCATATTAATTGCGCACACAATAAGTAATTTATTGAACTAATTATATTTTTAAAGATTAATTAATAAGGAGCTGTTAGAACCTAATGTTTAGATTAGCGCCCTCTAGTGGATCTATATATGTACTATTAGCGTGACGGTGCGAATTCAGTGCTTTTTTCCCCATAGCAAAAGCGCACAACGTGCCTAAAGAAGTTTTCACTTTAAAAACATTTAACGTCACAATCTTCTGTATGGTGGACATTAACTTTTCTAGTGTAAGGTTGCGTTTACGTAGGTAACTTAATATATTTTCCTTACTAATTTAATTACTAACCTAATTTTGGGGGTAATTACTTCAGTAAACTACTTTGAGAGCGTATCGAAAACAATCAAAATAAAATCCGTACTTCACATAAATTATGCACTTATGTACTAAATAATTATTTATTTTATTTTGATTTACAAGATTTTATATTTTAATTAAATTTTTGGATTGTTCAATGGACGACCTCCCAAACGATGACGTTTTTAAGAAGTTTTGCGCTTTCGTTTTGCCACATGTTTCGCTTATGTACGTTAAATAACCCAATCAATATTAAAATATATGCAGAATAATTGGGTAGATTCCTATGTTCATAATAAATGATTAGGTTCAAGTCAGACAACGCAACTTCTTAGAATACCGCGAAAATTGCCCTCTACTTTTATTTAACGTTCTTAATTTTTTATTATCTTCAAATCGACATTAAAAGTGCATGAATCGGCAACACTAAGGCGTGACGTCATGTTTTAGTATTCCGTTTTGAAGTTATTTTAAAATTTTATTTAGTTATATATATATATATATATATATATAGTTATATATAGTTATTTTAGTTTATTTGAAGTATTTTAAAGATACTGATTTGTCTTGACAGTCATCTAGCTCATTACTATGCATAAACTTAAAACATTTCAAAAGGAAACGCCTGACATGTGGTGTTCCTACGAATCCCGGCACAACTTCGTTGAGACTAATTATAACACAAACGACACCAAGCGTGCAGATAGCAATGGCGGCGACTCACAATGGCGTTCGCGCCAATTTCCTGCAATACATGTTAAATAGTCGGTAGCAATCGCGCTCCACCCGCCGAGCGCATTGCACGCCCTTCCGGAGCACTACGACCAAGAAAATTATACTGCAGCCTGTAATTTACATTTACTATTAATTTGTAAGATGTGATGAGACGGAGACCGTAATAAGGGCACGCTTTTTCAGTTGAGGGTAGAATTGAGTCTTTTAAAATCATTTTAACGTTGTATTTTGGCTTTAAAACTCTGGGACAAAACCATTTTGTGAGAAACAATTAATACACAAATTCATACCCTCGCTATTTGAACTTACTTTTAAATCTATGCTGTGAACCGATCAAATAATCGTTTTCATGTAAGTAGGTAGCTATATTTTGCATGCCGAAACAGTATTTCAAATTTAATATCACACCACGAAGCTTTATTGACATCATAACAGGCTTATAGATTATGGTTCTAATCCTTCAAACATTTTGCGATGGTGCACAACAAACATAGTTCAAATACCACGTTTTCCTGTGTTACCTTTGACTGTGTAGCGTACTAAGCACAAAGTACATAAATGGATGCAATTCAGGAATTTCGGATGGCAAAGCGGCCAGCAATTGTGTTTTGTTGATCGCGCAACTTTGAAATGGATGGAGCATTTAAACACGAAAATTCATCTGAAATTCATATGATGGTCTCTTTGAGGTATTAGATAGTACAGTTTTTATGAATCTATTTTTTACTTACTATTCCTTAATTCATAAACGTTGCTGTTCTGCCTTATATTTCCATTTTTTACTCTTTATATTTTCATGTACAATAAACACAAGTTTCATTTATTTTCATCTGGCTCAAGTAGTTGGTCATAAAACGAGTTTAGCCCAGCGTACCGTAATAAAACCATATACATTTAAATATAAAGTCGTATGTTGATTTCGTACCAGATCCGAGTGCAGACTTGGATATAAATCTGAACAAGTTATTATCAAGGTACACAGGACGCATGAATCACTCGCGATTCACTCGTACACACAAAGCATGGAGTCTGCCGCAATATTTCGACACGAGAATTTATTTCCGCAAGAAATTGAATGGGACGGCACAACCAAACTGTGTTAACGTAACAACAACTGGTTGTGATGTGCCTTGGGGTTGTGCTGTAAAAGAGTTCGTTGTTTTTTGTTTTATTATATTACCGCGTTGGTTTTGAGAACGAATTTTCAGAGCTACTGTGTACTCGTATACGTTGTCAGCGTGGCAACAATGTAGCTCGGAGAGAATACGCCAACTTGTCAGTTCGCGTGAATGTTACTGACAGCCTTTGGATGCTTTGTTTGAATTGTTTTTTGGCAGCTGTTTTGTGTTAAAGTGTACTTTCGTATCTTGGGGTAACTTCCATATGACAATCCATATGGATCCTAAGGGAAGCCCTATACTTGGGCACCTTTTTAATAGACAGATGTAGTTAGCTCAAGGGTCAATAAATATGTTTGCTTTCGTTACTTGTGTGTTACTTGTGTAGCCGAAATCAAGTAATTTCTTATTGTGATGATATTTAAACCGAACTATTCATTATTAAAACTTCAATGTTTATTTAAATTTTAATGTGACACTAACTGATAAACAAATAACATTAATATTATTATATTTCTTTAGGTATTATAATTTTAAGTAAATAATAATACTTGATAATAAAGATAGTTTAGTCGTTGTCCTAAAAGTAAATTTTACCGTTAATCTTTTTGAAAAGTTTGAAATTAGAGTAACAAAAAATACCTCGCTAATTATAATGTGTTATGGCTCAGTTAAAAGTTGTTGTGTAAGCCTTTGTACACCTAATCCTCAATGATTCTATGTAAGCACGTTTATTAAAAATCACGATTCTCCGAAGCTTCCAAAAAATGTTTTTAAATTTTGATTTTACTTCCTTGCACTGCGACTCTGATCTCTATACTAGAAAGTATGATCCAGTTTAAGGCATAAATTCCGCAAAACGGTCTTAAAACTTGCAGAACAGCTAACTATATGTTTTAGTTCTGCAACGTGGGGTCGAAAATAGCGCTAAGTTTCTGTCTAGATAATTGAAAATGTTTAAATTACTCCCATCAATGCAGATTTCACAACATCTGCATAAACTCTCAAATTCTATTGTAACAGTTAAGTCAGCACTTAGTAACGACAATAGACTTCCAAACTTGTAATCTGTAGGGAACAAGTGTCTAAGTCGAAAAGGGAGCAAATGCCTTTTTCCCTCTAGAGACAAGCGTGACGGTGGTGTAACGGTTTGGCAGACTCCATTATAGCTCACCGTCATGAACCCAAATCCAGAGTATATCAGAAACACTTTGATATATTAATAACCGTTAAATTTAGATTCCCTTTTAATCTATTAGTTGATGTCTTCATGAATTTATAATGGTGTTTCGTATTAAGAAATTATTTGAGATTAGTGGGTATATGATAAGAGATATGCAAATTGCTTGAGAGAAAATGGGTTTGGTCCTGTACATTATGGTTAAGTGGAATTACTTGTAGCTTGATTTATCAGAGGACGTTGCACAAAACAGTTTTTAGAAAATAAAGAGTTTTTTGTCTCGGATAATAAATTGTCCTCAGTTGAAGACAATGTGTGCTTTGTAAGATAATAATATGTAATAAGATTTATATTTAGTTTACGTAAATATGATCACATTTCTGAATTCAGTTAAAAGCTTAAGTGTGTGGGAAACCACCCACACATTTTCGACAAAAATCTCCTATAATTTCTTAATTGTATATTAATGTTCACTTTGAATTTGTTTCTCTTCTCAATTTCAAAATATAAAATTAAAATGTCTATGCTTAGCATGTTTTTAGACAATAATTTTACTGTACAAGCTACGCGTCTGTGGAATGCATTGCTCATAAAAATCTAACAACACTAACAACTAACATATATTTAACACAATTTGACATGTGTTAACAGACGGTAATAGCAATAAATTAATTATGTATAAGCAAAAACAAATGTTCATCGAGACACAGTATGGAAACATTAATTGAAATTTAACAAATCGTTCAAAACCTATAGAATCTTCTAGGCGCTTTTCCAAAAACCCCCTCCATCAAAAACCTAAAAAAAGCTCTGTTCTGAAATTGTATAACTAATGAGATATTTATGGTTATATTATACCGCGAGGACACCTGTCCCCTCCCAGAGGGCCGATAAATCTCTTTCCGATAATTTACTGATTGTTTGTCTTAGCACATAAATTCACTTGTGATGTCGCCTTACACTCCGCCGTTTGCACCTACACAACTTAGTTATTTATTTGTGTTGCTTCAGGGAATTTATCCAACGATTGGCCGAGAGGAGGCAATTGAAGATGACTTTGACTCCATAGCGAATTCCGGAGGAAAATATCAAGAGGTAAATTTGTGAGTATTGAAATAGAAAATGTTTCCTTTTTTTGAAATACCCTGTTGGGCGCACATTAAAACTTGATAGAAGTTATGTCAATAGTGTTGTTCCATCTCACGTTGGTCCGCATTTTTATTACTTTGTTTCTAAAAATACTTACCAGGAATATATTGTATCTCAAATTACGTAGAAAGAACAATAAGTAACGCTTATCAAAGACCTTCGAAATGTCGAAAATCTTTTCAATTTCGCCGAAAATATCGGATTGTAGGAAAAAATAAAGTAACCTATTTGCGTAAAATTAGGATGTCATAAGACATTCGACGCGTAAGGAGATTGAATTCCATTCAAATTGAAGGGCGAATTAGATCTTACACGGCAGGTTAGAGAAGGGAAGCTAGAGAAATACGGGTCGTACTAAAATATTCACAAAATCGTACTATCCAATTTAGTTAATTTGCCCTCTGAATTGTATTCTGATTCTGTGGTACGTTAATATCAGGACTCGCCCTTCCTCTTAAATTAGTTCTGAAATAAAAGCCAAACTAAGTTCACTCATTGTAGTACTTGAATGTTTAATACAGTTTTTTTCTTTGTCCTTTTCACTGTTCACTGAATTGAAAATAAAATCTGTTCAAGGTAGTCAGTTTTTTGTATTGTGTTAATTTAAAAAAATATTTTTTCAATTTTCGGAATTCAAAAGCTGAATGAAGATATTTTGTTTTAAAACCGCAACTACATACTTGTTAATAGTAAAGGTTATTAAGTACAGTTATCTATGTCGCAAAGTGTAGACTATGAAAAGGTAAACATCTCATAGTACGAACGAGAAACCACACCACACACCACATCATTCAGAAACACTCAAAACGTTTCTAGCAACTGTCATAATAAGAACAAAGAGATGATACGATGGTATTTCAAAACAGATTTCAGCGGGATATGAATACCCCGAGGAGAATCGTTGCTGTGATTACATTACAGTAAGTCTCGTTATTCTCTCAAGATTTCGTCCGCCATTATCTTAACTAGATTTCAACAGTATTACCGATGGTATAGAATGTGGACTTGCATCTGGGAGATGGAACTTTACGTGCAGTTCCACGGAAGTTTGTAAATGGTTAACTTGACCGTCGGGCTGTTTAACGTCGCTGTTAAGTTATATTCAGTTGGCATTATGCACCGTATTAAAAGTAAGACAGAAAATAAAGTTAATATGTATCAAAGCGACAAGTTTAAAGAACATGTTGGTCAAAGATTTATAAGTTAAATCCTCCTTTGAAAACTGTTGAAGCCACTTGAAGCACACGAACAAGTTTAGATGCAACATTTATAATCAAAAGCAGTACGTCTTTACAGCATTTTAGCTTCAAGGGGTCTCACAGAGAACTTTAAAATATTAAGATGCAAAATATTTTCACCAGAGTTTCCTGTTTGCGTATCATCATATGCAGTCTATTTTGAGTCAAATCAATAAGTGCGAGAGTTGCTTCTGTTCTGACTTGAGTCTACACACACAGACTTAAGTAGGTGACCTGGGGCATGATAGCGTGGTTTACAGTCCGATTAGAAAAAAATCTACGCTGGTAAAAACCTAATGTTCAAACAAGTCACAATCTCATGAACATTGAACCTAGACTTCCTGGTTAAGTGAAGTATCTTTTCAGTAGTATATTTTATTATATATTGAGTGCGCTTTAGGAGTGGTATTACTCCTGATCCGATCTTTTTCTCATTCTTTAACGATGTTAATACCCATTTTTCTCGGCAGTCTAATGAAGGAGCCGAGTTTGTTATCCCTCAGAATCCCTCTCTTGAAAATTCAGTTACAGCGGCATTTCCAACACTCTTTTGTTTGTGTTTATCAAAGGAGTTTACTCGTTCACAAAATGTTATTCTACCCACCAATGATGTTTTTGAGAATACTTACGTAAATTTAAAAATATTACTCGTTAAATTACGTCACAATATTAAAACGCGAACTGTAAAATTTAATTTGAATTTAGAAAGTTCTTTTAAAGTCGTTTCTTAAATATATTTTTAACGGTTTATTTTCTGAAACTAAAGACAGGACTACCCACATTGCGGTGCATATGAAATGTCCCAGAACGTGTAAAATAAACAAGTGTGTTGCGACCTAATTAAAGTTGGATAGTTGTGGTAATTAGAAGCCGCATGCCTCGACGCCTCGCCCCCTTCACCTCAGTCCTCCCGGGCACTGATAACACCGGAACACGGAAGGCTTATCAGAGCTAAGGGTGCTTCCACACGGCATGGCTACATAATATTTGGACACGCAAAGTGTGAAACCTTGGATGTTTTCAGGAAGTTAGGTTTTATTACCACTGGGTCTTGAAGGCATGCACCCTGTTGATAACGGGATCAATGTTTGTCTGATCTTAAGGACCGTACATCTTAAAAATGTTTATCTTGTTAAAATTGTTAGACCTAATGACACCTATTAGTTTATAAACTTGGACGTATGAAACAGTGTAGGCTGATAAAGAGTCAAAGCTTTTAATTTTATTGCCAACTGCGTTATAAAAGTCTAACAAAAATACAATATGCGAGTCACTAAAGTATTAACATAAGAATAAGTTAAGAATTTAACCCCATTAAATTCAATTTCATTCATCCATTTGCTCAAATGCGAATACAAAAGATGTGTGATGTTATCTTAAACGGGAAATGCGAGAGCCCCACCAGCTAAGTAAAGGGTTGATACTTCGACATGAAACAAATCACGATTCATTTTTTTTGGCTCGAAGGACCATAAAGAGATGACATACACAAGATAGAAAATCTGCTGAATACGTGAATTATGTGAAGGCAAATAGTGACAATAGTATGGTTGTAGGAAATTTTAATAATTAAAGATAGAAAAAGAGTTGCCGTGAGTTTTTATTACCAGGTTCTTGTCTTGTTTGCTGTACTTATTGCGAGCCTATGTCATAAAATAAAATGTAAATGTGGCGTTACCTAAATTAATAAACCGTTTTTACTATAATTATGAAATATCGATTGATTTGACTGATTTAACCTACAAAGTTATAGTATATTAAGTATACTATATTAAGTAGTTAAGTATAAGTTATATATAAATATTGTATTTTAAAATTTTATGTGAGTCTATTAGTTCGGACCGAATAATTTTAACAAATCCTAAAATTAATCGATTAATCCGCTGGCATACATGCACTGGCGTATATCTCCATCCTCTAAGACATTAAGTCATTACGTCTTTGCGTATCTCAATAATAAACCATTACAACGTCTAACTAAACAAGGCAAGTCAATATCATAGTACATATATTCTAATATATTCAATCATCGAAATGTAATTTTAATCATTACGTAGAAGTAAATGTAAAGAAATAATAATCCGATGATTTAGATACTCTTTTCCCGTCCTGCATCATGAAAAAAATCTAACAGAAAACAAAAACCACACCAGTTAGAGTAGACGTTGACACGGGCCACGATGTTATGAAATCTCCTATTTTCGACCTCACTCAATTATTCAACATTCGTAAATTAAAACTCGGAAACCACCGGCTAAAATAATAAAAAACTTGAAGCCCCTTTTAACAAATTAAGAAAATAAAAATTCAAAATGGCGGATGTAAAGTAATAGTCAAACTGATTTACGTACTCAATTAACTGCACGGGTTATAATGCAAGTAAATAGGTTGAATTCGTTTAAAACAAAGAAAGTAGAGTAGTTTTATTACATTTGATATATTATGTTCATAAAAAGGGTATATACCAATTTTCGTTTACTGCTTCCTTACTTTGTCTCCTTTCACCTAGTGTAGCTGTATCGCGTTGTCTTTTTCTAACGTCAATACTGCCTTAGTTATTATCAATGTTGCTCTTTGTTTGAAATATTGCTGTAATTTTTCTCGGCCCTCTATCGTACGGGGCGAAGATCTGATAATACCGCTTTTGGTATAGATAATCCTGAGATTTTTTTCTTAAACGATGATAAGGTGGATGTATTTTTTATTGGACGTAATTTTTTTCCTCTAACGTCTTGTGTGTCAGAGAAATTACGATTAATATATTATTTTTGAAGGCATGTAGCCTTCTTCTTTCATTGTGTTATTTAGGTTGAGTTGTTGTAATATGTTGTATATTGATGACTAGCAACTCGCCCCGGTTTCGCACGGTTAGCAGAACATATATGTGTATATTTTTTCCTGTAATGTTAATAGATAGTTTTAAGAGGAATAATTACTTAATAAATTGTGTACGCGATACACGCCAGTAAACCTGTCAGCATGATTTTTTCCGACATCTTCAACAATCGTCGCCATATTTCAGCAAATTTATACAAAACCTTAATGAATTCTACACATAAACCTGAATGAAAATACGTTCGGTAGTTTTGAAGTTTATCGCGAATCGACTGACAGACAGACAGACGCGGCGGGGGACTTAGTTTTTTATAATAATGGAGATATAAATATTACGGTTTCGATGCCTTTTTCGACGGGCTGGGGCCTGTTTAGGGCAGCCTGTCACTCGATTCATTGATCGTTTTAAATTTACACGCTCTCAAGACTTGACAGGGACGTTCTAGAAATAATAGAGCAAGACCTGCCAGAGTGACAGTTCATTGGCACTGCGGGTATACCATCTCAGCTAGTTCTCGCTCTTCGGTCTCTTATTGGGATATCAAAAACATAATTTGGTTTAAATTGTACCCACAATTTAAACCAAATTATGTTTTTGATTGAACCTTTTTAAACATGCAAGTGTAGGTACGTGTGGAAGCTTCCACACGTACCTACACTTGCATGTTTAAAAAGGTGATTTTAACCCTCGACGCAAAAAGGGGTCGTGTCTTAAGTTTAACGTGCGTATTGGTGTGTCTGTCTGTGGCATCATAGCTTCAAAACCGGTGGACTGATGTTGTTTAATTTTTTTTTTGAAAGGTGACGTGATCAAGAGTGTTCTTAGCTATAATTCGAGAAAATTTGTTCAGCCGTTCCAAGATCATCAGCTCTTTCTAATCGTTGACGGGATTTTGGGGACGAAGGTATTTAATTTTTTTTATTCATGCTTGTTTATTGGTTTTTATTTTATTTAAAATTATGCCATAGATGGGCCATAGAAGAATGTTGCTGGCAATTAACCAAAATAAAATTGAGGACTTGGAAGGGTATTAATCGAATAAAAACTACCAAATTTAAAGATGACGTTAGGTGCTCTTTGTGTATTTGAGCAAGTAAGGTGTTGGTATCGGTATAGGACTCTGTTTCCGCATTAAGACTCATGAGCTAACTAGTTGAGCCAGCCTAGCTCCTTTCAGAAGCACAAAAGCCTCCTGGGGCGTTTACAGGCTTCTAGGAGCGACCTCGCACCCGCGAGTATACTTGCCGTCGTGTGGCCACTCCCTTGCACTCCAGGATAACGTGGGCGGCCGTTTCCTCCGCGTTGAGACAAACTCTGCATAGAGGACTGTTTGTCGCATTGTTGGTGAATAGGTGCCGGTTTAGGGCCAAGTGGCCCGTAATGGTTCCTACAACTATTCTGATGTCAAGTCGGTTGAGACTGAGCAGTCTGCAATTAAGGTGGTGGGTATAGATTAAATACATTATTCAATAGTCGTCAGAAATAAAAGTTTATTTATATAACTTTAAGAGTAACATAAACCACTAATTAAATTAGTTTCTTTACTGCTCTAACAACGAGGTATGACGTCACAAGTGGTTATTTCATAACCGTTTCTACAGAAGGTACTGTGTTCACGTTTAATAAACAGAAACTGTGCTGACTTGACAATCATCAAACTTATTCTTGTATATGTTTAGACTGCTTGTGTGTATTTAGATTGTTCAAGTAAATTGTTTCGTTTCGTTAGCTTTACTCTAAGTTACTCAGCTATAATACCGAGGATTGAGTTTATGTTTAAAACGTCTTAAATGAAATTAATTATTATATATTTGTTTAAGTTATTTCAGCAATTTTTTTTTTTCTTATCGTATAGGGGGCAAACGAGCAGACGGGTCACCTGATGGTAAATGACCCGTACATTTGCACCTGCAACTCAAGAGTCACAAGTGCGTTGCCAGCCTTTAAAGTGGGAGTAGGGGTTGAGGAGGGGAGAGGGAAGGGTTAGGGCCTCCTGTAACCTCACTCACTCGGCGAAAAGCAATGCAAGCATTACTTCACTGCCGGTTTTTTGTAAGGCCGGTGAATTTATTATAAATGTGTTTTTAGCTGTCTGTAAAGTTTTAATTAATCTATTATTATACCGTCATTGATAGAAAGCATCATTACTAGAAGCCTTAACTATAACATCCCTCAATTATACAAATACAAAAAAAGTATGGAAATGCTTTGCCCATATCACTAGGCACTTGCCGATCACTTCTTGCTACCAGTGGTACAAAAAAACCTATCTACCCACATTATGAAGCTAAGAATGTCATTCGTATTAATTCACACGTAGCTGATAATATTCATATGAGGTTACACAACAATGGGTGTAGTTGGCGTAATTAATAAAGTGGGAGCGAGAGGGGGCGAAGTGCGGTGAGAGAGCGATAAGCTACGATTCACGTAAATCACCCGCGCTAATGACGTTCTGCCGCCGTGGATGCGGGCTACTGGAAACGACTCCACACCGGAATGGCGCAAGTTTTGTACTGGGGGGAAATTTGGGAAAATCTGAGCTTGATGTGATAATTTTTTTTTATGGTATAGGGGCAAACGAGCAGACGGGTCACCTGATGGTAAATGACTACCGCCGCCCATGGGCACTTGCGCCTCAAGAGTCACAAGTGCGTTGCCAGCCTTTAAGGTGGTAGTAGGAGAAAGGGGGGAGAGGAAGGGAGAGGGAAGGGTTAGGGCCTCCGGTAACGTCACTCACTCAGCGAAAAGGAATGCAAGCATTGCTTCACTGCCGGTTTTCTGCGAGGCCGTAGTATTACTCCGGTCAAGCCGGCCCATATGTGCCGAAGCATGGCTCTCCCACGAATGCCTATTTTCATATATATAAACTATAAAATTCGTAATAAACTGAAATTCAAATTGAGAAAAAAAAAATTGACGTAATTAATTCTTTATTAAAATAGGATCTTTATCTACTTAATATAGAAATGTATAAGTTTTTAAAGTTATATTTATATTCCCAATATATAAAAAGGGATTTAATATAGTCCTTCTAATTAATTTACGACCAGTATTTTGCTCTAAGGCTTTTGCCGCTCTTTCAGTTATCATCCATTCAGGCAAATATTATTCCAAAATTTCAACCGAAATTCTCGTACTTCAACCGACATTATAGAGGTGGGAGCACATAATTCATAATGTTTACCGGTTTTAATTCGTAAAGTTTTGTAATGAATAGACGGTTCGTTCATTACCTGTTTTGTTGGATCTCACTTTTATATATTTCTTTAATTTATGGAGGTTTAGGTGTATGCTGTGTGACTGTAATTATACCTTTTTGAGACCAGATAATTAATTATATTAGGTTTGTTTTGATGTTCTATATAATTTCACGTATTTGCTAGTAGGTTCACAAAGGCTGTGTGTCGTGGCTAGTTTCCTTTGTTTCATTGTTTTGGTGATTTTTCAATTTATATTCTCGAAAGTTCTAAATAATAGCTCCTAATAGTCGGAAAATGGTAGCTGTGTGGTAAGGTGATTACTTCTAGAAGATAGCCAATATGTATGTTAAACACGCATATATTAAAAAAAAATCCCCTAAAAATCTCTTCCTCGATTAGAAAAGAGCAGATGATCTTCAAACAGAACTTTTAGAACAAAGAAAACTATATCAAAATCGGTCCATCCGTTTAGGAGCTACGATGCCACAGACAGACTCACAAGTATACAGACACATATATACACACGTTAAACTTATAACACCCCTCCTTTTCGCGTCGGGGGTTAATAACGAAATTAATTACTACTTACCGAAATAAAATAAAACATTTTTAAAATATACATAACTCATGATTTTAAGGTAATCACTTATACAAAGAAGTAGCTGAAGTTTAGAAAACCCGTAAAGGGTACTCTCAAGTAGATTAAAAACAGTTAAAATTAAAGTCCCTTCTATTCCATGATACGCTCCACGTACAAACCTCGACACCGCTCTCGAAGCGCAAATAAACAACACTCAACGCAAGTCTACTTCCATACCTACATATGCACGCGTACGTACGTACGTAGGCATACGCTACTTATAATTTTTTATTTATATTTACACAGACTACAAAAAGGTCCGCTTATGAGTCGGTTCTCGTTTTAATTTTGCTATGTAGTTTATAATTGTAATTGATTCAAATTAAGAACAATGGATCGAAATTTATTAATTACAGACTGATGAAATATAAGTTGCTGTAGACGTACATAAGTGGACATACGCTACTTATGACTCAGTTTTCGTATTAATATTGTCATGTAGTTTTAATTGTAATTTGAATTGATTGAAATGAAGAATAGTGGAGCGATATATTATTATAATTATTTTTGTAAACAGGTGGAAATAATGTGCATTATATTACCTATGTGCCATGTCCTGTGCTTGGCCATGCTATATATTATTGAGATTGTTGTTTATCATCACAGATTTGTAAAATAATGTTCTTTATTCAAAAAACAAACGCCACGGCGTAAAATTATTTTCCTCGATGTTTGCGACAAATTGATCCAGCAACAAACGCATCTATCCGGGTAACACAATATATAGCTAGGATCGGGCGGTCGCGCTTCGCATCACTTGGCATATGCGATTACGGTAATGCGATTTCAGTAGCCGTGGGTAGTGTGCGCGCACCCTTAATTAACGAGGTGACTGCTGTTCACCATACATATGATCGAAATTCATAAATCCTACTAATATGACAAACGTGAAAGTTTGTGAGGATGTATGGATGTTTGTTACTCTTTCACGCCAAAACTACTGAACCAATTGCGACGACAAGTATATAGATAGCTGGAGACCCTTTACTTTTTATCCCGATATTCCCACGGGATCGGGACTTTCGCGGGTAAAACCGCGGAGCGCTGTTAGTATTGTATAAAGGGCGAAAGAACAGACGGGTCACTTGATGATAAGTGACTACCGCCACCCATAGACAGCCTGCTTTTAAAGTGGGAGTACGCTCTGTTTATGAAGGTTTGAAGGTCGTATCGGTCCGGAAATACCACAAGCGACAATTTATTCCACAGATTGGTTAACATAGAAACATCTTGGATAAAAGCTTTGCATGTTGAATGCATAAAACCAATCTTCGTTGAATATTAAAAAAAAAACGTGTGCGTCTCGGGACGCCCGACAGAAGTGATAACTTAAACGCCAGACAGACTGGCGCCGTAACGCGTTACGAAGCGGTTTACATATATGTCAATTCTGTATAATAAATTTGATATGTATTGATTAAAATTATATTCCAAGTTATTTATTACCTTAATCCAAACTGCTAAAATATCTCTGTCTCCTACCTTTAAACAACATTTTTTTAAATAAATTTGCCAGTAGCTTGAGATGCTCACACCTTTATTACTTAAACTAGATACTTTTATTTACGAAATTTGTCAAATAATGTCTATTACTATTTAAATATAATACACTGAGCAAAATGGTACCGTACTGACTTCTGACATCAAATAAACATCCGTCACGCGTTGAGTTAGCATTCTGTTGTCAATGACAGACATATTTACTGGCGTGTGACGATATAAAAATGGCGTCCGCTAAAAAGTTTTCCTGGTTCTGGGATAAATAATTAAGATAATAACGTTATTTTTTTTTACAGATTATTGCAAATCATTGTTAAAAGTATAGCGTATTATTATTAGTCTCAGTAACATGTATGCCACCTCAATAACACTTGATTGCTATTGAGACTAATAATAATACGCTACAAAAGCTATTATAATTATTTATGTGGATATCAATAACTAAAATAATGTATCTACACTTTGTTAGTATAAAAACAAACTTTTATTAAACTAAACTAGCAGCGCCCCGCGGTTTCACCCGCGTAAGTCCCGATCCCGTGGGAATATCGGGATAAAAAGTAGCCTATATGTTAATCCATGTCTCCAGCTATTTACATACCCAGCTTCATCGCAATCGGTTCAGTAGTTTTGGCGTGAAAGAGTTACAGACATCCATACTACCACATACATCCTCACAAACTTTCACGTTTATAATATTAGTATTATATTAGGTTAGTAGGATTAGCAAAAATAACTTTAATAGATTCATTATATAAGTCAGTTTGTTTAACATAACAATTCAATAAGAATAAAAACCAAATAAAGATATGTGTTGGAAGTTTTTGTGGAGTAACAATAGGTAAGGGATGTAGGGATGGAGTCCCAGTAAGAATAAGTGTGGTGACGACTCTTAAATTGCTAAAGTTAATGCATAAATAAAAGGTAACAATGTACGTTGGCCTACGCGCCTTTATACGGAGGCCATAAAAATGGCGTAATGTGAATTTAGGTTAGGAGGGGATCCTATTCAGGAACTCGGAAGACTACAGTGAACGAATTATATATTTACAGTTACCTTAACTTTGTAATAAATATTATTGAAATGTGTTACCTTTTTTCCTTTTATAAAAAAATAAAAAATGTTTCAGTTGTCAGTGATCTTTCATCTTTCCAGCGCAAAAAAGGATTCACAATATTTTTTCATACAAACTTTAGAGCGTTATTACTTATCTGTTAGAAATCGTACGCCCAAGGTCGAGTGTGCCATAGCTTTTTCAAGTTGCAATAAATATGTGTTCGGAAGTAGTATAGGAAGATAAAAGTTTTTTAAAAGTTGTTAAAGTTCGTTCTGGCTTTATAAAAGCCGTATATGGCCGGGAACATACCGGTATATTATTGACTACACGCCCCGCGGTTTCACCGCGTAAGTCCGAATCCCTTGAGAATATCGGGATAAAAAGTACCCTATATGTTAATCCAAGTCTCCAGCTATCTACATACCAAGTTTCATCGCAATCGGTTCAGTAGTTTTGGCGTGAAAGAGTAACAAGCATCCATACATACATACGTCCATACATACATCCATATATCCTCACAAACTTTCACGTTTATAATATTAGTAGGATAAACGTTATATTTTTTAAAGCAGACAAGATAAAGACAAGACGTTAGACTATAAACTAGCTCTTTCTGTTGACAGTAACTATAATATTTATGTTAGATTATCGCTGTAACTTATAGAAGTTACATTATAGCTATAGAGCTATGCTATTAAAACTAATATATCAAGTATGTAGTGAAATACATAGGAAATATTGTGTTTTACCGTCTTAAATAGTTCATATTGCAATTTTTTATGATTGATATCTATGGGGTATAAAGGGTCTGGTTGAAAACCAGCGGTAGGCACATGTCTAGCAAATGCTGAACCGGATCCTATTCGTTAGGCATCTGATCTACACATGTTTTAAGCGCGTTTATTGTTTTAGATGTAAGTTTGTTCCTATTATAACTATTGTGTGTTTCTTTCTTTTCTTTCTTAATGAAGAGTCTGAAAACTGAATCTCCTTGTTGTTGTGTTTTTATAACAAATAAATATTCAACTCGAAATACAAGTAAACGCCGTTTTCATGGCCACAATCCATCTAAGCCTCTTACAATGGCCTGTTTGTTCCTTTCAGTTGGTACAGCGGCTTACAACGCGCAACGCTGTATTCAGCGGCTTCCACCAAATTCAGCGGCTGTCATGTTAGTTAGTAGTAGACAACGCAGCTTACACATTTTTCATTAGAAGCTCTACGTTTTAATCTGCATTGTTTCCGACTATGTTTTTAATTTTACCAAAACCTTCTTTTGTAGTAGAAATAATTATGTTGGTTAGTGTTTATTGTTGTCATTCGTTTATTAGTCCGGCTTAGTGTTGGACAATAAGTAAAATTTATTTGGCAAAGGTAAATGCTGTTACCGAAATTGCGTGTTGTCTGATAATTTAAATATACGGCAATAACATGGATGATATATGTATGGACAAGTTTATTATTTAATTTGACTACCTACATTTCACCTACAGTTTGACTGTTTATAATACTATAATAGAAAAAGTACGAATTTCGCTTATTTTTTTTGTGATCGCAAACGCATATATTAAAAAAATATCTAGTCTTAAAATATTTTGGTGAAAATAGGGACATATGTATGTGTAGCTGCAGACGGCCTGTTTATGTTGAGGCTTGCAACTGGGAAGTCGATGAACCGTGGGAGCCGTCGAAGCTGGCGAGGCTGGTAATACCGGCGACCCGTCAGTTAAGAAACTGAATTAGTTTTTGAACTGCCGAACGTAAATCAAGCTTATCTAAAATCAGCTCGTCTATTATTGTCGCCATTTCAACTCTGCCTAATTCAAAGGTTGATCGGTAGATGACTGAAAGCTATCGACTCTAGTTATACGAATGTCGACTATCAGAAGGTACGCCGTAAGCTTCTCGTCACCTTAGAGGTATGAAAAAGTTTAGAAAACACTCACCACTTTCAGAGACTGATGAGGGCGACCGCTCGGCGGTCGATACTCCGGAAGAGGACTCTAATGATGATAGAGAGTCAGCGCGGGTGGCGTGCGCGTGTGTCATCGAGCTCTCAGAGAGCGTGCGCGTCACCTCCCGGGGCGTGGAGCACAGCTGCGTCAACCGCCGCCTTAGGTAGCGCTGTTCCCGAGCCAACTGCTCCTTATGTCCTACATGCCTTTTTTCTCGCTCTTCCAAACTCTGGAAAGAGAATGAATATTTAAGCTTCGCCATAGAAACCCAGTCCCCCCAGGCAATCGCTGGATATTTGCTCGAATCCAAATTGCCTGACTGCCAAGTCTCTTCACTTTTTTATCGTGTTGTGTGACTACTGTACGACGAATGTTCTGACAAAACTACTATTTAAGGCAACTCCCGAAATAAAATAGTGTTCTCGTGTGAGGACTTCACATACACACTTAATTAATTGACACAATATTCGTATACGATAAAAGAGTTATCTCTGTATTACATAATAGCTAGCTGCACACCTGTGTCTTGTGTAACTGGCTACACCCAGCATTTATTGTGAGAGTAATAACTGATACTCATTTTAAAGACATTTTAGTGTTCATAAGCGCGTAAAATGCAGCATTTTTTAAGTGTTACAAATGGAGCTATCGTTTTATCCGCCCTATATAGGTCGACACTGACTCACATACAACCGTTTCTTGTGGCGCTCATAGGAAAATGGCTTTTTCCAGAGCCGTATACACTGGGGACCAACAGACAGGAAAAAATGGGGATTCTCTAAGTTCTCGGAACTTGTACACTCGATGAATTTCCTCTTTTGTTTTTCGTCTTCCGTTGTGCTCACGGCTTTATATTATGTACCTATATACATTACTCAAAATGGGACTTAGAGTTTCGTGAAGTTTGGAAATAATGAGCTTTATGTTCAATTATTCAGGAGGTACAAAAATTTGGAATTTAGAAGGATGTTGAGACGCCGTGTTTCCTCTCGTACACTGTTTGTATAGAAAACATTATTTTAAAGCACTAACAAGTATACCGCCAGATTTATTTACGGGGTTTAAATAATTCAGATCGTAGGAATTCTACCGGACAAGATCTTTTCCAAAAGAAAGAAAGAAAGTAAAGAAAGAAATAAAAATATTTTATTTGTATCTTCTACATAATAATAAACATACGTCTTAACACTAGGGTGGCACCGAAGATCAAAGACAAAGACAAAAGACATTCATAACTACTAATTTTGAACACATAACTAATCTTATACGTGGATAGATAGAGATATCCGTGAGATACGTGGAAGTTGTTTGTTGCAGTGGATGTCCCGTGGCTGAGATTATGAGATTCTAGGTTGCTTTTCATGTGAAAGAGAATTAGTATAACGCTTGGAAATCTGACTGTATATGTTTTGTATAGCCGTTTAGCAAAGTTACGAAATAATTAGATATCTTATTTATATAATACACAAGGAGAATTCTTCATACGCATTTTCTAAGCAAACGCGCACACACAGGAGTGTGAAATTAGAGGTACTTAAACTTTATATGAAGAAAAGTGCAGAAAGCAAAAAAGTTAAAACAATATCGCACACCTAGATCTAAAGAGAGCTAACGCAAAAAAAAATTTTTGAGTTATGCACACCATCGAATTCCTTATATCAATACCTATCGACCAATAAAATAGATTTGCAAATACTACTAGATACTACACTACTCGACGCAAAAAATATACATACATTGTTAAGTAATGGGGAAATAACTACAAAAATCCAATTTTCAGCTCCAAAACATGAGATTCCTTCAATACCTTTTTTCTAGATACGTATAAAAAGCATAAATCTACACACAAAGTAATTAGTTTTTCACCTTTTCTGAAAAAAGCTTTTTTTTGCTTGCTTTTTAATACCTGTTTAGATCTAGGTGTGCGATGAGGTCGAGTTTGTGTTTTGACCTGTCATGGTATAAATGTCTATATAATGAATGTTCAAGTTATTCTTGTTAATAAAAAAAAAAACAAGATATTCAAAATGGTCGAAATTCGACCGCCGGGCGATCCCTAGATATAATGAATAGCAGACGATGTACAAGGCAATCAATTCGCAGTCTTATTGCAGCCTAAAACACTCTAGCCTCATTGTGCGTGTAATTGATGACTGTTGATAGTTTTACAACCCATTACGTAAACATTAACATACATGATTATTACATTTATACTTCTTATTTACGCAGACACATTTATATTCTAAGTTTATAATGAAATAAGTTTATTTATTCATTTTAAATTTAACTAAGTATAGTACTGTACTACAGTAATAGAAGAAGAAGTATGATGTCTTTACATCATAATTTACTATCTGTCCAAAACAAAACAGGATACAATAAAAATCTCATATTCGGGTTTAATTTTGGCCGAGATCAGCAGCGGGAGGCTGCAGGCGGCCTTAGATGATATATCTGGTCATAAATCTGCCACAACTCAGCCGACGCTATGCGACGTCCACCGCCGCCCTTATTTTGCACTCCAGTATTAAATGATTTTGGAGTATTTTTAAATTGTGGGCAGATGGATAATTCTTTTTTTAAATTTTCGTTTTATTTTTAGTTCTTGTTCACAATTTGAATTTTATTTCGGCCAGTTTTTCATAATTACAATTTTATAGGTACTATTTTTATTTAAATATTTAATTATAGCAACACTTAAAAGAGTTTTTTAGTATTTTAAAAGTGCAATGAAAATAAAATAGGTATTACATGTATTGTGTTAGAATTTGTGTATTGTTCATAGATCACAGAAACGAGTAATTAAGCGATTGTGTAAGGTCAATTAAGATCCATTAGCACAATTTACGAGTTATTAGTTTGAATTAAAGTACGAGTACAGCTATTTACAGTTTAATCCGTATTGACTGTACGGATTGCGTAATGGTTTAAGTGGTCACCTCGCCACTACGCCGCGCCGACTGTTGTGGGTTCAAATCCCACACGGGACAAAAATTTGTGTGATCCACAAATAGTTGTCCCGAGTGGAGCTGGGTGTCCTTTGTGTCCGTTGTTTGAATATTTGTGAAGCCCCCCGAGACACAGGAATATTCCTAATGCGGGAGTTGTCTTTTAAAAAAAAAGAGAGAAAAAAAAAAAGAACGTATTTTGTCGTCAATTCGTCTAAAGCTCGCGATGATTATACCTTATTTAAGTTTTTATATAATTAAAATGGCGGACGTCAAATAACAAATGAAAGAGGCAGAAAGAACTATTGCATGAGCTTTCACTAAAAATATTTCAAACTCAAGATGAGAGACTATTTTACTTACATAAGGAGCTTAGCTGTAAAAATATTAAGAGTTACTCCAACGAAGAGTTAAACAAAAAAAAATTGTTTTTATGTTCCTGTCATCCTGTTTCTAACTTTTAAACACGCTTCTTTCGAGCACTGATAGATGCGGATCTATGTAGCTATGAACGTATTTATTTTTATTACCCGACTTCAGGCACTGATCTTCATCTATGTAAAGATTATATAACCCTATATAGAGCAGTGTAGGTACCGTATGAGCCAACCTCTGCTTCATCGATTTTGTGTCAGAGTATTTGAGCGTGGAGCGATCCGAATTATGTCATATTAAGGATTACTGGAGCTATCATACCCTCGTGTTATTGCTCGCTATTTATTTTTTTACGATCAGAGCGTTCCGTTTGATATCAGCAGATTTTGTCTTTCTAAATAATCCACTCTCACTGAACGGTGAATGAAAGTGAACAATCTCAGCGTTTTGCATTTGTTGAGAGGCGATATTCTTAGTCCTTATTATAAATCTGAATGATCGTTTATCCTTCCTTGGTTTATTATAGGCTGTTCTGGTGAGATAGCTGATAGTTCTTAGACACACGCAAGCGTAGCTACAGATAAGAGCTAATATGTTACATAGAGGTTCCTGAAGTGGGTTCTTTGGAACATAGGTTTGGATATCTAGGTAGAACTGTCGCGCTGAGGTCTAAAGATCCATATTCCTATTGCACTCACACACATGGCTCATATGTGTGTATACACACATGCGCATATATACATATATGTACACACACATACACTCATATCTGATTATGGCTATGTGGTATTTTAGAAGTAAGAAAATATGCCCCGAAATGATTAAACACCTTAAAATCTAGAACTGTGTAATGAATTCAAGAAAACTTCGAATAGAATTAAACAAAGTTGAACAAAGAATATACAATTGCGAAGTGCAAGCAATATTTGAACATAAACATGCAAATTTTGCGACTGATGAATTTTAAACACAATACTTTGGAATATCAGATATAATTTAATTGGTTATTAGAAAACTTTTCCAATCTGCATGAGGAATGGGCCGGTGGCGGAATTTTTCGCGGCCATAAAATATAGATGGTATCAGAGTACATTGTTTATTTAGGCAGACTTGATGGAAAACGCCTACGGACTTCGTTCAGTAATTTCGTTGGATTGACCTTCGTACAATTGGAATGGCAACTTATTTGATATTGTCTA
The DNA here is from genome assembly GCA_949752705.1 of Callimorpha dominula. NCBI lineage: Eukaryota > Metazoa > Arthropoda > Insecta > Lepidoptera > Erebidae > Callimorpha > Callimorpha dominula. The sequence goes on along the minus strand of OX457001.1, from coordinate 2,974,378 downwards.
CATTAGAGATCTTTTTGTTGGACTAGACGTTGATTATCTATGAATGAAAATGGCGATTGCTATTAGATAATGTTCTGATTTTCCTCCTCTTATTATATAATATATATGATTATTTCCTTGAGTCAACAATTCATCAGCTTAATGCCTCACATGGGGGATCACTGGCACGTGTATATTCTGTTCGTGTCTGTCAAGTATACCTAATTAAAGTGTGATTTCAGTACTGATCCAAATCAATAAACTATATTTAGTTTGTTTGTCTACTATTTATTGCTTATATGATGTACTTACCTTTAACGTTATCTTTATTTTTATCAAATGCGTTTTCCCAAAATGTACTAGGGAAAACGAATCTAATAAAAATAAAAATTGGTTATTGTACCGTGTTCTTTAATTCTACTTTCCATTTGATCTTCATTCCCATTCCCATTCTTTACGAGTAGCGATACGATGCCACGTAGTCTAACGTGACTAAGGTAACTGGAACAAATTTAATTTTTATACTTGCCCTTAATTTGTTCTAAAGGACCTCCCTTTGGGACAGGTAAGTTTGGGAATGACTTGTGTCGCAAAGAAATCGATAAAAAACATTGCTAGAAATGTATTAATTAGCTGAAGTAGTATTAATTGGAGGTCTACTTAAACAAGAAATATTGAAAGTACGAAATGCTTTATTCAGGAAAAAATATTCCATATTCATTGAAGTTTTTGATTCAAAGAACCACAAGGCCAAATTTTCTTTAACAGCGTGTGTACCTCAATAAATTACAAGGCCGGCTGTTAATCATCTTACTTCTCTCATATTAAAATAAGGGTGAACTTCATTGTAACGAAATTCGAAATTCAACGCCATCAACAATTTGCCTAAACCTTGAATGTTTCCGACGGTACGCAAATGAAAAGTACCGTTTCCCACGAGTTGCGATGTGCCTGCGTTAACGACGATGCCTTTTAATTAGTCCTGCATATTAATCAGACTAACGGTCTAAGTTTGTAAACGTACTGGAAAGCGGTTGGTGTGGACGTTTTTTAAATTATGGATTTAAATGATAGTCTAATTGCTCAGAAGTCGCGGTGCTTAGATCATGATGATACTACTTACATAATTACATCAAACTCTAAGTATAAGAAATATAGTATTCATGTGGAAATCTTAGACTTTATGATCTGAGTAAAAAAAAAAAGTGAAATCAGGTAAATGTAGAGTAAGCAACAACGAGTAAGTCCATTGTCAATGGCTGTATGTTATCCTAATAATAAATTGGCTAAACTAAACAAACTGTGGCACCATTAACATATTAGATTCGTTCGCTCGAAGCATATTTATAGCGGTCCTTTTAATTACTTATGCTGAATTCAGCAATGTAATTAATGGAATAGGAGTATGCCTACGTGGTAAGGTAGCTCAAGAATAAGATCCCATGACATATACATCTATGTAAACCGAAGCTTTATACACTCCAGAAATGTGTATATAATAATAAACCACTCTCGCTAAGTTTGTTCAAACTTAATTAAAACTCAACCGTACCACGTCGGCATAAAGCTGAAATTTTCCAACAAATTTGACTATTAATATTTGGTGAAGCGAGTTTGGAATAATAAGGCCTCGCTTCATTGACAGCGGTTTACTTTACGCTCAATTAGTTGAATGACACACGTGTTCGAGAGTTTTCGTTCCCCACCTTCCCTCTCCGCCCTTAAGAGTCAGATCGCACTTTAGGTAATTTTGTGTCACTGTTATCACCAGAGATCGGATATTCGGATGCATATTTACCTAAAGTTGAGATGTTGGCTATTATGGAAAGCACTTTTTTATCGAAAGAATCCCGCGATTCCGGGAAATTCAAATTTAAGTGTACCTATACTCCGTGAGATGTAATAAACCCCAGTTTGACACAAATGACACTTGCTCTGTTACAACGTATAATGGTTGCTTTTCCCTACTTTTATTGTCAGTGATTTTTGACGAAGCAAAAACAACCTTATTACGTTGTAACAAGTGTCAAATCGGGCCTATTAAACCCCAGGAAATGTAAGCATTTTGTAAGAGTGCGAGTGAGACGGCAAATTATACTTGCTTGTGTGCAAGTAGCGACGCGACAATACAACTGCATTCGTCGCTGTGCTTGCTATGCGTTCGGGTGTGTTTCTCAAGTTTTTCTCATTTCTACGATTACTTAGCTATTGAATAACGGTTTCTGATTTGCTACGTGATTTGGATTTTTTTTTTACTTGAAACGACGACTTTTGTGCCACGAATCCTGGATTTACCTGCTCTGCAGCTTGAAAGAAGAAGAAAGAAAGAAAACATATTTTTATTTTTATTTCCGAAACATCCTATAACCTCTTATTTCTTTTATTAACAAGGTAAGAATTGTTTCTTTTTACAAAATCATTTAAAAACATTGTACCTATTTGTATATAGCTGGAAAACAGATTTTGACTATAGAAATATGTATAATATAATAACTCGTAGTAAAGTCAAATGTACCTGAGTAATGGTAGTTTCGCCAGATAGTAACATGTTCTGCTCTCTGATTGGTCGACTGTTGTATTAAGGGACTATTGTTTAAACAGATTTGCTGTATATCAGGTAGTTTTAAAACAATGCGCTGTGTTGTGTGGTTATCTGATACTGTATTTCGACTATAGATATAAAACAACCGATTTAAAACGTTTTAAATAAAATGTTGCCGTTCTAAGCCCCAAATAAAACGTTTTAAACGGTTGAAAACTCGCCTACAAAAATAAAAAAACTGTGTTTTACACTTCATTGCGTGCAATTTCTGGTCACCTGGCGTCATGTTTTGTTTTAATTAGTTTATAGAAAATCAATAGAAAGTACCTACCTACATTACCTACTACACGAAAACTTAAGTATGTAGGTATACCTAACTATACTTATTTATTATATTACACACACTAGATTAGAAGACATCATTAACACAATGCCGTCCGTTTTAATGAAAGAGACAACGTTATGTTTTCAAGGCCTTCGTGACGACGTCAACGAGAGTGCGAGATTGTGAGTTTGGTTTTAAACCAAATCAAATTGATTATATTTATATCGTTTGAAAACAATGAAAAAAATGTTTATTTACTAACACAGAGTTTTTAACTTATCAATAGAGTTATTATAACTTAGGTAGGTAATAACTACGTTTGGTCGGACGGACCAACTAGAACTAAACACGCTAAGTATATCAATTTATCACACATATAAAAAATCTTTACATAGTTTATAGATACTCCGTCATATCCCTACCTCGCCTCGGTAAAATCACGAAAATGTACTTATAATTAAGAAAAACATAGTCATCAACACCAACTGTTTTAAATAATGAAAAGAAAAATGGTTTATTTCGGTTTTAAACGGTTTTTTTCGTTTTAAACGGATTGGTTTAATTGGTTTTAAACCGGCCTTATATCTATAATTTCGACTCATCTCTTCAAACCATCAAATTATGATCTTTTTTACTTCACAGGTATTATTCGCTACCATGATGGCGGATTTAACTCAAAGAGAAGACATTGCTCAGTCCTGGCTACGAAATCACCTAGAGATGTTTTACGACCCATCAACTGGAACTATAAGCTGTACGAAATGTGAAACAACATTAAAAGCAAAGAAAACCATTTTGAATCGGTATCTAAAATCACAAAAACATCGAGAAATTCAGGCAGCATCGCCAAATGAGTTTTATATTGACTTGATTAATTTTCTCATTATGTGCAACATACCGTGGTTAAAAGTTAAAAACCCCAATTTTCGTGGTTTTTTTTTTTAAAATACATGAGTTTTAAAAAATACATGTAAAAATCAAGATAGAACCATTCCAAGTGAGTCTTTTTTAAGGAAGAAATACTTGGCCCATGTTTATGAAGATAAAATGAAATTTATCCACAGTGAAGTACAAAACAATAAGATCTGGATATCTTTAGACGAAACCACTGACTTTCTGGGACGAAATGTCGTAATTTTTTTAGTCAAACCATTAAATAAAAACTCATCGGGACGAATTAACTTGTTAAATTGTCAAACTTTAGATGTGGTTAACGGTCGTACTGTGTCTGAGTTTGTGATTAAATGTCTTAAAAACTTATGGGGGGACCAATTCAACAATAAAGTGCAAGACGTCTTAATGTTGTGTAGCGACAGCGTAGCATATATGTTACTGGCTGGGAAAATATAAAAAAATACATTTCCCGATATAAAACATTTTACGTGTTTGGCTCACGCCCTGCACAGATTAACAGAGACAATACGTTTAAGCTACGTCGATGTAGACACTCTAATTAATAATGTCAAAAAAATATTTTTAAAAGCTCCCAACAGAGTACGAATTTTAAACAAACAACATCCAAATTTACCTTTGCCTCCAGAGCCAGTTATCACTAGGTGGGGAACATGGTTAGAGGCGGCATTTTACTATGCCAAACATTTGGACAAAATATCGAGTGTTGTAGCTTTATTGGATAGCAACGAAGCCATATCATAGAAGGCTAGGGAAGTACTAACTAAACCTAATTTGAAGAATGATTTAGAGTATATATATGAGTATTTCGAAATTTTACGTATTGCAATAGTAAAGTTAGAAAAATGTGACCTGTCGCTAATAGAAACATTCGAAATATTTGACGACGTAAGATGCATTTTAAACCAAACATCAAACATCTTAATTATCAACAAAATGGAGCAACTTATGGATAGAAACCCTGATTTTGATGTTCTTCGGGAAATAAGTGAAACATGTAATAAAGAAAATGACTCTAGTATTTACAAATTTGCGCCACTTACTTCTGTAGACGTGGAGAGATCCTTTTCAACCTACAAGTGGATCCTTAATATGAAAAGAAATAGACTAACAAATGATAACCTCGAGAAAATTATTATCGTACACTACAATTCTCTGAATAATCCTAAATTAAGAACTTTTGAACAGTCAGTAGAACCAGACGTAACACCATCATGTTCAACGCAAACAGATACAGAAATGACAGATTTCAGTGACCGAACCATAGTCATAGATAGTGATTAAAGATATTGTCACTGGGGTAATCTTTCTTCTTCAATCTTTAGCCACCCAATGCTGAGTATATATATAGGCCTCTTTCAAATCTCTCCACATTTATATCGCTGCCACTTTAAAAGTGAAATATAAAATGTGCTAGTTTTAAGTTTTTATTTTCTTCATATTAGCTATGTAAGAAGTGCATGTCATGGCTACTTGTAAAGAAAACAACACAATAACTTGAGCAACATTAATTCTTGAGTGACAATTATTTATGTATATTGCCCAAAGTGCCCATGTACAACTTTTATATCTTTCATTTCTCTTCTATGTAGTTTCTGTGTGTACAACATAAAAATATTATGTGATGTAATGAATAAATAAGTTTATATTAATTTATGTTTTCTTATTTACCACACCACCATTTCTCTTACACCTTACATACGTACATACTCGAAGGGGAAACACCTTAACTTAAAGTAAATATACATCCGATTAGTTATGCGATCCCGGAATCCCGGGATTTTATTTTAAATAAAAATATACTTAGAAGCCGCTTCCATAATTTGTTATCCAAAAAATAACTTTAGGTAAATATGCATCCGATTATCCGATCTCTAGTTATCACCCTGTTATAACCCCAGCTGAGCTACGAATGTGGCGAATCAGGAATCTGAATGACATTCAGATAATTGTGCATTCTGTGGAGAAATTTTATGTACTTCAAATAAACCAACACAATTCTTTAAAAAAAATTGTTTCTACTTTCGGGCGAAATGGCTTTATAATATTACATATTATTATAGGTATTACATATTGTCCAAGTTTCACACCCTGCGGTACACCCACACATAGAGCGGCATTAACTTTGTGTGAGAACGCATTAAAGTGAAGTTACAACTAAGACAGCGGTCCAAACACTTGATAAACCATTCTCCAAGCATCCCATACCTCTCGTCGCCCCGATCTCGCATTGTTTTACCCGAGCGATATTGTCGAATGACACCTGCCGGTCCTTTTCAGCAATATTCGCCATTTAACATAGGCAGGTACAGGCCTTATTCACTAAGTTATTGTTTAAATTGGGAGTATATTACTTCAAAATAACGTTACAAGGTATTAATGCAAAAATAAAGGGGAGAAATATGATAATTATACTTATATAATAATAATAATAAAAACTCCACACATCTCACACACGGCTGTCTGATACGAAACTAGGCTACCTGTACTATGGTAACCAAACTGCTGATAAACATACTTACATATTTCTAAATACATACATATTATAGATAAATTACACCCAGACACAGAACAAATAATTATGCTCATCACACAATTATTTGTCCTGACTGGGAATCAAACCCACGACCTCTGGCTTAGCAGTCAGGATCACTAACCACTAGACCAACAGGCCAGTCAACTATATATTACTAAATACATGAATATGATAGATAAATTACACATAGACACATCAAATGATAGTGTTCATTACACAATTATTTATCCTGAGAGAGAATCGAACCCACTGGATCAGCAGTCAGGATCATTAACCACTATACCAGTAGGCAATTCAAGTATAGAACGTGTATGCCGGTTTATTGGTAGTTGTTATAATTAAAAACAAAAAGAAAACTCCGAATATAAACAAAAACTTCATAATGTATATATAACATACGTTTATTAATGTCAATTTTATTTAAATACGAAACAAGGTAACAAAGATAATACAATACAACAATAACCTCTAAAGTGCAAGGTGGTACAACATGTTCAAACTGGGGTCACAGAAACGTGACCAATACCAAGGTACTCAGTCAGTGCTTTAACTTGAATTATAAATAACAGGAGATTACGACGCGACGCCTGTAATTGGGCAGATTCGGAGTTCTGATAATACATCTGACACTTGGTCACGTTCGGCAAAAACGGCAAACGGTAGCTCTGAGGGTTGATTTGCCATCGTTACATGAGAATATATAATAAGACTTTTTGTATCAATTATTTCACTTACATAATGTATAAAATGCTTTTCCTTTTAACAGAAAGCGGAACATGATTTTATTTTTCTTAATACTTAATGAAACTGGGAGTCACAAAGGTTTCATCGGATACGTTTCGTAAGCTTAACATTTCTGCTCACTAAATAGTGTAATTTCTCTTTGTACTTTTATCTTTCTGAAAAAAAGTTTCAATTATTCTAGTTCTGAAGACTTTCAGACTTTGTTATGAAGATATAATTTGTTTAACTTTATAAATGCTAATTTCATCTAGCTAATAGGCATTCCTTCTTAATAGACGTTGAATATAAGAATAAGCGAATTGTGTCTCACAATATTTTTGTACGATTGTTTTCGGTTGACATCATTCAAATTCAATCGACATTTGATGGAGCAATTTCACACGAATTTACACCTAAACAACCTAAACAAAAACAATTTATTTTTTTCTACCAAAGGCGGCAGGTAATTTTTTTAATAAATACTACCTACCGCGCGGCATGGGCGAGTCATTATTGGTTTTATGGGCCATAACGCGGTCCTAACCTTATGATTCCAACTTATTCAACTACGTGAAAACAAAAATAAATCACTACATCGATATCATGAAGGGAATGATCGTAGGGCAAGCCGGCAAATATAAGGTAAATGTACCGCGAGGACATGGGAGGTACACAATATATGTTTGAATAAGAAACAAACCCAGATGTTGTTAGTGAAAACTTGTTAAAAAATAAAATAAAGACGGTACTAAGAGCATTTTGTCTTTGAAAACCTTTTATTTAAAATAATTCCATTCAGGTATTTTGCACCAGGATTCCTTGTCATAATAATGTTTCTTATTTTATTGAGCGTTCCGTGTCAATTAGTTAGAGCATTTTCTCTTAATTTTGTCTCAAATCACAGAGGATTTACTAAGGATTTCTCCGTTCCTATGCGATTTTTGTTACTACTATTATGTTGAACTTCTTTCTCAGAACACGGTTGTTTCGAAAATCGCTAGCTAAAGTATCAACCGATAAAACATAATATGAAAGCAAAACCATATCTGCAAATAGTAAACACTCGTTATATTTGATTATTGAAGCGAAATATATGTTTTTTGTTCTTCGTTAGGTGAGTCTTTTTTTGTGTTTCGTTGGCTAACGACCAATAATACAATTTTTGGGTGTAGTAACAAAGGAAAGATATCAATTTCTTCTTATGTGAAGTGGAGCGTGTAAAATCAAAGAGTCACTCATAATGAGAGCAAGAATTGAGATTGATTTGTGTATAAATGTTTTCTATTTTTGATGGTTTTGTTTTTATGTAGTTGTTTAATAAATAATGCTGAGCGTAATGAGCTATAGCGAATGATTATAAGAAAAAATCATGGCTTTTCGATTATAGATTAATTTAGATGTTCAGTAAAGAGAGACAGAGTGTGTCAATTACCTCCGAATCAGGACTCCAAAACGGACCAGAATCTCCTAATAATATCCACTACTTTACTGTGATATTGTGATGATATTAATGAAAGTGTGAATTAAACTTTCGCGTTCCATAATAATAATGTAATACCTATTGATCACGTTAATTCCCGTTTAAATAATTATATTAATGATAGTGGATGTTATTAGGAGATTTTCAGTAATTGACATACTGAATGAGCTTGATATGGCATAACTAAATTGGTACTCAATACATAAGTACTAAATAAACTTTGTCTCCGTTAATTCAACCCTTTATGAAACATTATATGAACAGCATCTATACAAACGCTAATCATTTATTCAAAAGTTAATGAACGAACGACGACGACAAGAAAGAACATCAAGAGTTTAAATAATTTCTAAACGATTTATTCTCTAGCACATTTTGATTTAGTTTAAAAGTAAATTTAGTCAAAATGTAATTTAATAAGAAACAAAATATGACGTCTCCTGTTCAAATTCAGTTTCATCATCATTCATTTTTAAGGCGACATAGATTTTTAAGTAATACCTAAAAAAAGACCCGGGTTGTTAACGCGGTCCCTTCCCATTGATACTCGCTTATTAAATTTCCCATGAAAAAGTATACGAATGATGATACCCTAGTAGTTTAAATTAAATGTTTTGTGTCAACAAATTTGTCTTTTTATTCAACAAAACAATTAATAAACGAAAATACGATATTATGTATACGTGACGTCATACTAATTTAAACACGTCAGAAGTGAAAACACACATCTGCATATATGTATGTATCTGAGCGTGACGGTCACGCGAGTTCAGTGCTCTTTCCTCATACCAAAAGTGCCCAACGTGCCTAAAGAAGTTTTACTTCTTCAAAAGTAGGTAGACACAATAATCTATAATTCAAAATAACTGTCACATCTATTCTAAAATCAAACCCTGAGTTCGAATATCGGAATGACGTAAGGCTACGTCAGCGTAACAAAGCGCGCTGATTGGCGCAGGAACTTGATCCGCCAACGTTAAAACCGACTGCCCAGTGCAGTTCCACTGTGATGTCACGAAATGCGTCTGACGGCTCTGACCGTTATTGGCTTATCGAGTCTGCCATTTTGTTTCAGCCCTCGAAGCTCTTTGGCGGATTAAAGCAGTTGGCAGTAGGAATTAATTAGGTGTATAGTCTGATAGCAAAGGAGATAGACTATCACGGGGTTTAGGCTAACAGTTGCCATTAGTTAAACAAATAAGTATTTTTTTTACAAACAATTTTGTTTTTGTGTACAATAATAAATAGAGACATTGTAAGTGTTCAAAATAATGTTGTATTAAACAGCCTTCTGTTCAATGTACTTAATGACCTGGACCGTCATCTGTACCAATTATTTTCAAACATTTTACATGGTTTGAAGTGGATCATTACGTCACTCATTTTCATCCGGGCCATGGTAACTTTAAGAACAATCTGCCATTATATCATCGTTCTTTTAGTGCTTAAGACTCATCAAGGCTCATCGCGTATTGCCGACCTATGTGCGCGGCGGTTTGATTTCCGCGCAGTGAAAATATTTGAATAAATTAACAAGTTTAATTGCATTAATCTAGGTGTTTCTAGGTATTTATATGTTTGAAGGTGCATATAACTTGGTACACCGCACACCGGCCACACGGCTGTCTGATACCAAAATAAGCAAAAAAAGCTGTACTATGGCAATCAGACTGTTGATAAAACATACTTATATATTTCTAAATACATACATATTACTGGCCTGTTGGTCTAGCGGTTAGTGACCCTGAATGCTAAGCCAGAGGTCGTGGGTTCGATTCCCACCCAGGACAAATAATTGTGTAATTTATCTATAATATGTATGTATTTAGAAATATATAAGTATTTATCAGCAGTCTGGTTACCATAGTACAGGCTCTGCCTAGTTTGGGATCAGCCGGCCGTGTGTGAGATGTGTGGAATTATTATAGATAAATTACACCCAGACACAGAACAAATGATCGTGCTCATCACACATTTATTTGTTCTGGGTGGGAATCGAACCCACGATCTCTACCAAACTACTAGACAAACACGTATGTATAAAAACATCTAAGTATTTTGAGCCGTGTTTTCGAACCTATTATACAAGCTATGCTATCCTAGAATATATGCTACTAATATTATAAACGTGAAAGTTGGTGAAGATGTGTGGATATATGGATGTTTGTTACTCTTTCACGCAAAAAATACAGAACCGATGGTGATGAAACTTGGTATGTAGATAGCTGGAGATCTGGATAAACACATAGGATACTTTTTATCCCGATATTCTTACGGTATCGAGACTTACGCGGGTGACATCACAATTGGTTCAGTAGTTTTTGTGTGAAACAGTTACAAACATCCATCCATCCAAATTTTCACATTTATAATATTGGTGGGATATTATGTAAGTTAACGGATACTTATAATGTTGTAGTCAACATGCAGTGTATTAATAAACATTACTGTAGCAATTACTTTATTCTTTTTTAGCACGTTATTAATAATTTCACTCGTAACTAATTATGTAAACAAATCACAGAAGTCAATGTAAAAAAAATATATGTTACCCTACTTCTAACTTTCGTATCGAAATGAAAGTTTGAGTGTTGTTGTAGTTAGGATGACAATACTATAATTTGGCATCTTGGAGACGATCTGATGATGGAGCGAGGAGGTGGTTAGTGAAACTCTTTTTTACTTCCTAACTGGGTTCGCCATTAAAACGTGTTTTCTACCAGTTTATCCCAGTACGTGTATTATTTATTTCATAACGTTGTCTTATTGGTTAGAATAATGCTGAGTTATGTAGGTATGTGTAATAACTAGTAGGGCTAAGTGTAACTGCCGGTAATTAATGTCTCTAAACACCGAACAACCTCGTTAATCATACGACTACTATTTAATCAATTTCGTGAAGTATTTTCTCATGTTCTCTGGAATACATTTGTCTGTGATTGTCTCATTATATTATACGAACTAAAAAAAATACAAAAGAATATATCACGGTATAATGGTAATTGAAAAGAAAAACTGATATCTTCCGCAAAATTTATCGCCTACACAGCCCAGGAAGCATCCCAAAGATTTAATTACACCAATTTTTATCAGCGGCTATGAGGGTGTTCTTGGGCCATCATTCATAAGTTGCGTAATAAAGAAAATTTGGGCAATAAAAGCGAGAAACGAGCGGCAGGGGAACTCGGTGCCTTTCACTACGATACTTCGCATTGTGGCCAAATTACTATGTACCTTATAGGTAAAACGATGTAGACAAACACAGTGGAAATAGATCTGCTGTCACCACATCAAAATCTTTTATTTATTTTACTGAAAATATGGGCAAACTATAATAGAGAACAAAACAGTTCACGGCTATCTATACTGGTAACGCGACGCTATTGGTCAGTTGACAATAGTTGGGTGATAAAAGGCAGGCATGCATTAGAAGTTGATAACAATCACTTAAGTGCATTCCGTGGCATTTATAGCAATAGTGGTGAGATTGTTGCTAACAGATCTGCTTGTTAATATCGATGACTTTAATATTGCTGAATGATATAGTCACTTGCTGAAATAGCAGGTGACTCAGACACAAGTAACCTAACATTTAACCGTATATCTCATTCGCAGTGTGTTCAGTACCAAGACGTTGCACAGTTTCCGACCAAGCGCAAACTGAATCCAAATGCGGTTATTGGCTCCAAGTTACACGTACAGTTTAAATATTGGTTTTCGAGATTAACCCTGGCTCTTTGAAAATCCTGCATCGAAAATGTGTGTACGATCTTTCCTAGCAAATTGCGATAGAGATAGAGGGTGATTTTAGTAAGTTTTTGTCTGTATTTTAATGAAGAAACAAGGTGTGAATGTTAAGTTAAAAAAGTGGAGAGCTAAATTCTATTGTAATTCATTAGATTATTAATAATAATGGTTTAAAAATCGGTTGACACAGAAGAATAGTAACAAAATAAAAAAAAACTCCTGCTGCCAAACTCTGCCAAAAGACAAATTGAATTAAAATATATATTTATCCAGTGTCTCTCGGGATGATGTAAGAAGTATAACGATACCACATACATCCAAATGTGTTCAGGTATCTAGAAGTTAAGGCGGAATAAAGAAACTTACATACATACACATATGTACAATACATACATGAACTCTGTAAACAATACACTCCTTTTTTGAGCAGTCATGTAAAAAGGTTTTGAACTATTTTGTTTATTTTTTTTTATTTTTTTTATTATATGTAGATACACTTACGCCTCACTCAATCTTCATTATAAAGTGTGAGATACTTTATATACAACAAAGGTGGCAAAATAGTACATGGTCACCTGATGGTAAGCGGTTACCGGTACCTAAGAACATACGCAACAGCAGTGCTAACAGTCGTTCGGCTTGAGGAGCTCTTTTGATCCTAATTAACAGGAGAAGGACATGTTACACTAGTATTAATAATTAATTAAAAATAATAGTAATAATAATTTGAGACACCCCACAAACAGCCGTCTGAGCCTAAACTATGCAGATCCTGTACTATGGTAACTAGACTGCTGACAAACATACTTATATATCACCAAATACATACATATCATAGATAAATTACACCCAGACGAAGAAATGATTCTGCTCAACACACAATTGTCTTTCCTGGGTGGGAATCGAACTCACGACCTCTGGCTCAGCAGGATCACTGACCACTAGACCAACAAGCCCGTCAGACTTGCATAACTACACATTTCTGTATGTTCGAAATTCTTTCCAAGCTGAGTTGCGCCACTTCGAACAAAATTTTGACCTAGCAAGAACAAATTTCCGAATTTATTTAATGTTAAAATTTGCTTCTGACATTAATGGTCCTAGTTATAACTTCAATCAATATACCTATTAATAAAATTTGATATCGAAGCTTTCAAATTAATAGCTGTGTTGCCGAATAAACAAACAAATAACATCAAAATAGTATCTACTAAATCACACAGTGAATCCACAATGCATATATTATTGACTAGCTATCCTCGCAGTTTCACCTTTATGATCACTGCTCCGGTCCTATTCGTCGTAGCATGATGTAATATATCCTATAGCCTTCCTCAATAAATGGGCTATTCAACACTAAAATAATTTTTCAATTCGAACCAGTAGTTCTTGAGATTAGCGTGTTCAAACAAACAAACTCTTAAGCTTTATAATATTAGTTTATCTTATAAAGCTGATTAGCTTATTTTCGGCTTTATAAGAATAGATAACAAATTAACAAAGTTGAAAGGATATGGTTGATGACGACTGTAACACAAATAAGGATTATTTATAAGTGATCGGGACGTTGTCCGCGTTGACCTATACCTATTATTCAAATAAAATAATAGTTTTCTAATGTTGACAGGTAATAATAACAACAACTTGAAACATCTCACACAGGGCCGTCTAATCCGTAAGAAGGCAGAGCCTGTACTATGGTAATCAAACTGCTTATAAAAAGCGTGTAGCGACTAAAACAAAACAATCATTCCCATTTATAATATTAGTATACATAAGTAGAACCTGCACAGTAATTTGTAAACGTATACGATATAAATACATGCAAAATGATCTCAAACTCAGCGTATAGTGGACAGTGCAAGACATGCCAGCCGCTGCTATTCTCTTCAAGCCAGATAATTAATTTTAAAAGAGTCTCAGGACTTAATTTAACTACTATTGTTATAATTCTTACCTAGCTTTCGATTTTAACAGAGTGGCGTAGAGTTTTTAATGCCAGTTTTTTTTGGTCTCGGTTGCTCAATTTTTTTTTTTGCTAGATTTATTGCTCAGTCACTCAAATTGCTTCTACACTTTCAGTAAATACCTAACTGAAGATATACAAGCAGGTCATAAATATTACTTCGTGACAGAAATGAAATAAAGAGTTTATTTGCCGATTCATCAGAAGTCAGTAAGTCAATTTCGAACATAGGTATCTTAGTTCGATAAGGAATACTATAGGATAGCCTACCCATAAAATATGAACAGCACCAATCTGTATTGGTATTCAGTCGTAAAATCTAACAACCAATTCATTCATTCAACTTTCCTTCAATGAAGATTTGTGATTTTCAACTGTGTCGCATCAATTCATAACGAAAGATAATCTTTATGATCCAACATCGGAAATGAAACGATGGAGAAAAGGAATCGCTACATTTAAAATATAGTATTTGTTGTAAGGGAGAATACATACTGTGTTTGGCCGGAACGCATAGCCGGCTGCAATCTTTTCGCATGGCCCAATCATATGTGCATCGAGAGAATTTGAATTATTTGTATCTATAGAAATGAGGAGACAAGTTAATCAGCATAATCAGGAAATAAGACTTCTTTTTTTCAACGCTCAAATAACTAGTTTTTAAGTGTTTGTAGGTACCAGTAACTGTTTACTATCTAAAAGAGTCGTCGTTACTTTGTCAAAACAATTTTAAAATCATCCTTATTTCCTTAATAATATTATAAATGCGAAAGTAACTCTGTCTGTCTCTCGATCGGTCTGTTTGTCTGTCGAATCGGTCTGTCTGTCTGTCGCCCTTTCGCGGCAAAACTACAGAACCGATTGAAATGAAATTTGGTACACAGATAGTCTAGAGCTTGAGAAAGGACATACGCTACTTTTTAATGCGAAAAAGGGGTGTAAGGGGTTGAAAGGTGGGGATGAAAAGTTGTATGGAAGTATCGTCAATTAGCCTAAATAATTAAAAATTCTACCCAAAGACACTATTCCACGCGGACGAAGTCGCGGGCACAGCTAGTATTTTATAATAAGAAAAGTCCTTAGCGTCATTCGACAAACGATTATAACTTGGTTAATATATTGCCTCTTTCCGAGAGTAAAGTTTGAACGTAACAAAAATAGAACGACGTAATCACACACTTCTAAGTGTATGAATACCCAGTGTTAAAAAAAAAACTGTCGTTTTATCGTAATTACCGGTTTTCTCATGGACCGGTATACGTCCGGGGATAGTTTTCAGCAAAATAAACGGTGCGGTATAATATAAAATCGCCTTAAGTGTTAGTATCAGTGATGAGTTTACTGGTCTCGTAAATCAACATTGTATTACAGAATAGGTCTGTTTGCACTTTAATAATTCACTGCTTTAAGGTTCTCGGCATTTATTACTTTCTCACTCATTTCGTGACGCTCAGGTCTACTTGGCTGCTTATTTTGTTTATTTTATTTTTGTGACGGGGTGCAGATAAAACAGAAGGTTAATTTCCAGAATTTTATTAATAATGATAATAACTCCACACATCTCACACACGGCCGTCTGATCCCAAACTAGGCAGAGCCTGTACTATGGTAACCAGACTGCTGATAAACATACTTATATATCTCTAAATACATACTTATAATAAGTATGATAGCAGTGCTCCGCGGTTTCACCCGCGTAACTCTCGATCCCGTGGGAATATCGGGATAAAAAGCCTATGCTGTTTCTAATGTATTTCTTTTTAATTGTATCCTATTTATGGTGTGCAATAAAGAGTATCTATCTATCTATTTACATACCAAGTTTCATCGCGGTTCAGTAGTTTTGACGTGAAAGAGTAACAAACATCCATCCATACATCCAAACTTTCACATTTATAATATTAGTGGGATAAATTACACCCAGATACAGAACAAATGATCATGCTCACCACACAATTATTTGTGGGAATCGAACCCACGACCTCTGGCTCAGCAGTCAGGATCACTAACTACTAGACCAACAGCCCAGTCAAAGCTAAACGTTAGATATATTATTAACTTCTGGTTATTTTTTTTTACTTATGGCAATCAGTTACAGTTACCGTGTAGTATCATTCGCCTATTACCAATGAGCTCCCCTGACAAGCAAAGGCAACCCTACTCAGAACAAGAATATATTAAGAATTTTAAATACCCCCTACTCGAAAATCCCTTTAACGACTAGAAATGCGCTGAAGACCTTCGAACGGCTGAACAGATTTCTTAAATTATAGCTACGAACACTGTCGATCAAGTCACCTTTCAAACAAAAAAAAAACAATGAAACGGTCCATCCGTTTAGGAATTATCATGCCACAGATAGACTTATAAACCCGTCCTTTTTGGCCCTCATTGGCCCTAGTTCTGTGGTCTACTGATGAGTGGAGCTAACTCCTGCCCTACCTTCCTACTGTCTTTGTAATTATCATACAGTTTTACACAAAAGTAATTTGTACTCACTGTCTTATTTTCATGACGTCGATGTAACGTAGATAGATTCACATGTTCCGAACGCCACTTAGCAGTTTTTTTTAAATTAATTATAAACTAGCTACATTCTCACGAACACACGTACACAAGAGCAAGATACACTTCGGTTTTAGTTGTTATGAATACCAAATCATCAAACAATAGACTTATCTCACCATAGAGTTATCCCACGACATCAAGCCTGAAGGGTTTGAAAGGACTCCGCGTTGTCCGAAACGGACTTTGCCTCGCTCAAATCTTTTTGATAAATTATTTTTTGGATAATTTACAAGCAAGGGTATACCATCCTTTCTTAAATGCAAGGAATGGTAAATTTGCATTTAAGAAAGGATGGTGCCCTCACTGCGATAAGTTTATCCAGCTACCATTAATTTTTACTACCATTGAATAACGTTGATATTTTGTATACAAAACTTCTTGTAATACATCATTTGTGTCCGTTTTTATTGCTGTGAAAGATTTATGGTTTCCGAGTGTCCCTTTGAATAATCTTTTCATAAAAAATGTTTTTAAAAGTTTTATAATGAACTGTTTTTGTACTGACACGTCTCTTTCAAGACTAGATGTTATTTATACATTCTGAAAAGCGGTGGTGATAGGTATTAATTAAGTTTTCTTTTCATTATTATTTAGGAAAAGAAAATTTAACAGAGAGGAACACGATGGCAATCTGTTTTTAATTTAATATCTGTTAATAAAGTTGTAAATACAATATCAAAAATACTTTACGGTAAAATCTAAGAATTGTATATTAAATGTCTGTATTCCATTTTGTTTTTATATAATGTTCACTTGAATATTTGAACGACTAAACAATTCGCTCGGTTCATTGAATCGTCTCAAATTATTTTAGAGCAGTTTTTATTGCATAAGCAATGAAGAGAGAAACGTTTATGAAAATTCTTTATGTCTATTCTTTTTGTAAAATATTTTTGTAAACATTCAGTGGGAGTAAGTAAAAGTATAAAAATGTCACATAGAATTAAGTTACATTTAAACCGAGGTAAATAAAGAAGTCGTAATGCCTAAGGTTAAACCTTTGGAGGTGCACAAAGAAACGCTCACATTTAAGACCGTTCGAATTAATTGATGATTCAACTACAGAAGGCACCGTTGGTGATCAAGTCACAAAGAGTGATTATAGACACCATACGGACCGTAGCTTGTCTGCACGCTGATGTGTTAAAATAATCTCTGTTATTCTCTCTCATATATTATTCTACTCATAACAGACAAGGTAGACGGAAAAAGACTGTCGCAGGCAGAAGCCCCATACGTTGGGCACACTAGATCAGTTCCACCCTGTCCCCGATGCCATCCAAGGGGACAGGATCAGGTCAGGGCGAGATGGCGGAAAATAGTCCACGAAAGAGTATTGCAACTTAAGGATACACGACGCAAGAAAGAGGAATTCCCTTCTTCTCTGTTTCATGCTCGAAGAAACAAGAAAAAGGATGGACACTTACCTGTAAAAACGTGTTTATGTATAGATATAGCCTTAGGTTTATGAATATCACAGTCATAGTTCTAGCCGGAGTTGCCATATATAACTCTTATATGAACATACCACCACCGGTTTATGCACCTTCAGTAATAATTTATTTTCGTGTGCATACTACCACAGGCTGTTACCAACTCCTGGGTGTTCGGTGGGGCGGTGTGTCGGAATCGAACCGACTAAAACCACGCGGTGTACCATACTGAGCCTAGAATAGAGGAGGGTCTGGGGACGAGTGTTGTTAACATCAGCGGTCTCCCTCCTAGCGCCTACAAGCAAAACCGCGGGCATCATTCATCGGTTCACCTACTAACTAGGCGACGCGGCGACGTTCAGGCACATACAGAAGTCGCCTCTTAGCCGCTGGCAAGCCTCACGGATTAAGGGGAAACTTGAAGAAGTTATGTGTTATTAATGCATTACCATTAAGGCAAGTAATTTTTAACTGTTAATTGAGCTAGATAGCTTAAGCTTAAGTCGCTGTCGAAATGAAAGAAATTCTAGCGCGGAGAGATTCGATACACAATAGCACACGTAAGCTAACGACAGGCAAATGTTATTTTTGGAAAATAGATTTTTTATAATGTTCTTTTGTACTAGTTTCTACTTAAGTGCATAGCTCTTTGGCTGCCAAATTAATTTAAGTCTTTAATTTTCAAGGTAAGCCTAAGGATTGGCTTTCAAACTAATTCAAGTGGCCATTTTGCTTTATTAATGCAATAATAGTGCTCTTTCTACGTTCGTTTGTAGGCGGATTGCCTTATTTTATAACAACCTATGCACCTGCAATTTTGTCACTTCTTTTATCTCTGGTAATCTCTTTTACTTTGCATGCACTCCTGTGCGCATAGATAACAATATGGAAATATGATAGCTCTGTTAATGTTCTAGAACTTTCTACGCGAATGTTAACTCCCAGCCAAACATACAACCGCCTCCTTATTTTGAAGTCGTCTCAATACAAGCAACCAACGTCAATATATACATGCATTAGTAAAAGGGTTATTGTGTGTTGTACATATACAGGCTGTTATAGAAAGATGTGGTAAAATTTTAGGTGTTATGTGTAACCGACAAATAGTTGATTTAGCTGAAAAAATGGATAAGAAAAAAATATATTTTATTCTTTAAAAATGCTTTAGGTAGTATGGGACAACTATCTGTGGATCACAAATTTTTGCCCCGTGTGGGATTTGAACCCGTGGCGAGGTGACTACTTAAACTATTCCGCCATCCGTGCAGTCTTCAAACAACATATAAATTTTTATGTAAATTTTCTCTCTCACCCATTTGCCCCCTCCCCCTCTTTCCCCCTTCCCCTACTCTCACCTTAAATGCCGGCAACGCACTTTTAACTCTAGGAGTTGCAGGTGCCCTTGTGCGGCGGTAGTCACCATCAGGTGACCCATCTGCTCGTTTGTCACTATCCCAAAAAAAAAAATGGGCCTATTTCGTGGTAGTTTAAGGTTAAAAAAATAATCCAAAAATTCACAACAAAGGTTAATATTATTTAGTAAAAATTGCTTGGTATTTTACCTCCTTGCTCGAAATAATAAGCTAATTGGCCAAAGCCTGACCTCAGCGAAACAGTACCTAGCGGGCATGTGGCTCAGGGTAGGCACTTACACTGGGGCAGGTTAATTATTACAGTGATTAATACCTCCACCCCAGGGTTAGGATGAGGAGCTTTTATTAATGGCAGTTGTATGGCGATTTGTAGGAGTGGACGAGGTGTTGGGGGAATTACGAAGAGTATCTAATCGGGAATGCTGGTTTAGAGCATTTTCTAATAAAGTCTTGCCAGTAATTTTCGCCAATTGGAGAGCTCTCAACCTGATTTTTCAATGGCTGTAAAAATCAAAAGTTTTATATAACATTAAAAAAATGTTTTGTATTTATAAACTGTTTGATATTAAGAGTTTTTTTTTTTCCAACTGAGTTCTTAAACAAGCATATACCACAACCCGATATTGATATTGGTTTTAGGATAACTGGATAATAGATTCGACTTACATAGAGGGGAAAAGTGCAGGAGGTATATTACTTTCATTGACAAATAGTATTGAATAAGATAAATGACATTAGTAACACATTGTAATATTCACGGCCGCGTCTGTATTTCTATATATTCCGACTAACCTCGAGAACTACTAAACGGATTGGGATGCTTTTTTTTGTTTCGATCTGCAGTTATCCATGAAAAGTATTAAACTAAAAAGAAAAAACAAATTATAATTTAAATTAATGTATCAACAGTGTTGCCTACAAGTATTTCATTTTATTCATATATTTATTTGATCTGACGAGTAACAGATGTGACATCCTAAAAACGCTTACAAGATTAACTTTCTGAACAATTGAATTATACAATAGCTTAATATGGCTGTATAGCACTGTACATATTTTCAGTAAAATACCTTCCAAAGGTTTTTTAAATATTTCTTTAAAAGTTTAAGTAAATGTTTTAGGTAAGCGTAGATATTATCTAAACACCTATGTTGAAGGGAACACTAAGAAATTGGCTGTGACGTCACACCCAGCGCTGTTGCAAATTGACACTGACAGTCTCATTTTACTCGGCTAAATTGAGTTGTCGGCAAAAATAAGGGGAAGTTAGGTACTGTTTTTTAGTTCTACACTGAGGGTGAATGATAAGTATGATAATATTATATCACTTTCCATATTGCTGGTAGCAAAAAAAAAGTATATATTTTAAATATGGAATAACATTTCAAATAAGTACGTACTGAAGTTCAATTTCAGTTACAGCGAATTAAACGTTGTAGGTATCAGAAATAAGACTTATATTAGCAAATATATAATACAAACCATCATTTAAAATTTTGATATGTGATTTCAAATTTCGTATCCCAATTTCAAATTTACCTAAAATGAAACTCTCATTAAATGCAGGCTGTTAGTAGACAAAAAAAACAATGTTTTACGTACGAAACAAATCAGCTTATTTCGAATTTCAAATTCAGATTCTTTTTTGGTAGGAACTAGACCGCCATTTTTCTTATTGAAAGCAATTCGAACAAAAACCTGGAGAAGTTTGACATCTACTAAATCTTATATAGAAAGTGTTCTTCACGGATGAATGCCGGCGATCACTCAATGTCTACACAAAACGACAACGAATAAATAACTTATTCTTTACCTAAGAAAGTCAACCTAACGTATCAGAATTGCCATGTATGGATATTTAGATGTTACACGTATTTAGATACGGAATGAAGAGTAGTTTGAAATACTTCTTGCGTTAGACCTGCTATCTTTCTACATATACATGAACATAAATCTTTATACCAATTCTTAAACATATATTACACTTATGACAATAACTTTTTTTTTATTGTACAGGGACAAAAGAGCATACGGTTCACCTGATGGTAAATGACTACTGCTGCCCATGGACAGCTGCAACTCAAGAGTCACAAGTGCGTTGCTGGCCTTTTTGGTATGCTCGGTGGGAGTACGCTCTTTTCTTGAAGGTTTGGAGGTCGTGTCGATCCGGGAATACGGCAGGCGACAATTTGTTCCACATTGAAACTGTAATTTTTACGTTTAAATATACATTTTTAATTAATGACATTGTTTAAGATTGTTTTTGGACACGCTGGCAGCTAACTAAATAAAACAAAATTTAGCAAAATTTCATTATTGTTTAACTGACTACAAGACCACAGTAATTTATATTTCGTGTGTCATAGCCCTTGTGTATCATAACCCTGGATCTAAAACGAGCAAGCCGTTAAAACCGCGGCGTCAGATATCAACGGCGCACATAGACTGCCAAAATCAAGTTAGGACTATATTTTGTATAGGATTTTGTATAGATTGTATACACCCGACTGAAAAATATGCGTATAAATATTTATGAATAATTTACTGTATATTTGAAAGAAATATAAAAAAATATATAACATATCAGATCGCCCGATGCGAAACATCATATCTCTCGAATTTTTGTGAGACGTTCCTTTTGTTTTTGTTTAAATTTACTGTTATTAACAGTTAATCCACACACTCCACCTGCTGTTATGAGAACGGAGGTAATAATACCTGGAAATTCAGACGGTCATAACTTTTAAACGGAATGCTTTTTTTCTGAAATTCTTTTTGTAACTGCATGCTAAACTTATACATACAGATACATCCTGTATAAGTTAACTTAAAATTACAATTAATATTAATCTGTTTTGGGACATATTACACAGCGCTATCTAGACCTAAATATAGCATAGCTTGCGTTGCAGTCATGCCACGTAGATCGTCGGTATAATCCGATTTTTCCAGCCGTCATTGTAGCGTTGCATGATACGAATATCGCACAGAGCGACATTTATCAAAGCCAAGCTATTAATTTAGCAGACAAGGAATACAGAGCGTGTGTGACATGCACGCTAATGCTAGGGTTGGCGCATCGAATTTGATGTACCGCATGTTGGAAAAAAGCATAATTACAGTGGGAAAGTCCGAATGATTGGAGCCATTAAGTTAAACGTACCTATAAGTATGTAGGTACCTACGTCCAATTTGAACATTACTAAAACTGATTTAACCTTATTTCCTTTCTTTGTCGAAACACCAAAGAGTCGAACTAAACACTTTGACAGCTCCTTTTTGTTTCGAGTCTTCCAGTCGGTTATAATCCTGGAAAGTTCAAGTGTACACTGAATAGGTTTCTCTTGGATATGGGTGTACCATCTTTGTTTTCATTGTCAGGTGATTTGGAGGACAAACGCCTATTCCATTTCAAAATAAAAAAAAGCAATTTTTTTCATTACTTTTTGGATAGAGAGGAAATTGTATGCACGTAGGTACAGCTGAAATAGGTTTACTATAATGACATGATCATTATACCGACGATCTACGTGGCATGACTGCAACGCAAGCTATGCTATATTTAGGTCTAGATAGCGCTGTGTAATATGTCTCTAAACAGATTAATATTAATTGTAATTTTAAGTTAACTTATACAGGATGTATCTGTATGTATGAGTTTAGCATGCAGTTACAAAAAGAATTTCAGAAAAAAAGCATTCCGTTTAAAAGTTATGACCGTCTGAATTTCCAGGTATTATTACCTCCGTTCTCATAACAGCAGGTGGAGTGTGTGGATTAACTGTTAATAACAGTAAATTTAAACAAAAACAAAAGGAACGTCTCACAAAAATTCAAGAGATATGAAATAATATATAAGCGGCGGTAGCGTAATGGCTAAGGCGTCGGAGTAAGTAATGTGTGACCCACGTTACTAGTAGTCTTTAAAAAAAAAAAAAATGCGACATTAATTGTGAAACAATTACCTAGAAGGGAGTTTTAGAAGAAAGATTGTATAGCTATTTCTTGGCATCTGTTATTAGATTCTAAAATAAAATTGTATATACTAACTGTAACAGTCGTAAAAATATAAAAATTTAGTAAAACAAAAAAAAAACACTTTAATGGCGAACCGAATTAATAAAGAGTTTCATTATCCACTTCCAGGCTTCATCATCAGATCAGCTCCAAGATATCAAATAATAGTATTGTCATCCAAACTACACATACACATAAAGTGTGATTTCGATCCGACAATTAGAAGTATATATTATTAATAAATATAATAATAAAATACTTCTTTCATAATGTATTAAAATAAAATGATGTGCCAACCCTAAGCGAGCTATAATTCATAATGCGATCATGGGAATGTTAATCGCATTGTTTAATTAAAATGAAACGCTGAACACATATTATTTACCTTCGTATAACACATTAACGTCATCGCACACCGAGTGTTAATTATACACATGTATTAGGGTTTTCTCTATTTTTGAGTATGTGTAAATAGGCAAGACAAAACAGTTAAGAACCATTTTCTCCTATGTTTGTCAAACGATTTTCAATTTAGCTATAGACAAGTTTAAATGATATCAATAAAAAAATTGATCCTAAATTTTTCTTTTCAAATTATGTGAAAACGACAACAAAAAGCCAAAGGCGTCCAGCATAAATTATACCCTGATACATACGGCAATTCTATACAACGATATTTCAAGTCATCCTGAGCATTGAAACACAGCAAAACATTCCGTCAACTCTACTTCTTTACTTACTCGCCACTCTTTCGCCACCGTAGTGATATAAAAAACAGTGAGGTGAATGAAGGACATTCTTAAGAGAACTCTTTTAATCCTGACCACACCAAACACCGCAACCGAATAGTTTTGCTCTAACTCTTTAAAGGACTATATCGCTGCTCCAACCTCTATAAAAAAAAAAGTAATTAAAAAGCGACATTACCAGTTAGTTACATATATAAAGTTAAATTAATATGTACGAGTTAAATAATTACTTAATTTTACATAGTTTTCATTATTACTAGTTTTTATGCGACCAACTCGCACGAAAAGGTAATTTTTATGGCATATTAAGTTCATGTTCTTTGTACATGTTTAATTAAAAAGTTCTAGCTACCTAGATTCTCCTGAACAATACTGTTTCGGGGTTAACTTACCCGCTGTAGATTTTTAGGGCAGGGTAATTTTTTACACGAAGCTATGTACGGAGATATTAGATATATAATTATACGTAATAAGAAACCTTAAGCCTGGATTACAAATCTTTCTTAGCTAGAAAAAAAGTATTAACAGTTTTTTCAGATTATACCTACCAAAAGAAACCTTTTATTTTTTACTCATTTTGTTTTTTTTTTGTGATATATATGTTTAAGTAAATGGAATATCATTCTTGTGTAACAAAAGAGACTGATCCCTACGACAAAGGGTATCCTTCAGTTTTAATTTTTTAGCGTGTGGAAACCCCCACGCGTCATCATCTCACCGAGGGTGAAGCGGTATGTCGGACTCGAACCGACTAAAATCACACGGTGTTCCGTCACAAGTGAATCTATTGCATTTTACTTCCTAACTGTATCACTACGTTTTTTTGTGATGCGAAAATGTGTGCTTGGCTAGAAAATTCCTTTTTGGTTCCAGCGAATGTTATGCCGAGTTGGGAGTTGTCCACTTTTTGGTCACTACTGATTAGCAGAGGGTAGGTACAGGTTCGCCGTAGTCAGGATTTAGAAAATTACCCTGCGTTAAGAAGTAATATTTCTTGTTTCTAGATTATTTTGGAGGCAGTAGTGGTCTGGTAAAGACCTGTTCGACTTACAAGTAACTCTGACTCCTAACGGACAGGAACTCTCTGGCAGGAAGAAATTCCTATGATAAAATTTGTGGTGCCGCTATGGGCAGCCCATTATCCGATTATAGGTTAATTAAAGACGTCGCACCTTTCCTTGCGTATAATTTATTTTACCAAAACCAATTTTTTATACAATAAACTAATAAACGTTCTTGCAACAAACTCATTCCATATGACGTAGTGCCTGATTTCTACTACCCTAAGCAAGAAAAGCATCAGGTAATGTCCAAAATTATACACAAATTTTAAATTTATCTCTCTAAGACTCATTGTTATTTTCTTGTCTATGCTCTTCATAGACATTAAACACAAAGACTAACTCCAATTAAACTTATTAGCAATATAGACACGTCATCACAAACCACAGACAGACACTCAGCTGAGCTCGGCTGCTTCGATATTTGAATTTGTATGCTAAATGTCTAATTGTGTCCCAATCTGGTTAATTCTTGAACTGTGAGAGAGAGAGACATAGGTTCGCGTCAGTTCGCGTTGCGTCACTGTTTCCATTCTGCTATTCACTGAGTTAGTAACTATTGGGTAATAACTTATACACGTGTTGACGTGTGTAGTTCATGTTTGTTTCTGTGTTCGCTGATTACATATTAGTAAGAAAGGGATAAAGAATTTTCGATCGTGTTTAATATTTGATATTAGGGTGTAATGGTACCGTTGTTCCGAATCCTAAAGAAGTCTTTCTTTAGAATTCGGAACAACGGTACCATTACCTTTAGGCCTTTAGATGTATCAATGACTCCTTTAAGCTGTATGTATGCCTATGTACATAGTAGCGGTAGAGTGATGACTAGACGTAGATTCGGGATTCGAACTTCATTTAGACGACCACCGACCACTAATAAAAATATCTAGATCTGAATATATCAAACATCACTTAAAACAAAATATTTAAACTATGGAATAAATATTTTTACTATGCCCGTACAAGTTGCGTGAAATTTGTGTTGAAGTTCATATCTGTGTAAAGCATTTTTATAACAACTCCACAAGTCGATATGACGCTTTCTTCGTATAAAAAAAATTACAATGAACAAAACTTTTACAACAGATTTGTTATTTGCATGCCTAAGGTTACCAAGTGCGTACGCAAACTTGAGCCTAAAATGTTACCTATGTCAGAAGTACCCTGAAGGTCGCCCGAAGAGGACAAGATCTAAGTAATGTTCAGGCATATAAATCATAAGTGGAACGATAGTATAATCTAACTATAATCTATTATGAAGCGTTGGGGCGGTGGGAATCTATAAGTTTTCCGATTAGCGGCCCACCCCGTACGTCCGGCGACTCCACCCCTCTCAACTCTCCACGACTCCACATCCCCGCGGAAATTGTAAATCTTGCTGTTGCTTCTACAGAAATTTATTAACCATAATGGTTAAAGGGGAAAATTGATAATAATTTTCGTTGCTCACCCAAATATACGTTGGGTAAATAAATAATATTGGCTTTGTTCACAATTTGGAGAATCCCGCTGATTAAAATGAGGCGGAAAGGCGCTATGTATAAATCAACGGGAACAAAGACGTCATGTAAACAAGTCGAAAAACCATTTTAAACTTACTGCGTTATTTTTCGATCGGATACATAACAATAAATTGCGATGGTGCTTTTGTATTGACAACTTAACAGACATCCGATTTCATCAAACTCCTAACAATTTAATCTTCGAGTTAATGTTGGGTCATTGTACCCTAATATTAAATGAGATAATCCGTTAAGTCATCGATCGGTCTAATAAAAGACTATTACCCGATGTATGTTCACCAAATAATCATTACGGATGGAATCTGTGTACGTTAAGGGACATGCCTATAGTCATATCTTATATTTTCAGCTAAAATTCAATATCTCAGCGTGCGCCCTCCTAGAGGTGGGACGTGTCGGGATGTAATAGGGTACGTGACTTTAAATTTGTATAATTAAAAAAAAAATCCTATATCTATGTCATCTAGTGTCCAGTATCAAAATACCAACACAAGAGTCTTCACTTTAATACTTTGACATATTTAATTACGGCAACATGAATAGTCCAACGTTGTCAGTAGTCACCTCTCCATTCCCTGTGTATCGATTCTTGTGGTTTTATAACTGACTTCAAAAAAGGAGGTTCGATCTGTATGTATGTTAGTAAATCCGCGATTTTCTTTATATTACTAAGATAAAGAGCACACGTTCACAATTACAAAGAATATTTTACCGGTAGTGTTATCTGAGTAATACGTATGTCGTCTCCGTTGCCCAGCTTTATGTGAAAACTGTGTAACTTGGGTATTATTACTAGTACAGTTCAAAGGGTAATTTTTTTACGTAAAATTGTGTGGAACGAACGAAAATCCTCCTTTTACCAGAATGACCCTCACTGTCCTTATCCTTAGGTCGTGTGTTGTATTGTTGAGTGTTAAGTTAGCACCTCGTTTATCGTTGCCTATAAACGCTCGCAATACCTGTGGTATCACTTATCCGTTGCCAACCCTATTACCCCCACGAAGCTCTGACCACCCTACTTATTGCCAACATAACTACTCTAGAAGAATTGGTTAACCGCTGTCTTCTGTAGTTGTACGAATTGTGCAGAATTCTGCTCTTATCCTTAAATCGTGGGCTTTTTCTGCCTTTACCTTTATCATAGGACTTTTTCTTAGGAATTAGATGTACGCAACCCCTAACGTCTGTAATTATAGGCATAGATTATGAAAGTCAATTAATATATACTCAAACTATTTTGTACTGTTTTTGTTTTATGTCTATAACTTGTGAAAGAAAAACGCAGCGTATTTGTTTGAAAATGTTATAACAATAAATATAATTTCGTGTTAATTTCACAAACTCGCCTTTTAACACTTTTACAATCGCTATGTCTAGTCGTGTGTTCACAGTACATATGTGGCCTGTGGGTTTAAAAGCGTATCATGTATTTCTGTGTGTAAATTTTAACACCGTAGTAAAAGCCTGTAAAGAGATTCATAGAATCCATTTACAATGCATTACTTTAGCTAGGTCAGTTATTTAAATAATGAAATTCTCTTCCATTAGCTCTTTTAAGCTTAGTAAGCTATTAGCTTTAATCCATCCATATACGTCCTCGTTTATATGGTAATGTATATACATGGATTATTAATTAATTAAATAAAGAGATAAGAATTAAGAAGTATATTTGAAACTCAATCCTCTTATACAATTCATATCTTAATCTAACATTACACATCTGGATACATTTCGTTGTAAACTCTAAAAAAAACGAGTTTCTTATTTTGTGATGACTATAGTGATATTGATTTACTATTTTCTTTAATTACTTTAACAGTTAATGAGTTTTTAAAAATTACAATTTGTGAAAGAACCCATCATGTAGTATCAGATAACAATGCAAAGCAAGACCGCTCAAGATTACCCGTGAGGGTAGACAACGTAGATCGCAAACGTGATGGCAAAAATCATCAAGCTAAAGGAGGACCTTAACATGGCAAACTGTCACATAAAATGAAAAAAAAAATTAAGTATGTTAATTTTCAATATAGTATAGACAACATTTTATATACAGACATGTTCAGATACTTATTTTGTTATTTATCGAAAATCTTTGCATGTCTTTCGGTTTCATAATTTTATTTGCTAGATAATAATATAAAACAGGATTATCATTAGTTTTACTTACATGTGTATCGAGCTTGTAACAAAAGAGACGAAAAACGAAAATGTAAAATCTATTAACACACAAGATGTTTTAATTTATTTTTTGTATTAAAGACAACTCCCGCATTAGGAATTACTCCTGTGTCGCGGGGACTTTAGAAACATACAAACAACGGACACAAAGAACACCCAGACTAGGGTGGGAATCGAACCCACGACCTCTGGCTCAGCAGTCAGGGTCCCTGACCACTAGACCAACAGGCCAGTCAAATTTATGATACCAGTATTCACTTCAAACATCTACCCTTAGCCTTAAGATATAAAACTCGGAACTTCCAGGTATTCAGCGCACCTGCCATCACTAACCGAACATTAACTAGCATCTCTAATTGAAAAAGTCACATCCGAAGGGATAAGCCGCGTCAGGGGCTAGATTGCAACGACATTAACGGGACCACTCCGCAATACACACACACCCATAGATAAATACATATACTTTCATTGGCAGCGACGAAAAACGAGTTTTAAATTCCGAATTTCGACGAAAGCTACTTTTAAATCCGGAATTCCGGGACATTCCGGGATGTGAATGACATCACTAGATTGTAACTACCGTATCTAATTGAAAGCGACGTATCCACGGAGGGATTTATAAACTGCGTTAGGGTTACGATTGCAACGGCATTAATGAAAGAGTGCTGGAAGATGGATTTGTGGAGCTTTGTACTGTAAAGGGCACTGTTCATTGACATATAAGTTACACTGGATAATACCTTTCGTGAGTGAATCATTATAACGAAACACATAGAGTTGTGATCAGGTATTTCTGACATCAATAGGGCTCTTTGTCAGTGTAGGGACTTGAATCGACGCGTATGGAGGCTTTGACAAAAGACTTTCATCTGGTTCGAAACTGGTTTAAATCTCCGAAGTACCGCAATATTATTAACCAAACCATACCGATTAACTGCGTTCTATTTTTAATTTTATAAAAAACCTTATGCCCTAATTTTTAAGCCACGGTTTTAAAGTCCCAGACGCCAAGAGTATTGTTATTTATGTATAGTTGAAAAAATAATATTCAGTCAAAATTTAGAAACTGGTTATACAATAAATGTATGTACTTACTTATATATTATTGGATACACTTAAATTATAGCTACTCTTATATCTACGCAATTAAGAGCACAAATAATGAAGTCAACAACTATGTTATAAAAATCGCCATATATGGCTACAAAAGAGTCACTTAAAAAGAAAGAAAGGATAAGATATTTAGGGCTCGTGGCTAAGTGGTAATCGAGTAGGTTAGCATTACAAAATTAAGTAATACTAGCCAGGTTAGTCTTAGGATGGGTGACCATTCTTAACAAATTGAGACCCCTCCGTGCTTCGGAGAGCACGTTAAGCCGTCGGTCCCGATTGCCATACGAACATCTGTGGCATTCGTTACGGGTAGTTGGAGCCCTAAAAAGTCCGACAACCTGGTCCAACTACAGAACTTCGATATCGCCTAGTACTTGGGTTGTGGAGGTCTGATGACAGTCGCTTCACGTAAAATATCGAAGTTTGGCCGTATCGTAGTTAGACTGAAAGCCGACCCCAACCTAGTTGGAAAAGGCGCGGAGGATAAATAAACTGTACGAAAGAGATATAGGCATACTATCACTTTCACACAGTTTTACAGTACAGGGATCGCAGTCTTTGGGCTCAATACAAATCCCACGCTCAATAAAATATCAAAGAATACAATTTTTCGCAGCTACTCAAGCCCACCAATCCCAAACACCATTACCAAGAAAAATGCTCACCCATTAACTTTGTACGGTCAGCAAAAACAGTACAATACAAAGCACGTCATATCTGTATGGTCAGCACCGCCGTCATGTTTAATGTGACGTGTAAAACGAATAGTGTCGCAGGGGTCGAGGATGTACGGCCTGAGCGGAGGGGGCGGGAAGGGGTTACTAAGAGTTCTCGTGTTTAGTTCTTACGATTATTTCGTGATTCGAGGAACGTGTGACTTTCTAAGTTGGTATACGATATGAGGTAACGGAGTTACAACTTTTGCGGATTTATGTTAACTGAGAGTCTGTTGTTTTATTTACTACTAGAGTATTTTAAGTATATTCTGTAAAATTCGTAAACATCAGGGCTGGAGAATCCTAAGCCGCGTACGTAAAGTAACCAAGGTAGATTTCTTACAATAACTGCTATGGTTGAAGCAGCAAGTCCGGCTTGACCGGAGTGATACCACGGCCTCACAGAAAACCGGCAGTGAAGCAGTGCTATCTTTGTGTTGGGTACTAGTCTCCTGAGATCACTGAAAGTGTTTATTGACACTGGTTACCGCTTACAATAAAGCCGGCAATGTGCTCGTCCACACTACTACTTATCAATATTTTCTAGTCCAAAATCGCAATAAATCATTTCTTTATTTGTCAGTATAAAAGGATCGTACACCCGTAGTAGTGGCCCTTTCACAATGGCGAGGTGACGAATGCGCAGCGTGTCCGGTGTCCGGCCATCGCTCACGGCCGTCCGGCTGCCGTCGGACCGGACGGTCGGACGCGCCGTATAACACACCGAAACGCCATTCCGGACAATATATGATACGAAGCTCAGTACGCAACCTATCGGTCATCTTTGACACCTTTATGTTGCGATATTCCAATTTTGGAATAAAGATTCGGTTCAGACCTTTGTTGGGGAGTTGCGGTAGACAGTTAACTGAACTAAACAAAGTGTGCGAACTTTCGAGTGTTTAAATAGTTTTAAGAGTTAATAATAATGGTAATAAAGAAACATACAACATAAAATAGCTCAAGAGTGCATTCAACTGGCTGTAACGTGATAATAAGTCGTCGGACTTGCGATTAGGTGGTTGCAGGTTCGAATCCCATCCAGTACCTTCCGACGTGAACCTCCTAACAAAACCTCTTAGCTTAGCCTAAGGAATTAACAAGAATCAGTATTCTTGTTCACCCGTGTAGTCACTAGTAACGTAGGACCTTTACTTTTATTGTAAAAAAAATCATATCAAGTTCCGTGATCATGTCCACGAAAGAATCCGTGGATCTGAATTCGTACGAAATGAGGCTTCTAAACACGAAATATAGGTAAAATATAAAGAGGTGAAAAAGAGTAAGGTTTTTACCACAATTGAATCATGTTCTTCAGTCAACTCAGAAATATTAATGAAAAATTTCCGAAGTATTTTTTTAAATTTCAAAAAAAAAGCTAAAAAGACTAAAGTTGCCAGTTCAATTAAAAAACTTGAGCAAGTTATGAATAACACGTAAATGGACGGGCTAAAGTAAGCCATCTCCAAAGCGGGGTTGGCATGAATATTATATAGTTAATATAAGTAAGTTTATTTCAAATTGAATGTGACAGTGAACTCAAAGTTTAAAATTCAATTAGCCAACAATTAGACTAAGTTCATTTCAACTTCATAAATTTATTAAACTTTTAAATATCTGTCCTACTCCGCAAGTTTTTGACAAACCGAATGCTTGAGGGAATCTAACTGGATGGCGTTTTAACAGCACAAGCTTGCTGACAGATATAATTTTTGTTTGAAAACCTTAAGGAATTGACTGCACGTTTGGCGCAATGTCCACCGCGCCGAGTGTTGTGGACAAAAAAATTGTGTGATCCACAAATGGCTGTCCCGAGTCTGGGTGTTTTATATGTCCGTTGTATACATATTTGCTAACGTGTTACATATTTCTATACTGTCATATTTGCATATGACAATGCATGCCTATTATCTAAGAGGCGGCCAAAGTCTGCGGAGGTTCTCGGGGACTCCCTTCCTAGGGCCAACCCCAGTCTCTTTCAATGGACCCCTTTGTGTCGGAATACCGTGTGGTTTTAGTCGATTCGACGTAAATCACATGGTGAGGTGATGACCCGTGGGAGTTTCCACAAGATAAAATAATAAAAATAAAGTACTGTTATACTAAATTTGAATTGTTTGCCAATTATGTAAAAAAAAAACTAAAAAATAATAATTGGTCTAATTCCTATAAACCACGCGTTCTGCTTATGATTTAAAAGGGTCTACGTCAGATAAATTATATGACTCAATTAGACCTAACACAATAATCATAACCACTCAATTTATAAAAAAAAAACAAATGTGAGATAATTGTTTTTCAAAAAGTACAACCGACGTTAATGTCCTTCAATAAAACCCGTTTTAGGCACCTTTAAATGTCTTTAAGTCTCTATGTATCCATTCATTATTTATTACAATGGTTTGACACCCAGGGCTAATCCTCCAATCTTCACTCACATATGTATATCGTACATAATACGGTACTTGACTGCATATCAGTTTCTTTATGATAAACGTCAAAACTTTCTATAGAAACTTGCATGAAAAAGCGACTTGTGACGTCATATTTTGCTATCGTAAAATCATTCACACAAGTGAATGATTGCTTTTACAAGTAAAAAATAGAAACAAGCTTCAAATGATAACGAAGTTAAAAAAATTTATTTAACACCTAATTTCATAAGGTTTATTAATAAGTACCGAATAGTTTATTTATTTTTTCGTAACAAATTAACATAATATGTTACACACACATACGTTTTCTTTCTTATAACCCCAAAAAATGGAACATAAAATATTTTCTCAGACCGGCAAGTTTCTATGACAAAGCACTTACCATTACCACTGAAAGCATACGTAGTTGAAATAAAAAAACACGCCTGAACAAGGGCAAGCCTCGGAGATCCTTCCGAACGAGAGGGGGCAGAGAGGGGGACGGAAGTGGCGGGCCGGAAACGACGTCGGGCGGAAGCGTGCGAACCCTTTGCCTCACCCTTTGTTTATCAAGGCCGGAGTGCAACACAGAAGTGAAATCGCGAAGTGCTTCAGATTTGAAGATAATTTACAAATATATTAATTATTGCAGCGAGTATTTATGGAAGTTCGTGCTTTAAACTTAATGGAATCTTCTATCGAGTGATCTACAATCATGTTATACTTAAAACCATTTAGGTACCTAACAAAAACCAAGTTAAGGACGCATTCATATGTTATGTAATACTTATTTGAATAAAAATATGTATTAGTACATTATGTTTTAAATTATTGAATCATTTGTAGAGAAAGTAATGGTCTACATGGAGCTAAGAATAACATGTGAGTCAAGAAGTGTACGGATTCGCGAGATTATTTAACCATTTACGTGGGAGAGCCATGCTTCGGCACGTATGGGCCGGCTCAACTCCGCTCGATACCACGGCCTCACAGAAAACCGGCAGTGAAACAATGGTTGCATTGCTTTTCGCCGCGTGAGTGAGGTTACCGGAGGCACTTACCCTTACCTCTCCCCTATTCCCGTCGTTCCTCTCTCCCTCCTCTCCTCCCCTCTAATCCCCCTCTCCCGTCTTCCTGCTCTTCCCCCCTCTTCCCCTATTCCCACCTTGAAGGGCGGCAACACACTTGTGACTCTTGAGTTACAGGTGCCCATGGGCGGCGGTAGTCATTTATCATCAGGTGACCCGTCTGCTCGTAAGCCCCCTATACCATAAAAAAAAAAAACCAACAGTAAATTGGCCTAGACGACCTCTCTCAGCAGAAGCTCGGTTTAGCTACACAATATGCGTGGTGCTATATTTTGATTACCCAGGCCCTTTATAACCCTTACCACTGTGGAATTCCAAATAAGTATTGGTGACCGTTTACCGGCAACCAGCCCGTATGCTCGTTACCACCTTTTCATCTTGAAAAGATGTTACAATAAAAAAATTCTAACATTTCTAACAAAACTTTTTATCTCCACTACAGCAATTCATCATAAATATGGCGGTTTCCCCCGACACGTTCAGTTGATGTACTGCTTACATATATCTACCGACAAAAGGTTTTCTCACAACTATTACACGAAACAGGAAACGGATGTCGTTGGTGACGGCGACTCTGACATTTAAAGGGCGCCAAATAATCCCCCGAACGGCCTCCAGTACCTAATGAAAAAAGTTTAAAAGAAAACTCCCTTTTTATTTTTGCCCATCTAATATTTATCTCACAAAATACAAGTAAAAGAAAGGGCCAAGTTTGCAACAAAACAAGTTTGGTTACACAATTCGTTAACATTGTTACAAATGGCGATTGAAAAAGTAATTGTAAGTTTTGTCTGTTTCTTTGTCATTAAATACGAACACGCACATGAAAGTATAATATAGCAAATTGGCGGCCCACCGCGACCTCATCCTAATTGCAATGATACCACATTTGAAAATAGATCAGTACTTTACTTACATCATCAAAAGTATGGCGTAATATAAACAAAATAATAAACTGATGAAACCATTTTTTCTAAGTCTCGGTATTTCTTCATATCAATACGATTAGCGTGTAGTAACAAGAATAGTTTATCTATGAGTAATATCAGCAAAACATTTTCATGTAAAGCATTTTTAGCTCTCGACGTAAAAGTAGGGGTGTTAGTTTAACGTGTGTATCTATGTCTGTCTGTGACACAATAGTTCCTAAAGGGATGGACCGATTTTGATTTAGTTGTTTTTGTTGGCATGGTGACTTGATCGTCAGTGTTCTTGGCTATAATTCAAGAAAATCTGTTCAGCCGCAGTATTTTCTAATCGTTGAAGGGATTTTTGCCTGCCACTTTCATTCCGAACTTGGCTGGCTTACTATAGGGTAGTCAAATATTAAGTTGTGAACCGCTAAGATGATACTTTGTAAATTTTGTATGTCGAGCTAAAAGTTAGAATGACAGAAACTTCCAAGTATTGAAATTCCTAATACCTTTGTAGATTATATAATTTACATGAAACAGGAATACAGAAAATAGTGAAATAACATCTGTTCCTCAGAAAGTAGTTGAAAAACTGGATGAGGGGAAATGTAATATAATTGTTTGGCCAGATGTGAGAGTAATTAGATAATTGTATAAAAAGTTCGGGGCGGTTTTTGTTTGATTTCCTTTCGGTTATGGCTAGAGCAAACATAGGGAGAAAGATGAAATGTTATATTACGTTATTTCGGAAAGTGTTTTTTGTAATTTAGGTTTAATGACCTATTACAAAAAAAAAAGGATAGTAATCATAAAGTTAATAGTTTATAGTTCGTCACAGACGTATAAAAGAAACAAAAATTTGGTAACATAAAAAAAACTATAATTTTCTCTTTGGTAGAAAAATTACCACTTCGCAATTTTTTTCTTGTAATGTAAATAGAAATAGTTTGTAAGGTGGAGTATGGTAGTTTTATGTAATTAAAAATATTGATGACGATGATTTTTTTGTTTATCGCATCATATAGCATTATAAAGCAGTTTTATTTTGTAAGTAAAACCGTGGGCCTAACTTGTTGAGTTATGAATGCTACTTACTTTTAAGTGTTCTATTTCCTTTCCGATGTATGTATTAAAAAAAGTATAAGATCATCCATCTTTATTTCGGGTTAGTCTACAAATTGCTTTTACAGTAATTGATACCCACTCAACCTTTGTATTAAAGCTGTAGCCTAATTGTGAAGGGCAATGTTCGCAGTTCCAAGGTTTCTAAAATCCTAGTAATTACAAAAGTTTTGTAGGGCAAAGGTCATTTATCAATTGTGTGTGTTTATGTACAACACGAATATTTACGGCAATAATAGTAATAATGTTATAAAAGGATTTATATTTTAACAACATATCCAATGAGAAAAAAATAAAAAAATAAGCAGGCATGGGACTGTCGACAGAAGTGAAAACTTAAACGAAACGACAAACTTAAAACGTCACATTAGCAGGTTGGTAACATTTATTAATATGGAGCTAGCAGAACACAATGTTTAGATTAGCGCCCTTTAGTGGATCTATATATGTATTACTAGTAGCGCCTCGCGGTTTCACACGCGAAAGTCCCGATCCCGAGGGAATATCGGAATAAAAAGCCTATGCGTTAATCCAGGTGTCCAGCTATCTGGGGTGCGGTCTAGAAAACCTCCACGTGGTGCACCCTGGAAACGTTGGCGATGACGCTGCCTTTTCTTCCTCTGTTTTTGAGGACGGCGTCATCGCCAACGGCTAATATTCTAGTATGAAGAGGAGGCCATCTTTCTTCGGCCACTTGGTTGAGGCTTGGCCCAACAGAGCACATCTCTCTGTTGGCTCTTCGCTCTTCGGAGCTATGAGGATGAAAACCTCGGTAAAAAATCACGAAGGAGGGGCCCTTCCACGGGTCGGCGTTTCTTCTCTGATGTCCTCAGTGGAGAAGGAGGACGAGCTCGGTGTGCACTCACACTGCCACCGAGCAGGCATGGGAAGATTTAGTTTCCTTGCCACCGTCGGCATATCGTAATCCCGAAAGGAGTCGTGGTCATGTTTCGCGACTCCGATCTGGGACGAGGGTCTTGGCTTAGCCGCCCGGACCGCGAGGAAGAAAACCTCTCTAAAAAATCACCCCGAATCCCGTGTTCTGGTGCGTGACCAGGGGATGCATGACTGATGGGTAGTTCAGTCGCAAGCGCACTCCCAGCCGTGGGACCTGCGGACCCCTCGGTTGGGTATAAACTTTCGCTTGCCCAGGTATTGGGGATCTCTGCCTGGGTCGACCTTTAGTTCTCCCCGTCTCGTGGGTTTAGTTATGGAGTACCTAAATAAATAAAAAAATCAAACAAATGACGAAAAAAAGACGGAGAAATTAGAAAATAAGAAGCAGAAGGAGAAGAAGGCGAACACCTCGTCTAAAGAAGAGGAGGCTTTACTGGAGACGCCTATCTCGAAGGAGCTCCCAGGAGTCAACTCGACTCCTGGGAGCATCAGAAGACATTCGGAACGTCTGCGTTCCAGGTCTGTCCTGTCATCTGAGGGAAACTCCCGTGCGATGGCAGACAGCCAAGAGTCGATGGCAGTGGAGGTTTCCAACACTGACTGTCGTAAACGCGGACGTTCCTTGGATCAGGACAGCGACACGTCCCAGGAGATGCTTCCTCCCAAAGTAGCTAGTAGCTATAGAGGGAGGTCGCGCACGCCGGTCTCAACTCCGTCGGGCTCCGCCTTTTCTGGGAGGGAGGCCTATGTCCGAGTTCGAGCGGAGGGCGAGAACGTGGCAGAGGAGGAGATTTCAGATCTCCTGCTTAAAATTCAAGCGCCGGTGGTAGGGGGTTCAGTCCCCGTAACACCACTGACCATGCAGGAGAGAGCGAACGCGGCGGTGGCCGTTATCCACAAAGTGGCCACCAAATCCACGAACCTTAAGGGTTCCTTTGTTAGGGCCCTTAAGGACTCCTCTTCCGCCATCTCTGGGGTCGTCGAGACCCTCATTGGGGACGTGGCGCGCCTCCAGGCCGCAAATGATGTGTTGATGGGGCAGGTCACTGAGCTCAGCGCTCAGTTCGCCCAATTTCGGGCACAGGCGAATTGCCCTGAGCAGCCAGACCCAGTTGCCCGGCAACCTGCCCCCTCCCCATCCCCCGTTCCGGATGCCCACTTGCGTCAAGTTATTGACGCAGTGTGGCGCATGATGGACGGGCGCCTCGCTGGCCTGGAGGCAAGGCTGCCTCCGGCGACCATCATTCGGCCGCCACTCGCTGCCCGTCTCGGGCGGCCGGGTGACTCTGTCATATGCCGCGGCGACGTCAGCACCGGCGCCTGCGGCGGCACCAAAAGCTGGCCGATCGGCTAAAGCCGTGACCAAAGCGGCTGCAGCAAAGGCTGGGCAGCCGCCGAAGGCCGAGGAAAAAGTGGCGGCAGATTTTCCTCCGCTTCCCACTCCAGCACCGAGGAGGATGAATGCGGCTGCTGTTGTCGCCGGTGCTGAGCCCGTGCCTGGTCCGTCCGCATCTGCCCCCTCCACGACTACCGCTTCCAGTGACGGGTGGCAGAAAGTCGGGGGAGGCAAAAAGCGGTCCCGGAAGAGGAACAAGAAGGGTGATACAACTTCTCCAACGCAGGCACCGACGGTGACCGCCAAGAACAAGCCGCGGAAACTGATGACACCTAAAACGGCGGCTGTAGTGGTTTCCGTATCACCGGCGGCAACTGAAGGCGGGCTATCCTACGCAGCCGTATTCAAGAAGGCCCGGGACAGTCTCGCCGGTGAATTCAGTGGAGTAGGTGTCAGGATGCGCCTCGCCCAGACGGGAGCTCGAGTCCTTGAGTTCCCTGGGGCTGAAGGCGCCAAGACGGCGGACACCTTTGCCGAGAAGATGCGAGAGGTATTCGCGGCCACGGATGGTGTCAAGATCGCCAGGCCCACCAAGTGCGCGGAGCTGCGCATTTCGGGCCTGGACGATTCAGTGACAGTCGAGGATGTCCGCGTTGCAATTCGAGAGAAGGCGGGATGCAACGCGGACAACATTAGGGTCGGCACCATCCGCCCCGGTCCAGGGGGCCTTGGCGCGGTGTGGGCCAGTTGTCCCGTGGCGTCGGCCAAGATTTTGAGCGACGCCGGAAGAATCCTCATCGGTTTCGTGAACGCCAGAGTCACGCTCCTGGCGGCGAGACCGATGAGGTGCTTTAAATGCCTCTTCACGGGACACACCCGCGTCAAGTGCGCCAGCTACTTTGACTGCAGCGGACTATGTTTCCGCTGCGGTCGACCGGGGCACAAGGCGGCGGAATGCTCCGCCGCCCCTCACTGCCCTGTGTGCGCGGCGGGAAATCTTCCCGCCAACCATCAGATGGGGCAGGGTGGCTGCAAGCCGCCCCGCACTTCTCGACAAACTTCGGGGGCTAGCCAATCGACCCAGGCTGCCTCCGTTGTCAATCCTGCGTCGTCGTCGTCGCCCATGGAGGAGGTTGTAGAGACAGTCCAGTAATGGACCAAGTCTCCAACCTCCTCGTCCAGACGAACCTGAACCACTCTGCCGGTGCGCAGGATCTTTTCCTGCAAACCATGGTGGAGTGGTCGATAGGTGTCGCCGTAGCCGCGGAGCCCTATTACGTTCCTCCCCGTCCAAATTGGCTGGGTGACTGGGACGGCTCCGTGGCAGTCGTCAGCTCCACGGCGGCTCATTCCCCGCCCTTGTCGCTAAGAGACAAGGGTACTGGATATGTTGCTGCCGAATGGGGGGGGATCACCATATATGGTGTCTACTTCTCCCCCAACCGGAGTCTGAGCGACTTCGAGGTCTTCCTCAATAACCTGGAGACCTCGATCCGGCGACTAGCGTCTGGGCACGTCTTAGTGCTGGGGGACTTCAACGCCAAGTCTATTGCGTGGGGTTCTCCCCTTACGGAGACTCTCCAGCCCAGCTTCCTGCAGGATATGGTTGAAGGCCTTTTCCCGCAACGGGCGGGACACACACCCCCGTCGATGGCCCTGTTGGCCGGACACGACGGGGAGGTTGAAAGTGAGGACGTTCCGCCCGTCACAGAGGCGGAGGTAGGGGCGGCTGTTCTACGGATCCGTTCCAAGAACACCGCCCCCGGGCCAGACGGGATTCCTGCCCGAGCTCTGGCCCTCGCCCTCGACCACATGTCGGACCGCCTCAGGGAAGTGTTCGACGCTAGCCTGGCGTCCGGATGCTTCCCTGACTGCTGGAAGAGCGGGAAGCTGGTGCTTTTAACGAAGCCGGGACGGCCTACCGACTCGGTCGCAGCCTACAGGCCCATCGTGTTGCTGGACGAGGCGGGTAAATTGTTTGAGAGGGTCCTCTCTGCCCGCATCGTTCGGCACCTTGGCGAGGTCGGCCCCGATTTGTCGGACGCCCAATTCGGTTTTCGAGCGGGGCGTTCGACGGTCGGTGCTGTGTTGCGCCTGAGGGCTGTGACCGAAGACGTAGTGAGCTGTGGCGGCGTGCTGTTGGCGGTGTCGTTGGACATCGCCAACGCATTCAATAGTCTGCCATTCAGTTGCATCAGGGAAGCACTCCTCTATCATGGGGTGCCACAGTACCTGAGGCGGCTAGTGGCAGACTATTTAGAGGAGCGTACCGTCATGTACGAGGACCGAGATGAAGTTTTAAGTAGTCGGCCCATGTCGTGCGGTGTTCCTAGGGTCTGTCCTAGGACCACTCCTGTGGAACATGGGGTACGACTGGGCCCTTCGAGGTGACTTTCCCGCCGGGCTGGGCGTAATCTGTTACGCCGATGACACGTTGGTCACAGCCCGGGGGGTGAACTTTCAGGAGGCGGCGCGCTTGGCTACCAGGGGAGTCTCTCTGGTGGTCGGGCGCATCGAGGCGCTGGGTTTGCGGGTGGCCCTGGATAAGACGGAGGCCCTTTTATTTCATGGGCCCCGTCGTGGTCCACCCCCTG
Source organism: Callimorpha dominula (assembly GCA_949752705.1). NCBI lineage: Eukaryota > Metazoa > Arthropoda > Insecta > Lepidoptera > Erebidae > Callimorpha > Callimorpha dominula. The sequence continues at coordinate 2,933,066 of OX457001.1, read as the reverse complement.
GCGCCTCTATCGTGGTCAACTCGGTCCTCGTACCGGTTCGGGCCCACATAAGGTATCTGGGGCTGATCCTCGACGGCAGGTGGCTCTTCGACGAGCACTTCCGACAGCTTGCTCCGAAGCTGGTCGGCGCTGCGTCCGCCCTTGGGCGACTCTTGCCCAATTTGGGTGGACCCAGCGTCGCTACGAGACGGCTGTACACGGGGGTTGTCCGGTCAATGGCACTGTACGGTGCACCGGTGTGGGCGGGGGCTCTGACCGCCCAGAATAGGGCACGCCTCTGGCGCCCTCAGAGGGTTATGGCGGTTAGAGCCATACGCGGCTACCGCACCGTGTCGACGGAGGCGGCGTGCGCGTTGGCCGGGACTCCCCCGTGGGATTTGGAGGCGGAGGTGCTCGCCGAAGTTTATCGGCGGACGACTGAGTTCCGGGCGGGAAGCGGCAGTCGGCCCCCGCCCGAAGAGGTACGCGAGTGGCGTGAGGCCGCTCGCCGAGCCACGATGGCACGTTGGTCGTCCCGGCTGGGGGCTCCACGTGCTGGCTTTGCCGCCGTGGAGGCGCTCCAGCCGGTCATCGTCGAGTGGGCAGGGCGGCAGCACGGGACCCTTTCCTTCCGACTGACGCAGGTTCTTTCCGGGCACGGCTGCTTCGGGAAGTACCTGCACTCGGTCGCTAGGAGGGAATTGAGTCCCGCCTGTCACCACTGCGACTGCAGTGAGGACTCGGCTCAGCACACGCTGGCGGTTTGCCCCAGTTGGGCGGCGCAGCGTCGGGCCCTCACTGCAGTCATCGGAGTGGATCTGTCGCTGCCGGCTGTCATACGCTCCATGGCCGGTAGCGACAGGAATTTTACCGCGGTCGCGACCTTCTGTGAGGAAGTCATCTCGCAGAAGGAGGCGGCGGAAAGGGTCCGGGAGGACGATCTCCACTCGGACCTAATTCGCCGCCGGCGAACCGGGCGACGGAGGCGTGCCTACCAGCGCCTCATGCCGCCCTGAGTGTGGCCGCGGGTGGACGGGACGGGTTTTTCCCCTTCACCCGCTATAATGGCCCCCCGCGAGGAGGCGGCGTCCACGTGTGCCTGGACGTCGCCTGATTGAGAGGTTTTTTCACCCGAAGGTGGTGCCCGCGCTTTTGCGGGCAGGCGCCAGGGGGGGTCCGGATGTCTTAATAAAAGCTGTTCCCGGATCCCTCCTACTTAAGGCGCAGTACGGCACACCGTGTGGTTTTAGTCGGTTCGATTCCGACACACCGCCCCACCGAAAACCCCGGTGGGGTGACGGCCCAAGGGGGTTTCCACACGCCCAAAAAAAAAAAAAAAGGTGTCCAGCTATCTACATACCAAGTTTCATCGCAATCGGTTTAGTGGTTTTTGTGTGAAAGAGTAACAAACATTCATCCATTCATCCAAACTTTCACATTTATAATATTAGTGGGATTAGTGAGATTAGCGTGACGGTCACGAGTTCACTCGAACAGTGCACAAACGTGCCTAAAGAAGTTTTCACTTCATAAAAATAAAGAAAGATGAAAAATATAATTCTGAGGTTAATCTGTTAGAGTCATGAGATTTGCCATAGGAATTACACCAATTACTTAAATAATATAGATAGCGAGCACTTATAAAGCTTTAATAAAAAAATATACGGAGCACAATATTTAATCCCAAAGATTCCAACCGATATTTCGTTCCTGATATCCAAATACAAATTATTTATTTGTGAAAATGTAGTATACATTGATGTCGTTACAAGTATAGTCTTAGGTGTTGCAATGTATATAAATGCTTGAAGTGAATTCATTCGGTACAACAGCAGCTATAAATATAGGGCTAGTTCCTATATTGTAAGTTGTAAATAAACAGCCAATGTTTAACTTACAAACAGATACCGAAAGCCAATAGTGTCTTGGTCAAGTTTATGTTGGAGATGTACCAATTTCGCTGTATCGATGCAGAGGGTTTCTGTCTAGATAAATATTATAACACTTCTATTTTATCGGAGTTTGGGGTTGGAGAGAATCTGTCGATACTATACATATGTGCATAGTTGTTATAGTGCTACCGCGTCAAATTGGACGGCAATAAATTATGCTCTTTATTTTAGGCATTCTTATTTTTTTTTTAATTTACTTTTTTATTTTATTTTTTAGTTGTAGTCCTACTTTCCCCTCAAGTAATGTTTAAATGACATACCTACTTATCTAGTGATACGACACTTTTTGTCCCAATTTTTTACGTGCTGTAATTTAAGTAGAAAGACACTACTTATTGTTAAAAGTTATGATTGTTCAAGGCTATAAAATCTCACGTACTTAATTAGCCAGAATAACCCTTCTTTGTTGTAGCGCTTTTTGGTATTGGTATAGGGCTCTGTTTCCGCATTTGGGCTCACAGACGGTTCATTATGCGTTCAGATAGCTCCTTCCAGAAGTACAGAATCCTCCTCGGCAGGATACATGCCCGTTGAGCGGTTTCTGCATAGACGGCTGTCTGTCGCATTGATGGTGAATAGGTGCTGGTTCAGGCTAATAAATAATGTAAATATTGAGCTCTTACCTTTATAAATCTTTTGGCTTTTGTTAATAATCCTAAGGTTGTGTGTCGGGAGGCTTCGGGTCCTAGAGGTACCATGTCCTTTAATTTTTCCAAGCAACTTCTTAGATGTGCTCTCCTGTAACAAGCAAACATATATTTTAAACATTTAAAGAAAGATAGAAGAAAGAAAAACATGCATATATTTTGATTTTTTATGGCAAATAAGTATTGACGTCACAGCAGCATCGGAGCGACGGCCGTTAAGAGGTAGGGTAAGAAGAAACTCGTTAATATAAAATCTAAAATGTGAGGCCATGTCTAAGATTTTTACATGTTGTACTGAGTTCATTATGTATGATTTGAAATTAAAGATTCACTCTCAACTTTCATTTATATTTAATAACTGTTAAGCCAACTTCATTATCATAATCACTAGGCACAAACTCTTATTAACTTTCATTGTATAAAACATTCAAATTTTTATGAAATGTCCTAAGGCCCAGTATACCTCTCAACATCATTAAAGACATAAAAACCTATTATCTAACCACGACGTCTTCATTTTACAATCGTCAGATCTCAGAAAAAACTAACGAAAATACACAATAGCACTCCATTTTTATCTCAAACATTTTTATTCATACTTTATATAATTCTCGAGACGCACTAATACTATTCAAACACAATAATGTGTGGTACAGTTATATTTCAGCCACTGAAAGTGTATTACGTTACAGTTACGGGCGTTTTCACGTTTCAGCATAACGTACTGCTTTCGCTTTAGCAAAATTTGCGACTGACGGTATAACCACTGTTGCGAACAGATAAAATAAAAGGAGTTAAAGTTTTAGGAATATATTATGATTGTATCGCGCCTCTGGGAGGTTAGTGTCTGAACAGCAGCGAATTATAGTTTATTTAAGTTTAAGGCCGTTGAGGGTATGATAAGGTGGTATAAAATAGAACTGGTTAACCACTATCTATGATCTATCAAAGTGGAGTAGAGATAGGATTCCTTTTTTTAGGGTTTTAGCCTATTTCAAACCAAAAGAAACTCTATTTTCAAAGAATAGTTATTTCAAATCTTTCAAAATTATTAACGTATTTTGGAGTCTTTTTTTTGTGGGATGATGAAACAATCGATCAAGTATATTAATTAAAATTAAGACAGACAACCGTTAAATCTTTATTTGTATCTGTTTATATTAATCTCTCTCTAGTCTTCTTTTACTAAAACTTGCTTCTACTACTACTAAGACAGGCTCGCCAGTTTCGGGGCAGTTTCGACCAGAATTCTTCAGAATATCACTAATAAACATTAATTTTTAACGTATTCATGTATATTTCAAATCGGTAAGTAATTGTATAGCTAGACCACATCAAAGTGACGTGATAATCGTTCGTTACAATATCCCAATCGAGTTCTCATAGTAGGGATGTAAATTAACTTTGTTAGTCGAATCGTCTTGCGTGCCCGAGAACCAACTAGTTGGCTTTGAACACGGCTCGCACTAATTTCATTCCACTCTGTATATACCACACAAAGACTTGGGGATTGTTTTATAATGAGCTCGTTATGTTGCTGTTTTTCAGGATTTATTGTTATGGGAAGTATCTATATTCAAATTTTTTATATTTTTAAGATTCTCAGTTGCCACCGTGGCTTTAATACTAGCAGGTGACTTAGTAGTCAGACTTAGTAGTCTTATATGATGATTAAGATGATTCCTATCGATTACTTTTTGTTTATGAAAGTACTAGATCGCATGGACCTCGTGTAAGGCAGGCAAACCTGGTGTATGCCCTACACATGGCCATTTTGGCTGGCTAATGGCAAATACCATTCACTATCACGACTGATTCTGAAACAATGGTTTCTATTAAAACATAGCTTATCCTACCGCCAGGTCCACCCCAAGATAACTTAAAATACGATCGCTTTTACGTAACCCAAAAATTTTATATCTTTTAATGTTTGTGACCATTAATTTCTGCAATGTGGCACTGCCTCGATAAGGCCCGTATCCCACTAGATCTACATAATTATAGGTGCCCGTAATTCCTCCTATCTTGGCTCGTAAAACCGTATATTTTCTAAGAAAATTGAAAATTTATTGCTATGTTATTCGTTAAGGGGACAGAATGGCAAAAATGGGGCGGTGAAATATAATGTAGGTATCTGAGCGAAAAAATAAAACTAGGTAACTCTTGGCAGGTTATGGGAGGCTTTCACTAAAATAAACAAACAGCCTTTCGTTTAGGAACGTGGCTGTCATATTAAAAATACATTAGACTTAGTAAAAAAATCACGAACGACGTTGCTATGTAAAGTGGGCTTCCGTTTTTCGATTTTTCTTGCTTCAGCATTTTGTTAAGTTCGTTTCGTGGTGAATTTTTTCGTTGTTGCTTGAGGAGAGTTTTTTATTATTTTGTTTTAGTCAGTTTGTTCCGTATTGATTATAAATGAACGAGTATATAATAGTTCTGAAGCTGTATCGTAAAAATTTTAAAATTAAAGTGATGTTAGGTTACTTATTTCTGAGAACCAAAGGAGGTAGGAATTAGCAGATTTGTGCTAGACCAATCGGGTCTAGCACATAGGTATACAGATAGGTACATTTTGTCAATCAATTTATCCAATATTTACTGTCGAATTATCAAAATTTTACATATTGACTCTTTTTTTTTTACCACTTACATAAACCTCATTTGACCCGGCCATTACGTAATTAACTAGGATTTATAAAAACGGTTTAAGTAACTTGTTAATCATCAAATCGCCTTATGAAATTATAACATACTTACTTAAGTTGATTGTTAAGGGTTTTAACTCCGTTAGTTCTAAAAAGGATATGTAGATATTTCAATTATGAGCTGTGGACAAAATATAGCTCTCATAGAAATGCAGTTAAGTTAGTATTCTTACACCTAACGGTGTAAGAACGTGACTGTAATTTTGAATCAAACAATGAGTACAACTTTCTACTATAATAAATGGGAAAGTTTTGATGTTCGTTACTGCAGAACTGCTCAACGGATCTGGACTAAATTCGGCACAGATATAGGTTATAGTTTGGAATAGCACATAGGCTTTTTACCCCGGAAAAATGTACAGTTTCAATGCGAACGAAGTCGCGGGCAACAGCTAGTATAAATATAAAATAATAACGCAAAATCCAATTGTTTTCTGAAAAGACATCTTTTTTTTGTTTGGAAATCCCCCACGTGTCATCACTTCACCTAAGCTAACCTTGAAGTGGTGTGTCGGAATCGATCTGAGTAACACCACACAGTGTTCCGTCATAAGTGGGTCTATTGCAAGGGACCCGGGTATACTCTAAAAAGAAAGCCGCCGGGACCTGGAAAGACCGACCTGTATAGAAAAACTTAAAAGCAAAACCTTTTTAGTTTAAAGTTATTAGATATATCCCATGTTGACCTTATTAGAAGACGTCTTTTTTCTAAATCAAATATTTCTTTGAAAGACACCTGCATATATCGCACTGCTATTACAAGAGTGTATCAACTCAAAATGAAGCTGTTTTCAGAAACGACAGAAAACTGATTACTCGCTTCTTGTTAAAGATTATAAAAAGTGAACACTGTATATAGATTATTGATAAAATTAAGGGATTTCTGAATTAATGAATTATTTAAGAGATTGCAGGTTATCAAGTTATTTCCAATTTTTGACTCAATACTATTGTCTTAACAAATTTAAAAAAAAATTATGAATTATTTTTAGTGGTTTTGTTGAAAAATTTGGCTTATTACAATTTATTATTATTATTTTATATTTATTGACGCGTAGGGAATTGATATTTACGTATGAAAAATGAATTATCTCAAATTTACCCTATTTTGAGTTGATACAGTCTCGTAATAGCAGTGCGATATGTAAACTTAAAAAGCAAACATTTATCTAAAAACAAAATTTGATACATATCGTTAGAGCCCTATCTAAAAAAACACGAAATAAATTTATACATAGACATGACTGACCTGTTAATTTATACATAGACATGACTGACCTGTTAATTTAATGTTTTACCTTGTATACTTATGTGTGCATACTCATGTTTAAGCAAATAAAATTATCTTATCTTACATTTACATTATACACAGGTACTAGTATATAACACAAGAATTGCTAGTTATGTAAGTATTTGATACCATTGTTCTACCACAACTTATTATTTATTCCATTGTAATGTGGAGTTAAGATAAACATATTAGCCACTCTCAGTGGTGACTTCAACTTGTCGACTAGGGCCCTCTTAAGTTTCAGTACAGTGATAAATTCTCGTCAACATACGAAGATAGGGTCTAAGTGACAACATTAAATAATCCACAGTGTAACTAAGTATTATAGAATATATTGTCAACGTAGAAAAGCCATAAACATAACATGGCCGACTTTATCGCCACAAGTATAATGAACTTGGATTCTTAATCGCAATGTTTAGTGTACAACTTAGAGGTATAAGGGCTTGTGTATATTGTACGTTCAAAGATGTGTGCTGCCTTATAATCGATGAATTATGTATGTTGGTGTGGCTTTCGTGTGCGAGATTACGAGAAGTTCATATGTGTATTTACTGCGGGGAGCAACTATCTAGGAGTAACTGTCGTTCTTGTTACATATTCGATACAATCAAATATGAACTGTTACATATTCGATACAGAAATAGGTCTTAAGTACATTCGATTTATATTAAAGTGCCCAAATGGAGACCTTATTTATGATACTAAATTAGTAAATAAGTACACGTTTCCTCTAATGGCAAGCAATTACCGGCGCCTTGAAAAAAGTCGCTACACCAACGTTGTCACTGGTTCACTAAAACTAACCCCTAGAGATATCTGGAGAACTTAGTCAATATTAAAAAATATTAAAAAAAAAACGGTCACAAACATCGGATATCCGTATAGTTCTTTGAAAATTATAATCAATGCATGCCATGTGGCTCTTACCGAAAAAAATTAGAACTTAATGAGTACTGATCTATAGCACAACTTCGCACGTTTGTACTCACAAACACACACATAATGCACACACGCACTAACAAACCTTCATTATTTATCTACCCATGAGTAAGCTTTTTTGTTACATGCAAGCAATTCACGCAATTTTTCTATAGTTAGTATGTATTTTTTTTTATTTAAATTATATTATGCTACGCTAATTTAAAGCTTTGTTTTTGGGATGGGACTGGACCTCACGACACAGGGAATTCCAGTGGGGCTCAGAGTGACAGTTGTAATCCTAACCTTAAAATATTTAGCAATTGGAATCTATAGATGTAGGATTACATTCCTTATTATTTAAATCAAAAGGGTGGAAGTGGTGTACAGTTGACGTCAGCTTGAATTGTATATTTAGGTACGGCATACTTTATTTTAAACAGTTTCACAAGGCCTACGTCATCACAAAGCCGTCGTAACAGTTAAGCGTGAGCGAATTTCGAATAAAATGTCAAAAACGGGTGCTATTTACCCAAATACCTTCGTCAGCTCACATTAATAATATTAGTTTAGGATTCAGGCAAATAGTCTACATTTTTCAATCTAGGTCGAGGTCAGGAAGTTCACCCTGTAGCTAGTGATTAATAGCATTTGCGAGGATGTCTGAGGTTTGACTTTACATCGTCAGGCTTTTGCTAGAATAAAATTATACTAGCAGTTTGTTTATTTTATTTATTTATTTCGTTTTAGGAAGGCTTACACACTAATAAAACAAGCTGAAAAAAAAGTAATTTAATTGCTGATGATCAACCTCATCAGTTATTTTTTTTTGCTAAGAAAACTAAACTAATTAAAGTTTTTAAAATAAAATCAATAAAGAACTGTTAGAGAAAGAGATAAAAAAAATAGGCAGTCATGGGACTGTCGACAGAAGTGAAAGTAAATACTTATAGTAAATCGAAATTAAAATTGCGCCATCTGTGAAATTTGCCTTAAATAATATATGGATAATTAGTATATATCAAACTACAGTAGTATCGCGCAGAATCCACAGATGGTGTAAAAAATTTTTTTTAAATATATGAAACCCGGACACATTTTCAATCAGGGTCACGTGTCCTGACGCGGACACATTTTCGATCAGGGTCACGTGTCCTGACGCGAGTTAAACATTTTTTACCCATCCCAAAAAGTGCACAACGCCGCTAAAGAAGTTTTCACTTCAAAAATATATATAAATATAAAGTATGCATATTTCTTCATGAAGTCAAATTAAAAAACTTTGAATAATGTTGGTCGTAAAGTAATGCTTAATATAGTTACAGCCAGATACGCTATTAATCAGTAAAACGAATTAAATGAATACAACACTTATGAAAGAATACTGTAATAGAGTATTTAAATAGTAAATTAATAATATTAATGTTGCAGAGAAGCATCCATTTTAGAATGAATTAGGAGAAAAGGCAAGTCGGCAACCAAATTGTGGACTATACACCGAAGTTTAACTAGTCACACAAGTTTTGACTGTTCACTGGGTAATAATCATAGCTGAGAAATCGATGTTTTAGGTATTTATATATTTTCTTTAGAAAAGAAATGCAGTTAAATGTACATATACTTAATGCTGTAAACATTTGTTACAAGTCAATCTAAAGTGATGCAGATATAACATAATATATGTGTAGTATGTGTGTTCCAAACCAGGTAGGTCTTAAATACTTTTAATACAAGCGCAATCATTTTCATAACCAACCAAAACGATATATTTAAACCTATTGTTCTGTGTATATCTTGTTTATATTAAAAAAAAAATTAGGTATAAGATAAAAAAGAACACCATAAACATCCGCGTTCCTTTTTTATCGTCTGGAAACCCTAATGGATCATCTGTCATCACCTTAACAGAGCTAATGGTGAAAGAAACAGAGAAAGAAAAATGTTTTATTTGTATCTTCAGTTATAACAATAAACCTTATGTCTTAAGACTAGGGTGGTACCGAAGACCAAATGGTGTAGTGGCATGTTAGAATCGGACCGACTAAAACCACACGGTGTTCCGTTACAAGTGGGTCTATTGCAGGGAACCCGGGCATTACATAAGAAGGAAGCCTCTGAGAAGCCCTGCATACCATATCCGCCTGAACAGTAAGTGACCACACCGTGGCGTACGGGGGGCCTCTCCTAGTTCTAGAAACCATACTTTGACTGGCCTATTGGTCTAGTGGTTAGTGACCCTGACGGCTGAGCCAGAGGTTGTGGGTTCGATTCCCACTCAGGACAAATAATTGTGAGATAATAATTTGTTCTGTGTCTGGGTGTAATTTATCTATAATATGTATGTATTTAGAAAATATATAAGTATGTTTATCAGCAGTCTGGTTTCCATAGTACAGGCTCTGTCTAGTTTGGGATCAGACGGCCGTGTGTGAGATGTGTGAAGTTATGTGTGAAGAAGTTATAGTTTAAGCTCATACTTACTTTGGGGCTAAATAGCGCCGTGTACATTCTACATTGTATGTGTGTACATTACATTATAATGGCGTGACATCTCTTGGGTTTATTACTTTCATGAGTAGCTAAACATTAATGCTTAACCTAAAAACCGTACTGAACCTAACGCTGTCGGTTGGCAATTACGCTATATAAAAAAGTAATACAAGCCGCAGGTGCGGCTTGCGGTAAAAAAATCGCGCGGTTCATATGCACCCTTAAACATTTCCAGTGGCTGTCTGCCGTAATTACACCGTTTGTTGGACATTATCATAGTGGAGTGCGTCCAATTTCGGCTTGACGACTTTTTTACGAGTTAAGACTCGTAAGTAATTTACGAGCTCGTAAAACGTTGCCGTGCTCCGCATATCGCGTTGATAACAATGTACAGAGATATTTTAGTGAATTGCCACGCGATGCCTTGTTACTTTACGAGTTTGGGGTTCGCGGTTGTTCATTGGGGTTGAATTTGCTATTTTTGTTGCTACACGGTGATGATCTTATACTGAGATTTGTTACAACACTGATTGTTTATACTTTTTTCCCACGTATGTATATTTACAAGAACCCTACTAGGAACATCGATTGATCATTTAAGTGCACTCATACGCTTACTGACTTCCGTTTAAAAGTATCAAGTGTAAACGCTTCACTTTGTAACCCCCAACACAAAAAGGATGGGTATTATAAGTTTAATGAGTATATCGAGTGTATCTGTGTGTCTGTGGCTATGTCATAGCTCCTAAAGGAATGAACCGATTAAGTTTTTTTTTTTTTTGTTTGAAAGGTGGCTTAATCGAGTGCTCTTAGCTATAACTCATGAAAATCTAATCAGCCGTTCGAAGTTCATTAGCTTTTATTTAAGCGTTAAAGGGGTTTTTAAGTCAGAGGTATTTTTTTTTTTTTATTTATACTTGTTTGTATTTAATAAGTATACTTTTTGAGAAGGAAATATCCCTTTTGCAATCAAAGTTTACATTGTCGTCATGCCATGTGAAGTTGCCGAAGAAGACGCTGCTTGGAATGTATTCGAAATCCTATCGACCGTTCGGCTGCAACCAGCCATGATCACCTAGTCTGTTTAAAAACATTTCTATCACAAAATTCTGTTACATTTATAGACACATAATTGCAGAGCAAGCTTATTTAAATCAATTCATTTACATAACTGGTTATTTTCCGTGGTTTCACTCGCGTAAAACATATTTTTCTATCATGTACTTTTTCTTAATAAAAGGTATGTACAACGTGTATGAAAAATTTCGTAAATAAGGCGTGAGGCGTATAATATTGGTTAGTATTAGGATTATTTGTAGTTAGGATGAAATAATAGTACAAAGACTTGGATAGGCTAAGCTCGGAGCGCACCAATATCCGGCGGGAAGAGGCCGGCAGAGCCTCAAACTAATTTGCATTTACTACGCAGCCTGCATCCACCGTCTCTGATAGTTTCCAAGTAGAAATACGAATATTGGACTGCTTGAGGGTACACGTATGGACAATGAAACCTACATTGCTTATATTATATTCTTGTATATAGAAATCAATGTTTGTCTGTTCTTATTTTATGCGTTGCCGTACCGTTTACCTGATACTCCCGAAATGTTGCATAAGTGTTGCCAGAGATACAGCAAAAGGACATAGGGAAAAAAAAAATACTGAATAACTTAAATACTTTTCGTTCGACTCGAACTAAAAAATCTTATTTAAGTAATAGACTTACATAAGATTTTGTTCTAAGAAGATTAAGTTCTAAAAATTGTTCAGACAAATATATGTATTTAGTAATCAATTGATAACTCTATCAGTAAATGAGGCAAATCATAAGAAATATGTTTAACTCACAACAATTAATTGTTTTTCAACAAGTATTTGTAATAATAATTGTTAATTTATTTTATTGACCACAGCGTAACTATTCTGTTCATTCATTAGTTTTACTTTTTTACTGTATTTTAAGGCCTCCCCCACGGAGGGCCAACTATCCCGGTCTTCTCCGCATTTATTTACCTTTTTCAAGTCGTCGGTCCATCATACCGCAGGACGCCCTACACTACGTTTGCCTAATCGCGGTCTCCACTCTAGCACATGTCGGCTCTAGCGACCATCAGTCCACCTGGAGACATGACAAAGGTCAAGCATCGAACGCTCCATCGCATGCTGAGCAACTTTAAACTTCTGGACCAGTTCAACGGCGAGTGCCCATATTTCGGCTCCGTATGTCATTACTGTGCAAAATTCTTATAAAAATGTATATCGGAGTCTTTAATATAGACGAAGAACATAAAACAACTAGGCACTCTAAATTATGTACTGTGAGGAAAGCCGCAATCATTAGTTATATTACATTACAACAGGGCGACTCGCTGCCGTAGCTGCAGTCTACGCCCCGTAGCGTTGTCTACGGCCACGGTCTACGGCGCTACGATTGTGCACTTGTTTCCCGCGCATGTTTCCCTAGTACATTGTATAATATATATTATGTTTATTTGTTTTGGTAAAGTATTGTTAAAATAATTGTTGCCAGCGGCATAACACGTTCTTGTTTAGTAATGCAGGAGTTTCGAGAAAAAATATTAGAGACGTTTTTAGTATTATTTCTTTCTATACATAAATAGGCGAGACAAAACAGTGAAGAACTATTTTCTCCTATGTTTCAACGTATGTGTCAACAGATTTTCTTTTTTTTCTTTAATTGCTATTAAAATCACAGTTTCTTCTTTTTAAATTATGTGAAAATGACTACATTGTCAAACTACTATGACTACACTGACAAATGACTGTCGGGTCCGGTAGTAATTATATAAAACAAAGCATAAAAAATTAAATTAATTATGGTCAAAATTCGACCACCAGGCAATCTCTAATGTATAAAAATGGTATGACCATTTGAAAGATTGGTTGGAATCTCTTTCATGTATTATTAGTACAGGTATTAAGCAGTGTAAGCAAGCAAAACCATAACAAATATATCCAGACTCAAAACTATCCTGTGAATCGTACTAAGAATTGTCGTTTGTAGGAATCGAAACCACAACACTTGACGAGGTGGGAAATAGCGAGTTGGTCACCTAACCCATTGCGCTATTCGTGCAGTTAGAGAATATAATAATGATAGTTTAGTAACTAAACAAAAAACACACGAGAAAAAAAAAAGAGTTACCACTATCCAACGGCTTTGGCACCAAACTATGAGGAGAACCACTAACTAAAAGGAATCATATGAGCCCAAACTCAAGGGCACGTAGGGGCCGGCTCGACTCCGCTTGTTACCACGGCCTCACAGAAAACCGGCAGGGAAACAATGCTTGCATTGCTTTTCACCGCGTGAGTGAGGTTACCGGAGGCTCTAAACCTTCTCTCTCCCCTATTTCCGTCCTTCCCCTACTTCCACCTTAAGGGCAGCTACGCACTTGTGACTCTTGAGTTACAAGTGCTCATGGGCGGCGGTAGTCATTTACCATCAGGCCCCCTATACCATAAAAAAAAGGGATTTACTAGTACTTTACTGAAGAGTTCCACTATCCACGATGTATGGCTATCTATGGCTATCATCAGATCTGCTCCAAGATGCCAAATTATAGTAATTGTCATCCGAACTAAATATCGGTACGACAATTAGAAATAGGTTCAAATTGATTTTTAATATTTGTTTCTATTGTTAGTTGGTAATGAACTAAGTTATAAGTAAGACTGGTCTGTGGGTCTAGTGGTTACTAAGCCAGAGGTCGTAGGTTCGATTCCCACCTAGGACAAATAATTGATGAGTACGATAATTTGTTCTGTGTCTGGGTGTAATTTATCTATAACATGTATGTATTTAGAAATATATAAGTATGTTTATCAGCAGTCTGGTTACCATAGTACAGGCTCTGCCTAGCTTGGGATCAGACGGCCGTGTGTGAGATGTGTGGAGTTATTATTATAATAAAATAAAAAAGTGACACTGACACCCCTAACGGGCTACTTACTTAACACCTTTCCAACTCCCAAGGGGGTTTCTTACTTTACTGAACTGAAAAGTTTTTTTAATGCCTCACGTGACGTATCGCCACTTACAAGTATTTTTTTGTTCTATTGTGTAGGCACCTTTACAGTAACCGTCTCGAATCAATGTTCTATAAATCATTTAAGCGATAATGTCGCTGCTTGAGTAATCGCCTTCCACTTATTTCATCGTAAAGTTAAGTGAATTTTAAAAGGTCTTATGTTGCCTTTGATGTAGTTAAGAATGGCTTACATTCTCTACGAATTTATAGCAAAAAAAGTTAAAAAACGAATAATTGTATTGTGCCATTAGATTCACAAAACGTGTATCTTAATAACCATCATTTATTTGTATTTAAACACGTTATTTGGAAATGGTAAATTTTACATTGATCATAAATGTATATCTAAAAGTACGTTTTGCTTACGTCTGTGAAACACACTCAAAATCCTTGAGATCTTCGGACAATTTGAGGTTGAACATTCGACTAACTTTATGGACAAATCATTTTCCATTCAAGCTGTCCGCTTGTGGAATTCCCTGCCGGTTGGTATCAGACGTGCACAGTCGTTGCCAGTTTTAAAAAAAATGGTCAAAGCTCACTACCTGCAAGGAAACTGGCCGTATTATTGCCCCTTTCCAATCCTACCTACTTCCGTTACACGAGGAAACACTATCTACGCCACTACTATTTTATTTATAAGGTATGCGTTTACTATATTATTATATTTAATATACTCTTATGTTGTATTTATTATGTTGTATTTACGTATCTTATATGTATCTGTGACATGTTATTTTTATCATATTTTATCATTATGCACCAGACACTGCCCCATAACTCCCTTTGACGTATTCTCTCCATCCCATGGTTGCCTGGAAGAGATTGCCTTGTGCGATAAGGCCGCCAATTGTACAAACCTAACTATAGTTGTAAGTTTTTTGTTTTTTTTTTTTCAATACCTGGTGTACAATAAAGAGTATTATTATTATTATTAAATGTTTAGCTATATATAAATAGCATGTTAAGTCTAATTTGTCATGACGACATACGATAGTTATTTTTTTAACCTAAATCGCTTTAGTGTCATTACCGTTTCGTTTCGTTGTCGTTTTCATGTCAATTTTAATTATTTTGGTTTTTATTTTTTTATGCAGACATTTTCAGAAAAATCTGAACATTCGATTAACATGCTTGGTATTAAATACCTATAGCTTCATTCATGTCAGCCCTCTCATACAAAATATTAGCTTTATCGATCAATTTTCAAGGTAAATTTTTCAATTTTAAAATCAGATTTCTATATTAGGCTGCGTTTCCACTAGAGATGTGCGAAGTAGCAGAGCGGTGCGAGGATGTACGCATCCTCGCACCGCTCTGCTACTTCGCACATCTCTAGTGGAAACACAGCCGAAGCTGTGAAACGATGTGAGCGTTTCCACCAGAGATGTGCTAGGCCGCTGAGCGATGCCATGATGCGTAGCAACGCTGTGAAACGGTGCGCAAATTAGAAGTGCGAGTATGTGTACAATACACATCGCCATCTAACAAACACCGTCTAGCACACATCACACATCTTTCGCACACATCCCTCGCACAGATTTCTCGCACACATCTCTCGCACCCATCCCTCGCTTGTTTTGTACGTAGAAAAACCTCGCCCCGCTAAACCGTTTGCACAGGAGCTGCGCTGAGCGAGGCTAGGCCAATGAAGGTAGGTATATTATATGATTTTTATTTGACCACACGTTTCTGTTACACCCTGTATCATATAATATTTCTTTTAGTTGTTAGTACTCGTCAGAGATATTGTCCGAGTTAAAAGATTGGGATTGTTGACGACCATTTGACACCCCTGTACCAATAACCGTACCTGTACCATAATTAACTTATTAGTTTAAAAAAACCGTTTAATACCCAGAATTAAACAACAATATGAGACCTAATAGCACGCACTTTAAACATTTATAACTTCCTAAATGACCAGTAACCATGAAAAAGCAAGATAAACAATTCAAGGCCTTTAAAACAAAATGTTTTTGTCCAGAGACAATGTAGAGAGAGACAATACTTGTGTAACAAGTCATCTTTAAATTATGTAGATAGGCAAATAGACCATTTGGACAACAGAGCCTACGAGGGTCAAACGATAATGGCTCTCAAATGACCACCAACCTCTTTTAAACTTGGTCCCCACTCCCGAACTATTTCATACACATTGTTTATGTATAAAGAAGTACAATTTTGCTAAGTATAGACTGATGTTTTTTTCTAAATGGACTGCTATCCTATGAATGATTTATGCGCCGCGGGGGACTTTACAAACATTCAAACAAAGAGCGCCCGGATCATACAAATTTGGCCCCTGTGGGATTCCAACCCACACCTCTAGGCGCGGCGTAGTGGCACAGCGACCATTTAAATCATTGCGCCATCCCTGCAGTCAATTTTAAATAACGTAAGTTGATAAACAAAACACACAGCAGTCCTGGCAGTAACCCGTTACCGGTCTTGGGACCTCAATTGTTGTCCTACCATTGAGCTGTGCCTCTCCTGTTATTAACAAATAGTGGGATTATAAAAGGGTAGGAATATGTTTAGAACGATTGACTTGAGTGCGAACAGAGGTACGAACAACTTGGCAGTTACTGTTAGTTAGTGATTTTCATAGTTTATATCAGTGGTTGTGAGACTGTTTCTTACATATGTTTGTCCGTATTTTTGCGATGCCATATCGTTCATCCGATCATCATTAAATTTTCCATACACGTTGCCAGGGAGAAAAATATAGGGAACCTTGGGTGTGTTGTCATAGCCCCACAAAGAACTGTATACTTTACTGAGGGTAAAAACAACTGAAGATAACAACGACCCGGTGACATAACTATAAAATAAACGCAATACCCTACAAAACAAGGCTTAAAGTCAATTATTTACACTGTAGTGGCATTCTATACATTTGCTAAAGTCACCTTTTTTTTTTTAAAGGATATTATATAGCCCAATATTGTCTAAAAATAAAGTTGTGTTTCCCAAAAAGCACTCGAGGCACAATGCCAAAACGGAATTGAGGTACCGTGTCTTTACAACGTTGGTGGTCGAAAACACGTATGTCCCCGTATCAGGCGGTCCAACCCAATCTGTATGCAAAACGTCCCGAGGGTGGGGATCTCATTTCCTACCCCCCGTCCCGCTACCCGCTGTATACCCCGGTACTACTCCGGCACGTCCGACGTCCGTACTGACCCACCCTAGCCTGTCAAAAGATGGATGAATTTGAAAGAATCCCACAGCCCTACGGCGATTCTAGGGTTGTAACTAAACGCGTTTGCAAAATTGTTCTGGGAAATTTTCTTGCAGTAATTTTGTATCGGTATTTCTGAAGGTGATTTTGTTTGGTAATATTGAGTTAAACGAGCAAATAGATTACTTATAACTACTGACCTTTCAAACACATTTATTTATTTTTTATACAAATAATTTAGTAAATAACAAATAACATTCGTAATACCAGAGGACGACTTTTTTTAATTATACCTAAGTACATTCTCGATCAAGACGCCTTTCAAAGAAAAAAAATTTAATCAAAATCGGTCCACCTGTTTAGGAGATACCATGCCATAAACTGACACACAGATACACATGTTGAACTTATAACATCCTTTTTGGGGTTAAAAAACAGCAACACTTTGTTAACCTTCACTAAAGTGAAGGTTAATTCAAAGTTAAGGGAAAGTTAAAGGAAACAAAATTATTAAGAATCAAGCATGACAACGTCTGTCGAATAATTAAAGCAATGAATAAATTGAATTTAAATTCATATACTTTGGATTTCTTTTGAAATATTTATATTAAATTTTTTTTATTATTTTCATGGTAATGACTAAAATCTAATGACTTAGCCATTAAAATATAGGGTATATCCGAGATATAGGGTCATCCCTAATGATTAAAGTCTGTCACATATTCTTAGTATATTAAGTTTTCAGTATATTAATGTAAGTAGTAGTAGTATCAAATATCACTGTATTTTTTCTATTTATCTTTTAAGATATTGCATATTTTTAGTAAAACAGTATATCAGTCCAAATAAATAAGCAAAATAAATTAATATAAAAAGTGTACTACCCAGTTAAGAGAAACTAAAAGCCTTTTTACTTTTTTTTAAAACTACTATTGTGTTTACGTTTGTGAAGGTAGGTATCCTTTTTTATATCGTGTAGAACCGACTGAAACCACAGTGTTAGGCCACAAGTGGGTCTATTGTAGGGGACCCGGGTATACCCTAAAAAGGAAGCACACAAAAAACCCTGCAGACCTTGGCTGCGACCACACCGTGAAGTACAGGGGGAGCTTTAACCCCCTTTAGGTGCGCGCGGAACAAGTCACGTTACTGTCGGGCCTGCTTGTGTTAAGGCAGATGTGTTGACCTTCAAACGCGTTTGTAAAAAAACAATATTTTGATATCTTTGAAATATTTTTTACCTATTATGACAACCCTAACGAGTCTTTAGGATCGTCACGTTAGGGTTAAGCATATCCTAACATTTTTGCACGCCCGACTTGGCTTTGATTTATTTTTTTATATCTTCATTGTGACCCTTGCATACTACATTATGGCGGCTCATTTCTTTCGTTTTTGACCTTCTTTGATTTATAATCTTTCTAAATGAAAGATTATAACTTTTCTGAAAAAAAATTACGTTGATTTCGGTGGATGTTTCACCTATTATCTGTTACTTTAAAAGGTAATATCTTACTTTTATTTAATTCTGAATTTCAAATACGTATATCAATTAAGAAAGTAGACCCCTTTTTTTTGTGCGTGTGGAAACCACCTCGGGCCGTCACCCCACCGGGGTTTTCGGTGGGGCGGTGTGTCGGAATCGAACCGACTGAAACCACACGGTATACCGTACTGCGCCTTAAGTAGGAGGGATCCGGGAACAGCTTTTATTAAGACATCCGGAACTAATAAAGTAGACCCTACTTCAAGGAGGTAGATCATTACAGATTTGGTCAAATTGGACCTCAAAATTCATCTCTACTCTATAGTATAAAGTGTTTTAATATGTCATGGAAGGTGGGGGTAAGGAAAATGTTCGGTAAATTGTGAGGTTACTAGTACATACAAGACCATACGTTTTGCGCATGTTTATAGGAGTATATAAGCGCCGACAGTTATTGCCTATTTGTAGGATTCAGTACCTAAAAATGCAAAACTGAACCCTTATAGGATGGTTGTCCGTCTGTCTGTCAAGACTCTTTTTCTTAGAAATGCGTGGAGACGTCAAGTTAAAATTAACATCAAATACGTCTGCGGTCTCTTGAAGCTGTATACAATCAAGCTTCCAAGTAAACGCAAACAAAAGATACGGAAACTTAAGTCATATATTTTAACCAACTTTAACACTTCGCAAGTAAATCAAAACCAAAACCCAAACCTATTGACCTAGAATCATAAAATTTGTCAAAAAGCAAAGTCTTACAGCAAAAAGTAAAGGCAAAAATCCGAAAGTCGTTAACTTGCTGTTGTATCACATTAAAAAAAAAATGCGATTACAAACTTTTATATTTTGCGATTGCAAAATGGACTGTAACGTATATCGATGTGTTAGTTACGGAGTTAATAAAGACAAAGTTTTTTTTTTTTATATTATAGGGGGCAAAGGAGCAGACGGAGCACCTGATGGTAAGCGACCACCGTCGCCCATGGACACCTGCAACTCAAGAGTCACAAGTGCGTTGCCGGCCGGTCGGTGTTGCCTGATTGAGAAAGGAGTACGCTCTTCCCTTGAAGGTTTGAAGGTCGTATCGGTTAAGATTAAGTTAAGATTGTTTTTTAAACATACTCGGAAAAAACATCGTCAACAATTAAAAACAGAGATTGGACAAACTATCTACATACGAGTGTGTACGGAACCCTTGTTGCACGAGTTAAACTCGCACTTGTTCGGTTTTTCAATAATTGCCTAATTTGGCAAACAGGCACTCGGCTCGTCGGACGGTGTGAGTGAGTCAGTGGCTACAAGAAACTTAGGATGTTTGCATAGAGAATATGATCCGCTGGCAACGGAAATTAAAGCAGTAAAATGCGGTTTGTTTAATCTGTGAGATAACAGAAAAAAGGACGTACTAAACTTTAAGTTACGGAAATTGAACTAGTAACTGAGCGCTCTGAATGCAGTGGTACCATTTTGATCACTGAACCGTTCGACTGCATAGATCTACGATTATTTTGATCGCTACGTCGCAGTATGAACTCCGCAGTAGCTTATGCTACGCCGTAGCGTATATAATAAAAGAGGTTACACCATTTTAGATTGCTTTTAAATTTAAGGCTTACATTTAGAGGAGTGGTTCATAGGATTCAAAGAAAAAAGGTTATCAATTTAATATGTGATGGCTTAGCCGACTTTAAAAAAGGAGGAGAAGGGGGAGAAGAATTACCTACGAGCACCTTAAGTGCAAAAAGTTGGTTTCGAAAGTACGTATTGGGGGAGAATAATGGCTCCCTCCCGTTTATTATTTGAACAATAAACGCTAGCCCACATGTCTTCAATGGAGACTTGTATGAAGAAATATGATAGTTTTGACTCACCGATGTACGGCTGGATGTAATACATTCCGTGATCAGATAACTGATGCTTTTCATACATCATTTATGAAGGTATGTTTTGGGTGGGGCCATGAAATCGGAGTATACTGAAGTACCTACAATGTTACTAACGTTTTAAGTCGTAACAAACGATTATTGTTTGTATTATTGTTTTACGTGGGAGAGTCATGCTTCGGCACGTATGGGCCCCGGCTCTACTCCGCTCGATACCACGGCCTCACAGAAAACCGGCAGTGAAACAATGCTTGCATTGCTTTTCGCCGCATGAGTGAGGTTACCGGGGGCCCTAACCCTTCCCTCTCCCCTATTCCCGTCCTTCCCCTCTCCCCCTCTCCTCCCCTCTCCTCCCTTTTTCCCCTCTTCCCACTCTTCCTCCCTCTTCCCCTACTCCCACCTTAAAGGGCGGCAACGCACTTGTGATTCTTGAGTTACAGGTGGTCATGGACAGCGGTAGTAATTTACCATCAGGTGACCCGTCTGCTCGTTTGCCCCCTGTACCAAAAAAATAAAAAAACGCTAAGCCGAAAAACCGATGTTCTGTGTCTGGGTGTAAGTAAGTTTATCAGCAGTCTGGTTACCATGGTACAGGCTCTGCCTAGTTTGGGATCAGACGGCCGTGTGAGATGTGTCAAGTCATTATTATTATTAAATTTTTCTCTAGTCTAATTCATAGAGTTTATAAAATGTTACTAGCTGTTCAGTTTGAAGTCCAGCTTCGAGAGAATTTTAAGGAGGTAGAACATATTTCTGTTCGAATTGTACCAACTGAATGAAGAAGTACAGCAACTTAGTGGTTTTTGTAGCGCAGCGTGTGAGTAGGGAGGGAAAGAAATATGTTAGCAATACACCTGCTAGCTATACTACTAACCTCGAATATTCTGGAAACTGGTTTAAACATAAAATACGTACGTGAAAAAAAAGAACAAATACAATCTTTAAAATTTTGTAGTAAAGATGTTGCAACTCGCCATTATTGTGGCCCCACACGCAACACGTTGAACAAACGCCACCATTCAGATGCAAACGACGGCTCAAGGCGTCAAAAATACCCGTCCTTTATCACATCCACCTTAATACTGAGCTAGTGTCATACTGCTTATCCGCCAAGGGACGCCCTCGTAAAATAGGACGATAATGTACACATTCTTTTTTTAAATTTATATTCTAAAAGCGAATTCAAGAAACACTATTTTTTTTTTTTAAATGTTTCAGGGTTTCATGTTGCCGTTCAAGTTTGTTCTTTTTTAAATTCTTGTGAAAACTTATGATCTAAGTATAAATATTTAGGCATAGTTTTCTTTACAAAATTTGAATTGAGAAGGGAAATATACTAAGTATTTTTTTTTATCTACTAGCAGTTCCCGTCCGGCTTCGCTCGCGTGTACATATTTATATATTTTGCGCGGAACCCTAATTATTTTTTCAAAATCAAAGTAGCCTAAGTTATTCTTTATAATACCAGCCATCTGCCAGTGAAAGTCCCGTGGAAATCGGTCCACCCGTTCCGGAGATAAACTACACCCAGACATTTGTTCTGTAACTGGGTGTAATTTATCTATAATATGTTTGTATTTATAAATATATAAGTATGCTTATCAGCAGTTTAGTCACCATAGTACAGGCTCTGCCTAGTTTGGGATCAGACGGTCGTGTGTGAGATGTGTTAAGTTATTATTATAGATTAGCCTAAACAAACAGACAGACAGACAGACAGACAAAAATTGTAAAAAATGTTGTTTTGGTATATGTACCATGTATACATCCAAATGCACTTAGTAAAAAGCGGTTATTTTAATATTACAAACAGACACTCCAATTTTATTTATTTGTATAGATTGCCGAATATAAGTAGATTTAAGAAACATTTTCTTGGTTTATTGCCGAAATACGGAGTATATTTATTAAATGTTGTATTAGATAACTTTCAAGTACCGCTTACTTTACTTGATTGTAATTAGAACGAGACCCATCTTGAGACTAAGTATTAATTATAAAGTATTAAAAATAAGTTTCTACCTTTACCTTTGTAATAACCATTGTAATTAACATTTGTAATAATCATTTGATGAATTTCACCATAGGCATGAGAAATATTACCCTAGTCGCAGTAGATCGCCTCTATTGAATAATAAAAAAACATTAATGTTGTTAAGTGAAACCTCTTCTCTCTTCGGCTTCCAACAACTAATAACTAAATAAGAACCTAATTTCCTTCGTAAAAGGTTGCTCTTACCTGCACAAGTTTACTTAAACACATTTACCACTGTCCCCCATTTCCCCCCCACTTGAATGTAACATAGTGTCCAATCTAATTGAAGATTTCAGCGAAGTACTCAGACGGTGCACCGAGCGAACACGATCAGTACAATTGATTTTGTTTGTCTAATGCAAATGGTCTAATGGTTAGTGATTCTGACTGCTGAGCCACAGGACGTGGGTTCGATTTCCATCCAGGACTAAAAATTGTGTGATAAGCGCAATCATTTGTTCTATGTTTGGTTGTAATTTTATAAGTATGTTTATTAGCAGTCTCGTTACCATAGTACAGGCTTTGCCTAGTTTGGGATCAGACGGCCGTGTGTACTTATGTTATGTGTTTCAAGTTATTATTACTAGGTTTTGTACTGTAATGTTCCTAAAATTGTGTTATATCTCTTAAAATATAAATTTAAATAATATTTTTATAGGTAAGAAGCTATTTACTATGGCTAGGATGACGTAATGATGGTAGGGTCCCAGCCACTTTAAGCTGTCGTGGTTCCATTTAGAGAGGAAAGAGGTGCAGCCTAATATGGATGTGACTCGAATAAGCCGACGGTGTTATATGTTAGGTTATTATTAAAGGACCATAGATTAATGAACTAATTTCGCTGTCTCCTGCAGCGACGAGACATGAGTCGAAGTTTCTGCTAATGTTTATTTTCGATAGAAAACCATAGATATTCCACAATTGCTTTTTTCAGTATTAATTAGGGAGTATACTAATTGTGAAGAGAGAATGCACGACACATCAATTACGAGAACATTATGAGTGATGCTATAGGTATTTATTTAGTAATGTTAAACGCATTCATCTATTTCTTCTAAGTTAAAAAATATGGCAAATCCAACTTCCACAAGTTTTAATAATACCTACAACTACAAGGTAAAAAAATCGTCACTAAATTCTGTTTAATTTGAGATAGTGTTCATAGTAATACTATTTAAAAATTCCATGAGAAAATTCTGGACAAATAAGCCGATCATATGTAAAAAGTACTAGGGAGCAAGGTTAAAAATAAAATGTAAGCCCAGTTCGTAATTCCGTTTCCAATAAAATCCGGTACCACGTTCCCGTTAGTTGGAACAAAGAGGTAATACCGGTACCGGATATCAGCGCTGAAGGAGAGTGCCGCGGGCACTGCACTCATTCAATCACACAATGTGTTTGTGTTGTGCTGGTACATGTATTTGTTTATGCACTAGCTCTGCATGCGACTTTGTTTGAATGTAACAGGAAGTAAGTTTAACTAATGGTCTGTGAACTAAATGTTTTCAATGATTTTTTAGGGTATAATTTAAATGAAGAAACTTATTGTAATGGTCGCTTTAACACACTACGAAGGTTACAATAGTGTCTAGAACTGGCCACTAATACGTCAAAGAACTAAAAAAGTAATTTGGATTTAAAAAAGGAACTGTTTAGCTATAGACAACATTTTATTACTTATGTCTATAGTCTTTTATTTTTATGGCGCCAATTTGAAAATCTGGTGATTTGAAATCGAAATTCTTATCGAAAATTATTTTACGATTTTTTTTAATTACTATCTTTGCCAGTGAATATATGAAGCCTTTAGAATATAGATATTTCTATTTTATTTTTAATCATATTAGTTTTTTCATTCTGATTTTCATAAAATCAGAATGAAAAAACTTTAATTAAAAGATAATTAAGAAAAATCGAATTTATACATTACCAGCGTTGTCTCTAACTTCTGTAAAACTTAACTATTGTATTTCATTAAATATTAGAAACTTCGTAACCCACAAAAAATAGTTTGCTCAAAGGACTTTGTGTCCATCACTCAAACTTAATCAATTAAAGGCTTCTTCAAAGCCCGAGTTACAACGAGGGCTTACAAAGGCAAATTTACTCAAAACGAATCCGACGGTATTATTTACACTATATTAGTAGAACGCGGATCCGAGGAGGCGTTGGCGGCGGCGGAAGCGGCCCGCTCGCCGGAAATGAGCTTTCGATATCCGCACCCCACCCACACTTTGTCCAAATCAATTTCTCTTTACACCGCCCAAAAATGCATCGCAAATATTTAAGCGAATCCGTGTAAATTTTATTTGGTACTTTTCTGTAGCTCTGTGTCTGTGCTGTGCCTAAATTCAATTGCAGACTGCGATTTACATATTTATTTTTAAATGACTGAGGGAATGGACAAAACAAGTTTAGGCGCTAGCGTCAGACTTGCGATGAATTGGTTGGGGAGTTTTTTTTTTATGGTATAGGCGGCAAACGAGCAGACGGGTCACCTGATGGTAAATGACTACCGCCGCCCATAGGCACCTGTAACTCAAGAGTCACAAGTGCGTTGCCACCCTTTAAAGTGGGAGTAGGAGAAGAGGGGGAAAGAGGGAAGAGTGGGAAGAGGGGAGAGGGGAAGGACGGGAATAGAAGAGAGGGAAGGGTTAGGGCCTCCGGTAACCTCACTAATGCGGCGAAATGCAATTGCTTCACTGCCGGTTTTCTGTGAGGCCGTGGTATCGAGCGGAGTCGAGCAGGCCCAAACGTGCCCAAGCATGGCTCTCCCACTGACTCTTAATAAATAGTTTAGGTGGAGGAGAAAAATATGAATACTATTAATGTGTAACCCACGTTACTAGAATTCTTTATAAATTACCGTGTAATTGGGTAACAGTTGCCCTTTCCTCAACAAATATTTACAGAAGCCGTATTTCTTGTGGCCTGAAGAACCGTTTACTTTATAAGCGGTATAATTCACGGTTCACCTTGTATTACATTGCATTTTCCAGACAATTACAATCCTGGAATATTCAAGAGTAGAGGCATGTACTATCTTCGTCTTCATAGTCACTTTCCATCAGGTGAGTTTGAAGACAAACGCCTACTCCTTTGTTGCATGAAAAAAATTACGCTACGTATTGTAATGCACTCGCAAATGCTGTGAGAGGTGTTTTATGGATTTTATCAATAACTGAGTGAATAGTTCCAAAATAAAAAATATGTGATATTCAAAATCTTTCACTTTAAACATTCCACCTGCTTTTTTAAGAAACTGAGGTATATGCCTGGAAATTCAAACTTATTATTTTAAAAGTGTTACTAGCCATCTTCTTACATGTTCAAAAAAGGTTTGAACACCACAGTATGTCTGTCTTTGACCTTGAATATCTCAAGACATGAGACTTTATGAGACTTTTGAGACAACACTTAGAATGGCAAAATAAGGTTTTATGTTTAGTATCCAGCTTATTTTATTCTTCTTTCATTCCGATCGACCTCTTTTTTGGCTATATAGGAATTCCTTTTAGGTCACTTCGCTTAAATATATACTCTTTGCTACTGATTGAACATAAATGATATGCACACATAAATTCCCTATACCTAGGGATCTACGATGGAATATTTTCAACGATTTACAAATTTGTTAAATACCATATTCATTAATCCAATAAAGGGTACGTTAAACAAAATGAAGCCAGCACATGCATATCTATTGAATTCCATTTTTAATTATTTAACAACCCATCATTATCCATTCGCCATATTGCGGTAGCATTTTATGCAATTTCTTTAACGTAAAAAAAAATATAAGCTTGCACACTGCAGTGCACTTCCACTGCAATAAATTAAATTCTGGCTGTGTTCTGTCAAAAATGAATGTATGGTTAAAAGCACGAGCCTTTTATTTTTAAATTCCCTTTAAATTTATTAGCTATATTATTGTGTATACAATAATATACAACTTGGTTGGCAAATATTTACACGGGAAATCTGAGTGCAAGCGGTTACCGGTAATTATAACAAGCAAGTAATTATAAGCGGTAATTATAACTGCTTTTCACAAAACCACTTTTTAAAATTCGTTTTATCGGTTTTTATAAAATTACATCGGTTTTATTCTCATCCTATATTCTTTTATCCATAGCCAGTTCGGTCATCTTCTAAATATACATAGATTAAATAAACCCGACGAAAACCCACCGTCGAGGTAAGTAAAAAGTAAAAACCAACCCAGTCTAAGTCTCGAGTGTTCACTTAACTCGAGCAAAAGTCGAGGTAGCTACCAGGCTTCACCAACTTTTAAATTGAATTCACCAGTTAGGAAATTCTCGGCAAACAAACACGATTACAGCTTTTTTGTCTGTCTTTGTTTCCCGATACCTTCTACCTGGGTTCTAGTCGTTAGTCCTGATGTCCCATACAGCTGAAAGAACACGTAAAATCATTGAACATTTGGAAAATAAATAAATATAAAAAAATTAACCGATTGATCCTAAATAATAATCACATTACGGTTATTGAAGTCGGTTTTTATATGTGATTTTAGTTATTTAAATTTAATGTATATTTTTACCTATATTTATTGAATAACAAGCTATAAATAAAAACACATTTGTTGTTTCAGTATTAAGCTCTAACCTGATTTGTAATGAAGTTAAATTGCAAGAAATACACACATTACTTACTACTATCCGATAATGTTATCGCTACATCAAAAACACATACATATTTATTTGATTATAAATAGGAGCAAACTATAGTAGATAATAAAACAGTTCACTATTTAATAAAAAAGAGTTAATAAACATTATTATGACTAGTTGTACCGGTGGAACGCCATTGGTCCGCCTGAATCAATGGTGTGGTGATAAAAGGCTAGGTGTGCATTATAAGATTTATAAGTTTTACAACATCGTGGTTATTTTTACGTAGTGAATATGATAGTTTATAGTAAAAACGTGAGAGTGGTGAGATCATTGTTAACACTAAAGAGTTTGTTCTTCTCGGACCTTATCATTAAACCACTATTTAGTTGCTGGTTTAGTCATTTTAAATGGTCAAGTACCAGTAGGCTATATGTGCAAGCACAGTTTTCCTTTACCACCGCACTACATCATCGGATTATTACTATACTGTTGTATGTACCACCACGTACATTAAAACAAGCATAAATAAAATACTTTAAAATACCCCTGGCTCAAACATCCCTAGAAGAGCTGATGACCTTTGAACGGCTGAACACATTTTCTTAAATGTGTCAAGTCAAATCAATAGCTTTCAGTAAACGTCAATATGGTAGGTTTGGTACATTATTGTATGAACAACTAAGGCATGACGTGACGCCTTACTATTGTCAAATCATTTTATTCTAATGTAAATATGAAATCATAAGATAAACTAAAAACGTTTAATGTAAAACTTGACAAGAAATTTCACACTATTTCAAATTATTTTATTGCTAGATATCTAGAAGCGACTATTAAAAAAATTGCCCTTTCACAAAGGTAAAAAAATAGTCACGTAATAATCTGTTGGGGTGTATTAAGAGAATGCAATAATAACACTATAGAAGCGTAAAAATTAGGAATAATAAATATAATAATATAAAAGAAACACCAGGCACACACGACAAAGCAAAAACGGTAAACATGTAACTTAGCAACACTGCAGATGTTCTACTTATAAAATATTTATAACCACCCTATATTGTTGGGCCATGAAGGTGATACTTCAACAGAAACTACCCTTAATCGGACAAATTACAAAGTCCCCTAACATATAGACATCATAACGTAAAAAAATAATGTATGTTTCAATTATCCGTACATTTTAAAGGTCATATCACATTATGTAGTATTTTTCTATATCACAGAAGTCTTCGATATTTGTCCCTGTCATTGACTCTGCCGTCCTTTTCGTATTTATTTCAAACAGTTTGAATGCCAGAACGTATTTTCAATTAACTTCGTTGGACAACGTTATGAAAGAATTTCCTGTCCTCGTTTTTTTTGGTCGTCAAAGCGTCCGGAACGCCAACGTAATTTAGATAATTCTCAAAATATATAAGTTTATTATGAACAAAGGAAAGAGCTTCGCAATTATCATTTAATTTCGTTTTAAATATAAGATTTTTCTTTGTTGGGCAAGATTTTGTCCGCGGATTCGCTCGCGTAGATATTTATTAGTCTCTCAGTAATAGTACCTACTCTTCTGGAGGAAAGGAATCCTATGTCCCTTTATGTACCTACTCAAAAATTTAACATACACGTTATGTAAATTTTATTAAATTAAAGTATTTCATTAAATCTTATATAAGGAGTACTTCATACATACTCCTTTTCCCATTTATAATATTATTTATGATCGGAACTTGTGAGGTTCTTTGTAATTTTTTATAGAAACCTATTTAATAAAAAAATTAGTAATCTAAATCTGTCTACAATTAGCAGACCATTCGAATCGTTGAACATATTCCTTTTTTATATCGGTTAAAAACGTTTAGGAAATAATGTATTTAGCACAGACACAAAATAGATAAAGGTGATATAACCACATCTCACCCCAGACAGATATTATAACGAAAACCGACATTTGACAGTGGACGTTATTTGTAATGATCGGAAGAAATCGAATGGAAACCGTCCCTATTATGCTTGCTTGACTATGGGTGTAAAGTACAAGTTATATGGATTTATGATGAGACTTCAGCAGTTTGATACTTCGTATGAGAAGCGAGGGTGATAGCGTTATTTTCGAAGTCATTATCAATAATCATAATGTATAAAGACAACCAGTAATATTAATTTAAAGCTCAAAGTTTTTACCAGATATGATGTCAGTAGCTACAATATTATTTGTTTTGATATTTAGATATTTTTTACCTAGCATAAGCACGGTGTCATTCAGGATTGAATTTTCTAAATTACTTGTAATAGTAATGATAAGTTAAAATGATAAAAAGTATTGATTAAAGTACACCTCCAGTGCTTGTTCATTCTGTGTTCTAATTATACACTACTAGCAACCCGCCCCGGCTTCTCACGGTAGCAGAGACATCTTCAAAAATCATCAACATAGTTCAATCAATTTACACTAAATCTTAACAAATTACACACCTAAACCTTCCATATAAATAACTCTGTCTATTAGTGAAAACCGCATTAAAATCCGTTCAGTAGTTATTAGGTTTATCGCGAACAGACAGACAGACAGACGCGGCGGGGGACTTTGTTTTATAATATGTAGTGATTTACAGATAAAATTAAATACAAAATATACTTATGACAACCTGGTCTAACTACAGAACTTCGATATCGCCTAGTACTTGGGTTGTGGAGGTCTGATGGCAGTCGCTTCACGTAAAATATCAAAGTTCGGCCGTATCGTAGTTAGATTGAAAGGCGACCCCAACTTAGTTGGGAAAAGGCGTGGAGGATGATGATGATCATAAAGTGATTATTTCTCAAAGACTTTAAGAAGTTTTAAAAAAAATTGCGTTGCTTTCATGGTTTGGGATACTACAGAACGAACAACCGCAGGTTCCTTACTACTATAGTCTTACCATCAGGCATAACGACATGACTGTATAACCTTATAAATAATGTAAAGAAACAAACACTAAACGAGCGGTACTAGGCTCGCAAAAACGCAAAGAAGTTCTTTTTAATTCAAGAGTGCTTATATATATTATACAGATATGTTTACACAGTAAGCCATGTTTTTCGCGCAGAGTTAGCGTTCCCGAGATAGCTCTCAAGAGAAACATTGGCTGGTAGCTCGTTAAACTCACTCCAATTTATTAAATGCAATATATATAGCTTGTATGTACTGTCCCGTCCGCCTTCAAGATTTAACACTACAATTTACCTTCCTTCTAAATACGTCATGATGGTCGATATTTCTTTTGTGGAAAGACATTATTTTATTCGACTAAGGCATGTTTATTTCTTGGCTTGAGTTATAATTTTGAGCTGAAACTCTTCGAGCGTGACTCGGGGTCAGCCATGTTGTCTGGGGGTGGAAATCGTTTTCGAATGGTAGTGACGTCAGATGTTCAGTCAAATCTATAGTATAGGTTTATATGCAGTTTCAATTTGCTGGTTTTATCTACATTTCGACATTTATATTTTTGGTCCTTTCGATTAGAAGGAACCTACTCACGTCTACCAGGCCTATTTTATGAAATAATGTGTGAGAAGTAGAAAAACATGAAAATAAAATGAGAAAAATGTTTTTTACACCATTGACGGTCAACAGGTCGCATTATAATCGTAATTCTAACTAAATATACATATTAACTAAATACTACTAATATTTTCTCTACTGTTTCTTATATTATTACTAGCTGCGACCCGCGGTTTCACCCGCGTATGCGTATGGTGCCGTAGGAATATCGGGATAAAAAGTAGCCAATGTGTTAATCCAGGTCTCCAGCTATCTACATACAAAGTTTCATCGCAATCGGTTCGGTAGTTTTGGCGTGAAAGAGTAACAAACATCCATCCATACATCCTCACAAACTTTCACGTTTATAATATTAGTAGGATTATAGCTTTTGCCGGCGTGAAATAGTAAGAACGATCAAATTCACATTCGCATTAATTATATAATTTAGAATGTTTTATCAATTAAACTTTGAAAAAAAATTATATATAGGTAGAAGGGGCGAACGAACAGACTGTGTGAACGAAGTGACTACCGCCGCCCATGAACAACTGTAAAGCAAGTGCGTTGCCTGCCTTTAAGGTGGGAGTACGCTCTTTTCTTGAAGGTTGGAAGGTCGTATCGGTCCCGAAATACCGCAAGCGACAATTTGTTACGCAGATTGGTTAACATAGAAACATCTTTGACAAAACCTTTGCATGTTGAATGCATAAAACCAATCTTCGTTGAGTATTAAAAAAAAAACATGTGCGCCTCAGGACGCCCGACAGAAGTGATAACTTAAACGCCAGACAGACTGGCGCCGGAACGCGTTACGTAACGAAGCGGTTTACCCTCCCATAATTAGTTATCACTTCAAAAAAAAGGGTAGACGTTAAAATGAAAACCCTATTTCAAGTTGTCAATTGATTCAACTACTAAACTACCACTCATTCAAAACCGAGCTAGAAAATTGAAAAACGAGCTAGAAAATTCTCGAACAGGTAACTAGTCCTTCAGTATTGAAGACATTAAAATCCAGCCGTTCTAACTTGAGGCCCCGGTGATATTCAAAGTGAACGTAAACAGCGATCCGACCAAGCTGGATTACGAGTGTAATTAATCGAGAGTGTGCCTTCGCGACACGACCCCCCTCCAACCCACCCTTAACCCCCTTCTTGCCTGAAGAGCTTTATTTTTACAAGGCAAGGGACCTCCATTTCATTAGAAAGCAACAAAGGATTTCAGTGCGGATAGTTACTTATATTAAATGCTCAATTGCTTTGGACTTTTTTTTAGTTTTCTTTCACAGTTTACTGTCGTATTCAAAGCTACGTTTTGCTTTTCATGTTTTTTGCTTAGGTTTTTATTTCAAACTAACTGAGCCCCGCGGTTTCACCCGCGTAAATCCCGGTACCGTGGGAATATCGGGACAAAAAGAAGCCTATGTGTTAATCCAGGTCTCCAGCTATTTAAATACCAAATTTCATCGCAATCCATTCAGTAGTTTTTGCGTGAAAGAGTAACAAACATCCATACATTTTCACAAACTTTCCCGTTTATAATGTTAGTAGGATATTTCTTTTTTATTATTCTAGACTTTTATACACATAAGATATATTAATTAAAGATTAAATCTCAGTTTTAAGCGACAGTAAAAATGGCTAAGGCGACGGACCGTGCGACCAAGTGGTTGCGGGTTCGAACCCCCCCCATTAATGATGAGAACCCACTCCTAATACAAGCACTTAGCTTAGCTGGAGGGGTTAACAAGAATACTAGTTGGCCACTCGTGGACTGATTGACTGACAGTGCAACCCTGACCACGATCATAACTGTTATTTTTACCGTAATTATGTAAAAGTTGGAAGTCAATTTTAACTTACTTCTAATTGTTGTATCGAAATCACACATTTATGTGTGATGTGTATTTTTTTTTTTTATATTTGACAATACTATAATTTGGTATCTTGGAGCTGATCTGATGATGAAAAAGAAAGAGGTTCTCTGTTTGTGTGTATGTCACGTGATATCTGCGCCATTTGTGAACAGATCTGAATATTTTTTTTTTTTAAATGAATTGGTTGTACTCAAGGTTGGTCTCATTTAAATTTGAAGAAAACATTCCAACTCTAAGGGTGGAAAATTAAGAGATGAAGAACACAGAGTAGTACAGTTTATCAACATAAGCAATTTCTGTTCTAATTCGTAAATGAGAAATATTTAATTAAAAAACATATCATTCAGTATCGAATATGGTGGTTCGATTCAGCCAAAATGCAGTCGCGAAATATAATATAATTATCAAAAAAAGTAAACGATAGTTTTTGCAACATCGCTCATCGAAACTGCCAGCCATAAGCAATGAAAGTTAACGATATTCGACAATATTCAACGATACCAAACGACAATGTTGCCATCATAGCGAAAAACTAATTCCGAAAATGCCCGTTAAAATAATCTAATTGGTAAACGGGCGATTGCGTGGATGTACCTGAATAGTTCGTTTTTACATCGGACTTAAATGTAGTAACATTATCGTAGAAAAAGGAGGGAGATTCAGGACGAACTGAATATCACACCGTTACCGAAATCATCGAACGAACATAGAGACTGTTAACTTCATTTTTATAAATTAATTAGCGATAAAAAAATATTTCCATCGTAACTACTTGAAAGAAGGAAAAACATTGTTTACATATATAATTTAGACACTAGGATGGTAAACGTCAAGATATCAAGAACTATGATGCAATACAAAATTAAAGATAATTATTTAGCATCGTAAATATGTGTAGGTATATGATCTGTTGACACACCTTCGGATGCGACTGCAAATTATGAAAGTACTCTCGGAGTACGGATCATTGTTAGTTATACCAAACCATGGCAAAAGTTGACCGCAAAATATTGACGTACCCGTTGGTCTGTTTCCAGTTGCATCGAACCACGCTAATGTTACCATCGTCTCACGAAAAACTAAATGTACATTTCAATAATTATTGTTACTGTAAAATATCAATGGGGCTTAATAAAATATAACAAACTCAATGTCAATGTCTAAAAGTCAATTTAAACTAAAAGGTTCTGGTATTGTGATAACATTGACTAAAATACTTCTATATTGGTGCCGATTCTATTGTACACTCGACTAAACTAAAACTTGACTTAATTTCTTCATATGAAATCAACCTAGTGTTCTTCGTAATAAGGTCTATTTGTTACTAGCATCTATTTCTCAGCGCCGCTAAATTTCACTAAAACCTGTCAACGTATACTCAAATTTATTTCCACGCAGCGAGAGTCTTCATTTATTCAAACGCTGTATAATTGCCTTATAAAAACTTGTTCAAAACAAACAAGGATGACGTGTTTTTAATCTACACCTACGAAGACGCTTACTAAAAACACAGAGCAAAAGAGATGGCATTCAACGGATAGCGGCTCTCGCTACGTGGTATTAAAGTTTATTTAAGCGTATCAGACTTTAGTCGACAAATAAATTGCTTATTTCGATAGCATATGTTACCTACATGTTTCAATTTGAAATAAGACCTTGTTTTGAAGTGTACAAGGTTTACATCTTAAATGAAGAAATTATTGTGAATATTAATTTAGCGAGTGAAGTAACAGAATTGGGGCCATTGTGAAACCATTATAGGGGCTTTCATTTAAAGCACTGTAGTTTTAATTTTTGGCTTTCTGTTGCTAGTTAAGTAACGATTAAAGATTTTAGTTAAATATTAAAATGATTATTACAAAAACAAAATGAAATCCTATTTAAATATTTTCAATTAAATTCACGTGACATTTATGCAGTTGCTCTATAACCAGTTGCAATTTCGCAAACCAAACATGGAAATCAACTGAATAGGGAACCTCCTTTACGATGTTAGACCACTACAATACATTTGGCTACACGCCCTGATACAAGGAGCATCGTCTCGGCTCACCGCGTTAATTCAGTCGCAGCTCGAAAAAGGCATAAACAGACACGATGCACATTTGTACCCACGGCGTATATTGCTCTCGACGGCAATTTATGGACGTTGTTTTGTAGTGAGCCTTATTTCCTACACTTGTGTTACAAAGAAATATTGCAAGATGTATTTTTTTTTTTATTACTAAGGTTTCTACCAATTTTCCCTTAGTAAGCAGTTAACGCCCATCAAGATTGAGTATTCCGATTATTTTCGATACAATGAAAAAGTAAAATATTAGAATTTTTCACACAAAACAGATACTACGTTTGTTAAATATCTTTCTAGAATGTTCAATATAAAAATAATGTTCGGAACAAAGATATGTGAAATGTTTTATGAGGAGAGTTATGACTGTAATTACTTACGATCAAGGGCAGTAGGATAAATAGAGATATTGGTATTAGTCAAAGAGCATTACGAACAAAACTACTATAATATGCCTCAACGAAGAAGGGTGCAATAGTGCAGCCCGTCACTGTACCAAACCTAACTTCACCTGAAAAGCTTTAATTTATGACGACTGTCTGTCTGTTCGCGATCAACTGAAAAACTACTAAACGGATTTTCATGCAGTTTACACTAATAGACAGAGTGATTCATGAGGGAGGTTTAAGTGTATAATTTGTTAAAATTTTGTGTAAATTGATTTAAATATGATGATGATTGTTGAAGATATCTCTGCTACCCGCGCGAAGCCGGGGCGGATTGCGATTGCAGTATAAACAGTAAACTGTAATGTCTAAAAATGTTGTTATATTACTAACTTCATTTCGCGGTTCTGGTTAATAGTCGAAAAGAGACAGTAAATTAGTGAGTTTGAAAGAGAAAAAGCATGCTAAGTCGATTAAAGCTGATTGTCTCGAGGATACGCGAAACCATTTTCTTTATTTATTTACTAGCAGTGCCTCGCGGTTTCACCCGCGTAAGTCCCGATCCCGTGGGAATATCGGGATAAAAAGTCTATGCGTTAATGGTCTCCAGCTATCTACATACTAAGTTTCATCGCAATCAGTTCAGTGGTTTTTGCGTGAAAGTAACAAACATCCATCCATCTAAACTTTCACATTTAATTTACCAAATTTTTTGAGTATTTAGCGCGCATAATTTTCATTACAGTTTACTATTCAGCATCGATTAATAAAGAGAGCAATTAAGTACGTTCTTACATCATATTAATGGTTACTCATTACGCCTTAATGCCAAAGGGAAGCCGTTAGGAATCGGATTATATGGACCCCTCGCCACTGATATGGCTTTTGGGACAGCTAAGAAAATATCTGCAGGGACAAGGTTGTAGATATACCAAATTATACAACTTGTTACTTCTTATTTCTTTGGTGATAACATGCCTTTTTCCACATAAAAAAGGGACCAATTCGACAACATTCGAGCAGAAATCAGTTAACCTTATGTTTTATAATATCATAATTTATAAATTATAAGCAACGTGGGTCTCTTGGTCACGTTCGGTTCGGTGTGACCGTCGGCTGACGACACACGCTAGTTTTAGCTTTTTAGACAGTAGTTTTTTAAGATCCTATGTTTCAGATTTTTTAATTCATAAAATGGACATTATTTTAAGAGTTAGTTCTCTTAAATTTGTTTTTATGTTTTTATTTATTTATAGCACCCAAAGGAATTTTGTTTTGGTCTTTTAGGCCAAAAAATATATATTTGCAATACCGGAGTAGTGATAGGCTCGCCATCAAATACATCCGTACTAATGTTATAAATGTGAAAGTTTGGATGGATGGATGGATGTTTGTTACTCTTTCACGCAAAAACCACTAAACCGATTACGATGAAACTTGGTATGTAGATAGCTGGAGACCTGGATTAACGCATAAGCTACTTTTTAACCCGATATTCACACGGAACACATAGGTAATTTAACAAACAAACTTTCATTACTATATATATTATACTAATAGATAAAGATTGTAGTATATTTTATAATTTATAAATTTTACATATTTCAATAATGTCAATAAATTATTGAACTACCCCTATACTTCTCATTCCACTTTAATCAGAAAATTCTGTTCGTCTCAATTTGTTTTGCGACCGGTTGTACGATTGCATTCCATTATGCGAAATCTCACCACTAAATCACAAGCCAGACCCCGCACTTAAACACAAATAGCACTCATGTAAGTCCACGTCGAGTATCTCGCTCAGGCACTGAACCTGTGGCAGTCGAGCACGTACGGCCACCAAACTTAGTAACGACCACTCCGCACGGAAATACCTTCGGAAAATTGTCGATTGGAGATATTTCAATTCCGAATGTTTGCTCGCATGACTGCCGGTAAAAGTACGTGAAATTACAACTACTACTTCTGGGTACGACTGTACACGATGAAATGTTGGATAGTATGTTTGTAATAAGAATCTTCCAATGGCGTATTTGTACAATTGAAGACAGAGGTGTTACGAACTATTCCGCCTGATATTATATTTTTATCGTTTGTTGATTTTTTATTACATTAAATTAATTATAACAATTTTTTTTGTTAGTTTTCAACGTAACGTATGACTTCTTAATTCGGTTAGAGCTATATAGTTTGAAGGTTGGTTTTAATGCTGTATTTACATTACAAAGGTATCTGACCTTTGCCTAAAACCTCATTACCACTAATGAACTTTTGCAACGCGACATCGGGCCATGTATCGGCCACGACATTCAGCCACATTTACATAATATGCAGCGATACGAGGATTCCAATGAATACATAATAGATAATAAATGGTTTGCTTCATAGCCTGCTAATGTCGGATGGGTTTGAATGCTACCCGGTTATTTATGAAAACTAATTGCGTCGCTTCCTGCTACTTATTTAGTAAATTTTCTTAGTAATAATAATTACATTAAAAAAATATATTATGTTATCATTTTTGGACTAAAGAAGCGGATTTAAGCCCACCATATAAGGTGGATGTTTATATAGAAAACCTCGCAGTGCACTCTAGACCACGGATACCGTAAGCCACTTTCAATTTTCTTTGCTTTTGCTTTTCGAGAGATTAATTTTCTTCCAGAGGACAAGGTCTGCTGAAAATTTGGATAAGACCTATCTTGAGTTGGTAGCTTAGTCGCCACGTCTCGTGTATACCGCCTAAGTCTCTCTAAGTCTGAGTAAGACACATCACACTATATTATCGGACACGAACAGAGTGGCATCCGGCTTTTTTTTTTACGAAAGAAGCCTTACCAAAATTATATGGCTTAAATAAATATCTTTTAGGAAGGGCTATACCACGTAGACGTACTGGTCTACATGGTACAGTCCTACCTAAAAGATATTTACACCGCCGACTATAATATTTCTACTTTCTAGTAATCGCCTAAATATGTCCACCGAACCACTACACAGTCATCAAATCAGTGGTGGTAACAAACTGTAATAATGCCCTAAAATTAAAACTACCTGGACATTCTACGAAATTCGTCGACAATTCCTTCTCTGTCCAAGCCGTTCGTTTATGGAATAACCTACCTTTGACAGTAAGACGTTGCACAGTCACTGCCTGCTTTTAAGAAACTGGTAAAAGAACATTACCTGGGTGATATCAACATATCATAATTGCCTATTTGCCTTCTTATTTGACTTAATGTAGTATAGTCCTATATTTGTATGTTTTATTCGATTTATATGTGAATCCTTATACCTATGTTTGCTTATGTATTTATTTGTTTGTTGCTCTCTTGTATATTCTTACACTATATGTAAGATACGTCATCTTTATTTAACTTATATTATATACCTACTGAGCGTGCACCATACTGCCCTAAAATCGATATCCTATGTTCGCTCCATCCCGTGGTTGCCTGTAAGAGATTGCCTCAGCGCGATAAGGCCGCCAATTGTATCTACCACAAAACATTGCTGTGCTTCTACTCTTCAAAATCATTTTGGTGTACAATAAAGAGATATATTATTATTATTATTATAAAATTTAATAACCAACGCAAAATATCACCCAACTATTATTACAACACTATAAAAACAAGAATGGCGACTATCACACGGCACAGTAACATAATTGAACATAACAGACACACCCACAACGCAAAGGACGGGTAAAGGTCACAGTTAAAATAGAAAGGCCCTAAATGATCAAAGACAATGTATAAAATAAGACACGACAACGGGTCAACGGATAATTAATGGACTTATTGATTGTTTACGCTTGTGTGGGGATTTTGACATTTCAAATCGATCAAACCGTATACCTGCCATTTTGACTTCTAGTCTTAAAAAGTTAGGATAAGCGTTTTTACATTCAGAAATTTAGTTCATGTTTCGAGCCTCAGTTCTTTTCCCTGACGTAACTCTAGATATGACAACCAAACATAGTCACGAACAAAAAAGGTTTTTGTTTGTGACAATTGTATCTCGAATAAATTATTTCGGCAGCTTAGAAAGATGCAATACGTCTAGAAAAGGACGAGCAAAGAAAAATATTTTATCAATCTCTCAATAGCAAATAAAATAGCGAAATCAACAAAGAATTGAAAATGTATTTATTGAATTATCATTGACGAACAATTTGTTACCAAAGTGACCGAAAAAATCTTTGGGAGCTGTTCGCTGTAGACAATCAAATTACTTAATATCAAAGCATTAAATAGAGAAATTTGCGGAATCAAGTGGTTGATCTTAATGGCAGTAGTATTTTTTTAGTTTTATTAGTAATAAAAAGTATAGTATTTTAGTAGTAATAAAATAATTAAGAAAATTGAGAAATTACAGATACTAGACAAGAGAGTCTATTCTCTTGACAGCAGTGTGAAAGAACTGATGTTATGGCAAAATGTGACATAGAACCCAAATAAACATTAGATACCCAGTAAATTGATTTCAGCTTAATTTAGAAACGCTATAATAAGGCATTGTTGGGCATTTTATAGTCGCTTCATTTTGCGACTCAGATTTTATAAGCTCTGAAGGTTACTTGACTTAATGAAAGAGCCAATTAATTATAGGGATCATTTTTCAAACTTAGAATATCTAATTTATTGCGCAACTTTACGTATAAATGATGCGAGAAAATTTCCTTCAAAATAAAA
The DNA here is from genome assembly GCA_949752705.1 of Callimorpha dominula. Lineage (NCBI taxonomy): Eukaryota > Metazoa > Arthropoda > Insecta > Lepidoptera > Erebidae > Callimorpha > Callimorpha dominula. The sequence continues at coordinate 2,893,251 of OX457001.1, read as the reverse complement.
TAAATAACAGTGAAATCACTTTACGGGTTCATCGAAAGTAATTTATCAGAGAGACTTGATGTGCTTTGATGCAAAACCCAGCAGACTGGTTGGCGCCGTAGTGTTGGTAACTTTTAAATTATAAATAAGACAAAGATACATTGAAATTTTAGTAAACAATGCAAGCAAGACAATGGAGGAAGTCTGTTTTCGTTGTTGGCGGAATTAAAACGCGTCGTCAAAGAAACAAAGGGTCATTTTTAAACCTGTTACAGTAATATAGTTTTTTAATAGTTAAGTTTATTTATTTTTTATTTTAAATTAATAACTAACTAACAACATTTTAGAGAGACCTTAACACTATTAGACATCTTTATCTCTTTAACAAATAAAATCATTTGGCCCACGCAAGGTAACCTCATTAAACACGGGAACTTAACGCCCGCCAGCTCGTCGATCCAAAATTTATGCATGCACAAATATAAATAAAGCGCTCAGAGCACTAATATTAGGTACATTTTGTTGTACGTAGATTCTACCTACTGTGCGTGCATTAGGCATAATTTGCTTTGCCTTTTTAAGCATATCGTAATAACCAATTTATGGAGAATGAAATTAGATAGATTAGTCAATAACTTGTAGACAATTTGAATACAATTATTTTTGATGTAGATACCTCTTCGGGCCATCAGATCACTGTGTGTTGTAAATGAAGTTGAAGTGTAAATAAAAACACACGCTGTGCAGTCACAGGCCGGTCTGCCTTAGAGCTTTTGAAATTCCGACAGCTTCCGCTAGGGCGACGTGCATTTGCACTGCACGTCGCCCTAGCCTCAGGCTAGATAAAGCTGTGTGCTATCCTGATCTGTCTTCTGCGAGATAGGAGACTACCTACGGGGCTTCTTCTGTTCTCTTATCACAGAACGTGACCCGTGAACGTGAATTCATGTTAAGTCCAGTAGGTATATCCCTTGGAGTACAAAAATGCAATAAAAAAATAATTTCCATTACTAAATTTATATTATTTTTATAGTTCTAACATACGTTGTTCATATCAACATCTTCAACGCGCAAATATTAAAAGCGTTGTTAGGATGACTTCTGTTTCTCACCGCAGACTTGAACTGATGCTCTTGGGGCGTTTACAGCTTTCAGCCATATTATTTGCTTCTTTTCGCTTTAAATAACATTTTCTAAGCGATCAGCGTAAGGCTAATTAACCAAAAAATGCCCATTAAGGTTATTCAATTTAATCAATAAATATTTGTTAAGACCCTTATATAACCACATCAGATCACGCGTATTTCAATTAATTACACAATTTTGAAATTACAGTAGTGAAAATGGAACCCCATTTTATCCACAGAGCAAAGCCGCATGCTGCACGGGCAAAGTCGTTCAATTCTCTATGATATCAGCAAAAATCAATCAATTATTACATTTGCCAATTTCAATACAGCAGACATAGACAATAAATAAAAAATGAAGGCACATTATCTAATACAGGATTGAGCCATTTGGCACCACATTTGTGCCCAATATTACTGAAACATGGCCTGTTTAAAATTCTAAAATAGATCCTAGAATATATTTTTTAAGCAATAAATATCGAGACCTACAAAGACGAAACACATTAAAGTGACTTACCCGGCATTCGGTTCTAAATACTTTACATAATACCGTGACAAGAACCAATTAATTAAAAAAAAGTAAGCCAACGTTACCGCACGGTGTGACAGGAGGACCGGCCATACTTTAGACAACTGTACTTTAATTAAGATAAATCGGACGAGCAACTAAAATTATTCAAACAAATTACTCTCAAGAAATAAAATGTAAAGGATTATTCAAATTAGAAAGTTTAAGGAATTTTCGATTTACTGGACCGTATATAAACAGCTCCGGAGATTAGTTGATATTAAATATTTTATCTAAAGATGCTTAAGATTTGTGAGAGACGGGTAATGTGTAATGGTCGCTGTTTTTGTAATGGAACGAAATTCCTTATTGCATGTTACATTTCAGACGCTCGGCGGTCGGCCAAAAAGAAGTTTTAGCGCAACGAAAAATGCTGACCGCGAGTTGTTGTTTTTTACTAGTTAATAGTGTATTTAGACTATATTTCTGAGTCGAAAATTATTGGAATTTTCTGTCTGTTTTTTTTTAATAGTGGAATTCGTTTCAACTTTTGAATTCAGTTCGCCATTAAAGCGTGTTTTTAGTTTTACAAATAATTGTTTGAAGCATGGAATTGAGCAGATAATTACATACTTATACCAGCAGATAACAGTACTTTATATAAAATTCTAATGCTCGCACAGTGGTGGAAATTCAATCATTACTTATACAGAGTGTATTTGAAAATAGAACACTTACTTAAATCATTGAAAGGGTAGCATGCAGTTTACAAGTTATGACGTTAATTTCCGGGTATTTTGTCTCCGTTTTTCATAAAAGTAGGTGGTACCTAAGTGTAAAGTTAAAGATTTTAAAATCATGTGTAAAGTATGCTGTGCTTGACTTTCATGCGACAATTCGATCTCGAATAGCATCCTTGATGCGTCAAGTGCGCGATGGCTCCAACACCCTGGTAGCTACTGTTGTACAGTTATACATTTGAATATATTAGATAAAATATATATATATATATATATATATTTATATAACAGCATTGTATAATATTGTGTATGGACTATTGTCTGACAATAAAGTTATCATTATTGCAAATGGTCATCACTCGGAAAATATGCCGCGGTAAGCACGCTTCGCCTTGCAAAGTTTCTTTAATTCTATCATAAACCTTTCGATTCTATTTCCTTTTATTTACCTCTTTGCTTAATCTAGTAATTACCAATAACAGCAATTATATTATCGTCAATATAGCCGTAATTACTAGATCATTACTTTCTCCTAAGTGGTAGGCCAGTTGTGGCTAAGTGCAAAGAAATGTGCAAAAGTGGCGCACGCCCAGATAGCTTTGAACTGGAGTTTCACTTGAGAACTCGTAAACAATTTTAATGTGAATGTGAGTTTGTTTGTATGCCATGCAATTTTACATACACCTTGTCAAGGATACGGAAAATGTACGTCCTTTTCCGTTGCCCTTCATCTGGAAAATAGTAATGTTCCCGAGAGGTACCTGAATTGATTAACACACTATATTATAATAATATTAACTCCACACATCTCACACACGGCCGTCTGATCCCAAACTAGGCAGAGCCTGTACTATTGTAACCAGACTGCTGATAAACATACTTATATATTTCTAAATACATACATATTATAGATAAATTGCACCCAGACACAGAACAAATTATCGTACTCATCACACAATTATTTGTCCTGGGTGGGAATCAAACCTGGCTTAGCAGTCAGGGTCACTAACCACTAGACCAACAGGCCAGTCACGTTTTATTGAACGAAGCCGCAGTCAAAAGCTACTGGTCTATAAATTATCGTCACAATCATCACCATATAACGTCTACCGATCGATACAAGCCTCGCTCAATGCAGCAGAAGATGTGCACAAAAAACATACAGGTAGAACTATTTGTAGAACAATTATGGGTCAAAACCTATATACCATTAATATTTATAGAAAACTCGATCAGTAATCTTTTAAACACCAGGCCAGGCACCACAAATAGCTAGCTGACATAAGGTTTCTTTCTTTTTCTATGCTGATCTTCTAAAGCATACTAATCTTCGAATTGTTTTCTTAACGTATCCAATAAAAAAAGCCTCGAACAATCTTCAAAGCTTTCGCGAAATGTGCACAAAACATACCGAATTGAGATCGTCTGCGTTTTATAAGTATCTAGTTCGGAAATAGTATGTATACTTAATACATAATACACAAAGTTTAAATATTCTGTTCGTATAGGTTGTACATCACTACATATTATAAAACAAAGTCCCCCGCTGCGTTTGTCTGTCTGTCTGCTCGCGATAAACTGAAAAACTACTGAACGGATTATCATGCGGTTTTCACTTATAGACAGAATGATTCATGAGGAAGGTTTAGGTGTGTAATTTGTACCCGTGCGAAGCCAGAGCGGGTTGCTAGCGTTTTAATAAGTTTAAAATATCAGAAAATAGTTGAAATGTAATGTCTTAAAATATAAATGAAACGGTAGAACTAAATCTATGAAAACAGTCGGGTAATTAGAGTCTTGTGACTTAATTTCTGCCCGTGTGTGTGTGTGTGTGTGTGTGTGTGTATGTGTGTATCAGTGTATATGCATATCTGCTCGATGGTTGATATGAAGCTGACCGATTGAAAGAAAGAAAGAAAAATATTTTATTTGTATCTTCTACAGTTATCATAAACATATATACGTCTTAACATTAGAGTGGTACTGAAGATCAAATAAGGTACCTGCGTCAGCTATCGTCGCAGATCGCTCTGCAACGCTGGTATTCTCGCATCCATTAAAACTAACTTAATTAAGTTCGTTTTTGTGGATTTTCTCAATAACTGAGTAAACGAATAATTTTTTTCAATAATTCTTTTTGTAACTGCATGCTAAGGTCATTGCCCTTTCAGTGATAAGAATATATTTTTAACTAAGATAACTGGACTAGTAATTGATCGTCGTCACGTTGTCACCACTTTACTTAATAAAAAACTTCATCATTTTTTAAGTAATGTAATGACATAATTATTCAGGAAAAACCAAGATATTAAATATCCCATACTATTCTTCAGGCAATGCGCTATTCTGAAAAACGGTGTATTGAAATCGTTTTTTTTTAAACGTACAAACTTATCTATAGATTACAAAGCAATATCGAAATAATTGCCCCATTACGTGCAGTAAAAACCTATGAAAACCTCTTATCAATATTCATGTCATATACTTTAGCAGAATACTTGCGTTCGGCAAGTAAATACCTAGGTATCTGTTATGTCTTAACAATATGCTATTGTAACATGATACCTTGTTACGATGCTAAGGTAACCTCTCAGCTTGCGGGCAGGGGCTCGAGGGGGTTAAGTGTCTCGCTGATGTGCTAAAAACCGTTTCGGGGCCCCAATTCAAGAACGCAGTATGGAACACCATGTGTGGTTTTTAGTTGGTTCGATTCAGACACACCATCTCACTCAAAACTTCAGTGGTGATGACGACCACTAGCGTTTTCCTAAAAAAAACTCAAAGCAGATTTATTTGTCCTGAGTATATAACTTCAGCAGCCTTCTATTAGAGTCTCAGTATGACGTCCCACTTTCTATCAGGTTGTTATTAGCTGTGACGTTTGTTTTTGTCTAGCTTATGGTAGGGGGGATGATGAGATTGATATACTATTCTTATTACTAAAAAAGCTCAACACACGATTCTATAGCATGTTTTTGAAGTGAAAACTTCTTTAGCGGCGTTGTGTACTTTTTGGGATGGGTATAAAATGTTAAACTCGCGTCAGGACACGTGACCCTGATCGAAAAATCGTAGGACGAAGCCGAGTTTCTTATATTTAAAAAAATATAACATTCGAAATTCAAACATTTATGAGCGGCCAGGAGCGCAGAACTTCCAGTGTACACTATGTATACATTTAAATATGTTATTACCTACTTTTTATTTTTCATCTAATTATATATGTACAGATGTGTGTGTGTGTATGTATATGCAAATACATTGTGAAGTTATGTTTTCACTTCTGACGCGCAGTCCTACGACTGAATGTTCTGTTCTGTGTTTTTAATTCATATATTTTTTTTCTAACTACGTGATCTGCTATGAGTATAAGTAACAGTTTATGGTCTTTATATGTACAGTTATTATTTTTTTTATAATAATAACTTGACACACCTCTCATACGGCCCTCTGATCCCAAAAACAGCCTCTACTATGGTAACCAGAGTGCTGATAATCATAATCATATACTACCAAATACATACATATTATAATAAATTCCGCCAAGACACAACAAATGATTGTATAATATTACTAGCTGCCCCGACAGACTTCGTTTTGTCAAAGTTATTGATTGACGACAAATGTTTGACAGCTGGGTTTTAATTATTATTTACTCTGTGTTTTGTATTGAAAAAGAAAAGTCTTGTTTTGCTATTTTACTTCCTATTTTTACGCTTTTTCTCTCCATAAGAACCTTCCTTGTGCCTTAACGAAAATATGAAAAAAAAAATAGCCGAATTGGTCGAGATTTTCTCCAGTTTTGTGCTTAGCAACACATTTTACAATTCGTTTTTATTTATATAGATTTATACTTGATGCAATATGATTATACCACTGTCTTCTGACCAACAAAGACTTGATGCAATAAGTTTCAGTTTCAGTAGTCAGACAGGTACTAAAACGAACGGGGGAGAAGACCCTAGCGGCCAATAGTACTGGCACATGTGACGGTTCACACGCGGTACACAATTTGCGACAGCCGACCGATTAGCGTGAATTAAATATGGTAATACAAATAGCATTTAATTGAACCGGCTGCGTACCGTTCGTACTGCGGCGCGTCGACTGTCCATTGTACGTCAAGTGGCAATTAGGACTTATATTAACGTAATTTAGTTAAAAATATATATACCGAATGCTACCTATTGCCCCCGGTTTTGCTCGCGTTAATGTAGGTGTTTTCAAAAAATTTGGTTATGAATGAACGGTATCCTATGTTTTTTTGTTTTTTTTTTTGTTTTTTAACCGACGAAAAAAAAAGGAGGTTCTCGAGTTTTTTTTTGTCTGTTTCTTTACCCTGACAAAATGTACCTGTGTAAAATTTCATGATGATCGGTTGACTAGTTAAGGCGTAAAAACGTAACGTTTTAACAGTGGGAGAGCCATGCTTCGGCACTTATGGGTCAACTCGACCGGAGAGATACCACGGCCTCACAGAGAATCGCCCGTGAAGCAATGCTTGAATTGCTTTTCGCCGAGTGAGTAAGGTTAACGGAGACCCTAATCCTGTCTTCCCCCCTCTCCCCCTCTTCCTTTACTCCTTAAAAGCCGGCAACGCACTTGTGACTCTTGAATTGCAGGTGCCCATGGGGGGCGGTAGTCATTTACCATCAGGTGACCCGTCTACTCGTTTGCCCCCTATACCATAAAAAAGAAATAGTTTGAATTCTTTCATCGTCTATATATAATACAAATACCATAAGAAAGTTTAACAATATTGTTAGCTCTAAACATTATGATCGTGGTGTAAAAAGGGTAAATGTAAAAATGTCAGCATAAGTTTTCATACATGAATATTTATTGTGTTGTATGGAAGGTGGGAACCTTAAAAATGTATCAAGTTTATTGCAATAGTAAACAATGGTAAATATCAATAAATAACATCTATTTCTCGGAAGTAACACAACACACAACGCAAACAAAAGGTAATAAGCATAAAGCTCCTCAATTATGCATATGTGTATTTTCAAATTGAATATCAACAGTACTGCGAATTTCCACCGCATTCAAATACTAATAACGAAAATAAACGCATTAAATTTTCATCTATAACAAGCTTACTCAAAAGCCTTACTTGCAAAAATTAAAAATAAATTTAAAAAGTTTGAACATCGTAAATCAAAATGGCGATTAAATTATGCAACGCGAGGCGGCATGTACACGATACAAAAATTACTATTCGAAATTCGAACTACACCCACGAAATATGCACGACTTTGTATGAGGGATGAGGGTGTGGTTACATTAGTGAGGAGTTAGCGGACGATTTAAAACTCTAAATTTCGTACACGTTATTTATATTTTTATCAAAACAGTACTGACATAAAACAGGGTATTTCATGAATTTTGTTAAGCTCGTCGACCGATCCAAAGTGAACCGACTAAAAATGAAGAAACTAAAACATTTGTAATAATATAATTTTTCACTTAAAAAAACACATCGGGAAACTCCGAAATGATGTCCGTCATTTCAACAGGACAAAGTACATTTGGACTCAAAAGTCGGTGTTTCATTCAATGTAGGAATTTAATCCACAACCTTTAAAGCCTTTGTTTAACCGCCATTTAACCAGGTGACCGCTGAAACAACAGCGCCATCCGTGCAGTCACAGAAGCCATTTTTACAGCAAGTGTGTACGCTAACAACTAAAAAGAGATATAAATTACATTTTTACTCATATATAAGTCAAACTACTGCGTCGCGGCGTCGGTAAGTTATTAAAAGAGTTACCCAAAATGTCTGAGAGATATGGTTGGGCCTTTAACTTAGTAAAATGGCAGCATTAAGTGAAGTTTAAGCAGGCTTGCCAAGATCTTGAATATATTAACGGTTCACTGGTAGGTAATGCACCCTGCCAAGTAAGTACAGAACGGCAAATTTTCTAAATGAATCATGAACTATATACCCATATGTCAAATAATAAGTATGATTTATTGCCAGAATTATAGACTACTATATTTACATGTAAAAGGGAGACAGTCTACGACAAAACCATCAAAACTATGGATCAAACAAATATTGTATTACTAGCGTAATACGGTCGTAATCAAATAGGGTCCAATTCGAGCATAACTGGTGTTATCTACCATCAGTACAATATCAATTTATAAGTATCACTGTCTAGAATTAACAAATATGAAAGTAATAAAAAATTATCGACTTAAAAAAATACTTACTTCAAATTATTTTATATAAAAATAAGCTAAATTAAGCAACAAACACGACTCAAAAATTGGTGCCAAACAAATTCAGGGCCTTAAAATTTTTTGTTAAGGTCGGTGCCCGCAAATTTGATACATGGAGGTTTTTACCCAACAACTTCATTCTTAATGCATGCGTAGGAACATACGTTGTTCTGCAAGCACTTATTGAGGTCTTGGGACGCCTGCTACACATTACACAAAATAAAGCAAAAGTGGTTCTCGCTTATTTTAAATAAAAAAGTCATTATATTGGTTCACTACAAAGAGCATAATATTCTAACAAAAAGGTTAAAAATTACTATAAAAGCCACTTTACCGTGAATTATAGTGACGACACGACACTACACCATTTTAATAGTGAGTAACGTTTAAGTTGCCGCCTATAAATCTACAACATCCGCACTGTAGACTGAGTCTAAAAGCAGTTCGCGTGATATCACTTAATAAATATGTACATTAATGTTAATAACACCACATACATAACGTTTTTGTTTAATAAAATCGCTCGCGTCGTGCTCGCGCATAATCCGAGAACGCGATCCCGACATCAATTTACTACTGCACTTGTTCGAGAACGTTCGAGAACATAGTTTTGGGGCTTATGCTGTTCTGTTTATATTGTGTGAAAATATTTGCGTCTGGTTTTGATTTCTGTACAGTTTAGTGCAGGTCTAGTGAGTCTGAGTCTTAAAAGTTTGGTCTTTTTTTAAGGTACTGCAGTGGCAATACTGTGGTGTGAGGATGTCGTTTGACGTCGGAAAATGAGTTTATATTGCTAGTGGCAAAACCCAAGAGCAAGAAAAATTACTACTATACTCTGTATATTCGGTTATTTTCTTTTTGATAGTTGCTCAAAAACTAAACTATGCCAGAGTTTTTAAAATCAAACTTTAAAGCGCGCAGTAAAAAAATATATTATTATAGGTTACCCATTTAAATACAATTATATACTATTTATTAACTGCTCTTCGTAGACATTATGATACTGTAGATGTCGTTTTTTAAATAAATGATTATTGATATCTATCATATTATGACGGAAAGTCTATATATACTGGTGAATGAAATAAACCAAAACATTCGACATTTAAAAAGACTGTTTAAGTGGCTGAATTAAAAATTCAATTATTTTGCGAAAGAATGTGTATGATTTCGTGAAACATCAAGTTAAATAAAAATCTTTTTAACAAAAAATTAAACCGACGAAAATTGAGACTAATGAGGCTAATTTTGAGTCGGCGCCAAACAACAAACTGATTAATTATCAGAATGTTATATGTACCTACGTAGAAATGGACATGGCTCTACGTAGGTAATTAATCATTTTATTATTTGGCGCCGACTCGAAATAAGTTTATGAAAAATTGATAGTTTATCTAAATAAGCTCGTGAGAGCGAGAGAGCGAGAGCTAAGAGCAATACTCGAGACTTAAAAGGTTTATTTATTTTTTGCATTTAAGTTCTTTTCGTCAGTTTAATTTTTTGTTAAAAAGATTTTTATTTTATGTTTTTTTTCCATCATCAGCTCAGCTTCATGATGTGATGATTCCTAAACGCAAATACCTGATTAAGATATGAAAAGTAAACAGAAACACTATTCGTTCCTACAATTTTCGAGGGTTTCTCTCAACTTTATCTGGATCCCCTCATCAGATCCTGACTTTCTTGACGTGGGACCCTTGAGGTATATCCTATCTAAAAAAAAAAGAAAAATAAAAATATATATATATATACGATCGAATTAAGAACCTCCTTTTTTTTCGTCGGTTAATAAAAAGACTCCTTTCAATTTAATTTAAACGTGCGTTTAATTGGTAGGACAAGAGTAAGCAATCAAGCTTAATTCTGAGCTTGACGTTCAAATAATGAGCTTGGGTTTTGAGCGCGATACCATAAAACCCGGTTTTATTACGAATATCGCGAGTTTTACGAACTTTTACGAGTTTATTTGAAGAGGGGCCTCCCTCCGCCTCTTGGAGGCGCGCGCGCTGCGCTTAAGTGATTAAAATTGCGACTGGTACGCTAACACAAAGAGCCGGATGAATTTAAATGGATGGTGGGACAAAAGAAGTGCATGGTCTTGTCTGCTTTCGCTATATCTGCGACACTGGTTTTAGGTGTGAGGGTGTTTTGGTGTAAGTGATGTCACCAGACAATTTAAAAGTATTCACAAACGGTCTTAATAAATACTTAAAAGTAACATTTTATTGTGATATTTTATTTGTTATTCGAAGGGACGGTGTTGTTAATATATTAAGTTAAGGAGGCAAAATTGGTTTTCTCAAAACTCCTAATTAATATTATAAATGCGAATGTAATTTTTTTTGTTCATTTGTTATATTGTCAACATGCGGTGTTATACCTACTGGTGCTGACTCCTATGTAATATCCTTATAAGTCCTATTAGGGGTTATCCATAAATTATGTCACTCGTAAAGGGGGGGAGGGGAGGGACATTGTATGACAAGGGGTGGTGGGGGGGGGGCTAAGCTTCGTGACCTGACATGTCAAAATCTAAAGTATTAAAAACAAAACATTACCTGTATCTAACAGAAAAAATTATTAAAAAACATATTTAGAACTGCACTTTTCAGTTATGGGTGTTAAATTGGAAAATATGTGACGTGTTTAAAAAAATCATGAAATTCGTGTGACGTAATTTATGGATGGCCCCTTAGTACCTCACATCAGGACCAAGACGTAGACTCGAAAGACGTAGGTGTCAAATCATTAACGCAATCATGAAGACTGAGAATATGAGTTAAGTTTAATATGAGTTAAGTTAAGTCCTAACTACTTGACCGATCATCATTAAACTTTGCACACACGTCATCAGGGCACAATAAAAAAACTAACTTTAACGTGCCGTATGTGTGCGCAAATGCTAGTTAAATAAAAAAACATTTAATTAAAACCTTTATGCGAATTCGTCTAAGCCCTTAATGAATTAATCCATCAGCCCATTGTGTCACACACAGCCTTTATGACGTCATACATTAGCATAGCATACCGCATAGGGAACATATACCGTGACCTTTGAAGCGCTGCTCGTATCAACCCCTATGCACTTTACGCGGCATTTTGTTTGGCATACGTGTTCTAAAATCTCGGTGCACTTTGCAAATATTGGACGATTCAACGATACTTGCTGTACAAGGTGTGAATAAAATGGTTGTATTGTTTGGAAGGAGTCCTCTTCAAATAAGGAGGAAATCTTTGAGAGTTTAAACTTTTTTCTCCTAATATTATCGATTGATATAATGATGTTTACTTGAGTATGTGTCTTAACCTCCTATTTCTATTCATTTAAATAACAGTTAATTTTTACTACTAGACAGAACGCAACTAATTTCGATTCAAACAATAACCGCCCGTTTGGAGAAGAGTCTTAAATCTACAGAGTGTAGTGTTGCATTCACGAAATTATAATCGTGTTTCCCAATTAAGTGGAGTTCCGCAACATGTGGTTAAGCGCGATACCTGACCATCATGTCATCAGAAGTGCATCGCATTATTATTGTATGTGCGTATAACTGTATCTATGTGTGCCTATGTCAACATGTCACCTCGGTTTTGTGTGCATTCGGATAAACACCAGAATTGTGGCACGTCGGTTTCCTTATACGATAGGGACACCGTTAGTGTAGTATTTGACGATACAGATGAAGAACCTCTAATGACACATTCTAAATATTAAATTTTATAATATGGACATACCTAATTGATTTGTTTATTACATTGATCTTTATAATTTATTATCACTATTTTTATTATATTTTTTTATTAATTGCTGTTGACGTTTACAAAAATATGACCAGATTAAAATTGATTGTATAACTTTTAGACATGTGTTAAAAGTATTTATCTTGTGACATTAGATTTACTACCTCTAAAACACAACATTTTTGTACGCCTATGGGCAAAACATGTTGATACAACAAAAAAATGTAACACCATTATGACACATGTTTACAGAAATAAATGAATCTGAATCTGAACCTTCTACCTCACGGACTCGACGACGGCGACGGCGTTGCAATGCCATTTTTTTATTTTCTTTTATATTTTTTTTTTGGCCAAGAACTTTTGCGGGCGTCCCCAGAACACCCTACCAAAGTTTCATCACAATCTGATCAATGGTTTCGACAGGCATAGAGGACAAACATACATACATTGATTTTTATTTATATAGATAAAATATAGATATAGAGAGAGACATACATATATTTTAAAAGGTACATCCCAATCCAAACTCCAATTATAAATGAGAATGTGAATTTGTTTGTTAAGCGTTTAAGCTTTAACTACTAAACCGATCATGATAAAAGTAAATAGTTCTCATAACTCTACGCGAGCTAAGCCGCAAATATATCATATGGTACATTCAAAATAATTTTTCGTTCAAGAGCATTCGTAACTAACACACGTATCGTCAATAATATAAACATGTTCCACCAATACAATACAGGGACAGATGACGTCACAGGTTGAGAGGCGGAAGCTGTGAGTGCCCGTCTCCGTGCCTGTGAAAGAAAACCGACTAATGATTTGCACACCACTAGAGACAAGAGTGCACACACTCTATCTATACTTCAAATGCGTTTTGTTTATCAAATGATATTTGGGATATGTTGTGGTATAAGAGAGGGATGGAATATTGATAAATAAAACCGGGCAAATGCGAGTCAGACTCGCACACTAAGGGTTCTGTACCATAGTCGAACAAAAAAAGTAAAAGAAAAAAACGTTTCTAGTAGGGGTAGTTGTTATAGCGGTAACAGAAATACACATTCTGTGAAAATTTCAATTGTCTACCTATTACGGATCATGAAATACAGCCCGTTGACAGACAGACGGACGGACGGACAGCGGAGGCTAAGTAATAGGGTCCCGTTGGTTGCCCTTCGGGTCCCAACTTAACATGTAATAGGCGAAATTTTCGTGTAATACACCTCTGTCTATCCCGCCCGCCGCCAAGCTTGGATGTAATTTAGTATATTGTCTTTAACATCATAAAAATGAGTTAACATAATACGCGTAATTAACCGCAAAACTTTTGTAGGGTAGTGGTAATAACAATGATGCGACAGGTCGCTTTACTCTTTGATAAAGAGTTCCTGTCAGGCCGAAACTAGTCTGACATCCCCAAAATACATACGTCAGTGTACACTACACCATATATCTATACTAATATTATTACAAGGTAAAGTTTGTGAGTTTGGATGTTCGGGCTAATCTCCGGTACTACTGATCCGATTTTGACAATTCTTTTAGTGTTGAATAGCCCGTTTATCGAGGAAGGAAAGGAATATAACATCACGCTACGACCAAAAGGAGCAGAGCATCAATGAAAAAGTTGCCTAGCAGACAACGTTGCCTAGTAGTCTTTAATAAATGCAAATCAACAAAATTTCATCCCATTAATAGCTTACTACCTCAACATTAAGTATTCAGACACCTATAAAGGAAATCAATAGAGAACATTTCGCCAGTGTCGGTCCCACCAACGACGTGAACACCTACACATATCAGGGAAGTCCTTTAATTATTAAATACCCTCTGTCAAAGGGCGGCGTCCTCTTTGTTCCAATACTTGAATAAAGACGTGTGTATATGAGTTTTAGGAAATTTGATTAATATTGTTTTTAGAAATATTTTTCAATGCGTCTTTTAGCATGAAAATTGAATGTATCGGCGGTTTTTTTTTAAATTAAGCATATTATAAAACAAAGTCCCCCGTCACGTCTGTCTGTCTGTTTGTTCGCGATAAACTGAAAAACTACTAAACGGATTTTCATGCGATTTTCACTAATAGACAGAGTGATTCATGAGGAAAGTTTAATTGTATAATTTGTACCCGTGCAAAGTCGGGGCGGTTGGTGGGTTTTTAGTTTATAAAATATTGTTTTTAGTTTATAAAATTTTCAAGTGATTCTCGTTTTTTTACCCGATAGACATTACTTCATATATTAATACATGATTATGTAATGAATATATTCGAAAATATTTTCAAATATATACATACATATTTAGTTTATATGGGGTTGGTAAATATGTGTATATAAAAGAAAATACAAAGTAAGCAAATAAAGATGGTTATAGGAGTAACGGCTTATGATCAGCCGGATCTAGCGCTTGTTTGCAGACTTAGTTGTATAAAAGGTGACTCAATTTGAGCTGCCTTGCTCTCAAGAAAATACGTTTATACAATATTTTTTTGCAGATTCTATTCGATGGAAGTAACAAAAGCCTCACAAACAATATAAAACGGAAAACTCAATCGAACAAGACAAGGGCGATGCAATCTATTAAATTATTGCTCACCTTCTTCACTGGGACCTTTCTTACAAGCGTCGAGGACCGTTCCGTGCCCACATTTTGATATATTTCACGCCGACCGCAATCCCATTTGGTAAGGAACCCTAATTCTTGTTCAACAATAGACGAAATGTTTACCTTTAAATCTTGTTGTACAGCGAGAGCTACAGATATGAAAATATAGACGGATATGGGGTATTGACTCCGATGTGTTTCTATATTGACATGAAATTATGGTATATTTTCTGATTATATTTGTTTCCTAATTATCTACTTATCTGTTCTCATATATAATATATATTAATAACTGTAAACGACATATGTAAATTTATTTCGTGTATCTCGGAAACAGCTCTAACGATTAAATTTTGTATGTAGAAAAGGTTTAGCTTGATAAAA
Organism: Callimorpha dominula; assembly: GCA_949752705.1. NCBI lineage: Eukaryota > Metazoa > Arthropoda > Insecta > Lepidoptera > Erebidae > Callimorpha > Callimorpha dominula. The sequence goes on along the minus strand of OX457001.1, from coordinate 2,877,931 downwards.
CGCGATTTTATAAAAAGAACACAACCGAGCAAAGCTTGGTCACCCAGGTACTACAGATAATATAATATGCAGGAAGGATGCTTTAAACTCTTGGCTCAAAAAGCCAAAAAGGAAGTAATCATAGTGTTTGTAAAACTTTCAAAATAATGTATTATTCATCATATTATACATATTATGTTACGTAATGTGTAAGGCCGTGTTTATCGTGCCTCAATCCGAATTGTTGTTAGATAAGCTATTGTGGCTACAAGCAAGAGGTCTGGTGCAACCCTAGTAGCATAAAATATTATACCTTAGTTGTCATAACCGATGCCGTGGGAATATCGGGATAAAAAGTAGAGTAACCTATGTGTTAATCCAGGTCTCAAGCTATCTCAGTTTTTGCGTGAAAGAGTTACAAACATACATACATCCTCACAAACTTTCACGTTTATAATATTAGTAGGATATAGTATATCTTTCTGTGTGACTCAAGCTAATACTGAGTAATTTGTGTGTGAGTGACGGACAGGGCACAAATAACATTTGTCGCTGGTCCCGTTTAATGAAACGCTCTATTGTTGTCACTATGGTGTACTAGCTATAGGATGCACGCAGCTTTGTCTGTTGTTCGAAGTAACTTGGTTACCTTAATGGCTTTTAAGGTACTTCTATACATTGTTCCTGATTTAAGTATACTAGAGGTGAACACTATCCTGTAATTCCCCATATATTGATACCAACAAAGCTTCGTCGAAGGTAGGGAAAAAAATTAGTTTTTTTTAACGCATAATACTGTAGCAGGGATGTCATGGAACTCCGTAAACTTAACCGAAACTATCGGATATCCTAAATAACCATATATTTGAAACCGTAACCGATTTCAAAGTTTCGAATAATTTCGGAAAGCGGTGGAGTCTAAATTGTTTATTTTATTTCTTTTACTATAATATATACATTTAGATACAAATAAATATTTTATAATAATTGTACATATTCCGAGCATTGCTTATAGGGCTATTATATTGTGATTCTACTACCAAATTATAATCTAGAAATAATCCCGATTTTTTAAATTTTTAATTACCTACCTGTATTTTCCTGTTTTAATTCCCTAAAAATCTAATATCCGTAACTGAAACTATCCGAAACAAACAAATATAGGAGACAAAGATTACTGAAATGTTTTGTCTTTATCTATTATTTCTATTAATAGGTAGCTACTGAGAGCTATTATTTAGCTTAGTATTTAGTTTATTATTATTCTCTTTATTTATTTAATATACATATAAATTACATTTTTAAATATACATTTACAATAAAAAAAAATACAAATATATTTAAAAATATAAAAAAAGTGTCCCACCGGTATCGGGTACAGGGACCAAGCTACCGGTGGTTAGGGTTTCAGAGACAGAAACCTCCTCACTATGCGTGCCGTGTCGAGAAGGACTGCCTTCTGCATTAGGCTCTTAATCCAGCTGCCTAACGTGAGCCACGTTAAACGTTTATTATTATTATTATTAGAGTATTTAGCTTAGTTGGAGATAAACATATTTGTTCCAAGGTTGAGTATTATAGAAAGAGAAAGGCGTGTGGTGTTCTTAGGACTCCCGGTTGGAACGAAGTTCATATACATACATTTAATGGATTTTATAAATTTTATCGAAATAAGTAATTATAGTAAATATTGTATAAAGTAGAAATGAAAATTGTGCTGATAATAGTATATAACAAACATCAAACTACAGTAGTATCGCGCAGAATCCACAGATGGCGTAAAAAGAACTATAGCAAGAAGTGTCGGGAAAAAGTCTTATTACACTTTTTTTGGTCTCGCTCCCATCCGCTCACAGCGTGTAACGCGCGAAAAGGAACTTCGTTCCAATAAATTTACGTCAGTCGCGTGTTGCCAACCATCAAATAAATGCAGAATTACAAAGTTTCTGAAGAAGGAAGGTGCTTTTTCTGATAAAGAATACTAGAACGTGGGTCCCACATTACTAGTATTCTTGTTAACCCCTCTAGCTAAGCTTAATGCTTGTATTAGGAGTGGGTTCACTTTGACCCTGAAACTATTTCTTCACAAGTCCAGGATGCTACCGCCGCTTAATATGATCATCGGTTATTTTCTTACCAGCAAGTTGCTGTGAAGGATGCTGTTTTAGGAAATAAAATCGGCTTGTTTTGTTAATAAGTATTGACTGCTTTAACAAAAACATAACAATGTAAATAAGGACCTAAATAAATGAAGCAAAGAATTTAATAAAATAAATAAAGTTATTTCTTTAGGTTAGTGTTTTAGTAGTACAGAAAAAAAAGGAAACAGAAGTATAACAACAGAATAGGAATAAATAAACATCTCCTCTCAGCGAGGAAGTCTTGGAATAGTTGAAATGACAATGGTTCATATTTTTTTTGGTTTTCTGCTCTTTTTGATTTATAGGAAGTTGGTCTGAATCTGGCAGTAGATTTACAACAAGAAAGGAACTCGTGTTTTCGCCTTACTAGTATAATAATCCCTACTGTTCTGTCTCCAAATTAAAAAAAGTTGTGTCAAGATTTACACGTACCACTGGCCAACAAGCGTTCGACTACGTGCCTCACAGTAAGCGGCCACCTGGTATTGCAACACGTATGGTCCATAGACGTCGACGTCCAAAGTTTGCAAATACCACGCGTGTTATTTGAGGCACCCCGTACAGCATGAAATTAAAATGTTCTATTTAAATGAAAACCTCAAAAGTAGGTTATAATTGAGATCCCAGAATTTTTGAAATAGTAAAAGAAACCAGCCAATAAAATGTTACACATTGCGACGATAATCTGAACATTCTATTAATTTCGTTGAAACTTATTACCCATATTTTCATTCTATTACTCAATATTACCATTATTGACTGGCCTGTTGGTCTAGTGGTTAGTGACCCTGACTGCTAAGCAAGAGGTCGTGGGTTCGATTCCCACCCAGTACAAATAGTTGTGTGATGAGCACGATAATTTGTTCTGCGTCTGGGTGTAATTTATCTATAATATGTATGTATTTAGAAATATATAAGTATGTTTATCAGCAGTCTAGTTACTATAGTACAGGCTCTGCCTAGTTTGGGATCAGACGGCCGTGTGTGAGATGTGTGAAATTATTTTTATTCTCTTTATTTACTTAATATACATATAAATTACATTTTTAAATACATTCACTATAAAAAATAAAAACAAATATATTTAAAAATATAAAAAATAGTGTCCCACCGGTATCGGGTACAGGGACCAAGCTACCGGTGGTTAGGGTTCCAGAGATAGAAACCTCCTCACAATGCGTGCCGTATCAAGGAGGACTGCCTTCTGCATCAGGCTCTTAATCCAGCTGCCTAACGTGAGCCTCTGAAGGTGTTGGTCGAGGCTCTTAGCAATTAACCCATGGGCCGAAATGACTATCGGCACAATGATTGCTGAATCCACATCCCACTTGTCGACAATCCACCATATCAGGCTTATTGGCAACAATAGTCCTGTCAGTGATGGTAGATCGATCCCAGTACAATGTTGCACGACCATTTTCGAGAACTGGGTCGGGCACATACCTGTAGTACGGTAACTCGACAGCCACAAGATTATATTTAACAGCAAGTTGCTGATGGAGTATCCTGGCCACTTGGTTATGTCTGTGCAAGTACTCGCCGTTGGCAAGACGAGAACAACCAGAAATTATATGCCTGAGGGTTTCTCCGGGACGATGACACGCCCGACAAATGTCAATTGTGCCGTCCTTCAGGATATATCTCCGATAGTTATTCGTCATAACAACTTCATCTGTAATTGCACAGACAAAGCCTTCAGTTTCTCCGAAGAGGTCACCGAACCGTAGCCAGGATACTGATGCTAATAAATCTATATCGGGCCCATTTAAGGCCCGATAAAAACGTCCATGCAACGCCTTGCTCTTCCATATCTCCCTGCGGTCTGTAATAGTAAGTACTGCTGGTTTGCGCCAGTTCTCTTTTCCTAGAGCAAGCGGAGTGAGTCCGTTGTCAACTGCCACCACATCCCGATACACATCCAGGTCAACGGAGAGGAAGTAATCTCTAAGGTTGCATACCTCGCGGTTATGGAGGGTCTTGGCATTTAAAAAACCACGACCCCCACATTTCCGCGGGATATACAATCTCATGACCGATGAATGTGGATGGTGCATTCGGTACGCGGTAAGCAGTGTACGAAAACTTCTATCCAGGGCATCTAGTTCAGTCTGAGTCCATCTAAGTATGCCAAAAGAGTAGGTTAGGACTGGTATGACCCAATCATTATAGGCCTGCACCTTATTACCACCTGACAAAAGACTTTTCAATACTTTTTTCAGGCGGCCAAAGAAACGTTCCTGTAACGATTGCTTCATAGTCAATTCATTTAAATTATTTATATTTGCAATTATTTTTATTATTATTATTATCGATAAATATTCAAAACCTTCTCGGGGTAATCCTTATGACAATAAAATCCGTCCACACCTATCCACTCATATAACACAGTAGGATACAATACCTCAATTCTAAAACAAACCTACTTCTAAATATATCAAAGCCTGTGTAGGCCAGCTAGATAACATTCAAGTATCATTGCTCTGAACATTTCTTGTAGACTGAACAAACTCTTTGCGCTCTTCAGTCACGTAGGCAAACTCGATGAGCTTTCGACCGTTTGTTTTGGGCCGAAGGAGCCGTGTCTACTGCGATGCGGGCAAGCTAGCCCCATCTCGGCTATATTCGACCATGCTTTGTTGGGTAAACACGAAGACAAATATACTGGTGAAGCTACTGGAATGACAAAAGTGTACTTATATCTGTTGGCACATAACGGTATTTGCATTCAGAAGTTTCACTCATTGAAGATATTTAGATAAACTCTCGGATGTAAGGCAAAACATATTTGCCTACAGTTAGCTAGTCAAACTATTTATCGTTTATTTTGTTCTGATCGCAACTTGTGATTTAGATGTATGGATGATATTTCGTTACTGCGTAATTGACATCTTAGGCAATTCATTTAATAAATTGCAAAAATATATATACGAGTATATATGACTCAAAGAACTAATATTTATTCAAATTATTTCATTTCTTTCGCTGGTTTTTTTTTTACTTATCGTTATTTTAATTTTGTTCTTTAGCACACTAGCCAATGTTATGTACACCGTAAGTGCATACACATCAGACACAATATTATATAATATAATTTGTAAATGAATTAATATGTACAATGTGGTTGTATTATTTAAAAAATGATAATAATAATAATAACCCTAAAATATATCTAACAAATAAAATTCCTTTATTTTTTTACATTTGTTTTTATTTTTTAGTTTATTAATTTTTTTTTGTTTTTAAACTAAATTTTATTACTTTTTAGAAAAATCTAATCTATCAAAATACAAGTCAATTCATTTTAATGTTATATAATCACGCTGTTAACATCATACCCATAAAAATAAATCAAGAGTCTTGTCATAAAAGTGTGCAATAAAATGATGTGTATATTCAAATAGAAACAGTGAGCTCGTTACGTTCCCCACAACTTGCGAGACCGGAATCTTCGTAATCAATAGCTACACACGTTTGACGCGCATCAAAGCTGATTGATAGTAGCCACTGGCTATTCAATAGATATTAATTAATTACAAAGCATTCATATGTCATTGGACTAACTCACAAACGTTAGCATATAATGTAGTAGTTGCTTATTATATGTACCTGAAACAGAGAACATGGTTCGTTAACCTACTATTACATTATAGATTACTAGTATTTCAAAATCGAACTGAACGATTTTTTAGACTCCCAACATGCGAATTTTCTTAAAATTGTAAGCGCTTTACGTAATACGCGGGGTCTCTAATACACGATCCTAAAATATGACCACACTTTATATAACAATCTGTATAAAATTACAAGGCGCTAGTCGATGATACATGATGCAACCGCAACTTGCAGAAAGCTATCAGTAACGCGTCATAGAGCGGGAGCCCTGCGGTTTTACTGCTTTGCCAGATCGATATGTGTACTTAGTTCTATGTAGTCGGGTTGAAGCCAAGGCAACTTTGTACTTAATAATAATAATATTAAGGGATATATTAGTCAGCGCTGTCTAGACCCAAGCGTAGTTTGTGGAGTCTAGAACACGGATAAACATATTAAGATGTCAAACGCTTTGACAGCTCCGTATTGATTCGAGTCGCCAAAGTCTGGAATGGAATGTCTGCGTCTATTTTTCCAGACAATTATAATCGTGGAACGTATAAGAGTAGAGTGAATAGGTTTCTCTTGGATAGGTGTGTACCGTTTTCATCGTTATTGTCCATCAGGTGAGTTGGAAGACAAATGCCTATTCCATCATTCAACAAACAAAAATTAGATACTCGTGTGTTCATGATACCACGGCCTCACAGAAAACCGGCAGTCAGCTTTTCGCCGTGTGAGTGAGGTTACCGGAGGCCTCAAACCTTTCCGGATGTCTTAATAAAAGCTGTTCCCGGATCCCTCTTATTTAAGGCGCAGTAGGCACACCGTGTTGTTTAAGTCGGTTCGATTCCGACACACCGCCCCATTGAAAACCCCGGTGGGGTGACGGCCCGAGGGGGTTTCCACACGTACGAAAAAAAAATGCCTTAAACCTTCCGTCTCCTTCTTCTTCTATTCTTCCCGCTCTTTCTCAAGTCCCACCTTAAAGGCCAGCAACGCACTTGTGACTCTTGAGTAGCAGGTGCCCATGGGCGGCAGTAGTCATTTACCATCAGGTGACCGGTCTGCTCGATTGCCCCCGATACCATAAAAAAAACTCTTCTTCGTATAAAATATATATCCTAATCATATATACATATTATACATACTTATGTAGATATACCCAAACCATTATAAAAAAACATACTCAAGTATGCAAATGCTTGTCTAAAATAAAATAATAAAAAAATACGGATTTTGTCAACATATTTCTTATGTATATAGAACCTTTATATATACAATTACTTTTATGGTCAGGGGTTAAGCTCTTAAAAACAACTGCAATTCAAGCAGTCAAACACGTTTAAGCTACATACATATATACTCACAGACTTGATTAGACCAGCGAACACTAAATATTTCCAATAGTTTCCACCTAACTGATCAGAATCAACTATAATCGTAAGATTACAGCCGGTTGAACATGTTATGTCAAGTACATGTTTGTACGGCATAATTGGATGGTCAGGGCTTGGCAGGGATGGTCTGGTGAAGACGTGAAGCTAAAAGTGATTATGTGAACCCTTGGATGGCCTGATATCGGTTGTTCGCCTCTCGCTTAATTTCAATTCGTAAAGCCACAAGAACGCGAGTACAAGACTGAGATTGGTCGGGTTCTAGTAATAGTGAAGCTGTTCGATTAGCGATTTTAAATAATAATTCATTTTACAACTAAATTTTTTAATAACATTTTATGTATTTTATTTTCGACTAAGGCAGTGTTTTATTTGTCCGTCTTCAATTGTTTTGATATTTTTAAATATTTTCAAAAAACTGTTTCTACTTAGGGCGTGTTTTATATCACTCAATTGTCTCTTAGTATCAGGCATAACTTCACAGAAAGGCAGTTGTATTACCGCCACTACTATGAGGTTTTTAAATATAAAATTAACATGCAGAATATGAAGCTAAAAACGAAATACCGTTTTTAATAACACAGACGAACATTACTTCGTTTTAAAAATTCTCAAAAGACTCAATTATCAGGTTGTAATTGTATTAAATAGTTACTAAAGGCTACTTTATTGTCTTCAGAAATAAAGTAGCCTTTAATAACTTCATTATTGGCGTTTAGATAATGTAACATTGCAAAAGTATAATAATTATCGAATTCTATTCTTAGTAAATATTTACACCAACAAATCATTTTAAAACGATGTTTTGGGCATTGAATACGATCCTTGTAAATAAAATCCTACAACATGGAATGAGAAAGTTTGAAAGTGTAAATGATTTTATATATAACTAGTTCGCTTCGCTTTCCGCCTGCACTGGGACCCTACACCTTCCCTAGAAATTGAAATAGCTAGTCAAAGCAATTCCTTGGGCATGTTGTGTTAACTTGATAAGTCGGATGGTTATCGTGCGGACGCTCTCTCCACCGTTAAGTCTGTATTTACAATATTTTAATGAAAACACAGTCAATATTAACTTCTTGCGTTATAGTATATTAAAGATATGAAGTAGTACCGTTCAGGTGGTGAACAAGCACACGGTTTGTTTGATAGTAAGCAGTTATCGGTGCCTTTGGGTAGGTTTACTTACACGAGCAGTTTTCCGCAACTCCACGACAAAGCGCGTATTTTGCGTTGGTGGGAATAAAAGCTATTCGAGCCACCCTAACTCCCCGAATAATCGCAGTAACCCCTTCCACGTTACCCACGATCTCAGAGTGACTGGCGATCCAAGGTAAGTGACCCTGGCGATCCAAGGTACGTAGCCCGGTTTTCTGCAACCCCCTGGCAATCCAAAAGTACATCGGTTGCTGAGTCTTTATTGTTTAATGTTAAAAGGTACGAGGGCCAAACTTTATAGAAACTCTATGAAAGAAATGAAAAGAACATAAAAAAACAAATATTATTATTATAAAACAATTGCCTACGTTTGTCAGACGTCGGTCGCTAACTATTTTTAGTTCCTTTCTTTCTGCACAGTATCACGTTTCTATCTTAACGTATAAATAAAAAAAAAACAAATAAAATTAACATCTACTGCCTCTTCTAATACTACCGCCCCTAATAACAGGTTTTTAAATACAAAATTACCATGCAGAATATGAACCTAAAAACGAAATACCGTTTTTAATAACACAGAACAATATTACTTCGTTTAAAAAATTCTCAAAAGATTCAATTATCAGGTTGTAATTGTATACTTCAGAAATAAAGTGTTAATTGCCTTTAATAACTCCGTTATTGGCGTTTAGATATTCAAAGAGGCTCTTCAATTATTTAGTTATTGTTTAATTTATCGTTTTGAGCTATAGGTGTGATATTTTGTTACTTCTAGTCAAATATCGATCACGTTGCTATGCTATGGAAAGAGAAAACATACCGATAAGCTAACGAATATTATAACTATGACCGTTAGTATGTTCGATCCGACCGACCATCATAACATTTTGAACACATGTCACGGAAACAGAAAAGAAAAATAACTTTTAAGCAAGCGAAGTCGCCGTCGGAAGCTAGCTTTATTACTTTTAGTGTATAGAACCGTCGTAAATTATACAACATGTTATAAAAAGTATTGGTAATTGTAAGTGCAATAGTAAATCACAAAAATGACGTATGGCTCTTTCAATTCTAGATTCTTAATAAACCTTATGTTGAAATATACAAGCACACATACACATACGCTTGTAACCCCGAAGGAGTAGACCAGAGGCGTATGTTGTCTCCTAGTGGTTTAAATTATTAAGTAATAGACATTACTACGATACTATTTTACCGGTGGCGCGACGCCATTGGTCCGCCTGAAAAATGGCGTTCAATGGTGGGGTGACAAAAGACTAGGTGTGAATTATAAGTTTTATAACAATCTCTTGAATACTGATCGAGGTATGGAAATCATAGCGGTTGCTGTTTAGTGAAATTGATATTTTATAGTTATTGTGGCGAAGTTGTTGCTAACATTTATTAAACACCGACAGTTTGCCAACGTAATAGGAGGCAAGCCCTTTGCCCTCAACTGGGTACTTTGGGAATTAAAGATGGGAAAATTGGTAGTATTGTTTATACGGATGGAGTAGGGAGAGGGGGGTGAGGGAGGGGGATAGAGAGAGAGAGAGAGAGTGAGAGGGAGGGAGGGGGGTAGGAAGAGAGAAATTGAGAGGGGGAGGGGGATAGAGAAAGAGAGAGTACTACTACGTTTCTATTTTCTGGTGTATAAGGCTGTCAAAAGTCAGTGGGATTGTCAACGCACGAGTGATATCGAGTCAAGCGCTTATTTGCTTATTTGCTAACCTAAATAAACTAATCAGTCTGAACCATTGGTTCGACATGAATAAAGTGAGATCTAGACTAATATTAAAAATAGAGGTTTTTTTATTCAATAAATTCTAAAACTGATTTCGATAATTCTTACACCAGAAAGAAGAGTTTTATTTGAGTAACAGTTCACAACTAGTTACTTTTGGATGTTAGTACAACGTTGTACTTATTTTTTTTTGTGTACAATAAATAGTATGCCTATCTGTCATATTCCTGTTTTCTAGGATTACTTACTTATGTTTTTAAATTCTATAACACGGTACATACCAGTAATTCATGTAATACAATACGCAATATCAGTTATCAGCGTAACGAATCAGTTATCAGGAAAGACATTGAAAAGATATTTGAACCCGATAACAACACTCGCAGGTCGTTCACCTGCACCTGTAACTGTTTATGCTGTAGAAAATCATGGCAAGTAGAAATATTTTTGATCTTGTTGTTAATTTAAAAGTTATTGTGATGATAATAATAATAGTATTTAGATTTGGCCCACGAGGTGGTCGACATGTGTTGTTCAGCAATCATTGTGCCGATAGTCATATCAGCCCATAGGTTGATTGCAAAGAGCCTCGACCAACACCTTCAGAGGCTCACGTTAGGCAGCAGGGTTAAGGGCCTGATACAAAAAGGCGGTCCTTCTTGATACGGCACGTATTGTGAGGAGGTTTCTGTCTCTGGAACCCTAACTACCGGTAGCTTGGTCCCTGTACCCGAGTACCTGGGGTACTATGTTTTATATTTTTAAATGTATTTTTGATATAATCTGAATGTATTTAAAAATGTAATTTATATGCATATTTAAATTAATAAAGAGAATAATAATAATAACTCCACACATCTCACACAAGGCCGTCTGATCCCAAACTAGGCAGAGCCTTTGCTATGGTAACCAGACTGCTGATAAACATACTTATATCACAGAACAAATTATCGTGCTCATCACACAATTATTTGTCGTGGGTGGGAATCGAACCCACGACCTCTGGCTTAGCAGTCAGGGTCACTAACCACTAGACCAACAGACCAGTATGTATGAGTTTCTTACGCAATCAACCTGTGGAGGAACGGATGTTATGTCCCTTCAATACCCTTCAATGGGAGGATCGTCCTCTGACCAGGCGAGGTGATCATTGCCTGGAGGGACGCAGTTGACGTTGGGAAGTTGTATATTATATTAGTTCAGCTCGTCTTAGTTAAATGATGTTGATGTATATGGTAGTCGCCACATACCAATTACCGTAACAAGTGCTGGTCAAAAAAGTCATATCGCTTTTAGGGTTTCGTACCTCGAAAGGAAAAAACGGAACTCTTATATGATCACTTTGTTGTCCGTCCGTCTGTCTGTCTGTCAAGACCCTTTTTCTCAGGAACGCGTGGAGGTATCAAGCTGGAATTTATATCAAATACTCAGGTCTACTGTCCCTTGGAGCCGTGAAAAAATCAAACTTCTAAACCAAGCAATCAAAAGATACAGCCGTTTATGCCGCATATTTTCGACACTCGCAAAGGAATCAAAACCAACAGGGTACTTACCGTGAACTCAGAGTCTTGAAATTTGGTACGAAGCAACGTGTTATAGCACAGATAAAGGAAAAATTGCGTGGACCGTAAATTTTTAGTTACATCATATAATGAAAATATTTTACGGAACCCTCTGTGCGCGAGTCCGACTTGCACTTGGCCTATTTTTTGTAACTTTCGCGACTTGTATGCATATAAGAGGTGTAAATCAGACCTCAACTGCGATAAAATATTAACACATTGCACCATTGATCATATTAATCCCAGTATATTCGTTTAGTCACATATCAACATTGTAGATGTCACCACAGACCGATTGTCAGGTCTATCTAAGGGGAGCCACCTATTAGCAACCGAGTATAGTCGCCAGAGTTCCAGGGGAGTTGTGTCTGTTACACAACTTGTAACTTCCCACTTTTTACATCAAATAGGAGAGAACTTATTGCACCGCTGGATAAATTATACCTACCACCTACAGATTTCCTAGTGACTGTTAGAATTATTCCTGCTGGCAACGCAAAACGACACGCTGACAGTACCTGCAATATTTATGTTGTTATATAAAAATTTTATGTTCGATTGTTCAAAATCACAAATCTTTACCGATCGTTTTGAATTTACATACACTTCTTTTATTAAAAATAGGGGCAAACTATAATAGATGATACAACAGTTCGCTATTTAATACAAAAAAATAGACATTATTAGGACTAGTTACACCGGTAGCGCAATGGTCGATTGATAAATATTGACGAATACTAGGGCTATAAAAGGCCATGCTAACATTACAAGTTAACAGTCAGTTGAGTGCTGATCGAGGTTCGACCAACATACCAGTTATTGTTATTTAGTGATCTTGATAGTTTATAGCAATAGTTCTGAGACTGTTTCTAACAATATATACTTTTACGCGAGCGAAGCTGCGGACAAAAGTTATTTCTTCATAAATTTTCAAAACCATTCCGTTGGTATCAAAATTACCAAAAAAGATAAGCATGACTTAACATTAAATTTAAAGCTGTGTGTACACTGCGCTTAGCCTGGCCTTTGCGTATATCCATTAAGCTGCGGTCCAATGATATATGGTCTGAAACTGTCACAATTGAATTATCTTCCTGTGTAAATTGTGTTGGTAGGCCTATATGTTTAGTGAACGTTTTTAAAACCTTAATTTTGGTGTGATTTTGGTAAGTTTTACTGTAAAATTTAATGTTGACAAGAAATCGTGAGTGCATAGAAAATTCGGAAAATTCATGATATGAATGTAATACATCATCGTTTAAAAAGACGTGGTTGTTATCAATTTTCATGTAAAATTTTATGATTTATTTCCTTATTTTATAAACGGACATTTCTGGACATTTTATCTACATCCTTAGCATACATTTGCATTTTTGCATATATTTATTATACACTAGCAGCGCCACGCGGTTTCACCCGCGTAAGTCCCGATCCCGTAGGAATATCAGGATAAAAAGTAGCGTATGCGTTAATTCAGGTCTCCAGCCATCTACATACCAAGTTTCATCACAATCGGTTCAGTGGTTTTGCGTGAAAGAGTAATAAACATCCATCCATCCAACCCATCCACACTTTCACACTTATAATATTAGTGGGACTAGCAGTTTCATCTGCGTTTATGAATACTGCTTTGCTCTTAAGGGTCATAGCGTGATGTTACATAGCCTTATAGATAAGAATAAGACTATCTAAATCCAAAAATAATTTGGAAACTCTTCAGCGTTATTGTCGCTCGCGTATATATACTTATATTTTTAAAAGCAACCTGATTTACTTAAAAGTCCCGTAGCAATCGGTTCATCCGTTCCGGAGATTATCCGGGAATAAACATATTCAGACAAACAATATATAAAAAAAAAAAAGTATAAATGTATCGTGTAAACATTCAGATACATTTAGTAAAAAGCTATTATTATGAGATTACAAACATACTGAAAAAAACTTCATCATTTACAAAAATTATAAGGCCACAAGTTAAGGTATCTAAGTAAGGCATTATTGTCTTCTGTTCAATCAAAAATATGACATAAAACAGCAATTTTCATCAACTGTCACTCGCACCGACGCTATGCTTTGCGTAAAATAGCTGTCGAGGTACTTTACACGAGGGTTCCCTTTAATGAACGCGTAGCGTTGTCCATCGCTTAAGTATTGTTTAAGAATTAAAACTGCCGGCTCTATGTGTCCGGGCTCACTGTGAGTCCTCATATCATTGGAGTCGTATCGAAATGGAAATTTGTATGTTAATGTCATTTGGATGACAATACTATATATGGCGTCTTGGAGCTGATCTGATGATGGAGGCAGGAGTTGGGACTCGTTTTAAAGATGCCAATAGGCTAGCTTACGGTGGTCTGAAGGTGGATGGTGGAGCTCCTTTTTACTTTTTGATTCTGTTCGCCATTGAAGCATGATTTTTAGTTTTACGAAACAATAATTTCATTTTAAACAATCTTGTAAAAAGTGTAAGGGAACGAGCCTTTTTCTTAGTTGAGAATCTTAAAAAAAAATTCTAAGAAAATCTTCGCAACAATTTTTCTAACTACAAGACCCCACAACTTAGAAACAAGGTCTCACTTATCTATTCAGCTACACAACTTTGTTAGAAAAATCCTCCATTTTTCTTTTTACTTTTCAAATCTTAAGAATCTTTTGAAACTAGAATCCCTTTATTCATCTATCGGCAATAGTGTGATGGTTTATAACAACATAAAATTTACGACTTGGACGAATAAGCGGTTCGTTGTAGGAGTATGAATGCGAGGACCGGATACTGTCCCTTTCATATTGACTTTTGATTGGTAGCACTGATCCTGGTTGCGTCCGTGAATGTACCATTCAGAGAATGTAAATATCTTTTACTAGCAACCCGCCCCGGATTCGCACGGGAAGCAGCGTCGTATTGATTTTTTCCGATATCTTCGTCATATTTCAGCCATTTTAAACAAAACGGTAAAGAATTATACACGTAAACCTTCCTCATAAATTACTCCATCTATTGGTGAAAACCATGTGAAAATCCATTCGGTAGTTATTAGGTTTATCGCGAACAGACAGACAGACAGACAGACGTAGCGGTGGACTTTGTTTTTATGTAGTGAAGAGAAATAGAATATTTATAAGCATATATTATACAGATACCGAGTTTTAATTTTTTGTTTTGTAGTAACACTAAACACTAGCAACTAGCAGCATATGTACGCGCGGCTTCGCTCGCGTGTACATATTTATATATTTTGCGTGGAACCTTAATCCTTTTTTTTTAATAAAAGTACCCTAAGTTACTCATAACACCAGCTATCTGCCAGTGGAAGTCCCGTGGTAATCGGTCCACCCATGCCGGAGATTAGCCAGAACAAACAGACAGACAAAAAATTTTTAGGCACGATACCTATGTATCGTGCAAATAACTGTATGAGCATAAAAAAACTATCATTTTAACAGTACAAACAGACACATCAATTTTATTTATTTGTATTGATTACATGTACTAAACTAATAAATATACAATATTACATTTATTTTTCGTGTACATATAATTTTAATTAAAAAAAAAAACTTTGTAACTCATAGTAAGTTCTTAGTAAAGCACATAGCGACATAACTTATGGAATTCACTTCGCGGGAGCGCTTTTTAAAGTGATTGCCATCGATCGGTAGTTCTTGCAGCGACGGAGAATGAATATCATGATAACAGTAACCTCAAATACTATAGCCCTTTGATTTTAATTTTAATACACTAATAATTTTGTTGGTCTAGTGTTTAGTGATCCTGACTGCCGAACCACGAGGTGAGAGCGTGGTCCACTCAGGATAAATAATTGTGTGATAAGCACGATAATTTGTTCTGTGTCTGGGTGTAATTTAAATATACCTATATAAGTATTTTTATCAGTAGGCTGGTTACCATAGCACAGGCTCTGCCTAGTTTGGGATAAGACGGTCGTATGTGAGGTGTCTTAAGTTATTATATTATAGTCATTGTCCTCAAAAAGGATCGGAACCGCAACATAAACAATGCGCAATGCAGGCAGTCGTACCGTCTCGGTAGCGTAGTATCTGAAGCCACACATGGGATAGATTCCTGTGCCCAGCATCTTAGCAGTTTGCCGGTGAAATATGAAATGATAAGTGTCCTACGTCTCTGCTGCCTACTCGTTCAGGGAAATAAAGCGTGATGCTTATCTAGGTACCTACACATATTTACAAATGTTTCGTCAACTCCAGTTTACGAAACTGGAGTGTTTTGTAATAGAATTACAAAACACAATTAAACAAGAATAGCAAAGAAAATTAACACGTTCATTCAAGTTCACTTGTCAAGCTTATTTACGCACATTTGTGAAGCTATAAACGAAGGCTTTATATTGTAGCTATAAACAGTAAATTATACTTGACACATCCGTGATATGGATCCGACACGATACCGGTATATATTACTTAGATATAGTGTTTCGTTTTTAGTCGAAGTATACGACATAATATTTATTTATTTAGAATAGAATAGAATATTCTTTATTGTACACCATAATACATTAAACTACAATTATTGATCTTAATATTAATGTTATGTACAATGGGCGGTCTTATCGCTAAGAGCGATCTCTACCAGACCACCTTAGGATGGATATTTATTTATTTATTTAAAACTTAGTGTAAAATTTGTACAAAGGCTGACTTAATGCCCAGGGCATCTCTACCAGTTCAACCTTAGAGTGATGTAGAAAAAATATAAGGTAGTAGTTAGATAATCCTAGTACTTAAATAAAATAAAAGTAGATATACATATTACATAGAATAAATAGATTGCTATACGTGATTACTAGATATATAATAATATAATATACATACAAAACCGTAACTGTACACATATTATACCTGTTCCAGTTCCTGTTACACTTCATATAAATGAAACAATTTAATCAACTGCTGCAAGATACGCAGAGCTCTTGTTATGTCGAGAATTCGATGGCAGGAGTTTTGATTTCAGCCTCTACCTAAGAAGCTGACAGGAAAACCAAGACAGACAGAAAAATCCCAAACTACATCGAAAAACATCCTTCCCCGGTTCCATAAAACGTGAAAAGTTCCCTGCCATGGCCACGTGTTGCCCAAGTGTCTTCTTTAGAATGAAGTAGCACAAAAAGGAAACTAACGGTTTTATCTGGTCAGCAACGTGAGCATGGCACACTGGAGCCGCAAACGTTATGGTTAACTTCACCACGTTCCATAAGATAGACATTTAAATATTTAAAAAAAAAACCAACACTTATTAGTGATGGAGAATTCCCCAAATGTGCTCTAGTGTGAGAATATTTTCCGAGATTTCCCATCACTGGCTACAAATTGTTACTATATCCAATAATGCCAATTAAAAAAACAGCAAAATATATTTTTTGCTGTGACTCTAGGATTGTCAGAAGTGTATTCGTTTATCCCGAAGGTAACTATTCTTTTCTTTTCAAGAACATTTACTTCCTATATTAATTCATTTTCTTCTACACAGCTGATGTTAGAAGATTTCTTGAGGAGTATGGTAACAGAATGTTTCATTAGAGCCCCTCCCTTGGTAGCTATTATAAAGAAGTGGAGGTGAAAAGTTGAGCGCCTCTGGAGCCGAGTTCGACAATGGACCAACTTTCTTACAGCGTTATTTGCTTCAATATAAGGGGTGGCACGCGATTTTTTAAATTTCTTTTTTTTCACTTAAATGGTTATCGCCTGCTTAAAAGCATAATGACTAAAGTGTTCGACTCTCTATAGACATTGTGCCGAGAATTGTTAACAGAGGGATCTTTCGTTCAATATGAAGCGGAAAACTGCGGTCTAGAGTTCATTGACACGTCATTATGAGTCAAATTACATAATTTTATTTCATATTGAAAGTGCCAAACATAAATATCTAACTTGGTTCACTTTCAAAATGTATAGGTACATATATCAAGTTGCATTTAAAGAAAATGTCATGTATAATCTAAAATTACTATTATATATATATATATAAATTATTTTTTTATCTATATGGTAAAACTATTCCTTTTGTTTTGGCAACCCTACAACCGAATATGGAAATTCTATCTGCATTAGCCAAACGAAACGTACAATGCGAGCAAAATACTCCCAGATGTACAGGGAACGTTCTGTAGCATACTGGCTTGGCACGCAAATGCGCTCGGTTTTAATATAAGATCAATATTTGAACATCGCTATTCTTGGAGTAGAAACCTACATAATTTATGTAATAACAAAAGGATGATGAAGGGATTTATTTAATGTACGTACGTAGGGCGCAGTAAATTCTGCGAAGATGTTAGTCGTTTCGTCGTTAGGTTAGGTTACATATAACAAATAGCTTTTAACTACAGAAAGTTCACTTATTTAAGGTAAATAAATAGCGACTCTCTTGTATACGGAATACAGTGCAAATTATGAAAAAACGAAGATAATCAAATCCCTACAACTCAAACACGGACAGATATACAAGTTTCCTTTAATAACATAATCATTTTACTGTGCGAAATGAACCGTAACTTTGTTGCTATAAATTTTGTGGAAATGTCAACTTTTTTTTTTGACGCCCTTCACGTCCATTTGAAGTTTAACTGACGGCTTCAAAGTTCCCGACAGCCAAAAACCTGGCCTCTATTACTTAAATTTTATTCGACATTTTCGGCTTAGAAATTTTATTCCGGCCAATTCATATTATAAGTTGGCTACGTTCTCTAGTTTTGATATTGGCTCGAGTAGTCGCTAAAAAATGTATTCGGTACTTTGAAAGTACTTAAACTTTGAAAGTACTTAGAATCTGGATATGCAAGCTAACACTTTGAAAGTACTTAGAATCTGGATATGCAAGCTAACACTTTGAAAGTACTTAGAATCTGGATATGCAAGCTAACACTTTGAAAGTACTTAGAATCTGGATATGCAAGCTAACACTTTTTGCTTTTGTTGTTTTTTTTGTAATAGGTACTTTATTGGAAATATAGATAATCATAAATTTTAAAATTCCCCCGACTCGAAAATCCCTTCAACGATAAGAAAAGAGCTGATGATCTTCGAACGGCTGAACAGATTTTCTTGGACTATATCTAAGAACACTCTCTATCAAGGCACCTATCAAACTAAAAAAACGCACTTAAACCGGTCATTTAGTTTGGGAGCTACGATGCCACAGACAGACACAGAGACATACAGATACACAGACACATAGACACGTCAAACAGGTTATAATAAAAAAAAACACCCCTCTTTTTGTGTCGGGGGTTAATAAAAAGAGGATGGATATTAAGTAACTTATACATTTTATTATTTTAGCTCAGGACTAAATAATTGATTTAATTGTAACCTAAATTACCATCCTACTAATATTATAAACGTGTTTGTGAGGATGTATGGATGTATGGATGGATGTATGTATGTATGGATGTTTGTTACTCTTTCACGCCAAAACTACTGAACCGATTGCGATGAAACTTAGTATGTAGACAGGCCCTCTCCTCCTCACGACTACGTATTTGTTTATACTGCCCCTACCCCACCCAACTTTACGTTATATGAGCAAGGTCAGTATACCTGCATCAAGTTCCCCAAGGTCCCGAGACGCAGGGACCTTTATACGGCAGGTCTTCCTCCAACGCCATGGCGCTGGTACTAATTAAGGCTAGTTACCCGTATGCCTATCGGTCACAGAAGATCGCCACTCGTGAAACCACACTCGCAGCGACCGCCCATTCGCAACCGGCACTTTCCCTATTGTCCAGATAGGTACCGGAGCTGTAAGGCACGCTC
The DNA here is from genome assembly GCA_949752705.1 of Callimorpha dominula. Taxonomy (NCBI): domain Eukaryota; kingdom Metazoa; phylum Arthropoda; class Insecta; order Lepidoptera; family Erebidae; genus Callimorpha; species Callimorpha dominula. The sequence continues at coordinate 2,858,568 of OX457001.1, read as the reverse complement.
ACTTTCCGCATATTTGCATATGCTCGCGGTAACACCGCTAAGTTCGTCAGAGAGGCCGACTACCAGTATCCAGCTGGTACCGGAGCTGTAAGCACGCTCACATCCCGATCTACAATCAAGTGTAGGTCTACCCTGGCCTACGGTCGGGTGTCCGGATCAGTGTCTAGTCACCTTTTAGTATGTAGCCTGTTTTTTTTTTTATAGATATACTTATAGATATAGATATAGGTATATTAATTGATATAACCTGTATCTCAGCACCAAAATAAACGGATTTTCTTTCTTTCTTTCTTTCTTCTTTCTTTCTTATAATATTAGTTAGGATTGTTTGTTTAACCAATACTATAAAGAGGAACCGTTTGTTGCTTAAAAAAGCATTAATATCAGGTTCTACTAGCCGGATCAAAAAAAGCATTAATCTCAGGTTCTACTAGCCGGATCAAAAAAAAAAATACTGGATAAAAAAGCTTTTGTTGAGAAAGACTATTTTAAAAAACTCGGCTTACCTTCAAATACAAGTTGCGGAGACATGCCTTATCAGATTCTTTTTAATCTTAGACTCTCTCCTTCACGAGTTTATACTATATATTATATGTTTATATATATTTAGTTATATATTATGTATTATACGTAATAGTATTATTATCACTTATTATATGTACATGTGTATGTATTATATTAGCATGTAAATTATAAAGTACTGTGGGTACTATAATATTATTTTATCTAATTTAAAATAAACATATCTTAATCTCTGTGCATCTACCTTGTTTTGTCTCTGCATCGCCCAAAGGTCGACTGGGAGAAAATGCCTACGGCATTAAGTCCACCTTTGACACATTTTGTGCACAAAGAATAAATAAAAAAATATATTTTCCTGTGCTATAACTCATAGGAGCACAGACACTAAGAGCTGTCTTACAGACTATGGTGTTTAGCACAAGATTAAGCAAATTTTAATTAACGTTTTAATCTTAGTTACTTATGGAACTAATATTCGGGCAAATGACACTTCGTTTACTCTTCTCATTTAAATTTTCGAAATGATTGTTTAAATGAATTAAGAAAAAAATTAATCATCGTCCGCGCCTTTACCCAACTAAGTTGAGGTCGGCTTTCAGTCTAACTACGATACGGCCGTGAAGCGACTTCCATCAGACCTCCGCAACCCAAGTACTAGGCGATTACGAAGGTCTGTAATTAGACCAGGTTGTCGGACTTTTTAGGGCTGCAACTACCCGTAACGCATGCCCCAGATGTTCGTATGGCAACCGGCACCTACGGCGTTAAGCTGTGCTCTCCGAGGCACGGAGGGATCTTGATGTGTTAAGACTGACTGGCTAGTATTACTTAACCTTGTAATGTGCCAACTTATTCAGTTACCACGTAGCCACGAGCCTTTTTTTTTCTAATTAAGAAACAAAATAAAGAATGCAATTTTTCAAAGTCATATTCAGGATTGTACGGGATAGTTACGGCACAATTTAATACTTTAATAAAAATTACAAAGAGACAACAACGTGGGTCCTCTGAAGAGGTCATGACCTATTCCCACTCCACCCATGGCCATAAACGATTGTCTTCAATCGCCGGACACATAAAACTGAAGACCGGTGGGGATTAAATGGTCGTAAAAATTGTATCGGTTGTCACTGAAGATTGGTTGCTGGAGAACATTTACTGTTTAATTTGAGAGGATGGCAAGTAGTAGTTCAGAACTATATGGCATGTGTACATGACTCTCCAATTGTCATAAAACTAATCAATTCATAGATTGCCTGGAAGTGTCTTGCCGTGGAAGAACCATGCTTCGGCGCGTATGACTCGACTAGAGTGAAACCACGGTCTCATAGAAAACCGGCGTGAAGCAATGATCCGTTGTGTTTCGCCAAATGAGTGAGGTGACCGGAGGCATGACCCCCCCTCCCCCTCCTATTCCCCTACTCCCACTTTAAAGGCCGGCAACGCACTAGAGACTCTTGAGTTGCAGGTGCCCAAGGGCGGTGGTACTTACTTACCATCAGGTGACCCGTCTGCTTGTTTGCTCCCTATACCATAAAGAAGACAAAAATCCTAACTTTTTCTATTTTAAATGTGAATGAGTTTGTTTGCTACGCTTTTACGTATGAACTACTCAACTGATCATAATCAAATTTTTAATAAACTTTACCAAGGGTACAGAAAACGACATAAGGTACCAGTTCCAGTATCCAGAAATAAGTACTATTCCCAAAGGATGAAAATAATTCTTAGGCGAGCGATGCCGCTGGCATAAATTCGTTAAATATGACTCCGTTTATCGTCATTGCTCCGCTCCACTTAAATTAAATGAAAGTAAAGTAAAGTTTATTGTATTAAAAGTATTTTTACAAAATATGGCATCCATGGGCTACATTTTTGTTTACATAATAAAACTGCTAATATAATCCCATAAATCATTTCTAGGGCTGGACGGGCGTGTACATATTTATATATTTTGCACGGAATCCTAATTCTTTTTAACCGGCTTCAAAAAAGGAGGAGGTTCTCTATTCGTTGGAATCTTTTTTTTATGTATGCTCACCGATTACTCTAAGACGCCTGAACCAATTTTGAAAGTTCTTTTTTTGTTTCAAAGGGTTCCCACTTGAAACTTCCCAGGTACTTCCCAGGTTGTCCCATTTAAATTTTATCGAAAACAATAGAGCGGTTTTTTTTTAAGTCAACAAATATCTAAAAATTGTATGCATCGATGATGTTTTCGTTTGCTCCGAAACATCGCTGTCTCATTGGAGCAGTGCGTTTAGTTGGCCTACCCATATATATATATATATTTATATATTTTATTTTCCACTAAAAAGTACTTTGAAGTTGGTGATAAGATAATTATTCTAAAATAAAAGTAGCCTAAGTTACTCCTTATAACACCAGCTATCTGCCAGTGAAAGTCCTGTGGAAATCGGTCCACCCGTTTAAGGAGATTAGCCGGAACAAACAGACAGATAGACAGAAAGGCAGATAAAATTTTTAAAATCTTTTTTTAGGCATAGCTATCGTGCAAATAATTGTATGAGCTTAAAATAAAACTATTGTTTTGACATTACAAACAGACACTTCAATTTTATTTATTTCCATTGAAATTATAGTACCTTATACTATAATCTAAACATAGTACATACGCCAACGTTCTATTAAAACCAAAACAATATAGCTATAACGGTGAGCGCTCATTCTCATGCAAATCGCACAGTATTTAGTTAAGTATTCACTTAAAGGGTAGTAGTTAACCCTTTAGCTATGTTCGTGGTTATTGACCGGTTAGTGTTTTGATAACTAATGATGTAATACCACTTACTGAATATTGTTAAAACAATCTGGTGTTTAAAAGAACTAAGCCTTTGAGTTACTTTAGTGAAATTAGTGTTAAGTAGTGCAGTGAGTGTTACTTTTAAAGAACACAAGAACACAGTGTCTTTCCATGTTAATAGAGACCATAAGAAAAGTGCCAATGAACACATTCTTAACTTTGTAAGGTTTTAGCAAATTAAGTTAAATTTAAATTACTTATTAGCCTCAAGGTCTAGATTGTAATTGTTGTGAGTAACCGTTTAATGACGAGTACATCATAATAAAAAAAAAATCTGGTGTTTTAAAAGAGTGGCCGTGAGTTTGTTTGCCCGATTTCTTCTCAGAAGGCTCAAACATTTGTAAAAGTAGGTTATAGAACGACACAGGCAGATATGATATTATGTTTTCCATTTCTTCTTTAATAATTTTACATTTGACATAGCAACCTATTGTTGCGCTGACTCTGTGTGACTCTGTAATATTTTTTTTTTTAAATTGACGATTTCGAATAATTGATGATCAATTTTAAAAGAAATTCTGAAATAAAGATATTGAATTCGAATCACTCCTAGACGATACTTCCTGCATAGTGATGGTAAATAAGATTCAGGTGATCCTACTCGATTTCGGTTAGGGAAAAGCATCGGCACTCGTTCGTTAGCAGATCAACTGTTTACAAAAGGTTTGGGTGCTATAAATTTTACAGGATATCTTTAAAAAAAATTAAAATATTTGTGTTATCTTTCAATATGTCTTTCAATGCAACTGAAATCTCAGTCTACTTTTCAATTTACTTACTATTTTTCGACCATACGGCATCAATCAAAACCTTGATCTTGTTCTAATCTTTAGTTTAGGTACAAAGGTAAAAAAATTGATTAATTGTAATTGTGAATTAGTCACATAATGTTGGATAACTTTTATGTATTACTAGCGACCCAGCCACTCGTTGCTGTGGCTAACTAGAAAAGATGTTTGTTTAACAGAATTAAAATCATGTGTTTAAACACACCTTATGTAATACATCCCAAGCACTTTAATTCATTTACAGCTTTAGCTTCTGGCATCAGCCTGTACTAATGTATATTTTAATATAAAACAATATTAAAGGCAAACGACACAGATGCATCGAAGGTAATGGCGCGGAAAGCTGATATCGTCTGCTATATATAAGGGTGTTGTTGTCTCCCTCTAATGTTGTCGTATTAGAGAGAGCAGTCCGGGTAATTAGTAAAGTTGCAAGTTCTCAGGGGAAACTTTGGAATCGATGTCATTAAAGTTTGATGTGTTCGTGGCGGGTGGTGAATTGTCGATGAAAAGTTTCTGCGCGTTTTGATAAATGAAGGTGCTATTATCTGTAGTTTTTCTATTAGAAACGTTATAAATGTGAGAGTTATTTCATGAGAAACAATCACACATAATATAATATTATGTAGTACCTAATGACACTTCGACAAATGGGAATCTTTGCACGGCAATGTGTAAGTGTGGCTACTTTCACACACAGCAAAAACATACTTCAACGTCATCTAACGAAGACACACCAAACTACGGAGTAACTACTAATTCTACATCGCACTATGAAAGTTCTTCCGCCGATTAGTATATATATAACTTCCAAACATCAACCACTGGGCCGCGGCCCGCCAGGCATGATCACCTCGCCTGGTCGGAGGATCGTCCCTTTATGTTGGAGAGACATAATACCCGTTCCTCCACATAAGTGTCCAAAAAAATTGTTTACACTGCCTTCATGAGTGAGCAAATACCCGCTAATTAGTGTTATCATAGGAGATAATGAGAGCAGCTTAGGAGACTATAGAACAGATTTCTTTCGAATCGGAGCCACCCTACAGAGGACACTAAGTTTATCTTCGTCTACCTTCATGCTTCAGGAGAATGCAGTTTAATATTCTATTCTATTATTCTATTAAAAAAGACAACTCCCGCATTAGGATTTACTCCTGTGTCGCGGGGGACTATACAAACATACAAACAACGGACACAAAGAACACCCAGACTCAGATGGGAATCGAACCCACGACCTCTGGCTCAGCAGTCAGGGTCACTAACCACTAGACCAACAGGCCAGTCGATTCGCATATGTACAGCTATTAGGTACAACTGTGATGTTTTTGACGAGTGGGTTAGAGAACTCAGGATTCCCTGCAATAGCCAGTTCGAGTTCGTGTTCAGGCAAGAAGGGCACTGTAGTTCCCTTCTTGCCTCTTCCCTCTCCCAATTTTCCCATGTTTAATCCTCAAAGTGCCCAATTCACAGCAATAAGCTTACCATACATATTACGTGACGGATAAAATTATAGTTGGCAAAAAATGTGGGAGGTTAATACACCTCTGCTTACCCCTTCGAGGAAACAGGCGTGAGTGTATGTATGTTAAGTGTGGCACCACAAGTAACCGGTACAGAATACCGCTAGTGAAACAATGCTTCCATTGCTTTTCACCGCGTGAGTCAAGTTACCGGAGGTCCCTAACCCTTCCCTCTCCCCTATTCCCGTCCTTCCCCTCCCCCTCTCCTCCCCTTTCCCGTCTTCCTGCTCTTCCCTTCTTCCGATATTCCCACCTTAAAGGGCGGCAACGCACTTGTGACTCTCGAGTTACAGGTGCCCATGGGCGGCGGTAGTCATTTACCATCAGGTGACCCGTCTGCTCGTTTGCCCCCTATACCATAAAAAAAATCCGGTTACCGAAATGCGACTTGTACTCGTAAGCTAAACTGTCCAACGTGAAACAGAGAGGTTGTATGTTCGAATTGTACTTAATACATTACCTTCTTAATTAAAAATTAAAATATTAGACAAACACAAGAAACAATACATTTTAAAACTCAGAATTGAATCTACACATGTCCGATTAGATTTTTTATGAATCCAAAAATAACACACTTTAAACTAACTTCCCTTGTGTACCTACAACGCTTTTAATAAAACACAAATAGTGCTATTTCACTTAACCCGTCATTGCCAGTACATCGCAGTGTTTGCGGACCGGGGGCCTGAAGTACCCAGTGTCTGAACGCCTAGACATCCGCTACACAAACAACACTCCACTTGAATCGAACCGAGGGGAGATGTGTGCCTCACGAGCACAACAGCGCCGTAATAAGCTTGTGATGACAAGCAAGCAAATAATGACTATTAGTACTCGCTTAATAGATATTCTTGTGTAAAATGATAAATGAAATTTATTCAAACAAACTCCGTGATAGCACGGAGAAACGATTGAAACGTATAACCTATATCGTTGTAAAAAAATAAAAAAAAGTGACGTGGAAATCTCTCCGCAAGAGCTGCGTAGTTAAACATTGCCAGTTATTTGCATACGTGTACCGTTGAGAGCCCGGGTCGTGGTGAACATCGCTCGATACTGACGAGTGGCGGAGGGTTATAAGTGCAGCCCTAGCGAGCCGCATAACACTCAACTCGCCGCGCCTCAAATGACACGGTATCATGTTTATTCCACGTCTAAAACTTGTCGTTTCTACATCGTTAACGCTGCCGACGAATGAAGCACTAAACGATTCTCTAAAAGCTGCTTAAGGTCCATTATGAGCGAAAATACCGACGCACTTAAGGAGCGCGGGATCCCGCGTCGAAGGGCGGGCTTGAATTTTCCGGAGTACTTTTTCAGATTAAAATTTTGGCATCGGGCAAGCGGTCGGTAATGAAAGCGGTACGGGCCATTAAGCAGGGGCTTGGCCGGCCATTAGTTGTTCACGTTCACAATTACACCAGTTGGTGAGTTACGTTTGTTACGCGTCGAGCGACGTCGGTGGACGGCTCGGGTCGCATCGACCGTGCTCGACGTCCCCCGCATCGATCGGCAGCGCACGGTTACCACCCTCGGTAATGACCTTCAAAATTGATTCCGATTAAATTCTTCTTTTTTATTATTTTATGCCAGGATTGTCTGGGGTTTTCGATTAAAAAAGGGTTTGAATTTTAATTATTGCTAGAGATCGCTTTGTGATCGAAATTTGACTATTTTAATTAAATTTTAATCTATTTGTTACATAAATCAAGCTATTAATTTGCTGAATAATATGAACCGTCATTGCATACACTTTTCGTGCCATGACAGGTCACATATATCACATATAACTGGACAAGTGTAGCTTAGTGTAGCGGTTTTCACATGATTTTTAAATTTAAAACATACAATTTAAAAATGATAGCTTTCTACTTTCTGTATAAAAACTTTTAGTATTCCAAAATTTCACATTCCTTCGTGCACGATATTTGCTTAAAAGGGGTAAAAAGAATTAATATTTATTATCATTCGTTCATGATTTGAATTTTAGGGCTATGGTTCACTGTACTATACCTCAACTCATTGGCGTGACTGAACGGCATACATACCTGAAAACAAAAAAAAACAACATTAAATACTTATATATTACTGGCCGACTGGCGACTGGCCGACTGGCGACTGGCCTGTTGTTCTAGTGGTTAGTGACCCTGACTGCTGAGCCAGAGGTCGTGGGTTCGATTCCCACCTGAGTCTGGGTGTTCTTTGTGTCCGTTGTTTGTATGTTTGTAAAGTCCCCCGCGACACAGGAGTAATTCCTAATGCGGGGAGTTGTCTTTTTAAAAGAAAGAAAGAAAGATATACAATATAGTGGAATCCACGTTAGTAATAACCATTTTTTTAATATTAATGTATTGGTTTAAGTGCTAACTAGAATTAAAACTGAGTAATTAAAACTGACTCTTGTGCTTAGAAGGAGATAAACTAACTCCTTTGAGATTAAAATCTTTGTGACAGAGTACAATGAACCGAGGCTTTTCAGTTCATTAAAGGTGATTAAATAAAATTTTTTTTTAAAATTTACGTAATAAAGAATCTCCCCTTTTCCCTGAAGGGATAGGCACAAGCGTACTGCATTCGCGTTCGCCAGTTTACGTCGGGAGGAAAGATAGACACTAGTTTTTTTTGTTAAGCTTTCACGCCAGAGCTACTCAACCTATCACATTTAAAGTTTTGCACGTTTTGCAGTTAGCTTGAAAATGGTCGAACATATATAAATTGATCAATTCTCAGATCTGGCCACAACAAATACAACACAAAGCGCAACCAAGACATACAGGTAATAGGGTAACTTAAGAAGGAACCTTATACATAAGCCTAAACAGGATTCGTATATACATATTTTATTAGGTTTACGCGGGTGTAGCCGCAGGCTCGCTTTCTTCGCCTACCCTGCCTGATCAATTTACCATAACTCAATTTCGCAAAAATCAGACTTACACCCTTACTCAGTGAGGGTGCACGAATATGAAACTAAATTCTATTCTAGTTCTATGAACTGGAAAACAGTGACGGGCTCGTTATATCGAGGTCAAATCCTTTAACGCGTTGACTAGAAATGTCCTTTTACCTAACACCGTCCTGTATGTGGAGTCAATGTATTTAATTTGCCGCTTTTGTTAATTACTGTAATTGGTTATATAACATTTAGGTGATTCTTTGAAAAGTGTAACATAGTGATGTCTTTGCCTAATACTATCCTGTATTTTGAGTTGAGATTTGAAAGAGTATGTCATACAGGTTTACCTAGTACAGATACCAGTCTCTCACACAGATCCACCTTCTGAACAATGAACACATTATGATCTGATATGACATTTTGATCTAATTGTGTAACCACTTTCTGTGTTTGAGAGAAATAAATAAAATGATTTGATTTAAATTGGAGTATGTCCATTGAGTATATCCATACCATGTGCGATCCTTTTATAGTATTCTATAGTGATGTCCGTGCCTAATGTCGTCCTGTAAATTCGAATCGATATATAATTATGTATTTCATTATGCTATGTAAATAAAATTACCTTTTAACTTATATAGATTTTGGGTCTTTGAGCTACAATATTTTTATCCGGAACAGCCGTTGCAGCTGTAACTGCACTCAAAGACGTTTAATCTAGACTTATTAAGTCAATTTTAAACGCCTTTATTTTTCATACCTACACATAATTTAAAGATTCTATAGGTACCAAAAAGGAGTCCAGCACTAAAGTATACTAATATGTAAATGAGTGATGTTCTTGCCTAATATTGTAATGTAAATTGGTTTGATATTTAAATTTGGCTTCTGAATTATCATCTTTTATTTCAGCCAGCCACATCACAGTCTATGAACCTGCACGAAGCGTCAGGCCGTTCAATAGTATGTCATTGCCACGCTAATTTTTTTGCAATAAATTATATGTTCTTTTCTTTCTTTCTTTCTATTGTAGTTCAGTTAATTTACAGATTGACCTTTTTTTATTATGGGGCTTCATACAAAAGGTCATTGTTAAATGTTGAATATAGGGTTGGTTAATTTTACTTACTTTCAAGGCGGACAAGGCCACGTCCACAACTTATTATAATTAAAAAAAAGCTATTTCCGAGTAAAAAATTAAAAAATTAAATTAAATGTATAATTTGAAATTGGAATAACGGACCTATATATACCGAATGTTGGAAAAATTGGAAATTTCAAACGTGAAGCAAATTCCAAAGTAATTTATATGTATGTTAGTAAATTGCAGGGACTGTCTGAGCAGCAACTAATAGCTTCATAACACATTAAGAATCACCCAATTTTATTTATTAAGAAGCATAAACTATGCATTTTTATTTAAAAATACTTATAGATTCAGAATGAAGCCACTTTGCCACTGTACTCGGTACCATTTACAAGTTTTTTGGAGCGTGAACGGTTAGACGACATGTTCAGCCAAAACCCCCAAACTTACACATTGCAGCTTTAAATATGTACATATAAGTTCACCCCCCGTTGTGAGGTGTATTATGATAAATTGGTTAGCATTTACGACCCAAAACTTGATACATTTAATAGAAATATAACACAAATATTAGGTGCAGAATATTAACCCCTCCGCACAACCAATACCCACTTTCTGATTTATCTGCGTATAAAAACTTTACTGCTATTTTTTATGCAAATAAGTTAGTATACAAGCACAATGATAGCAAGTACCAGTACCTAGCAGCGTTCGCAATAGCAGTGTTTCTTTTTAAATAGAACAGAATTAGCGCTTGAAATCAAGACATTCAACCTCAAAAACCCGTCAGTAATATATGTTAACATGCTATGCCCTACAATCTTTTGGTAGCGTTGTAGGTAACTGCAGTGCACCCGTAAGTCTCAGGACTATAATCTTCCTGAATATACATGCTATCAAAAGATTGTTTTTAGGGTTCCTTTTCTCAAAAAGAAAAAAAGAAATATATGATCACTTTATTGTTGTTGTCTGTCAAGACCCTGTTTGTCAGGAACCCGCGAAGGCATCAGGTTGAAATTAACATCAAATACTAAAGCCTGTGGTTCGCTGCAGATGTAAAGTAATAATTTTTCCAAGTCAACATAGTCAAAAGTAGGCCTTAAAGTCTTATTTTACTAAATTTGAACATTTCGCAGGTAAATCAAAGCCTATAGGGTACTTCCTATTGACCTAGAATCATGAAAATTGGTAAGGAGTAAGATCTTACAGCAGACGTAAAGGAAAAAAGGCGTTAATTTATAGACTAAAATCTAATCCACGCAATAGTCGAAGCGTTATCCCAATAACTTACCCCGTAATATTCGCAAAAGGACCAATATATAAATATAAAAGAATCGCCTTCTGTCCGGCCACAAAAACAGTGGTAACTCAGCGTTTAATCTTTAGAAGGTCCCCGAGTAAGCAGTTATAAATCATCAGTATCGTGACAATAATCTTTTTGGATAACTGTGACATCGGCGTTACGTAAACTGACACGGCTTGTGATCGTACTAGGGACTATATAAGCGTAATAATAATACAATAATAACATTGAAACACCATTGGTTATTATAGCATACGTTAGGGTTGGCAAATGACTGATAATAATGGTATATTAGATACTAAATCGCGGTAATATTTAATCACGGTCAATACACCTATGACCACGATCAGTGGAATTCGAAAAGGCGACAAAGTAGTAACGTACCTAATAGGCGCCCATTACACGATAGGTTTTGCTGTCAGCTTTGCCACAACCAAAACGGTGATCGTCTAATGCAGTGATTGACGGTTGCATGTTGAGATTTTAATGTCGATATTATTTCGTCAATCATGACTTTTGGTAATGATTGACGTTTGCACGAGCGTCTAATGGACGCCTTAGACAAAGATCCTAGGGCCGGCCGACCTTACTTATTTAGCCGGAAACATCCTGGGATCAAAGATCTCCCAGACCCATTTGAAATGTCGCCATAACTTTTTAATGTTATATATCAAAATCAGTACTGAGAATTTAGGTAAAGTGACCAATGGTTTTAGTGTCTGCTAATGCAATACGCCACATTTTGTTATTCAGAATAAGTAAGGCCTGGCCTGGCTTGGTCTATTATGAATATTACCGATTATTATTCGTACATCTAATAAGCATACAAGTTGCATGAAAGTTTAAAAAACAATTATTGACACACCATTGGTGTTGAAAATGTTATACACAGGTACTTCCTACCTACTTCTCATCTAAGTGGTCCATAACATGTTTGCCAAATTAATTATACATGTATTTAGGCATATGTAAACATTCTGAAATGGATGTTTAAATTCTTTTTATAAGATTTGTATGAAACGTACATAATAATGATCTAAGAAATTTCATTAAATTTCTAAATTCTTGTAATTATGTCTCCTGGTTGACATAATCAATATAATACTTTAAGACCCACACATCTTATTTTTGATTGGACATAAAACAAAAAAATATATATATGAAAGGATTCATAAAAACTTTTAAGGCAAAATTAAAGGAGCTCTTATTCAAAGAATTGGCAGAATCAACTCGTCAATAGTTCGAACCAGTAATGTCGTTATATGTATTTATAATAGTACATGTATTATATAACTATGTATGTATTTGTGTATGTGTGTATATATGTATAATATATGGTACACCAAAGTTTTGAGTATTTGTGTGTATATTCGTATCGAATTTTGTATGTATCCCATTCTTTTTTTTTTCGTCAATTTTTTACAAGATTTTTAATTGCACCTACTTCTTCTTTTCTCTGCATCACCCAAAGGTTGACTGGCAGAGAATGCCTTAGGCATGAAGTCCGCCTATGTACTAATGTGCAAAAAGTTTTAATAAATATATAAAAAAGAATATTCCCCTTAGAGTTACAGGAGTACGGAACACCGTGTGATTTTAGTCGGTTCGATTCCAACAAACCAATTCACCACCAGCCCCGGTAAGGTGATGATCCGATGGGGTTTTCCACACAATAAAAAAATTTACCCAACCTAGACAAAACACCATGTAGGTTTAGTTAGGTTCATCATAGTTATCCCTAAACCCAGGGAGGCTTTCCAGGTTCAAAAAGGTTTAGTCGCTTAAATATTACCAAATCAATTTCTGTGGCCACACACTGGGTACGCCCGTTCTGTTTCATTGTTAGCTCGGACAAAAGTAATCAAATCGCAATATAAGTAATTAAACATATATCACCATAAATGTTTTTTTTAACTGACACTAGGGAAATAACCTAATAACATGGGGACTTCACAAACACACAATACACGGTCACAAGGGACACTGGTGGAAAACAATTATCTGTGGATCACACAAATAATCACTACATATTATAAAACCAAGTCCTCTGCCGCGTCTGTCTGTCCGTTCGCGATAAACTGAAAAACTACTGAATGGATTTTCATGCAGTTTTCACAAATAGACAGAGTAATTAATGAGGAAGGTTTAGGCGTAAAATTTGAACCCGTGCGAAGCCGGGGCGGGTTGCTAGTTGTCTATAAGTAGGTATGGAAACTACAACAATTTCAGTGGCACTTGAAGTGATGCTTAATCCCTCCCAATCCATCCGTATAACTAATACCCCTTTCGGGTCACTGCCTTTCCTTCTGACCTTTCCCTTTCAACACACTCCCAATTTTCCCATTTAATTTTCAAAGTGCCCTGTTGACGGCAATAAGTTTGCCCCTATTACGAAAGTGGAAATAATTATTGTAGGTAAAATGTGGGTTTTTAATATGCCTCTGTCTACCCCTTCGGGAATATCGGCGTTTGGATGGATGTTTGTCACTTTTTCACGCAAAAACCACTGAAACGATTGCGATGAAACTTGGTATGTATATAGCTGGAGACCTGGATGAATGCATAGGCTACTTTTTATCCCGATATTTCCAGAGGATCGACACTTACGCGGGTGAAACCGCGTGGCGCTGCTCGTTTATATATATATTTATTTAAAAAAAAAGAGAAAAGTATTCGTCTCAATAAATTACTTTATTTATATTACCTTAATGCATGTCATCGATCCAATGTGTAGAAGGGCCATTGTAATTAAAGGTCGTGATAGACTAAGCTCGTAACGTGCCTTCTATTGAAGAGTGACTAAAGACAGGAAGTAATTTGAATCAGCAAATTTTATGTTTATTTGATTTTTATTTCTATTACAAGAAACGATAATAGATAGTGAATATACGTAAGGCAGTAAAAATACGGATATATCTACGAGACTTGATTTAAGGCCAGCGTACCTTATCTTTTAATCCTTATTTATTTGTTGTAAGGCTATATATTAGCTCCATATAATAGCTTCCATAAATTCTGAATGGTAGCCGGGTATTTGTATCGGTGTATGGAAAAAAGGTGTAGACTTGAAAATGTTTTATTTCATTCCTATCTTTCGTAGAATACTCTACTTCTAATGAGCTCATCTCTATGGATAACAGGCAAAAATTCAGAAATATTTTTCAAATTTTGATTTCTGAGAAATTTGTTTAAACTTACCTTAATAATATTTATTGCTGTATACGTGTATAAAAAATACGAATTAGTAAGTACTATACTTGAGTTCAACGGTCCACGTAAAAATTAAAGGGGGTTTTCGAAAGACATTTGACATATTGTATTACAAACACAATGTTGCCATATTAGAAAAATTCATCAATTATAAAAATAAAATAATTTTTATGTCCAGACATTAACTAAACAATATGAATATGCCAATATTTGTGCTTTACGACCACTAATATATCATTATAAATCATAAATAATTTATTTGCATAAAACATGTGTAAAAAGGTGTTACAGTTTAAAATTGCCGCCATATTCTAGCTCAGCATATGTGCTGGTGTATAAATTATTAAACTCCTATAATAAAAAAAAAAACAATTAAAACGAATATTGGAACCATGGATTCACGTAGCTATAAAGTACTTACATGACTAATACAAACCAATTGAAATCAATTCTAAAGTTTAAATTCAAAATGGCCACCGAATTTAAAATTCGAACATTAACACGCCCAATCCCTGGTGCCTCCATTCGCAGTAATGGCCTATTTTATTAAATTGGTTGAAAATATTTTTGTTGAGTCGTGCGACGCGTGCGCGCCCTACGTTTACGTCTAAATCGAATAAATCCACTCGCTCCCTAGTAATGCGCTATTAAATTTGTTTGATTACATATTACGGGGGAACTGTTTTCAAATAAAAAATATAAGAATTTTATCGGATGACAAACGTTTTATTTAAGGTTTGGTGACAGAAATGTATTGGTTTATCTACGACATAATGCAATACATTTCCTCTTACCAAGTTTATAGAATAAGAAGGAATTTTTGATAAATTAAAATGATATTCCGTCGTTTGAGATATGATTTTTTCTACACCTACATTTCACGCCTGTATTTCAACGGAGGAGTAGATTAAGGGTTATATTAAACGTACATTTTGCCACCAATTTTTTTTTGGTCCTACGGAATAGGGGGCAATCCTGTTGCCGTCTACCGAACAAGATTCCAGATACTCCATTTTGACATCGACATTTTTTTAAATTTCGAAGCGTCTCCGTCCTTTCCAAATCTTTCCGCACGCAACCTACATTGTGCGATGAGATATCGAATGGTAATTTTAAACACACTTTTGTGAACTTATTGTAACTATGTAATTTAATATTGGAAGTCAATGCCTACTTTTAACTGCTTATCAAAATAACACATACTTATTTTGACGAGTAGACAGATTGGTAGTCTGATGATGAAGCCAGAAAGTGAAGGGTAGATATCTTTTTTTTACTTTTAATTCAGTTCGCCAACTATAATTTTATTATTGTCCATTCTTGATGGACTCGTGAAATACACATTTTGGAGCGAATTTGATACTAGATCCGGGGGAAAGCAGTGCTTGGGCACGTATGGGCCGGCTCGACCGGAGTGATACCACGGCCTCACAGAAAACCGGCAGTGAAGAAATTTTTTGATTGCTTTTCGCCGAGTGATTGACGTTACCGGAGGCCCTTACCCTTTCCCCCACCCCCGCGTTCCCCTTCCCCTGTTCCCACCTTAAAGGCCGGCAACGCACTTCTGTCTTGCGGCAATAGTCACTTACGATCAGGTGACCCGCCTGCTCGTTTGCCAATATACCATAAAAAAAATAGATATAAGTTTGTCAAATATATCTGATGTTTTATAATGTATCTTGAATGTCGTCGAATATTTTTGCTACATCACTGTAGCCGTAGTACTGAATTTCTTTCCCAGTATGCAAGACGTAACCTAATATACCTCAGTAAACCAATTAAAATAATCAAAAACAAAATACTACATCTGTAACGCCAGAAATCGTTTAAAGTGTAAAGCCTCTAGAGTGCCGTCGTATACACTTTGACTTAGTATATTTTTATAAAATTATACATTACACTATCGACTCACCGGAGTTGCTCTCCACAATTAGTTTTAATATTAAGTATAGTGCTCGTAGAGCTAATCAAACTAATATCTTCACCCTACAAATTTACAAAAATAATATTTCTTAGTTCAACCCCTTAACCCGGATGGCTAGTTAATGATATGGTAAAAAATAATGAATCGTTAGACATATTTAATAGTAATTTTAATGCATTCGCTAAAATTGTGAAAGACATCCTCATAGCAGGTTGGCCTTGGAAGGCTCTGCGTAACCCAAGAAGCGTCTAAATATACCATTGAGCCTGTATTGCTACTCATAATGTAGTTAGTGTTGTTATCTGTCTAGCCACTGTGTCTTGTTGTGTGCACATATTTGTTGCGTTGCAATCCAGATCAAAACATTCTATTTGCCATATGTGATATTGTAACGGTTGTAATGTGTTTTGTGCATTTAAATAAACAAAATAAAAAGCCGATTTATTTACACGAAATGTCTCGAAGCGACTTCTCGACTTAATAAGCTCATTCGAGGAATTAATCACCTAGTCACGAGACAGGTCAGAAATAAATAAACGAGTAGTCTGTGCGTCACTTGGGGTTAATACGGAAGACCAGCGCTGTGTTGTGGCCTGCGCCACAGCCAGCATTAAGCTGAGTATTAACCCCGTTGCCACACCTGCGGGCGTGCAATGGCAAGGCAACGTATAATGTGTGTGTAACTGTGTGTGTAAAACGTGTTCCTAGGTTTAAGTAACATTTTATTTTGATTGCGCATTGCGCGGCTGTACCGTGAGGCAATAAATTTGTTCTTTTTTTCTTTAGTATATTTAGAGAAATCGCCGAAATCAGAGATAAGGAGTAATTATTATAGCTTTTATTTTCCCTTCTTTTTTCCTTGTACGATTTATTACGTTTACTATGGTGACAGATCGGGAGCTAGGACGGCATATTCCTGAAGGAATTATTGCTATGGGGTTATTTGGTCGCTGCCGAAGTTATAAATTGACTAGGCAGAGAGTAAAGATTGAAGTGACACGTAACAATAATAAGATGGAAACAAAGAATGATTACGTAGATTATAGTCATCTCATTATTTTCAATTATAGAATCGAAACAAAACTTCATATGTGTATGTAGTTCGGATGACAATACTATAATTTGGGAGCTTTTGCTGATCTGATCATGGAGCAAGGAGATGGATAGTGGAAGTCTTCAGTGGTTACTAGTAAACCCCTCGAGTTTGGACTCGTATGATTCGTTTTGTCCAACAGATTGGGCTGATTGGGTTACTAATAACGATGATCTGATGATGGAGCCCAAATCTCTTGTAATATCTACGTTTTCATTAGATCTTGCGGAGCTCGCCTCCTTGTTTAACTTGTAAATTATATAAATACATAAAGTTCGTCATAGTAATTAAAAGTCCTAAAGTTAATAGTTACTTTGTACAGCCATTGTTACAAAGCGCAAAGGCATTTAGCGATCGCTACAATAGCCTCAAAGAGCTGTTAGTAGTCGCAGTACTTCTGCCTCTACTCGTCCTTAGAAACAGGGTATTTGTTTTAATCTCAGCTATAAAACGTGGGCAGTAAAAGGTTCTGCCCA
Source organism: Callimorpha dominula (assembly GCA_949752705.1). Classification (NCBI taxonomy): domain Eukaryota; kingdom Metazoa; phylum Arthropoda; class Insecta; order Lepidoptera; family Erebidae; genus Callimorpha; species Callimorpha dominula. The sequence continues at coordinate 2,840,922 of OX457001.1, read as the reverse complement.
CCGTCCATTTACGAGAGGCCGTCCGCCTTTGTTGATTTGTACAACTTACAGAAAATACTTCCGAAAAATAAGAACAAAAACGTATTCATAGAAAAAAAACTGGCTATTTGTGTTGGTCTAATTTATCTATAATATGTATGTATTTAGAAATATATAAGTATGTTTATCAGCAGTCTGGTTACCATAGTACAGGCTCTGCCTAGCTTGGGATCAGACGCGGCTTTACTTATTATTATTTTCGATTAAGAATCTATGTAGGGACCTACAGTTAACATATTTAATTCCTTAAGGGTTCACATTAAATAAGTGATGAGACTACGAGAATACTTTTGAATTGATTTCTGAATGTTGGTCTATTGGCTAGTGCTCCTGACTGTTCGTCATCATTCGGATCATTTGTTCTGTGTCTGAATGTACTCTAAACTAATATTATATAGCTAAAGAGTTTGTTTGTCTGGTTGAATCTCAGGAACACCTGGTTTGAATTGAAAAATTATTTTATTGTTGGATAGCTCATTTATCCAGGAAGGCTATAGGCTATATAACATCACGCTACTATCAATAGGGGCGGAGAAAATTACAAACATTTACAAACGCAGACGAAGTTACTCGGGTCAGCTATCTATTATATTTATGTATCTATTTAGTAATATATAGGTATGTTTATCAGCAGTCTGGTTACCATAGCTCTGCTTTGCCTAGTTTGGGATCAGACGGTCGTGTGTGAGATGTATCAAGTTATTATTATTATTTCGTGAGAGTTCCATTACTTAAAAAAAATTTATAAATGCGTTCTTTGTGCAGATATTTATTTATTACTCAACTACCTTTTGCCACCGACTTCGCCCGCGTTAATTAAAGTTATTTTTAGTCCCTCATCAGCACTATTTTTTTAATGATGAGTCCTGTGTCCTGTACTCTTAACAAAGTGTTTGAAATATTTCGTGATCATCGGTTAAGTAGTTGAGGCGTGAACGCGTAACAACAAACTCACGTTCGCGTTAATATTAATTATAAGTTACGATTAGGATATCTAATAATCTGCACAAAGGATATATTCATAAGATTTCCTTAGATATTCAAAAAACACATCTATCTATATGTAAGTATAAAGCTCATGTTCATAAAACACAACCATTTTATAGATATGTTCTACTTTGTAATTTTAAGCATAGACAATGCAATATGCTAAGATAATTGAAAAGACTAACATTCAAAGGGGGATAAACACTCATAAATTATTATAACGTCGTAGTAATTATAAAAATATACTTAATTCGTATTTTTAACAATAAAAACGTATAGTTAATTACAAGATTGAACGACGGACTAAGCAGTCGAGGATGCTAGCATCTATCTTGTCGGTATGTAGACATATAAAATTACACCCAAAGCAACAATAGAACAGAGCATCGTACTTAATCTTAGGGTACAATTACATCGTCTATTTGCTCGGAACCCGTTTGTCAGTAACCCAAATAGCGTTCCAGTGTTCGACGGATATTTACGGCTCCCAGCCGTAGTGTGGTCGAGACGTCTCCATCAATGGCCGAGCCAGAACCGTAAATTAGCGGCCCACACAATACACCGCCGAACCTCCGCCACAAAATTAACATAATAAAAAGGGGGCATTCATATGCCACTCGTAAATAAAGTTTTATAGCCATCGCTCTAATGCGTCCAAAAACGTCGCACGGAGGGGGCCGAGCGGCGAAAATCGTGCAAACTTTATAACACAAGAATTCACACTCTCACCCTAGGGTAACCATAATAAAATATAAGCATCAAGAAAATCCGGACTTTCCTCTGGAACCCGTATGCATAGATAACGCGATATAAAAATGCTATTAAATTTACGAGCTTCGATGTGCGTACATCCGCGTCAAGTCATCAAATATTTTTATGGTTATAAATATATACATTTTTCCGTGCACGCATTAATTTGTTTATTATGCCATCCATATTTTTATATAAACATGTAATCTCTCGGAGAAATTCATGAATACATTTCCTTCGAATATAAAAATACATGAGCGCTGAATGGTAATACAAACAAATGACTTCATGTATCTAAAGGTACACTTAAGCAAACATGTAAGTATCAAAGAAAATTATTACGTTCATTACGATTCAGAATTGAATCTTTTACGTCCTTTTTGCAAACACGGTGTAGTAGTAAATCAAAGAAAAATTTTTTTTTGCGGCTTTTTAACGTGGAATTGTTGACATTAAAACCAGAAAAGACTTCATTACAGGCAAGTAAACTAAATATACGTATAGTACTTTATTCCTGCTTTTGTCTGTAATATTTAAAAGCATTTAACTTGAGAGAAAAAAGTAGATATATAACCTGACATCATGTACCATGAAAATAATAAATTGTGTCAGATTTAAGAATGATATAATAATTTGACTAGCACAATGAGACACTTATACCTACTGGTAATACAATATTCACTCAAAAAACAATATCAATAACAATGCACAATAAAACCGTAATTTGATAACCAGAGAGGGTAAACCTCAACACTTACCTTTTCAACCTTCATAAATCGTGTTCATTCACACATTCTCCGGATAACGCATAAGTCCGACGAAATGTAAACTTATGGCTACTGCCGCGTATGACCATTTTGAACGTGGTCTAATATCGGGTTCACCACACTTCGCCGTAAATAGCTTAGAAAACTTATATTTATTATTTTCTATAATGTCATAATTTGTATCAAAATTGTGTTTGATTGTAGGTACATATTTCTATTAAAACACAAAACGTATCCGTCTCAACTACACCTAGCACCATGTTTCCAACATTCCAAATTGTTGGACACAGGGAGACGCCCTATAAACTTATAGGCGTTACAACACAGACACTTCCAATAAAACCTGAACTTAAAATTTTATACATACAACTTAGGTGGCAAACAAGCACACGGCGTGTTTGATGTTAAGTAACCGGTGCCTATAAACAGTCATAACACCAGTAGTGTGTATGACGCGTTGCCAACCACTTTTATCCACATGGGCAATCCACATGAAGTTCTGGCGACTCTACTCGCCGATATAAATACACAAAGATAGTACTGCTTAGAACTACCGCGCGTTGGTGATTTATAATCAGGCGATAGTTTAGTCGCTGTCGTCTGACGGCCGTGATATGATCGTCTTGTAGTGGGGGTGTGCACACTTCACCGATTTATAAGTAAACACTCGCATGTGTAGGCCAGGAACAGGCAGAAAATGTTTCATAATAATATTTGCAGTAATCCCCGAACATCTCCCGTACCAAAACTGTACTTCAACAGTTTATTTATGAAGGGCGCGCACACACGTTCGCCGTACTGACTGTGCAATCGATCGACGCTTCGATGCGACGGTCGAGCGTAACCGTCGGCTAGCTTATCTTTTCACGTACACTCGTAACGAACTAACTTAAAAATCCATATAAACTCCTGTCTGTAAACTTCAAATATGCAGCTATTTAAGACTTTCGCCCATATATCCAAGGGTAGCAACTGAGTCATGGCGCTACGCAGCTATCTAAACGCAGCTTACTCTTTATTGTGTTTGATCCTGACTAGAGAAATTGGTTAATTAATAAACCGTATCTCAGCATCATCAATCTCACGGTGCTGAAATTCTGCTGATGAAGAAATAGGGCTTCCACCACAGCCTCATATTGGAGTTAATAACGGCTATACAAGATGAGCTGTGTGCTTTCTAATCGCGTTAATGTTGCAACAACCCTTTTAGTTTTAAACATTGTCCTGTTTTCAATAGAGCCGTTTTCAAGATTTACAACAAATTCGAGTACAACATAAAATAAAATTACCGTTTATCTGTTGCAAAAAAGCATAAATAACCGTTTGAATTTCAATTTCACATTTTTATCTACACAATTGCAAGATATAATAAACCTTAAGAGCTTACAACAAAAACAAAAAAATATTGCGTCGTTAAAGCAAAACCAAAAAAACATTTGACACTTTCATTTCTTTACAAATGAAAAATAAAGAGGCCGCTCATCGTAGTAGAGAAGTCATTTCGGAAAGAATTATACTCCTAAGTAGATAATAAACGCAGCAATACCACCGTTTCTGTGCGGCAAGTCGCGACAAATTTGCCGCGCGAAGTAAAAGCTTTTGTCGAAATATTGTCGTACGTAATTGCAGCTTCATACGTACTGCTAGTAGTAGTATAGATAGCAAACAATGCTGATGTTCAGTATTGCTTTAGTTGTAAATAGAAGGCATAGCAAATAGTACTCAGTATAGTTTTTTAAGGTGACGCCGACGCCGGACGTGCCGGTACGTACGTGCTGGGTGATCAACTATTCAATCTAATCAGTTGCACCACGGGGCTCTGGCTGGAGGTTGTGTTCCGAATATTATTAACATTGGATCATGTCCGACTATCTTTTATTTATGTTAGATTCATGGGCCAGCTGTTTAATTGCAATTTAAAGGCTTCAAATATTTTTTTCAATAAAAACATTTAGAGGGAAGATAACACTCAGTTAATTAATTTTGGCAACTTAATTTTGTAATACTATGAGTGAAAAAATATGCCTGTAGCTTTAGTGGCCAACTGTTACCTGTGGCTCAATGCTATCAACTAAGTTCTAACGGTCTAACTCACGTGTTGAGAACCCTGTCTTTATGGCCTCTTAAATCTCGCCGATACAAAAATAGGGAAATACCGAAATTCTAGAATGTGCAATACAAATCGCTTATTGCCGGAACTACATAACGGCGTCCAATTATTTGATGAACAATACAGAGTTGATTTACTGTGTGTTCTCACAGACTGTGGTGTCATTGTAATCCAGGGTTGTCACATAACGCTGTATGCCGTCTCGTCCTATGAATGTGGACGTTTGTGGAAATGTTTGTATCTCAATCATGCTCTTAGATCTGAAAGAATTTGTACTAAATTTAGCACACAATAGCATAGATGATGTATTCGAGAGATTTCCAGAGGTGTACACACGTATGTTTATACTTACGAGAACCGAAACAGACGCGGATGGAAACGACGACGAAACTGTACATAAGTCTTTTTTGGAAAGCCTTTTTTTGAGAGTTTTAGATGTAGATGATGATAAAATTTTAATTAATAAACATCATAATCAACAAAATAAATGGATGTTGGCATGATGGTGGGATTTCAACCATTTTTGAATATTTTGTTTCATTTCATTAACCTATTTGTATCATAAATGGAGGTATTCATTTCCAGTATAAGTTTTTAACTGTCATTGTATTGACTTTCAATATCATGACAGATCAACATATAAACTGGACGCGTGTGGCTTGGTGAAAACTGCTAGTTTTCACATTTTTTGCAGGGAAAACTTCTTAAGGCACGTTTGTGCACTATTGCTATGGGGAAAAACACTGAACTCGTGACCGTCACGCTAATAATACATATATAGATCCACTAGAGGGCGCTAATCTAAACATTGAGTTCTGTCAGCTCCTTAGTAATTAATGTTACCAACCAGCTAATGTGACGTTTTAATTTCGTCGTTTCGTTTAAGTTTTCACTTCTGTCGGCAGTCCCATGACTGCCTATTTTTTTTTTTTTATTTAGAACACATGTTGTTCAAAAGTTCCTCCGCGCGCAAAATTTGGTTAAAAAGAGGTACAAAGAATTCTCTTCACGTATTAACACATAGATAATAAAACCTTACTTTCCTAATTAGTAAATGTTCCTCACACAAGTTCCAAGTGTAGCAACCCTATTCGTATATGGGTTTCGAGATAAGGGGGACGCTTTGTTCCCGGCGTAAATATAAATTGCACCATAAATGTCAAATGGACACAATTGCTCAGCTGGACCGTGATTTTAAGCGATATAAGTAGCCTTGCAGTTTGCATGGAATTATTAGTAGCACGATATTAATTGAAAATATTTATTTATTTAGTGCCTTCATATTAACCAGAGGTGATTGTGGTTTTTTTGTTGTATAGTTTAGTTTACATACTGTGAAACGACCACAACGGTAGAAATTATACGTAAATCTAAGGAACCTGGAGTTCGGTTTCTCTTATTAATACTGATAGACTTTGTAGACACAGTAGTTTCAAGATTTATGTGTTGTATTTAGTAAGTGCTTCTTAATATTCATATTAATTTATTTCATACAAAATAGAGTACAAAAATGGTCTTAATCAATGTTAGATTCGTCTATTTTACTGATGTACAGCATGTGGAATGTTCATCAATCAGGTTAGATACTACAATAATGATAAATATTAATAACACAGTTTTTATAGTAATGAATAATACAATATTGATAATAGTCAATAATACAATAATAATAAAATGTTGACATTTAACAGTAATAAAACCATTACAGTTACTCCGTAAGTTTATAGTTATTTTTTGCGTCATAGTCATTATTATAGTCATTAACATCATCACAATAATCATCACCACCATCATAATCATCATCACCATCATCATTATCAAACTAAACAAGAAAACTAGTAAGAAACTCTTCTTCTAGAATGAACAAAGATGACGAGAATTCTTTGTATTTAAGAAAATTTCGCGAACGGAGGAGCATGACGTTTTGAATACTTAAAGTATATATGCAAAAAATTTTAAAATGACGTGAAAACAGTTCACGTGACATTATATAAGTCGAGCTACCAATGGCAGTTCATGTTAAACTGGCCACTAAATATACGAAAAACGAATTATTGTCCAAATTCGACCACCAGGCGAGTTTCTAGCTTAACCTCCCCCCCCCCCCCGATAACAAAAACTAATTTTGTCCCCCCTGGGCTAAGAGCTGGATACGCCTCTGCTCACGCCTATATCCCCAATGGGGTAGGCAGAAGTGTATTAAACATCCTCATTTTGCCAACTATTTGGTCCCACTAGCACTTTGGAATCAAAAATGGCAACATTGGGAGTATATTCAAAGGGAAAGGTAGTTTAGAAGAGAAAAAGGAATATTGGTTATACGGATGGTTTAGGGAGTGTAAGCGATTTTTTTTTAAAGACAACTCCCGCATTAGGAATTACCCCTGTTGCGCGGGGACTTTACAAACATACAAACAACGGACACAAAGAACACCCAAACTCGGGTGGGAATCGAACCCACGACCTATGGCGTAGCAGGGTCACTAACCACTAGGCCAACATGCCAGTCGATATTTATAATAAAGAGTAGTTTTATTAGTTTTAACGGTTTCAGTTTCTTACTACAACATTTGTAGAATGCAACTTACAAACAAAATAATGAAGAGCCATTGTTTAAAGTACAGCTTATCTATTTCATTTTCTTTTTAAACGTATTTTTTAACTCTAACAATACTTAAAAAAAAAATTTACCTTATAATTTAAACCTAATCATTTTTCAAAAAAATATTTTTTATTTATTTTTTCTACTGATACAATTTGAAATAACAGATATGACTCTACAAGTAAACTGTCCATTTCTCCTCTCCTCCAATTCACACCATACAAGCAAAAGCAACTGAACGCAGATATTTACGACATAATATCATATTCACAGTCGTCCACTAACTGCTCTTTCACACCCATTCCTCATCCAATATACTTCCACCAACTTTAAGCACATTTCCACAAATTATTTGCGTAAACAAAGACTTTAAGACTTAAATCCGTTGCCAAACAATACATCAAAAAACTTTTAACTGCTTCGAAAAATTACGACTGCCTCTTATCTATATATTCTGCTAAGTTGTTCATAGATAAACGATTCCTATGAAATATTGAGGGTAGTTGAAAATCTTGTGTTTGGTAGATCGTGAGTTAACGAGTATGCAATGACTTTGTGCAGGAAACCGCCCGAAATGTATGGTGCGAGTTTTACGCGTAAGCGATACTTTTTAATAGCATGTGGACTAATCACCCGTATACCAGGTTTATGAAGCAAACTAGATGAAAACCCGGCTTCGCTCGGGTGCAATGTGACTCATAATACACAATCTTCTACAAAATGTAGGTAGGTATACATGTGAATCGGCCTTAACGAATTCAAGATATACGTGTAAATTGGCCTTAACGAACTCAAGATGGCATCCGAGTGGTCAATATGGCGACTGCTATTTGCACCATTAGAATTTAACAAAATACTTGACAATCCGAATTTTGCGGATATGTCGTGTCGACTCGAAATCATTATTTTTTTATGTTTTATTATACAGGTAAGATTTAAATCGAGTCTACCATACCCCTTGACCGAATTTTTAATATAGAAGATTAGGCCACTCGCGCACGCTCTCAGATATCTCAAAAATGGCTATTAAAAGTATCAATTCAAACCAACATAAAGATTAGTTGATTGTATTGCTAGCGATATATTTATATTATTAACCATGTTTTTTTATTAAAAACAGATACAATCCTTGCTAAAACTATTATTCTTTCGATTCCATTTTTTTTTTATATTATAGGGGGCAAACGAGCAGACGGGTCACCTGATGATAATTCAGAAAATTTGTTTGCAAAATCCACAACTAATTATATATTTTACATGCATGTATTGTATTTTAATAAAACGATTTCTGCTATTCACTAATATTTTTTACGAAATAGTATTTCTGCGGAAGTTGGAAAATGAATAATCTTTCTGAACGCGAATTAGATTATTGAGCTGATCTACCTAAATAAACTCAATAATCTAATCCGCATTCGAAGGTTCTCATTTTTAGTTACTGTAATGGAAAATACCTCCTCTTACCGCTTACCGCTTCCTCTTACCGCTTATACCAAGGTCTACACTAATGCCAGTAGGTAGAACCGGTCATCAGTTGCAGCGATCGTGGAGTGGAACCGGGAACTTTCCCTATGCGATTATAATCAATTATTTACACGCGTTTCTGCCCGTTAGTTCGTACTTGTACGTTTAGTAGTGAGTAGTTGGGGTAAAACCTTCTGTTGGCATTCTTTAATGTTTCACTAGATAGGGAAGATTAAATAAAAGGGGTGCGATTAGGGTTGCTTTCTTTTAACAGTAAGATAATGACATCATATTGTGTATTATTACGTAACTATAAAGAGACTGCGTATTTAGTCAAGTGGTGTAGTTAAGCGACGTTTAAGTGGGGTCGTGAGGTACACAAATGTCTGTTGTTACATACATATCTCTAAAGGTATCAATATAGGTACCACCAGCTATGTTTTTCAGTGTGCTCTGTGCAGCTAGTAAAATGAATATAACAAGAATCCAATAACAATGTTGCCGACCCGGGAATTGAATGCAGTACCTCATAATCGCAGCAATATAACCGCAAACTTTGTCACACCAATAAGCTGTAGGTACACACAATGTGTCAAAATTATTTGACAATAATTATAATACAGTAAAACTAAAAACCACGTTTTAATGGCGAAAAGAATTAAAAAGTATCAAAGAGTTCCACTATCCATATCATTTTCAAGCGGAGGCTGTCGCGAGGCACTCCACACTCTAGTGGAGTGCTCAGCGTGGACGCAACAGCGGTATGACCTCGTGACGGCTATTGGTGTGGGTAGTCTCTCGCTAGAGACCATGGTCCAAAGTGAGAGTGCGTGGGATTCCGCCGCCTCGCTTTGCGAGGAGGTGATGTTGACCAAAGAGGCGGCGGAACGGGAACGGGAGAGGACAAGCACTCTCCCATCCCACAGAAGACGCACCAGACGCCGGAGAGAGCCGAATGATCTCCGTCCTCCATGAGCGCTGGCCTGGGGGTAGCGGGTTGGGCTGACTGTCACTGGACGAATCTTAACCATTCCTTCCACTTTCCTTTTTATCAAGAAACCCATGTTCCTATTTTAAACTTCCTGCCACTATGGGTTCTACGTTATCTGTGGCATAAATGACACGCGCGAGTGAATATATAACTACGGCCTCTGTCGTATATAGACGAGCGCTGTGAGACACACGTTTTCAAATAATATACAAAATAAAACTCGTCAGAAGATAGCTGACCGTTAGTGCTCCTAACTACTGCCTGACTGGGTGAATCAAGAACTCACCAACACCTGAAGAACTGAAGGTGCTGATAGTGTGTGTTGTTGGCCGGCCGGCCCCGTTCCCGTCGAGTTGACCCATCTATATCTCCAGTCCCAGTCTTTCCAGGTGAGTGTTTGTTCTTTTCAACCCATAAGAGAGTCACAGGGTTTCCAAGGGGTACTGCAACGGAGAATGCAGCAACTTCTCCTTCGAGTATCATACAGTTACCCCAACACGCACGAGCCTCTCCCATCTGGAGGGGGGTAGGGGCCCCCCGTATCGCACGGTGTGGTCGCCTGCTGATCAGGAGGCCATAGTCTGCAGGGGTTCTCGAAAGCTTCCTTCCTAAGGTATCCCGGGTCCCCTGTAATAGACTCACTTGTGACGGAACACCGTGTGGTTTTAGTCGGTTCGAGTCCGACATACCACTTCACCTTCGGTGAGGTGATGACCAGTGGGGGTTTCCACACGATAAAAAAAAAAACATTTTCAAGCAACAAAAAAATATGAATTTTCCGGCAGAAATTTTCAATGATTTTCCACTCAGAATGATGGTCTGAATACACTATTTCAGGATTCGGTGCGGTGTCACATACACTCTGTATATTACATTTTAAATAAAATTATTTTGTAATTCAATTATTAATTAGATTACTAAGTAACTAGTTACGTCCATCACTGGATAAAAATGAAGCTAAAGAAAGCGTGTTAAAAACCGCTTACCTTCGGCCTCTTGTGCTATGTCTATAAATAGTGCCTCACGATAAAAACAATCCAAGCATACTATTCTTTTGACAAACATCTGTGAGTAAATCTGTTGACTAATGTGTTTCATTTGTCCTAAAACTCACATCACGACTTGACTCACAGTGTCATTACATTGACATCACTTGACACATTTGTCAGAATTGACAGATGCAGTTCCAGATTGACAAACCGAGCTCTATAGAAGCAAGGGTTTAACAAATGGCGGTGCTTCGTCATTCATTGTTTGACGCGGAGGTTGTCAAGAATTCGGATTAAGTTTTTGAGTCTTATTTATTGAAAGAGAGCCTTTGTTTTAAGTTGAAAGGCAACTTAGATGGTAGTATTATTTTGTAAAGCTTATGTTGAGTATATGTGTAGATATGTCGCAGTAATATGTTTAGTTTTATCGCTCCAGGCCACGAATTTAGTTGAAATTCCATAGTAATTCATTAACTTTTTGATAAATTGATATGAAAATTATTAATATATTATTTAGGAATGTGCAATCTTCACCAGGAAAATTATTTTCCGAAGAAATTAAAACAAACTAAAATTGCATATGATTTTTTTTTTTTTCAAGTTTGACCACATCTTTCTGTAACGGCCTGTACAATAAGACGGATAATAATAAAAAAGTGATTTTGATAAGGTAACACATATCCGTAGTTTTTACACTAACGTAAGGAAATTTTGGCTGTAAATCAATACAAATAAATTAAACTGAAATGTCTGTTTGTAACGTCATAATAATAGTTTTTTTAAGCTCATACAGTTATTTGCACGATGTCTATGCAATTTATGAAAATTATAACTCATCGATTCAAATGTTTATAACGTTATTTTTGTTAAATTAATTATTATTTTTAGATACATAAAAATATTATGAAATAAGCGAAATCGATAAGCCACTCATGAGCCAGGCAAAATTAGTAGCTCCACATATTTTTTTATATCTCCCTGGTAATAGACAATGGACGTTTGCAGTATACAAAACACTAGTTTATTATAACTGTGACTTTTCGTTTTTTGGGATTCCGAGTCGAAAAGCCTTCCTGTGCCTGATCTTTCAAGGTCTACACAAAAAGTTTCTTTATATATGTGGCTCTCTACGGGCCGTCACCACCACCGGAGTTTCTCCATGAGACGGTGGCGACTAAAACCACACGGTGAGCCATACTGCGCTCAAAAATAGGAGGGGTCCGGGCATAGCTACAAAAAAAACTACTTTAACCCAAACATTCAGCTAAGTACAAAGTATACTAATAATGATATCAGTTAAGACAATCGCCCATCATCGCAATGCAGCCTGCAGTAATGGTTCTTTACCGTAATTTAATCTCGTAGGGCCCCATTTGTTTAATGATTGTAATCAATTTTATTCTTAGAGATGTGTACGAAACTCAATGTAACTATATGTACATATACTATACTATATATGTATAAGATGTTTTAGATTTATTTTATTATAGTGTATCATTTCAAAATAATATTGGAAGGAAAAATAGACGGAAAGAAAAGATGAGGAAGGCCTAGAAGACGGCCAATGGAACCTGGTCGAAACGTCAGGCAATTCAGAGGTATGTAATACCTATTTCGTAATCGCGTTAAGTTCCCTTTAAATACATAATCATAAGCCTAGAAGAACCTTTATACAACAAGCGAAGGAGAAAGTGGGAGTCGAGACTTATTAAGAGGTCAACACGATCGTAGAGGATAGAAAGGAGTGGCGACTAGAGTAGAGGAATAACGGTAAAACTAGATTAAAAAAAATACAACAAATACAACAAGCGAAGGAGAAAGTGGGAGTCGAGACTTACTAAGAGGTCAATACGATCGTAGAGGATAGAAACGAGTGGCGACTAGAGTAGAGGAATAACGGTAAAACTAGATTAATAATTGTTTTCTTTTTGCTAGAGTAAAATATCGGCAAATATCTAGGAAGAAAATCACAGCAATCAGTTTCTCTAAGCGAAGCAGCGGAGAATCTACACTCTACAGAAGACCAAAAAAAAAAAAAATAGTGCGTGGAGTCCCACCGCGCGGTAGGAGTGAAACTTCGTAATGTTTTCATACCCCCTCCATGGTGGGAGTCGCATTTGAAGTTTCACTTCAACAATACTACTAGCGTAATTGGGAATGGAGTAAAGTTACATTGATAGTTAATCTATGAGGTGGGCCACAGTTAATATCTGCACTAAGTGCAGCCGCCTGACTGGTGAAATTGGATCCTTCAGAATACCGCAAGCAAACAACACTACTCCCCTAGTGTAGTATGTCTGCAAATCAGTGACACTAGTCACGTTCTGTGTTTATTAAAACCGGTCACTGGGTCCTTGTTTACGCTCTTGGTAGTATAAAAAGTCACAAATAACATACATTTTATTGCAACAAATAGTTTTCATTCAAACACGAGCCAAAACAACCACTAAAATAAACGAGTTACAAAATAACACACGTACATTATTATTAACGTAAACATCAGACAAGATTAATAAACTGTTAAAAGAACATAAGAATGTTAATGTTTTTTATTTCATTGTATTTTTTAAATTCAGAATACAAGAGAATCGTATATACATATATTCACGCTTATATTTTCAAAAAGGGAAGCAGAGGTGTATTAAACACGCAAATTTTGCCTATGATTTGGTCCCAGTCTTTATTCTATTCCAGTGTTTAAACGCAGATAGGTTTTACAGCCGTGGGTGGTCACAGGCTGACAGCAGACAGTCAGCCTGTGACCATGACCAGTGCGACCTGGTCGAAATGCCGGCAATACAGAGGTATGTAATACCTATTTCGTGATCGCGTTAATTCCCGTATAAATACATAATTAGACTCTGCGTTTTAAATAAATTTAATCATAACTAATACAACTATTTGACTATCTTGCAAAATGCTATTTGAAATACTAATGCATATTGTTTTATATCGTAACTGTGGTTCACGCTGTTTCTTCTAGAGCTTTCCAACACAGCTTTAATATTTGAATATAAAATGTTAAAACCGACGGCACCAAAAAGCGCTTTTAAAATTTAAATACCAAAGCCCCTGTCAGCAATTTTGCCGCGAATGACTTGCGTGGAGGCGTCATTTGTTCACGAAACAGCATATTAACCAGAAAACGCTCGCTAATAGACAGCCGGCTAACTGTACTGCCAGTCACCTTCGTCAATTCAACATTGATATTCCCTCAGAAAAGTGAGTCACAATATCATCCGTGTTTATGGTCACTGCTCTGCTCCTAAGGTTCGCAGCGTAATGCTGAATAGCATATAACCTTCCTAAATAATTTTTAAAATCCAACTGGTGGTACTAAAGATTAGCGAGTTCGGTTTCCCCCACGTAAGTCCCAATCCCGTGGGAATATCAGACTAAAAAGTACTCGTATGTTAATCCAGGTCTAAAGCTATTTACATACCAAGTTTCATCGCAACCAGTTGAGTAGTTTTCGCGTGAAAGAGTAACAAACATACACACACACACACACACACTCACAAACTTTCGCCTTTGTAATATTAGTGTGATTAATAGCTGTTTCTCGCAGTTTCAGTTCAGTTAGTGTGTACAACCATATACATATTAACAAACGATTACCACACTCACGAAAGTTGTATTCCTACCTTATAGACTCAAAAAGCTATTCATAGTCTTTTCTAGTGTTCAATTACAAACTGTCCAGTAAACACAACCTTCTTTTCATTCGAAACAAATAAACCGCACACTTAGAACGAGACCACGATATAGACGGCATCGTGTAGGAACTGTCATCAGTTATTCAGTACGTAATGGAGGTTAATTCAGCCGACGATCGAAGGGATATATTTAACAATACCTTATGGTAGATATTACTAGGTACCCTTACAGACATGCGACATGCAAATGATTACCGCTTAAATGGCGATATAGAGAATAGAAGCATAAACTTAAAATACAACGGATTCAAAAATCCCTTCAACGATCAGAAATGAGCTAATAATCTTTGAACGGCTGAACAGACTTTCTTGAATTAAACACTCTCCATCAAGTCACCTTTCAATAAAAAAAAACTATATCAAAAACAGTCTACACAGATACATAAACACACAGATACACACGTTAAACTTATAACCTTCCGTTCTAGTGTTGGATTAAAAAAGATTGAATGAGAAATTCAAATGGTGTGAAAACAACATGGCGCTACCGTTACAAACGTTAAAAATTTTAAGAAGCGACACAGTTTGACATCATTATTTATGTATAGTAAATTGATTATTTTTAGAACTTATTGTTATACTGCAGATTAGTTTTTTATTAACCGACTTCAAAAAAGAAGAGGGTTCTATGTTCCACTGTATATATTTTTTAATAACACTTCATACATACTTTTATAGATAGTTCACAGTTGTAGCAACAGGAATCGTGACTCTTATTTTACATAAAAAAATCCAACGGTGTGTTGCATACAGAATTTTTTTAATTTCATAAAATGCAACACATGGTCATACTTCATTAATTGATCTTTGACTTAGAAGCCCCTTTTTAACAGCTCAAATCGACCGTAAATTCGAATACGGGATAAATACAACGGGTTCTAATTCCACAGAATCAAGGTAAAATAACCCAACTAGAGTCCAACTACAAGTTAGTTGAACATTTATTACCGTAACAAACATAAAAAGGTCTAAAGTCTATACCTGATCATATCTTAGTAGTCTTACAAAAGTTAAATGGACGTTCGAGATAAAATTTCACGATAATGACTGAGAGATAATAAAACTGTGGATACTCCTTCATCAATCTTCGAATGTAATGCCTGGTCCGTACGAACAAAAATTGGTTTCTCTATAAGATGAAATGGTTCAGATAGAAGTCAGATTTATGTAAGCGTTTTTGAATATATTAGGGACTAATATCGAGCATGGCTAGATTTTTCAGATCTTGAATCAGGGCTGTATGGTATAATAGCACGAGTACATATATACGAGAATTGATACTCTTACATCTTGATTTTGCAAAAGAAACCAAAGGCAACAATTGGTAAGATTTTTTTTAAATATGCCTTTTTTTTTGAGCCAATTGGACCGATTTAAGCAAAAATGATCCAATCCACAACCTCGAAAATTTTGAGTTATTGTGACCTATGTACTCCGAATAAGGTATATTTTAACATATCAAAGACTCGGTGTTTGACATATCAAACACTTTGATATGTTAAAATAATGTGTGAAACTTCTTTTAAAAAAAGAATATAGAGATCAAAATGAAAATCTGTATAATTTTATATTTTTATAAGCACAAGTAAAAGATTGAAAATAAACGAAAAAAATTTAAAAGTGTTCTCAAAATTGGAGACGGACTATTATCTTATCTATGGTGACGGAAACTATGGAAAGTGTACTCCTAATAAAGTATATTTTAACATATTAGAATGTGCCTTATTGCCTTACATAGGTCACAAAAACTCAAAATTATCGAGGTTGTGGATTGGATCATTTTTGCTTAAATCGGTCCAATTTGAACTGTGATTAAACGGTCAAAAGGAACAGGCAAAAATTATGTGATCTAGTTCAGCCACCACAGACCGATAGGCATGCACATTACTCTGTATAATGCCCAGGTGAGCTGGAGTACACACATGGACCAAACGTAGGCCTGCCACCTAAACTGCCGACGCCAGACAAAACCTTCAAAAATACCCGAAACATGGGTGAAATCGAGATTCTTTCCCGGATACCTTAAAACGCTAATTCTATTTAAATATTTTTTATTAATTTAAACAGCTTGTTAACGATTCATCTAACAATTATAATTTTCCCCTGGCACAGAGTGTTCGGGTTTTACCCGCCCTCTAAACTAGGACAAATTCCGGGAAATCCGGACGGATGGCAGCCCTACCCAAACGTCATATACACTTGACGCTTTTCCTAATTCGTGAACCCCGCTTCGTTCAGAAACGGCTAAATTCCTCGTTCAAAATTTGCCAGATTTGCTAGAAACCTAACTAACTTAACCTGCTAAAATAATTGAATCAATATTCATTCTAAATTTGAAATATGATTGACATTTGGTTTACAGCGTAGATTAAAATCTAAATCGATTTTAAATGCCGTTTAGTTTGTAATAAATCTTATTGATATCTTTACTAGCGTGGATCAGAAAGTTGTTATTGCTACGAAACGATGTAATGAAATACACGGAACATGTTCAGAATGATTTAACTCATAATATACATATAACTATTTCTGACGAAAGCTGAATCTGACGGAAGTTATAGGACTTGCGAATGTTCTGGATTGAATGCGTTCAAAACTTATAAAATCTCACAACCTTAAACACGTAACACTGGCTAAGCGAATTTCGCTCAATATCAATAGCGCTTTTACGAAGTATTATTACATAATATTTTAATTGGGTGTAGGTGTATTATTTAAAGCGATAAAAATACCTATAGGTACGCATCTAGACTTGTAGTTACATTTGATAAAAAGTATTAATAATGCTTCAATCGAGTTTAGGCTTATAAATGTAATAGGGTTGCTTAAATTCTAATAAAAATCCTTACTTAATATTATAAATGCGAAAGTAACTCTGTCTGTCTGTCGGTCGGTCGGTCTGTCTGTCTGTCTGTCGCCCTTTCACGCCAAAACTATTGAACCGATTTAAATGAAATTTGGTACACAGATAGTCTAGAGCCTGAGAAAAGACAAATGCTACTTTTTAATGCGAAAAAGGGGTGTAAGGGGTTGAAAGGTGGGGATGAAAAACTGTATGGAAGTATCGTCAATCAGCCTTAATAATTAATCTACCCAAAGATACTATTCCACGCGGACGAAGTCGCGGGCACAGCTAGTATTTTATATTTCATACTCAACGTGCAGGTGTCGTTAAAGTCGGAATTCAATGTACCTGTAACATAAATGAAAAATTTCAAGAGTCTTTTTATAGATATACAACAATGTCAATTTGTTTGTAAATTAAAAATACAGAACAATCCATAGTTTCCGTCACCACAGATAAGATAATAGTCCGTCACCAATTTTGAGTACTCTTGTAATTTTTTTTCGTTCATTTTCAATATTTTACTTGTGCATATATAAATTTACAGATTTTCATATTAATGTCTATATAATTTTTTTAAAAGACAAGTTTCACACCAAAGAAAACTCGTCAAGAAAGACTTCACAAACATATAATAAGTATGTGTGAATCACACCAGTAATTATCCGAAACGTTCAACGAAGCCATAAAAAATGACGCGGTAGCCGATTTCGAGGTGACAACTCCTGCACCGTTCATATGGTCTTTTTTTAATAAAATATAACTGTCATTGTGGAGATCACTCTCAGTTTGCATACCCCAACGATGGGAACACCAGAGAATACTTCAAAGAGTTGCGATATATGAGAAAAACAAATCGACTTCTCTCGACAAAGAGGTTACTTATCATAGAACGCCTATTGAATATTGGTTGTTAACAGCTACTGTACAAAAAGTTTTCCCATCCGTTTATGGTACTGACAGCTCTTTAAAAGAGACATTACTTAAAATAAGTTTTAACGCGGTAAAAGCAATCTAAGTGACTTAGGCTAAAGCATTTAATATTATATCTACCTAACATAATTTTATTTATTATTCAAACGAACGTACACAAAGCAAACTCATTCCTATAAATTTCGCCTACCCGCATTCAAAACTAAATAAAACATACCTATACCGTAATAAACGAAAAAGTATTGTACGTCACATGTCTTTATTATAGGTGGCGGTTCTGGATATATACGCTCTAATAAACAAAGAAGTAAAAGCCAACTTAAAGTACAACAGCATATAATTTGTCTACAACTTTTGATGAAAGCCGGTTTTTTTTATAACTCAGTTACGTGACTACCCTCATATTTTATCTAAAAAAATATTAACCTACCTACAGTAAAAAAGTGGGACTGGCAAGGTAAGGTACTGTGTGGTACTTGGCTGTAGTATTGCCACAGCAAGGCATAGAAGGGTGTGAAAGGATTAAGAGAGCGACCCCTAGAGACTGATAATTAACTCAGAAGAGACACGGTATTGATTGAACAGATACTGTTTTAGACTACGTCCTGTTTAAGCGACTAACTCCTTCAGATTAACGACCACAACTTATGGCGCTTTATAGTCAAACGCTACATTGGGGATCTGAATATCGACTGAAACAAAGATCGGTTTATGGGATAGGGGGCAAACGAGCAGACGGGTCACCTGAAGTTAAGTAACTACCGCCGTCAGTAGATAACTGCAACTTAGGAGTCACAACTGCGTTGTCAGCCCTTATGGTGGGAGTAGGGGAAGGAGGGATTTAGGGCCTCCGGTTACCTCACTCACTCGGCAAAACATAACGCCAGCAATGCTTTACGTCAGGTTTCTGTGAGGCAGTGGTATCACTCCGGTCGAGGCAGCCCATACGTGCCAAATCATGGCTCTCCTACGCCTAAATTGGTCCGACAATTGCTTCTAAAAGTATAGTGTCGTTTTCGTACCCAATAACTGCCTTATCTGTCGAAATTGGTGTACCTGCCATCCTACCGCACTCTGCGGTAAGTCTAAGAACTTTGGATAGATAGAAGTACATTCAGATTTTCCCATACTTGTTCAGCATAATGTATCTTTTCACGTTTTAGATGATGGAATCTTATAAACATTGTATTGGTTAAAATTATATTGGTTTCCGATTTTTCCGTTTTAAATTTATATAAGATATAAAAAATCATATAACTAAGTGAATTAGGCTTGCATCGAGTAAAAGAGGGGAAAATCGACAACAAATTTTCAGCTTATAAACACTTACACCTTGACACATTGCTGCAGAAAAAGAAGGCGTACCAAACTCCTTTAATAAAGATCTCCTTATCAGTTGTACCACCAGGTACCTCCAAAAAAGTGATTGCGCAATCGACCTCTCTATATATGTATATAACGTATAGTAAATAAAAATAAACTTACCTTCTACCCTCCATGGTAAAACGCAAACGTACGAGTAAGTTACATCAGAAATTTCCGACTACCCACATTGGAACTAAGAGTAACGAACGCGCGGCAATTACCGTTACAACTTTTATTGCAAGTGAGACGTGAAAGTTACATATGGCGGCCCTGGCTTACTATGAATAAATCTATTCGTAGGGAACACAATAAAGAGATATATTATTTATGGGCTCAAGTAAAAATGTTTTTCATGTTGACGCTACTCAGCGTAAATCAAATTCGTAACTGTTGATGTAACGTCTGCAGCGGTAATATCGGCACTTTAGACTATGGTCGTATAAGGCAAACGGTTTATAGTAAAATGTTTGTCAACATGGCTCTGAATTAGACTGTCAATAAACCAACTTGCTAAGCCTACTCAGTACAATACTGTCCTAGACACAGAAACCCACGATAGTATTAGTCTTTTCAAAAGTTTTCTTCCGTAATTTGTACTTCAAATATCGTTCAAATTACTACTTTTACGTTTAATTTGACAAAAGAAGATCTCTTAGATACTTTGTTTTTGACGTATCAAACATACTATTAGAATATGTTTTTTGATTGAATCTTGGTTAACAGAAAATCCTTGTAATAAATTTGTTGTAATAAGTTTGCAGATCAGAATTTAATAGAAATTATATATTGTTATAATAGGATTAATAGGACCATGAAATCCAGTAAACCAACCTGGTATAACTAGTATCTTCAATAACTTGTCATTTTTGATCACCAATTTTATTAGGGGTTTTTACTATATTTGTTTGCAAAGCCAGTATATTTTTGTTGTAATAGTGTGTGCGTAGGTGTGTATAGTTCAAGTATTTTCAAACATGTAAGTGGGACTACTTATAAAAACTGTTAATCTGTTAACACAGCAAACAATTTTCAACAAATTATCAGCTTGACGTGAACTAGCCCTAGTTCATGTAACGTCTATAGCAGTAATATGTCGACATTTACGTACAACTTTTGACGACCCTAGTCCGTCTTGTTATTAGTGACGTACGTTCCGTTATCGCTCACTCAGATGTTTTATGTGAAAAGTCAAATTTGCAAGTTCGATAAGGCCAGGGTTGTCACCGAGTTTAATAAGTATCGCAGCATTTAGGATTGTAATAACTTTTAAGATGTGAATATAAAATTATTGCCGAATCTTTCTTACTTATGTAAGAAAGCATGATGTAAACTTTTTTATTTTCAGGTTGATTAAGTTTTATCTCTTTATCTTTATGACATACCGACTCTTTTCATGACTGATCTTTTTATTTCCCATTATCTTTACTTACTTGTTTTTTGTTTATGGAAGCTGATAGTGGTATATTCTACTGGTTAATATAGTCCTCAGAGATGGGGAAAAGAGGAAGATTTTTTGAGTCTTTGAGTTTGTGTATTAGGTATATTAGAGTGAAAAGGATAACCCGGTACGGATGGAATGTATTTATAAAAAAATATATATATTTGTTGTGACTAAAACCAATAAATTTCATAAAAAAAAAGAAAATGGACGCTTATAAAATATGAAAGTTAATAATAGCCAATATTAATAATAATTTAAATGTAAAATCTTCAGATCTAGAGAGTTGAAAATATTTGATAAACACAAGAAGCAATACATTTCAAGTCAGAAATCTTGAGGTGTCAGATAACATTATTTATTATTATCCAACGTAAGATGATTTAATAATGATAACAATATTTTGATTTCAAAACTCGATATATATTAGTAACAATCTCTGTGGAATGTCGAGCGGCCTTACGCCTTAGGGCTGGCACTGTGTTCTTTATGCACTTTTTATTACAATATTAGTAAAAATATATTTACAACAAAATTTTCTTTTTATCATTAGGTTCGCGAAATACGAGCTGTCTAATGATAAGCAGTCACCTTAGCTTATGGAAGTTTGAAATACCAGTGTTCAGTCTAGCATTTCCGACACTACCACTTTTTAAGATCGCCTTAATCTAGTCTCCAAGGATAACCAGGTGTTTTACGAAACCTACCTCTTCTTACCTATAAACTACTATCTCAAACAACTTATAAGAACGCACAAGGCCCAATCTAAGAGTATTAAAAACAGACTGCAACAACCCTAAATTCAGTTTTTTTTTTCATGTGGCACCGTCAACCAAAAAGTCCAGTGTCAAACACTAGGCTGATAGGAATCTCAGAAATCACTGTATTTAATTCTGTAATTTACCGGTATAAACCGAATGGAACCGTTATTTTAAATCGTTAAAGGGTTAGGGACAAAGTTGCGTGTTACAGCGAAGTCTCAATGATCATTAGCCCGCTAATGTTCTAAAATTATATACTGCAGACGAATTACTTAGCTATGGGGCCCCATAAGGCACCTTACTTTGTATAATTATTGCTAATCATGCAACTTTGATTGAATGAAATGATTCATTCAGTCATTAGCATTTTATGATAGTGATTTTGGTGAAATGAAGATAGCTTTTCTTTCATGCCGTATTAGGAATATTATTTATTATACTTAATGATTCATGATGAAAAGACATAGTAGCTTTTAGTACTTTACGTAGCCTTTGTCCTTCTCCGGGTCTAGGTTGAGAAGATTTGTAGTTTTAAAAACTTAGTGTTACGTAAAAAAAATATATATAATTTTTTTTACGTGTGTCACATATTACTAGTATTCTCGTGAATTCCGCCAGCAAAACTGAATGCTTCTGTTAGTTTGGGATCAGAAGGCCGTGTGTGAGACGTGTCAAGTTATTATTATTTTATAGCTGAGAGTTCTTGGGAAAATGTTCAGAAGCCGTTCTCATATTGTACGGCTATAAATGGCTAATAAATCTAATAAATAATAATAATAATAAACATTTAATAGTTTTTACGTAGTCTTCGAGGCGACCGTGACATCCCTTGGTGTTGCAAACGACCATAATTATGCTACAGCGACCGCGTGACGCTTGTTTCCCTCCTATGTGGTAAGAATAACTGTCTTAGCATCTTTAAACACCGGGTTAAAACCGAATATCGAAAAATATCGAAAATAAGCTTTCACCAACATAAAAAAATATATATTTTGAAAATTTCGGTTAACTCTCGTATCTTCCACTACAAAAACAGAACGAAACTGCAGCATATTACGTTCTAGGTAGATGCCAAATGACGCGCAATCGCAATAATATCCGTTATATCGAAGCGTCGACTTTAATGGCGCACCATGAAGCACCACATTCGCGGCTCAAATGTCCCATGTCGTCGGCTTGATAGCGCATTTGAGTGTCAAGTCAAATGCGTTTTTTTAAAAGGGTAGATTATTTCACATTTTTAGGTTGAACCGCGTACTCGTATGTTTGTACATTGAACATATGTTCTGTGGTTGGAGAAACCACTAGGACAAGTACACCAACTGTTCAAAAAGTTGTAAAATTAATAAAAACCTTATATTAAAGCGGACGAGAATTTTTAACGTTTCAAAATATTACAATGCCTGGCCTTGTCGAAATGATTTATTATGAGCTTAGGATTCAATGATCAAAATTCGTGGCTCAAAAAAAAAGAAATGGAAAGAAGTGACATCTAAGGAGCTGAAACGTTTATTAACCTCGGTCCCCGGTTACCCTAATGGTAAGTATGGCGTTCTTCAAGAAAGGAGTGTACAGCGTTTTAAAGGGTGCCGATCCTTTAAAATGCTAGACGCGCATGCGAGTCCTCTGGAATTGCAAGCGTCTGTAGGCTACGGTAACCGCTTCACAATAAGACGGGCCAAGTTCGCTTTTGCCAACGACGTAGTATAAAAAAACCGAACGAAACCGTCTACTAGTTGCATCGTCGTCGAAGTGAAACCTCAAATAACAAATAAACTAAAATATTCTTTCAAAGCTTTTTAGTTATAAAGACTTAACCCAAAATATGCGGTCAAGTTCCCTTAACCCTGCCAATTACTTTTGGGGATTGCTTTTAAACATTAACCGAGCACTTTCGAACAAGACTTTTTCTCTGTAAATTTAAAACCCGAGTTTAAACCAAACCAATAACGGATCGCAAACTTACATCCAAAAACGTATCAAACATTGGAACCCTCGAAAA
Source organism: Callimorpha dominula (assembly GCA_949752705.1). NCBI lineage: Eukaryota > Metazoa > Arthropoda > Insecta > Lepidoptera > Erebidae > Callimorpha > Callimorpha dominula. The sequence continues at coordinate 2,817,163 of OX457001.1, read as the reverse complement.
TGGCCGGTTTAAGTCGACCGCAGAATAAAAAGCCGCAGAGACGAAGCTTTTAAAAGAAAACAGTCGTTGTTAGGTGACCGCTTGCCGATCGCGATAGCCGTCGACGACATTGTGGGGGATTTATCGGCGGCCACAACGCGCACTTAAGTCCCAAGAGCTAAAAAGGAAAGTTTAAAGTTCACTGCCATCGGGGGGTTAAAACGTCGCCATGTTGTATTATTTTATAAGGAGCTAGGTGCGACTGATTGTTAAATATATTTGAGTTCAGGTGGATTATAATTATTATCATTAAGCTTAGATGTCGGACTTGAAGGGAGATTGAAGGTTTAAACCATATCCATACCATCGATGTAAACCTACTCTCAATATAAGAGATTAGTTCGACATCGACATAAGAGAATTAATCAATCCTTAAATAATTAGCATAATTTGGTCTAGCCCCAAGCCTGTCCCTTCGATAGTAAAGTCCATAGTAAAGTTTATTTTATTTGTAATACTTTACAAATAACATTATGTACGTATTGACGGGAATTAACGCGATCACGAAAAGGTATTACATACCTCTGAATTGCCTGACGTTTCGACGAGGTTGCACTGGCCGTGGCCACAGGCTGACTGGCTCAGCGTTGCATGCCCTCCGTCGTCGACATCGTGAGGTAGAAGGTTCTTCATCCACCTTCGCGCATAATAGCGAACGCGTGCGCAGTCGGGTGAACACCAGAATAGGGCCACATCGGTTTGCTTACAGAATAGGGACACTGTTAGTATAGTATGTAACGGTACATGGCGAAAATATCAAAAATATCAAAAAAGTGGAGGTGGATGAAGAACCTTCTACCTCACGATGTCGACGACGGAGGGCGTGCACCGCTGAGCCAGTCAGCCTGTGACCACGGCCAGTGCAACCTGGTCGAAACGTCAGGCAATTCAGAGGTATGTAATACCTTTTCGTGATCGCGTTAATTCCCGTAAATACGTAGATAATATTATGTATATCATGGAACGCGAAAGTTTAAAAGTTAGTATTTACAAATAACAGTCAGTGACCACGGCTCGTGCAACCTGGTCAAAACGTCGGGCAATTCAAAGGTATTTCCCCTACGTATGGGTACATAAATATACAGACAACAGATTAATTATGTCTTAAACTGAACGTAACCTTACAACTTATAAAATTGGAGTCCAATTGCAGCTGTTGATATTACAACAACAGCAATTCATGTTAATGTGACAATTTCTTAGGCTCTTAAGATTCCTTCAAATAGCTACTTTTAATGCTTTAAGATAATGAAATAAAGATATACACAGTGGTTTTCGATGTTGGACATTTTTGATGGAATTACTAGCCTTTAGATAACGATGAAAAGAAAACCACAGCGGCTGTGGTTTTCTTTTTCTTTTAGCTGTTTCTTTAAGTAATATATACATCTCTTACATTAGAAATATGTAAATCATTAATGATGGCAAAATTTGAAAGAACATTCATTGTCCTGGTGTCCTGAAATACAGACTCTCCGTCTAGTGTAGGCACCAGTCTCCCACAGTACATCTAAATAAAAAAAAAAAAAAAAAAATTATATAATGTACTTCTACTGTATTGTGGTGAGAAAAAAAAAAATATTATAAATGTTGTTTATTATTTGTTTTTTGTTTCGCTTTCACGCCTTAACTATTGTTGTAGCCCCATTAAAATCGTATTCATTTTATTGAAAGTAGGGGGAAACTATAGTAGATGATAAAATATTTAATAAAAAAAAAAATGAGTTAATATTGTACTGCGAAACCTTCATACATTGTTGGAGATGCGCGTTCGGCATATAGTTAGTGGTCTGGAAGGCCATTAGTGGTTTCTCGAAACCGCTGACCTAAACTCCTGGAGAATTGTAGTCTAAGGTTAGTTTCACTGTGTGTGTATGTCTAAGGTAAGTTTGAGATTATTCTGTGAACTATACAGGCTGTATTTGAAAAAGGAGTACTTATTTAAATGCACACAGTCATGCTCTTGCAGTGGTGCAATGGCATGACTCTAGCATGCAAGCTCTTGTTTGCTGCCAAACCTTAGTGGAACAGAAACCTATACAGCTCTCCAAATACCTAAAATTAGCACGAAGATAAGTAAGAATGGTCGCATCAATAACCATACGGCTCATTACAGAGATAATTGCGACGATAAGGCGAATGTTCCGTGTCTATGTCAAACAACTGCCAAATAGCAGAGATATGGGAGACTCCATCTTGGCAGTCTCATAGGGGTGGCAATATTATGTTGCAGATGTCTTGTAAAAAAAAAGTAATTTTTGGTAGGTAATTATTACTTTAAATTAACTTAGGTGTCGAAACGTAACCTTTGCTTTCGTTACATTTGCATCCAATAGATGACATTGTTTCTAGATCGCAATATAGTTTGCTTCTCAGTGGTCGTATTCTCGTATGTAAGCTCAATGACCGTTATTATGTGGCCCACCCGCCCAACAGATGGCGTTGGGACGATATACTGAATCGAAGGTTTTTATAAGACCGTATATAAGATCAGTCACGTTTGCTTGTTTTAAGTAATAAAGTATACTATTAGTACTATTTACTGAATAATACTATCAAGTGATGTGTATGAAGTAGTATCCATTCTCGATTGTGTGTACGTTATACAAGGTTGAGTACTAAGACGACTGTCTTTAGTGTAACATGAAGTATATCTATCAAACCATCTATAAGAAAAGCATAGAAGATAAGTTTAAGCATTTTAAACACACATTTGGAACGTGTCCGGAAACGTACTTTGTCGTAATCCTTTAAGTTCTAAGAAACCCTTTGCACTTAGCAACTTTGCCTTTGCCGCAGCATTACATATTTACAATACGTCACCTTATTCTACTAGCATCGTGCACTTTAACGTGCATTATGTAACGTTTCGGCTAAAGTTTATCAAACCTGTTCCTACTTGTTAAATCTCCACCTACCGTGATAACTATCTAAATAATGTGATATATTCGCATTGATACAATCAAATTATTGAGAGAGAAAAGGCAATTAGCTTGCAATGAAGCTACAAAGATGGTCAAAGAGTCAGATATCACAATTAGCAAGGATATTAACAATAAAATTATAGTTCTTGCTCTAAGCGGCTTTAGAGAAACGCCACGGATTTTAAATCGGCCGATAATTGGATCGGTTTGGCAGGCAGCATTTGGCTGTATGGCAGTGCGCGCATTTGACGATTGAAAATCGACTGATCAAAATAACGAAAATGACTTTCAGCTTTCTATTTGATCAAACTATCGAACAATTATCGCCCATTGCATAACGTGTGTGATGCAAGCACGCACGTTGCATTCAACTAAACTATGGCCCGACTGTCAATCGATTGCACAGTCAGTACAGCGAAGTACGTGTGTGCGACACACTTAATAAACTAAACAGTCGGTCAATAGTACGGGAGATGTTCGGGGATTACTGCAACCACTTTTAAAAACCATTTCCTGGCCTACACGTGCGACAGTTTCTAGCTTACAAATCGGTGTAGTGCGTTCCACCACAGGACTAAACTATAGACCCATAGTTTCATTACGTTTCGTCAGACGATAGCGACTAAACTATAAATTGTCCGATTAAAACTCACTAGTGCGCGGTGGCTCTTAGAGATCCGGATTTTATTTTTCTGTTGTTTGGCAATACACGTGCACTAGTATTTAAGTGATAATACCGGTGTAGTCAGTGTTTATAACTTACCTAAGAAAGAAATGAATTTTATTAAAATCAACGCAAAATAATCCGTCAAATAGTTTTTTAGAATGCAGAGTTCGCGTGAACGTTGACAGATTAATTAGTTATATGGGTTGCACGCTAGCACGCGGCTCTGCACGCGATGTGCACGTGGAGACCTGACTCCGCAAATATGGAGATCAATAGTTCAGTTATATCAGGTCAGAGGGACATAGTGATAGGGAAGAAAGTCCGATCCTAGAATATTTTTATTCTATGCTGATAATTGTGAAAAACAGACAAACGCTTGACAGTAAGAGGTTTCTGAGAGAGAAAAAAAAACCTGATCTTTCAATATTTTATACGTTACGTAGTGTACGTCTGTTGACTAACTTTTACTTATGGTAAATAGTTAATAGAACACACGAACACTTTGTTACATAATGTTGTCATCCACCCTTTACTAACTCTCCCAATTTTATTTGAATTGAATAATTTCAGAGAGTTTTCCATGAGAACAACCCAAAAACTTTTTTGTTCCACCGTTCTTTTCTTGTCATGTGAGTGAATTTGAAATATAATAAACTAGCAGCGCCTCGCGGTTTCGGTATAAAATATCGGGATAAAAAGTAGCCTATATGTTAATTCAGGTCTTCACCTATCTACATACCAAGTTTCATCGCCATCGGTTCAGTAGTTTTCGCGTGAAAGAGCAACAAACATCCATCCATCCAAACTTTCACATTTATAATAATAGTGGGATTAGTGGGATCTTAGCATTGCCCAGTGATAATTTCGACTAACGAGTATCGACACGCTCGCTCTTAAGACATCTCTTATACAACATAACAGAATTATTAACATTTGTTCAGATACGGCATTGACATTATGTAACTAAAAACTCACAAAAAATTACGGCATCAATAAAATTTCTTTCCAAAGTCACCTAAAAATAAGTTCTAAAAATAAATGTGAAAGGTGCAGATAATAAAATTGACCGTACCGTCATCTTTAGCCGATACCAATCTATGTCCACCGAACAAACTATTTATACCACCTTTTTTCTCCATTTAATTCTCTCAAATATGACAGCCCTCGGCCTCCGAGATAAATTTACGCGACTAAGACATGATTAATGCCTCCGCCGTCCGCCTCCCACTCGATAAGGAGCAAGATGGTAGGAGCGAGATACAAGATAGTAGTACTATGAAGTCGCCATAGAACCTACTACATTGTATAACATGCTTTAGTTGCGCCGAACCGATAAAATCGGACATTAGGCTGGACATTTGACCGGTTTGTGGGTGTATGTCCTTTTGAGCCTGTAATATTGTGCTAAAATATGTCTCGTATCGTTTTTAACATTAATAATAACTTAGGACTTCTGAACGGTTATTTACACGCCGTCTGATCCCAAGCTGATGTATTACTAAATACATACATATTATGGATAATTACATCCAGACACAGAACAAACGATTATGCTCATCACACAATTACTTATCCTGGGTGGGAATCGAACCCACGACCTTTGGCTCAGCAGTTAGGATCACTAACCATTAGACCAATAGGCCCGTCATAATAAGCTACTTGAATATTAAATCATATTTTTTTCTCCTCAGATAATGGTTTTAAGGTTGTTATTAAGTAGTTGAATCTAGTAAGTATTCTAAAATCAGGATGCGTTTTTGAAGTGAGAACTTCTTTAGGCACGTTTGTGCACTTTTGCTATGGGGAAAAAGCACTGAACTCGTGACCGTCAAGCTAATAATACATGTATAGATCTACTAGAGGGCGCTAATCTAAACATTGAGTTCTGTCAGCTCCTTATTAATTAATGTCACCAACCTGTTTATGTGACGTTTTAAGTTCGTCGTTTCGTTTAAGTTTTCACTTCTGTCGGCAGTCCCATGACTGTCTATTTTTTTTTCATTAGGTGGTAACACGTGCGTTACACTAGCAGACCTGAGCTTATTTGTCAACTTGTTAGATTCAAAAAATGTTCCTTTTATCCGACTGCAGTGAAGCCCAAAAGTAGGGTAATAAGTTTGACCTGTATGTCTATATGTAGATATGTATGTCCATCCCTATGGGTCGCGTAACTACTAAACGACTAAACCGATTTTGATATGTCGTTAGAATTGTCTATATTGCACGAATGTTACTGGGTATGTTAAAATTATCACTCTCACTCTAACACATATTATAAAACAAAAGTCCCCCACCGCGTCTGTCTGTCTGTCTGAACAACAAACTCAGAACGGATTTTCATGCGGTTTTCACCAATAGATAGAGCGATTTATGACAAAAGGGAGGTAGGTAGGTTAGGTATATCATTTGTTAAGGATTTGTGTAAATTGATTGAAATATGAGGATGATTGTAGAAGATGTTTCTGTTACCCGTGCGAAGCCGGGGCGGGTTGCTAGTAAAAAATAAAAATAGCAGATTGATGTATGTTTTTAAAATATTTTTTGTCCCAAACTTATCGAGTGGGGTTTTAAAAGATGATTTCAAAAATATAAGCCACTGTATGTTTCATACTTAGCATTTTTAACGCAGTAAGGTTTTAAATTTTTTAATTAATACTTGTTGTAAACAAGGTAACCAAGTAGTAAATAAAGTAAACGGCCAACAATGAGCTCCTTGGGATGATGGAGTAGAACCGGCAGTGCGATTTGTGAACGGTACATATGCGTCGTTATCATCCACTTAAGTACTATAAAGAAGCCGTGTACTTGTTTACCACCGTAATTGTCAAAAATAAACATTTAAACAAACCATTTCAGAATACTTAAAGTAACTTCAACCACAAACGCAGAAATATGATTTAAGAAACTTTTCAATTTCCACCAAAATCCGTCAATTTCATCTGTCAGACTAAAGGAAAAGGTATTGAAACGCAAAAATGGAAGAAGTCGAAGGGTGGACGAAGAATCTATAATTTTTTAGCGTAGGCCGAGAAATCAGTAGGTCATAAATTGTAAAAAGGCGACGGCGGAACGAGCAGAATCGTCAAATGGTGCGGACGAGATACATTTTAGATATACGTAGGGTTGTCAAAAACGATATTCTCAACACAATATTAAAAAAAAAAACAGAGTTTGTTTTAAATAGCTCCTGTTTGTTCGTACACCTTCATATAAAAACATGCATTAAGCGCATTTGGAAATAGAAAACAATATATAGCATTGATTTTTGCATTAATAGCATGAATCAAGCGGCTGATTAATTTCTAGGCCTATATTAATTTGAGTGCCTTTAATACGTATAATAAATATTAGACTAGTGAGCGTTAAAAATGTACCTTAAAACCTAAATGCCTTAGCTTTCTTCTTTAACAGCGAGTGTCTCTATTGGCAACTTTTTTAACTGCTGTAATGCTCATCGTCAGACTGTTTAAAACCTTACTACTTTGCACAGAACCTTTCGCAAGAAACGATAAACTTGATTTTTTTAATGAGTTGTAATTTGTAATCTCTTCACTAAATCATTTATTTTAATTAAACCAATAATAGGTATTTTTGAATTGTGAGGACAACCCTAGGTAGAGCACGCGAGAGTCAACTTTACCAAAACACGGCGGTGTAGCCCCTGTCGAGATTTATGTTAGAATCTAGTTACCGGTAATAGAGCCTTCTTACATTCTACGTGTGCAAGTAACTAATATTTTTATTTACTAAACGACAATCAATCAGTCGACGGACAGACTTTAATAAAGACATCCTTAACCTACGTCTAGTTTCGTTGTTTTATTTCATTATCGAAGTAGTAAAAAACACAACACCGCTTCCCACAAGGAGGTAATTGCTATTAACACTAGCAACACCACTGACGTCATTCGCGCGTTGTGAAGTCTACGTTCTCGCACTCATCAACAGAAGCAAATCGCTCTGTTAATAGTCTTGTTTAACCATGGTCTACGGTGTTTTGAAAATCTGCATTGCTTTACTTCCTATAAACTTGTCCTTGCCAGGAAAAAACCTTAATATTTATATATATTTCAGAGAGCCAAAGCAATGCCAAGTGACAATTGTTTCGATTCTATTTATTTTTGTATGTGGCAACTTTAATTGTCACTTGAGTGCTTGGTTGTCTTGGGATGCCAGTTAAAGTAAGTTCGGTTAGCGGGCCGAACCAACCGTTACCATGTTTTTTTTAGCAAAGAACATGGTAACGGTTGGTCGCATTACAGCTAACCTTACTGCATTCCATGTGATTGCAAGTTTAATCTTTAATCCTAAATTATTGTGAGCATCATCAGTGATTTTGTAAAAGTTATTTAGTGTAGTGGTAAAGATTATTGTACTGGACATTAACTTGTAGTGATTTCGGAAATACCATCATATCGGACCTTCATTCTAATAAACGCGGGAGTAAAGATTCCGAACTGTCGCCGACATATACATACATACAGACTCTTACGCTTGTTACCCGAAAGGGTATGCAGAGGCGTATTAAGCCCTGTGGGTGTTATTACAACCATAAATTGGTTCCAACCGGGCACTTAATCAGGGATGAGGAAATTGGGAACTTTAAAAAGGAAATTCATGTCATATGATGGTGTTCTGAGTCTGGACTGTAGCATCCAGCACAGTCAAAGCACTTGGCACACCGTTATGGCATAGGCCATTCAGTAAAAAATACTAAAATTGTTTCTCAATTTGTGATATCTAATTGAAATTGATAAGAAAATATATACGGTAAAGTAGTACATATATTGTACAATATACAATATACTAGCTGTGCCCGCGACTTCCTCCGCGTGGAATAGTGTCTTTGAATTTTAAAAATATTTAGGTTAATTGACGATACTTCCATACAATTTTTCATCCCCACTTTTCAACCCCTTACACCCTTTTTTTCGCATTAAAAAGTAGCCTATGTCCTTTCTCAGGCTCTAGACTATGTGTATACCAAATTTCATTTAAATCGGTTCAGTAGTTTTGGCGTGAAAGGGCGACAGACAGACAGAGTTACTTTCGCATTTATAATATTAGTAAGGATTAATAAGGATTGTACATCTTCACACCCTTATATAAAACCTGTTATCTAATATGCACATCAAAGAGTTTTGTACCAAACATTGTAAGTCACTTAACGATATTATCAATTTTGTGAAGTAGCTTTGTATATTTTACCTTTAACACAAACATATTTTCTCTAATACTCTTCCCTATTACGGATATTTGATTTCCCTCACCTCTGGCTGATTTAACTAAAAGAAAATCTTTATGATTGAAAGCTCTATAAGGGATCGTCCATTAATCACGTGAGGTTCGAAAAGGAGGGGAGAAAAATCACGAAATATGACAAGGGGAGGGTGTAGTGAAATATCACGTGTATTTATTTTTACGTTGAACGCGCGATTTATAAACCGAACAGCGGCGCGTGATCTTGGCTCGCCGTTGCCGGCAACAATTTCCCAGTCTGCCGTTCGGTAGTCACCAGTTCGTCTCTGATTTTCTTTCCTTTATTATTTTTATGACACTCAGAAACAACATTAATGCCTGTTTGGTTATTTTTATCATGATGTTTAATTTTTCAACGTTAGATTATATCTGTATTTAAAGATTATATTCTAAAAATGTTTAAGATACTTTGTACAAAAAAATACACATGATTTTGGGTAGGGGTAAACATCACCACGTATCACCCGGGGGAGGGGACGAGTTAAAAAGTTGCTAAAAAAAACATCACGTGAGTAATGGCCGACCCCTAATGCATATTTGATTTATTAGGTACACAAAAAGTTAGTCCTATCAAAATTTGTTTTAATTTCATAAAAATAACACTTGCAGTTTACCCCGAATATACCTTCTTTCTGGAAATCTTCTTCAATTATTCTTTCCCTAAAAACCTCATTCGGATATTATTAAGATTTAAAAGAAAAAAACTAATCACATCGCTTCTTCCATACTCAAGTGATATTCTTACGGTAGATTAAAATTGAGGCATTCATTCCAGCAAACAGCCACGGAACTTTCACTACTAAACATACATTTCGGTTCCATAGGCTTGTCTTTATTAAGATGAACAGACATGTGTAGACCTAGTAGGGATTACAACTTAAAACCACCTTTGGAAGGAAAGATCCTGTGTGGTGATCATGAACTGAAATACTCTGCGTTAGACATCACTTTATTAAATTAATCGACATCATGAAATTATTGTATCCTCACTATACTAATAACCTACTATTTAAAGGACATTTTTACCGTCATTCAGCACTTTAATGTGGCAACATCCTTAGGCGTAATAAAGATTAATATATACCAGAAATAGGTCGTGAAGTTCAAGCTTTAAACGAAGGCAAACCTAATTATAGGAACAGCTCTTTTATGTTCCGTAAACTTTATTCAAATAAGGACCCTTAATCTTATTTAATATATTTACTAATAATGCCTTATTATTTCGCTTTTTTGAAGTATATAAAACTTAAATCTGCTGAAGTAGACATCCCAGTCTTAGTCGCGAGAAGTTTAATGAGTTCACTTGTTGCTTTTAAGTCAACTTTCCTATGTGACATTCTGATATTGTTATGCTTAGAATAAAATAAATAAAGAGATAACTTACATCCACATACGCAATGCGTTAAAACGCACATGAAAATAATTATCTTTTAAAAAAGCATCACCGACTTCAATGTGCGTTTTAGTGGCCAACTAAACGCACTGCCCCAATGAGACAGCGAGGTTTCGGAGACGAAAATATCATCAATATACACAATTTTTAGATATTTGTTGATTTTATTAAAAACCGATTTTGATAAAATTTAAATGGGATCACCTGGGAAGTATATTGAAATAAAAAAAGAATTTTCCAAATTGGTTCAGGCGTATTCGAGTAATCGGTGAACATGCATAAAAAAAAAGATTCCGACGAATTGAGAACCTCCTCCTTTTTTTAAGTCGGTTAAAGAGTGTCCGTGGAGTTTCTTGTCTGCTCTTCCCTATATCATCTACATATCAAGACAAGCAAATAGCTTCATTGGATAGTTATTCAACATTTTACGTATTTTCTTGCTACATAAGCCAGAGAACATGATCAACGTTTGTCTTCACTCCTTAATAAGTAGATAAATATTCCATTGCAATTCAACATAGAAGGTTAGTATCCCTAAAGGGCCATTTATTATAATTACTATATATTGAGACGAGACGGTCACTCATGCGTTGCGGACTTTATTTCATTCACCAAAGTGCTTTGCAGGACCTACTTAAAAATACGTACTTGCCAGGATAGGCGTGAATAGATGTCATAAGTATGATCAGAAATGCCGGACCATCTATAGAATCGTAAATAATCTGTCAGGATCAGTCATGGTTTCTTCGTTTTAATCGGATCAAGGTAACTATGAAATGGTGAAATAATTTTACAAATAGGTTTAGTGGTTTCCGAGATTACTTTCCACATACTTCCTATATACAGATTTAACAAAATCGCACTCTTTCTTTCTAATATTACTACAACTTACGTTAAAATTTTTCATATTGGCCAATTTGCGAATCACCTACATACTTACAAGTAGCAATTATTTTAATTAAAAAATAGATATACAAAAAACAACTATTATAACTCTTGTGGCCCACTAATGCGGCACCGAAGTATCAACCTAGGGTTACACATCATGCAACCGCAGGAAATACAATCACTGCTGAAAAGATCTGAAGGTTTCTCGAAGCCATAATTCTGAGCAGTGAACTGTAAAGCAAAAAGTGCGCTACAAAAGACCAAAAATGGTCGAGGTGGTAGTAAGCACTTCAACAATAATAATAATAATAAACTATTATAAAGAATCCCATATTGCATACATTTAATTTTACATTTAGCATGAAGGGTTTACCCCATAGCACTATGACGAGTTGCACCCCTTTGTAATGATAAAATCAATCGTGCTCAGTAAGACCCGTGATTGTGTGAGAGTCTTGAAAACAGTACATGCATAAGTAATATCCTTAAAAAGATCCAAGAGAACTTTTAACAACGATCACTTAAAAAATTTTAATTTAAAAAACGAAAAAAGTAAGCTCCGACCTCTTTGGTAATACCGCCTTCCATTATTTATAATTCAAGCGCCTCAAAAGCACTTGAATAATATATGAATGCGCTTAATCAAAATCTTGATAAAAGTTTCATTTCAATTAGTAAAAACATGTTTAATATGGAACCTAATTTGGTTAAGAAAGCCTTCTATAAACCCACAATGAAGGTCCACATAGCTGTGTGTCACAATTATGCGGTGATCCGCAGCATTTACTTACTGCGGCTACCTGCTATATCATCAGATCATCATATCATCATAACCCCTATGAAACGGTAAATGATGTACTAATTGCGTTGATTACCGGTCTTCTTCTTAACTGTAAATGGACATTTCAACATGTTTTAATCATTCCATGTATGCTTATACTACAAGTATTATGCCGATTTCGTCTCCATTAAATAGGTGGCAAGCCTACTGTCATGTTTTAAGCACAATCTTAAATTTAAGAACTGCAGGTGAATTCTGTTTGGCCAAAAATGAGACAAGACCGAAGACACTCATTATGAAAGCCTTTATAAGAGGATTAGTTAAGCAGTAGACATCCTGTAGTGAAATGATGATTCGTTAATATGTTCCTCTAAATTGTGTTAGACTTGTACAACCTATAATTTGTATTTGTTTTGGACACATTATTGTACATAGGCGGACTTAATGACAACGTTAAATAATGCTATTTAACGTAACATAAATAATAATATAATATACATATTTCTCATTAAGTGTCAAGTACCTAATAATGCCCAAACATCATTGTGGTCCTTCGAGCCAGATATGACAACTTCAAAATGCGAATGTTATTCACTCTTAAAATATTTCAAAGTTCGAATACCAACCACTCTCAGAATTTATTATTCAAATCTCATTTATAAATGTATTGTAGTATACAAGTTCGCTAGATATGAAAATTCTCTTAAATTTCGTCTCCATCAATGCCGCACCGATTTGTAAGTAAAATCAGGCATCAGCTGCTTATTGTAATATAATCAACTCAAGAGGGAGAGCGTTACTGTGCCAAAGGATATGCATTATGCAAGTTCAATCTGTCACTGTATTGAGCAAAATATTACATTTTGTTTTTAGATATTTTAAGTCTTTGTGATTTGGATCGTGGTGCCGTTACGGAAAAGTAGATCAGACGGTTTACCTTAACAAGACATTTAAATAACTAGGATCCGTCGCAATCAATAAAATCCTGTACTCGTATTAACGTAAGCGTAGCGTATATTGATTAAGTAAAAACACATTAGTGCTATATGAATATACCAAGAGGTCGTAAGCAACCTAATCACGTCACACCCGGACGCGTTCGGCTTTCACTTCTGAGTGAGCCGCTGAGGGGTCGTCCGGCTAGATATACTTCTGGTCTTTAGTACTACAGCGAGTCAAACTACAGTGAGTCAGGCCTAGCGCTTGTCCTATCAGTACTCCCACCATACTTAGCTAAATCAAGACGTACCTACGTTCTTTTATTCTGACGTAATGTGACACAATTACAATACAAAAGTCAGTTTATCATAAAAATGAGATTTATAGTCTTTGGTTTTATTTGGCGCTAGGCAATGTACGCGTATATGTATGATCTTAAACGTTCGGCGCCGTCGAAGTAGCTAATTGCATAAATGTTGTTTAATTGATTACATTGCAGTTTTTGGCCGTATGGGGTATTTATTACATTTTTTTCGGTAAAACGTTCTGTTTACTCATTGTGATATCACTTTTAACCAACCTTACACCCTGTATACTAAGATGATATTTAATGACTACGCGGAATATCATGCAACAAAGCGAACGTGCGACACTCACCCAATGAAAATTACATTCAAAATACATAAATACCCTCACGCCTGTATCGCTGAAGGGGAAGACAGAGGCGTATTAAACACCCACATTTTGCAGACTATCATTTTTTCCCACTTACGGGTAAGTGGGAACTACCGATCGGCCACTTTGGGAATAAAAGATTGGGAACTTGGGAGTATATTGAAAGGGAAGGCAACGTAAGGAAAAGGATATTTTTTTTTTTTTTTTTTTTATTGTATTGGGGAGTGTCAGCAATAGCTTGAGGAATTCAGGGTTGCTATCCGTAACTCGAACTGGCTTTTCGAAGTCCGATTCCTGTGACTAGAAATACATGTATTTCATAAAAGCTGTAAAGGGGTCGTTCATAAATCACGTGATTTTTTTTTAGCAATATGTTAACCCCCTCCGGTGATACGTGGTGAGGTTTCAGACTAACCCCTAGCCAAAATCACGTGTATTTTTTTGTACAAAATATGTTAAAAATTTTCAAAATATTATCCTTCAATACAGATATTATCCCGGGTTCTACGAAAAAATAAATAAACGTGATAACTCACTACAATCGTGATTTCTCCGAACCCCCTCCCTTGCCCTTTCGAGCCTCACGTGATTAATGGACAATCCCAAACGTATTATCGATCAGCTACCAAGATAATATTTCCGTACATTGTGACAACATGTGCCAAGGAGTGCAATAAAAATAACAGTCTGAGGTGCACCCCTGACACGTAGGAACAAAGGAGCTGCTCACACCGAAGCGTAATGCCTAAATCTAAACAATTCATATTTCAAATCACTAACTGATACTTAATCTCTAGATGAGCTCAAAAAAAGTAAAGCAAAATCCTTATCATTTGGTTGAGTTGAACCCCTAAATACTCGATTATAAATTCAATGAGTATAATAATTATTAAAATTCCGCAAAATGTTATCCCACAGACATTGACGTACGTCGATCAAGCTTTCAATTAGATTTAGAACAGGTTTTCTTAATCCTACTAATATTATAAACGTGAAAGTTTGTGAGGATGTATGGATGTATGGATGTGTAGATGTATGGATGTATGGATGTTTCTTACTCTTTCACGCCAAAACTACTGAACCGATTGCGATGAAACTTGATATGTACATAGCTGGAGACCTGAATTAATATATAGGCTACTTTTTATCCCGATATTACCACGGGATCGGCACTTACGCGGGTGAAACCGCGAGGCACTGCTAGTTGTGTATATATTTTGAAGACAACATCATGTGTGATAATAGTATAATTCACTAATCTGCCGTGTAAACGGTTAGCAGTAAGTCAGAAGAAGCATCTTACTGACTTACTGTTATCTCGGTTGCCACGGCAGTAATGTTTCAGTACTAGCATTAACAATACATTTTATGTGAACAGCAGTATCTTCATACCAATAAACTTTTCCTAGAACTACATACCGTGCCAGAATTTAAACCGTTTCCGATATTGGATTTAAACAAATCCAGTCAGATAAATTTAAATGACATCCAAGACGTTATTATATCATACTGTTCGGTGTGACATATACCCGGCGATAGCATCACACGTACTGGCATAGAGCGCGGCGTCGCCTGCCAAATTATTAACATAAACACCAAGCGATGTCCAAATAGAACCTACGTTACCGTTATTGACTATTGCAATTTTGTTCTTGGCGTTTGTCGCACTCCAATTTAAAATACTAGTCTTAGATCAAGATCAGTAGGTTTTCGAGATGTGCATGTGTAATTTAGAGTTTTCGGAGCGTACCCAGATTAGTATTTATGATAGATATATGACAACTTTTTTTTTTAATGGGATAGAGGGCAAACGAGCAGACGGGTCACCTGATGGTAGGTGACTACCGCCGCCCATGGGCACCTGCAACTCAAATGGGTGGGAGTAGGAGAAGTGAAGGAAGAGGGGGAGAGGGGAGAGGGTGGGAGGGGAGAAGAGGTGGGGAGAGCAAAGTAGCCTCCGGTAACCTCACTCACTCGGCAAAACACAACACAATCATTGCTTCACTGCCGGGTTTCTGTGAGGCCGTGGTATCACTCTGGTAGCCGACCCTTGCGTGCCGAAGCATGGCTCTCCCACTAGAGAACTTAGTTGGTAATTTTTCTTTCTTTCCAATTAGTACACTGTAGACTGTCTGTGTGCTGGAAAGCAGTTAAACAGCAGTATAAGTATCCTCACAGAGCTTTGGGGACCATAAACACCAGCAAGCTAATTGTTACTTAATGGCGGTATTCTGTAGGTACTTTTCCTGTCGCATAAGTCCAAATCGGGCTCAAATTCCGATTTCTACTAGGTATTGGTATTGGTATAGGGCTCTGTTTCCGCATTAATACTCATAGGCGGTCCATTATGCGCTCGAATAAGCTGACTAGTTGAGCCAGCTTAGCTCCTTCCAGAAACACAGAAGCCTCCCTGGGCTTTTACAGGCTTCTAGGAGTGACCTCGCACCCGCGAGGACACGTGCTCGTTGTGTGGCCACTCCCTCGCACTCCAGGATAACGTGGGCGGCCGTTTCCTCCGCGTTGAGACATCCGCATAGGGGACTGTCTGTCGCACTGATGGTGAATAGGTGCTGGTTTAGGGCCAAGTGGCCCGTAATGGTTCCTACAACTATTCTGATGTCAAGTCGGTTAAGACTGAGCAGTCTGCAAGTTAAACGTGGTGAGATCTCCGTCAACACCAGTTTAGACTGCTTACAGCCAGGTGTGTCGGTCCAGCGACCGTTGTGCGCTTCACGAGTCCGTTGCCTTACCCATGCGCGAAGTTGATTAAAGGGAAGTGGCAGCAGTATAGTTTGACCTGCCACTGACGTTACAGATCTCTTTCTTGCCAGCTCTTCGGCGGCGTCGTTCCCGAGTGAATTACTATGCCCTTTGATCCATTGAAGAATTACCCCATGATTTCTACTAGGGATCAACGACATGAAGATTGCCCAAGACCGGGATAGTTGGCGCTCCGGCCTACGTCCACTAGTTGGCGCTCTTTGGGGGGAGATCTTCGTCCAGCAGTGGACGGCGATAGGCTGATGATGGTGTAACATTCTCGCAATGCCTTTTTATAAATTGTGTATGAATGTAGGAAAAATGTATGACAAGGTCTTGGTATGTTCATTGGATAGTTAGTCCAGCTAAGTGGCGTTTAATCTCACAGTTACTCGGGCCGGCGGCACCTCAGTGGAATGACAGACGCTGGCTCATTTTTTTTTAATACATGTATTGCTTTAAAATATCTGCACCTTTGAATAATATTTAGTTTTTATATTACATTTTGTTTTCACATCTGGTTACTCTATAAACGAGGATAGTATTTACAGACTATAAAAATGCGTACACCAAGTTTTGTAATAATATTCTGATCTACCATTTTTGAATTTCAAACGATCCCAATATAAAGTTAGATTTTTGCACAGACGTAAGATTCTCAATCTCGATTTCTAACATGGAAATGATACCAATATTCTATTTCAAATGAAAATGTAGACAGCGCGCTAGCTTGATTTACAATATCGGCCGAAAGCATGTTTATTCACAAGTTCTATTTTCCGTATTTTCTATATGTTAAGTATAACTGTAACAGATTTAGTAAACAAAGTTATCCAATCAGTTCCATAAGTCACTAAGGGATGGCGCCACTTTTGTGACGTCATATTCTAGATTGCGGTGTTAAGAGTCTCCATAAGGTAATGACTATCCTAAGCTTGTATTGATTTAGGTAGGCCAGCTTGCAGTGTGCATTCTAAAATTGCGTCCTACTTGGAACAATTACTGGACTCACTATCATCTGCTTATGCCTATGCCGCATTCGTTGTCCTTGTTGGTCAAGGTGGACGGGACTGCGTACGGCCGTTATATATATATTCCGTCACTGGTACTGTAAATAAATAACGCTATCCACATCCCCTGAAGATTGCGTTTTCTTCCCACGCGGGACGACCCTCTACATAACTTGAATTGTAATTGGTTAGCTTTTCGTATCAAGTCCACATATGTACTGGACGTGTGTAGCTTGATGCAGACGTTTTCACGTAAATTTTAAATTTGTACACATATTATTTAAAATTTTGACCTTTCCGCACTTCTCCAGTATTTCAAACTTCACCGACCTCCGTTGGCGAAAATCTCTAAAAAGATCTACAAAAAATTATCTTCACATATAAGAAGACAAGAAATCTAATGGTATTCTTGTACATCAAAGTTTCTTTTTTATTGTGAAATGGAATAGGTGATTGTCTTCCGACTCACCTGATAGAAAGTGAGGATGAAGACGAAGATGGTACACCCCCAAGAGAAACTTATTCCCTTGGCACTAGATTTACATATCAAAAAAAAAAATCTAGTCCAGTAACTTATCATTCGCACAACATAATAGGCTACAAGAAAATGTACATCGCATATCGAGCCCATAAATTTTACGAAAAAAAAAATAAACGATAATGGCGTCTGCAACTGCAAAGTGATCGTAAATAATAAAATGCAAAATGTGTAATGATCGATCGAGCGATGGCTGCGAGGGTGGCGTCCCTATCATTCAATTTACGTATATGTGTACGAGTATACAAGGAAGATCGCACACTGCATACATGTACGCTACGAACGCAATCGGTGGTCGGTTTACTGTATACAACGCAACGCGGCCATATATTTTGTCTAACAATAAACGAAGACACTTTTATACTTTAATAGTCAATAAGCTAGAATAATATTGTGAAAATATATCCCAAATTTTTTTACAGACAATGTTATTAACATGAAATTTCTACTTTAAAAAAATTAGGAGAATATGAGCCCAAAATAGGTCGAGATATTGCTCTCTCTCCTGGCTTCCTCACCTCACTTTATTAAACATAAATTAATATACACACGTATCTGTGAAACTATTAGACATAATTGGAGTATAAAATAAATGAATATTAAGCCTTATGTAATAATAAAGTAATTTATGACAACACCATGTGTAGCGCTACACATGGTGTTGTCATAAATTACTTTTGAAGGGGGATAAGACTGTGGCCTTTAGGTTTAAAACCTCCAGGCTCTTGGGCATTGGAAGCGGTAGTCAAACCTTGGACCACTTCGTTGCTTGTTCCTCTGATTAGCCATAGGCTGCAGTTGAGGAACGTTAAGAAGACAAAAGACAGGCTGGCACAGACCTTGTACATTACAGCAATAGAAAAACAAGTGGCTTTCTGACACCAGACACCGATTACTAGTAAGGCAGCCGTGTGCATATTTCACTTACTGGTAGCATAAAACATATGTTATATTTACTGAAGATAATTTACGTTCCCTAAAGATGTTCAGTAAAGAGAAAAGCCTTTCGCGTAAAACTAAAACTTAGTTGATAAAGTGTAACTTAAATGGGAACCCTTCTCTCGCCGGAACAAATAACCATTTCTAGGTACCGATGTGTTACGTATTAGTTTCCTTTTTGTTACATATAATGAAACAGTTTGAAACTTTGATAATATAATTAATGAGATAAAACGGGTATTACACAGGTTTGTTAATCTGACAATTATATTATGTACCTATGAAATGGTAGGTCTGATTTGGCACATACAGGAAATTGGGTTCGATTTTGGTTCGTATTGGGGTCAACTAACGTGAAAAACAGAATGAACAAAATCGAATTGCTGGTGATGAACAGGATCACCAGAGGTGTAAATCCATAAATACATAACTATATAGTCATAAATAATACATATATTGACAGACATCGAATCCAATACCGTTGACGGTGGTTGGGAAAAAGTCGGAAGCCAGCCTGTTGGTAAGTGGTTACCTGATTGCCACTGCCTATAAACATTCGGAAGACTAATGGTTTCACTTCTGCATCGCCAACCCTATGGCCACCCATTCAGCTCTGGTGAGCCCAATTACAAGTAAAAAAACTGCATTATGCTTTTAATTCTGGCAGACCGACTTCTATAAGGTGGAAGTACTTCCTTTTATTTGATGTCCATTCGACAATGTTTCTTTAAATGTTTAACTAGAATAACGAGTAATTATTATTTACTCTAAATCCCACTACCTAAATCTCCCCTAAATCAAGGAATTGAGTTACACAAAAAACCTCAATATGAGGTCACACTCACAGTGTCGTAGCAAAGTTCTCAGGTTGCCAGCCTCAATAAAAAATGTCCTGACACGTTTGTTCAAGTAATGCTTGCGTCAACAAGACCTTGAAGGAAAATCTTTTAAGAATAACGTTCGTTTTTTAAAAATGGAACGAGAAAATACTTATTGGGGGAATTTTAGACAGGTTTAGAATCACTCAAATAGGAGACGTCATCTGGTGGTGTTCGTTCACTTACAAAGGATTACAAGTACGTTTACAAGTAAGTAAGTTTAAAACAGTACAACCGACTTCGATGCGTGAAGCTTGCTGAACAATTTTTCTTTAGGTTGTATTTTTTTACTATCTATTAAAAAAAAAACATTAGAATTTAGTGGTCGGTGAAATCTCTGTAGATCTCTATCAAAAAATATATTTATTAGTTACCGCTGAACATACATTGAGTCATTGACTGGCCTGTTGGCCTAGTGGTTAGAGCTTGACCCTGACTGCTACGCCATAGATCGTGAGTTCGATTCCCACCCGAGTCTGGGTGTTCTTTTTGTCCGTTGTTTGTATGTTTGTGAAGTCCCCGCGACACAGGAGTCATTCCTTATGCGGGAGTTGTCTTTTTTGAAAAAGAAAAAAATACAGAAAATGAAATACCTACAAAATAATTGTCTTTTATGTAATAGTATTATTTGCATGCAGTAGATTTTACATATCACATAATTCAGATACTTTATTCTCAAATCACACGACATTTCCTACAAGATTAACCGTTCGACAAATCTTTTTGTGGTAGAGTTTTTATTGATCACCCCGCCTCTATAGGTTTCTACCAAATTGCTTTCTCAACGACATACGTGGAGCTCTCAAGATAAATGAGAGAAGAAACAATCAGGCTTCGTGAAAAAAAAAAACAACATATATAAAGAATTTGAGCTGCCGATTTGTCTTTGTCTCGTAAGATTTGATGACATTTACGGAAATCACATTAGGAGAGATTTTTATTTGTAAAAAGGTTTAGGAGATGTTTTGGCTTCCATATAAATTGTTTTACGACTTAGAATTAATCAACAATCCTTCAATCAAGGGTCGTTTTCTCAAGACATGGGTTAATGTAAAACCGTATATAGTACAAACCAGGAGTAGAGCGATATTTCCAGTTGCTGTAAAAGTCTTGAAAAATTACCTAATAACATACATAAGCGTCGTGCACTAACAAATATATTAAACTTGTATTGTTTTCTTTAAGCCAAGAAATGTCTACTATCGACAACAGTGGATATTTTCGACCTGGTACACAACAATACAAGTAAACTCTTAAGTGAATATCATAAGATGTAAGCAAATACCTCAGTGTTTTCCAACTACATACACAGATAGAACTCGGTATAACATAGTTTACTTAACAAGGTACGACACAGCGTTCTACGTGTATTTGCAATGTGCATTTATAAAGCCGTGTTCCAAACTTGAATCGCATTAATTCGGCGAAACATGTGCATGTAATATCCCTTTGATGCTGTGAATGATTCGAAATTCGAAATCACACTGCGTTGGCGTTAACAGTAAAATACTCTACGGCTGAATATAGTTTTAATAGGAATTTCAGATTTGGAACGATGGTGGATTATGCATTACGTAGAAATTCAAAAATAAACGTATCTATGTTATTTTACAACAAAGTCAGATAATATTAATTGACAGGCTGGGAACCTGTTTTAGCTAACAAATAATGTAGTTTAACAATATTGCTGAATACTACTATTAATTGCAATTAGGCAGAATCGCATGTTGTATAGCAAAATTTATTTTGGATTGTGATTTCGACTTTCTCTTCGGTCGAGTTCAACGTTTTTTCCTAATATAAAATCCAATTCTTTTTTTAAATTTACATTCAATCCGAATATAAAAGATTTATTTGTTTTCAAACACAAAGAAAAAAATGTAATATAATGTTTCACAGTATTAAATATAAGTTAGACAAAATAAAAAAGCTTCTGTATAACAAATATACAGAAGCTTTTTTATTTTGTCTCCCTTACAATGTATCCAGCAGAACAATGCGAGCCATCTCCAGGAAAATGTTGGAACGTTTTACGATGCACGTCTCTCCACGCCTGTAACCGTTTTATGGACGCAATTGTAATAGAGGTGATTGGTTTTAGTGGTTTGTCTATGAATTTCATGGATTCTACTAAAATGGAGTTTGGAAATAGCAATAGTTGCTGCAAACTAAAATTATCACACCACAACTCATATATCATATGCCTGATTATCTTTAATGCAAAAATTTGTGTTTTCCAATAGTTATTTTTGGTATTAAATTGGAAAAGCTTGTAATATGTACAGCACAGTGGCTTATGGATCATACAGCTGACGTCCACAGTGCCCAATGATTAACTGACATTATTAAAAAAATTATGAAGCATTATGAAGCAAGCAAATTTTTTGCTTTGTTGAATTAGATAAATAGAATAAAATAGTCGTTACTAAAAAATGTTTGTCCTGTTTGTGCTATGATTTTAATTAAACAGTAAATAATTAATGAGAATACATAAGCCTTTTTTTTTTTTTTTTTTTTTTTTTTGTGCGTGTGGAAACCCCCTCGGGCCGTCACCCCACCGGGGTTTTCGGTGGGGCGGTGTGTCGGAATCGAACCGACTAAAACCACACGGTGTGCCGTACTGCGCCCTAAGTAGGAGGGATCCGGGAACAGCTTTTATTAAGACATCCGGACCCCCCCTAGCGCCTGCCCGCAAAAGCGCGGGCACCACCTTCGGGTAAAAACCTCTCAATTAGGCGACGTCCAGGCACACGCGGACGCCGCCTCCTCGCGGGGGGCCACTATAGCGGGTGAAGGGGAAAAACCCAGCGAGAATACATAAGCCTTAGCTTAACCTCAATATGTTAGTACATAAGACATCGTACTTTAGTTCGGAAACCTAAGAACAGAGCTAGAATTTTTTAACACTAGCGTTCTCCGCGTCTGAACAAGCATACATTGTAAGAATTTCATTTCACTCCATTGCCATGATATTATCCTAACTTAGCGCCGTATAAGACAAATAAATAATTGGGATACAATTAATAACTTAACGAGAGCCGTAAATAAATTTTAAAATTACAGTAAACATCATTATTAACTCATGTAAGTAAAAAAAAAAAAATAAACATTTAAACCTTGGTAGTTCGTCAAATGGTATATATATATATATATAAAGAAATATAGTAATAAACCTGGATGTCAGGCGAAAAAGATAATACAATTTAAAAAAAAAATTAACCGAATTGTTTTACTAATTTTTACAACATTCATAATTCTTGTACAGCGGCATAATTTATTAGGGGCAAATTAATTTCACCGCACCCGCGCTCGCGTTATCCAGCCGCATCTGCGCTCCGCACTTCATATTATAGACATTAAAAACATTCGCGATATCTCTAATGATTTGTGATAGACCACTTTTTAGACTAACTCTTCGAAATAATGACTATCGTCACATTCAGCAGTCGATATGACTGCACGGATGGCGCAACGGTTTAAGTAACTACTGGGTAGAATTAAAAAAAATCTTTTAGTGTTGGATGGCCTCTTTATTGAGGAAGGCTATATAACATCACGCTACCACCAATGGGAGCGGAGCAAAATATAGCAAAAACGGGATACATTTACAAACGCAGACGAAGTTGCGCGGGATAGTCCACAAATAATTGTTCTGAGTCTGAGTGTACTCTGTGCTCGTTAACTGTCTATTTGTAAAATACCCCGCGCAATAGCCAACTGCCTCTCGTTGCATTTTTGCCATAAGTTTCCGCTATATTTCTTCGACTCTCGAAGAAGGAAAACTGTTATATTTGGATTTTTTAATAGAAGCATGAAGTCTACAAACGTTGACAGTAGGTGGTGTTAGGATCGCTCTCTGCGTGATCCCAAAAGCATAGCTTAGAAATATAGGTGTTTAAGACAAAGGTAAACTTTTAACTTCTGAAAATTGTAAAAGCAAAGTTAAAATAATATGTTTAAAAAAGATCTATTATCATCGTATCATCAAGCGGTGACAAGTACAACACCTTTAAAACTACTAATAGCAATACACAAATGGACAGAACAATTATATATAAAAATATTGTGTCACATTGTTTGTCCGCGATGAACTCCTAATCCTAAACTAATGAACATGAACCGATTTTAATAAAATTTTAAACACTGTGCAATTTGGTCCAACTTGAGAGATACGATAGTTTTTATCTCAATTTATAGTCACACAATATTTTTTTTACTTAAAAAATACTTAGCCACGGCAACGCGTGTTATTTTAACATAGATAATTATAATACAAAGTAGATATTCACCGATAAATCACATTTTATACTTACGAGAAATAATTAAATATTTATTACAAGACAAAGTCAAGTTAAATTAATTACACACCATTAATTAATTATAATCTTGTAGATACTCATTAAATCTTCAAAGAACGTGACACACAAACTCAATAACCTTTACGCCCTAAACGCATAACAGATGTAGGTTATATATGTTTGGGCATTCAGAACATTCGGTGCGAACCAATATCCGGGACCTCACCTAACTATTACACCGGTAATGGAACAATCATCGTAGTTCCAAGGTTGTTATATCAATTTACTGCCTAATACAACTGTTAATACCTTTGTAATGTACGTATGTATAGTCCGTTACGCCTTTGGACGTGGATTGCTGCAATTGGTCTGTGGTTAACTTGTAATTATGTATGGGATATGTTTGTGTTTGATGTTTAGTATCTCTACACACTGTCAGTCAGAGGCTTCCCCGTAATTGTGTCTTAAATAAGATCTCGAAAAGCTTCCGTTTTACATGGTAGAAAAATCAGAGAAATCAGGACTTATACTCGTACTAGCTACCCGCCCCGGCTTCGCACGAGTAGCACAGACATCTTCAACAATCATTAACATATTTCAATCAATTTACACAAAATCTTAACAAATTATACACCTAAACCTTCCTCATGAATCACTCTGCCTATTGGTGAAAACCGCATGAAAATCCGTTCAGTAGTTTTTCAGTTTATCGCGAACAGACCGATAGACGCGGCAGGGGACTTTGTTTTATAATACGAGGGGTGATCAAAAAGTAATGATAAACGGATATTTCTAGTAATAATAAAATTCTAAAAAAATATTTTTTCAACTCCCTAATCCTTCACAACTTCCCTGACAAAAAATGGTATAAATAGGACGTCATTTTTAAAATATACATTCATTTGAATACTAGCAGTCGGAGTGATAACATCAAAATGGAGAAACATGAAGTGCGAAGCGTCATCAAATACCTGTGCTTGAAAAAAATGTCCACCAAAGACATTCATACTGACTTGGTGGAAACATTGGGAGACTCTGCTCCTCCATATTCTACAACTGCACGCTGGTGCAAGGAGTTTAAGATGGGAAGAACATCCACGGAAGACGAACACCGCGAAGGCCGTCCGTCCTCCTCCCTCACTGAAGAAAACGTCAAAAAAGTTCAAGATCTGGTTTTGGCAGACCGAAGAGTGACCATTCGTCATTTAGCTGAGAACACAGGCATTTCATTTGGTAGCATTCAAAGGATCTTAACTACCGAGATGAACATGAGAAAGGTCTCTGCACGTTGGGTCCCGAGAATGTTAACCGACGAACAAAAGAAGAAACGATTCGACATTTCAAGGACCAATCTTGAAATGTTCCAGGCGGATCAAGATATTTGTTTGGCTCGATTTGTGACTATGGACGAAACGTGGATTCATCATTTTGATCCCGAAACCAAACAACAGTCAATGACATGGAAAAGGCCATCTTCACCGACTCCCAAGAAATTCAAAGTTTCAAGCTCTGCCGGCAAGGTTATGGCGTCTGTTTTCTGGGATGCTGAGGGAATAATTATGGTTGAATACCTTAAAAAGGGCGCTACCATAACAGGCTCCTACTATGCTGACCAAATCAAAAGATTGCGAGAGGCCATCAAGGAAAAAAGACGGGGTAAACTGCGCGCAAAAGTTCTGTTCCATCAAGACAATGCACCTGCACACAAAGCTGAAGTTGCGATGGCTGCCATTCAAGAAGCTGGCTTCCAGCTGCTTGAACACCCACCCTATTCTCCAGATCTAGCCCCCAGCGACTTTTATTTGTTTCCTCGGCTCAAGGAACACCTCCGGGGCCAGAAATTTGAGGATAACGGCGAAGTGATGGCCGCTGTAGAGGCATTTTGGGAGAGTCAAGATAAAGATTTTTTTTTGAAGGGTATCGTTGGTTTAGAAAAGAGATGGACTAAATGTATTGACCTATTAGGAGACTATGTAGAAAAATAAATTTTATTTTTAAGTATATAGTTATTTTAATGTACCCATTCTCATTACTTTTGGATCACCCCTCGTATGTAGTGAAGTACCTCTACACATTGGATAGTCACAGTTGCTTATGATTATTAAAGTCACAAAATAATAAGGCTTCCTGTCTAAAAAAGGGCCAAATTATTAATTAATGAGATAATCAATATCCTGTCAAACAGTTAAAGGAACGCCAGAATACTTTTATTAATTTATGTGTTCACTTCTTTGTCTGCGATTCGAAACGACTTAAGCAATAAATCATATTCTAAAATATTCCCTTAGCAAATGCTTTACTCCAATCGCGCTAAACAATCTCTTACTAAAGCTAAAAAACGCTTTTATTTTACATAAACCGTAGCAAAGTCGACGTTAAATTTAATTAATCAGAGATATCGTGGAACCATTAAACCCGAACATTTTCTTCAAACATTAGACGTCCATCAAACGCAAATTGAAATTTTTATGTTTACCAGTAATCATTTCGTATAACTAAAATATTTATAGACACTTGCAGTTATGACCTTTCGTCCTGTTTATGTTCCATTAATTAAATATACTGCACAAGTTTCCAAGCTAATTTCGAGTTTATGGATCTCGTGAATGGCGGGTTTGACTCCTGGTATGAATGGCGACGGTAGTTATAGCCTGTTTTGATTTATTATTCCACTCTATTTACGAATTATTGCACTATTAATATCCATCTCTCAAATGAAAGTTGGAAGGCTGTCAAGAAATGTTTCTTATCTAATTAATTATACAGGTTGGGTCTTAAATCGTATTAATTTCTTCAAACTGAGTGACGGATGTTCACGCATGAGAAGTGTCACCAGAAACCGATAGATAATAAGCACCGGTACATACGGTTAAGTAGTTCTCGCGGCGACGCGACGTGACGATATTATGAACCATCGTACAGTGTACAAACAGCGTAACGACACATCGGACGCGGGCGTGTTTCCTACTTAGTTAGCCCCTGTGTGGTAACTGTCCGGGATACGTACACTGTTGGTACTACAACGCTAAATGAGCGAGGCCTGAGTACCCTGGAACAGCTCGTTGACCGCGGGGTCCTGTTACAGTGAAGTTGATTCCCCTTTCGGAAAAATTCGCTGCAATATATTTTATACAGAAATACATAAATGAGAAGAACATCTTGTTCAGAAACTGTCCAGAGCACTTCCGAAATGTTTTGCAAGTTCTCACTCTTGTACAATTAAAATAATTAGAGGGTGGACTTCTGTAAATGAAAAGTCTTGCCAAATTGTAAAGGGCACTAAACGCCACTAGTAGTTATTACTAAATAGTCTAAGATGAGAGGATACTCATAGAACCTTTTACTTAAATTGGCCCAACAGTTAGGGTTGGCATCTCACCAAGCTCTTCAAGACAATCCGTTGGCGGAACGTGAACCGGCACATTATAAACTCCATTTCAATTTGAAGTACAACCAACACTGTATTTTTTCTCATGATTTTTCGTTTATTTAAATTACATTTATAGTCTACTAGCGGTTGCCCGCGATGATGTGGGAACCGTAGATTTTTTCGGTCCTTTTTTGGGTGAAAGGTGACCTCTATATAAACAAAATCACTTCCGCATTTGTAATATTAATAGTTGTTGCTCACGACTTCGTTAGCGTTTAAATTCAAATCTTAAATCTATCTGAATTTTCCGGAATAAAAAGTAGCCTATGAGTTATCCTAGACTATAATCTATGTGTGCTAAATTTCATCCATATCCGTTTAGCCGTTCTGGTGTGATGGAGTAACCATACATCCATCCATACTTTTGCATTTATAGAAGTGGTAAGATTTCTTTCGAAGTCAAAGCTGTATTAATTGACATTGTATTGTTGCAATTGTTGGATATCGATAATAAATAATGTTTGTCCATATGATGTTTGGAGCACCTCCACTGCTGTTAACCAGCAGTAACAGCGCAGCTGTATTCCTGATGAGTAGGGTTTCTGTCCATTATAGGGTTCGCGAAGCCCAAGTGACGCCACTGTTGTTGAAAGCGTGCGTATCTTTTTTTGAGCAACTAATTTGTATTTATTAGAGTGTATTAGTGGTTTTACCTTTTGGTAAAGAGCCGAGATAACGAAGTTTATATTCTAATATATTTAATTTCTAATAAAAGTGTGTTAGAAATGCTGTGATCAATGCAGACGCATTGTGACTGTAGCTTAAGCGACTTAAGTCAATAGGCCTTATGACGCAGCCACGGGCCTTGGAAATTGAACAATGTTTTACCTATCCAACGAGTCCCAATAGTATAATATACACATCATACGTTTTTCTTCGTAAGCCTGTAAGGTCACGTTTTTGGTCTATAGGTAATAAAACTTAAAGAGAGATGGGGAGTATCCCTGGATGGTACCTCTACGTAGGTATTAGCTTGGATGTCTAACCACAGGCGGTATTACGTAAACAGTTTGGAGGCTTTCCTGTTTTTTTCTCGTTCCTTCATATTTCTATTATCTAGCATCGAATCTGTTACGCAAAAAAGGTTAAAGTATCGTGAGTGATATTCATATTTATTAAAGACTAGCTATTACATGCGGCTTCGCTCGCGTAAAAGTATTTTTCTATCTTACGGAACGGGTATGAACAATTTCATGAAGATCGCTTCAACAGTTAAGGCGTGAAAGCTCAACAAACAAACACTTATTTAAGCATTGTTATAGGATCCATCCCCGAAACAAACACGTGAGTAAAACCGTGTACGAGTATATGAAAGAAAGAAAGAAAATCATTTTATTTTGCACAAACATTTGACGCACACAAGGCATATTTAAACAAAGAACATGTATATTAGGAAAAGAAGCAAATGACAAAAATAAAAAAAACCAAATTAGCCTTATCTATGGTCGGATAAAAAAATTGTAGTCTATATGTTTATCTATATGTTTATCTATATCTATATGTTTTTAATACTTCAAAACAAGAGGAGTAGGGTCGTTATACGTTGGCAACACTCTAGATGCTGAGCGTTCTGAGTTCCG
This sequence comes from Callimorpha dominula, assembly GCA_949752705.1. NCBI lineage: Eukaryota > Metazoa > Arthropoda > Insecta > Lepidoptera > Erebidae > Callimorpha > Callimorpha dominula. Next base: position 2,788,165 of record OX457001.1, on the reverse strand, counting down.
GGCTACGTAGTTTTAGAACTTTTTTTTTTTCATTTTTCTTTTTTTTTTTAATTTAAAAGAAAAAAAGACTACAAGTAACGTGGGTCACACATTACTAGTATTCTTGTTAACCCCTCCAGCTAAGCTAAATGGTTGTGTTAGGAGTGGGTTCACGTGTGGCGGCGTGCTGTTGGCGGTGTCGTTGGATATCGCCAACGCGTTCAATAGTCTGCCATTTAGCTGCATCAGGGAAGCACTCCACTAGAGTGCCAGGGTAGCTGAGGCGGCTGGTGGCAGACTATTTAGAGGAGCGTACCGTCATGTACGAGGACCGAGACGGAGTTTCGAGTCGTCGGCCCATGTCGTGCGGTGTTCCGCAGGGGTCTGTCCTTGGACCACTCGTGTGGAACATGGGGTACGACTGGGCCCTTCGAGGCGACTTCCCCCCCGGGCTCGGCGTAATCTGTTACGCCGGTGACACTTTGGTCACAGCCCGGGGGGTGAACTTTCAGGAGGCGGCGTGCCTGGCCACCAGGGAAGTATCTCTGGTGGTCGGGCGCATCGAGGCGCTGGGTTTGCGGGTGGCCCTGGATAAGACGGAGGCCCTTTTATTTCATGGGCCCCGTCGTGGTCCACCCCCTGGCGCCTCTATCGAGGTCAACTCGGTCCTCGTACCGGTTCAGGCCCACATAAAATATCTGGGCCTGATCCTCGACGGTAGGTGGCGTTTCGACGAGCACTTCCTGCAGCTTGCTCCAAGGCTGATCGGCGCAGCGTCCGCCCTTAGGCGACTCTTGCCCAATTTGGGCAGACCCAGCGGAAAGGGTCCGGGAGGACGACCTCCACTCGGACCTAATTCGCCGCCGGCGAACCGGGCGGCGGAGGCGCGCTTACCAGCGCCTCATGCCGCCCTGAGTGTGGCCGTGGGTGGACGGGACGGGTTTTCCCCTCCACCCGCTATAGTGGCCTCCCGCGAGGCGGCGTCCGCGTGTGCCTGGACGTCGCCTAATCGAGAGGTTTTTTACCCGAAGGTGGTGCCCGCGCTTTTGCGGGCAGGCGCTACGGGGGGTCCCGATGTCTTAATGAAAGCTGTTCCCGGATCCCTCCTACTTAAGGCGCAGTATGGCACACCGTGTGGTTTTAGTCGGTTCCATTCCGACACACCGCCCCACCGAAAACCCCGGTGGGGTGACGGCCCGAGGGGGTTTCCACACGCACAAAAAAAAAAGGAGTGGGTTTACGTCGGTAGTGCACTGGGTGGGGTTCATTTAACTTAACTCATGATTGTTATCATTAAGTCTACAAACTGTTTCACTCATGACCGATCTTCAGCCACGCAAATCAAGTCTTGCATAGTAATCTATCAGAATGCTTTTATCACCAACCCAAATAGCCGAAAAGCATAACAAAATTGTGCTTTTGGCATCGAGTACTAAACGATGATCATATCGTGTGTCACCTTTAACGTTTGGCTGAAATTCGCAAAGATCCCCGGAGGATGTAGTTACGTTGGCAAGAAAGTTAATGCGAAGCTCGATAATGACGGCGCTGATGCCAAATGCTATTATTCCCTGTTACAAAGCTTTGTGCATTAACCAACATTAAACATGTTGAAAGTGTAACAAGTTTATGGCTTCAAGACTCGATCGAGAGTGTTCTTTGATATAATTTTCTTGAATTATATCTAAAGATCTTGAATTTCTGTTCAGCCGTTGGAAGGTCATCAGATCTTTTGTAATCGTTGCAGAGATTTTCGAGGCAGGGGTGTTTAACATATTAAATTTATGATTGTTAGCCGCTTCTACCCAAAGAGTGGGTGTCATTTCGTGTTAACAGAAAATGCAATTATCGCAATGGTTTCCGTTCAGGATATCCCACCCTCTTAATCTGACCTCAAAATGTGTTTATCTTGTTCATTGGTTTATCTTCTACATCCAGTTCCCATTGAGGATATCCGATGTGTATTTAATAAACGTCAGCGCCGTCACATGTTGCAATCTTAAAGTTACAAATCAAATATTTTGAAGTAATTATTTTTGCATGGGATGATGGCAGTAGCGAAGGGTGATTTGTTCCCGAAATACAACTAGTTTAACCATCATTTAGAAAAAGTTTCTTCTTTATTAATTAGTGAATAAACGCTTTTATACGTATTCAAAAAGCATATTCAATGTATTACATATATTACATTAGTAGCCGTCCCCACAGTTTCACCTGCGTTTATAGTCACTGCTCCGCTCCTATTGGTCGTAGCTTGATTTTATATAGCCTATAATCTTCCTCGATAAATGGGCTACCCAAAACTAAAATAATTTTTCAATTCGAACCAGTAGTTCCTGAGATTAGCGCGTTCAATCAAATAAACAAACTCTTCAGCTTTATAATATTAGTATAGATTTGATGCTTATGCTGTTGAAATGCTTTATGACCACCAGTGACTACTTACCGTCTACAGATACAGAAAAAACTAAGGTGCCAGCAGTTTACCTACGTTCATGGTCCCTGCCTATATATAGACTTTAATGTTTCTAAATAGATGGGTTATCCAACGCAAAAAGTATTTTTCAAATGGGACATATAAGACCTAAGATTGGCGTGTCAAAACAAAAAACTCTTCAACGTTATAATATCTGGTTGAAAGAACATACCAATTAGATAGACAGAGGACATGTGAATGTTTAACAACATTTTTTGGATTTGCGCATGTGTTCGTCTGTCAGTTCGTACTGCCAATGAGAGAGTGAGGGCACGCGCAAGGTCGCACGCTCGGCTGCGCCGGCGCGGCGCACTGCAGACTGCACCTTACGAACGCGCCGCACGTGGCAATGCTCACGTAGAGACCTTTTTCATCGATCATTTATTTACATACATCGTCGCGCCTGTATCTCCAGAGGGGTAGGCAGAGGCGTATGAACCACACACCCACATTTTGCTAAAAATAATTTGGACCCACTTACGTAATAAGGGGTAAGTCGCGTTGGGAATTAAATATGGGAAAATAGGCGTACATTCAAAAGGAAAGGCAGGTATTTCTTTTTTTAATTAAAGGGATATTGCTGAACAGAAACAGCTCGAGCAAGGTCGGGGTCTGGCTGTTGCCGGGAAGTCTGAGCCCTCTAACATATATTTTTACAATGTCATTGAGTTCTTAAACGCATATAAGGGGCCATCCATAAATTACGTAACATGAATTTATTGATTTTTGGACCTCTCCCTCCTTTCCTAGTCACAGGTAGTCACATTTGTGGAACCCCTCCCCTCCCTGGCGTGACGTCACATGTTTTTTTTAATTTTACACCCAGAACTGAAAAAAGCAGTACCAAAATTATTACTTTTTTAGTAAAAGTGTATTTGATGTTACGAAGCTTATGAGCCCCCAACCCTTGTCATACAATTAGACCCCCCCCCCGTGGGACGTAATTTATGGATGGCCCCTTAATATAGAATAGAATAATCTTTATTATACACAAACGACGTCCTGTCTGTTCCTCTGTACGCTTAGATATTTTAAACTACGCAATGGATTTTAATGCGGTTTTCATCAATAGACAGACTGATTCAAGAATATGACGATAATTGTTCACCACATCAGTATCTAGAGAGCACCTGTGCAAAGGGTTGCTAGTTTTTAATTAACTATGTTTGAGAAATGTGATTAGGAATTTCTGTTTATACATCTACTATTAGTAACATGTATTTGTAGGCGAAAAAACCTTCGCAGCCAAGTAACTACAGTGGATTTTTCCTGGAGTTCTTCCACCCGTGTTGGTAAGCACTTATGTAAACACCAGTCAACAGCACCTAGCAACTGGCAGTGTAGTTCACGTAAATGACAATAGCACAAAATGACGTCATCTAGTGCAAAAATTATAGCATTGATCTAGATCTGGACACAATTTCATGTAACGCAGGTCGCGAGGCACGGCCACGCGTTTTAACTTAACTATGATATCTTACCACCATTATAAATGCGAATGATTAGATGGAGGTATGTTTGTTACAATACGTCAGAACGACTAAACGGATTTGGATGATATTTGGCACAGAGATAGATTACTACCCGAGATTATCAAATCAAATCAAAATCACTTATTTCAATTAAACCATTATAGGTATTTTTTTTAATTATCAGAAGAGGATAGTTGCCTGTTCCAATACGTAGATCCTATGGAGAAGAACAGGCAAAAAACTCCAATGTTTTTTTTATAATTTTCTGGGTACATAGCTTATAAATTAAATGTGAGGACAATGTAACATATTTAATTGTTCTAAAAATCGGCACGGCACTCGTTCACGAGCATGACGCACGCTCCAGTCATCGTCCACTTCAACCATATCAAAGGGAGCCGAATGACCCGACACATAACGCCACCATCGGCAGGATCGCGATAATTATTAAATAATTATATCTAGAGATAGCATCTAAAGATATTACCTACTGTAGTTTTGTTGAAATCTATCCCACGGGAACCGAACATGGGAGCCTATGTGCTATTCCAGACTATAGCCTGGAATAGCACATAGGCTCCAATGTTCGGTTCGGTTGCGGTTCGGCACAGAGGTAGATTATAATCAACCTCTGTGCAGAATTATATCTAGATCCGTTTTTGCGTGAGAGTGACAAACATACATCCATCCATCCACCCAAACTTTGGGCTGTATAAGTTTAGTAAGATATTCTTAAAAAATAACTTATGACTAACTGGGTGACAGGTAATCTTATAAACATTCATTAATTCTCTCAATAAAACAAATCGATATTGCATTCAGTCTAGCTGTTGTTGACTCATTCTGACATTAGCTACGTGCTCAAGGCCTCGCAGGCCTGTAACATCTACTCACATTAACAATCACCTACCTACTTTTATTTAATATGTTTTCATATAAAACATTGTCAGCACGAAATAGTCAGAATTAAGTGCGAAGGAAACTCACATCTATATCACTTTAGAAATTGAATTTCGATGCATTGGAATAATTAACAAACACCAACTATATTAGTAGCACGCTCCACAGATTCTAGGTGGACTAAAACACCAACAACATGGACAAGACCCAAAGTAAAAAGAAGTCAGGGACGCCCGCAAGGAAGATGGGCAGATGAAATTATTAAAACGGCTGGCCAAGACTGGCTTAAAAATGGCTACAGATGGAGGAAGCCTTTACCCGAGGGGTCCTGCATTAAATATACTTTTCTCTTTCTTTATCTCAAAATTTTAAAGATATTTATAATGCTGCCCCCACTTTTATTAAATAATAAAAAGTTTTATATTAATAATAACCTGCATTTTATGCGACTGTTAAAATAAAAAAGTCAGCCGTTTTAACTCGTGACGCGCCTCATAATACTAAAAGGCACTGACGTCATCAAAGTGAGTAATTTCGTGAGTTCGTGTACCGTAGTAACTCTCAATGTCAATGTCAAGAACGTGTACAACATGTTTTTATATACACAGATGACTTGATCTTGAGGAATATCACGTTGATAGCTAAGCTAGTACATGTGAAGTGTATTTTTATTATCGTTTATGTAATACATTTAATTGTATTTCGGTGTAAACATGATTATCGGTTGAAAGTCATATTTTTGCACTAGCCCTATCTGATATTAATCGATTATCGGTGCATATAACAGTACGACTAGAGTTAGTAACTATTCAGCTATGCTAGAGTTGCAAACCGATAGTTTTTTATTGATTGCATAACTATCGATAATCTGTTTACTGTAGTGTAATAAAAACAGTAATTTAGGAAGGACAGGGTTCTTTTCTTGGGTTTGTAAAACCAAACGATATTACAGCCAAAGGTAAACTTACGATAGATATAAAATGTTAATAAACGAATGCCCTCAAAACCCTGTTTAGAAGGTATATAGACACCTCAATGTCTAACTACCGCTGGCAGGAAATGATACTTCGACATGTGTTTCGCCTCTATCGGAGGCATTTTCAGGAATGTTTCGGCAGTTAACGATTATCTTTGTTGTGAGAAATCTATGCTCGGCTGTTGCCATGTGACAATAGACTGCCGCCAAATGTTTTTTAAATTTAAATGCTTAAAGAAAGTCATAGTAAATTCGTAGGTAAGTAGGTAAGTAAAAAAGTATTGCACCCAATAAACATTATATCGCTGTTTAAGTACAAATGCAAGACTTAAACTTATAACATCCCTCCTTTTTTGCGTCTGGGGTTAAAAAATAAAGCAGTTTTTGCTTCAGTAATTTTATAATGAATTTTAAAACAAACATGACTCAATGTACAATCTTGAATAAACAACTCAAAGATAAACAAAATTGCTTATATATGCCGGGAAATTAAAAAACACAATTGATATATAAATCAATTTTACGACTCCACTTTAAAATTAAAAACATACTTTCGTTACGCCGCGCCGGCACACGTCATTGCGGATGACATTCCAGTCATCCGATTTTTGACAGTGAGCCGTTTGATGTCAGTCATAATGGAAACTAATGGCGTTAATAAACAGCTGTTAGTTTTCCGTCGCTTTGAAGGTTGTGTTACATAATTGTTTACCTGCATAGACTTATATGTTACGTAAGTGAAAGAAAAGGATGGATAAATGTTACATTTAATGTTATAAATTATCAGACGGGCGTAGGCTTTAGTACAGAGTTATAGAAATAATATTATTGTTCAACTGTATTGATGAAGTCAGCGACATGCGAGTTATATTTTTTATAGGTCAGTGACATCTATTCTCAAGGAGCTTCTTTGACACCTCGTCGGTAGATATTTCTATATTAAATTTGCAGGAAATAAACGGAGTATGTGTCTCTATTTCCTCATACACGATAACCGTATTCACGACATTTTATTTTAACACAAGATAGAAACAAAATAACTGTGAACACTCGTATTTGATGCATCGGAGGAACACGGATCATATTAACCCTTGGCCATCAAGCATCTGTACGACCACGCCAACAAACGAGGCACCTGGCAGTATTTTTTTGAGTTAGACGTAGGAAAATTTCAACAAAATGTATGTACTTTTTAATAAAATTGTGAATGTTTGGCCGTCGCGCTACATTTGAGGTGAATTCTCGCTAAAAGCAAGAAAGCACCAAAATTATTGTACTTTATTTATAACGACTGTATACATTAAGAAATCAGGCCAGGCTAACTAAGTGATCATGGATGTCGTTAGGATGTTGTATATAATCAGCATGATTCGCATCAATTATTGTTTATAATAATAAGTCCCTTTTCGTGTTCATAGATGGCGCTGGGTCATATATTCTAGCCGCCTAACCCACTAGTTTAAACAATATATTAATCTTATCTAATAGTGCCATGTTAACCGCGATCTGCTGTAGGATATATACTTTTCTAGTCTTTCATATAAGAAGAAAATCAGCAATGTCCTACCTCCATAATATATAGCGATATGTAAAGTGTTATCGTGTTGTTACGACTGCTCAGAAACTGTCAAATTCTTTCGATCATAAGTCTCTATGCATTAATTTATTTGTATTTTGTTACAAACTATGTACAAGTATGAATGTCACGTTAATATTTTATAATACCGATAAAAATAATCTGCATAGAGACAACGGCGTACCTACTCCATCACGAGACTGAATGGCATATCAAGTTGCAACAATAGGTAACCAACAAACAAAAAATGAAATGTGTATCTGATGGGTGAAAGTTGATAATGCTATCAGCTGATAGCATTTAAGCGCTTAGTGATAATAAGATACGATATAAGTAAGCTGCTGTTTCATAATAAAAAAAAAAACAATTTCACTAACATTTCAAACAAACAGTATTTTGCTGTTTCTTTTTTTGTTCTTGGTCTTGTTGTTTTTGGATGTCTCTATTTACCTCAAACACAACACCATCATTAATCTCGGCTCATTAAGACTGCGGCTGGAGGAATCTGAGTAACTAGTAAAACTAATGCATCAGTAAGAATTGTGATGCTGGGCAAAGGGTAAATTAGATAGAAGAAAACCATTGTTAGATAGGCATTGAGAAGGAAAACCCTCCACTTACCCTCTGTTTGACAACCCCAACGATCACAACAGTCAAGGATAAACCTCAAGAAATTACAGTAAGTAGGAGAAGGAAAACTAGACTTGCTCATCAGCTATTGAGTAATAGAATATGCGTTTGTCTTCCAACTGACCCAATGGAGAGTGATTATGAAGGCGAAGATGGTACACGCCTATCTAAGCAAAATCTATTTAATCTACTCGTACTGTTGAACGTTTCAGGATTATTGTAACAATGTGTAACAATATATATTGTAGATTTGTCAGGCACTTAATACAAAGTGGAGTGCCTTCAGTAAGTCCGTCACAATCAAAAGTTAATTACCATTTACATCATTCGAAATTGCGCAATACTTTCAGTAGTTACATCGCTAACTAGTCAAAGATTAATGTAGGTTCGGACGCAATAAGGAAAACTGTGCAATTCATAGACGGTTTTTCAGTGAACTATTGTCTTCCGCGAATTTCCAGATTCGGCAATCATCTTAAAAATATTTACGCATGTGTATTATACGGAAATTTTCTATAATCAATACATTAGCAAGACTTATTGCTATTGGTCATCATCTTTTGTTTAACTTGTGAAAATACGGTGCATTTGATTTTCTTTAATATGTAAATATACTCCACACTTTTATAAAGAAATCGAAACATTAATACAAAAAGAAAGTCACAATACATTATGAACAATATACTCGTATTAGAAACGGAGAAATAAATAAGAGCATAGACAATATGAACGTCGTAAAGTTTTCCAATGAGACAAAAAGGTGACAAGGCTGTAGTGTGACGTAACGTCACGCTGCAGGCTTGCCCCTCACACTGGCTAGTAAACACAGTTAGGTTGCGTTCCCACTGCAACGGAGCAAAGACAATTCGTGAGACGTGTTACTCCTTTTTTATAACCACTGGTAGCGACCTGCCCAATGTTCATTAGATATACAGTTTTTTTATTTTCTTTGAGAAAATGACAAATGTACCTACATGATTTTATCTACTTACTAGCCGTTGCCCGCGACTCCGTTCATGTAGAAATTTTTGCGATATCTATCCCACGGAAATCGAATATTTTTTCGGAATAAAAAGTAGCCTATATGCTATTCGAGACTATAATGCATCTCTGTGCTGAATTTCATGCAGATCGGTTCGTTCTGGCGTGAAATGCCTCAATATGTCCATCCATCCTCACAAACTTTTGCCTTTATATTTTTAGTAAGGTTTTCAGTGCAAATTAAACGTTGGCAAGTCGCTAGTCCAGTTGATAGAGGTTATAGGCTCCGATAACTGTCTACCATCAGACCGGCCCAATGCGTGTTTGCCAACTTCAATATACAAAAAAACATTGGTTGTCTGTAAAGTCGGTTTACGGACGATAATTTTACGTGATAACGGCGAACGCTTAGGCCGATCGTGCCTCTCCATCGCGTGTTCCGCGCTCTCGCTCGCACGCTCGGCCCAGGCGGAACGTGACAATGTCATCTTTTTCATTTTCATTTCAGTCATGCTTTTTCGTGCGTGCAGCCGGCGTTCATCGATTTATAAGACGTTATCACGTCAAAAGGAGGCCAAAAACCATACATAATTCATTATCTACGTCAGTTTACACTTTAGTGGAAACGCGGCCTATATGTTTCTCTGGTTAGCAACTGCAAGTACATTGCACAATAGCTGTGTCACGATGTCCGTTCGTAATAAAGTTGGGTTGTGATTTTATTGTGCGATATGTATTTATTAAATGTGTTAAATGCGTTATGACTCGGTTTCAATTCAAAAACCACCACCAAACAATGATGGTTTCTTTCCACCTGACACGTTCCTTTTGGTATAACCGTTTTACTTTTAAATAAATAAGTTGGATTTGCCAACTTATTTGTATAAAAGTTGATACTTTTATACAATTTAGTTGGCAAATATAAACAGATTGTCAACCTCAGGTTACATGGGTTACCAGGGTCTCTAAATATTGGCAACACTTATGGTCTTAATTGTGGGTTGCCAACTTTATGCCCCGTGACGAATCTTCTGACAACCCTATCTACCAACAAAAAAATAGCATCAGACGTTATGGTTAACTACTGATATAGGGTTGGGGTTCTTTCTTAATCTACCTACATTCTCCCTCCCATTCTGTCTTGCCTAATCTCTTTTCTGTCTTTCTTTTTTTACTTCTATTACTGCTAAGTGTTGTGTCCAAGTGTCATATGATATGTCTTAGCAGTTTTTTATGATGAAAATCATAATAATTGTTTAGATCATAGGTTACACAAGAGTTGCCACATAGCCACAACGACAAGTAAGTAATGTGCTCATTCATTTTGGCAAACGTACCCACCTTGTTTTGTGTACAATTAACACAAACAGCTTGTCTGATTATCGTCGCTGCACATACATAAACGCTTGCATCAACAGGGCTGTCACTCACAAATTGTTTACTTTACAAATACCCCGAAGCAGGCCTGCTTCTCCTCTACTTCTTGATAAAAGAAGTTGTTTCACACTTGGCTGCGGTTTTGTATGGAAATTTTTATAGAACATGACATTTTATTATACCGGCTACACTTTATTACAAAAAGTTATCAATTTTAAACTAGAAAGCTAGCTAGCCAGCTAGATCCTTGCAATTGGTCTGGGTGTCAGCCCGCCCCCAAACGAGATAGTGCTCAAAGTGACATCCATCTTATGAAACCAAAAGACTGGAAGTGTTGTTATTTAGCTTAAACTCTTAGCCGATAAAAACTAATTTAAAGACTTACATGCTACTCAACTGTGGATGCAATTAATTCATCGCACCGGGACAACATACCTGTAACAAATAAAAATAAATATTATCAAAAAAAATACTTAGATAGTTCATGTCAGATATAACTGACAATATCTTCTTACTTCACTTGTTGTAGGTTATGTCTTACAACTTTAAAAATTACGTGAAAACGGCTTGATAAAATTACCCGCGTTCAGTATATGTGATTACCTGTCATGGTAAGTCTATACAATGACAGCTCAAGTTCAAGTTATACTGGCCATGAAAAAACCATGATCGAAATTCGACCGTAAGGCAATCTCTAATACCTATTAAATACGTGATCACGTTAATTCCCATCAACATAATTATATTACTACTAGCCGTCCCCGCAGTTTCACCTGCGTTTATGGTCACTGCTCCGCTCCTATTGGTCGTAGCGTGATGTTATATAGCCTATAGCCTATCTCGATAAATGGGCTATCTAGCACTGAAATAATTTTTCAAATCGGACCAGTAGTTCTTGAGATTAGCTTGTTCAAGCAAACAAACAAACAAACTCTTCGGCTTTATATATTAGTATAGATTTGATATTCTGAAAGTATGAACAGTTGTATGTATCATTATGTATGATACATACAACTGTTCATACTTTAGCTGTTGGTTACAATAATCAGATAAAACAGGAGCTCCCTATAAATCATGTTAGTACAAACTTCGTCAAGTACAAACTTGGTGTTAAACACACAAATATTTGTCATATAGGATGCTCCATGTTTGCTAATACAAACTGACCGGAGTTTTGACCGCGCTGCACTAAGTTAATCAACGAAGTGGCAACAACGTGCTGGTAACACTTTATGATTTACACAGAAAGCTTCGTACATGTATAGTTTGTTGAACAAACTACGTTTATGAATGTCGTTTTATACTTGTTACAGTAAGCTGTGCTCATTTAGGATCGTTATGTTTAGTCAATAAAATACATAACTAATAAACATATAGATGTATACTTTCATATTTTGCTACCCCACTTTAAAGGATTTGGTGAAGTTTCTTATTCGATATTAATAAAAATCAAATTGGATCATTTTTTAAATTTTAATATATTCAGTGACACTTGCGCAATAAAGACGAATCTAACGACATACTAGTTATCAAAAGCCGTTCAGCTGTTTAGTGGTTACGAGGAAACATTGGGACTTATTACATACAGGTGAAACTACTTGTTTTTTTTAGGCTTCGCCGCATACGGTTAATAAACCTAACCAAAAAAAACCTGTGTTGAAGTTACAAACTACAGGCAGTGGTGGGAGAGAGTTCTAATTTGCCGCTTTGGTGGTAAAATATGTAAGAAATTTGTGTTATGATACGAAAATAAATTGGGTTGTGTGACCCTTTATACGTATGTCAGTGACGTCACGCTTATCCGTCGATAGTTATAATCCCACTAGTGATATTATCAGTAGGTGCTTGTGGTTACACAGAGGTCGAAATATTTCATTATTGATGAATATAGGACCCCGTCAAAGGTAGGAAAAGACTGTCTCCTAATTTATTATATTTATAAAAAAACTAAATATTTAAAAAAAACTGGACAAGTGCGAGTCTGACTTGCGCATCGAGGGTTCCGTAAGCACACAAACTTGTATGTAGATAGTACGTTCTTCTCGGGACAGACGTAAAACAAAGATATCCTATAAGGGTTCCTTTTTTCTTTTTGAGGACTTGTTTTATTATTTTTCTTTTATTTTAAAACACTTCTTGCAGATACATTGCATGAGGCGGACTTAATGCCGTAGTGGATCTTGAGTTGCAGGTGCCCATGCGCGGCGGTAGTCATTTACCATCAGGTGACCCGTCCGCTCGTTTACCCTTTATAGCATAAAAAAAATAGAAGAAAGAGATATCACTAAATTACTTACATCACCAATACACATTCTTTTACGTATAATCCTTTATTTGGTGTGAGATAAAAAGTACCTATCTATTTATCTACTCAACCGATCCTTGTCAGGAGTCCAAAAAAGGACACGGTACTTTCATCCAGTAAAAAGTACTGTTTCTAAGTTCTAACTAAACTAGCTGCAACTCCACTGCAATCGAAGTCGTGGGCAATAGCGAACTAGCTATTTCTATTTCACAAACACGAAACCTTTTCCCTTCAGCTTAGCAATTCTCGTATTACAGTATAGCGAGGGCAGAGACAGACGTGGCCGCCACACAGTCTACTAAACCCAGACGCTTGGCTGCCTACCTACCGACCGTTGGTATGTGGGCGTGTAGATATGTTTACAGATTAATACAGACACGTGTATTATTCTGTATTACATATACGTTAAAAGATAAGTAAAATTTTATTTTAGTAATAGACGCAAACAAAGAAAATTCCACTACTGAAAGGTTCGGTAACCAGAATACAAGCATCATATTCCCCTAGACAAAATTATAAAGAGCCTTTTTATACAACGACCTATACTTAATAACAATCTGTGACTTCGTCATATTTTACGTCGTTATTTTAATTACGTATTTGATAACTTTTGCTACAGGAAGCTGTGGTTACTTGATCAGTCCACCCGTGACCATGGCGGATACAGTTCGATCGAAACGTCGGGTTAATAGAAAAGGTGTTAATATTATGGAATTTAATAAAGTTCAGAGGGTAACGTACGTTCAAATCCTGACTTTTTCTTGAATTGGAAAAGACGGAGAAAATTTTCACGGCGACAAAAGTCACCCAAACACGCTTTGCCTCAAGAATAACGTCAGATTAATACGATTTCTTTTTTATCGGGAGACAATGCAGCAGATATCGGGTCGAATTTCAGACGTCTATGTCGCTAAGCAAGACTACTGACCTTCTGTTTTTATTTACTGGTGACAAGGGTTGCCAAAAAGGGTCTCTATGGTAAAATATTTGCACATTTATTTTTAGGCACCGGTCCTGTTGCGAACGATGATGATCGTTAATTCCTACATTTCAACCGTAACAAGAAACTTTGTAAAATGACTACGAAGCACTTCCAATTCCAAGAAAAATGTTATTTGATCCCACTTAATTGCATATATTTATGACTGGAAGTATCCAGTCATACAACCTAACCTACGGAAACCTAATTAGGAAGGTTTTTAAACCTCACTGTTTTTTTGCCTTGTAGATATTAAAGCAAAACATTGCCGTTCTTAAGAATACGTTATGTTGTCAAGATTCAACTATTGGAAACGGGCTGTTACAGATCGACTCAGGCAAATATGTCGACTATTTGCAACTCGGTATTATGTGTTTTTAATAACTTTACTTTTGAAAAACCAACCTATTGTTGCGGTGATATTGTGTGTTGATCTATAGTTTTTAGTTAAAAAAAAGACGATTTCAAACAGTTGTTAAACGATTGACTATTGATTGGTGTGTCAACTTGACATACCAATCAACGCTGAAGTAGCGCCAGTGTAGAGTTGTACTTCAGCTGGTGACTAGAGTCGCCAGAGCACCATGGGGAGTTTGGACGCACGAGTGACACCATTGGTGATGTATGTGCATATAGTTATATATAGGTATATAGTTATAGATAGATAGACTTCATTCATGAACCATAACTATGATTGATTCATTTACATAAGCTCTTCAAAATCAGACTTCAGTATGTATGTGAAAATACATTTCAGTCGGATACGTAGTAATATAAACTTAACTTGAAGAAGACACGAATATTGTCAACAATATAATAATTTATCCTAACACAAGTATGTAGCCTAGCTGGAGGGGTTAACGAGAATACTAGTAATGTGTGACCCACGTTACTAGAATTCTTTAAAAAAAAGTATTTATATCTTTTATAATAATAATAATATATGAATATGAATGATAAACATATTTATATATTTCAAAATACATACTTATAATAGATAAATTACACGCAGCCACAGAACAAATTATCGTGCTCATCACACAATTATTTGTTCTGGGTGGGAATCGAACCCACGACCCCTGGCTTAGCAGTCAGGGTTCACTAACCACTAGACCAACAGGCCAGTCAGAATAATTGACTACTACTCGTTATTTCTAATTGAGTCGAACTGTTCCAGAAATAATCCGATTGTTGCGAAGTCGGCACACATTTAGTTGTTACTAACCACAAAGTCCATTCGTCCTAAGAAAATCAGTGCAATTTGATCAAAACAAAACAGATTCGTACCTCAGAAATATGACCAATTAAGACTGGATTTATATCTAAAATCCATTTCCGTATTCGCCAAACACTAAACAATAATCCCGGATGCATGTTACAGTAAACCTTGCATCAGCAAAACCAGGGGTGAGGTATTTGTACGTGTTCAATATAATTAGCAGAATCAGCACATAAATGGGCAAAGTCAGTAGTGCGTAGCTACAGTGGTTTGATTAAGCTAACATCGCGCCAATAGGTTCAATCGGTCGATATAGGCTGAGGCGGATATTTAGCAAATATGTGTGAACTGTACCTTAGGTGAAACGAAATAGTGCAGTAATGAAAGTTTTAGGTGAGTTAGGGACCTATAATTCATAAAATTTATGAGATAAACAAAAGCGCTCTGGTTTGCGTTAACTGATATTTATAATGACAACTTTACAATCTTGAAGACAAAAAGTTAATAATAAGTTAGTACGTTACACAATTGGTTTACACGTATGGTTCTCCGCGGTCTAACCACATTGAGTAGCATAGACGTGGACGTTGGCTTTAGCAGACAGAGTGGCGGCGACCTACACAATAGGTACTATATGAAGCTAGTCTGTTGAAATGAAGTCGAGTAAAGTCTCGCTTATGTCGGATGATCCAATTTACTAGTGTAAACATAAGTAGAAGTGTCTTAGGGAGTGTTCAAATATACCGTGTTTTCCCGCGTCCTGGACCTATAGCTACAAAGAGGAGGGAACGAATAAGGGGCTGAATGCATCGTGAGAAATAACTTGTTGGTTTAGTCAAGTGCTAAGGAATGCAGCAGAACCAATACATTGACTTTCGTTAAGTATAAATATTACATTTACGTACTCGGTACTTTCGCCAATTTTATTTGGTTCTGTAATAGTAGCTAACGAGTTTAATCCGGAGGGATTGACTGAGGATAACCGGCACATTGTGAACGCTGGTTACCTGGAAACTGTACCTGAAGAGCTGCATAAACTGCGTCTGAGCCGTTGCAACCGCATTATTGCAACATCATCGGCCCAAACTATTTTAACTTTCTTATCTCTTCCATTGCAGCGTTTGCTGTGACCATCTATATTAATGATTCGGTCAAGGGGTACGGTAGACTCGATTGAAACCTTACCTGAATAATAAAAAATAAAGTAATAATGATTTCGAGTCGACAACATATATTGAGTCGAATATTTTGTTAAATTGTAATGGTGCAAATGGCAGTCGCCATCTTGAGTACGTTAAGGCCGACTCACACGTATACCTTGAGTTCGTTAAGGCCGACTCACACGTATACCTTGAGTTCGTTAAGGCCAATTCACGCGTATATCTACCTACATTTTGTAAAAGATTGAGTCACATTTCACCCGAGCCAAGCCGGGTTTTCATCTAGTAGTCATTATTACTACACCAAAATGTGCACCCTTCATTTACGAAGAAGGGTATTTAATAAAAGTTTTTACTACAAGTCAATTAAAAAACTTCGCGGAACTTTCCCTTTGACCTTACATTTTGAACTTAGGCATTAATAACAGTGGATAGCTCAACAAACTGTTACTCAATATAAAGAATTGAAAAAATCCAAATTACTTATCTCAGATGAACGGGCAGAAATAATTGAGTCAGAGGGAGTAGGGAACAAAGGAAAACGCGTGGGCGAGGCCTCTTTAAGGCGCCTATCCACTAGAGCACTTAATGTTATAACCATCGATTTACTCCTCATTTAATTAAATTTGTTCATACAACAGAAGAACAACAACGAAGTGCCACAACAACATTGATTGATTTCATTTCATTCTAATTTATTTGCGTGGATGGTGCAAAACTTCAATTCACGCCTTGCTACTCGTAACTGTGCCTTGAGATTATAGATTCGATGGCCACGCGGTAAATTATTGGTTGTGATTGTAAATCAGTAGTTGGTAGTTGGCATTGGCTGTAAGTACGGCCCATAAAGGTTAATAGTTTAATAAATATATATTCAGTAAACATTGTCGCAGACCTGCTTGCAGTGGTCGCTTTTATTTTGGCCGGCAGTATGTTTATTTATCGAAATCGAAACTTACTTTGGAACAACACAAGGTTAAAAGTTTTTAAATTTTTATAAAGTCGTGTGATAAGAAAATCTTTATTATTATGGTTTTGACTGTTACAGTACCAAACACGCTCTAGTTTGTATGTGCCTTAAGGCGATGCGTTTTCGATACCTTAAGACTAAACGCTTTAATAAAGAATATTCAATTATTGGCATGTAGGTTATATAGGAATTACGATCTGTACAAAATCGTAGGCGGAAACATTTGTCGTTTTGTAATCAATCTGTCTGCTCGGTGTTACCAATTTTGATATACAAAATTATACTTAGAAATTGAAATTTAATTTATAAACTAATGTGATTTACGCCAGGCTTCGTCAGTTGCCCATTTCTTTTGCATATGATGGGCTGACGTGATTCTCTTCTATTCTAAGATAAACTATGTATATATCTACTTATACCTTCTAAATTATTAGTAATTTTAATTGACCATGATGGCATTTTCTCAGTACAATTATCACAATAAGCTTCCATTTTCAGCTATTTCCATCAATTTCACGATATGTTATTCGGATTACATTCTACGACACCTTAGATGAATCATTAGTATACATAAACTTCACCCTTGTGGAATGCATAGTCAAACTTAAACTACGTGAAGTTATTTCTACTCTCTTTAAGATACATGTATATTTTTTATTTCTGTATGTATAGACTATACCTACCGTAAAAATATTGAAAACGTATTAAGTTAGGTATATTTAAATAAAATACCTCAATATAATATTTCGTAGCTAAAACTGAAAGCTAATACCAATTCCAATAATGGATATTATTACGTAACAAGTAATCGTAAAAAAGGATATGAAGACGAATACTCTTTCAATACGAGATAGATAAATCTATTAACTGAACGTAATCTATTGGCCTTATATTTGGGGCGCCTTATACTGTCTCAAATACTTTGTTTCAATTTTTCACGAGATCATTCGTAAATATAAGGTACTATTTATTTATTTGGCAAGATTTTTATTGTTTTATCGTTATGTGGTATTTGTGCATCCCTTTCTAAGTGACATGAAGGTTGTCGCGAGTGAGACGCCGCGATTTGTTGCTATATTCTCTTTATTCTTAATTTTTCAGACATAATGCATTAAAATGTTTTTGTGATGGCCGGATTACAGTTAACAATGTTGTAGCCACAAATTGCAGTAAAAATATTGCTTGTTTATATGCAACTTTAGCGAGACTAACTATAGTGATATTTATGATTTTCTGCATTTTGTATACGATTTGCTATGGGAGGATAGATATTACTTGATGTTTCGTGAGCGGCCACGCCAGGGGTACATGGCAGCGGGAGTTCTATAGACTCTACTGACGGCATATCCTTAGAGATATGTGGTTATTAGAGTCTACAAAACTCTGTATTTAATGAGTTGCTTTACTTACAGACCCTGCACTTTGTAGACCTGCTAAGATTTTCACAAAGTCGTCGGTTAACGTGCGGGTGACATCTCTCATGTTTTGACCACGAGTATCATACTCACTTAAATCAGTCAAGAGAAACATACACAGGCTGTTACAGTGTTACATTGTGTGGTTATATTTTAGGGACATAGTAGACCCCGTGATAAAATAAACTTGAAGATTGACCGATAAAGCTAATATTCCGTATGAGAGAGGGCTGATATGAATGAAACTATGGTTATTTCATACCAAGAATGTTCATAGAATGTCCAGATTTTTATGAAAGTGTCTGCATAAAAACATAAAACATAGATCAGAAAAAGCATTTACTGTAGAAAACATGCTAAGTCAACTATTTTTTGGTTACGCTTTGGTAACACGCTGTACGATAATATCTTGGGACTTATTACACATCGCTACCTAGACCCTTGTACTATGGGTCACAGATAAACATCCTTAGATTTTTTTTATGAAAACATACTTTATACATAGAAATACAGACCAATGCATATACACATTTTCATGTAAAAATAGAAATGTTTCAACTGTGAGGGACTTGAACCCGCGGCTTTCGACGTGGCAGTCGAATACAGAGTACAGGCAGTGGTAATTGTTTACTTTAGTTGTATAAAAAAATACTACATACTTGTACTTAGTTTCACGATTCACACAACTCTGTCTGTTAAATTATTCATGAATGCATTATGGATTGCGATATGTACAGTGGTACTAATTACATGCGGGTGGCTCACACCACAATCATGTAATTAAAGTAAACAATAAGCCGATCCACGTGGACAAAAACTGTCGTAATCGAACACACAAAGTATTGTTACCAGTAGAACAACATACTGATATCTGGTATCTGGCAGGGCACTGCAAAGTGATACCAATTATGCTGGCTGATAAACTATAAAGAGTTTTAAAGCTCGAATTTAAATCAGGTCAGGCCAAAAACGTAGAAGAAGCTAGTTAGATTAGAAGCAAGCCTGTCTCACTTTTCTCCTCGAGGAGAAGAGAAGAAATGTCTGTAGACTTGAAGCCTCGTGACAACTTCAGTCAAGGTTGGGAGTAAATCTGTCACTGGAAGCAAAAGAGAAACTTCTCGCGTATAGCTACTGATACTATTATGTATTCTGTGGTAGCACGGGTGGCAAGCATATAGGTGTTAATTTTTTTTGACATGTTCAACAACCATCGTCATACTGATACATTGACTGGCTTGTTGGCCTAGTGGTT
The DNA here is from genome assembly GCA_949752705.1 of Callimorpha dominula. Lineage (NCBI taxonomy): Eukaryota > Metazoa > Arthropoda > Insecta > Lepidoptera > Erebidae > Callimorpha > Callimorpha dominula. Next base: position 2,768,498 of record OX457001.1, on the reverse strand, counting down.
AGTGACCCTGACTGCTATGCTATACTATATATATACTACGTTGTTTGTATGTTTGTAAAGTCTCCGCCGACACAGGAGTAATTCCTAATGCGGGAGTTGTCTTTAAAAAAAAAAGAAAAAAATATATTTCAGCCATTTTACACAAAGCCTAAATGAATTGTACACCTAATCTTTCCTCATGATGAAAACCGTATAAAAAATCGTTAGGTAGTTATTGAGTTTATCGCGAACAGACAGACGCGGAGAGGAAATTTTATAATATGTAGTAATGCGATAAGGTCACAGACACAGGACACAGACTACGTGACAGACATAAACTGAGTGCAAATATTGTACCGAGTGAACTTTAAAAAAAAATATTATACGTTATTTTGTGCCGAGGCACTCGAAAATGTATGTCTAATAATATGTTAACTTTAAACTAAAAAGTACATCAATAAAAAAAATATTTCAAAGTTGTACTGCTGTAAAAGTGTAGCGTATGGCGTCCACAGAGACAGAAAACTGCGCGGCAATTATGCAAATGCATTAAAATCCGCTCATTGTCTTGTGGTCGTGAACTAGAACGCGATGCCAATTGTGCGGAGTTGTGTCGTTGTCAAGTGGCCGACCCGCTTCTATGGAGGTTTTGTTCGTCCGCAATGTGATGTTATGCAAGCTTGAGGTTACGAGGAAAGCGTCTTCGTACTTACAATGTTTAAACATCATGCTGATTTATTCACCTGCAATATTTGTGTCGTTATGCCGGTTTTCTGTAAGGCCGTATCACTCCGGTCGAGCCGGCCCATATGTGCCGAAGCATGGCTCTCCCACGAATATATTATAGTATATATTGTTTAAAATTGCAGCTTTCTGCACTTCTTTTACATGAAACCTAAGTATTTTTCACATTCCTGTCTGCGCACGTTTGCTTTATAAATGCTTACAAAGACTTCTCCTAAAGTAAGATAAGAAATGATAATTAAAGTAATAAAATTAAAAGACGGTATGATAGTTGTTAATTAATTAAAAATGTAGGTTCTCTTCCCCTTCGAATAAAGAACTATGTGTATTAATAACCATATCACGAGTCAAGTTAAAAAAAATATCGTCTTATACTCTCCTCCTAAAGACTTAGATCTTTTAGCCATCAGGTGGATCTATGCATAATCTCATTTTAACAATCTAACAGTGACATCAATGTTTATAAACGCCTTCCTAAATGATTATTTAATACTTTACTTATCATGACCCGTGAGGGCATAAAATTGACCTCAAATTAAAAGGACAAGGAGTTTTAGAGAATTAGGGGGTCCATAAATTGTGTTATAACTTGGTTCTATCGAATTAAAATTTGTCCCATTAATCCATAACAGATAACGACGTTATTTCAACTGAAGTTAGATAATTAGCAAGTTGGCAAACTTCCCCGGGACATATTAGCGTTAACTGTCATTTAATTGTCTCAAATGTTCGCTGTTTTTGATTAAAAATTAAAAAAAAATTGCTTATGATGTACGTATATGTACATATAATGAAATGATCTCATATGCAATTTAATCGAGGGATTTATCATTTGATCATGTACCATATCATCGAGGGATAAAAAAGAAAGGCCCTAAACCGGCATTTATTCACCATCAATGCGACAGACAGTCCTCTGCGCAGATGCTGTCTCCACGCGGGAGGAAACGGCTCCCTACGTTATCCTGGAGTGAGTGGCCACACAACAGGCAAGTATCCTCGCGGGTGCGAGATCGCTCCTAGAAGCTTGCGAACGCCCCAGGAGGCTTCTATGCTTCTGGGAAGAGCTAGACTGGCTCAACTAGTCAGCCTATCTGAACGCATAATGGACCGCCTATGAGTCTAAATGCGGAAACAGAGCCCTATACCAATACCAAAGAAAAGGAGAAAGGCGTTTAACTATCAATGTAACCCACAGAAGACCTCACAACTAGTATAGTTCTATGTTTGTGCTGATAAGTAGTATTTCCAGATTTTATGCCAGCTGGTGTTCACCCATTCCGGCCTCTGCGAACTACTGCAGTCTCTGTCTGTCCATCCGAAGATTGCGGTTATTCCCTACCAAAGGATCCTCTCCCTACCCATTTTTCCTTATACAAATTTACCTTTTTCCTTCGTTCCCATCTTAAAACGACTACATTCCCAAGGAGGGTTGGCGTTAGTCAGGCGGCCGGCCATTAAAGAAACCAATCCTTTGCAATGAAAATGGAGGAAAGGGTAGGAAGATGACGATGTAGTCAGTAGGATTGCCAGAATTTAGGAAAACCCCGTATGTTTAGATAATCAGGGGTATAGAAAAGGAGATTGGGTACCTTTCATTCAGGATAAAGCACTGTTCCCGAGGTATAGACTGAATGACAAAATCTACACGTACAAAATCAAAACCATTTATTCCAAATAAACTTAAAAAGTCTAATGTTTAGTGACCCTGATTGCTGAGAGGTCGTAGGTTCGAATCGCACGCAGGACGAATAATTGTGTGATGAGCATGATAATTTGTTGTGGCTGGGTGTAAAATAGAAATATATAAGTATGTTTATCAGCATCCTGGTTACCATAGTACAGGCTCTGCCTAGATTCGTTTCAGACGGCCGTGTGAGATGTTTGAAGTTATTATAGGTATTTTTGAATTGCCAGAAGTAGTAGTCTTAGTCAGTCAGACTAAGTCATTCGTGAAGCTAGTTGCCTGTTCCAATACGTAGATACTATGGAGAAGAACAGGCAACTAACTCCAAGGAAACTTTTTTTTCAACATGTTTTTTACAATTTTCTGGTTACGTTGCTTATAAGCGTAAATTAAATGTGAGGACAATGTGTCATTACTACTATATTTTAAGTAATAGCAGTCCGGAGATGATCACCCGTTCACGAGCATGACGCACACGTCAACCATCGTACAAGTCAACTATAATGAATGGAACTAAGCGTATAAAAGTGAAGCCTTACATAAGTATGTCAACGTCTTGTAAAAGCACTTACATTCGAAGCAGTGCGATGTTCCATGTAGATGCATGTTTCAATCGTGTTATTGATTTGGTTCAGGTAAATGGACTGATGGACGAGCGCCTTGCATGAACGTTTGCACCTAAATAATGCAGTAACCGGTGTGTTGCAAATTCATTCTAGTGTGCACTTTGCTGTATTCGCGTGTTAATTTTTTATGTAGTTTTAAACATAGGGTTGGCAAGCGTACACGTTTAATTTGAATTTGAAGTTGTAGGGTTTTGTGGAAAAAAAAAAATTAGTTTATTAGAAATTCCAATACAAATTACTAGTATAATCGCATTGGTAATTGCTATTGAACGACTGCACACACCACACTATTATACTCGGACATGAATACTTATATATTTTACGTTCTAAACATCTAATGGCTGATCAGATCACTAATATGTGTCCTTCTTTCTTTCTTTGTGTTTTTCACAAGTATGTACCCGGATCCAAAGACAAACAAACAAGAGCACAACCTGCATGTAACCATCACAAATTGGGACCTTTTTTAGTATTAAATTGAAATCATAAATTATTGATTAGAATAAACCATTAAATTAGTTCAAACTAGGGCGTCTCACTTATAAAACTAAACGACAACTTTACAAAGAAATTTATTATGACAACCCTACTTACATTAGACATTTTTAAAGTATTTTACAGTTTTTGCACTAATAAGTATTGAGCTGTTGTAAAAGTTGATAAACTAGTTGTAGTTTTTAACTGGTTATCTTCCAGTTGTTTCATGATAAATGTTAAGAAAAAGTGATGAAACTACATTCCAAAATAAATGAACGGCGATGTAAGTAGTGAGAATTGCTCTATTGGTATATAAGATATAAATTATTGTTTCTTTCGTTCTAATAACTCCAGGAAATGATTAAACAATGTTTGAGGCGAGTAATTGACCACTCATTGTAATGAAATCTAAGTTCAAAATATATCCCACTTAATATTATAAATGTAAAAGTTTGGACAGATGGATGGATGTTTGTTACTCTTTCACGCCAAATCTACTGAACCGACCGAAACTTGGTATGTAGATAGCTGGAGACCTGGATTAAGATATAGGCTATTTTTATACCGATATTCATACGGGATCGGGACTTACGCGGGTGAAACCGCGGGGCGCTGCTAGTAAATAATATTTCTAAATATTAAGATCTGACCAAACATAAGAAAGTCCTTATCTATGAACAAACAAAGGACAAAAACTGGACGTTATTCTTATAGGACACGGCTGATTGCAAAAAAGTACATTTTTTTTATTTGAAATATCGTTTTTTTAGATATTAAATTTATAATGCAAAGTTTTTATATGCTACACTGAGTTTAGCTGAGAAACTCTGACTTGGATTGACATTGTACCGTATCCACATCCGCAGATCCAAATGATTGCCCCATTGAGCCAACTAACAACGCTGAGAACCAACGACGTGAGCAGGCTGCCAACACTGCGTGTATGCCTCAATAACTTAAGCATTTACACCGAAGAATACTGGGACATTAGGAAGTAGATTTAAAACAGTCCTATTCCTAACCACTGTTTTATAATTTAAAAGTAATTTGGAAAATACCCACAAATTTTCCTACCTCCACCTCTGAACAAATTTGATTTTTTGTAATCAGTCATCAATCTCTTGACCGATCTGTGACAAAATTGCTAATCCACTTTGATCGTTTGTTATGAACATGCGCCAATAAGAAACTTATAATTATGAGCTTCATCCAAAACAATCTTAACAAAACCATCCCAACCACCACATTTACAAATAATCTCAATATCAGCATTCAGAAATGGTGAAGCTCAACAGTCACCACCACCAACCAACGTAAACCAAGTACAACTCAAATTAAAATAAGCTGAAATTATTTGAACACTCAAATACCCGCAACAAACGGCTTCATTTAGCAAATCATTTGCATTTCCTCATTTAAGACCGCCGGCTACGTATCAGAATCCGGCAAACCAAATCATATATTGAGGTAGTTGCATAGAATACCAATGCGACCGAACTGCGTTCTTGAACGTAATCATTTATTATTTCAAGAATGCACTTTATGTTCGAAAATTAAAACATGGAATTATCATATCATCGAATTAATAATAAAAATAATTACAAAGTGCTTGCAGAGGATGAACTGTACACTAATTCGTCATTTTGGCAGGGCAGAGTCAAAAAAAAACAATTAATAAAACAATTAGTGGTACAGAATCGTATATATAAGTTTTATGTTATATTTCTATTTAATACTTTAGTTTTCCTTTCTTTTTACTTTCAGAGAGCAATGATTTTTATTGCCCTCAATCCCTAAAGAACAATTTCTCTTGCAGTTAAATCAAAACACAAAATCGACTGGTCAGCGTACTAAGGATCAAAATGTGGAATCTATAGTAATATAATAAAGCTGAAAAGTATTTTGTTTGATTGTTTACACGCGCTCATCTCTGGAACTATTACTGAGATTTGAATAATTATTTTTGTATTGGATAGAGTATTCATTGAAGACGGTTACAGGGTATGTAACATTACGCTACGACTCTTAGGAGTGGAGCAGTGACCACAAATTGCGGTGAACGGCTAGTCTTATATATACAAATCAATGTATCTTCGTATTACCGTACCGTTCATCTGATCGTCATGAAATTTTGCTTACATGTTACCAGGGATACAGAGAAGCACTTAAGGTACATTTTATCCAGAAAAAAAAAATACTCTCCTCGAGGCACTGAAAATTTACTTTTAAATAAATACTAGATTTTGCTCCGTTACCGGTAGCTCTATTGTAATACGGTAGCGAAGTGAGAGAGCAATGAAATGTTTGCGATGCACTTAATTCAGCCCGCGGTTTCGCTCAAGGAGATACGCGATATTAAGTGTAAACAGCTGATGTTTTGCTGTCGGCGCAAATAATTAAGGCGTTGTAATGAGATTATATATGTTATGTTGTTGTTGAATTGTAGAATAGTAAAATACAACAAAAAAAGTTTTATTTTGCTCGTTCATTAATGGAATATCTTTAATGCAAATAGCAAAATAAATCATTTTTTCTTTCTTTCGTTCTTTCTAATGTAAATCTGAGGCTAACAATTGTACGACTACAACCAGATAGGGCATAGGCAGACTTGTATCAGACCTACACTTTGCCAGATATATTTTTGTTAGCACGCTATAGGAACTTATTGTTCTTTACTGATCACTTTTGCAGGTATGGTATAGTTGCTACTAAAAACTAAAAACTTTCTATGAGAAAAATCAAAACCCAGGTCCGTACTATTCTATGCCACGCCACCCACGTACCGAGGCGTACCGAGGGTGTGACAGGCTTCACGGCTTTGTGCAAACTTACGTAGTACGAAGATAATTTTGAGTCAAATTTGACTTGACCGACAAAATCAAATTTTTCCCCATCTCCCCTTGGAATGACAAAAACAATTATTGCTCCCCCCTGGGCTAAAAGCTGGATACGCCCATGCATCATCACTACATAGTATAAAACAAAGTCGCTTTCTCCTCTGTCCCTATATCCCTATACCTATATCCCTATGTATGCTTAAATCTTTAAATCTACGCAAAGGATTTTGATGCGGTTTTTTTAAATAGATAGAGTGATTGAAGAGGAAGGTTTATATGTATTATAACATCCATTAAATAGTGGAGAAATACTGTTATTTTTGAGGTTTCTAATGTGATGTCGTAAATAATTACATAACTACTAGATAGACGTTAATGACATAGGCTATATATTTTATACCCGTGCGAAGCCGGAGTACATATATAAAAGGAATATATATTATATGTGTATGTATATATAAGGTGTTCTACAGAGCTAAAGATTGTCTTAGATCACCTTTAGTACAACGATTAAAGTCATTACATAAACTAAGTTGTCGTTAATCGTCTGCAAAAGATTCAGTTGAACAGCCACTCGGCTCACTTAAGCACTAAAATGTCTTAACTATATCGTATAACACCTAGCTTTTAGAGCTACAATAGTCGCACGACTTACTTGAAAGTTTTTGTAAGACCTGATCCACACTAGTCGCTATAATTTATCTTAAACTACTAGTAAGTTATAGAACGAAATATTTAGAACATCTTAAAATTGAGTTGCGTTTGATAATCTGTAAGTTTTAAGCAAGCTGTTGTCAATATGTGAAAATATAAAATTTAAAAAGTTGCAAAATTAGCACCGCAAAGCTCCGGAGACCATGTATATCAAGCATAGACTTTTTTGTCACGTCATCTTTTCTATGTTTTGAGGTATTACTCAAAAAGCCGATAGCTGATGTGTTATTTAGTAGAGGTATGAGAGAAAACTGACACTGACTAACAACTGAACATAATACAGGTTAACTCCAACCGAAACGATTTACAACACTAAATCTGGACAGGGAAATTTGGTTTTAAAGGAAGAAAGCAAAATCATTATAAAAAAAATAGACATATGTTTTTAAATTTTTTAAAAATAAGGACTACTCTACTGTTACTTACTACTGTTATTAGACATAGCAAAATATTATACAAAATGCAATTTAAAATAAAAACGTGTAAAAATAATAATTTCATTCGCTTTTTAAAAGTGTGAATCAGTCCTTACTTTGATCGCGACGAGAAATTCGTTATAAGGACTTCGATAAATATTTGAAACTGGATACCCCTACCACGAAATCTTAGGAGCTAACGGTGAAATTTACTTGCGAATAAAGTATCATATTATAATATACAACGCACAACGACTAACAAACTGAAATATGGCCGCTCCCCATTTATAATACAACCTAATAATTTACGGACTTAAAAGTAATGTTATAAAAAAGGTATTTAAGTAAGTAATTATTTCATTAATTTAGGCTGCAAATTAATTGCAAAACTGAAGGAAATTGGGTCGTTACCATTAAAACCTTAATACCATCTTTTCAGGAAAAAATATTGGGGATCCATGGTTCAATTAAGTTATCCTGTGTTTTAAGATGAGACAAGCGCCACGCAATTGCGGGTAAATTGTAAATGAACAGTTGTGCCTCATCTTCTATTTTTTAATAACCAGATTAGATGTCGATTAAATTACAACGGGTACAGATGTGAGATGTGGAAGGTCACAAAGGACATCTCGCATCAACTCCAGGTCTTTATCAACCGCTGTCTTTGCCGTATTCTCGGTGTTTACTGGCCCGAGAAAATCTCCAACCTAAATCTGTGGGAACGCTGCAGTGAAACCCCGACCGACCAATAGATCAAACGCCGCAAGTGGAACTGGATCGGCCACGCTCCGAAGGGACCCTGAACATATACCAAGGTAAGCCATAGACTGGAATCCCCAAGGAAAGCGTAAACGTGGTCGCCTTAAGCAGACCTAGCGACGAACGATCATCGCAGAGGCGAAGAACATAGGGAAGACTTGGAGCGCAATGAAGCGCGAAACTCAAGACCGAACAGGATGGCGGCGTACTGTGAACACACTCTTCCCCATCTAGGGGACACAGGAACATAAGTCAAGTCAAATTACAACAGAAATTTCTTAGGATGAAATTGTTTAAATCCACTGTAACAACCATACTGCATCAAAGAGTAAAAACCAAAACATAATAACCAAAAGCAGCTAGTGAGAACGTTTGACGCTTATAACCTCGTCTAAGATTCTAGACTAAGAAACTGTTATAGGTAGTCATATAATAAAAGGAAATGGGAAATTGCTTTGTAATAAACGATTTTCTATTAATATCTGTGGCATATTACTTTATATGACCGTGTTACGTCTGTAGGTTACAAAGGTCAATTTACTTCTGTGTTTAGAACAGACTCAATTTGCCGAAACATGGTATGCATTCAAGATTTAACATTTTCATGCCTGTTTCTAAGTCATCCCCGCCATTACAAAATGTGCATTATATTTTATAAATAAATAAATATAGAACAGGACAACCAATGTGAGGTATGGAAGATTTGTCTATAACTCCCAGCATTCAGGAGTAGTTTTACAGCCTCATTACTACGTTATTTGCTGGTGATTTTTTGTTGTCCTTTTTGTGTTCGCACATTACTAGTACTCTTGTTAACCCCTCCAGCTGAGCTGAATACTTGTGTTATAACTAGTTATAAGTGAACACTTATCTAACGTTTCTTTAGTTCAAAATGTTACCACCGTTTGTTCTATGCATCTGCGTTAGGTCTGCTCAATGATTTTCGAAAAGGGTTAAAGTGAAAAAAAAAAACGTTCTTATTACATACTAGCAGCGCCTCGCGGTTTTACCCGCGTAAGTCCCGATCCCGTGGGAATGTCGGGATAAAAAGTAGCCTATGCGATAATCCAGGTCTCCAGCTATCTACATAGCAAGCTTCATCGCAATCGGTGTAGTAGTTTTCGTGTGAAAACATTACAAACATACATACAAAAACACAAATGTTTCCTCTTTATAATATTAGTTTAGATATAATACGATAACGATTCCTTGATAATACTCAAGAATATACTTGCCAACTTGCCAATATATATTTTGAACGAAAACTGCACCTGTAGTAAGATCTCAGGTAGCCGGAACCGATTGGAACCGTGTAATATCGCCGCAGTAGCTTTGTTACTTCGCATTTATTATGCCGTGCCTCACAATTATTGTTATTGCGAATATCGGTACTACGTTTCTAGGGTTGGCAGAAGACTAAGACACAATCTCACGTAGAACTGTAAACAGGTTCACTAAACCTTCGTTTTAAATAATAACTTAACATTCTTGGTTAATTAGAAACGGTTTAAGATGAGGTAAGCTCGAAATCAAAGCGCCGTCTTTATATTAAACTTGGTCAAACGGCTTTTAGCTTTCCTGGTAATCAATATAGCGTAATAGCGTATCTCGGTGTTTGCGCACGAAAATCGAAAAATAGTTCTTCATAGATGACATATTTGTCACACACTTACTGTGTTTTGTTGTAAGATTTCAATTCAGAAACATACCTGTAACAAAAAAAAAATGGTTTAATAAAATTTCTAATCATTACATGTAATAAAGTCAGTGACAAAAAGTTTAAATCAACTAGCCGAGATTGCAATGGATACCTCAACCTTGTTTTTCACAGTGGTCCTTCGAGCCCATTAAATAGAAAACACAGAAAATAATGGCTTTCCCAGCATCAAAGAGCTAGTGGACTCTATTAGTGATCTTTCAAAGTTCAGACATAGTGATTAATTTGATAAGATGTTAAAGATCTTTCAATGCGTAAAAAACTTGTATGGGATATCTGAAAATGTTTTATAATCATCATTATTGAAACCATGGTACGAATCTCTGGTCGTTCGAGCAGGTCGTCCGTCCATTCTGTTGGGGGCTGCGCTTCCCAGTAAGAGGTTAGCGCTTCCCAGTAAGTGGTTAGCGCTTCCCAGTAAGAGGTTAGCACTTCTTTTTTCAATGTAGAAAATGGCAAGGAATATTTTATTCCATTGTTTAAGTGAGCTTGTGTCAACCCTAGCCGCACCGAATATAGTAATATTATTTATCATTTTTCTCTTAGTCCCCGGCAGACTCCCATTGTTGGCTTTCACAGTTATCGGAAATAATATTAATGAACGCTATAGTCGCGATGGTACCACTATAATGCTGGTTGCCGTGCGATAGGTTTGAAACGATGTATTGAATACAACTGCGATTACCTATTGTTGTCTTATTACCACTGTTTCTCAACAGTTCGCTTACATAATTACATAAGATTTTAGTCACGTAGATGCAATTAAATTACAGATTATGTTAGAGGATTCGACTTCCTGTGTGTTGATATCACCTAACATTTGATGATGTTCATTGGTCATGCAACAAACCTCTGAGAATTGAGATATAATATTATAGATAGCCTTAAAACATTTGCTTTAGCAATTTCGGATATTTCCGCGAAGGCACATTTTGTGCTGTCTTCTTACCTGTGGTGAAAGTACGTGCTCGTTTGTATGCTATAAAATGGTTCTGGGTTCGATGCCTCTATCTCGCTATTGTTATTCAGCTCTTGCCATAACCCGTAGACGAAAATATTTTTATCCCCTATTATATGAGACTAAAATACAAAAGTTAATTCGAGTTACAGGTTTGCAACCCTGATTGCCTTCCCTTATTACCTATCTGTCCCTCTCAATATACCTTTTTTTTTTTTACGCGGGGAATGCTTTTCGCACCATACCCTCCGTCGGGGATACGAAGGGCGTGTGTGGTACTCCTGGCGAACCGGTCTACCCACTAAACCACCGCGGCGGCCTACCTCGGCAGTCGGGAGGAGCTCCAGGAATGCATCGGCGGCTCCTGGAGTCCCCCCTGCCGTACCTCATGACTGAGGTACATCCCTCTCAATATACCTACTGCCAATTTTCCCATCTGTTACTATTATCATCTATATGTTGAATGGCAGTCCTTACTTATATGTAATTAGCAGATGTGAATGGGAGCTTTATTTAATACTATCATCTATGGTTGATTGTAATTATCTGTCATCTAGGTCGGTATATGGACATTAGACGGACGACAATATTAATGGGTAGTATTTAAAGGAGTGACTGTAAATTTAAATTTTAGGTGTCACAATAAATTAATTTGGGTTACGAAAATACTAAGTGAGCGACTGACTGCGAGTGACGAGAAATCTTTAAAACGGCAAGTTACAAACATTAATTTGAGATATAAACATGTAATACAAACAAGAAGCGTCTTAATATTTGAGCGACCTAATATTTGTTTTAGTGACAACGTTATGTACTGTTTGACCAAGTACTTCGTTTGTCTATAGAATTCGGTTCTGGCACTCGCCGGTCGCTGCCGCGGCACGCTCACTCGGCTCGTGTGTGTTTGCAGTTCTAACCTAACCTAAACCTAGCCATTTCTGTTCAATTGAGCTATCCTACTAATGTTAAATCGTCTCCAATTTAATATTAAAGTCGCCATCTCTGTATTTCTAGTGGCTCACTTAGCAATTCAGTCGCACGCCTGTAATTTTAATATCCAAAATGGATTATACGCATCACGCTTTTAGAAGTACGTTTTGTTTTTGAAGTGAAAACTTCTTTAGGCACGTTTGTGCACTTTTGCTATGGGAACAAAGCACTGAACTCGTGACCGTCACGCTACTCATACACATTATATAGATCCACTAGAAGGCGCTAATCTAAACATTGAGTATTGTCAGCTTCTTATTAAATAATCTTTAAAGAAGTGTTTTCACTTCTGACGTCCAGCCCTACGACTGATAGTTTTTTGAAGTGTAAACCTCTTGAGCGGTGTTGTGCACTTTTAGATGGGTAAAAATTTTTAAACTCGCGTCAGGACACGTGACCCTGATGTCCGTCCCCATCGAAAATTCATACGACATTGTTACATATATAAGTCGTTTCGTTGAAGTTTTCACTTCTGTCGCAGTCCCATGACTGCTTATTTTTCTTTTTTATGAATCAATGTTAGCCATCAGTTTAGTTAATTTTTCGCTAACCAAAAGTCGCTGCTCAAGTTATTAAAACAGTATCTTACCACAAGTCCCTTTTCATTCGCTCGTTTTATTATTCCCCAATATTATGTAATAGGAGCATGTGATATTTGTCACTTAAAACAAAAATCAAGTTTTGTTTGCTAAATTTTTTTGTTGGTGTTTTCTACAATTTTCTAGGATTCCCACAGGATTTACTAAATGAAATTTCAGTAAATCCTGTGGGAAGTGAGATTTTTGTAAAATGTAATCAGGTTTGGCAATATTTTAATACGATTTTCAAAGTTTGTTTTGCAGTTTTATAAATTAGATTGTGAATGAAACCCCACCCTTACTATCAATTTTACTCTCCCGCTACTCTACGTAGGTACGTTATATACCAAAAACCAATTAACTCCTAATATCTCTGCTCCATTTTCTGTTGTAACTTTTTGTTGACCTTTAGGGGATAGGCAGAAGTGTTTATGACGTCTGTCTAGACACCGTATAGATATACAATCATAAAGGGACTAAGCTACAGTTTTAATCAACTTTTTTTCATGTCTATGGTTCAAATTTTAGGGAAATATTATCTTTGGTACTCAGAAGATATATATGCTCAAATGTAAGAAGATTGACCAGAGAGTAATTTTCACTCTCCAACGCCCTGAAACGGTACCACTTGAAAAGCAGTAAAAAAAAAGGACATTCCTATTATTGCTGCCTGACCAGGGTCTTCTGGTGGAGACAGTGGACCGGACAGGCGATTCTAATTCTATCACAAAGCTGTTTTATACCTCCTTAGTTGTCCACGTGACATTAAGCGGTTACCGGCACCTTTCGATAATAGTCACACGAACACTGTCACTCGTTGAACCCCATATGGAACTCTAGCCTTACCATGCATTAAAAAAGTCCATTAAAAATCAACTTAACTAAGCAACAAATTCACACTCTAGTTTTTGAATAACCCATACATCACTGCACCCCTTTCAACGTGCCCCAACCCTGACCGAAACAGGTACAAAATAATATATTCGCTTCGACCACTCTATCAAGTGACACGTTAAAAATACGAGAGAAACAAAACTTGTGATAATTTATAGATCATGATATCGCCCTTTATGTTGGATTATAGGGACTCGCGGGTAGCGTGACCGGGAATTAACAAACCAACTGCAGTTACGCCGGCAACCGCAAGTTTGCAGTTAACGTCCAGAAATAGTAAACATTTTAAAATGAAATGAATTATTTTTCATAGTATCTGAGCCGTATAGATATAGAATCATCTTCATCAAGCAGCAGTACAAAGTGTTGTACTTTTAACCGACTTCAAAATGGAAGTTATCGCGGTTAAATAGGATAGTCACAGCTCCATAGAAAAGGAAAGGACTGATTTGGCAACGTGTTAGTCACAACCAAAGTGCAAAAAACTGTTTTTTTCCTTTTATATTCTACATCTGGAAACTGAGATAAAATATACGATATCATATTTTAATATACCAGGTACATGGGGGATCGAAGTCTGGCAATAACACGTCTCAAAATCAATCGTTGAAAGCTGTCTCAATAATTTTCTTAAGGTGTGTTTACATATTTTTTTCTACTCTAAGGTCTATTAACAATTTTTGATTTTATTTTTGTCCTCACAAACGATTATACGTATATAAAAAGGTTTGAATAACCTTTTCGAAGATCTTCACTTCATTATCATTTGAATTTGAGCGTCTGCGCTTATCTGCGGAGTTTCATACAAACAACCCAATACCTCCTACCTTTAGCAAGCGCTGAAATAATAAAAATTAGCATTATATAGACCCTCATTATATAGAGACTCACACCCTCAGACCTCTCAGAATCCTCACATCACAAACCAATATACAGGCGATAGAACACGCTGGAACACAAAAAGTTGCAGTAACACTCTACGTGAAGCCAAAAGCAGTCGGTCTACATTCGCCCTATTTCTTTTTAATTCAACAGTCATTATCAAAACATCTGATTACGTCACTCGGTCGCCATTAGAATTGTTATCAGCTGTTGTTATCAATGAAGTAATAAATGTTACTGATATACCTATGTGGAATTGGAACATGAGATGTCGACCGTCAACTGACGCTATACGAAACTAATTAGTGTTTTGAAACTGGATGTTTATTTATTTTTGTACCTACTGAAAAATGTGTAAAGAACCCATTGTTCTCGGGTGACGTAATATTTTATTGTGCATTTAAAATAAAGGTTAATTTAAAATAAGAACGTGAAATGAATCCTTAGAGAGCAAGAGCTCATAACGAATTTTTGGAAGGTATTTTAGGGCGTTAGATATTTTGAGCAGTAAAACTTGAATGCCGTTCAAGTATGGAATGGAAAGTCTGGCTGACCAGATCGGCACTCAATCCTACTGCGCATGGTGCATATCCTGCAAAATATTTCAGCCAAAAAAGGTATTTTAGGTCGAATGCGACTTAAAGAAATAAAAAGGAGACGTATAAATTAACATAAAAATAAAAGAGCTACACATTTTAATTTGTCTAAAATAAGAGCCAGACTATCCTGAACTTGTATTAAAAAAGTGCCAAAAAAAGGTATTTTAGCCCGTATTTGAGGCCGTAGTATCGCTCCGGTCGAGCCGGCCCATATGCATGGCTCTCCCACGATTACCCCGGTTAACAATAGGCTTGACCTCTATTACATGAATGGGTTCAAATTATGGTGACCAAAATATGGGTATTTAACCCTGCCTCTTCGAGGATAAAATATCTAGCTACCCTTTCGGGGATATCTACCGTCTATGGTAAATACCTCCGACTAACAGAAGAGCATCTGGACAGCACTATTAGGTTAGTATTGTGTCTCTAGGGGTCGGCCGACTCGAATTACTGGTCAAATTAAAGCTACCCCAACTAGTGAAGTAATTCTAGAAAGGTAGCAACAGCATTTGGCTAGGATTACTACTGAAGTACATAACAAGGTATTCGAGAATTAACGCAATCACGTAATAGGTATTACATTCCTTTGAATTGCCTGACGTATGGACCAGGTTGCACTCCGTCGTCGTATCCGTGAGGTAGGAGGTTATTCATCAACCCACACATTATCGATAATTTTGATATTTTGGTTTCGGTATGAATAACGTGCGAGTTACGTGATCGCGTTAATTCATCAACATAATTATATTTGATGGAACGCAAAAATTTAAAAGTTTGTATTATTATCGTAGTGTTATTTTGCAGTTCATGAATAGGGCTCCTAAGCTCCCTTGGGATCGAATAGGGTTGGCGCTTGTTGAAAGTTTTTATAAGTTTTTTTCTTCTTGTGTGCGTGTGGAAACCCTCGGGGTTTTCGGACTAAAACCACATATGTGAAATACTACGCCTGAAACAGGACGGATCAGGGATTAGCTTTTATTCAAACATCCGGACCCTAAGTGTTTATAAGCTGCTGCTCTAACCCATTTCGATCTGACATCACGGCTGGTTGTTTGCCAACATAGCCAACTCAGTACTCCAGGAGTAAACAAAGCAATAGCTGTCTCCGAAAACGGGGACAGCAATTACTTTAATAAAATACAATAACAAGTATATTTTGCCAAGATACGTTTAAAAAAATTAAAAAAAATTTCATTTCAAGAACTCATTTTGAGTGCAGCGCATGCACTCTTCGCGTTCAAGGTTAATAAAAATGGCGCACGCCGGTTATTTTTAACATTCTCTGTTGGAGCATGCATCATCCGTTATAACACTGATAAAGCTGCTTGCATACTGCAATGAACAAACATCTACTTACGTACTTTATCTTGAGCAAAGAAATACGGAGTTAGATTAAGAAGAAAGAAAGAAAGAAAGAAAAATATTTTATTTGTATCTTCTTCATAATAATAAACATACGTATGTTAAGACGCTAGGTAGGTGTTAACCTAGGGTGGTATTGAAGATCAAATAGGGTACCTGCGTCAGCTATTGTTACAGATCGCTCTGCAACGCTGATATTCTCGCAGGCCCCAATTACAATACGAACATTTCAATATCTATATATCTATATTATTCTATAAATATATATATTATTATATATATTATAATTACATTACATTACATATATTTTACATACAAATAATATCAATAATGTTAGATAAATAATCATATACTATATGCATTTTATCATACACAAATACTTCTACGTCCACACAATTTAACAAAACATCACATACTACAACACTACAATCACTACAACATATCACTTACTACGTTTTATTTAAACGTAAAAATACATACATTCTACTAATATCATTAATGCTAATGTAGGTTTGCTTGTAACCCTTTGACTACTCCTACTATATCTACATTAACGTGAACGAAGCCGCGGGTCCACTTTTTAAACAGTGGATTTGACTTCCGATTCAGGCTTTCGTGGTTTTTCTGTTTCTCTTTTATTAACCATCACTTTTTATTAGATATTTTACCTGATTAATTTTAAGTGTAGGACAAAAAACATGTCGCACTGTTTTCAAATATTTGTGATCATCAAAGACGTATCATTTTTTACCGCATGTTAAGTCAAAATTCTACGATTCAATGCATAACGTAACTTCCTCAAAGCATGGAAAGGTATATTAACTGGCAAACATAAAGTCACTCATCCTTTTCCTCCATGTACTATAATGTATAAAATGATACGTAACTAACAATTTCAAATTTAGAACATTTATTTTTTAATGCCAGCATTTCAAATGCTACATTCCAAATTATCCATAATAACACACATTTCACATTAGCTTCACAGTGTCAAGTCGTTTTATGTCACTGTGACAGTCCGTTGGGAGCGCCAGACTAGGCCTGATTTAAGCTACGTTCACACTGGGATTTATACCAAATCTAGTCTTATTTACGTGACGTTGACATGAGCCCCCAGACAAATGGTAGCAGAGATTGTACATTTTTAAATTGAAGAACAGTTTTGTATTTCGAACAAGAACATTGCAAATATATAATTTTTTAAATTGAAAACAACACGTAATGTAAACGAATTTTGTTGAAATCAGCTCGGATTTGAAATTGAAGAGCTAATTTAAATTTAGAATTGATTAAAAAGGAATTAAGATTTTGAAAAGAAATTGTTTACAAGCATTCTAATATTACTATCATAATTTTCTGGGACATAATATAGGTAATACCCGTTGTCCCGACTAAAACTAATCATAACTTATGGGTCGACTCGGCCGGACTCACAGAAAACTGACGTGAAGCAACGCTTACGTTGTATTTCGCCGAGTTAGGTGATAGGAGGCCCTAAATCCCCCTCCCCCCCCCCACGTTATAGGCCGGCAAGTCCGGCAACGCACTTGCGACTCTTAAGTTGCAGGTGTCCATGGTCGACGCTAGTCAATTACCATCAGGTAACTAGTCTGATGTTCTCTATCCCAAAAAAAAACATACATACTTGGATACATATTATTCACATATACAAACAATTACATTGAGTGTAAATTATACCCGCGACCAAAGACGTTGCGTATTGCGGGATCCAAACTGTTATAATGCGCAGTAATATGCTCACAAACATAAAGTAATCACTTTCCTAAACATATCACATAGTTTACAAAACAAGGCTTATGAACGTCACAGTTACATCTACCTAAAAGCAAATAGCGACCAAACGCAGATTATTACGTCGACTATTTATCTTGACAAATGGAGGATTTAATAGCATTTGATGCACAAATGGTTTATATGGCCGCTGCGTAAATACCGGACGGGAAACGCACACCTGTAATGTTTGAGAACGTGCCAAAATTGTTACGTACCCTCCACATATTGTAAACAACATGATGATACAATCAAAATTACGTAATTCAACATCAAAAGCTTAGGTGTTTCCGATATTAAAATACCATGCTTAGTAAGAAGGAAGTTCTGAAAAACCAAGTAAATAAAAAAATAAGAAAATTGTTTATTCATATTTGTTTTTTGAAGTGAAACTTCTTTAAAATCGTAATTTGACACTCGATGAAACGAAAATGCGTCACGATAAAGAAACAAACACATAAATGTATAGGATTAAGTAGGCGAAAGAATGAGATAGAATACAAGTATCAGTGTTTCCTATAATCTTTGTCTTTGCGCCTGTGTACTACGAAGCCTTCAGAAAATGCGTCAATGTCAACGTAGTGTAATTTTTGTGCATTTGCGTATTAAAATTCATTGGTTAATAATTTATGTTAATTATTAAGGTGAAACTTCTTTAGAATCGTTGTGATTTGAAACGCGATGAAACGAAAATGCGTCACGATAAAGAAACAAACACATAAATGTATAGGATTAAGTCGGCGAAAGAATGAGATAGAATACAAGTATCAGTGTTTCCTATAATCTTTGTCTTTGCGCCTGCGTTCTACGAAGCCTTCAGAAAATGCGTCAATGTCAACGTAGTGTCATTTTTGTGCATTTGCGTATTAAAATTCATTGGTTAATAATTTATGTTAATTATTTAACACATCTGCGTTAATTTGATCAATAACTGTTATATAAATTATCTAAAATTAAATTTATTAACATTAGTAAATTATTTGTGTTGATTTTACTTTTTATTTCTCATTCTCTCTAGGCTACTTTTCTGAAGTTTCACTTCTGCGGTGTGTGAATTGCACACACACACTTTTTTTTATTACGATTGCAAAGTTCCATGTCGGTGTAAGTAATAAATAACCTCTGCTTTAGATGTGAAGATAAGTTTGTTCGATCAATTTCTCGATGATTGACCGATAACCAACATCAACAATATTATATTTACAGCTACACGTAAAGCCAATAAATCAGACATTAAAAACTTACCCCATGTCAATTTTAATTTAACTATTTCAGTGTTAGGGTAGCAACAACTTTTTTTTTTAAGGACACCAAGAGGTTTCGATACACTGCACGATTTAATGTGGACTTATATAGATAAAAAAAAAAAAAACATCACGACACGAAAGCCACCTTATTACAGTTTATCACTACTCCTGACATAGAAAAACTGTCTTTGTAAATAAAGATAAGTCATCTACAAGAATCGTAAATCTAATCTAGTCTCTAAGAACTTACAAATTAACTATGTATATATATGTAAGGTGCCTTTGGGAGTCCTACCCACATTTCGTGTGCTATTTTATAACTCTATTAAACTTTTCCGCGTATCAACAAAGCCTTATCTAAGATATAATCGTTCTGCCAGCTATCACGTTGCATGTTGAGGTAGGTTTGAAGTTGACGTCATCGATTTATTCTTGTACATTATTTATAGTGCTGATGCATTTAGCTACGGTTGCCGTTAAATATGTGGGAGACGAAAGAGAAAATGCTGGGTAACGTGACTCAGTCAGATCTAAAGAATGTGTTGTGACACTTGTGACCATAAAATGCATGGATGACACAATTATTAATTATTTCTGTCGTCCTCAAGCTAAAAGGCGGCCCAAGAACAACTGACTAGTTGAAATTAAGCCGCCTTTTTGTCTTTATTATTCAAACCCCACCCAGTGCACTACCGACGTGAACCCACTCCTAACACAAGCATTCAGCTTAGCTAAAGGGGTTAACAGGAATACTAGTAATGTGTGACACACGTGCTAATATTAATTTTCTCTTTTAGTTTTCTAAAAGAGTGAAATAAACAAATAAATATGACGTTTTTATAAGTAACACAGTTCAGTACCGTTTTTTGCTCTGTTTATCAACCGATATTCTGTATTTTTAGTTCTTTAAAATTGGGCGAGGAATTCTGGTGACGTTAGATTAAAAACTTGCCGTCTGACCGTCTGGCCGTCAGGACGTCTGACTTCAAACTAGGCAGAGAGTGTATCTACTATAGTAACCAGACTGCTGATAAACAAATTTAAACATTGGGTGTAATTTATCTATTATAGATAAATTACACCCATACTGTTCTGTACAAATGATGGTGCTCAAGGACCTCTGGCTCCGCAGTCAGGATCACTAACCACTATACCAACAAAGCCTGTTTTCTTTTAGTGGCTATACGGTTTTACTCACGTGTGTATTATTGGGATGTGTGACTAGTTTCGAACCCGACGGGGTCCCTTTTCAAGTGGTAAAACGTTCTACTTCACATGACATGACATCACATGAGTAAAATGGTATATCTTTAATTAATATTCTGGTGAACTGAAGAAACAATAGTAGCTGTTCTTATAGAATGACATCCAATCTGTCCTATGGTACAGTCAAGTTAAGTCAACAAATCCCGTGATTTTAGATATTCTTTAAGAAATAAAGATTAATATAGGTACTTATTGTAGCCTGACATTCGACTCCTAGGCCTACGTCAGAAACTCACTGGTCCGTGTTACGTGTTGTGTAGTTTGTCGAAGCCTCGAGGCCACAGTCAATAATGTCCTTGTGAGAGAACAATGGAAGGCGTAGCTGGTGTTCAAAGATTAAGTGGACCAAGCAGAAGGGACATTGAGGTACATTTGTTACCTATTTTTATTCTTGGTTATGTATCTCCCTCCCTCCTCTCAATTGATCGCGTTTAGTCTTTGCATACTTTACTATTTTCACTGATATGCGGAGGATTCTCTATATCTTTTCCGATGTCAAGAATAATACGAGTTATAAGTAAGGCTCTGTTTGTTATATTAAAATCTGCCAACCTGTTTGTTTACAGTTTTGGTCATTTTGCAAATTGATATGTGATGATGATTGTGGGAGACAACAATGGTGAGATTATTTTACAGCGATTGAATCCTTAAGAACCCTGTATATATTGCGCAGGTCTAAGTTCTTCTACTGGATATGAGTATCCTTTCAATATAGTCCTCTCTCATTCTGATATAAGCTTTAAACACTGTCCTAGTGCAAAGTGTTAGAAAACAAGAATTAGGTCAGGTTAGTATAGAATTAGTTTACTTACAAACTAAATATTTGGAGTTATACTAACTTTTTTATATCTTCCATTATTTCTATGAATCTTCGTAGATAGATAGATAGATATATAAACTCTCTATTGTACAATCATCCTCCGCGCCTTTACCCAACTAAGTTGGGTTCGGCTTTCAGTCTAACTACGATACGGCCGAGCTTTGATATTTTACGTGAAGCGACTGCCATCAGACCTCCACAACGTTGTCGGTCTTTTTAGGGCTCCAACCACCCGATTGTATGGCACCCGGGATGGACGGTTTAACGTGCTCTCCGAAGGCACGGAGGGGTCTGTTAAGAATGGTCACCCATCCCAGACTGACCTAGCTAGCATTACTCAACCCTGCAATGTGCCAACCCACTTGGCTACCACTTAGCCACGAGCCCTTCTATAAACTCTTTATTGTACAAATTTTACGAAATGATACAAAACTGGATGTACATAATCTTTCAAACTAGAGACTTTGTACAATTGGCGGCCTTATCGCGTTTTGCGATATCTGCCAGGCAAGCATTGGATGGAAAGAAAGTTTATGTATGGCAAGAGGAGCTGCAGTGTATAATCTATTGAAAATATGATCTAGGTAAACCAATTACTCATAATAATCTATACACATATTTTCTACATAAATCATGGCTAAAATACAAAAATAATCATCAATATATAATAGGAAAGTACTTCAGAACAATTCATAAAAACAGCTACCACCGAGGCACTGGTTTTTCCTCACACAATACACCTAGCAACCAGTTGTCATAAAATATTCCATTGTTACAATATTCAATACAAGGTACTTACCCTTAGAAATATTTAACAGCTATTCATATGACGAATGAATCAGATCGACTTTTACAACATATTGTGGGCACGATTCGATGAAAACCTTCAGTGGTTTCCTATAGAACCGGCCTTCGGATTTCATATTCATTATTGGTTGCACCTCAGCCAATATTTTCTTTGCTTATTTAGCCCCGGGGATGACATCCTTAATAAAACCTCCTGAAAGATGTTAGCTATTCTCTGCTGATTTCTGTGGTATTTGATATATGAGAACCAGTCAACTAATGAATAACCTATGCTACTAATGCATCTAATGAATGCAACCTATGCAACTAATAAATGCAACCTGTGCAACTAATGAATGCTACCTATGCAACTAATGAATGATATAAAGCCATGCAAAAGCGAGGTGAACTAATATCTATGTAACAAAATAAGTTGTTGATAGTTTTACTTGCTTTAAGCTGTACTATTATAATCACAAAACATTACTTTAATTGAAATAACTACAGGCGTTTGCACGTACAGTCAGTCGGACTGACCGTAATTTAAAAAAAAAATCCTTTTGGATCTAGTTCAGTTAAAACATATCTAAACATAGAATAATAAATGTTTTTATACATATCATTTGTGGTGGTGTTGTAGGGAATAAGTAACATTTCCCAACACTACCCTAGTAGTGTGGTTTAGACTCCTAGTTTCCTAAATTCTTGAATTCCGTTCCTAATTAAATTTCAATGTCTTTTAAAAGTTGTTTCCACAGCAACTTTTAACATCCCTAGCTAATTTACAGTAGAAAATTTTATAAATATAGTTTCTAACGTCTACAAGTTTATTATATCAAATGGTATAGATCAGCACTTTATTACATGCTTTGTGACACTCGTGACATTTCTAGGTTAGGGACATACGGGCGCACAAGTGTGATTTGTTTTTAGATTTAGCAGCAGTCATAAACAACATCATATTTCAACATCAGAATTCCTGTATGTCACGCGTCGGAAAAATATCACAAACAAGTTACACAATCTTTATATCTTTATAATTATACAAACATACAAATAAATAAAATCAAAGTGGCTATTTGTAACGTCTTAATAAAAACTTTTTACTAAATGCATTTGAATAATTTACACGGTACTTAGATCAAAAAAAAAAAATATTTTTTGTCGGTCTGCCTGTCTGTTTGTTCAAGCTAATCTCCGGTACGGGAAGACCCATTACCGTGGGATTTCGCTAGCAGTTAGCTGGAGTAACTTTGACTAGTTTATAAAATATATATAAATGTGTACATGCAAGCGAAGCCGCGCGGAGCACAGATAACAGCTAGTTTAGTAAATAAAAGTATTAAATGTACATATTATGTTTCAGTGAACAAAAAAATTAACGTGTATTGATAAACTTAGGGTCACATTTGGCTCAATTCAGAGCGGAGTAATAAGTATTACTCAGTGTCAAGGTCACAATATATAAATAGCGGCTACTACAAAAGTATTGACAATATTCTATTCTCACACAACCATATAAATTATGTTTGTTAAGTGTGACAGATGGTGAAATTTATAGATTATGTAACAATTAAATGCCTACGGCTTAAGTCCGATAAGCTTAAAGAAAGCGGTCAACACAATACAGTCGAAGTACTTTAGACGCGTTTACTTTATAAGTAACACTTCTTACAGAGTTAACATTAATAGAAACATGAATAAAACAGTAAAGATTTTAGATTCTGAAATTGTTATAAGATTTCTTTTAATGATATAAGAACGTCCTGGAGTTATTGTGTACTTTCGTCTTATGAAAAATACCTATATATCCTTATACACAAATACTTTACTTTAAAATATAAAAAAAAACTCTCCTTTTGCTCTAAGGTAGCTTTCAAAAGAATCTTGAATGCATCGTACTAGCTATTGGGCATTTACTATTTTACCATTAAAAAAAAAATAATCTTATAAATTTTCTAACATCAAAACTGTCTTTCAAACAATCTTCAACAAACAGGAGTTTACTAAAATATTGTATTATTACAATAAATATCGAATATCGATGCTATGTCATGTCTGAATCATTACACAGTCTATGAGGCGGGGTGCGCGGGAGTGCGGTACCACGCGCGTCCGCGTGCTCAATGTCAAGGTTACTCGTTCAGAAATAGCGCACACCACAAAAATACGCGGGAATAGCTCAATTGATCGCGTTTAGTCTTTGCATGCTTTATTATTTTCACTGATCCCCATTCCCTATATCTTTTTTGACTCTATAATATAAGGGGGGCCCACGATGCTAAATGTGTATTTACTCCAGCGTCGTTGGGACCAATTGGATTTTGAAGATTAGACGGTAGAAAGAAAAAGAGTTCAGGCGATGTATCCGTTTCATTGGTGGGGGGAACTTCTACAGGCTTTTAAAGATGTAAAAAAAATTATTAAAATGGACTTACTCTAGCGTGTCAGATATTAATAGTGTAGATACCCCACATGTCTCTGATAATGGTGGTAGGTTAATCTGCCCATTTGCATGGTGGGGGTGGCCGTATGGAAGGGTAGAAAATGGGAAAAAAAAATTTATTCGAGCCCGTCAGATATTAAGAGGGGATGTTAAGTACACCCGAAAGAAACCCCCATTCAATAATCTTACGATTCGGAAGTTACGCAAGCTCGCAGCGGCTTTTTGAAAATCCAAAAAAAAATCGCCGTTTTGACCAAGTTGAGCGCGTCAGATTTTCATACAGATGGTTCAGCTTAATGTCCTAGACAAGCTGACCAATAATCTGACGATTATTTGGAGGGATTCTCTAAATCTGACGATTTGAAAAAAAAAAATACATGTATTTTTATCATTAAATGTGTCAAATGTGCACGGAAAATAGCACGCAAATACAAATAGACTTAACTATTTACATACATATATAAAAGCGAATAGATACTTACTCACTCACTCACTCATCTACTGACTAATCACGAAATCTGGAAAACTACTTGACCTATAAAAATGAAACTTGGCAGGGAGGTAGTTTATGAGTAAGAGAAATCAGCTAAGGAATGATTCTAAGCTAAAAACATTTTGTTAATTTACGAATACCATTTAAATTCCAAATTTCTTGAAAAACATATTCCAAAGTGAATTGTTTAGATAAATCAATATATTAAGCATATAAAATCGCAGGCAAAAAAATAATAATAGCCGTATAGTAGCAGTTACAAGTTGTTTTTATTAGGTGTGTGAAAGAATGTATACCGCTTTTTTTACAGAACTGATCTGTGTTTTTATAAGGTAAAGTAGGTTTTCATAAATAAGCCACAGTCAGGATGTTTATTTCTTTATATTTCTGACCTAGTGAATCACAACTACCTGAGTTATATAAATTGCTCAGATAGTCTTCTTCTGCAGCACGAATATAGTTTTAATGCGACATTATACTATGAAAATAACTAAAATAGACTAATCGGACTGTTTCAATATCAGTCAGTTCACGAATTTTTCTAACTGCGTATGCTGCTGAGCTGAGTCTATTTGATAATATTTATTTATTTTAATTAATAAGAACTAGTTTCAATTCGTCTTATTTAACCATTATAGTGTTTTCCACCTGTTTAACGTTTGGAGTAGTGAATTGGATACATTTATTCCTTTCTCCATTAGAAAGTTGTTAACGTTAAACCAACGAACCACTCTCGAAATAGCATCATTTAAAAGTTTGTACTCATGCGGTTTAGTCTAAATAAGAGTAAATTTTGATGAAGATGAGGTAATGAAATAATCGAGATCGGTTTGCACGCAAGCTTTCTAGCAACTTTCAAAAAGAACATAAACAAATGGACAGAGTATAGTGTGGGGATGGTATGAGAGAGTGAGAGATAGAGAGAATGGAAAAGGGAAAAAGAGGCGTGGAGTGGGAAATACATGCTTCACTGCAGCTGTATGTACTAAACTTTCTTTACGATTTTGGTAACTTCGGCTTGTGGAAATGGGCAAATGATATGTTTTGTTATTCTTAAATTATTTCCTTCAAAAAAAAAAAAAAAATCGACGATTTTTTTGGCAAGTTTGTAACCTTCCTACTGCCTTGCGTCACGCTCAAATCGTCAGATTATCAAAATGTACACTTGTCAGCATGTAATTAACCCACCGTATCTTAATCTGACGCGCTCGACAATGTCAAATGATCGATTTTTTTTTGCAAGCTTGTAACTTTCCCACTGCCTTGCGTCACGCTCAAATCGTCAGATTATCAAAATGTACACTTGTCAGCATGTAATTAACCCCCCTTATAATAATCTGCCGCGCAGGACTAAATCCAAAAAATCCCTTAATGGCCTCCCCTACTATAATCGATTAGTATTAAAAGAAGGCCATTAAAAAAGTCTGACTTTTTTTTAAATCAAAAGCTTGGCCACAGGCAAAGATATCACATTCAACATTCCGCATTTAGATGACGAGTCAAAGCATTAAAGTTTGAAAATGATAATTATATTAAAACTAATTAATTACTTTTTTAAATTAATGTTTTATTAGCAGTTACTTACTCACAAAAAAAATATTAAAAATAATTTATTAGTATTCATGTATATCGTTATGGGTTCATCAAAGTCGGTCTGATGACGGGTAGCTCTATGCGATCGAGGACCAAGAATGATCCATCCATGGCTACAAGATGAAATATACAGTATAGTTTTTAAAAGCATGCTAGTACTTTGGAATCGCAAATGACTATAGGCAAAGGTAACCGCTTACCAAGTCGGATATTTGTCTTCGGTGAGCTGATACCGATTCTGTCGGAGAACCATAATGACTACTCCGATACGTATTAATTAATTCGCTTGTTTGTATGTTTGATGCCGACTCACAATCACTGAATTCATCTGTATTTACATCAGTGTAGGAGTTTAGTTATGTTAACAAGTTTATTTTTCGCTTATCAGTTAGTTTCTTCGGTTTAATTTTTTGTTAAAAAGTTTTTATTTTAATAATTTATTGGACGTATGTATTATACGTATTCAACATCAACATTCTTATAAAATGTAATTTTTTGGATGTTTAAACATATTCATTGGTATCTATAAATTTTATTAGATTTCATACAAACAGGAACCTATTTGCGGTAATATTTATAGGTCTTAATCAATTCACATACACGCGTGGAATGTCATAAACTGTCTGAAATGACGGGTACATAAAAATGTGTCATATTAGGCTTTGTCCGTCTTGAACATGTACCTTTCAATTGGTAAAAAAATTTAAATATGTGTAGCGGCTTCGGAGATTATTTCTCTTCAGATGCACACAACTTTTTAAAATTCGTATTTTTTCTCAATTCCCAATTCGCATTCACAATATTAAAACATATTTTTTTTTTTAAATTATGACTATGCTCATAAATAGACTAATCCAGATCAATAACATTTGTACATAACCGTGGTTAAAATCAAAGCTCAGGACTCATTACACGGTTAGCTTCATGAGTTCCTGTGATGTTATGGTTAACAAACTGCCAGCTTTACCGGCTCAGTTTCAACCAGATCAATGAACTTGTAAGTATAAATCAGTCATCTACATTCTCCATCACACAAACGGGCGGCGCGGTTCGTGGACGCACACATTAAATAAATTATAGTGATCTCAAATGTAATTTAATATTTTATGGTCGATACACAGGCATGACCTTTCAAAGGGACTAGATTTCTAGTGGTGATAAATTATTATACAACATTATCAAAAAAATTTACGATCGAAGGGTTGATGTGTAAACTTCGACTTAATCGCGGCAACTATATGTTTGTTTTTTTTTTTAATATAAACTTTCGGAATAGTCGGGATCCGAAACTAGTTGGGCATTCCCGAAACACACACGGGAGTAAAACCATATATCCTTTATAAATGCTTGCCCGATATTTCGATCAAATTGTAATAAAATCGTACAGGAATCGTATCTTATAAATATTACCGCGATTAAGTCATGATTTACATATTTAATATACGTACAAGCAACATTAAAAACATAATTAAATAAATATTGTCGTAGATAACAAATTTTGATCCTTTAATGGTAGTAGACTACTAGTAGTAATAAGGTATTTTTCAATATATTTATCACTTTTAAAACGAAGGAGCTCTTGAAATCTACTGTCATAAATATTATAATTACTTGTGGCTTGAATTTAATTTGCTTTGTCACTTTGCAAGCTAATAAACTCTTGATAAGGCGTATCTGAAATCCGACCACTCTCGGATGTAGCCTGTCAGCAAGCTCAAACCAATTAATAGTCGCGCACACTCGTGTTATACAGAATGTCCCCCAACAATGGAACACATGCCGCTACAAAAATAAACGATAGGTTTTTGTAAAATAGTCATTTTTTGTTTTGTAAAATTGCGTTTTTACAGGAAGTAAAACTAAGCAGTTGAACTTTAAATGCAAAACTGTATCTGTATACAAAATTTCATCAAAGTCGTTAAAACTGTTTCCGAGATACCCGACATATAAATACATACATATAAGAATTGCTTGTTTAAAGTAATAAGATTAATAGAAAATATCCGTTTAAAAGTAACAACCGTTTGTATTTCTAGGTATTATCACCTCTGGTTCTCATAGTGGAATGTTTACACATTCCACTTGCTTTAGTTAAAGATTTTACATATTTTTAAATTTTTATTAGTTATTGAGAAAATCCATAAAAACTAACTTTAAATATAATGCATGTGTAATAAAATATACATGTATAATAAAATGAAAATTACATGTATATTTATATGTACAAGATGTATCTTGAGATGCGATGTGATGTAATATGTAGGTAAAGATTCTCTCGTAGAGACTTGACGTGTATGGCTAACGCGATTTAAAGATACACAACTCCTTTTAAATCGTTGATTAAATTTAATCTATTAAATTATTTCGTGTCAATTTGAATTCAGCTATTCATATTATCTATCAATTTTGTATAATATTGGTCTGTTTTGGTCACCCACTCTCTATCCACCCACATAGAAATATGAAACTCCACTTGTTAGGCTGGATAGCCCTCCTCCACCTCCTTATTCAAAGTAGCAAAATTGTGTTTCTCCGTCAAGAATGACAGCGTTACATAATCTGACAAAAAATAATTGATATAGTTTGGCAAGACCACTAATTTTTATAATGAACGCGAGTTGCTCTTGAAAATGCGTCAACGGTCGCGTAAAATCAGTAATATAATATGGCTTAATTACGCGCCAGAAATAAACGTGCTTTACGCGAATCCCGATGAATTCTCGAGTTATTTTCGAGAAACTCTATTTGTAGAGGATGTCGTTTGTCATGCATTAGTTCTGCTCGAGTTTTTAGTAACTACATGCATTTCAAGAATTAGTAGGTAATTAGAACATATCTAAAATAGTTTTATGTAAGAACTAATTTTGCAGTTTCTATGTAAACAATTATATGTATTACAAGGAAAATTAGAACATTGCATGTTAAAATCACGGGTGTACACTAAGGACCCTATATCATTGGGACACCACGTGGTGTCTACAGCTAACAAGCGAAAAACACCAAAACAAACACTAGGATTGTCAGTTTCGAAATGGACGTCGAAGAATTAACAGTTCTTTTGCTATACGTGCGACGAGTGGGAGGGAGGGGTATCCCTGGTAGCGCAACTGGTGGCAGAGTGAGTGAGGTGGCAAACAGCTGGATACATATTAATGGTTACGCCACCAGCGGGTAATACCAGGTGAGATACCCTTCATACAACTATACACATTTTGTTGGTGGTGTCCTAATGAAATAGGGCCCTAAGAGTTAGGTATAATTGTGTGCATAAGACTTCAAATCGTGCTTTGACTTTAATCGACCTTGTGCGAGGAAAAGTCGCCCCCGTGATAATAAATTCTCATGTTACATTGATTATGAGCCTAAATGAAATGTGAGGACAATGTAACCAGAAATTTGTAAAAAACATTATGAAAAAGAGTGTCCTTGGAGTTTCTTGCCTGTCCTTCTCCATAGGATCTACGTATTGGTACAGGCAACTAGCTTACGACTGACTTAGTCTGACTGACTCCTATTCCTGACAATTCAAAAATACCTATTATTGGTTTAATTGAAATAAATAGTTTTGATTTGATTTGATTTGATCATACATATTTCTATCATCAATATTCTAGCCATAAGTCCGCTGCTGAAGACAACGTTGAGACTTTTAGAAAAACACAAAATAAGAATTAACAGTTGATGACCTTGTCCTGGTGGCCGGCACGCGTCCTGGCTTCTTGAAGCTATTGCGGTATCCCTTACCCTAGAACCTTAGCTCTATACGTTTTCCTTACCCTAATTGACCTTCTTCCTTTGTCCCGTGTGAAAGCGGTTACATTCCTAAGGTGGTTAGGCGTCAGACAAGCGGCCGGCAATATAAGAAATCAGCCAACACCCTTTGCAATGTCACGCAGTGCACCGATTACAAAATAAAGATTAGAACATTACGGTAATAAACCATATTGGTTTTCTATAGCGTTGAGATGCTTCCACCCTCCTAATAGAGTATTGTAAGTCATTGTTACTGATTAAGAGCTTACGATGTTCCTCAGCGTTCAATGCCAATTCAAAAACACATTTTTAAGACATAAGACGTTTACGTTTTGAATAATAAGTAATAATGACAGCTGTTGCAAAAAACATGATTGCCATTTGCAACGATTTAATGACGTCAGTTGCGATCCTGAGTGAGTAGGTGTGTAAGTTTGTATTTGTATTACTGCATTTTTAGGGACAGTTACTTACACATATATAATCATGTTAGTTTAGGTTCACAAGGGGCACACAGCTCATCAACCTTACAAAAGACCGCTCTTAGACACAGCAGTTAGCATAATGCTGTTCTTTCTACTTTTGAGTATGTTCTGCTTTTGAGTAACAATTGATACACAAAAGTGACATCACCGGTGTTAAAAAAAGATTTATTAATACAAAAGATTGTAAAATCAATTCGTCTTAAGTTTATGTATGAAGTCCTGAACATAATTCATTTAACACATTAGAAGTACCAAACCCAATCTCAATTCTATCGACAGCGCCATTAAAAAAGCACTACATATTTAAAGAGATAAAAAAGAGAAACAAAAAATGTGTTGGATGTAGCGCCATACTCATGTCATCTTATTCGCACTAGTGGAAGGGTTTGAGCAGATTGGCAACTCTTAGTCGCTCGAACTTAATGACTTGTCTTATTATTCCGGTTTTGTTAGCAAATATATAGTTTCCTTTTAAAAACAAATCTCGTTAAAATATACATATACAATAATTTATTGATTATTTATAATAAATTATTACTGATGAGTTGAAGATTTAAATTTAAAGTACAACTCTAATACATTTAGGAATTTACTTGCATCTTATTTAAAGGGTTGCTACTCATTTTTAGTTTATATATACAAGCTTTCATCAAACTACTTCATCTGATTGGCTATATAAAACTATTCAAATGCAACAATTAGTAATCAGTAAGGAAGATAGATTTAAACCAAAGTTGCATTTTAGCAACGATTTAAAAGGAATTGTAAACCTATAGTCTGTACTATTGTTAAATTAACTTATGGACACAGATAAAATAAACAAATAATAAAAATGATTAGCGCAAACAAGCTCACAAAGAAAATATATACGCCAACAAAAAGTCGCCAGTCTGTTGAAACCTATATTCACACTCATAGAACAGGTATTCTGTTGCTATGTACTTTAAAAGGATGGTTTTATGACGCCCAACGTAGACAAAAAACAGCTACTGGTCTTGAGTCTGCAAGCATGACGTTGTATATTGACACAGAGGTCATGGCCAGTTATAATCTGTCAGGTTTCTTTTGAACTTAGTAAGCTATAGTTTTTATGAGAATGATGTCGTCACCTGACCTCTTCTGTTAGGAATATAGGATTTAACTACTTTTAAAGTAATTAACACAATCAAAAGATTGTTTCGAAGTATTTTAATACGTATACTCTTTATTTTAAACATAACGAAATAGAATACAATTATGTACTTATAACCTAAAATCTAAGACCACCTTTAAATATATTAAAGGTGCAAATAGAAAACTTTAAATGTCTTTTTTTATTTTGTAACTAATCTGATATATATATTTATATATATATTTTTTTATAGTATTGGGGGCAAAAGAGCAGACGGGTCACCTGATGGTAAATGACTACCGCCGCCCATGGGCACCTGTAACTCAAGAGTCACAAGTGCGTTGCCGCCCTTTAAGGTGGGAATAGGAGAAGACGGGAGAGGGGGATTAGAGGGGAGGAGAGGGGCTGAGGGGAAGGACGGGTATATAGGAGAGGGAAGGGTTAGGGCTTCCGGTAACCTCACTCACGCGGCGAAAAGCAATGAAATAATTGTTTCACTGCCGGTTTTCTGTGAGGCCGTGGTATAACTCCGATCGAGCCCATATATTTTTTTTAATTTTATTTGTCTAAACATGTGTATGTGATGGTGTTACAGTACAGTAGGTATAAAATTGGTTTCAACATGCTTGGTCCATTAACTTTAGACATACAAATATAATTGTTTTACATAGATATCAGTAAAATTACAGTAAATTACAATAAAATACTAATAACTTAGTTACATAAACTTAATGTACAAGTAAGTTGTGAGTTTGGGAGTGACTTGACTTAATACCAAAGGAATTCTCTGCCATTCAACCTTTAGTTATTGAATTATTGTAATAATGATACAATTTTATTATGATAAAAATACTTAATTAGTACTTATTAAAATTAAAATAAAACTTATATCATTCAGTTTTGAATAAATCTGTCAAGCATCACACTCCAACGCAACGACATTGTACTTTTACCATTAGCGGGATCAAACATACTTCTGTGAATTTAAGGAATAATATCATCTTAAAGCACTGGAATAGTAAACAACGCCTACACACACAAACGCACAAAAACATTATTCTTAAATAACCCAGGTGCGTTAGACTGAGGTCGAGATTTTTTTAATTTTTTTTTTGTTCAAAATAATTCATTAGCTACATGTAAGCTATTCACTTAAACCATAACGGTTTTTGTGTGAGCAGTGTTCGCCATACATATTACATAGGTAACTATATCTTATACCTGTAAGATATAAATACCCTTATATTACATACAGAGATAAAAGTTGTTCCACTGAGCACATACTCAAACAATATTTTTAACTGATATAATATTTGCAGACGGGCAACCGTTACAGACAATGTGTGAACTCACAATTTTTTGACGGGTTCACGGCCTCTGTGGTGAAGCGGCAGTGCATTCGAATGCCACGCCGGGTCGCGGGTTCGATTCCTGCCCAGCGCAAATATTTGTATGCTTAAATATGTTTATTTGCATTGGCCTGAGTGTTTTCATCCTACTAATATTATAAACGTGAAAGTTTGTATGGATATCTGTTGCTTTTTCACGCAAAAACTACTGAACCGATTGCGCTGAAACTTGGTATGTAGATAGCTCAAGATCTGGACTAACACATAGGCAACTTTTCAATTTTTTTTTGAATATTCAAACGGGATCGGGACTTACGCGGGTGAAACCGCGGGGCTCAGCTAGTGTATAATATGTATGTGTGTATTTACAAAAAATATGTATATCCGTGTGCTAGAACCCATAGTACGTACAAGCTCTGCTTAGTTTGGGTCTAGATAGGTCTGTATTATATTTCCTAAGATATCATTATTATTACTATTTAAGGAACCATATTGTTTTATTTTTGAAACTCAACCTTAAATGGTATAATAGAATTTTTTTTTTAATGTGGTAACAATTTGAATTTCGAATTTAGAGTTAATATAAATAATATTTTAGCTATGGTTATAATTGGAACTATTGCTAAGCGACCGACATATATTTAAGGCTCACTTCAGGGTTGCCAGATACTTTTCTGTTTTATTAATCCCGTCTCTCAAGGCAAAAACAAATTGCTAGGATACCAAATAATTCATTTATTACTAACGTAAAGCAACATTCCCTTTTTGTACTCTTCAACTGCTCAATAAAAATGTCTCGTATGTATTAAAGTATTCCCTAAGAGTTAGTTTTAGTTATCCTACTAATATTATAAACGTGAAAGTTTGTGAGGATGTATGGATGTATGGATGTATGGATGTATGGATGTATAGATGTATGGATGTTTGTTACTGTTTCACGCAAAAACTACTGACCTGATTGCGATAAAACTTGGTATGTAGATAGCTGGAGATCTGGATTAACACATAGGCTACTGTTTATTCCGATATTCACACGGCATCGGGACTTACGCGGGTGAAACCGCGGGGCGCAGCTAGTAACTTATAATCTAAAGAGACAGTGGTCAAGCGTGTATAAAGGAACCTTAATACCAGATTGGTTAAAAGCACACAGATTCCATCAATAGTATTTTAATAATTCATCGTATTATAAAATCCAATGGACCACCCAAGGAGCTCGTTTGACGTGGGTGTTAAAGAGAAGTATTATGACTCATAGAAGTTAAATACAAGTTTATGGCGAAGTGATCAAATGCCAAGCAGACTGTTCTATCTTCATCAAAAGTTATTAAAGCCTTTATAGTTGCTATGATTTTTTTTGTCTCTGCATAAACTTCAATTTCGTTCCTAGGCCAACTCTATCTTCTCCGACCGCTAGTTAATCAGGTAGATTTGCACAAAGTTTATATAAATCTTATTACTATTACAGAAGCGAAAGTTTAGAAGGATGTTTGTTACTCTATCGCGCCAGAACGGCTGAACGGATCTGGATGAAATTTGGCACAGAGATAGATTATAGTCAGTTATAGTAGTTTATCCCGGAAAAATTACGGTTCCCGTGGATTAGCAGTTGTGAGGAACGGGTAGCGAAGTGTGAATCGTTCGTAAATTACCTAGACTTAACACAAATTTGAATTCTTACCAATTAGATGGTTCAACAGGTCTAGTGATAGCGACGATCTTTTTTATCATTAAGTGTATTCCATTTGAATCTATTATGTGCCTTTGATAATTAACTAACAAAATTTTAATATGATTGTCTTGAACCGGCAATACTTCTAGTGGCTGGTTGGACTTAAAATCGTGGTGGACGATGACTCCTCTACACGTCTTACGCAGGTACGAGTGTTAGTTGTATTCGATAGACAGATTTCACAACACAAAACTGCGAGAGCCCTGGTACCATAACACACGTTAAATCTTACCTTAGGTACCAACACAGTACTGTATTAACTTGATTGACTTCTGCACTGTATTCTCTTGTGTATACTTTTTTTTAAACAAATAAATATTATTATTATTCTCTTTATTAACATCTATTAAACATGTAAATTACATTTTTAAATCCCACTAATCTCATCCCACTATCCCAAATAATATTATAAATGTGTTACTCGTTACGCGTACAGGCGTTAAACGCTTAATAACTATCCTGCATTCATAGTTATTCATTATGTAAATGTATATGTCAAAGAATATATCGTGCAAACACAACAAAACATGTGAGTCGTTTAAATTCTTCGTAAGCTATGAAATTTAAGACCAAGAACCGCTAAATATCTTTTATATTAGCGTAACTATACCTAGGTTATTTCCCCCGTAAAGATAAGCAAAAAGAATTATCCTAACACCAAGCGGTACCGCTTCGAAATCGAGTCACGAATAACAAACCATTAAAGATGGCGAATTTGCGTTCACAGACATTGTACAACGCCTGACTTACTAAGCAGCTTGACTAAACGTATGTACATACTCGAAGAAATTGGATGGGTGTACAAAGAGTTGGTTGTAAAGCACTGGAAATATTTGCACAAGCTGAGAACGATGACAGTCGCCCACGCGATGGTGTAAACTAAAGGGTAAGCACAATGGCGTTTCAAGTAAAGAATTAGGTTACAAGAAAGATATTTCTAATGACAAATGGTGCAAAACGTATACTTATTGGTACAAAAGTAAAATATTATCGTCACCCACGGTACCAAGATCGAGACCCAATTTAATAACACAGACTAACATTCTTAGATGTGTATATTTCTGTAAATACATCAATATTGTACATAGAAAAGCCATACCACTGCAAACAGACATATACACCAACAAACGAATAATCACATCACGTGAACATTTTTCGAATACTGCACCAAAATCCCTCTACCTATGCCGGTAGCTTGGCAACCCTACAATATTAGGCTAAGCATACGTGTCAGGGGTCTATGGCCTGCGAGTCGTAAAATAGCCACACTGAATTCGGTAATACCGTATAGAAAGATGTCCAAATATAAGTAGCAACGTAGGGCATCTTCCTCCCACTTCTGTTATAAAGTATGTAACAATGTTGCCAGTATTGAGCAATTCTTTTAAAAATAAATTTCATATTTTTGATTTGATAGGTTTTAAATTAGAATTCGTTCGAGTATTTGTTATATAATATTGTAAGTATTACTTTGCAAGTTTGTTGTCAAAATCGTTTCTCTTCAAAGTCAAATCAAATCCTTTGATATCAAAATCTTACATAATATTGCGGATAATATGATTACTTATATACATATTTTATACTGTTGTACATACATGTATGTTGTACATGCATATATGTACGTGTACAAATTTGAATAAATTTTACATTACTATTACAAAATTGTTAAAATTAATTGTATCAGTTTCCATTATGTTCATATTTGGAATACGGCAAAACAGATTTTTTGCTTGTACACCAGGTAACCGCTACGTACGAATGGCCACATTAAAATACTTCTAGCAGAACACGTAATAACTCAGACTTCTAACGGATGAGGAGGCACGTTAAAAGACAACTGTTGGCGATCAGGTTCCGTGAGTTTGTTTGCAAACCTAGTTCTTTAAACAAATATTATTTTTTCCATTACCATAAAATGTATGCAAGTATTTAAAAAAGAAAAACAACGCAATAAACTCAATTTTAAATAGTCTGTAAATAACAAATCTAAAACGTAAAGAAGTTAAAAAATATTGCAGACATCCATTTCCACGTTAAAAAGCCATTCTACTGCGAATTTGTATCATCACCATAAACGTGGCTTTAAAGGAGTACTCATTTCTTATCACAGTACACGGAATGTATCTTATAAATCCTGAAAATCGCAAGTTATGGCTAACAAATCATTGATAGGCGAAGAAATGTATGTAAATCAGTAATATTTCTCGGCGTAAAATGTCGTATCTGCTCGATTTACGAGCATGACAGTCGCTAGTCGTCACCTCATCGTGCACGATACGATCACATAATACGTTTTAGTTTCTGTTTTAGTATGCAATCGAGCGTGATCGTCATGCTTCCTTACTAACAAAAAGCTGGAAGTGCCTAATAAACGCGAATTTGCTTAATTTTTTGAAGTGATAACTTCTTTAGGCACTTTTGGTATGGGAAAAAAGCACTGAACTCGCGTGACTGTCACACTCAGGTACTTATATACAGCTGATGTGAATCCACTTCTAACGGAAGCATCTGGCTTGTTTGGAAGGGTTAATAAAGATACTAGTAATGAGTGTCCATATAATAGCCACCATCTTTAAAAAAAAAATCTCTAGTGTAATTTTTTTTGAGTAGGTATCTAGCTTTGTAAAAGTAATTTTTCCATCCCTCGGGAACGTGTTTATCTGGATGAGATGCTGTAACCCTGGTAAAGTGTATGCGAAATTCATGATGATCAGCAGCGTATAAAATACGAACAAACAGACATTGATTTCTAAATAAATAAAATAAAATCTAACCTAGTCTAATAAAGCTAAAAAGTACTTTGTTAGATTGTTTGTTTGTTTAAGTTAATCCCGGAATTACCAGTTGGAGTGAAAAAAATATTTTTGTGTTGTGTAGTGTGTTCATTCTGAAAGGTTACAGGTTACGTATCATCACGCTACGACCCTAAGCACCGGAGTAGTGATAAAATTCCTATGCACCTTCCACTCTCTCTACTTTTAGGACCACAATATCCAACTTGTTATTTACTGCTTACTCATAATGACTATTTCATCGGCAATAAACAATTTTATTCCGATACAGGACTATTACGTGATCCCGATGTATCGTCGCGTGGCCTGAGCATATCTGCGAATATAACGCAGTAGTAAAATGGCTTAACATTCTAGGTAGCACATTTCTTCTCTTTAATAGTAACTGTAAACGAAACATCTTCAATTATATATATTGACAATGTTTAAAATAAGACTTAGCGTGTGTTTGAACATAGCGAAATTTGTCTTGTAGAATAATAATAGGTTGGCGAAAAATTCTTTCCTTATTTTGTATGTAAAATTGATGAAAAATGTTTGGTTGTATTGTTTGTATTTAATCACCTACAAGATGGCAACAAGTTATCCAACAAATTGGCACATTAAACTATGTATATAACGTCTTTGAATTTGTATATAAAATACGTACCGGACTTTATATATTATAACCCGCATAGTAGATCCCGTCCCCGGAAAGTTTTTGGAAATTTGTTTTGTTTTTACTACACAAAATTTATTTTGAAACTTACTTTTGAACTTAAAAACAATATGAGGAAATTTCATTACTTTTTACACATTAATTTTATTGTGAAACAATCATATATTTTTAACATAATTAAAAAGTTAAAAATCCCATTAACGAATAAAAAAGAGCTGATGACCTTGAATAGCTGAACAGATTTTCTTGAATTATAGCTAAGAACACTCTTGAAAAAACTAAATCAGAATCGGTATATTCGTTTTGGCCCACAGACAGACACACATGCACAGATACACATGTTATAACATAACACCCCTCGTTTTTACTTTGGGGGTTTAAAGGTTATTCTACTTTAACCTTTTCTATCGTCTTTGAATCTTATTAATATTTTAATCGTGAAAGTTTGTGGGATTTATAGATGTTTGTTGCAACCACGGCATCGGGATTCACGTGGGTGAAAACGCGGGGCGCACCTAGTCCTTTATAAACTACTAGCTGCGCACCGCAGTTTTACCTGCGTAAGTCCCGATGCCGTGGGAATATCGGGATA
The DNA here is from genome assembly GCA_949752705.1 of Callimorpha dominula. Classification (NCBI taxonomy): domain Eukaryota; kingdom Metazoa; phylum Arthropoda; class Insecta; order Lepidoptera; family Erebidae; genus Callimorpha; species Callimorpha dominula. Next base: position 2,729,362 of record OX457001.1, on the reverse strand, counting down.
AAAAGTAGCCTATGTGTTAATTCAAGTCTCTAGCTATCTACATACCAAGTTTCATCGCAATCGGTTTAGTAATTTTGGCGTGAAAGAGTAAGAAACATCAATCAATCCAAACTTTCACATTTCTAATATTAGTGGAATTATTAGGACTATAACCGTGGCACTTTATTTTAGTAAGACAAACTGTACCAATATATTTTGAACTTTGTGTCATTCTTCTAATCTCTGCACCCAAAATTATAATCCCTGTTCATCTTAAACAAACATTGGCACGCAAAGATTAGCACCAACGGATACATACGTTACCTCTAATGCAAAATATTAAGACGTTACACAAAATATACTTAACTTTCTGACATAACACGCCGCGGTTACCAAACTGTGTTTAATCCGCAAATCTCCAACGACATCATTAAAATAAACGGGGACATAAGCAGAGACGGGAGGCGAGGCATGTGAGATAAAGGAGGTGATTCACTGAAGAGTAATCTCGTGGTGGTCTTTGGCTTCTCGATAAGGCTTTATAGGGGTAGAAGATTTTGATAATGGAACACCAAAATCTTGCAAAGGTTACAAATTCAAGATTAGTTAAATTTAATGTTGGATCTGGATATTTTGGGAAAAGGTGTAGTTTAGATTTTTTTGACCCCCGACGCAAAAAGGAGGGTCAAAAAATCTTTATAAGTATATGGACTGATTTTAATTTAGTTTTTTTTTTGTTTGAAGGAGACTTGATCGAGAGTGTTCTTAGCTAGAGCATGAAAATCTGTTCAGCCGTTTGAAGGTCATCAACTATTTTCTAACCGTTGAAGGGGTTTTCGAGTCGGGGGTATTTTTTTTTAATTGTTATTTCAGGAAAACCGAGATGTATTATTTAGGAAACCTTCCTTGTTGCTAGTATTGTATATGCAAGGTCGTGAAACAAACTTAAGAGTCACCTAAATACTACAGTAATGTACCATAACATTTATAAGTGACTAATAATTATTACTAGAGATCGCGTGGTGGTCGAATTTCAACCATGGTTTTTCATTGGCTAGTATAACTTGAGCTGTCATTGGATAGACTTACTTACTATGACAGGCAATCACATATACTGGACGCGTGTAATTTCATTAAGTGGTTTTCATGTAACTTTTAAAGACATATTGCTTAAAATTTTTAGCTTTCTGCACTTCTTCCATATATAAACTGTAAATATTAAAAAATTTACGCTAAATTTAATTAACGGTAAATTTAATATTTTTTTAAATATACACTTATACAAACCTTTCTAATGAAGAAAGAATAATTAAAATCGTGGGGGTCAACACAAAGGTTGGGGGTTTATGGTCACTGTTCCGCTTTTTAGGGTTGTAGCGAGATGTTATATAGCTTATAATAATCCTCAAGGATTGGGCTATCAAATACAATAAAAGTTGTTGAAATCCGACGGGATGGTTACAGAGATTAGCGCGTTCAATAAATAAAATAAAATAATATTATAAAGCTGAAGATTTTTTATGTTTGTTTCAAAGTCAAACTCGAAAAAATCTTTTTGTAAATGGATAGGGTATTCATGGAGAAAGGTTATAGGCTATGTTACACGCTATGACCTTTACGAGTGGAGCAGTGACAATTAACGTAGGTGAAAACGCGGGGACGATAGTAGGTAGATTGGTAGAGATTCAATACTATAGATATATGTATAGCTGCTCAATGTTTTCAACTTTTAAGTGCTTTTATGAGAGATGTATAACACCTGGAAATCCAAACGGTCATAACTTCTTTTTGTAACTGCATGTTAGAATCGTGCCCTTTCGGTGATTTAAGTAAGTGTTCTATTGTCAGAGACACAATGTACATATTCCTCTGCAAACTACCCAAAAGTTGTCACCATTCAAACTTCAATATTATAAATGTGTAAGTTAATTTGTTTGTTACTTTTGCACAACTTAACTGCCAATGATGGGCAAAAAATAATTGGATCAATAATTACAAATTACAGTTACATTGTAACCCGGCAGTGAAGCAATGTTTGCATTGCTTTTCGCCGAGTGAGCTTGCTGTTGCCGGGAAGTCCGACCTCTCTAGCATAACTAATTAATAATATAATCTATTGCTGGATAAATCGAAATGCTTGAAAAAGCAACGTCGCGGTCAAAAACTAGTGCTAGATACAATCCTAAGTTTAGAAGCGTCCCCGCGAATGTATCACCATCCTAAGTAAGTCGGAATGTCCAATTTTAATGTGAACACGTTGTTAAAGCTGAGAACGCGGGAAAGCCATAGTAATTACCGTTACAAAGGAGCGTACACACGACTAGTAGATAATCCACGGTACTGTTGTTATCCGCCTCTAATCCGGCGCGGGATGGCGCGAGTTGAAGGCGTGACTGTCGGGTGTCATTGTATTCACTTGCCTTAACTTAAAACTACTTATAAGTTAACAAAAATATATTTCTGTGGAAGCTACAATTATTTTCCTGATCCTAATAGTTAATACTTTTTCGTTTATTATTAGCCTCGTTGCCTCTAAATGATTGCTAAAACGTTTTCATAGAATATAAGTTGAGGTTTGTTTTTAATTACTTATTTATCTCATTATTCAATAGCTATATGTGTATTTCCTTACTTTTTAATTAACTAAGATGGCAAGCAAGCACTGCAAGCACACGGTTTCTTTGACAAATAATAAAGTCACTGATCGATTGTTTTTTGTCGCTTGCAATACCAGGGCAAAGCGTGTTATAGCCCACCATTCCGGCAATCCATCATTTCTACTACTCTACTTAATATTCGCCCTTATATAGTAAATAGAATGATACAATATTTATTGTAATATTGATACATTAGTATCCTATATCAATCAATGTAGTACTTAAAGTCTCTTCTCAATATAAGGACGGCATATTTGTCACATGGCTGTGAGTACCACATGAGGGAGATCAAGAACAAATAAATATGACTGAAAAACTCTTTAGATAAAACAACACGCCTTCTTTATTTACCGGGAACCGTTTACCTATACTCTATTCAACTTCCTCTGAGACAACAGGTAAACAAAGAAACCAATGTTTCTCAACGAGTTGATCGATAGTAAAGATGGCCGGTGTAACCAAACTAATTACAAAATTTCATTTTTCTACGTAAATTATTTACCTTATCACTACTCCTCAATTTAGAAGTGTTATAATACGTTCAATGTTTGAGAACAGCTACAGTTTTAGGTGTTTTTAATGTCACTTTTTTTTATTGATTCTAGATGCATATAAAATGTGACCTATTAAAAAACCTTTTTCTGGTTTGTTTACCTTTTGTCTCAGAGGAAGTTGAATAGACTATAGGTGGTAGTATAAAAAATACGTTACTACTACTACTTACTTGTCTATTAAAAGACTGAGTCACAAGTTTAAGATAACCTCAAATCAAAATCATTGAAATTTAATTAAACATGATTCAATACAAATTATACACGCATTCTTATATATAAAAATAAGAACCAGTACTATCAACAGCTAATACAAAACAGGTTCACCAGGCGCCAGAGTCGCGACCGGGCGTCGCTTGGACCACAACTAACGGTCGCGGCTATACATCGGGCAGTCACCCCGCTACCGCGGTACGCGACCACGTGGTCCGTTTACGACCATACGAACCTCTTCCCACACCTGAAGTTTGTTTGTTCTGTCATAACATCCTCTGGACTGGTTGCAACTTGTTGACTAAGTATTAAAGCGTCTTAAAATTATGACCCAGGATAAAGTAAAGGTAAGTAATGGTCGTGCTTAAATAACATTTAACGTATATATAAAGCAGATGAGTTTGTTTGTTTGCTTGAACGCGCTAATCTCAGGAACTACTGGTCCGATTTGAAAAATTCTTTCAGTGTTAGATAGCCCATTTATCGAGGAAGGCTATAGACTATATAAGATCACGCTACGGAGAATAGGAGCAGAGCATCAATGAAAAATGTTGCTAAAACGGGAACATTTACAAACGCAGACGATGTTGCGCGGGTCAGCTAGTATAACATAATTATAGCGTTCCACAGCAACGTCAAAGGTGGTGTATTCGATTCCTGTTCAGTGTTAATATTTGTATGCATAAACATTTGTATATTTAATATATTTGCATTGGTTTGGGTATTTTTATGTTCAGGTATTTACAAAAAAAAATCTAACTATATTACAAACTATGGTTGCTTAGTTTGTGTCTAGATCTGTGTAATATGTCGAAGAATATTATATATATTTTTAATATTAATATTATTTTTAATGTTGACAAAAATGATTTTCGCATATGAACAGAAAATTTAACCATAAAATCCACACCACCTTTATAAATCTTTTAAGTTTTATGGTAAATTTATGGATGCTCAATGTCTCCAACCCCATAAAGGTTTGCTCTCTGGTAATATTCCTATTAAATTATTTTTATGATGGCAATACCCGAAAATTGTCTTTAATACAAGTATGGTCTTTTAAAACTAAACTTAGTAGATACCTATATGTTTAACATTAACACAGACGCGATTACAATAAATTTGCATATGTATATGAAATCTCACATGTTTTTTTTTTATTGAATTTAAAAATATACGGGTCGACTTGAGAATTTCCTCCGTTTTTTCGTCGGTTAAAAAAGAATTTTTAAATGTGCATGTTGCGTCATCAGATAAATATGTGAGATGAAAGGTTATTTCAATACCTACACTGTGATGAGACTGCGTTCAGATGACAGGCGTTGGCCGCGCGTCAGAGCGTTGGGTTTTTGTATAGTGTTCACATGGCGAGCCAGGCGTTGAACGCGCTTTGTCGCAGTTCAGTTCTAGTTCTGTATTCGTTAAAAATGGCTTTCATAATAAAAAATTCAAATAGTTATTTTTTATTTCTGGATCAATTGAGGTTCATGTCTTTCTTGTATGTAACATTTTAATTTTATACAAATTGAAGTGCGTGAAATGTATGAAATTGAGTGTCGAACTCATGCTGTGTGGAAAATGGCCGAACCTTTTATTAAATATACGTGTTGTCGCGTTGACAACTCGCGCTCATGTGAACGAATGTACGGCAAACCAATGATCTCAAAACGGCCATAACGCGCGTTAGCATGTGAACGACTTTAAAAAGTGCGTGTTTAAATAAATAAGAATGAAATTAGTTATAAAATAAATAATTACATTGTAGAAAAGCGATTGTAAATTTTCAAGTTAATCTGACGTCTGGAATTTGGTGGCTACGTTGAAAAATTCCGTTACACAGATTGATACAGGTCTAACTAATATAAAGTGAGTACAAATAAAAACATTTTCTATAATACAAATACAAAATATTTACATTGTCAACACTGTCATCTCAAAAGAAACAAACGTCTCCACTAAAGACACTCATAGATCTATAATGTTACCGTTTGTGACGTATTATACACGAGGGGAGTCAATTTACCTGTAACAAAACAGACATGGCATGGTTAGATACGAATACAAGCAGCAAGGTGATATAGAAGATAATAATTTAGCATTTAATCTTAAAATTTAAGACATTCCTTATGGAGCTGAAGCTACCCGACAACAGCTATTTCGAGTTATGGCTTACGGAGTTTCCGTCCGTATAAGCAACATGTTTTGTTCGAAAGGTGATTTAGTCGAGATACTTCTTAGCTAAAATGCAAGAAAAGATTTTTGAATGCGCGGAATTTCAATTTTTTTTTTTGCCGTTCTCCGCAGTTTTAGCCGACTTTATGGTCACTGCTCCGCTCCTAAGGCTCATAGCGTGATGTTACATAGCCTATAACCTTCATCAATGAATACTCTATCCAATACATGAAGATTTTTCGAATACGATAGGTAGTTCCAGAGATTAGCACGTTTGAACAAACAAACAAGCTCTTGAGCTTTAGTCATCAATACAAATAAACAAAATTTTAGTGTCTGTTTGTAATGTCAAAACAATAGTTATTTTGTAAGCTCATACATTTATTTTGCATGATGCCTATGCCTAAAAATCAGTTACATACCTGTTTGTTTGTTTGTTCCGGCTAATTGAATAATGAATACACGCGAACGAAGCCGCGCGGCACCTGCTAGAATAGATACATAAATGTTATTGACTGACAATCTACTTCTTGCCCTTTTCTCAAATTATTTGGAGTTGGTGCAATGTATTTTCTTCTTCCATTCGTTGACAACGACATTAAAATCCTCTTTTAAACAGTCCATCAATTATTTTACTTGGCTTTGACTTGACTTCTACTCTTCTAACCTTCATCTTCCATACATAAAACTCTATTCACCACATTTTGCTTATCTCTCCGCATCACATGTCCATACTACGATTTAAGTTTATTAAAAAAAAATACACTCCATAGAGTAAGAGTCGTACTTTCTTGTCCTTGTGTGTTAATTTACAAAGTCGCATAATAAGATTCGACAGCTTTCTCTTTTTACGGATCAAATCTAACTATTACACCGATTAATATGAATCGCTTAACAAAGGGTATCATATTGTAAGCAAAATAAAAGGTAAAACGGAAATAAACTCCCCAAGGGATACCCCATATTTGTTAGGGTTTGTCACGAATGTAACTTATCTGATTAAATAGAAAATAACCACTGCGGCATATGTGTTATTATGGGTTTTGTATAAAAAGCGTGGTTTTGAACGATTTACGGTTCCAGAGGGAGAAAGAGGGACTCCATTGTATTATACAACTGTTTAGACATGCAAGGATTGTTTTTTGCACAGAGGTTTTCTGATCGTAATGGAGCCGCCTGACATATCTCTCAGAAGTCCGCGATTGACCACCGTCATTCGAGGAAGGTTGTTTTTATATGCTTTTGAGTGGGTCGTTAGAGCGCAAAGGTTCACTACTGGCGGTATAAGTGTTCATAAATGCTGGTAACTACTTACCCTGATGTGGGCCGCATGCTTGTTTGCAAACTTAGTTGTTTTCCCGTACGATGAATTACAAATGTTTGTACGCAATTTTTTATTTTTATTTGGCCCCCAAAAGTGACACCCATATTCAAAATTCATGTATTTACTTACCTACGTTGCACACACCTGTGGGCCCCAGGAATTTCAACTTAAATGGTCCAGTTGATTCGGAGCTAATTGCCTGTGACAGACGGATAGTCAGACGCAAAAGTGATCTTAAAAACATTTAGTTTTTTAATTTAGACGTACGGAACCCAAAAAAAAAACCAAATCTAACAGAATCGTCGCCCTGTACGACTCCTGTTACTTTCAAGGCCACTCAACAATGACCAAACAACCCGTTCTTGTACAATTTGGTAAACACTATCGAAAGTAAACAAGGCTGTCAGGTATGGCATACAATAAACAGGCCCATAAATAGAAATTCAAAAGGCTTTTGTGAATTAGATAACAGAATATCGAAATATAAAGTTACACGCCGACACAGTCCCTTGGGAGAACAAGCGACGGACAGACTTCGCGTCAGCGAGCTACGCGAGTAGGGCTGTCACTAAGTTTGTTATTCCACTTCTTTAAGTTTCAACACGCTTTTAACTAAGACTTTGCTGGCTTGGTTTGACAAAAACAATATTCTGTCTCCTTGTTTTAATTTTTTTCTTTACAATAAAAATAATGTGATATAGAAAATCGCAACATTCGGCAATAGAATTCAGAAGCACACTTCGCATCGTCAAATTTGTCAAATTGGCTGGCCTGTTGGTCTAGTGGTTAGTGACCCTGACTGCTGAGCCAGAGGTCGTGGGTTCGATTCCCACCTAAGTCGGGGTGTTCTTTGTGTCCGTTGCTTGTATTTTTGTAAAGTCCCCCGCGACACAGGAGTAATTCCTAATGCGGGAGTTGTTAAAAAAAAAAGTCACAAATGGCTCTACAAAAACTATTCGATTATTCTTTAATATGAAACACTTTTACATTTGGAAATAGAACCAGTAGTAAAGTGACGAACTGAGATTATGAAAGGACAATATCGATTAGGACTAATTGAAAATATGACCAAGTGCAACAGGACATTATGAGACTAACCCGAAGATGCTTTCGAGTGATTATTACTTAAAAAACAACAAATAAAAATATCTAGTCCTTATTGTTGCAACAAAAGAGATATATAAATTGGCTTCGAGCCTAATTAATAGCTTAATAATCGGAACTTAAGAAGCAAACATGTAAGAAATAATATACAAAAGAGGCCTTAACTAAAACTAAAATCTTCATCTGATCATCAACTAAAAAATAGATTTAAAAAAAGAACAATTTTAAACTAATTTCCATTTAACTTTGTTTTTAATATTATGACACTATCTGAACGCCTAGCTATTAAGCATTGTAAAAAATGAAGCTACAATTTAAGATCCAAGTCATAAAAATTGTGGGTTAGTTGACAAAGCTGAACTAATGTCACAGCGCACAATAAACTTACCCCTCGTTTGACTTTTACGAGTTATGTTGTAAAGGACGATAGGCAGCTGACTTCTATTGAGCAGAATAAGGGCCTTTAAAAGCAACGTAACATAATGAAACAGCTGACATATTGCATACACACGATTGTGTTTATACAACTATGCGTAACTAAATAGATGGCGTACTAAAATTTTTGGATGTGTTGTAAAGTAAATTGTGCGTTGAAAGAGAATTTAAAAATATTTATGCATTCCACAAATTTTTAATAGAATTATTTTATAGTATAAACTGACCGGTGTGGAATGCATTTATCTGTACTTATGCGATGTTATTAGAAATATTTTAGGTATATCATTTATTGTATCGACACGGAGGGCACCCACTGAGCCAGTCAGCCTGTGTCCACGACCAGTGCAACCCGGTCGAAACATCAGGTAATTCAAAGGTATGTAACACCCATTACGTGATTACGCGTTAATTAATGTGTTCATAAAATATGAAATGGAACGCATAAGTTTAACAGTTAGTAATAGCTTGTCAAGTTAAAATGTCGCAACTGCTTTAACATTTAGACCTACACAGTATACGTACAAAAGGTTGTCTGGGACAAGTTTGACATGATATTTATTTTATTCAAGTTATATATTAATTGCTATTTCTAATTAGTTTAACGTCCACATGACCCTGTCTCTAACGTTTTCTACTATCCTCTATTCACTCTAAGGTTTGCTGGAAGAAAACTCAGGTTTGGGTTAAGCTCGCCTTTGTACATACCATTTCCTTGTTTGATATGTATTCTACTTTTAGTGTACAATAAAAAATAAATAAAGAAGCTTCTTATGTTTATAATTTAAAAATTAGTTACGAGTATGTATGGAATTAATTTTATTTGCCACTTCAATTACTTCCTATTCTATATTGCAGTAAAAGCAAAAAGATTATTTAAAAATATTTTCTCAACTTCTTAATTAAACTTTATTCATAACAAGCGTTTATAAATGTTGCCAGCCCTAGTGGCAAGCGTTGTACCTCACAACGCGATTGCAGCAATATTACTTATGAAATAAAAGAGGTCGGGAGCTCCTTTCGAATTGCAAATTTCTGTAACTTATGCGCCTCCTCGATTCTCCATTAGCAAATTACTGCTGTCGTCCACGAAGCTTTACATAACACCAGCAATATGTCTCGAATACTGCTCCGACTATATATCATACGAAATCACTTTCCTAACTTATGATAATAGACGGAACGAGAGAAGTGTAAATCTTGTTTTTTTTTATTCGTGATTCGTCTGGCCGGGAGCCGGACGGCGTCAGTCGGTAATTTTACGATCTCCACTGATTTTTATACGATGTGTAATAATTCTAGTGTCATTCACCTTTATTTTAGTAAAATAAATACGCAATACTCAAGACACGACCATTTGTCTACCTTTTTTTAAGCGAGGCTTGAGTAATATTATTTTATAAGCAATATCAGTAATATTACTTATAAAATAATATTACTCAATCTATATACCTATATTTTTTTTTGGTTTGAAGGAAATCTATTCTAATATTACAAAGCTGAAACCCTTCAGCTTTATAATATTAAAATAGATAGTTATTGATAGTTTGTTTGGTTGCTTGCTAATCTCAGGAAGTACTGGTTTGAATTGAAATATTCTTTTAGTGTTGGATAGCCCATTTATCGAGGAAGGCTATAGGCTGTATAATATTACGGTGCGACCGATAGGAGCGGAACATCAATGAAAAATGTTGCAACAACGGGGAAAATTTACAAACACGTACGAAGTTGCGTGGGTCAGCTACGAAGGCGCGCGACGCAACGCGGCGACGCGCGACGTACAAATTAAAATACTACTTAAGAGGCCGTATACGAAATTTTGCCAATTTCGCTGATTTACGTGGTTTTACAGAAGTGATTTTACAGTTAAAATACTATATTTCTATAAGTTTTTATAAACAACATAAAAGATCATTTCAATTTAGATCTAATGTATGAGCCACTTTTTTACTTTTATTATTCAATTTTGATTAATCGACCTCAAACCGGTGACTGTTTTGTAAATTTTGCCGTAAGAGGTTTAGAATATCACATATTTACGAACTGTTTTGAAGTACCAACGGTATGAAAAAATTACAATGTATTGCTGTAAAAGTCGTCTATATTATGTATGAAACACTTTTTACCATTTTAATATAAAAAATTTTAGTAAAAAAATGTTTAACTTAGTCAAATTTTACAGAAAATGGACAAAGTTTTGCTTTTGATTTCGGCTGCGTGGAACTTGCATTCATAAAATTACAACAACAGAAATAAACTTCAGTTCAAAGTTAACCCATTTTCTGAAAAAAAATTGCAAAAAATTTAAAAAATATGGTAATAAAAAATGTTTTAAAACAACCTAAATCTCGCATTATTATTTTTAATAAAAGTAAAAAAGTGGTTCACTCATTAGATCTAAATTAAAGTGATCTTTTATGTTGTTCATAAAAACTTATAGAAATATAGTATTTTAACTGTAAAATCACGTCTGTAAAACCACGTAAATCAGCGAAAGGGGCAAAATTTCGTATACGGCCTCTTAAAACAATATAATAGGCGTTACGAAATATTAGCACAAATTTTATTTTAATTAAATTATTTTCGACTAAAATTGGTAGTTAATTACTAATGACTTACAAAATATTAACTTTTTATTACAATTTCGATTAAAATTGTGAATTAAAATGAGATCTTTACTGACTATTGAGTAAAAACAGACAGAATTACTAACAAACGAGAATGAAATAATTCTATGGTGGAATTTCCTCAAAATGCGCTTAACTGCCTCAAACAGCTCTGGTATAGACAGTGAGATACAAAAAAAATACATTATTTTTTAACTGGCAACTCTCAACTCAACGTATGTGTTTAGTCGTTTTTTACGGAAGTATTGACGCCTTCTACGTTGTATTGAATTTGAAAATGGAAGGATCCGGGTACTCGAGACATAATACCCCTAAAAATTAGTTTGTACAAGGGCCCGCACCTAACTCACGGTAAATAGATTGCGTCAGAAGCACCCTCGAGACGCTACAACAATCTTTTCAAATCGTTGTTGAAAATTCAATGACATTCGCCCGAGGCGAACGCTTACGATATCTTTTTACGAGTCACAAAAAAAATTGCAGAAACTTTTTATCGGATCCAATTTTGTTCAGTAACTATGCCGGGTGGATTCGTGATAAGCTTTTTATAACAAGGGTGAGTTTCTAGCACGACAACCATCTCGTACGATGGGACGTCACCGCCGCGAGGACCTTAGTATCAAGATCCGATTCACAGATGGAGACGCGATGATAACATATTGAGAACAATAACACAAACGTCTCATTTCTTGTCATGACTCTTCATAGCGTATGCTACAATTTCTTTTATTGTAAAGGCGGGCGATGAACTATTGGACTATTGGAAGAAAACGGGAGATACCTTCGTCTAATGAAATAATTATTGTAAAAATAAAAGCGGTTAATGAGATTAGGACTTGCGTCGTTAGGGTTTTATACAAACTTAATTATGAGGATGATTGATAACTATTCATACATCCTGGGTATCGCGATTATTACTAACATTATCAAAATTATAAATTACAGGTAAGTTTAGCACTTCGCGACGATACTGCACTCCACACTTTAGTGGAGTGCTCAGTGTGGACGCCACAACGTCGCGACCTCGCGGCGGCTATTCACTACACCGGCGGCCCCGGTGGTGTGATGACTCGAGGGAGTTTCCACACGATAAAAAAAAACCTAAAAAAATAATATTATAGTTTAGAAAAACAAAATACGCATTAATAGCGAACCAAATCAAAGAGAAGAAAATAGGTCCACTATCCCGTAAGCCCTGGCTCCATCATGAGACCATTGGTACTAAGCCCAAACTGTTGGACTCGAGGAATCATATGTGCCCAAACTCGTGAGGGTTACTAACAGCCACTGATGAGTTCCACTATCCATATGCATATCCTCTTGGCTCCAAAATCAGGTCAGCTCCAAGATGCCAAATTATACTATTGCCATCCACACTACGTATACATACAGTTTTATTTCGATTTCGACAATTAGAAGTATGTAGGTTTTTTTTTATGGTATAGAGGGCAAACGAGCAGACGGGTCACCTGATGGTAAATGACTAAAGCCGCCCATGGACACCTATAACTCAAGAGTCACAAGTGTGTTGCCGCCCTTTAAGGTGTGAATATTTGAAGAGGGGGAGAGGAGGGAAAAGCAGGTAAACGGGAGAGGAAGATTGGAGGGGAGGAGTGGGGGAGAGGGAAGGGTTAGGGCCTCCGGTAACCTCACTCACGCGGCGAAAAGCAATGCAAGCATTGTTTCACTGCCGGTTTTCTGTGAGGCCGTGGTATGAAGCGGAGTCGAGCCGGCCCATACGTGCCGAAGCATGGCTCTCCCACTTAAACTTACAACACAAATTGTTTTATGTTTCCAAGATTTGTTTACATCAGTTACTCGTAGTTTACACGTGAATATAATAAGAACGTGTTAATAATTAGAAGTTTTGTCAAAAAATGTTTTTCCCATACTTAGAATATACTGACTGGCCTGTTGGTCTAGTGGTTAGTGACCATGACTGCTAAGCCAGAGGTCGCGGCTTCGATTCCAACACAGAACATATAATTGTGTGATGAGCATGATCATTTGTGCTGTGTCTGGGTGTAATTACGTGGCTGGCGTGAACACATTGACATGTCTGTCTGTCTGTCTGCGCATTAGGAATTTACATCAAAAAAATTGTCAGTTTCAAATATACATAAATTTTGGAGAAATCGACTTTGGAAATATGTTGACATCTCGCATTTTAACATGTCTAACTTTACAAAACCTCATGTCAAATTAACATTCACACATAACGATTAATGAATGAACATTGATATTTTCTTATATCAACTATACTCAGTCACCAAAATAACATTTGTTATATATATCTCAACATAATATGCATATAACCGTCAAAACTTAAAACCACCCTGACAAATAGCAGTTTTAGATAATATATGTCAACATATTCACGATAGCCACGGAATTTATCTATAATATGTAGAATTGTAGACATGTATTTAGAAATATATAAGTATGATTATCAGCAGTCTGGTTACCATAGTACAGGCTCTGCCTAGTTTGGGATCAGTCGGCCGTGTGTGAGATGTGTCAAGTTATTATTATTATACGTCACAGTCAATTTATATAACTGCAAATGAGTTTATTGTCAGAAAAATATGTAGGTATGTATGATATATTATATAATAGAATAAATATTAGATGTGTAACTCAGAACTTAACCGCGATAATATAATTAAGTACGGTAGGTTACCCGACGTACGTTTTTGGCACTTCACGGAGGCGACGTTGAACTCTCACTAGTCCACCCGTGACCACGATTGGTGGAATACGATCGAAACGTCGGGTAACTAAAAAGGTATTATATCTTTTATACATTATCGCGATTAAGTCCCGAGTTACACATCTAATATGTATCAAAGTCGCAAAAGTTTAAAAACAAATAAGTATATAACTATCACTTAACTATTTTCGGATTTTAAGAACTTTGAGGACATAACAAGCAATACCTTTCAGGTTTTAATTTTTTGTGAGAGTTTGCGTTGATGTTTTCATCTTTATATTACTCCAAGGAATATTCAAAGATTTAAGAATTTGATATTAAACTTCACTGAAACTTTACCGAGGTAAGCGTCTTGACACAAAGTTCTGTATTTCTTTTAAGGTGTATTCTAAAAACAAATTTACTTTTATAAAAATATTAGTAAAAGGAGTTAGTTACTTACGTCACAATTTATACAAACAATCTTCATAAAGTTGATAAAAGTATATTAAACCAGACGATAAATAATTTTCCAACAAGGTGTTGTGAATATTGTGATTTTATATGAAATCTTATATAAAATAGTTTATTCGCGAAGCCAATCTGCGGTAGAAATAACTCGATAGAACGTGTCACGATAAATTTCATCAAGTCGGTATATGAAATCTATAAATATGTCAGTCAACAGAGCGTTGTAGCAATAAAGGTGGAATCACACAACGGACGGGACGGGACGGCCACGCGTAAGAAGTTTGTAATGTACATACTACTGAAAATAATAGATGCCACGCAGGACCGCGCCGCGCCGTCGAGCTCGGCGGTCGGCTAGTATCTTAGCTAACTAGTACAATACATCCGCTAAAGCCCGTTGCCGTCCCATCCCGCCCCGCCTGCTGTCTGACCCAACACTAACTTGTTTTCTGGATGTATATTTTGTCACTGTATATTTATTTTGTCTGTTAATATAATTCTAAAGCTGATATATATCTATACCAATATTAAAAAGCTGAAGGTTTTTTGTTTACACAGTACAGTATACAGTGGGTTTTGAAAAATTATTTTTGTTGATAGCATAAATCTTAACAAATATTATAAGGGTGATGTTAAGCATATCACGCTACGACGCTGAGAAGTGGAGCAGTGACCATATACGTAGGTGAAGCTGCGGGGCGCGGCTTGTTTAATATTATAATTATATTAATAGGTGAGGAGAATTCCCTGTACTTACGTATTTTTTAGCAAACGCGCACAGACAGGAATGTGAAATTTCGAGTACTGAAAGTTAATATGAAGAAGAGAAGAAGAAGAAGAGGTACAGAAGTCCGTCTGCTCGTTCGTCCCCTATATGATAAAAAAAAGCTAAAATGCTTAAACAATATATGCTATAAAGTTAAAATTATGTATAGCTATTTAGCTCCGCTGAGGTGATGACCCGTGAGGGCTTTCACACGAAAAAAAAAGAAAGGTTCTAGGTGTACATTTTGACCTGTCATGGTATAAAAGTGTATATAATGATAGTTCAAGTTGCACTGGTCACTGAAATAAAACAAGACATTAAAATCATTCAAAACCGCCAGGCAATCTCTAGTACATAATAGTACGCAAGAAAAATCATGACGTTATATTTTGTCTGCACACCGGCAATCGGATTTTCCATCCAATTTTTGTTAATTACAATTTAAGTGTCCGCAGTATATTTCTTTGTGTTGTGTAATTACGTGTAATCTTTTATCTAAAAAAAAACAAATTATGTTTCTAAACAATATTTGCATAACGGACTGTGATAGGTTTTTTTTAACCGTTGTTGACTTGTAGTCCAGTGTTTGAGAGTACACCACTCGGAACAGTAATGTAAGCGAACTCCTAATGCGAGCATTTATTTTAGTCGATTTTGTTAACGAAAAGACCTGGTGTGTGACGCATGTCGCACGTAAAGAACAATTATAAAAAACAGAAACACAGACAGACATAAATAGGCAGTCATCGGACTGCCGACAGAAGTGAAAACCTTAACGAAACGACGAACTTAAAACGTCACAGCAGGTACCAGGTTGGTGACATTAATTGATAAGGAGCTGACAGAACTCAATGTTTAGTTTAGCGCCCTCTAATGGATCTATATATGTATTATTAGCGTGACGGTCACGAGTTTAGTGCTTTTTCCCCATTGTAAAAGTGCACAAACGTGTCTAAAGAACTTCAAAAAACGACTGTAAATGTTTTTCCTTCCTATTTGCTGTGACATTTGTTAAGATTTGTATAAATCCTACTAATATTTTAATCGTGAAAGTTTGTAAGGATGTATGGATGTTTGTAGCTCTTTCACGCAAAACCGACTGAACTGATTGCGATGAAATACCTAAAATTACATTGACATGATTGAAACTATAGGTAATAAATTTTAATTTCGAGAAGGTAGATGAAATGTGCGGATTTTAATAAAAATGCCCACGTATAGAAATAAGTGGTTAAATTCATATGAAAATTACAAAGTTTTTTTTCACTATCAAAATTGATTTCATCTATGTCGTTGTAAAGACATGCCAAGACAAACGTAACTTATAGTTGAACGTGGAACTTGTTTTAAATATTTAAATTTCGAATACCATTGGCGATAGGGACATTAAGTAAATAAAAAAACAAGATCATGTTTGAAAAAAGAATATCAATCTTCGCGAGGTTAACCCCAAACTAACAAACAATAGAGCCATAGATAAAAACCAGTTTATGTTTCCAGATTTTTTAATAACGCGTTGACCATAGTCAAACTGCCTCTGTCCAAACAAGGTGATGTTTGTCACAAGATGTTTTATCGATATTGTCTAATGTAAACTTTTATTATAAAGGTCAATGGTATGTTAAAGGTTATCGACCTTTGGTATCATGACACAGATGGAAATATTTCGAATATTACATTTACATCTTTGACTCGGACATTAGTAATTTCATTTAATACAACAATTTTAACCATATGTAAACAAGTTTGAGGCTATTTATCTGGTCGGAAAACTCGATTCCCATACTATTCATTTCAAATCCCTGGTGTTTAAAAAAATATAAAAAAATTGATCAATCAAAATAAAACAATAGGAATGATCGAAGAAAAGAAAAGGGTTCTGCTATTATAGCACAACACCGTTGGTATCATATTGTTATGGTTCTGCCAATGAGTAGGATTTCCAGGGCTTCCTGTCGAAGAAATATGGTTGGAAACGCGCAAGTGACACCATGATAGCGGCAGCTAATGGCAACAGGCATTGGTAACCGCTTACCATACGGCGGTCAACAGAATCTACTAAATATACTAAAGCTAAAGATTTTTTACTGTTTGTTTAAACGCGCTTATCTCTGGAACTACCAGTTAGGTTTAAATAATTCTTTTTATATTGGATAGAGTATTCATTGCGGAAGGTTATAGGCTATGTAACATCACGCTACGATCCTTAGGAGCGATACTGTGACCATAAACGCAGGTGAAACTGCAGGGATCGACGAGTGTATTATGAGGATGCTAGTTTTTAAGCAGCAAAAGATTACATAGATTCTTCAATTATCAGAATGATGTACATCTTCTAGATAAATTGAAATATCGCACGCCATTCGTGCCAGTCTTTCCCAGATGCGAGCGAGCGACTGGGGATTATATGGCTTGAGGGGGATCACAGTGTCGCTCAATTTCTTACTGGTCATAGTACCTTTAAGAACAAGTTGCATTACTTTAAGCTAGTCATATCATTGTTGCCAGTGCTGTCAATATTCGATTCTAGTTAGATTCTAGAAATATCTGGTCATCATATCCTGTGGGACAGTGGGAGTGTACTTGTTTTTTTTCTTTTAAAATATGGCAACACTATCCTAACTATTTAAATGCAAAAGTAAGTTTGTTCGTTTGTTACGCTGTCACGCCTTTTTTTTTTTTTATTTCGAGGTGGAAGATCCTCATGGATGTCCACCGCCCTTGGGGGGGCGAAGGGGTCTGTCGGACTCTTACCGACTAAAAACCACCCCGGTGTTCCACTGCTTGCCCATGTTCGGGGGAGCAAAAGTCGCCATTGCATTCTTCCGCAACCCCCGACAGGCATTGACCCGTCTCAAACAAGACGGGTCCCGTCACCCGGTGCGACCGTCACCCATCGGTCACACACCTCTGAGAAGCGCGCGCGGAACACTGCGCTCTGCCTCTCGGGCCTGTATCTGTTCGGACGACGACTTCCCCAAAAGTTCGTCGCCCGCAGGCCGATTCCTACGGTGGCCGGAGATCATTGAATGCCCTCCGGCGCCCGGTGCGTTTACTGCGGGCAGAGAGAGTTGTGCTTCGCTCTCTCTCCCGTTCAGCCGCCTCCTTTGCGGACATCACCTCCTCGCAGAAGGCGGCGACAGCGTTCCATGCACTCTCGCTCCGGACCATGGACAGAACCACGGCCGGCTGCGAGAGACTTCCCGCAGAACCGACGAAAGTAAGGGCTCCATGCCCTCTCTCCAGCCACTCTCGTAGGACGGGTCTTACCGCCGCTACAGCGGCGTGCCCTGCATTGGGTCGCGCAAGTCGCTGCTCCCACTCCGCCACCAAAATCTGGCGGAGCTCACCCCGGTGTGCCTCTATTTCTCGAGGCATTGGAAGGTCGCCCCGATCTAGCGAATCCTTGCGCCACCGATACTGTAACGCAAGGAGCACAGCGTCTAGGTCCCAGGGCGCGGATCCGGCAAATAGGCTGGCCGCCTCAAAGGAGATCGTACGGTACCCCCTTATCACTCAGACGGCCATCGCGCGTTGCGGCCTTCGCAGAATCGCGATATTCTGGGCCGTCAGAGGGCCCGCCCACACTGGCGCCCCGTAGAGCGCCATAGACCGTACGATCCCTACGCTGTCATGCCTGACCATCCTGAAATTAACCTGAATCAACTGACTATCCTGAAATTAACCTGAATCAACTGACCATCCTGAAATTAACCTGAATCAACTGACCATCCTAAAATTAACCTGAATCAACTGACTATCCTGAAATTAACCTGAATCAACTGACTATCCTGAAATTTTGCATACGCGTTGTCAAAAAAAATGTACTGTTCCCGAGGGATACAAATTAACTTTACGGCAAACCCTAGTGCTAAGTTAGGTTACCTACAGGTGACACCAGAAGTAGAATTACTATGAGGATATTGTATAGATTAAATATAATTAGCTTACTTAGGATATATAATAATTGAATCCGAGTTGTGTTCTCTTTCTATCTATTACTAGCTGTCCCCGCAGTTTCACCTGCGTTTATGAGCACTGCTCCGCTCCTATTAGTCGTAGCATGATGCTATATAGTCTATAGCCTTCCTCAATAAATGGGCTATTCAACACTAAAAAAAATTCAATTCGAACCAGTAGTTCCTGAGATTAGCGTGTTCAAGCAAACAAACAAACAAATTCTTCAGCATTATTATATTAGCATAGATTTGCTTTTTGTCTCCCAATTTGGATACAGGTGGATTAAAAAAATTAAATCCTCCAATTCACTTCCTATCAAATTCATTGCAGGTTTTAAGACAGTTTAAGTGTCCCTGGAACTTGCGAAGTGTCATCTCTGTAAGTACTCTCACAGTAATGCAAGGAATAAATAGTGAGATAGACGTAGAGGTAGTTTTGATGATTGTATAAATTTGTAATCATACTTTAATTATAACTCTGTTGTAAATATCTTTTACATGTGTATGAGATCAAAATAAATTTGTTTCTTTATATCGTGTTCTCTTTCTAAACCCCAAGTGCAAGAAGGGCGCCGGGAGGCGTCGAAAATTAAATGTGGCTATGTAAGTTAATGACAAACGAGCAAGTGGCTAGCGGTTTGTATGTACCATGTTTAAAGGTGGGCACCTTTAAACATGGGACACCTTTAAACTGGGCAAAAATATATTATGCAAATTGAGATTTATACGTGCGCCGAAGGGAGAGAGTGCCGAAACAGAAAGTATCCCTGTTATCTTTACCTATATAAAGAGGGGTTGCTTGTTTTCCTTCGACATAATCTTGGAAATTACTTTGTATTTTGTTTTGTTGTTTCACCAGCGAGTCAATATTCAACACGAACATAGTGTTTACTACTAAATAAATTGTTGGGTTTAAAAGGTAGGGGGTAATGAAAATTCTCATAAAAATTTAGAACGCCCTTCGACAACTGTGTATTTTGGGGTATTATCTTTTTTAGATCAAATCAGTACACAATATACCTAATGGTGAAAGGTTATCAAAACATCAATTAATTGCCTATAAATATGCAATGTTACTAAAAGTTGCTAACCACATATAAATTAAGCTCCGACAACCCTACTTGTCCGTAGAAACAATATGAGGAATGTGACATAAACACATCGATGTAATAGAACGAAGTAAGTAGGTACTTAAAAAAACTTTTTACACAATTTTATCTTGCGAAAATAGTTCCATCAAATGTTGATCCATAAAAATAGTTAACCCCAAAATAGGAGCGGGACAAAATTACCCAAGCCAAAAGTATTTGCAGACAGCTTAATAAGAAGCGCGTAATTATCCGCAAATCTTCAGTTGAAGAGCCCATATCCGTAAAGGACTTGAGCAAACTCGGTTTGGGTACCGTCAGTAATAACTTTTTGCGAAGTATGCTAACCTAACCCAACATTGAAGGCGAGTTTCTCTATACATAATATTGACAGTGGCGTATCTGTCTATGTGTTTGTGTTTACGCTTAGTTACTGTAAAATCATGAGGCTTTTAAGCCTCAATCCCATTTACGTGTATCTTTACAATCATTATCTCTTTACTTTTACTAATGAACATTTAAATATCATGCAAAGTGGAAAAAATTCTTTCAGTGTACCTTTGATACACTTTTCGCCGCAATTTAAAAAGTATTCGTGGTATAGAAGTTACAGTTTCATAATTTAAAAGTTTCCCAAGGACGGACGGACGGACGCAAAACTGTGTAGACTTTTACGGAGACTATAAAAAGTAGAACATTTTTCAACAAATGTATTTTGTGTGAAGCGTGAAATCTAATAAAGTGTAAACGTCTGAAACTTGCTACGTTCACCACACAAGACACGATTGCCACTAAATTGTGAATCATATAAACACGAGAGCTCGAAACTTGCCAGTTATTACGTAGTTCATATCAAAATTTTAAATTGAACTATAAACTTGCTTAATTCAAACCGGGGTTGCAAAGGGGTGAGATATATTTTAAAACGTAAATGTGGCATTAAGCGCTGGTAAGAGAGAGAGAGGTGCAAGGTAGAAACTCCAGTAGTGAAGTAAATTGCTATAGCGACAGAGACGAGTCGTAGGGACATTTTTATTTTGCATACCTCAACTTTCTAGCTTACCGACTGTAAGTAAGAAAGTTGATTTTCTTATTTATTTATTTGTTTTGTTGTGCATGTTTAGGTCTTTGTTCTTTATTGGAGCAATCTATATCTTGCATAATATCTTCACGGAAATCTACCTTTAATGTTCAGTGCGTTGGTAAAGTTCATTAATTTCCATTGACTTATTTAATACATCATTTGTTCGCGTGTCCTACGGTAATTAATAAAAAAGTAAAAATAAGCTGAGTATTTAGCGAAAAAAAAAAGTATCATTGCAATAATTTACCCAAATTTGAATTTAACTGAATTTGTAATAACGAATATGTTTCATAAAAGTATGGCATGCATAACCCTTTATATGCACGAAGTGCAGATAACATCCGAGGCGTAGATCACTGAGCAAACACGCTAGCGCGCCCGCCCTACGCTCCGCTCGCCGCAAATTGAATCGTGACGTAATATTTAACGTAGATATTTTGTGCTACCCTCGCCCCGGCGAAATTATGCGACACAGCCTTGCCCGGGAATAACTTATCATATAGCTCGTTTAACTCAGCCATCAATAAGTCATCGTCGAATAATTTTATTTTGATGTCGACTAGAATTCGGCTACAGTGTAATTCATTTCCGTAAAGTTTAGTTATGTAGATAACTAGTATCGAAATACAAGCTGACGGAATCCGTTCGAAGTATTAAAAAAATCATCATCATCTGCCAACCCTTGTCCCAATTTTATTTGGGGTCGGTGCAATATGTTTTATTCTTCAAGTTTACTCTATCGTTCGCAATTTTACTGCTTACTCCCTTTTTAGCCATATCTTCTTTCACACAGTCCATCCATCTTTTCTTTGATCGTCCTCTTCTCTTGTGCCCGTCAACATCCATACATATAACTCTTTTCACCACATTTTGCTCATTCCTCCGTATCACATGTCCATACCACGATAACCTATTGCTCCTCAGCTTTTCATCCACTGGTGCTACTTTCAGACTCCCCCTAATATATTCATTTATCACCTTGTCCATCCTAGTCACACCATACATCCATCTCAACATTTCGGCTACGTGCAGGCGTCTCTTATGCGTTCTCTTTGTGGGTCAACTTTCAGATCCGTACAAGACGGCAGGTCTGATGATAGTCTTATACACCTGTCTCTTTGACTTAATAGGAAACAAAAATGGTTCCTATTACCTGCCGCCACTTCATACACCCTGAATTGATTCAAAAAGATATGTTTAAATTATTTGTTCTATAAAAACTAAACCTAAGATTGTGACACAACACTTTGTGAGTCGACAGTTCTCTGAATAATGAATATACTCGTAAATACAACAAAACGTTTTTTAGCAAAATACAAACTTATTTTTAATAATTTCGCTCTAGTTCGCTCATTATTTCAGATTATACTCGACTTATAACATCATTTTTTATGAAAATGTTTGTTCATTTTCTCAAACATTTACTTATATTAAACCCGAACATGTATTGCCCTTACGCGACAAGATAATGCGTTAACACAAAACATTTTGTAGGTATAATAGACGCATATATATGCATGCATCTAAGTTGTAGGAAGGCTCCTGTAAAATGGGCCGAGGCTCTTGAAGCGACACTCGTTGTGTTGTTTGCCCGACTCACTCGCAGTGTTAGCGCGAACATATCGCTTCCCTGATATCGGTAAACAATTTACCGTTTCCTATACAATACAAGAGGTGTGCACACATTAGATGTGTTTATGTACGTCGGGTACAAATCTTGGGAGGTGGGGTAAAATGTACCCGCGCGCCGTAAGTGGGTTACGTGTTATTGATGTATTGGCTGTTATGTATTTTTGTCTGTTGAGTTCGTTATGTGTACGTTATTGATGGGTACTATTTTAAAGCGGTGTTTGACGTGTTGATGAAATGACCGATTTATTTTCACTTATATGAATGTGAATGTTACAGTTTGTTGCCAAAATTCATTTTAAGAGTAACGGTAATTTTCAATATTTAACACATTGTTGGAGTCTTTATATTAACTAACCACTTACCTGCAATTATATTTAATCTTTAAATATAGTCGTCAAGAAAGCTAATTAATGACAGTACAAAGTATATGCAATTCCATTGCTTATTACTCCACTTTTCGAGGTATTTATGTATATATTCCTATTAAGTAACAAACAAAA
Source organism: Callimorpha dominula (assembly GCA_949752705.1). Classification (NCBI taxonomy): domain Eukaryota; kingdom Metazoa; phylum Arthropoda; class Insecta; order Lepidoptera; family Erebidae; genus Callimorpha; species Callimorpha dominula. Next base: position 2,706,111 of record OX457001.1, on the reverse strand, counting down.
ACAAAGCCTTCATGTAAAACAAATAAATAGAGAACCAAACGATCCCTAAAAGTTTTTTGTTTAGATTTGTTAAATAGGATAATATATACTCGTACATACCTACAACACAACCAAACAGGAAGATTAGTAAACAAACATCCTGTCTAAGTTCAGAAACAATTAAGAAAATGAAATGATTATCAAAAATATCTAACTATATAATATTCATTGTTGGAACAATGGCAATACCATCATCACAATATGTTACTCACACAAGTAAATAAATTCTCCTAAATCCAACATCTCCAGTGAATTCGAAATTTGATTTGACATTCTAAGTCGATTTCCTGGCACAAACGTCAAAAAAATTACTAAATACGAATAGGGTAAAGCCGACTAAAGCCAGCTTCCGTTATCGCCGGCGTTACGTCTGAACCGATCTGGCGTAGTGCGGTGGGCTGTCATATCGGCGTACTGGCCAATTACTCAACACCTGCGAACCAAGCTCATTGCTACGGCTTTCGACACTTTAATAATCTACTTTTCACTTATTATATTGGGAGCTTGTTAACGGACGGACCGAATCCATTGGATAATTTTTTTATCTTTTGAATTTAGATTGTTTTTTTTTGGGTTTTGACTTAAATGTAGAGAGAAAATTATTTAGTATTTTTTCGAATAGCTTTTTAATAGATTTGTAAAATGCATTCGATGGACATTATTTAAGTAAAACCAGTAGTTGGAATTTAGATGTTTTGAATGTAGAATACATTTTTCATGGCATTGGTTTTAACACAATCAATACAAATTGATAGTCTTTAGAGCAGTTTTTTTTAAGATTGTACACGAATACTGTATTGATTGTTACTATGAAATAAAAAAAACATATTACATCTACTTTTGTGAGACAATTAAACAATAAATAAAATTTAGCAAAATAAAAAAAATCTATAGAATAAAAACACTAAGTGTTTTTTATTTGTAAATCGCATCTAGCGGCCGATTGATCGATATACATATTACATACATTATTTTGAAAGTCGATATTATTTGACAGACTTAGGTAAGTACTTCCCTTTTAGTATGAAAAACTTGGTTACTATCATTAATAAAATACGTCTTTCTCAGAATTTGATTGCGCATCGAATGAGCCACAATTTTCTGTCTTTTTTAACGATTTTTCGCAGATATTACGCTTCTCGACTAGACTCCATATGTACACATATGTCATAATTATGTTACATGTCTTGTGTTACGTTAGTGTGTTATTTAAGCTAGGCAGGGAACCAACGTAATGTAAATGCCCCAGCTACGTTCCTTGTTCACGAACATTTTAGTAAGAGACGATGTAGAAAGTTTTGTAATTCAATCATTGTCATATATAGAATAATACGCCTTCTCTGCCAATAGTGCAAACAATTTATTTTTAAAATATTGTACACTTCGCCAAAGGACTTAAAAATGTAGAAAGCTTATTATAAATCTTTGGTGCCCTATAAAATACACTTTGATATAATTTACAGTTTTTTAGTGCGTTAACATATCTATTTTTAGTGTGATGTTTTGTTTCTTTATTTAATCAATAATCATGCATACGGGATACTTATAGGTGATAGCGGTAAACAGTCGATATAAATTGAATTTAAAACTTGTGTTTGATTATATATTATGGAAAATAGTGTTAGTTTGATTACGAAATGCGGGTAGCATTATTTTTTGTCAATTATTAGTTTGATAACTGATATTGACGCAAAATTCTTTTTAAATATAACCCATTGTTACCTTTAAAGATACTTTGAATAGACTGGCCTGATAGTCCAGTTTTTAGTGACTCTGACTGCTCCAGAGGTCGTTCGTTCGATTCCCACCCAAGACAAATAATTGTGTGATGAGTATGATCATTTGCTCTGTGTAATTTATCAATAATATGTATGTATTTAGAAATATAAAAGTATATATCAGCATTCTGGCTAGTTTAGGATCAAACGGCCGTGTGTGATATGTGTCAAGTTATTATTATTATAAGTATGTATAAAACATGTTGTAAAAAGGTTTAGTCATATTTTTATGATTATATAATATCTATAATCGTAGTCGCAACAATAAAGCATCATTTTTTTTTTATATCCTATCCTTGTGTAGGTCATAAATGAAAAAACCGGCCAAGTGCGAGTCGGACTCGCGCACCGAGGGTTCCGTAAAATATTTTTATTATATGATGTAACTAAAAAGTTACGGTTTTCGCAATTTTTCCTGTATCTGTGTTATAAGACGTTGCTTCGTACCAAATTTCAAGATTCTGCGTTCACGGGAAGTACCCTGTAGGTTTTGATTCCCTTCCGAGTGTTGAAAATTTGCGGAAATTTGCGGCATAAACGCCTGGATCTTTTGATTGCGTTGGCTTAGAAGTTTGATTTTATCACAGCTTTAAGGGACATTAGACCTGAGTATTTGATACAAATTTCAGCTTGATACCTCCACACGTTCCTGAGAAAAAGGGCCTTGACAGATAGACAGAAGTTCGGATGGACGGAAAACAAAGTGATCCATAAGGGTTCCGTTTTTTCCTTTCGAGGTACGGAACCCTAAAAAGACGGTCGTGAAGGTTGCTTTTTAATATTATTGTATATAAATATAATATACGTCGACGTAACTCCAATACCTCGTTATTCACTCTCTAAATACAGATTAACTACCAATGCATGAAAACAATATAATTAATGAGGGCTTAAACTTACAAAGAGAATAACGATTTCGCATAATCGGATTATTAAAGCGAAATACGGCTGCTACGTAACTTTACGTTTATACGAACGTAATACTTTGATGTATAATTTATTCGAACTGTAACTTGTGTTGTTTGAGGCCTGGCTTATGAAGATTGGTAAAATTATGACGCAGTTATGGCTTATTGAAAATCTAGGATTTATGTGTTGAACTTTATACAGATATTGCGAACTTTTTAGGATTTCTAAGCCACAGGAAAGTGTAAAATCTTTACTAAGCTTATGAGATATGATCCGAGCTTAGATAGGTAAAAAGAATATTCTTTATTGTACACCATTCATTGAAACAGATCTTATCTATACTAATATTATAAAGCTGAAGAATTTGTTTCTTTGTTTGCTTGAACGCGCTAATCTCAGGAGATACTGGTTTGAAATGAAAAATTCTTATAGTGTTGGATAGCCCATCACGCTATGGCTAATAAGAGCCGTAGTGATAATGCATTCCACAAACGAAGAGCCAGAACAATAAAAGATATGTCAAAAAAAGTTGTTGAATGCACCGGCACCTCTAAAACCAGACGCAGATTAGCTAGTCTCACAGCTTGTGTCTTGTGTCTCACAACTATATTAGGATAATATTAATAAATATTAAAAATTATTAAATATTAAAAAAATATTCTTTCTAGACTAAACTTAATGTTATATGGGTAATGTAGTTTTTAGAACACTGATAAACATAATGATATACTCCTATCTGCGTATATCCGAGGGAGAAAAAGACCTCCGTGTCCATTACTTTTTGATTGATCTTAAATTTATATTAAGTATATTTTATTACGTTTATGAAATTCTAAATTTATTTTGCAAATATTTAATATTAAATATCTGATATAGTGAGTTACTTATATCATTGACAGTTATAACTTATAAGGTACTATTTGACTATCTTTATTGGGAGATCAAACCTTACATCTTTGTGACGTGTATTAAAATAATTATTAAAAAAAAAACACGCGGTATGCAAATTAAGTCCTCAACATCAACTGTCGCGTCAAGATCACGCGTATCGGCATCAACTGAGAAAAAAACTTCGAGATCCGTATTCATGGGATCAAGACACTAGTATTCGTATACGCGGAAATACATTTTGAACGATCCGGCACATCACTTACATACACAGAAACACCCAGACCAATGCAGATGTGTACTGTGCGGAATACAAACCCGCGACCTGTGACGTTGCCATCGAATGCTCTATCGCTGCGCCACATAAGTTATCATTGATATCATAGCATAGTAATAAAAGAGCATGCAGAATAGAACCGCCTCCGTGTCACATCGCGCGGCGTGAGCGCATGGGACGGGCGGCGACGACATAAAGGCGCATTTCGCGCAATAAACTGTTTTCGCCAAAGGTGGTCGCGTCCGTACATTAATATCGTTCGTTCAGCCTCACCTGATTTACGAGTACCACTACTGAAAACTCCACCTTTAGTGGAAACATACCGATCTCAGTTCAGGACGATCCCGCTTCATCATCATTATCTTACACTTTTCCCGGGTTCGGTGCAATTAAGTATTTTCTTCCATGCTAGTTTATTATTCGTCATTTCACTACTTGTTCCCCATTCTAGCCTTTTGTACATAAAGACCTTTTAAAAAGCCATAATTGAGAAAAAACGTTTGAAAATTTTCTAAATACGTTTAAAAATAAAAGAATTGCTGAAGCACTAAACATGTTCAACTGTTTTCCCAGTCTAAAATAAGAAAAAAACAACCAGTAGTGTCCAACAACACACCGGGCGGTGTGTTGTTGGACATGGTACATGTTCGGCGAGACAGCACCCGATGTCTATATAGTAAGTTGGTCTACCTATAGACCTCAGCTTATAAACAGCTAGTCCAGCAATGGATTACCATAGACAGACAAGATTTATTGACACAAAAAAAATAACCTGTTTTGTAATTTTATACAACTACATTGTGAATAATCATGCGACTGGACTGTTGGTCTAGTGGTTAGTGACCCTGACTGCTGAACCAGAGGTCGTGGGTTCGATTCCCACCCAGGGCAAATAATTGTGTGATGAGCACGATCATTTGTTCTTTGTCTGGGTGTAATTTGTCTATAATAAGTATGTTTTTAGAAATATACGAGTAAAAGTATGTTTATCAGCAATCTGGTTACCATAGTACAGGCTCTGCTTAGTTTGGGATCAGACGGCCGTGTGTGAGACGTGTGAAGTTATGACTGACTGACTCTTTAACCGCTTCATCGTGAAACAGACGGACGGCCTCAAAAACAGAAATTTGGACCCTACGACCTTTTATGGTATACTTTTACTAGAGTGTGTAGTATTAATACCAGAGTGCAGTGGTATCGCAAGTAGTTGAACTCTTAGAGAAGATATATAGAAGCTAAAATAACCTTGTTTTGAAGGGTCATTAAGGGATGGACGCTCCGGGTACATATACCTTAAACACCTAGTTTATAGTTTATATATTACTAGCTCTTGCTCGCGGGTTCGCTACAGTACGTTTTTTCTGTACCCTGGCAACAAGTATGCAAATTTTCATGATGATCAGATGAACGGTACGGCATCGCATTAAATATGAACAAACTTATATTAATTTTTATTTAAAAAAATCATATAATATCAAAAAATATGCGCGTTTTTACAACTTTTTTTGCATTTTTACACAACGTTATAACGGTCTAGTAGCAGTATCGTGTAAAAAACTCAAAACGACTGGTAAAGAATTTTGGAGATTGGCGGTTTTGATTTACCGAACATAAAATTTTGATATTTATAGATATACCAAGAGATTTTAGTAGTAGCGTGTGGATACAAAGAAACTTATTATCCATATTCAAAGATCTAGGTAGCTCAACTTTGAATTGCAACCCATTTCAATGGCGATTTCGCTAGAACACAATCTATAAAGACAATTTTTTTATCTAGCTCGTTCTCGTTATACATCAAAGTTTTAGTTGCTTCAGCAATAAGTCATTAACAATATATTAAAATCACATTAAAGAGCAAAAGTCTAGAAAGGTATTCTAGCATTGAATTCTCATAACACATAAATTATTTTGTATCTAAAGTGAAACATCCAACTCTCGATAATTTATTACTATAGAAGAAGCCATATATCAAAGAGTGCGGTACATATATTAAACTATTTTGTGCTTTTCAACAACAGATGCTATTTAAATTGTTATTTCTGTATAGCTAGGCAATAAATTTGATAATGACTTTAAATTTTTAGAAATTCTTTAGGCATGTTGTAATATTTTGTTAATAGGATGTGGCAAATGTAGGCTATGAAATCCGGAGAACTGATAAGGTCGCTAGGAAAGAACGACGACTATAAAACTTGGAAACTCAGCTTGGTACTAAGTGGTCCGTTATAAAAGAGAGTCCAAGACTGCATTTTGAAAGAAGTCTTTATTCAGCTGTAGACAGTCGAGGCAAAGGTGTAGAAGAAATTAGTGGCAACACACCTAAGAGTTAGATAATTATCTATGTAACATACATCAGATAAACCCATTAAAGAAGACATTTAAATTAAAAGCAATTCATTAAGCAATGCATTGCGTTAGGGTATTAAAAACTAATTCCTACAGTTATGTATGTTTAAAAAATTGTTCACAAAAGTGTCAAATTGCTTAGCGCGAGGATTTCTTTTGCTTTGGCTTTGGGCTGCACTCACGATCTAATTGATCTAATCTAAAAAAAACATTCAAATAATTGATTTTCAATATTTTAATTAAGTAACAGGATTATTATAGCAAAGAGACAATGAAAACTTTTCTCAGAGTATGGTAATTATGTACAGAATACTAACCCATAGGATACACTCTAATAAATAGCGACTTTCGAATCTACGCATTTAAGTGCAAATTACCTTGTAATTAAATTAAAAATTCTTTTACAAAATACGTTTAGCTGGCGTTAACTATTATACGTCTATTCATTAAACGCACAAGTTTATGTTGTTCTGGCTGCAACCTGTACTTGAGATATAAGAATAACATTCTATGTGTAAATGTTTATTATTATACGCGCGGTGAGTGTGTTTGTTCTATATTCATTCGACTTAGAAATAATAAAAACTAAAGGCTGACTCAAACAGCAGGCGGGGCGGGAGGGTGACGAGGCGTGAACATTTAAGTACTAGTTAATATACAACGTACTGTAATATACAATGTACTAGTTAATATACAAGATGTAACACAGCGCCATCGCCCTCGGCGCTAGTGCATTTCAACCGCTCACGCAGCGTCGCCGTCTCGCCCCGCCCACTGTCTACCCCAACCTTAAGAGTAGGATGTAGTATTGCAATGCACACCAGGCGAATAGAAGCAGAACGCTGGTCTTCGCATAGAAGTAATGACGTGCAAGTTCAAATTTATATACTCGTATGTTTCCGAAGCAGCACTTCTCACACGTGAAGCAGCAGAGAAGCGAGGAGATAAATTACTTACCCCGGACATCTGAACACTGTACTTTTGCATGAGAACTCCTTCCTCGCTGTATAATCGCGTCTCGACGGTTCGATACAATTCTACTCGTAGGTGAACAATAGACTCGCACTTTATATTAGACAATTTAGGGGAAATTGTAACTATGGCGGTTATATTTAGATGCCGAAGATTTTTTTTAAACATCTGACTGCCGTGGGCAGCGATTGCCAGCGCTCATAAACACCACACTGTCACTTTACACAAAACCAGTTGTTTCAATTGAGAATTTGTAGAAAGCAAAATCGAAAATAATAAATTTAATAACTAATTTTGAGTTGGCGCTAAAATATTTAATAAACAAACATTGTGAAATTATTTTTACACAAGAATTGAAATTGAAAGTAATTATTTATTGCTGTGAATATTCGTTAAACTTTGCGTCTTCATTGTTTGTTTTATTACTATTTATAAACATTTTCGTTGGTGACGACTCAAAATAATTTGCAAAGTTTGGGAGCTGAGTTTTTTTTTTTTAAAGACAACTCCCGCATTAGGAATAATCCTGTGTCGCGGGGGGCTTCACAAACATTCAAACAACGGACACAAAGGACACCCAGACTCGGGACAACTATTTGTGGATCACACAAATTTTTGTCCCATGGGATTGTGAGTGAACATCGGCGTGTTCAGTGTAACGTGTATCTATAAATAAGATTCGAAATAGATGCAATACTAACGGGGTTTTCCTGCCACACTACCAAAGGAATGTTACTATCCTTTCCGTTTTCTTTTCTCCAGCGTTTATAGTCACTGGTCCTCTCCTAAGAGTCGTAGCGTGATGTTACATAGCCTGTAAACTTGCTCAATGAATACTCTATCGAATACAAAAATAATTATTCATACCTGACACATAGTTTATGAGATTAGCGCGTTTAAACAAACTATCAAACAAAATCTCTGAACTGAAAAAACTTCTGCTTTATTTATCTACTATCTGCAATAGATTCTTTGTACGCATTTTTAAGAAAATTTCGCGAACGGAGGAGCGTAAAATTTGGAATACTTACTTAGTGCAGAAAGCTAAAAACTTTAACAGTGTGTTATATATTTAAAAATAACCTGAAAATGGCTACATCAAGCTACCCGCGTCTAGTATATATGTTGACCTACCATGGTACGTGAGTCTATACAATGACAGTTCAAGTTAAACTGGTCAATCAAATAAACCAAAAATGAATTATGGGCGAAATCCGACTACTAGGCGATATTTAGTTCGCATTCACAGACACTGAAATAGAATCCAGGTACAAATTCACCGACTCTATATAAAAGTAGAGTCTGTAATTTTCTGTCTCTACGTAGACACAGAAAATCAGTATGGCGCTTCACATGAACAAGACCGTCGAACGGTTCATGCCATTGCAATCAATTCGCTATTGGAAAGTCGTCGGTAACCGGCGCTACCACCACCGTAAAAGGCTCTATATCTAACAAACCAGTTCGTCTCATGTAACAAGGTATCAATACGACTCTACAACTCTACATGTTTGGTAGAGACATTACTTGTTAGTTTAAAATTGTCATACAAATATAGTTCTTAATGAGTGGGTGAAACGAATCTCTCAAATCAAATGTAGACTGTTTGTTCGTTCGATAGAGTTTAATAAATCTGGGGTTATTTACAGACTTGGAATAGCTTTTGGTAATGAGACCTGACTCTACATTCTGTTAGCATAGGACAAAAGACCTGTAAGTACAGTCGGCAACAAAAATTTTGATCATAAAAAAAAAAATTGTCTTGATTTTTCTAGAGTTGAATGAAACCAAAAGCAACTTAACCGCTTACCAAATGTTTTTACACTCATCAATATTTTTTTTTTACAAAACATTTTACTAAATGTTTAAGTGTACTCGTAATTCGGTTTCATCGTGAAGAGACAATAATATGGGATATTGACCTTTTGGAAGTCCCATTGTGTTAGTATTTTTAACCTAGTTAAATTTTATTGTTACGATGGTGAAGTTAGCTCGTAAAGACAACACCTTTGTCTACAAACACTAACCCCCATAAAGCTGCGAACATTTCATGGATCAATGAATCAAAACTTCGTGGGTAATTCGTTTTTCATGTGACGTTCTAAAGCAGGGATTCCCAAACTATTTTGGGCAAAAGGGGTCCTTTTCCAAATTGAACTGATACCCCATAGCTATATTACTTTAAAAATCCTATCTCAAGTTTTTTCCTATTCATACAAAATACTTCCCAATTTAAAAACTTTGCGGTTGGTTAACTGAGTAAACTTGACAACATTTTCTCATCAAAATTTAACAAAATCAATAGTATGTCTAAAGCTCTAAATTCATTAGATATTAAGTTACGTAAAAATATTTAAGTACTTACGTAAAAATCAGTATCTTGTAAGTTTCAAATAAGAACTTGTGTTAATAGGGGACGATTTTTAGACCTCGTCGACCCCCAAAATCAGTTTTTGTTTATATCGATCCCTGGGAAACCGATTTCGACTCCAAGGGGTCCAATTTGGGTCGACCACTTTGGGAATCCGTGCTCTAAAGTGTAGTAAATACGGCTCAAATTAGCATGACAGGTTAAAGTCCTGGGTGTCAAAGAGATTCAACCGAACTTCAAATGTGTGAAAACTAAAACAACCATGCACGTGGTGGTGCTTGGATCTTACCGCTCGCATCTCTACCCCCTTCCTCAAGAAGCTCGGCAGCTACTTAGGACCTATGGCACTCGTGTCGTTAGGCTCCGGTCCAAAATAAAAAACAAAACGATAACGATTCTGTCAGGATATTGTTTTGTTTTAAAAACAAACGAATAGCGATTTTTTCATATAATAAGGTGTGGCTAAAATAACCTACGTCAAATCATTATCCTACAACACATCTTCAAAACAGAATTCCTTCAAAGCTAATAAAAATTTCATTTCAACATGACCTTGATCTCGTAACATAAAAAGATAATATTATATGTACGTAAATTGCGCGCCTCCGTCAGAACATAGCTTATTTTTTCTAAAATTGTTAGACTCATACGAAGATCGGTAGCCTGCGGTGTTTCGCGGTAAATACATTCTAGTACCATCCACAATTCTGAATAAAATATATGAGAGAGCAACGCTGGCTCTGCATTTGTACGATATTTACCATGCGCCATGCATCAATGTTACACAGCTTCCCTGTTCAGCATTACCTGAAACAAAGCGTTCAAATAAACCACATTAAAATATTTCAATATTTACCGTAACTTACATTATTCTTGTGACATAGCGCTATCATAATAAGTTTTATATATATACGTTTAATACTAATTGTATGTTAATATTAAACGTATAAATCACACTTAATGCGTTCATGCAAGTATTTGCTTTAAACGGGAAAAGAACCCGGTCGTGTTTCGAAAAAACTTGGTTTGTTTGACTAATAAAAGCATTATCTTTCAACTTTCACTTACATTTAACGCTAAATTTTCAATCTTGAAACATTTAGTTGGAAGTCATTTAAAACATTTTTGTAAGTACCTGTGCAAGATTACGTAAGAAAAACACCAAAGTATTTTAAAAATTGTTTATTTAATTTTTTTTATGAAAAAATATTTTTTTACTACGAAACTAATTGCTGTCTAAAAACATTTCAAACATAACCTAGTTTAGTAATAATGTAATAAGAGCAATAACTGACCCCCATTAAAAAAACAACATGTGTAGGTTCAATAATTTACTTTAAAAAAGTATCACCGACTTCAATGCGCCTAAATTATGATAAATTGTAATAAACTGTTTTCTTTATCCCTTAATTTTCCACACTTAGAGGTGAAATAAATACTTCAAATTTAAATAGAACCAACCTGGAGTACAACCGATAAAATAAAAAAAGAATTATTAAAATCAGTTCACAAATGGTGAAGATATCGCTATACACACACAAAAAAACAGTCGAATAGAGAACCACCTCCTTTTTGAAGTCTGTTAACAAAAGAGATCGTAGTAGGTCATTTAAAGCAGATTTCTGCTTGATCTGAAGCTGTCCGAGTCATATTTGTATTAAAAAAATTACAACAATTAGACTCAGATAGGATAGAGATAGATAGAGTACACTAGATTATACACAAAACAAAATGGTATTTTTTTATGGTATAGGGAGCAAACGAACAAACGGGTCACCTGATGGTAAGTGTTTACTGCCGCCCATGGACACCTGCAACTCAAGAGTCACAAGTCACAATTTTGTAATTTCTAACTAGCTAATGTTTTGCACAATTTACAACCTTATTGCAATTTGCGATCTCTTCCTGGCAACCATTGAATGAGAGATGAGAGAAACATAGAGGATGTAAATAGGGGTCGCACTGTACAATTTTAAGGGGGCCTTTCTAAAAAATAATAAATATTTTAAACTAGCGTACAAGAGATGTAATTTTGAGGTAGAATATTAGTGAAGGCAATCTAAGGTACATCATCAAACTTGAGGTCTAGATGACCCCTTTATATTTCTTTTTTACTTTCAATCTTTATACCCTGAAGTTACTTCAAAAGTCTGGTAAAATAAAACTTACACAATATAACATGATACATTACTCTTTTAAATGGTGGTCGATCATTGTCACAGCCCGGCCGGTTCTTTGTTAGGCGCGAAATGCAGTAATGTAAACACGAATGCACGGCTTTGAGGGCCTTGGGGCCATGAAGTCGGCGAAAGCTGAGGCGGGTAAGTGTCGAAATTATTTGCTTCATTATATATACCCTTGGGATAAGATTACATATACATAATAACAATAACAAGTCGAGTCGTCACTTCAGAATGCGTGGCATTACGCGGATAGTTTCGATATGCATAGTTGAGTCTGGAGTTTGGTACTGATAGGGTACGAGATGCTTTAATTGGATAATAGCTAAAGTAAGAAGTCGTGGCCGGACTGACAGTCAAAGCTAAATATGTTAAGGGCGGTGTATAAAGGGCAAGGTGAAGAAATAGGTAAGTGGACCCTGGATTGGATTTTAAGAATCGATTGGATTTTCCTTAAACGAATCTACTAGGTTGGTGTTACTGGAATCGACTTATACGCGAAATGAAGTGGATGGTACTCTCGTATATTCATACCACAAGTAGACACTAGTGATTTCTATTCAATCATATACAAGTTTCTATATTAAACAATTAAAAAACAACTATACTGCAAAGAAAAACAAATTACGCGCTTTACAGCCGCTATATGATTTATTTTTGCAAAAATTATATCCAATGTAATTTAGTAATAATCAGCATTTTATGATTAAATTGTTGTGCGTGGGGTCAATAAACCTTGAATCCAATGAAGCGTACTTTAGCGATTAATCATAAAACCTTGGTAAACTTAATCAAACATTCAAGTGGCTACACGTAAGTGATATTAAGTCATAACTCTCAATACTACAGGTATTTACATATTACGATCGAGTCGGTTAGTTTGATTAAGTTATTAATGTGATTTATGAGGGACTCATGACGTATACCGACAGTTGTGGTTACATAATGTTGAACGCTTGTCATTTTATTTTATCAATAGCTTTTGCTCGCAGCTTCGCTAGATCATGGACATTTTGTAAATCGGATCAGGTATCCCTCGGGAACTGTACTTTTTTCTGGGTGAAAGATACCCAGGAGGAGGAAGTATGCTCTGTTCTATACCCGTGGCAAACTGTATGCCAAATTTCATGGTGTTCGGTTGAATGCGAAGTCACATTAGATTGGATTTTTGAAGTGAAAACTTTAGGCACGTTGGGCACTTTAGGTATGGGGAAAAAGCACTGAACTTCCGTGACCGTCACACTCAGATAATAACTTCATACTCCATACATCTCACACACGGCTGTCTGATCCCAAACTAGGCAAAGCCTGTACTATGGTAACCAGACTGCTGATAAACATACTTATATATTTCTAAATACATATATATTATAAATAAATTATAATACACCCAGATACAGAACAAATGATCGTGCTCATCACACAATTATTTGTCCTGGGTGGGAATCGAACCCACACCTCTGGCTTAGCAGTCAGGGTCACTAACCACTAGACCAACAGGCCAGTCAAGATACACTTATACAGATGTGTGTGTATATGTATTTATACTTATATATAGATATGTAAGTTATGTTTTGACTTCTGACGTGCAGTCCTACGATTGAAAGATTACTTTTTAGCTTTTGTGCGATCGATCGATATCAGCTCTGTTTTTTAAACTGTACACGTTAGGCATTGGACAACGTCGCCGTATAGGGGATAAAAACGATTTTTAGAAATGTTACACCGCCTATTACAGGATCTCGGGCTGCCTTGTAAACAGTGATGTCTCTAAAAGAAATTTCGTCAATAGTTTAACTACTCAGCAAATTTCTACAAGTATTCTAATCACAAAATTCAAAACACACATTCAAAAAGTGACATTTTGGGAAGTATGGATTTTATGGCACATCCTAGGTCGGAAATCTGTATTTTCATGGCCTCAGTGTAATAGTGCTTTGTGCGGAACGCGCAGGGCGCAGGGCCGGCGTGCGATCGATAACGTTCACGTGCGCCACACGAGGCAAAGGCAATTCTTTGTTCTGCCAACTTATCGCCAACACGACCCTTTATTAACTTGGCGATATTTGGCGTTTTTCACGTGACAGTATAATAGTCTACCAGTTTATAGGATCCAACACTTTTCCTTCTAACTGTACTCTTGTAATTGTTATGTACATATTTGAATGTAACGCATTCATAATGGGCTAACTAACGCCATTCAAGAACTCGTAACAACCCGTACCCGTACTTTACGTAATGTTCTTAAGTTGTTGGAAGTCGCTTAATTTCAACATCTTGATTTTTTTTTTGCTTACCCGCAAGGTGATAATCTTGCGAAGCTCAAAGGATACCAGGAGTATTACCCACGTGCAGTTAACCCTATAATATCTTCTTCACCCATACCTGCTTGCCTGTGTGTATCTATCAGACGACTAATTCAAATAAAGTTTTGTATATGTCTCAGTAAGATGGTTATAGTCGTGATATAGTATAACTATATCGCGGCTATTTCCATCTTACTTCGACATATACCGCTTTCACATAACTATCGTATCCAAACTAGATATGATATGTCGTTGGTTTACAATATTCTATTCTATTCTACATGATATATGAAAATAAGTATATGTTTATAATTGACTGGCCTGTTGGTCTAGTGGTTAGTGATCCTGACTGCTAAGCCAGAGGTTGTGGGTTCGATTCCCACCCAGGACAAATAATTATGTAATGAGCATGACCATTTGTTCTGTGTCTGGGTGTAATTTATTTATAATATGTATGTATTTAGTAATATATAAGTATGTTTATTAGCAGTCTGGTTACCATAGTACAGACTCTCCATAGTTTGGGAACAGATGATGTGTGAAATTATTATTATTATTAATTATTTAACTAGATTATTCTAACAAGATAATTACTAGATCGTTCTCATATCGTAGTTATAATCCTAGAAAGATAGTTTTGAACCGTTTTCATATAACTATCTTATGGTATATAATTATATCATCGAGAACTTGGGAAGGGTGAAAGTTAGGTGGCCCTGTTCTTTATAATAACCAAATCATTCGTGTAATTATTTTAAATTCATGCACAGAGAGTAAGTGCATTTAACACGTGTTTGAGATAATAGCGTACGTATAACATGAATGCAACAAGTTGTGACTTACATACATAAAATTGTATCGAAGTCGGGCAGGTTTCTGCTGCGATTCGGAGTACTTGGGTTTGGAAGTATCTCGAATTTACATAAGCTGGTGTCGTCGAAGGTTTCATGGTTAATGTTGCTAGGGTTATAGGTACCGGACATGGTTACCACCCATAAACACACGACACTAATACCCATGAGCCACTGGTGACCTACTCACCAACAGAAAAACTAAGAATAGGTTAGTCCCAGAAGCAAATTTATGTTAGCTAGTGGCTCGGATTTGAGTTTGGTATTAAGTAAATAAGTACCTACTACAATTACATTATAAAATTAAAAGGCAATTACCCGTACACAATACCTGGGTAATTGCCTAGAATTCCTTGCCCGAAGAATGTCGCCCTACCTCAATTTTTGGTATAAAGTCATGAGAATATTTCTATCCACTGAATTCTTCAACTTTTAAGCTACTTAATTGACGCTTCTTTCTCATATCAGATATATTTTTCCCTACATTTCACAGAGCATATTTGTTGTTTTCCCAAATTTAGTTATAAATACGTGAAATCACGCCATCGTGACATCACCTTTATCGTTGTGATAAAGCTATATTTATTCGATCGCCGACTACAAAGTCCTGATAATGGCTGCCTTTTAAGATTAAGAAAATGTGAGTGACGTTATGTCAAAGTACATATCGTTGCAGTCGTAGAAAAACGGCGGATTTGATTTTTTGACGATTTTTGTTTATGACATAAACCTACTGAAAACATACTTTATCATAGAACAAAACATTTCAAAGCTCAAATACACAGTAACATTTTCAGATTTCATTAACAGAAACAGCCATTTTACAAAATATTACGTAAATCTTCATTTGAAAACTTAAAAGTGCTCTCCTGTAAAGTTAATAGAAAATCAAATCCGTCGTTTTTCTACGACGTCGACGAAATTATGTAATACTTTGCCTAGAATCGTGCAAAAAAACCAAGCCAATGCAAGTCTTACTTGCGCGCAGAGGGTTCCGTAAGCAAAAACTTGCATGAAGAAGACGAGATCCATCTCGAGAATCAAATCTCAAAGGTTTTTGCCAGTTTTTCCAAACGACGAACTTAACTTTGCAGTTCTAAAAATACTCTCCCATACATCGAAATACGACATAGTCAAGTTTCCTAACGCAAAATATGTTTGTAATCACAAAAATAAATATAACAATAACAAAAATTATAACAAGAAATTTACGACTTTCGAAAGTTTTCCTTGTGCTGTGAGACCTTGCTTCTTATTCCATGATTTTAGATCAATGGGTAGAGAAAGATTTACTTACGAAGATTTACTTACGAAATGTAGAAAGGAGATATCCCACTTTTGAACCCACACGTTACAGAAAAAACAATATGTGGCAAAAAATTGTTAATCAAACTCCAAAGCAATCTCCTTTGATAAAATGTAAAACTTAAATGGCCGTATCTTTTGATTGCGTTGACTTAGAACCTTAATTTTTTTACAGTTTCAAGGAACCTTGAAGCTGGGAGTCTTGTAATTCGATCAAATATTCTCTTTACCTCTTAGCTTAAATAATGCAACTAAGTGTAATGTGAGTGATTGCTAACTACGAAATTTCCAAATTTATCGACAGTTAGCTCGGGTAAAAAGCGTCCTTTACTTCATAAGGAGAAGAGCTTTTTTGTATACGTTAAGTTCGTGAGAGAAAATATAGCTTCGCTCTATAAAGCTACCTTACATTTCGCCGCCATTCGTTTTAACTACTGTAAAAGCAATAGCCGTTTGGGTTCGTTCTTAAATGGAAAATGTAGATACTTATTACAAATTGAGTCTTCTTTACAATGTAACGTTTAAAATTGTTTAAGCACTTCCAAAGCTAGCAATTTCGCAATAGTTAGTGTTTTAGGTGATGATATTTTATTGCTTGAGACGGAGCATCCACGCAGTTCACTATCAAAACAATAGTTTTAAAACACGGTTTGAATATATTTGACTAGTTTTTTTGCTAAGCACGGTTTTGTTCACTTGCGAGTCGTACATAAATATCTGAGTCGTGTAGTATGTGAACATCTCCGTGGCACAAAGGCCTATATCATTGTTGAGATGATAAAATGAATTAAATGAAGTGAAGTGTCTCAAGTTATTATGTTATTATTATTATGATTATACTTATTATCTGATTTAGAAACTACTCTTTCTCTACTTCAAATATCAGCCTGATATTTGAAGAAGAGAAAGAGTAGTTAGTTTTTTGATAATTAAAACAATGGAGGTACGGTTTGTAATGTTTCTCTAACACAAAGAGAGTTTCTTGTGTGATTGTGAATGGCGAGTATGATCAACACTGATTAGTGTGAATTGCCTTTATATACATATGTCTTATATGACTACTATTAGTAATCATTTTCGTCATACAGACATTTTATTAAACCTTTTTTGCTTTTATCTCGATTCGTTTTTTAGGGTTCCGTTTCTCAAAAGGAAAAAAAGGAACCCTTACAGGATCACTTTGTTGTCCGTCTGTCTGTCTGCAAGACCCTTTTTCTCAGGACCCCGTTTAGGCATCAAGTTAAAATTAACATCAAATACATAAGT
Organism: Callimorpha dominula; assembly: GCA_949752705.1. Taxonomy (NCBI): domain Eukaryota; kingdom Metazoa; phylum Arthropoda; class Insecta; order Lepidoptera; family Erebidae; genus Callimorpha; species Callimorpha dominula. The sequence continues at coordinate 2,688,620 of OX457001.1, read as the reverse complement.
ATTTGTATGTTGTAAGTATTTGTATATGTATATTGTGATCTTATGTATATGTCTATGGTGGTGTGCGTAATTTATAAAAATATTTTTTCTTTGTTTTTCATTCCCAGGTTAAAGCGACCGACATCTTGTAACTGGCATCGAGTTTTGCATTTTGAAGTATTTCAAAAACAGTTATAATGATACTTAAGTCATCAACAAATTGTGTTGTTATAAATGTGTGTCATCCCATATACACAATGTTTACCAGAGAACTTATAAGTTCTCAAAATAAAATTCTTTACCCATCCTAAATAGATATTCTTACGAGTACATTTATGTTTAAACATTAGTTTTTACATTTAAGTGTGTGACGCTATCATGGGCGTGCACAACGTCAATCCAGTAAGTGAGATAAAAATAAAACAGATGCAAAAACGATTGTGAAATCGATTTAATATAGAAGATTAAAAATATTCCCGCCGATGATTGAGCAATTTGCGACACGTTTCACGTTGATTCCAATTTTGATTTAGGTATGTGTGTTCATTTTTTAAATTTACTTTTTATATCTGTGTAATAAATGAATGTTAGATATTATTATATTCTTTTTTCAAATTAGTAATCTATGAGTTGAAAACAAAAACAAACGTATTCATTAAAAATAGACCTGTCGCGAGCGCCAGATTTAGCGAAATTGAGCGAATTAAGATTTTGTGTAAATTGATTGAAATATGTTGATGATTGTTGAAGATGTCTCTGCTACCGTGCAAAGCCGGGTTGCTAGTTGTTAATAATTTAATTATATAATGTGCCGGAAAATTATACCAAAGCAAATAAGAACGCACCGAACAGTACCGAGCATTGCGGTAAAAGTCAAAGAGTCAGTCGTAAAAGACTTAAAAAACAAGTAGAGATAAGAATTACACAATAAAAATAACGACAAATTACCTGCGTAACGCTTGACGTAAGCGAACGAAGTATACAAAGCTTATGGAATTTATTTTTGCGTCCTAGGATCCACTATTATGGTCAATCTCTCGCTAAGAGTCAATCTCCGCAAGATTGACATTCACATTAGAAGAGTCGCGATCATGTTCAGGATGCTGAGTTCAACACACATTTGACAATTACGACCAATATAGTCTTTCAGGCTTCCATCGTAATCATACTCTTGTACGAAGCTGAGACCTAGACGACGTCAGGTTCTTAAACAGAGACGTTTTCATCTGGGCGCAGTTGCGAACGCAAAAATTCCTATAGAGAGGCCATTGCTTCGCTTTATTTAAAGACTAGCAGCGCCCCGCAGTTTCACCCGCGTAAGTCCCGATCCCGTGGGAATATCGGGATAAAAAGTATCTACATACCAAGTTACATCGCAATCGGTTCAGTGGTTTTTGCGTGAAAGAGTAACAAACAAAGTAGTAGGATTGTGCCGAGAGATACATGGCCGCTTTCAGAATTGATCACCAAAAATCGGAAATGCTTGCTGGAAAGCGAACGGAGTAACCCAGCATCGTTGCAGAGGGTGGCAAATCTTGCGATGAAGGCTGGTTCGATGCTGACAAGAGACATAGACGATATCAAGGCGTCTTAATGTCATTAACCGCAAACTTCTCATGTCATACTTGTGGCAGGATGTGTCTTCACAGCCACCAAATTTAGTATTTATTATTAATCTAATTTGTCGTGATTCACTTATACTTATAAGCACTTAGAGGTTCCTTAATTTGTTGATTGCTTAGTGAAAATTTAATGAACAAAGTTATTGTAAATATGGACTGAAGTAGTTGCTTAGATTACTGGCCTTCGTGTTGCCCACTTATTTGTGTTTGTGTACCAACTTAATATGTTTGACTTGTCGAACACAATATTTGTAGTCCATGAATAAATAAAAGGCACCGAGTCTAGTTTTACTCGAAGAAATTTCATTACCCCCGAGCTTTTAATCTGAGTGGTTTATTATAAGACTAATGGGTGTCCCAAATAAACGTATTATTTACGGTGTGATTGATGAGTTTTGATGACTGAAACAATCATATATCTTACAGTTCAGCCATAAAGACGTGGACAATGACGCGATTAATGAATGAGAATTTTATATGTTGAAGTAGGTCAAAGAAATAGTGAACTTTCTGTCGTCTCTTTAGGACAGAAGCACATCAGTTAAGCACAGCAGTACAAACGTGACCCGAGAAGGTGGCGCGACGTATTCGACTCTCCGATCTGGTAAGGGGTAAGGCCCGCATATTCCACGGTGGGGTCACCTCCTGTCAGGCGGCCAAGGTATTCAGGGAAGCTTCCTGGGAGACCCACTTGTGACGAAACACCGTGTGGTTTTAATTGGTTCGATTCTGACATGCCACTTGACCGTGGGCTCCGGTGAGGTGATGACCCGAGTGGTTTCCACATGATGAAAAAAAATACAAACGTGATGATTCTCAGGAGTCCATGTGTAGATGAGAGGAGAAAGAGAAGAGAAGGTTTTTTTACCTTTGAAAACGATTAAAAAAAACGGTTTCCTTATTACATATCTAAGTACACGTACTACATGTAAATCTAGACTTCATGTATGCCCCACATCTATAGATACTAATATAATCTAGAGTTTTTTGTTTGTTTGTTTAAACGCGCTAATCTCTGGAACTATCAGTCAGATTTGAATAATTCTTTTGTATTATATAGAGTATTTATTGAGGAATGCTATGGGCTATGTAACATCACGCTACGACCCTTAGGAGCGGAGCAGTGACCATAAACGCGGGCGAAACTGCGGGGATCGACTAGTGTTATTTATATATGTTTATAATGTACCTATTTATCCACAATAAAAGTTATGCTTAATTTGGGTCTAAATAGAACCGTATCCATGTTAATATTATGAATGCGAAAGAACTCTGTTTGTTTGTTTCTTTGTCACGACTAAACAGAAAAGAGGGGGGCGAAGGTGAACGAAGTGTGACATTGTGTGACAAGGGGTGGGGGGTCATAAGCTTCATGACGTCACATGTCAAAATCTAAAGTACTAACCACAAAATATTACCTGTAAACAAAAGACTACACACGCTAAAATACTTAAAAAAAAAATTTAATTAAATATTTTCAGTGCCGAGTGTTAAATTGCAAAATATGCGACGTCACACCAGGTAGGGGGGTCCCGCAATTGTGACCACCTGTGAAAAGGACGGGGGGGGGGGTTAAAAAAATCGTGAAATTCGGGACACGTAATTTATGGATGGCCCCTAATGAGGCAACATAGGCTACCTTTTATCCCAGCTAACAGCTAGTATATAATATAGCAGGATATTATTATTATATAAAATAGAAATATTAAACTCCACATTCATTATAAACTCTATATAATATAAAATAGAGAATATTCAATTCTATTTTTTGGTACACACTCATTGACACGCATACAGAATTAAAGCTTTAATATATCCCACTGAACGATTTTATTGTTGGTTTGGATGCGTTTACATGTATTTCGTGGTCGGCGCGACCACTAAAGTGCATGCGTGGTCGCTGCGTTTATTCCCGACCACATAATAGGTGCGCGCTGTTTAGGAGTGAGTATGCAATGGTTTAAAGTTATGAGTTTGGTTAGGAGATAAAATAAATCGAAATATATCACGTGTAAGTTTTTATAAATTAGTTTTAAAATGTGAAAATAATTGTGTTGGCGTATTGGGTAAGGTGTCGGAATTACGATCGATTGTTTGCGGGTTCGACGCCGCGGGTACACAATCGATGAACCCATTTCTAACACAAACATTTGGCTTAACTGGAGGGACTACCAAGAATACTAGTAGTGTGTGTCTGTGTGACCAATGTTGCCTTTGTAGTAGTACCTACTGTTAAAAAAACTTTAATAAGTCTTCATCCCAAGACTGACCTGGCTAGTATTACTTAACCTTGCAATGTGCTAACTTAACTAACTTACTCGGTTACCGGTTACCTTGAGTAAAAACCGAGTATCTTTAATTTAAAACATTTCAAGTGAGAGAGCCATGCTTCGGCACGTATGGGCCGGCTCGACAGGAGTGATACCACGGTCTCACAGAAAACCGGCAGTGAAGCAATGTTGCATTGTGTTACGCCGAGTGAGTAAGGTAACCGGAGGTCTTAATCCCCCCTCTCCCATTCTTTCCCCCCTTCCTCTACTCCCACCGCCGGCAACACACTTGTGACTCTTGAGTTGCAGGTGCTCATGGGCGGCGCATAGTCCCTTAACATCAGGTTACCCATCAGCTCGTTTGCCCCCTGTACCATAAAAAAAAAACTGGACATATATGTATCTATATTTCATTTATTTTTTAAGTTATGTCCTTGAACAAGTGCGTATTAAGTTACTTTTAAATCGACCGATCTTCTAACCTCATAGAATTGCTTTTTGCGATTTATTGACGACCAATAAAACACTCCGAACTCAACGCATGTTCAGTATTCACTATAACACTTCATACCAAATACGGATAATTCGAAATCGGAAAGCGGTATAAATAAATAAATATCGTAAAAACCTGAGGAGAGTGTGAATGCATCATTATTTAACGGTACGGATCACGGTGAGTGAGAGGATCAATCACTTATTCAAAGAGGGTGACATCGACGACCATCGATATTGCAAAAGTAATGAGAAAAAGTCATCACAGACTTTAAAAAATAAACAATGCATTTTGAGTTTAATATGAAAAAGTAAAAAAAAAAACTTTGGACACTGTATTAATACGTGAAGAGAACAATTTATAAGACTATATTTTGCGCAGAACCTTAAATCTTTTTCCGAAATAAAAGTAGCCTAAGTTACTCCTTATAACACCAGCTATCTGCCAGTGCAAGTCCCTTGAAAATCGGTCCACCCGTTCCGGAGATTAGCGGGAACGAACATACAGACAAACAGACCAACATTTTAAAAACTGATTTTTAGGCATAGGTATTGTGTAAATAACTGTATGAGCTTAAAAAACTATTGTTTTGACGTTACAAAGACACTTAAATTTTATTTATTTGTATTGCAAAACGCATTTATAAATATGTGTGTGTGTGTGTGTATGAAACCTCCACATCAAGCTACACGCGTCCAGTATAATATGTTGACCTGCCATGGTACGGCAGTCAACACAATGACAGTTCAAGTCATCCTGGCTAGGTTATAAAACCAAGTTTGAAAAACGAACATGTTATTATAATACCGGAGTGAAGTTAAATGCATCCTGGTGCGGATACCGGTCACCGGTTCCATATGCATGAGTATGTTTTTTTAAAGTGTTTTTATTTAATTTTTAGTTTCTATTGGTGTCCCGGTGCCAAGGTTTAGACTAATATCTAATAATAAGTAAGGTAAATAATATATTATTAAAAAAACTTGATTACTAATTTTATCATGATGATTTTAGCTTAGTTAGGGGTAAGCAGGAATACATACCTAATAATGTGTTTCAAAATAAAATTATTTATAAATAAGAAATCAATAGGTAAAAACAAAACAGTATACTTTTTGTCCTCTGTTTGTTAACCGATTTTCTTTTTTTCCCTTGTTTAATAGATATCAATGAGCTTTAGTGATATCAATAAAAAACTAAAAAAATGTTGTTTTTTTTTTATTAATTAGATGTGTAAAATCGCACCGATTGTGGTCACCGGTACGGGTTTTTTTAGTTAGGTAAAAATATCACACAGTAACAATAAGTATCTGATACATTTGAAGATTAATTGGATTATCTTTTTTTGCCATAAATCGAACTCGAGTTTTTTATTTAAAAAATATACTATTAGTGTTGCCAGAATAAATAAATAGTATAGTCTCTAACAAACGAGACCAAATAAGTCACCTATATATTCGGATTTAAAAAACTAAGTTTGGACAGTTTTGTATTCAGAAAGGTATTTCATTACGGGATAAGCAACGTGGTCTATACAACAGGTCGATACACGTTTTTATAGATATCCGGGTTGGAAGCGTGAACTGAATAAAATCCGGTATTGTTTTTTTTACATTTTTTTATTTAACGTGTAGGTAAACGTATAAACAAAGAATATCAAACTTTTAATGTTTATGAAATGATTTTGAAATAAAGAAAGGCCTTAACAGACAACATTATTCCTATTTTCGTATAATTTTTATTACCTATCTCAATAAATAAAAATATTTTGAGCATAGCGAACTACACTGTTAGAACGAACCTTAGAAGAAAAAACTTTGTTAAAAAAAATAACTAGAACACACGACCGTCTGATACCCAAACTAGGCAGATACTGTACTATGGTAACCAGACTGCTCATAAACACCTTAATAAATTTCTAAATACATACATAATAGAGATAAATTACATCCAGATACAGAATTATCAACGTCATCATCAAAAACTGGATTGAAAGTAATTAACAAAGAACTATTGTGAACTTTACCTCAACCTTTCGAGTGCAGGCAGGCTAAAACAAAAGCCATCTTTCATCTATAACATCACGTCAACAAACATTACCTCGCACAAGTTTAGTCGTTAGCCTCAGAAGTCATTACTCACCAGTCACATGGATTACACATCCGCCGTCCACACGTCGCGTATTGATTGCTAGTTGCCACACCGGTCATATTGACCCTAAGCGTTTACATACCGAATTATTTCGTAATAACGCATTCGGAGGGTTAACGATAACGGGTCGAATAGGAATTTTAATATCGGTTACCCTTCAAATTCTGCAGGAAACGATTTCGTGGATATTTATATGTTTTGTGTGATTACAGGATTGATGGGATTTTTTGTGGAGAGGTGTATAATTTATGAGTCAGAATCCGAAACACGGTCATTAAGAATGTATTAGAAAAAAGTTGTTTTCCGAACAACTTTTTTATATAGGTACATACATTTTTACATTATGAAACGTAATATAAAATACGTACACGTACGAATACGTAAGTTTAAATTGTAATTTTTTTTAATGAAAACTGCTTTAGGCACGTTGTGCACTTTTGCTATGGGGAAGAAGCACTGAACTCGTGACCGTCACGCTAATAATACTTATATAGATCCACTAGAGTGGACTGTCTACGTAGGTACCTATAAAATTTTGATAATTAGTTTGTTGTTTGGCGCCGACTCAAAATAAGTTTATATATAATTTGGTAGTTGATGTAAATAAGCTCAATACTTAAGACTAAAGGTTTATTTATTTTTTGCTTTTCGTCGGTTTAATTTTTTGTTAAAAAGTTTTTATTGTTTAAATGATAACTTTCGAAAAATAACTAATTCCCAAACCAACCGTCTGTCAAGAACATCTTCATGTCTGTCTATTTATAAAAGCTCTTTAAACATGTCGGCAACTAAAAGGGCCCACGTAATTGACCCCAAAGTGACCACAATCGAAACGGCGGAATTTCAAAGGTACCAAAGTTTCCAAAGATACCAGAGTTTAAACAATAATGAAGAAGAGTTTTTAAGAAAGAAACTATTGAAAAATCTATTTAAATATCAAAGCCTATTTATGGATCCTACCTCATAAAGAACTACATACGAATGTATAAAAAGAACTATACTTATAACAATTATATAAAAAAAAACGTTTTTTAGAACTGTTGATAGGTACAGTCTTGTTCCCGTTTTAAACGAGTTTAGGGCGACTCACAGACAATTGCTTATATAAGTACATATAAAAAACTTCAACATCGATAGACATACATTATATATTACATATAATCAGGTGACACAATGATCAGTCTCAAGCCTATACTAATAAAAAAAGGTTCCCAAACATGTTGGAAAATAACTTTTAACAAAAAATAAACCAACTTCAACGAAATTGATTGCAAAGAAAACAAATGTATTATATACTAAAACCTTCCTGAAAATATGTAAAATATGTTAGTAAAACAATCATGAAAATTGGTGAACTCCATTTGTTTGAAGTCGGTTAAAAATGACAAAAATTAAGAAAACGAACAATGTTTTGAATATAACCGATTTCGCAATAACCCTTCACGTGCTCCACGTATCAGTGACCGATAGAGTATGCCAAATAAATTAACCCGCCAAGGTCGCAGTTATTTCTGTGAAAGCACTCGCGTTATAAACGTGCATTCTAGAAGTTTCTTAGAAAATTTTTAAATGTTACCAGAAATAAAATTTTAAAGTTTAAAATTGTATTTTAAATTAATTTTTTTCTCGTCAAAGTATTGTATAATATAAGTCTATTTTAGTTTACATTTAATTCTATGGTAAATTAACAAAGTTATATTTGCATGCCAAATTTCTTGGCGGAATGTGTATCGTGCCGATATTTTATGTAACACCTTCTTGTACCACAATTTATGCAAATAAATTATTATTATTATTATAAAGCCCTCCAAAAAGGTCGAATTTTACGAAAAATTTTTACCAAGTTAAAACGAAAAATTGCCAGAGAAGAAAGTTTATTTATGGTAAAAACTAAAATAAGCAGAGTCAACAGAGACACACGAGCTTCTTTTATTATCATAAGACGTGTCATTGTTTCATTTTTTTTTTAAACTTCGTATAACAAACACAACCAGGCGCCAATTTTGTCGAAGTACGTTATTCGAAATCGACCGTGACCGCTTGCCTAGTTACATTTGCCTTAAACCTTGATTACATTATGATTGAAGTAAAATAACTAAATAATAACCTTAAAGAAACCGTTGTTGTGTTGTGTTTAATACTTTAGATTTCGATATGTGACATCACGAAGTTTATGAACCCCCCCTTCCTTTATCACACAATGACACACTTCGTTGACTCCCTCCCCGCCCTTTAAGAATATTCAACTACAAATTAAAATATACAAAACCGCCATGACCATGACAGTTCAGCTTTCTGCAGGCCAACACTAACTAATTTAAGAAGTCATGCCCAGTTTTTAGAAATTTTTTACCTGAACCTTGTAACTTTTGCTAGAAGGCCAAAAAGCGTTTGATGGGCAGCGTGTTCTGCGTCACGCTTCACCAGAAATCACTTGCAGATATTAGCTGTATAAGTCTACAATGGTACGATAGGGCGATAATCAATGCTAAAGCGAAAAAAGCAAGTGTCGTATTGCCGTCATTAAATGACGTCACACCGTGCGATAATCGATTTCGCTTTAAAACAATTCATGAAAAACAAAGTACTATGTGCGGGCTATTAAGTGTTTTAGATACTTTTTTATAGGATTCCTGCACAGCACAGCAGATTCCTGCTCGAATTGGAGTCACCCCAAATAGGCCAAATGGTTTTTTTTCTGGAAAGGTTACGTTTAAATGACAGCACTGGTGTTGGCGAGTACTTCTAGGCCGTGTCCTAGTTTACAACCAGTACATTAATTCAATAGATATTAAATTAAGTGGGTAAAGAAACAATCGATCGAGCTAATGATATGATTAGCTGCACTTGAAAACTATACTTATAGTATATCCACACATTCCACACTGACGCGGTTGACGAGTTCTGAAAGTATCTGAAAACCGGTTGTAGGATGCGCCTTTGTTCAAGTTGCTCATTTGGCTTATTAAAATAATGTCAGACTAAAATATAAATCATATGTATATTAATCGACGAAAAAAAGGAGGTTCTCAATTCGACCGTATAATATATATTTTTTTTTTATTGTTTTTTTTTTATGTTTGTTCAGCCCTCACTCCGTTATTTATGAACCGATTTTGATTATTCTTTTTTTGTTAGATAGGGATACTTCAAGGGTAGTCCCATGTCAAGGAAGTCAGGATCTAATGATGGGATCCTGAAAAAATTGAGAGAAACCCTCGAAAATTGTAGGAACGAATGGTGTTTCTATTTACATTTCATTACTTTATCAGGTATTTGCGTTTAGAAATCATCATCATCATCATGAAAGAATGGATAGCAAGACATCGTGACTGACAGTATTGAAGGCATTCGAAAAGTCAACCAAGGCTAGTACTGTAACCTTGGTGTCTTCCATGCCCTTCCTAATATCGCCAGTCACTTTAAGAAGAGCAGTAGCTGTGCTGTGACTGGGCCTGAAGCCAGATTGCAGCGGACTTAGAAGTTTATGATGTCTGTATACAAACTGTGATAGTTGCTTGTGCACACAGGCCTCGAGCACCTTAGATAGAAAGGGAAGAATAGAAATAGGTCGAAAGTGTTCAGGACGAGAAGGGTCATTATTTTTAGGCAAAGGGATGATATAAGCCTTACGCCAGACAGGGGAAGGTTCCAAAGTCGAGGGAAAAGTTAATTATATGAGTGATTACTGAAAGGATATGGTCAAGGATAGTTACGATCATGCGGCGGCTAATGCCATCATGGCCCACAGCATTAGAACGAATGGACAGAATAATCTTCTTGATGTCCCCAGAAAGCACCGGAGAAAATTCAAAGGAATCAATAGTGGGACTGGTGAGACTGGCTAAGTAGTTCAAGGTCTGACACTTGGTTTGATGATCCAGCGTAGTTGTAGATGAGAAATGACGGTTGATATCATTCAAACCAATTGTCTTCGGAAACTCAGGGCGTTGCTGTCTGCCAATACCCAACGTACCAAGAAATTTCCAGATACCGGAAGACGAAGAAGACTCTATATTTTGAAGAAAGTGTCGGCGTTTTGCGTTACGTATCACCTGGTTACAGCGATTCCTTGCAGCCTTATAAAGGTTCCATTTGTATTCACACCGATCCTTCCTAAACCGAAGGAAAGCCTGATCCCTCCTTCTCATTGCTATTCGAACCTCTTCGGTGATCCATAGTGCCGGCGGAAGCTTCAGTTTTACTGTCCTTATAGGAGCGTGGATATCATACAGTCTGACAATAGTATCATTAAAAATATTGATTTTGTCGTTTACGTCCGTAGCAGCTGCCACATTCTCCCAGTCTAACTCAGAAGCATCCTCGCATAGTTTATTGACATTCATACGTCTGTAACTGCGAATTTGGAGAATTTTGGGAGGAGATTTGGGAGGTTTCAGGATATAGGAAAGGAAGATTAAGTCGTGATGGGAAAATCCAGGAGCAGGGAGCGTGGTGAGCATTAAATCAAGCCAGGTATCCTGGTGTTCGATATTGTGATGAGTGGCTTGAAGAGGAAGGACATGGAAACTGATTGATTCGATGATCTGAAGGAGATTGCGAGTACGAGGAGAGTTAAGGGCAAGGAGGTCAGTGTTAAAATCGCCCATGATGATGTGGTGTGTGTATTCCGACCCTAAAGATTCCAGAACTGTTTCCAGACTGGAGAAGTAGTTGACAGCGGGGGGGCAATAGACTACACCTAGAATAACATGTTCATTATCAACTTGTACTTGTTCGCCGATGCATGGGTTCGCTGCGTTACTTAACTGCGTAGTGAACATAATTATAAGTATGTGGATCTGTGTTTAATAAATGTATTTTCTTTCTTTGATACGAGTATGAAGCGTAGCCGTACGATAAACACTGGCACACTACCAGTGTCACTTGTGTGTTGCCAAACCTATCGTACTTCCTGGAGTTGCGGTTGCCAGAACCCTACTGACCTAGTTATAGTGCTGATTAACGGTCTCCCATGTGGTGGAGTAGCTTCCATAATTGGGTGACTCCAAGCCCAGTAGTTTTATAGAAAGACAACTCCCGCATTAGGAATTACTCCTGTGTCTTGGGAGACTTTACTAGCATACAAACAACGCACACAAAGAACACCCGACTCAAGACGGAATCGAACCCACGACCCCTGGCTCAGCAGTCAGGGTCACTAACCACTAGACCAACAGCCAGTAATACATCCCATCATATTATCCCATACTGAATAGATAGTTATGGTACAGATGCTTTATATTTTTTTATGTTCTAGTAACCCGCCCCGGCTTCGCACGGGTAGCAGAGACATTGTAGGGACACAGATGTGTGCGCGGTATGTATGTGGTGTGTGCAAGTTAGATCGTATGAGAGTGGAGTCGACCAGTTGCTGTGCAGTGGCCCGACAGAGCGCTAGGTTGTAGATTGTTGCGTATCGTAATCTGGGGAATATTATTGTATTTTACTAAATTTATTATTCACATGTCAAGTATTGTTGTAAGGTTTATTAATTGAACAACGGTGTTTTCTGTCGGACCAGTGCCGCGACCCTAGTAGCTCCTCAGTTATCCCTCACATTTGTATAAAGCGTGGACATACTAGTAGGTCACGAGTTCGATTCTCGCCTGAACTTGAGTGTGTACTGAAAATAGGTATCAGCATAGTAGTCACGGAGTCTCACCAACTGATATCCTATAACATCTTCAACAATCATCATTATATTTCAACCAATTTACACAAAACCTCAACAAATTATACACCTAAACCTTCCTCATGAATCGCTCTATCTATTGGTGAAAACCGCATTAAAATCTGTTCAGTAGTTTTTGAGTTTGTCGCGAACAGACAGACATACTTTGTTGTATAATATGTAGTGATAATTACATTACCCAAAACTTAAATAATGAACTTACAAAACAAGAGACAGTTGACAACTTGGTATATTACCTGTAAACAAACAAATTGTACATTAAAACTAGTAAACAACCTGTATAATAAAAAAACTATATAAAAAAAATGACAATGTTAAAGATATTTCGCCAATATACCTTATCTATACTAATATTATAAAGCTGAAAAGTTTGTTTGTTTGCTTGAACACGCTAATCTAAGGAACTACTAGTTCGAATTGAAAAATTATTTTAGTGTTGAATAGCCCATTTATTGAGGAAGGCTATAGGATATATAACATCATGCTACGACTAATAGGAGCGGAGCAGTGATCATAAACGCAGGTGAAACTGCAGGGACAGCTAGTTCGTGATATTTTTTTATAAAGAATACCCCACACATACAAGCACATACAAGACACAACGCTAGTAAGTAATACATATTATTACGCGCTTCAATACATCCTTCTCTGTGTAGTAAACAAACTTTTTGGTGATAAAAGATTTACTTTATTACATAGAGGGAACGTACTTAAGTAATGTACTTATATATATACACTAATATACCTTAGAGATCTATTAGTCGAATTGTTAGTAATATTTGTTAGGAATCGGAATAGCGAAATGAAAAGTGATTTAAAAGTTGTAAGCTTACAAAGATTCATTCCAGCAGAAATTTTATGTAAATTCGGATTTAAATAACTAACCAAAGACGTGAAATATCAAAAGTAAATTGAATTACGAAACAGATTTAATCATTTATCTTGATCTTTTTTAGAGAGAATTTACCATGAGATCTATATCTGACAGTCTCTACTGCCTTTGAACGAAGCCAGAGACAACTAAACTGACCACCCTCGCAAAGTTATTGTTTAAGGCGGTTTCTTCATCATCCCAGAGTCCAGAGTCGTGGTCCTCGTATTGGTTTAAAAACTTGAAAATATAAAGACACTGCTATTATATTATTGCAAAAAAAAGCGTCATTCTGTATACGCTTGGCGCGGAATACTAAAAACAACACGTCCGAGAATTGCTTGCAATTTTAATTTCCAATGTAATATGAACCCTCGTTTACAAGTAACAGACAAATTGAGTTTAATAAAGTTGTAATTTTTTTATTCCCAGAAACGAAGTGTAAGTAATTATTTTCTACATTTTGTTAAAAGGCAATAAGATGTTATTGCTTTTCGGATGATATTGAGTCCAAAGTTAGATGCTGAATATTTTTAATAAAGAAACACTCAACTTTGCTACTATCCTCATTTCTACAAGCATACCATGGTATGCTATCAGACAAATCTTGTTTTTAAGTGATAAGAACCATGGTTCTTATCACTTAAAAACAAGAATGATCAAAATTGGACTACTCTGTAAAATAATATGCGTGGTCATAAATAAAATAAAACATACGGGTTGATTTGAGAACGTCCTCCATATTTCCGTCGGTTAATTAATAAAACAGAAATGACTATAAAACAGGTAATGGACAGTTAATACCAGTCGTCCAATAGGACAGTGCTAAAAGCAGGACCTTTCTGCCTTGTGAGTATTACTACTTTATCTGATAGCAGCTACGAAGACATATTGAGCAAATAAGACGGTATTTTTTTGTTAGAAAAAAGATTACTAGTACCGTGGGTCACACATTTCTAGTATTCTTGTTAACCCCTCCAGTTAAGCTTAACACTTGTTTTAGGAGCGGGTTCATGTCGGTAGCGCATTGGGTGGGGTTCGAACCCGAAACCACTTGATCGCAAGTCCGACGCCTTAGCCATTACGCTACCGCCGCTTCAAAGACTACAATAGAATAAAGGATATAGACAGGCAGCTCTGCTTCTTTTTATTGACAACACAAAACTCCGCCTAGTGGTCAGATACCGAAAACTAATATAATATACATATCTATAGGTATATATATACAATTGAACAATATATAGGTACCTACTTATACGGTGTGTGAATGTTTTTTTTTGTTACCTGTTTCTTGTTTTATTGGTTTTAACATGAGAATTTTATACTTTAGCTAATTAATGTATGTTTATGACTAATCTCCGATTTTTATATTCAAACCAAAACTTTTATTGCAAAAAGAAAAGCACAAGAAACCGACAATCGGTACTCATACGCAGCCATTTGCAATATAAGTGAAGTGTTGCCAACCTAATATTAATAAGTTCCAAATATAAAAAAAAAATTGTTGATTGTTACGATTGTATTTTTAATTAAAATTATTGTGTGTTGGTGAACAAATTGTTGTTTGTAAAGAATTTGAAGTGGTTTTAGATATTAAATATGCAATATTTTGGTATTTACAAATGCGCATTTTAAATCGTAATACATTTGAGGGTAATAAATTTCCCCTCATACAAATTATAAATTTAAATATTGTAACACATTAATTTTAGTTCCGGTATCTATCCTTGGGATGGCACTGGACTCAATAAAAAAAGTGCAAATCTTTTATGTTCCAAGTTGCCATAGCATGCGCCGCTTCAAGTACTTAGTACCGTAGTCTTGACATAATAGTTCTTAACCCATGTGGTGTCAAACGCTCAAGGAATACTCATAATCCCTCTTTGTAAAAAAGCTATCTATAACAAGGCGTTCGTACAAACAGCCTGGCAAGTAGCGCGACGCGCACTTAAAAAAAAATAACGGAGGAACGAGGAGCGAACTTTAACGAGTAAATATTTAACGGCCCGAGTACGCTCAACGTCAGTGTTGCCACCCTCAAAGTTAATGTTTCTACCTAGGTAGTTGCAACCACTTGAAACCCCCTCCCCCCCCCATCATTCACAACCTATTTACATACAATGTATATATAGACTTTAATGGGTTTTTTTTTTTCAAATGAAAACCTTCGTGCCCTCATTGTGCCTTCTTGGGAGGAGATTCTTTGAGGATTTTGTATAAGTCGATTAGATGTAACTGAAATGACACGGTTCCTCCGATTTATGAGCTAGCAGAGGCGAATTGTTCGCAGCAGTTGAGTGAGACCGCCCTTTGGATAATATTTAATCTTCCTGCTCCCTTTTGTAGAGTTACTCACTGTATATCCCTCTTCGGGGATAGATACGCGTGACCATTAATAACAGGCTAGTAATAAACATGCAATTAATTTTTAATGTATAGCCTAAAGGGGAGCCCAAAAAAATATTACTGCAATCATGACCGTTTGTCATGATTGCAGTAATATTTTTTTCACACCGTTACGTCACCGTAACCCACCACATAAATATACTCTTAACGAGATAGAATTGTTTGAGAGGAAGCCCAAGGCTCTTTCTTAATCATTACGCCCATTATGTATCCACATTGGGTGAGCTGTGTGATCGTTTCTAGCATCAAAATATACGTTTGGAAACGGTAAACAATTACCATTTATAATGAAAAAGATTTCTTAAATCTATTTGAGGTAAGACAGAATGTTAAAGTTGGCTTTTTTAGATTTGTGGACCCAGCCAGGTCCGAGGCCGTAAAGATTCCCGTGTACCCGGAAGTTCGAACGAATGACCTAATTCAATAACGAAATGCAGATTCCTTTCATATAATTTTTCTGAGCTTTAAGCCGTGACAATATTAATCCATACAATAAAAATGTATGAATATATCTGGTCGCGAAAGAATCTTCCTAACGCGATCTAAACGTGACATCATCTTGTCAGCGCCATCTAGGGTTTGCCTTACAATCTATATACATCTGCACAATTTAAGAAACATTTATATATACACTGGCTTCATCCCTAAACGAAACTCTTAGTCTGAGGAATTGCTAGAACTATGAGAACAGTAATAGGTTTATGAAAATACGCTTGCCACCATTAATAGAGTGGCGACGATTTATGATATCAATAACTGCTTACCATTAAATAAGTCGTGAACCATGTGCTTGTTTATCTGTGCTGTGCTGTGATTGTTTGTATAAAAAAGTAGTTTCTTTAGTTGCTTCCCTTCCCTTTCATTGACTTAACCTCATATATTCCTAATGTTCCTAACATTATTATTTTGTATTACTACGTTTGTCGAACCAAATTATGGTTAACAAAATGTGGGTGTGTTTATACGCCTCTGCCGACCCCTTAGTAGATACAGGCGTTAATGTATCTTGAATACATTAAATAACGGTAAGCCAACGACACCAGTTAAATGGCCTTCTTAATGGAAACTTCATGCATCCGATAGATCCAAACAATGGCGCCTTTGAGTCAACGTGTACAAGCGTACACGCATCCATAAACATCATCTATGTCTACGTAAATGTGTGATACGAGGTCGACGACCCGCCGGCCCCGAGCCACGCAACACCAAATCTTCGGCACTTGTTTCTTGTTTCGAACAGATTAATGGCCAAATAGCCACTATTCATATCTGGTAATTCGCTGTCCGCGGACTGAATAGCAGAGACGTCTATATTTTGTAGAAAAACGTGTTATTTCTGCATACATTTTTGTGGATTTATTTTTTATAGGACATAGTAGGTACTTATTAAGGTCAACATATTGAATAGTTGGGTACAAAATCTATGTATTAATACGTTAACAGTTCTTTGTAATTTTTAAGGAAATATAAAACAATAGAATATTCTTTTTTGTACTTACACCATATAAAAATAACAACGGATTTTAAATTTATTACTAAAGTTAGGTACAATGGGCGGTCTTATCGCTAAAAGCGATCACTACCAGACAACCTTTGGATGGATTTAGTGACAGGAAAACTTTAAAGTTTGCAGTTTTTCAGTTTTGCACAGCGCAAGATGTGCAGAAAGCTAAAAAAATAAACAATGTGTTACAAATTAAAAGATTACATGCAAACGGCTAAATGACTACCGCCGCCCATGGGCACCTGTAACTGAAGAGTCACAAGTGTATGGCCGCCCTGTAAGGTGGGAGTAGGGGAAGAGGGGAAGAGCGGGAAGGAGAGGGGGATTAGGGGGGGGAGAAGGGAAGGACGTGAATAGGGGAGAGGGAAGGGTTAGGGCCTCTAGTAACCTCACTCACGCTGTGAAAAGCAATGCAAGCAGTGTTTCACTGCCGGTTTTCTCTGAGGCCGTGGTATCGAGCGGAGTCAAGCCGGCCCCATACGTGCCAAAGCATGGCTCTCCCACGTGATGACTTTAGGAAGCCAAATCACATGAGAAATACGAGAATTTACTTCAACTGGCTTGACCTCTCCAACTGAAACGGTGTCGAGACTATATCATTTGGGATTTTAGATGTTCAGATAGTGAGCCTAAGAACATCCAGACTTAGAAATACAATTACTTTGTATTCGTTAATTATATGTTTTATAGAGGGTTATAATTTTTCTAATGAAATAGAATGGAAATAAAAAAGACAAATTTGAATACTCCTGCGAACCCCTAGTCACTTGGGAGAGTTGTATGTTTGTATCAAATTTTCATTTTCACTAACAAATTTCAATTCAGTTTCTTAGTCAAATTTAAATAACAAAGTTATTTGTGATCTATTCAAAAGTTTAATCAAAGAAAGAAACATTTTCGACCGCGTAATTTACGCAATTGTATGAAGAGAACACCTCTACTGCTTGAAGAGCTGACATTAAATATTAAGATACTTCTCTACGGAGCGTTCAGCTTACAATACTTCTACGCGTATTAGCTACTAACAATGTAGGATTAAGTCGGGGTGGGTGGTGTTGTGATATACGCGGGCCTTTGTGCAAGTGGACCTTGAGCAAAATGAGAATTCACTAAGTCCCGGCAAATTGAAAACGTTCCAGCTGAGCGGGAAGGCAGCCCGTAAAACGGTACTGAGCTACCGAACGTCGGATCGCATTAACCATCGCCCTTTGTTGACGACGCTCGACGCGTATCGCCCTTTCACTACCGTTTACAGACATTGCTGTTCGTTCAGATAACGACGAACAAAGCGTTCCCGCCAGGCGAATGCCAATTCGGAAAATGCTCAGTCACCCTTGTACGCTACTGTCGGTACTGCAAGCCGGGCGTACCACACAGCCTACTTCACTCATACTACCTTCATTCTTTCTCGTGAGAGGATGCTACCTGCGGCTTGCACCACAAGCCATGCCAGTCGTCCATGCTATACCAGACTGTAAGAATCACATTCTTAATGACTGAGATTGAGTCTCTTAATGGGACTTATGTAAATAAATACATCCAAAATTATAGATTTACTTTTACTTAAATTATGTCGTTATATTTCCAATTTAGTATCTTTATCTTTAAGTGTATTTATTATTTTTACGGGTGTAATAATTGTATCACTTCTGACGCTATATTTAGAAATAAATATTATAATTGTGCGTGAAAAGGAATGGTCGGGAATTATATTCTATATAATATATAATTATATCTATATCTCTTGCCGTGTTCTTTTCGTTCTATAGAATATGCTTGTTGCGTGATATTTTTAGTTTTATGTGCTATATCGCATCACGAATGCGTCCCTGACGTTCTAAGACTAAATTAACTACTATTAATTAGTATTACTAAATTATTAAAATGGATTTTACGATTAAATTACATTCTACGAAAAAATTAAAATGCTACCAGATTAAACCATATACATTTTAACGCTTGTAACCCATGTGATAGTATATTTTTAATATAATTTGAAATTCGAATAGTTGATTATATTTCATTTGAATTTGGAATGTCGCCGCGCTGCAAAGCCTCGGTTATTTATGACGTCATTAGCGACGCGCTAGTTTACA
This sequence comes from Callimorpha dominula, assembly GCA_949752705.1. Taxonomy (NCBI): domain Eukaryota; kingdom Metazoa; phylum Arthropoda; class Insecta; order Lepidoptera; family Erebidae; genus Callimorpha; species Callimorpha dominula. The sequence goes on along the minus strand of OX457001.1, from coordinate 2,669,536 downwards.
ATAATGTTTTGTCGACGTTTTGTTTTCGTTCCGAGTTATGAATGTGTACACTCGTATCTGCAACCAATGTGTTTATAGAAAATTAATCGCGTTGTCCTATTAAATACGATGGAAACTGAAACAATATTATTATATCTTATTATGTCTCAATACTCAACTGGAGAACGTCAAGCGTTGGAATGGAATTTTCGATATTACTAGTCTATTGTGTGGAAAATTATACAGAACATACTTAAGTCATCGTGTATTTGCACACGTAATGAACTTTACACATTCTTGGCTAATTTTGAAGGTTATACGTAATTGAAGTAACAGATGAAATTTACTTTTCATATATTTTCTTGAATGCGATATTGTCTTGCTGTTATTTGTTTGGCTCAGTGCTACCTGTTCTAAAACGAGTCGATATTGCATTTGTTGCCGTTGTTACTCCGAGTTTCTATAACAGCAGAATTTCTATCGGTCTTTTCAATTTTAGTTTCTGATTGTTTTCGTCTACTGTTAAAGAAATTGTTGACATTCGAGTAACATAACACGTTAAAATAGAACGGTGAAAAGTGTAGTTTCAAATTAAAGTTGTAATGAGATCAGCGAGCAGTGTTGCCATATCTTCATGTAATGAGATCAGCGAGCAGTGTTGCCATATCTTCATCCTCTTGTTTTTACATGATATTTTCAAATATAAACATAATAAGTATATATTATCTTAGATCAGAAAAGACTAAAAAAGTTTATATAATAAGGTTGGGTACTTTATTATATAAAGCCGTTTAACTTTTTTGTACTGTTAATATGAAAATATTAATTAATTAATATTCTTTTTCTTTGTCAAACTCAGGATGGTCACATCCTGAGTTTGACAAAGGCTAATGACGTCATAAATAACCGAGGCTTTGCAGCGCGGCGACATTCCAAATTCAAATGAAATATAATCAACTATTCGAATTTCAAATTATATTAAAAATATACTATCACATGGGTTACAAGCGTTAAAATGTATATGGTTTAATCTGGTAGCATTTTAATTTTTTCGTAGAATGTAATTTAATCGTAAAATCCATTTTAATAATTTAGTAATACTAATTAATAGTAGTTAATTTAGTCTTAGAACGTCAGGGACGCATTCGTGATGCGATATAGCACATAAAACTAAAAATATCACGCAACAAGCATATTCTATAGAACGAAAAGAACACGGCAAGAGATATAGATATAATTATATATTATATAGAATATAATTCCCGACCATTCCTTTTCACGCACAATTATAATATTTATTTCTAAATATAGCGTCAGAAGTGATACAATTATTACACCCGTAAAAATAATAAATACACTTAAAGATAAAGATACTAAATTGGAAATATAACGACATAATTTAAGTAAAAGTAAATCTATAATTTTGGATGTATTTATTTACATAAGTCCCATTAAGAGACTCAATCTCAGTCATTAAGAATGTGATTCTTACAGTCTGGTATAGCATGGACGACTGGCATGGCTTGTGGTGCAAGCCGCAGGTAGCATCCTCTCACGAGAAAGAATGAAGGTAGTATGAGTGAAGTAGGCTGTGTGGTACGCCCGGCTTGCAGTACCGACAGTAGCGTACAAGGGTGACTGAGCATTTTCCGAATTGGCATTCGCCTGGCGGGAACGCTTTGTTCGTCGTTATCTGAACGAACAGCAATGTCTGTAAACGGTAGTGAAAGGGCGATACGCGTCGAGCGTCGTCAACAAAGGGCGATGGTTAATGCGATCCGACGTTCGGTAGCTCAGTACCGTTTTACGGGCTGCCTTCCCGCTCAGCTGGAACGTTTTCAATTTGCCGGGACTTAGTGAATTCTCATTTTGCTCAAGGTCCACTTGCACAAAGGCCCGCGTATATCACAACACCACCCACCCCGACTTAATCCTACATTGTTAGTAGCTAATACGCGTAGAAGTATTGTAAGCTGAACGCTCCGTAGAGAAGTATCTTAATATTTAATGTCAGCTCTTCAAGCAGTAGAGGTGTTCTCTTCATACAATTGCGTAAATTACGCGGTCGAAAATGTTTCTTTCTTTGATTAAACTTTTGAATAGATCACAAATAACTTTGTTATTTAAATTTGACTAAGAAACTGAATTGAAATTTGTTAGTGAAAATGAAAATTTGATACAAACATACAACTCTCCCAAGTGACTAGGGGTTCGCAGGAGTATTCAAATTTGTCTTTTTTATTTCCATTCTATTTCATTAGAAAAATTATAACCCTCTATAAAACATATAATTAACGAATACAAAGTAATTGTATTTCTAAGTCTGGATGTTCTTAGGCTCACTATCTGAACATCTAAAATCCCAAATGATATAGTCTCGACACCGTTTCAGTTGGAGAGGTCAAGCCAGTTGAAGTAAATTCTCGTATTTCTCATGTGATTTGGCTTCCTAAAGTCATCACGTGGGAGAGCCATGCTTTGGCACGTATGGGGCCGGCTTGACTCCGCTCGATACCACGGCCTCAGAGAAAACCGGCAGTGAAACACTGCTTGCATTGCTTTTCACAGCGTGAGTGAGGTTACTAGAGGCCCTAACCCTTCCCTCTCCCCTATTCACGTCCTTCCCTTCTCCCCCCCCTAATCCCCCTCTCCTTCCCGCTCTTCCCCTCTTCCCCTACTCCCACCTTACAGGGCGGCCATACACTTGTGACTCTTCAGTTACAGGTGCCCATGGGCGGCGGTAGTCATTTAGCCGTTTGCATGTAATCTTTTAATTTGTAACACATTGTTTATTTTTTTAGCTTTCTGCACATCTTGCGCTGTGCAAAACTGAAAAACTGCAAACTTTAAAGTTTTCCTGTCACTAAATCCATCCAAAGGTTGTCTGGTAGTGATCGCTTTTAGCGATAAGACCGCCCATTGTACCTAACTTTAGTAATAAATTTAAAATCCGTTGTTATTTTTATATGGTGTAAGTACAAAAAAGAATATTCTATTGTTTTATATTTCCTTAAAAATTACAAAGAACTGTTAACGTATTAATACATAGATTTTGTACCCAACTATTCAATATGTTGACCTTAATAAGTACCTACTATGTCCTATAAAAAATAAATCCACAAAAATGTATGCAGAAATAACACGTTTTTCTACAAAATATAGACGTCTCTGCTATTCAGAGATCAGCGAGCAGTGTTGCCATATCTTCATCCTCTTGTTTTTACATGATATTTTCAAATATAAACATAATAAGTATATATTATCTTAGATCAGAAAAGACTAAAAAAGTTTATATAATAAGGTTGGGTACTTTATTATATAAAGCCGTTTAACTTTTTTGTACTGTTAATATGAAAATATTAATTAATTAATATTCTTTTTCTTTGTCAAACTCAGGATGTGACCATCCTGAGTTTGACAAAGAAAAAGAAATAAGTACGGCTATTTTACAATAAAAATTTGAACGGATTACTGCCGTTTAAGATCTAGCAATATTGGTAGAGAGTTATAAGCGTCCGCGTCAATCAGAAAATACGCTGACATGAAAAACTCGGATTAAATCACATCGCATTTCACAGACACGGTAACTTAATTAGATTCTGTAGTCAGCCATAAAGGGAGTGTTCCACTATCACCCACGAGGCCAATAAAGTGTACGGCGTAGTTGTTGGTAGAAATCTAAACGACGAACGAAGCGTATCGTTTGCGGACTTTCAGATCGGTTCGGATACAGCATACAGCCGTGGTGTGGGGCGTTGACCTCGCGCGCGCGCATGTTCGCACACAGCTCTCGGCACAAACATGATTAAAAATAGCTGGTGACGTCACTTGTTTATCATCGTACGCAAGGTTACGCGGCGAGTGAGTGGCGACCACGAGCCCGACCACGCCGCCGCGACCACGGCCGGCTATGCTGTGATGTAAGGGCCAATGTTCCACGCACTGGCCATTATGCACATAACACGGTACCTATAACAGCCAGTAAATGTTTTGTGGTCACGAAGTACTAGGGAAGTTCATACGCAACGTAAACAAAATTGTTGAACGGATGAAGAATTATTTAGAAAATTATCTTAGGAATTTTCTCGAAGACCGATTGATATAATAAATAAAAGTACAATAAGCTGCCATGATATATGTACGCATATCTGTTATTTGTTAGGTTATTGCATTAAAATAATCTTATCGAATCGATAAAAAGATTTGTTTGTCAAGGTCGGGGCGATGACAGATAAACTTTAACCTTGGCAGTGAAGTTTTATTTGTATATTTTTAATTTACACAAATTACATTCAGTTCACTGTAAAAAAAAACATGCGCATTTGAAATAAGAAAAGAGTACTTGTAAGATGCCCGCCATTTTTTGTCTCATGACGAAACTAGTCACTTTTTCTTTATCGTTTAGAAACACCTCACCAGAGCCAACGATGGAGTGTCGGAATCGAATGGACAAAAATCAGGGTCTATTACAGGGGACCTAGGTATTCCTTACGAAAGAAGCCTCTTACCCCTGTAGAACTTGGCCACCTGATCAACAGGCGAAGGGGATCAGAGACGCGCGGGAAACGTCGCGCCACCCGGTCTGCTTCTGCAAAGAAAACCAGCCGGAGATCATTCTGCGCTCTCCGGGTCTAGGGCGTCTTCTGCAGGACAGGAGAATGCTTGTGAGGACATAGGCTCCCGGCCTATATTTAACACACACACAGGTACTTAACAAAACAGTCGTGTTCGGTGAGCGCCTGCATCAACCCGAAGGAGAAGCTGCCATGAAGTCTCTTTAGCCAATCCTCCATGATGGGTCTTGCATGGGCACAATTGTGGCATGGCATGCCCTGCGACGTTTGGTCGCTCTAGTAGTTCTCGACCTGGCGAAACTGGGATCATTGTGCTGCGATTTCACGAGGCATAGGTCTCAGTATGTCTTTAAGAGCTTTCGCCTCTAGGTCCCAGAAAGCAGAACCAGTTAAGAAATCGCACGGCATCTTCGTATGACTCTGACGGGTCATCGCCCGCTGGGGTCGCCGTAGTCTCGCAATATTGCGGACCGTCAGGTTCTCCGCCCATGAGAAAACTAGTCACTAGAAATTGAAATTTAACATTCAGAGTTGTTACACATAAAATTTCAAATGCCATGTTTGAGGTGTGAGTGGGTTCACGTCGGTAATTAATCGCAAGACTGACGTCTTAGTCATTACGCTACCGCAGCTTTTCAATTAAAGACGTCAGATACGGTCTGACAAAGACTAGTATTCAGACAATCCGTATCTTCTGAACTTCTATTAAAAACCTTCAGAAAAAAGTCTTCAATATAATGACAATATGAATGATACTTACACGCTGTATATAAGTAAATATACTACGAAAACCGCTATACAGACGTGTACTAGCCTGGTGGCTACTCCGCTAATTCGCTGTAGAGGAGTTCTCGTAATTTCTTCTTAAACGTGAAACGGTTTGTGGACATCCTGATTTCTAGAGGTGCGCTCCCTCTCGAAATCAGGATGTCCACAAACCCAGAGAAGGACTGATTGTAAGTCCTTATTGACCTTATCAATGGCTTGCGATATATCTTCAACCCTGGCCTGTGTATAAAGCTGCAAGTGATCGGCATATAGGTGATACGTACACTGGTCGTGGGTTATCAGATCAATAAAAAATTAAAATAATAAAGGAGATAATTTACTGTCTTGAGGGATGCCAGTACAGAGATCGCTCCAACTCGATGACAAGTCATCAACACGAACGAACTACCGACGTCCCTGAAGATAAGTGGAAAACCATTCCAGAGCTTCTGAGGAGATCATAAGATATGAAACGATGGATAGGAGCTCGTGACTGACGGTATTAAAGGCATTCGATATACGATACCTTTTTTCAAATATTCCATGAGTTCGATGACGTTTGGTATTTGAACTTACTAGAGATATAGTGACAGCAATTGACTATAGAGAAAATTCTTCTTCGTTTTTTGACACGTCACCACAAGAAACCGAAAAAAACCACAACTGATGAAAACACGCAAATCACATAACAGGGAAAACATGAATCATACACGCTCAGACGTGATTATCTTAATTTGTCGGGATGAAGGCCGATCCTCGCTTACAGTGTTGATATTTATATATGTCATATAATATAGCTTTCACTAAACATTCTTAAGTTTCAATTACTATTTTAATAATAATTGTAATTGTTGCGAATATTAAAGCATTTGTATAACGATTCTGGACCTAATTACATTGTATTAACTCGTACGAAGAAACGTTTGAAGTCATGCATACGAGTATAATATATTATAATGTTATTGGATTTGTTTTTAATTACTGTTTTGAGGTGGACAAAAAATGAATGTAGGCTTTAAAATAAAAATTAAAACAGATTTTTATTTATCTTATCAATTCGGGTTCAGTTCGTGTATTATTTTATTTTTACAAAAAAAAATTAACTGTGTGAAATGGATGCAATCCAGTTCAAGTGTCACCGAACTCATGCTTAGGTAATGGTTTTGGATAATCCTTGGTCGTCTGAGTAAAATTCCTTTGTAAAATCTCATATCTCACAAACAAGTCAACCATTTTATCCGAATTTTAGGTAAATTCTTTCTGCTCACAAAGTTTGTTTATCGGAAATTACGCGTCGAAATAATGTAAAAAACGGTCACTCTCACTGCCCCCATAAGTGGGCCATCGGAACCTGTTATAAAGTCAATGGCTTACAAAGTTGTTGCCACAGTGCACATGCACCCGGTCTAAAACGTCGTTTTTTTTTATGGTATAGCGGGCAAAAGAGCAGACGGGTCACCTGAAGGTAAATATGACTACCGCCACCCATGGGCACCTGCAACTCAAGAGTCAGAAGTGCGTTGCTGGCCTTTAAGGTGGGAGTAGGGGAAGGGTGGAAGAGGGGGCGGGGGAGAAGGGTTAGGGCCTCCGGTAACCTCACTCACTCGGCGAAAGCAATGCAAACATTGTTTCATTGCCGGTTTTCTGTGAGGCCGTGGTCTCACTCCGGTCGAGCCGGCCCACACGTGCCAAAGCATGGCTCTCTCACGCCAAATGTCGATTAGTTATAACATTTTATAAAATTACAATAAAAGTAGAATATAGTAGTAAATACCGAAACTATAAACTTACTACTATATGCATACATATTATAGTATACGTATAGTTTGCTCTTAAGCTTAACCACCAGCAACCATCTTTTTTATAACTATGTCGACGGTGTCCTCACGTGCAGCCAATGCTCGCGCACGAGTACTCACAGAATTGGATACTGTACTGGGCACATGCGAGAGCTGATCATTCTAGCTCCTCTGCTAATAATTAGTAGCAGTCACCAGTCAGCCGAAATCGGCTATGAAGTTTAATATATATAGTTTAGATAGCTATATGTAATATTGCTATATTATAATTATTTTATTATTATATTATTTATTCTTGTTTCAGTTTAAGTGGTTATTTAGTCAACTGCCATTTCCCTAAGTGAAGTAAGTAAATCACGTTTTGAGTTCGATTTCACTTTGTACCAGAGACGTCCCCACGAAGGAACTGAGGGCATTAACTAATCCAATCTTGTGTTTAAACGGCCACCAAGAACCGACGGGGTTTTGCACAAAGTACACCGAAAACTCAGCACAACTATCTATAAATTATACAGACTAATATTGTACTACGATTATTGAATACACAATATTGGCGCGGTGTTCGTTGCCGGGCCATTACACCACTGTGCCATCCGTACAGCAAAATAAACAAATGTTAAATAATAAAATTATTTCAGTGTTGCCACAGGTTCCTCCTACCTTTGTACTTCATGTATCACCTATCCGTCCCCGTAGCGAATGTTCGCCCACCATAATGAGTCATAAACTTGAGACTTCTCAGGTCTTAAACACACTCGAGTAATACGAAGAACTATAAAACAGAGCTTAACAGCGCGTTAAAACGTTTATTTATATTTAAATAACAGCTGTCCGACAGTAAAATTAACATTCCTCGCATACAGCTCAAGCATCAAAATGTCGAAATATCAAATTAATGGTTGACACATCATGTACCTTAAAGCGGGATTGTAATAGAAGATACTGTGGTTTCGTACTTTATTAAATTCATCAAAATCTTTTATTGCCTCTGTGGTTCATCAATACTAATAGGGTAGTATTTTTTTTTCTTTATTAGCTTTGTATGTATGTATGTACTTAACGGAATCTTTGAACGTGATTTTCACCCCCTTCAAAACGTCGGATTAATTTGAAACTTTGATAGATAGATAGATAACACTTTATGTGTACACCAGTCTTTTTTTTTATATATTATAGGGGGCAAACAAGCAGACGGGTCACCTGATGGTAAGTGACTACCGTCGCCCATGGAGTCTTACAGTAGAAGTATCATACATACATTTGTCATACAGTTAATGTACAAAGGCCTTATTGCAAAATGCACACTTATCAAGGACCGATGACAATGCAATAATTTAAATAGTTTGTTGTATTATCCTGATCAGGATCTTCAGGATTAGCGATTTTTTATATCCGAAGACACGAAGAAGGTAGTGTCTTGTACGCCAAGTACAATAAGTAAAATAAATATTCCGGAGAGAGCCTGAAAAAAAGAACTAAAAATTAAAAAATAAATAATACTTTAAAAAAACAAAAAAAGCGTGTGGTGCGTTTTAGGATATTTTCGTAACGACTCTACTTTTACAAATATCTGTCAATAATTATTAATAACAATTGACATAAGTACCCCAGGCTTTTCACACCCTAACCACCGTCCTGTGATCTTTACAAGCTCGCCTATTTACCTTGATGATGGACATATTATGCTGTGCTTTACGATCAGTGGTTACCTACTTTTTATACAAGTTAGTTTAAATAAAACAAATAGTAGGTAGATCCGTTCACTCCTTAAACATGTGACCTTACGAGTACACCAGCGAATGTGTTGATTATATATTAATTACAAGAGCCATTAAAAAGTTAGTATAAACTTAAGTATAGTTTTAAATGCTTTTAAATCCGCGTTAAGGACATCTATTACACACATAATAAATAAAAAAATAAACAACAAAAGTATAGATATAACAAAAAAAGGTGTAATTACTATAAATTAAGGGTTTCCGGAAAAAAGTTTTTACCAGTGCAATGAGACGATGCTTCTTGTTAAATTTCATGGTTCTTGGACCGGGGGGCATCCCTGGAGGAGGATTCGATTTTGGCAATACGCGTATGTTTTTCATTACTTTAATTAGAAATTTGTTTTTACACCTTGAGGAGTCTGATTGATGATGCCTCCATCCGTTCTTCGGCTGTTCTGCCTTTGCCTGCCGTTTTACTTATCAAATTACGGAACTCTAAAAACAATTCAGCAACAATGGTTCACACTGCTTACTCATTCATATCGTACTTTCGGTGGTAAACATTACAGTTTCGTTGGTTTTGTGTTGCTTTTAATAATTTGCTTACAGATTACATACAAAGTGTGTAGGGAAGCTGTATCTTAATACGTGAAGAGAATTCTTTGTAAGCAATTTCAAGAAAATTCCGCAAACGCAGGAACGTGGAATTTGACATACTTAGAGATTATGTATAAAAAGTAAACAAATTTAACCATTTGTGTTGTAAATTTAAGTGGGAGAGCCATGCTTCGGCACGTATGGGCCGGCTCGACTCATACCACGGCCTCACATAAAACCGGCAGTAAAGCAATGCTTTCATTGCTTTTTTTGCCACGTGCGTGAGGTTACCGGAGGCCCTAACCCTTCCCTCTTCCCTATTCCCGTCCTTCCCCTCTCTGCCCCCCTCTCCCCCTCTTCCCCTACTCCCCCCTTAAAGGGCGGCAACGCACGTGTGACTCTTGAGTTACAGGTGCCCATGGGCGGCGGTAGTCATTTACCATCAGGTGACCCGTCTGTTCGTTTGCCCCCTATACCATAAAAAAAAAGTGAAAATGGCTACATCAAGCTTCGCGCGTCCAGATATATGTTGATCTGTCACGGTTCGTAAGTCTATACAATGACAGTTCAAGTTATACTGGCAAACGAAATAAAGCAAAAATGAATTATGGCCAAACTTCGACCACCAGGCGTTTCTGGTTCGTAGTCAAATATATTGCTTTTAGTCGCGCATAAATGACATTTGCCATCGAAACATTTTAAATCTTTCAAAAAATTTAATATCATTCGAAAAATAACAAAAATACATGTGGCATAAACATGCTACCTTTAATCTTAACATTTTAGATTTACAATATCTATTATTGACTAGCAACCCTTCGCAAGGGTTGTAGAGACATCTTCAACAATCATCATTATATTTCAACCAACACAAAACCTTAACAAATTATATGTCTAAACCTTTCTCATGAATCGCTCTATCTGTTGGTCAAAACTGCATGAAATTCCATTCAGTAGTTTTTGAGAATATCGCGAACAAACAGACAGACGGACGCCGCGGGAGAAAGGATTCGTCATATCCCACTAATATTATAAATGAGAAAGTTTGGATGGTTGGATGGATGGATGTTTGTTACTCTTTCACGCCAAAACTACTGAAACTACGATTGCGATGAAACTTAATATGTAGATAGCTGGAGACCAGGATTAACATATAGGCTACTTTTATCACGATATTCCTACGGGATCGGGACTTACGCGGGTGAAACCGCGGGGCGCTGCTAGTATTACTATATATTTTGCACACCTGACAGTGTAGATACAATATGCCTATCAAAAATATTGTTTACAGTGCCACAAGTCAGTTAATAAATTACATTTCTCATTAATGTTCAGCAAACAGATGACGCGACATCGAACGATGCTTGCCGAGCGCTAATTTATGTACATTATAAAGTACTAAGTTACAAGTACCTAAGTTACAATATCGCTCAAATAATACCTAGGCTTTACCTACGTGCTTGTATTTATTGTTATAGATACCTAAGGTCTTGGAAATATACAGTTTTGTGCTGTGTTTTTGGCACTTTAAGAAAGAAGAACGAAAGGTGTATCGCTTACGCGCTGCCAACTATAAAACAGTTATAGAAAGTAAAACACGCTTTAAAAGCAAACTGATCAACTGTAAATTCATTCTTATCAAATGATATGAACAACTCCTTTGGATGCGATCCTTATCTTCAGCGCAGTTAAAATTGACAATTTTCCTGTCTCTATGCGATGATACCTGCGATGTAAAAGAGACAATAATGTAATAAAATATTTCTGTTTTCTCCTCTTTGTTCTCAGTCTATCTCTGTACTTTACAGACATTTTTGAAATCTATTCTCTGCCCTCCCCTGTCGCCTCGACGTAGTATAGTTTTGTTGCGGTTAACCTTTTAAATGACATTTGAAACAAATCATATATTTCCAAAATCGTGTCTTGTAAAACACGATTTTGGTAACACATGATTTCTTAAACGTTGTCGTGATAGGTTACTTCGATATCATTGTTACATCGATTGCCGGGCAGACAGATTTTAGCCCCTGAAGATCGTGCTGATGATATCATCTAGCTCAGTGGTTTAGTTTCTTGACACTTGCATTTTTGTGATTCTCATTGAAATGATGCAAGCTCGTCTGTCGTGTCAGGGCTCATGGAGGTGAACCGTTGAGGACGAACAGTCGCAGCACCGAGGGTCCACTCATCTTAGGCGCAGAATTGCACATTGTGTGGTTTTAATTTGTTCAATTCTGATATAGATAGCCCGGTTGAGGTTTCACGTAAGGTTTTCCATTCATAAGAAAAAGGGTTAATTAGGGCTACCATTTAATTATAGATTATAGATGGCTTTATAAAGAAATTGTCACTTGAACACATGTGAAATCCGCCGACCTGGATAGGTGATGTCGTTTTTTCTATGTCAAGGCTGAGAATGGAAGTACCTGTACACTAGCGAAGACATTAGGTTATATGGCTGTGGCAGTGGAGATGGTGAGTTGATGATGAATAGGAATCTGGGAAGAGGGTGGAGTGACAACGAGTGACAAAACTAATGTTCGCGTTGGCTTTAGGAGGTCCGTTGGCACATTGGTTGGTTAAGAAATGCGCTTGGTTCCGAAACAACAAGTAGGTACGTATGTTATTCTTAGATATATTTTTAAGTTAGCCACTGTGGGTTTGCAGTTTCATTATTACCAAAAAAAAGTTTTTATTCTATCGTACTAATATTATGAAGGGTGATCTTACTAATAGTAGGATGGATGTTTGTTTCTCTTTCACGCAAAAACGGCTAAACGGATCTACATAGATTATAGTCTAAAATAGCATATAGGCTATTTTTACACGGAAAAATGTACGGTTTCCGTGGGATAGATTTCACCAAATTTCCACACGAACGAAGTCGCGGGCAACAGCTAGTAGTATAAATGGGAATCTGAGTTTGTTTGTTCGCTGCTGTTGTAACGCATTCACGCCTTAACTGCTGAACCCATAGCCATGAAGTTTTGCTTACACATTGTCAGTAGACAGAAAAGGTTATAGGGTTTTATCCCGAAAAAACATACGGAAATATTTAGGACTAGCAGCGCCCCGCGGTTTTACCCGTTCAGTAGTTTTGACGTGATACAGGAACAAACATACGAGTACACTTACAAACTTTCGCCTTTATAATATTAGTGTGATTATATTATATTAGTGGGATTATGGCATGGGATTAGTGGGATTAAGACATAAGAATTCACCAAAATTTCCACATACGACAAAACGCGCATACAAAAAAAAAAGTTTCTTTTTAAACTGACTCAACTATTCATAGGCTATATATTTACGTATAACTATTTTTCTATATGTTTGTAGCTTTAAGCAATAGTATATACTAAGAGTTATCGGTAAAATAACAGGAAAATAAAACAAAAAGCAATATATAAGTTTAAAAAAAAAAGATGCAAACAGCCGAACCTAGAACATCCTTCTTTTTTTTTAAGTCGGTTTATAAAATCAACATTCATCACTTTAAACGTCAATGTTGCTTAATTTTAAGAAAAATCAACAAACACTACATCTGTGCTTAATTTATGAGAATTTCCCTCGTTTTCCTTCAGATACCATCATGAGATCCGGACTTGGCGACAATGGGACCTCCTGGGAAGTATACCCTTTCAACCAAACAATTTTTCAAATCGGTCCATAGATGACGGAAATATCAGTGAACAAACATTAACAAAATACAAACAGCCTAACATAGAACTTCCTCCTATTTTTGAAGTCGATTAAAAATACAGTTACGTACAACTTACGAACAATCGCTTTATGCAACAACTCTAAATTAGATAACATCTGAGTGACACTCACTGTAATAACGGAAACACGTCTAATCCCGTTTACATTTACAACACGGGGACTAAAATGTATAAGAACAAAGAGATTTCGTAAGCCAGCAACAATGATGAATGGTATCCTGCAAATAATTGTTCTTCGAAGCTAAGGGCTGGGTTCAGGGGTTGGTGGCGAGGAGCGCGGGGGCCAGTGGGCGCGGCAGGGCTGTGACGTCACGGCCCTGCGGTCGACGACCCGCGCGCGAACAGCTGACGCCGACAAGATCGGTACGGTAACGGTACAGTCGAACAGCTAATTAAGGTTTTAGCGCCACTGACACACTTTTTATTAACTAGTTGTGTAATGTGGAAGGGTGAGTTCAATGACCTTGGTCCTGCTAGTGAATATAATAATCTATTGCATTGTAGGTTTGTGATACTGTAGTGTTAGTAAATCCAAGTTTAAATTGTTTGATGGAAATCTTTAAGTAAAATTACTCGGAATTTTCGGGTCCGTATAAACGGTTTGACAGATTTTAATAATTTTATTTTGTGGTTATAGGGTCGCCTGAATGATTCCCACTTACTTTTGAAACCGCTAGGTGGCGCCTTTGTCGTCAATGTCCGTCGAGTTAGCTAATTCTGCGTGGATTATAAAATAAGACGATGTTCAGGGTTGAAACAATGAATTTATATTGTTACTAGTTGCGCCTCGCGGTTTCGGCCGCGTAAGTCCCTCGTTAAGTTTTCTTAAATTTTCTAATTATCCGCACAACTTTCCTAATTTTTTCATTCATAAGAACCTGCTCCTGACAATAACAAACACAAAAATAAATTAATTTGGGAAATCGGTGCAGCCGTTCACGCGTGATGCCGTGACCAAGGGAAATAGGGATTCATTTTTATATATATAGATTTACGAACAATTTTTAGTCATTTATTATGACTATTAGTGAAACATCTGAGTAATTTTGCTTAATAAAAATATCATTCAATAAAATTATCTTTTTTATATAAGTACCTACTCCGATTCAGGGTAATTCAACAAGGATACTTTTGGTTAAAAAATATTTTTAAAACACTCATAAATGGAACATTTGCCGTGTCTGTGAGATAAAACCTAAAATTAACTGAGATATAAAAAATTTAAAGATACATTACATATTTGACAGTTCCATGTGTAACACTTCTAAATCCAACGTTATTATAGAAACCTCAGAATTTTTCTCTTTTAGAACTTTTCCAGTAACATACACGCTTATAAATACGTGGGCGTGTAAAGGCCAATTGCGTACCGTAACGTAGAAGAAGTTCAAAGAATACCAGACGGCTGTGTCATTATAACTGCATCTTTGCTCATCTTAAACTAAAAATGTCAACGCACTCATACATATACTAGACGAGAACACATAAACTTTATGATTTTCAAAATAGGCTTAAGAGGTACTTCGTTGTTTCGTACCACGAGCTATTCGCAACACGGTGTGAATCGCACATGGAGCTTTCTGAATGGTCCGTTTCGCACCATGGTGTGAATCAGCTAACAGTCTCAAATGTATTAAAACAAACTGCATTTCATAATAGGTGTTGATTCTTCTTGTGACCATTAGAGAAAGTAGGTCAATGCGTTCAATGAAATGTATTTTGTAAGCGACGAAGGTGGAAAAGAAGTGTACGTTCTACTTGATGATATGCGGTTACCGAACTAGAAGAATCAAGCGTGCTTTGATTTTTTGAAGTTATACTTCTTTTGGCGCGATGGAGAAAAATGATGAGAGTGAATTTTTACGATACGCGCGCATACACCTGTATTTAACATCGTGAAGTTAGTTATAGGCGGCATGAAAATCGATAACTATGTTCACGTTGTATATTCTAGTATTTTTATATTTAGAACACGTGTTTCGTAACAGTACAATGAAACAGTGTGAATAAATAAATAATAAAACCTTTTTTATTTAAAAAAAAACTTTTTGATTAATTTATTTGAATAAAATCTTTTTTATTAATTTTAATATTTATCGTTAATCACTACTGCATTTTAGTTATATTTTTTCCATACGCCAAAGAAGTATAAGAACGTGTACATAAGTACACACATTATATATTTTTTTTCTTTTTTCTTGCTTGATTAAATGAACAATCATTAACGTCGTACTAATACATAAGCAAAAGTGCGACCACAAGTATTTCAGGTGTTTAAACACGTCCGATTCAAATTGTTTATAGTACGTAGGTACTAGTTTGCCACCTGAGGTGTATTATAAAACATAAAGAAAGAACTTATACTTAATTTGTATTTATACGCGAAGTAACGCGATCACGAAATAGGTATTACATACCTCTGAATTGGGTACGTTTCAGTCAGTCTGTGACCACGGCCAGTGCAACCTGATCGAAACGTCAGGCAATTCAGAGGTATATAATACCTATTTCGTGAGCGTGTTATCATGGAACGAGAAAATTTGATAGTTAGTATAAAAAACTGTTTTGACAATGACAATAATAAAAAATAAAACTTACGTATCTTAATGTTAAAATATATTTATCTACATATTTTTTTCTTAAAAAGTTTGTTTTTATTTATCAATTTCTACGATTGACCGTTTTATTCTCCAACGCAACTGTTGTTACACGCTTTATATTAAGTTCATTTGTATGTTTGTTTGTAACCGACTCCTTAGGGCGTGATTTTGACCCACTTTAAACGGCCAGATTTCATTCAAATTTTGCACTTCTGTCAAATACCGATGACAATGCAACAATTCGGTTAATAAAATAAATAATAAACATTTTATTGGCCCTATATGCACCCCACGCTTCTTTCCAATAATATATACATTTATTTCTTATTTACACTATTCTTAATCCAAATTTATTAAAATTTATTTTCTATTTTTAGTTGGATTTTCTATAAAAGCGTGTTTTTTTAGTCTTTTTAAACTATTATTTATTATTTTGTAGACGCCTTACATCATCTTTGATACAGATGTTTTTATTAGAAAACTGGCTTTATAGCTATGATTGGTGAAAATCTGTTCAGCTGTTTAGAAGGTACCAGTTTTATTCAGGTGTCGGGTTTTAAACCTTGTACGTACATAAGTTGCAAATGGAATATTATTACTTTTATGATACACTAGCCGTCCCCCGCAGTTTCACCCACGTTTATGGTGACTGCTCCGCTCCTAAGGGCCGTAGCGTGATGTTACATAGCCTATAACCTGCCTTAATGAAAACACTATCCATTACAAAAATAATTATTAACATCCGAATAATACTTCCAGAGATAAGCGCGTTTAAATAAACAAAAACTCTTCAGTTTTATATTATATTAGTACAGATAACTCAAGGTTACATATTGGATTTTATGAAAAAGTAATAACAAGATATTACAAACAATGCTCAATGTCAACACAATCGATGTTATTAAAATACTGATTTGTTCGAGACCCGTGACGCCAAACGACGTTACCCAATTCAAAAGTTACCTAATTCATAGAAATAAAATGAAGGCGTTTAGCATAAAAACCTATTACCTGTCGTGCACGTTTCTAGACTTCGTGCTTCTACCAGAGACAATAAAGAAAAAGAAGAAAAAAATCATATTCACAGACAATAATACCTTTATTCTTTGAAAACTATTATGTTAAAAAAATAAGGTGTACCTCTCGCGTCTATCAAATAGCATCTGGTTCAGTCACTCAAGTCAGATATAACAGTTTGCCCAAAGGGGGAATCGACCACACGAGCGCACCCAAATATAACGCAAAACAACAAAACATTGTATGATTTTCTACCATTTTATACATATACGTGAACACACATAAGTTTGAAGTGATAGTCACTTTTGTTTGGATGTCGAGATTCGGGGCGCACTCGTCGCAGCATCTGACTAATTTAAATTTGAAGCGTTCTCTGTGTTATCTTGAGAGAGAGACTTGCGAAACTCCGCAAGTTTCTGGGTCGAAGGTCTGTGAGATATGGTAATAAGAAAGACTGGAGTTTCCGACGAACACACTTCAGACGGTGTCTGACTTGGGGATTTAAAGAGGGCTATTTCGGTATGTTACATTATTTTTATTTATGAAACGTAGGATGTACATGTAACACAGTTAATATGTGGCTGTCTTTTTGTTCCATGTTTGCGTAGTGCGGGTCGGCCAAATTGATAGTGGATTTCTTATGGCTTCATTTTTGAGATGAAATTGTACTATGGTTTCTAGAAGGATAAATTAACCTAGATATAGTTTCTTTGTAAATTTATACATATTATATAATTATACATTGAAATAGCCAAACCAAGGTTAATACACGTTTACAAGTAGCGAGACTGAACAGAACATCCGATCGACACGACAGCGCCGTCTCAAAAAGTTCGTCAAAATAATTAACTTTCTATAATATTACTTTTACGTATATAAAATTGAACTGCATTAGTCCCTTTGATAAATAAGATCTTCAAACCTAAACCTCCTTTATTAATATTCTATCTATCCATCCAAAATAGTACAAAACACTTACACTAGAAACGAGTTCACTGCGGAAGATTAAAAGAAGTTGAATTTTTAAGATAATTTCTCAGACATACCGGCGCTTCAAAGAAAACGGTTCAAATTAAAAGCATTACCAAGTGTAGTTCCCCATTGGTATTTTTGAAAGGGGATATTAATCATATATTAATATCTTTTATTAAAGACTCCGAGCGTCTTTATAACAAAGAAAATAACTTCGTGAAATATTAATCAGTGAGGCACTCCATCAAGTTTATCTAGAACAAAGAACATTTTTATTCCATTACGAAAAATGTTTTGATAAACTTCCAATTAATTTTATTCGATACAGATAAACCTGGAGAAGTTTAGGAAAAACTTTTTTTTTGACAATTTTAAACAACGACCGAATCTTGGTAGGGCATTGTGTTATTCATATCAAAATTATATCGAAAATAATCTTTTTAAATATTGTGGGTTGTTACTTTTTTCAAAATGGCGATTAAGAACACAGCCAAACTCCACACTAATATAATTGCATTACATATTATGTCATATATAGTATTAAACAAAGCCGCTTCTCACTGTCTGTACCCTTAGACCTTTTAAACTACGCAACGGATTTTAATGCGGTTTTCACCAATAGACGAAGTGATTTATAAGGAAGGTTCATGTGTTTAATTTTATTAAAATTTTGTGCAAAATAGCTGAAATATGACGATGATTGTTGAAGATGTCGGAAAAAATCAATATAGTAGGTAGGGTATAAAAAAAATATGAATATAGAAATAGATACCGCTTCACGGTTTTTATGGAATATGGCAGATGGTCCAGGATCCAAAGGCGTACTTGTAGGAGACTCTACACTGGGATCGTGCGGTCCATGGCCCTATACGGGACCCCAATATGGGCAGAGACCCTGACGACCCGCAATGTTGCAATTTTGCGACGTCCGCAGCGGGTTATGGCCGTCAAGGTCATAAGGGGATACCGTACGATCTCCTTTGAAGCGGCAAGTCTCCTAGCTGGGACTCCGCAATGGGACCTGGAGGCAAAATCCCTTGCTACATTGTACCAGTGGCGCAAGGAGGTGCAAGAGCGGGACCTGACACTCTTGCAGAGCGAAGTCGAAGCTCAGCGGTCCCAGCTCCGCCAGGGGCTCATGGCTGAGTGGAAGGAACGACTTGAGCGACCGAGCGCAGGGCACGCCACGATTGTGGCGGTAAGACCCATCATGGAGGATTGGCTGGAGAGGCGGCACGGAAGCCTCTCCTACCGGATGACGCAGGTGCTTACGGGACACGGCTGCTTCGGAAAGTACCTGTGTCGCATAGGCCTGAAACCAACGTCTGCGTGCCACCACTGCGGGGGCCGCAGCGAGGATACTGCACTTCACACTTTGGTAGAGTGCACTGCGTGGACGGAGCAGCGCGTCGACCTCGTTGCGGCCATTGGTGTGGGTAGCCTCTCGCTAGAAACCATGGTTATGGCCATGGTCCGGTGCGAGAGAGCATGGGATTCCGCTGCCTCGTTCTGTGAGGAAGTGATGTATGCCAAAGAGGCGGCGGAAAGGGAACGGGAGAGAACTACTTCTCTCTCGTCCCGCAGAAGACGCACCAGGCGCCGGAGAGTACAAAATGATCTCCGGCCTCCATGAGCGCTGGCCTGAGGGCGATGGGCTGGGTAACCCGTCGCCCTAGCAGAAGCAGGCCCGAGACGGCGGAGCGACGTGTTCCACGCGCACCTCTCGAAATCGGAGGGGGCTAGGCCCCCGCACCAAATTGTGGGGTCGCCTGTTGTCGAGCAGGCGGCCAAGTCTGCCGGGGCTCACAGGGATTTCCTTTCTAGGGTACACCTGAGTCCCCGGCATTAAGAGCCGTGACGGAACACCGTGTGGTTTTAGTTGGTTCGAGTCCGACATACCACCTTGCCGTTCACCCCGGTGAGGTGATGACCCGTGGGGGTTTCCACACGGAAAAAAAAAAAAAAAAAAAATTACTTGTATAGGATGTAAGCTATTGCATTAGTTCCCTGATGAGAAGAGAAATAGGATTAAGAAACAAATGCATTTATTTTTTTTTCTATAAAACAAAGACACATTTCGTGCATCTATGTCATTGTATTAGCACAAAGAGTGTCCCCTCCTTCTGTCAGTACCTAGCAAAAAATTCAGCGACTAATTAAGTTATTTCAGGTGACGTTATTTCAAATTCAACCCATGAGTAAGGTAAGGTAATACAAAAAGGATGAACAATTAACAGTCGAAATGTACCCGAAAAACAGCAAAACATTCCCTTTTATCTTCGGTAACATTTTCGAAACAATATTTCCCAGACACTTAGCGAAGAATAAACAGAACGATAAAATTTGATGAGCAGAGGAGAAAAACGTTCGATCCCCTGTTTAATAAGAATACTGCAGATCCATAATACTGGAGAAATATCGATGTTTTATTAAAGAAATATATTGGACGCGGTGTCGTAGTGATTCGTAGGCTTTTGAGATATGTAATAATGGTTAGATTAGTAAGGGGCTCTTGGCTAAGTGGTAACCAAGTAGGTTAGCATATTACAAAGTTAAGTAATGTTACCCAGGTCAGTCTAGGATGGGTTACCATTCTTAACACATTGAGACCCCTCCGTGCCTCGGAGAGCACGTTAAACCGTCGGTCCCGGGTGCCATACAAACATCTGTGGCATTCGTTACGGTAGTTGGAGCCCTAAACAGTCCGACACCCTTTTTTTTTTGTGCGTGTGGAAACCCCCTCGGCCCGTCACCCCACCGGATTTTCGGTGGAGCGGTGTGTTGGATTCGAACCGACTAAAACCACACGGTGTGCCGTACTGCACCTTAAATAGGAGGGATCCGGGAACAGCTTTTATTAAGACATTCGGACCAAAAGTCCGACAACCTGGTCTAACTACAGAACTTCGATATCGCCTAGTACTCGGGTTGTGGAGGTCTGATGGCAGTCGCTTCACGTAAAACTATCAAAGTTCAGCCGTATCGTAGTTAGACTGAAAGCCGACCCCAACTTAGTTGGGAAAAGGCGTGGAGGATGATGGTTAGATTAGTAAGTTATAGGTTACTTTTTATTATAAAAAAAAAATAAGAGTGTTCGGACTTTCCGGCAATAGCTAATTCGAGTTACAGGAGACCCTGAGCTAGCTTACACTCCCCAATCCAACCTTATAAGCCATATCCTTTCCCATCCTGGCTACCTTTCCCTTTTACCAAGCTTACTCGCTTTTAAAAGGACAGGAGCACTGAAGTGGTGATGCAATCTACCAGAAGGAGATAGTAATCCATCCCATGGGTAATGCCTCTTGTGGCTTCAACGTTGAATACATATGAATGATACACTTGTTGGTGTCTGGTTATTTCCACACGAAAAAGACAGAAGCTGACGTACATACTGAAAAATCAAAGGCTAGAAAAACCTTGACGTCATAGTCTGCATCCATAAGTGATATCATGTGCATATTTCTCAAGTGACAGTTTTGATTATAACGTTACTGAACTATAGTTTAGCAAAACCCATTCCATTATAATGAATATCCTAAATTTGGTGTACACACAATAGTGTCGTTGTGCCATAGAATATAAAATAGATAATATAAAACAAAGAAGTGTGGTGTTCCGATCGCGATAATCACACAATATGGCGGCGCAACAATGACTTATTACAAAGTTTAATGTACTAATATAATAAATGATATGAATTATCCATTACAGTGTCAGTTATAACTTAAATTAAATTTAATACAGTGTGACACCAATAATAACAATGAATCGTATTATTTATACCAACTCACTAATAGTGAGTTTACAAATTTTTTATAGTTTTTTGGACCAGTTTCTCTTATAATGGACCAATAGTAATCCCCTAACATGTTTTCATCCCAAAACTCCTGATGACGTTAATCAAAAACCTTTTAATCTTGGTGAAAACATTCCCCTTGTTCGTCACTCATACTTCTAAGTTTTCAGGGAATAAACTCAGATGCGAGTGCAGATCTTTCGAATGTAAAATTGGCTTAGTAACAGACGGAACTTCGGCATACATAATACTCGCCTTATTTTTTGTATTATGACCTACTGTCTTCGTAACACAAAAGTACTGGTTACTGGTGGTTACTGGGTTTCTCTCCATAGCATTGGTGAACCAAATGGAAGGTGTACGTTTTGTCCTGATGACCACTGGAGTAAAACGATTCTACAGCTTTCGCAAAACACATGAGGCGCCCACTTTTTATCTTGGTTTGCAACAGGAAATCCAAAATAATGAAGATATACACTTCTTAACGGATCTACAATGGGTCTTCTCTTTTTTGGGATCGATTCGATCAGAACTTTGCTTACACTTTCTACTCGATATTTTAATTCAATCCGAAACAACATATTTGTCGTTTGAAGTGAACAAATAAACATTAAACTGACGTCACCTTCGCTTCGTCGCTTTGGGTAGTCATCGATAAATAAAATTGAAGTGTCTGTTTGTAATGTCAAAATAATAGCTCTTTTTTTAAGCTCATACAGTTATTTGCACGTTACCTATGCCTAAAAATCAGTTTTTAAATTTTTTGTCTCTCTGTCTGTTTGTTTAGGCTAATCTCTGGAACGAGTATAGCTAGTGTTATAAGGAGTAACTTAGGCTACTTTTATTTTGGGAAAATAATTAGGGTTCCGCGCAAAATATATAAATATGTACTGCTAGTTAAAAATAAAAATTTTACTGCAGAAAGAAATTGTGACGTGTGATAGAATATTTCTGCTGACACTTTTAGGTTTAAGGAAGGTAGGTTAACATATTTATATACATTTATTTCGAGGTATAAAAAACTTACAAACTAGTGTTGTCTATTCCATAGAAAGTATAAATACCTAACGTAGACCCTAAGGCAGTTACAATAACATTAATTAACAGTATCATACAAACTGAATAACATAATTATAATTACAACTACACTTTAATTACAGTAACCAAACATCATTACAAGCGAAATGATAAACAACCTTATCATTTTCTTCATTACGGATAATATCTAAGTATAGGTAAAACTGTAAATTTCTCATTGGATGGATTAACTATTATAATACATTATATCAATTTACACATTCATGAGATGTTAAATGCGTAATGTCTATGCGTACAGTGTAAGAACGACTTATCATTGGCTATAGGCATATGTAATGTGCTTTTTACGTTAAATACAAATTATTCGTCCACGTGGAGTAAAGATACGACTTTCGAGTTATGCGTTTCACGATTGACTAGAACTCCAAGTTCGACGGTTATACTTTTCAAATAAAAATTCAAATTCCATAATCGAATCATGACTTTCAAATTACTAATCGGAATAAACTTTGACTTATTCTTCCTATTTTGAACTTTTCAATTACGAATTCCAATTTACGATCGTTTCATTGATTAATTTTTTTTTATTTAAAAACAATCTTGAAAAATAAAGTATGTATTAAACCAATTTCTGGATATAAATTTAAAGTTGAGTAGGTACTTTGTTCTCAAAGCACATTACTGATATAAAAAGGTAACTAGTTCCACGTTTGAACATTTCACAGAGAAACCTTCTTAATTAGTTTTATTTTATTACAGCGAGGAAATGGGAAACGTATTTTTCTTTGAGAAATTTAAATTTTAAATGGAATCGCATTTTAACTCCGACCCGCACACAAAGGGAACATGTCGATCGCTTAATTTAAGAGTTAATGGCGTCAGTTAATTTCCAAATTCAAAACTCTCCTCCCTTAATCAAATGGAAAATCACATTTTCGAAATGTTTTTGCTTATAAATATGCTTATAAAATCCTTGCCAGTATTAAAAAAGCAATAGAACGGTGGTATAAACCGTGTGGTGTGTGAAGGTACATTATTGTGGTGTCAATCATCGCGGTGAGTGATAGGCACGCAAATCCACTCGATATTTTCCTATAGCACGTGCCGGTTTTTAAGCGTACAAAACGGTACAAAAAGAAGGTAATCGGGTCACTGACCCATCTGACATAAGTGCGCACTTAAAACGTTGAATGTTTGTGTCTATTGTTATATCTTATCGTGCAGTTAACTGAGTGTTTTATTTAATTATAACTGACAAATAAATGTTGCTATATTATCACAAAACATTGTTATAGTATTGCGACATTACATTACGTAATATAATAACTTTGCCTGCGTCAGATTCAATTACATCAAATTTCAATTTGGGATTCGATTTGACAATTGGGACACTCAATACACGACACAAAGCCGGCTTCAATTACCATTACAGTCACAACATTAAGCTTCAAAATTATTGTTTAGGCTTTATTGTACTCTCTGAAACCTACGATATGCGTTGATAAAACAGTATACGATTCTCTCGGTAGATCTAACAAAGAGGGAACATTGACAAGCAATTTCCAATCGCACCCCTTCGTCGCAGAATAAAAAATTTCTAAATTAGCGACAAGTATTCAGAGCCGTGTTTCAAAAAAGAAAATCTTTTCACCTTATTTTCCTGGTGAAAATTGGTTATTACGTTCAAAAGTAGGTCAAGTGGCAACACTGAAACGACATCCAGGCCACTAGTGCGGGGATTCGAAAGATTTGAAATATTCCAATTTTAAATCTCGCGTATGAAACTTGCCGGATAAAATGAAACACACAAGTTTGTGCATAGCGAGAATTCTTGTATAAGTGGAATGAGTGAAATGGGTCAGAGGATTTGAAATAGTAATGGGGAGGCCACATAGCTTGGACGGATAACCGCAAGTCTGCCACGGATGACGGAGTCTCAAGAGGCAACTACAGATTAGGCAGCATTGTATAAATGTCCCCGAAAGGACCAGGTTGTTTGTAACCACCGGGAACGGTAGAATGGAAATAGCCAAATACGGTTCGCTGCAGTTATGCAGAAGGACAATAGACTTTCGATCAAATACAAAAGCCCGAATAATGTTCCCTTGTTGAACTATTGTGTTTAATTCGCTCTTGGGTCGAACCTGTAACTGAACAGTAACATATGTATCATACAACCATTTTGTTCTGCTTTCCGTAATATTTAAATTTTCTAAAGGATTAAAAGATACCTTTTATTTAAACGACGTAGCTATCATAAATCATAACATTAAAAATAATATTTACGAGGGTAGATAGTTCTACTAAATCAAAACAGGTAAACCTACTAAAAAGCTACTACATCTGGTAACACTGATTTTTTCGCAATAAAGTTTTGAATTATGTTACTAGAAAAATTTAATAATTAATTAAAATAGGAGCTGAAATTTTGACGGGATGTGTCTCTACTAGCCACTATTAAAACGGCCACTCCGGATTTTCTGTTTACTCATAAAATAAAGGTTAACTGTTACTCCAAACATATTATTATTAGCAACATTTGATTCCGAACACCAACATTATGTAAAACAAACAAGTCATCCGATATGTTAGCCGAATTTGACATGTACGTTCCAATTAACGTCTAAAGTGTTATATTCTAATTTTAATTGGTGATTAACCGTTCGGAAATTGTTTTAGTATGGGAAGAACAGTATCGGATATACGTAGATATATATCTATAGATATAGCTATGGTTTGTATAGTAGGACTTTAATATAACTCGCAGGCTATTTGATTAGGGAGGCTGTTACGGACTTGAGTCCTTGTTATAGTTGAGATAGTTTAGAGACTAGTTTCTGTCGTATTCGGAGAGAATCGAGTTCACGGTACCTATTATAATGTAACAGAAATGTTTTTATTGGTCTTGTATAAGAAACTAGCCGAGGTAAGTTACTCTTAACTGATAGTAACTTTATAATCTTATCTAGATTTAGTAACAGTCAAGGTTTTGTAAGTTGTGTATACTATATATTTTAAGCAGCGGTAGAGTAATGGCTAAGGCGTCGGAATTGCGATCAAGTGGTTGCGGGTTCGACCCCACCCAGTGCACTACCGTCGTAAACCCACTCTTAACATAAGCATTTGGCTTAGCTGGAAAAGTTAACAAAAATACTAGTAATGTGTGACCACAGTTACACTAGTAACTGTGGTCACACATTACTAGTATTTTTGTTATATGAACACTTTTTCTATTAATAAAAAAAAAAACTGTTTTACGTATGTTCATTCGTGCTCAGAACCCATCCCACTAATAATTTTAATGTGAAAGTTTGGATGGATGGATGTTTGTTACTCTTTCACGCCAAAACTACAGAACCGATTGCGATAAAACTTGGTATGTAGATAGCTGGAGACCTTGATTAACATATAGGCTACTTTTTATCCTGATATTCCCACGGGATCGGGACTTACGCGGATGAAACCGCGGGGCGCTGCTAGTAGTAAATATAAGTTATTCTTAGTTCTGAACTAAAAAGCGATATGTGGTACTAGCAGCGCCCCGCGGTTTCATCCGCGTAAGTCCGGACCCCGTGGAAATCTAGGGATAAAAAGTAGCCTACATGTTAATCCAGGTCTCCAGCTATCTACATACTAAGTTTCATTGGAATCGGTTCAGCAGTTTTGGCGTGAAAGAGTAATAAACATCCATACATCCATACATCCACACATCCATACATCTACACATCCATACATCCATACACCCTCACAAACTTTCACGTTTATAATATTAGTAGGATGTTCCATGGTATTATATAATATCGCTTAAAGTGCTAGAATAGTTGAGTAACTTTTGTAATGTTATAGTAAGCAAACAAGCAGACGGGTCACCTGATGATAAGTGACTACCGTCGCCCATGGCCATCTGCAACTCAAGAGTCACAAGTGCGTTGACAGCCTTTGAGATGGGAGTACGCTCTTTTCTTGAAGGTTTGAAGGTCGTATCGGTCCGGAAATAACTATAAAAGTAGCAATTGAAGTTTACAAAAAAAATAAAAATCCTGTCACTGTATTGTAAACAGTATTAAATTACCTAATTAAAATGTCGTTTATAGGGTTGTAAACCAACGAAATAATCTACAGCGGAAAATATAGTGTTTTGTTAATGGTCCTTCAGCTTCAATTACGTGAAAAATTTCCCCATTAAATTGTCTTTGGCTCAATTTTTTTTTAAATAAGTTTGGCTTTTCCACGTTTTTTAGAGAGTAAACAATGTTCAATAATTGTTATTTCTATTACTACAGAAGTAACCAACGTGTGCCATGTTTCAATGGAAACATCTCTTTTTATATTTCTAGAATTAGGGGTGAAAATTTTCTTCAACATTTTTAAGATAAAAATAAGTCACCCCTATGAAAACTCGGGAAAATGCACCCTCCGGGATGGATTTAATTTAAAATACATCTGGACGACTTCAACGATGACGTTTCAATGTTACATTGTTTCTTATCTCGTCACATACTTACAAAATATAATATAACATATGTATTATTATTTTTATTTAGGTACTTTACATATTTTGGATTGATTGTAGATACCATCCGTAATTGACACATATGACAACCCTGGACACTCTAGATAAAAGTTAGGAAACAATTCTAATACGATTTCAAATAATAATAATAATAACATCATACGTCTCACACATCCGTCCGCCGTCTGATCCCAAATTAGGCAGAGCATGTACTATGATAACCAGACTGCTGATAAACATACTCATGTACATATATTTTTAAATACATACATATTATAGACTAGCAGCGCTCCGCGGCTTCACCCGCGTAAGTCCCGATCCCTAGGAATATCAGGATAAAAAGTAGCCCATATGTTAATCTAGGTCTGAAGCTATCTACATACCAAGTTTCATCGGAATCGGTTCAGTAGTTTTGGCGTGAAAGAGTAACAAACATCCATACATACATACATCCGTACATCCTCACAAACTTTCACGTTTATAATATTAGTAGGATAGGATATGCATAGTACGTGTACATACATACATACATAGGCTGTACGTGAACGATCGCGTTGTTTGTGTGAGACACTAGGGTTGACACCAACATCTTACATTAACTTACTTATTAGAAATTACACTTCTTACAGATACTTAGGCATTTTCTATCAGTCAACCTAAGGTTGATATAGAGACGTGTGTACTGGTACTGTAGTTTGAAATTATTGTAATCATGCACTTCAATTTTCAAATCAGTCCCGCTGTTTTGAAAAATTAAGTACAATAGCTGTCCGAGTCCTTACATTCCTTTTAAATGTAATATTTTAATATGTTTTAAATATTTCTCTAGACGGATCATAATTAAAATAAATGAAAGGAAAGAAAAACGTAACTGGAAAGTACCTAAATGTAACGTAACGGTATTGAAGATAATGAAGTAAATTATAGAACTAAGATAGACCCCAATATATTTGCGAATTGTATTAATCGCAATTAACAAAATTTGCAAACGACTTTAATTAAACCGTTCTGGTCATGCTTGGATAAATCTGCCCGTTCGAGCCTAAGTGTAGATTCTGTCCGTAATTATATTAAGTACTCTGTGATGGAACAACCATTAAAAAAAGCTAGAGTTACAAATAAACGAATAGAATTATAAGCCCTTTCCAAATCGCTAAACGTGCTTATTTACAATAGCTGTTTTCCTCGCAATTCATGCAAAGAAAATAGCTAGTTATACCTACAACGTTACGCTGCCGTTTCATCCGAGTTAATCTTCTCCAACATAATTGAATTCATAGGAAGTAAGTTTTCTATATGAATAGCATAAAAGCATAAACATTTGGTCTCGCACTAAGGCCATATATTCACTAGCGACAAATGGGCGCGACGTGACAAGAGCGTGTCGCCGCGGAACACGTGGTGCGGCAAACGTGACGGGACAAACACTAGGGGAATATGTACCTATAATGGAGCACTATTTGTAAAGGAGTGCATAGGACTAAGTGCTATAGCACAGTAAAGTTGAATAAGCAAATAATTAAATGAAAAAGAAAAACATGAAAACTACTCCACGAATGGCGTAGGTGTTTTAATTGATCACATCGCTATTAAGTGCTGTAGTGGGTCTGCTTCACTCATTTGCACGCCACAGCTTGTGTTATGGTTTGATTGTTACTATAAAGGGTTATTAACAATTACATTTAGAGATTTTTCTTAAATATTATGTATTGACTGCTAAAAACTTACTTATAAGGTAACCTTCGAAGCTCTTGTATCGAAATAACAACATACCTGTGAACAAATAAATCATTTCGTCAGTATTATGGCTAGAGTACTTTATTCTTATTGTATAAAATTTAATAGGACTTTGGTAATGGTCTTTGTAAGAGGCGTTTAAACGTGGACGTCATGGAAGCCGCGTAAAGGCGCATGGGGCGATTCTGTCGTCCAAGCTCCTCCTTGGCCCAGTAAAAAATAAAGTCTAAGCAAATATGCTCACAATCTACATTTTTTAACGTCTATTTATAAATTATTAAGCTAATTCAATTCTTGGGCACAGAGATATTAAATAGTATTATTTATAACAGATTTTACTAACGTGTGGGTTTTACTCACGTTTGTATTATGGGTATGACCGACTAGTGTCGGATCCCGTTACACTGCGACCCTTCACTCCTTGATAAAGGGCCCCGTCCGGTATTTGCTTAGAGATTTAATATTTTAATATCTTTAATAAATATGACCACTCACGAAAGTTTTTATTCTAAGAGTGTTATTAAATACGATGGACTGCACGACTGTGGCAGAAGGTACTTATCCTTGTTCCGGACTTCTTCACTTCTGCCGAACACAAAGCTAAAGGGAACATCGTCGAGTGGGGTTATATTCTCAGATAGTCGCTCTGAGTGTAATAGATGGATATATTTATTTGCTCAAAATATGGTTATTATAGACCTTATAAGTTTAATGTTCTTCATAATTCGCCTGTGTCATAGTATAGGTGTACATTCAATTGTTTGTTTGTCAAGTCCCTAACCACACCGAGTATTGTCTATTTACTATTGTGTTATTAATATTATAGATAGATAAAGAAATTATCTAATACCTTCATTGTATATTTATTTTTTAGGTATTAGGTAGTAAAAGAGCTGTCAAATTCCGTCGTAAATCATCCCTGGCCTTGGGACATCTAAGCCAGTCCAGTCCATCAATACCAGTTGCCAATACAACGCCCTCAAATGTTATACCATAATTAGCACAATATGAGTGTAATGTATATTATTTTTAAATACAAAGTTGCAAGCGCATTACTGCGTCGCCGAGAATAAATATTACGCTGAAGACTTCCAAACGTATGTCAAATAAATTCCACGTTGTTTATTCGTGTTACATATGACATACGCGACAGTACTCAACATCTCAATGAAGTATATAAATAAATAGGAATGCGTAAGTGACGCGAAGATAGGCACTCCACAAAATTAAAATTTGAATATGTTGTCAGACACTTTCAAGAGATAAATAAAACCGAGCTGGTAAAATGTCCTACTCCCGTTGCTGCCGGACAGTCAGTTTACAAAATTATAAGATTGCCTTAATTGGTATAAAACAAATTTGACAAAATATAGAGTAATGACGTTTTGGCATGCGAATTTATAAACACCAGACACGGCACAGCAGACTTATGCTAGAGATCTGTTAGTAAGTAGGATCCAGACCTTCATTGGAGAGTATGGCAGGCAAGTGTAATGTTATGTAGTATAATATAGTATATTCATGTATAGATTTATTTAATTATTGTGTGTATTGTAATGTATAATATTAGAATGATCTGCTATGTGTTATTTGTTTTGTTCTTTTTGTTTAATTAATGTTTCCCTTGTATGTATAGTAGAATAATAATTATGGTCTGCAATTAGCTTTACGCATAGCGTCATTTGGGCCCAATTGAAAACCAGCGTCAGGCTTTCGTCTGACACAATGCTGAATTGGGTCCGTTTTTGGCACTTACGGTATTTAAAGCTGTAAAATTGTTTATATTTTTTATGTCTTGCCAAAATAAACATTTCTTTCTTTCTACATAGGCGCCGGTAACGGCTTACCATTAAGCCGTCTTCTTAGTTTTCAAATTAGTTAGTAAAAACGAGAATAATTAAATCAAGATAAACATTCCGAGAGACTAAATATTGCAAGTCAACACACGCCCTCAAACTTTCTACTACATATGAAACCGTGACGTAACATAAAAGTAATGACCGGCCACTTTTATAAGCCAAATTTTAGTTACTCATAAAATATGATGGTTTACGATCAAACGTGGCACTTGTTACGCTCGTTTACCGTTCTTGAAGCCGTATATCTTAAGGACACACAGGGCGTATCGGACATTCGTAAGAGAAGCACATACTAGCTAATATCATTAAAAGCTTATAAATAGACCAGCTAAAAGAGGCCGAAATGAATATAGAACGGCGATAAGGTATGCAGCGTGCGTGCATTACCATTGCGATTCGACGCGCGTCTCGTGTATAGACCCCTTAACGCTAAATTAGGGTTGTAACTATACATACTACTTGAAATAGGGCTAGTTAAAACAGTTTAAATTGAAATGGCGTCACTGCGTACAGTTTTTAATTACTTTTTTAAAACGGGTGATGAGGGTTAACACCTTCAGCACCCTAGTGCAACTCTCAAAGGGCAGTGTACATCTGGTTATACACCTTGACTAGTCAACTTCAGAGGCTAGTGTATCAGTGAACATACACCGCGCCGAGCATTTTGTATAGAGACTTTCTAGCCCTGGTCCTCACAAATCGTTTGGTGTATCTGGGGTCTAAAAATGTGATATAGTTTACTTAATATTATTATTTTATCATTTGGGTTAGATGAAACAGAACTTGAGTGTCTACTTTTAGAGGATAGGGTGACTCTTTATCACTAATCAGCCGTATTGCTTGTTTGCTAACTTACTCGTATAAAAAAAGAGGGATTAGCGCAATCAAACCTACCATAAACTTTGACTGCTCGAATGGTCAAATGCTTAAAGAAGTCACCTTACCAAACGCGAATGCATTGGGTGTCGTGGATTCGATTTTAACACGAGAAAATAGTAGTAGTCTTTAAAAAATACAAAGTTATTATTTGCATAAATAAAGGATTAATCTTTAAGGGCAGGAATTATCCGTGACATATTTATTGTCGGTACGTACAGCCCTACGTGGTAGGCTGTTTACAAACAAATTCACGTGCGTGGCGATCATAAAACTGTACAATCAATTCATACTGCTCTGGGCATTGTGAAATCGTTAGATAATTAGTAGATAATATCAAGCTATTTGGCATAGTGACGTAGGCACAACAGTTGAGTATATGTTGCAAGTTAAATGTCCCGGTTAAGTAAAGTACCTATTGCAAGGTTTAATTTATTAAATCCTGCTACTTGAACTCAACTCAATTATAAGACCCTGTTGTCTCTGTCAATTTAATATCACTTGCAGTCAAAAAACGAGACTTAAACTTCTATCTTTTTGGTCACATGCTGATTCACAGAGTCAGCCTGTGACCACGGCCAGTGCAACTTGGTCGAAATGTCAGGCAATTCAGAGGTATGTAATACCTATTTCGTGATCGTGGTAACTCCCGTATACATACATATATATCATGGAACAACAAAGTTTAAAAGTTAGCATATAAACTGTTACTTTATATCGTAACAAAACTTATCAAAAACAATAAACAAAAAAAATTATTACTTCCCGAATTTATTCAACCAAGTCCATAAAATTCAACAAAGGTCATTGGCCATTCTGTTCGATAACTTCCGCTCTAACTCCTCTGATGGCACTGGCAATTTAAAAAAAAACAAGAGGATAATACCATAACCAACAGGTATCTGCAACAGTTGTGGCAACAGCCAGACTGCCTCACTCACCAGTGCATCGTTCCCTACAAAGGGTCACGTCGTGTGTCTCTGAGTAACCTGACAAAAGTAATCTTCGGAACGAAAAGGAATTATATACTTCGAGTATTGTATAACGTGGAGTTGTAATAATTCTCAATTTACAATTGAACATATAAACAGTGCATTCACCCCGGGCCTATAAAAATTACGCTAATAAATGTGCGTATTCCTGTCTAAAGTCGTTTCAATGATGCGATGATAAACGGCAGTGTTTACGACAGAGTGGTGATAACGTGGCGCTAGTAATATTGATGAATTATGTGTGTAATATGTAATTTGTGTATCTTTAACAAAGTAATATTACTTTAATGTGGTCTCTGGTCGTGTCTACTGATATGAACGCTGTCGGTGTGTAAATGTATAAAATTATTTTATAAACACCATTGAGGTGTTTATAAAATAATTTTCACAAATCAATCAATATGGTGAAATCAACAAAACTGAGGGCACACGAAGAAAAAATAAGGTTTAGGAGAGAAACAGATTCTCCCTTTTTCATCAAGAGCACGTCACAAACATATAAGCAATGTAATTTTTTGGTTTTAAAAACAACTAAGTTTGTAAATGCGCTCTGAAAGTTACTCAGATAAATTATTTTTTGGAGAACTGGCCGTATACTAAAATGAGATAAAACAAAATGGTACAACCGTAAACACGAGTTTAATTAATAAGAGTTGTTAAATTATAGAAATGTCTATACAATGAGATGGTAAGCACCAAAGCGTTGCCAAATGACTACAAATTGGAAAGTATCTATAAAGAACAATTTTGTTTGGTTATGATTCCGAAATTAGAGGTTATTTTTATATTGCTGGGGTTTTATAGTTATTGCAATATAGACACTAAGTGCCACAAAACTAATTTCAAATATAGACGACATTACTTTTAAAGGTTGGGTTAGTTAGCACTTGTTATGTATTAGTTAATAAAGAAGAGGTCACAGCGCTTCCGCGCTTGGCGCTCGACTAGTCACCATCCCGGCCCGTCCGCTGTCAGACTCAACCTTAAAAGATTCCCAAAAGTAATAAACACAAACTATAACAGAAACTTTGTGAAAGTAGATGAAAAAATATGTATAGTCAGAAACTTGAGCTATGCCCTGCCTCATAAAAATTGTGCCCTCTCTAGGTAAAAACCTTTAACTTTTTTGGAATTTGTAGATTTTTATAACACAGTCCGAAGGGGTTACCATCGAAACGTCTTAAAAAAATATTTTTTTCTTTCTTTTTCTTTTTTATAAGACAACTCCCGCATTAGAAATTACTCCTGTGTCGCGGGGGCTTTACAAACATACAAACAACGGACACAAAAACACCCAGACTCAGATGGGAATCGAACCCACGACCTGTAGCATAGCAGTCAGGGTCACTAACCACTAGGCCAACAAGCCAGTCATAAGTCTTTGTTTGTTGTCTATTGAGCAAGCGCGCGTCTCGTATGACATTCTGTAAACTGCTATATGTCTAAGTGAGCTTAATCCATCAGTGTTTAGTAACGCTATCTTAGTACAATGTAGGAAACATCTTAACTGGCCTACGGTACAATTTGCCTAATTTACAAAACACTGCCTAATTCTAGCAATTCGCATACAAAGATTCTCTACTATGTTAAACAAAACAAGTACCTGATTGAGAATGCGAATATGTAAAGCAACCGATGCGTAGTGAAGTTCAACGGAGCGTTCCTTTTTTCAGTATTTAGGTTGCAACAATTTGCGAAAACGCGCGTGCATCGGATGCGTGGAACGGGACGTTATCGAAGCCGCGTGCGAAGACTAACGGGTCAGTCGGGCCAAAGTAAACAATTACGATAGCATTGTTAGCGCGGTCGATGACCCACCCGCCGACTTGCCTCTTGCGTATTACCAAATCGCAGTGCCACTCGCGCACAACATCGCATCGCCACGCACACGCGCCAACACTATCCCATTTGCATGCAAAATACGTGATTCACCTGACGCTTAGCGAACAATACGCATATCACTAACATCTGACCTGTTGGTCTAATGTTTAGTGACCCTGACTGCTGAGCCAGAGGCCGTGGGTTCGATTCCCACATTGTGTGATGAGCATGATCATTTGTTCTATGTCCTGGTGTAATTTATCTATAATGTGTATGTATTTAGAAATATATATGTATGTTTATCAGCTGTCTGGTTACAGGCTCTGCGTAGTTTGGGATCAGACGGCCGTGTGTGAGATGTGTGAAATTATCATTATCTGTTTATATATTATGTACGTATAGATAAGTTATATTGTATCGAAATTGTGATTGATTAAAAACAATTTTACGTAGACGCAGAAGACGCCGTGTCGCTTTCTCTATTTATATTCTGCGCAAAAAAAAAGGTGTTTTTTTACTTTACCTTATTCAATTATTGTCTTATTCGTTTGATTGAAGTAATAAGTCACAGATGTGATGTAAACATGATAGCTTTGTGTCTCCTTTGCCTGATTGTTTTACGCTTAAAAAATAATATCTTAGACATCAAGTTCTATCAGACTAGGGAGCGGAGTGATGACGATTCCTTAAACTAAAATAAACCGACTTCAACTAAATAAATACCTATTATATACTAAAACCTTCCTGAAAATATGTAGAATACGTTGGTTCTTTTTTTTTGTTTTAAAACAAAAGACAACTAACGCATTAGGAATTACTCCCGTGTTGCGGGGGATTTTACAAACATACAAACAACAGACACAAAGAACACCCAGACTCAAGTGGGAATGGAACCCACGACCTCTGGCTCAGCAGTCAGGGTCACTAACCACTAGACCAACAGGCCAGTCAGTGGAATAATCATAAAAATTAGTCTATTACTTTTGAAGAAATTCGCGGCTCCTTTTTTTTAAGATGGTTAATAAATGTACAGTTTACTACCTACTGTACTATGTAAAAATACAGATTGTATATGTAACAGCGCTTTGAACATAATTTTGAAGTAACTGTTTCTAGTAAAAATGAGCCGTATCTCTATTAAAGTACGGTGTAGTTCAAGTTGCAAAATTTCCTAAATTACCTAC
This sequence comes from Callimorpha dominula, assembly GCA_949752705.1. NCBI lineage: Eukaryota > Metazoa > Arthropoda > Insecta > Lepidoptera > Erebidae > Callimorpha > Callimorpha dominula. The sequence continues at coordinate 2,633,974 of OX457001.1, read as the reverse complement.
ATCCCAAGAATATTACAGTGAACATTGTATTAGTCAATTTATTACAGAGCGTTATTGCTAATTTAAATAATGCTCACATGGATTTTTTTATCGATTAGCGAATAGTCTACAATTCGATCGGTCGAATCAACAGTTGATTAAAGTATTATGTAGTTCTTATTCAAACTGACTTGACAACATTCTCTCTTCACTCGGTTGTGAAAAAATTAACAAACCACCTGTTTAAATAAATAATACACGTCGCTTATGAATATTCTATGTCCTCAACACCAACGATGTAATAGAATAGCGTATCTATTTTGTACGTGCAATATTATCTCAGATAAATAAGTTACACAATCAAATAATCTAACACGTGTACGGACTTTCGTTTTCACAACACCAATAGTTTTTGACAAAGTATCTAATCACGCGAGGTCCGACCGTCGCGGGAACCAATGTTGTTATTCATTTGTCACGCAGCTACCTTCATATTTCATGTTGTCTCAAAATCGGGCGTGTTCAAAAATCTTACCAGAAAAAGAAAATATCCTTCCATTTCCGCGGCGCTAAACAACTGTGCTCCTTACTGTTTTTTCGTCGAACAAAATGCCGTCGGAAACTCGTCAATATATCAGAATTGTCCAACGCAGAAAAGAGGAAAACTGCGAGGGACGCGATACGAACGTCGATAGTTTCTGAAGCGATAATACTACAACTCTAGACCAATTTACGCGCCAAGGGTAAGTAAATTGCGAGCCCTTTGGAAAATTTGGGGTCTGAGTAGACGAGATACAGAAATAATACATGTGCGTAACGCTATTCGCAACTTACGTCACTATTGATAAGATCGAATTTTGCTTATAAACAACAAATATCGATCAGTGAGATTAATTTTTCGATAGCAAATGAAAACATCACATTATGCGGTTGGTTTGTCTACGTTTCTAGTTTTTAGTTGCTTTGTTGCAACTTGCAGTTGTTTCCGTCTGCATTTCAATGTTTTTTATGGCTACAAGCTTCATGTAGCCTTTCTGATTCTGCTTTGTTCTGGACGGAAGTTGAATATTATTGTTTTTTCTTTTTGATAAAACTCGCAGCTAGTTCCGAAGACTGTTTATAATATTGTAGAATTTTCGTGCGGTTTTGCGCTGTAAAACTGGCACAACCACAGACTGTATTAACAAACCACTTTTGTAAATGAAGAGTTAGAGCTTACAGATGTACCTAATCCAATCAAATAGGGTTTAGCGCGGTAACTCAAAACCGCATTTCTTCATAGTTCGTGCCAACCACAGATTCATTACAGCGCGGGTGGAAATGCCGCAGATATCAAAGGTCATATAATCGCGCGCTCGACCTGTTCTGATCCCCGGGGTGTTACGAAACAAACCATCCTCATACAATTCCAAGGAACTTATTCTCTTTATAGCGAAGCCACACTCAAATATGTTTGTTTTTTCGTGCGAATATATCATCTGGTGCAACATCTTGAATATTCATACGGAATTTACTTGAAAACTACTTTGGAAAGTATTTTGAAGATGTTTACCTTGCAATATAAAATATTAAGATAGCCACCTCGGTGGTCCTGTGGCATAAGTAGGTGTTTATGAGATGGCAATCCTGAATTCGAATCCCTGGGTAAATTATTATTTGTTTTTTTTTTCAGTTATGAAATTCTCTCTAGAATTGAACGTAATAAATTATTCCGTGATATATTCTCCTCACAGTGTAGCACCTGCGACCGATGCGGCAGGTTTCATTGATAAAGGGCCTCTGTCGTCCCCACGTAATATAACCGTATATTTTTAATTAGGTCTTTACTTAACAATAACCACAACATTACCAAGAAGAGATTTGTTAACGTAACTGCTAAATTAACATGAACAAATATCTCAGTAACACCACAAGGACGTAGATAATATAATGAGCTATGAATAAGATCGGAACAATCGTAAATCTTCTGATTCGCATCAAGTGAAGTGAATCAGTCTAGTGTCCCGTCTACGGAGGCAGTTAGAAAGTGTAGTTGCGTACGCAATATGTGGCAAGTGTGCGTGCACGTCATGAATAGAAATCGTACTTCGCCGATAACTTTGAACCAACTCCGCTCGAGTCTGTTCCCCTAGTAATGGCTCTCTGATAGACAAGGGACGAGTCCACTTCTATTTTATTACTTCACTATCTACATATTATACAGCTTGTGTTTTTGTATGAACCTCATTGGCACTTGGGCAATGATAAATCGTGTACGCTGCTTGCCTTTATGAGTTAACTCTGTACGATAAAGTTTATGGTTGGTAAATTAGCCAAGTCTAAAATATAATGTGTTCTATTCAAACTTACAACTTTGAGATAATATTAATTTATCGCAGGCTATTCATTAAATATGTTTACTGAACTGATGTGAAAATGTTTTAAGTTTTTGAAAGAGGCGAGACGCAGATATTTGCTCGGAACGAACCCCCATGGACTAGAGAGAAGTTAAGAAAGCGTTTGAAAAACTTGTAAATATAACTAAGTCCCTTTATTGAAAATTGGATATTATTCCGAAACCGTGGATCGTAAGCCGTAAATAGCTACTTGTAGATCTGAAAATAAAATATATTCTTTATCACAAGGCTATGGCGCTCGCTACATTTTATTAGCGGAAACTGTGTATAATTCGTTTCTCAACATTCTCAAATAGGAGACAAACTAATGAAACGTAAATTTATACTTCATCTCTATAATCATAACTGCAGGTCATCTCTCTCTCACACTTTCGTAATGTCGAAAAACCTACTCTCTCCCATCCAATGACTGTCCAGTAAACTCAGTGAATTACACAATCGGCTATGGTTGGGACAGTAAGAGGCCATATATACTAGTTTTTAGCGGAAGCCCTGCTGTTTTCCACAGACCAATGCGCTCTGCCCTCTACGATAAGGGCGCGTATATCTCGTTGAATTAGTAAAATGTCTCATTTTTTATTCTGGAGTTCGTAGCACTGATAGGAATTGCACGTAGGTTTTGAAGTTTATTAGTAAGGCGTTTAGTTTATTTGGACCGTACTATGAGTAAATATGTTCCTGATATGAGTGGAGTTTGTTCCTGAGAGAGACTAGACTAATGATTTCGTCACGTCACCCAGAACGTTATCATCACAGACTATCTTGCTGATGCATTAATTAGATTTGGCCCGGATCATTAGAATGTCATGGAGATTGGTTAAGGAAGATTTCTAGTTAAAATGTCGCCATAAAAGAACGGGTAACCGTTTAAGTTTAAGATCAGGAGCCTCCGATGTCAATTCATTTATTAAAATGAACACATCAACAAAATTTTTATTGAAAATAATATCATAGAGTTCCTGAAAACTAACTTAAAATCGAACTATTACCGAAAGGATCACGTACCTTACCTTAAGCCCTTTAAAGGAAGGCACGTAAAAGCTTGAGCAGCTATTCAATTTTAAGACGCTCTTCGGAGGGACTTAAACAGCATTGCGGCCTTAGGCTACACTCAAATCTAAAGATATGGAGCAACGATAGATCGAGTCACGTTCTTATCTCGTGCTACAGTCTACAGACCGCAGATGGATAGGTACGGCAGCGGTACACAATCACGCGGGCACGTATATCCGAGTAATTTGTGAGAAAAAAGTATAATAGTTGCTACGTGAGCCCTTAGTAGGAACTAGTATTAATTTTGTCGGTGAAGGTAACAAGAGTAGGAACTGAGAACCATAGTCAAACTCCTATATTAGACTTAGGTTACAAGACGTACAAAAATCAATGTTACCCTTTGTAGAGACAATTTTTTTTTGTGCTTACTTCAAAATCACCAAACAGAAGATAATGGCTTGGTTTATAACTATATTAATGATTCCGATACCGGTAACTACTTAACATGTCTGATGGTAATAACGTCCCGTAAGTGGTGTCAGTCGCCCTACTCTTCTCTCGATTGAGTCTGGCAACTACTTCTCACTACCAGATACAAAACCGAGGTTGGTTGCAAAAGTAGAAACCAGTGCCCCAATAATGTATGTGAAAAAATATTTAAACATACATTTACATTTATTTAATTCTAAAACATTTATTTCCAGACATCAAAAGAGTTCATGAAAGCACCTACAGAAAACATGACACAATCGGAATGGGGTCACTCACGACTGATGAGTTAGTAAGAGGTGTAGCGACACGGCGCTTTCTGCGTACGCATTCATGAGACGTAAAATATACGCGACGGGTATCGTCCAGAATATATGTGGTCAAGGATTAGATTTTACCGTACACATTGTTTAATTTATTAATTAGGATTGCCATTGCCAAAAGAAATTACAGATACATGCCTTGTGCCCACTTAAGGCATGTATCTGTAATTTCTATTGTCATATCACTCATGTGTATCATTTATTTGTTGTTCTAAGGAACTAATTCTTAACTTTTACCGTCTATTTTTATTCCTTCTCATTGTTGGAAAGGTCTTTGCTGTAATTTTAAGATTAAATCAAAACTGCCTGACATTCCAAAAGAAGAAAAGGAGAAATAAGTAATAAATATTTATAATTCTTCTGAACATGCAAAATAAAGAACAATGACATTTAACATTAAGCGATAAGGCTGCCCTTTGTACATTTTTATGTGATACATCTTCTGTTTCATATTCTCTGTGAAACCTAGGTGTACAAATAAAGTGTAATCTATCTATGGTTTGTATTTTTGCTAACTTAGTATATTTTATTTGGATTGGTATTGGATGAAATTTTTATAAGTGTTAATATTTCCAGCTACATCACGTGACGGGATGGAACTTCTCTACTTGCTTGTTCTAACTTTTTTATTAAGTCACAGATAAATATATGCGACCACCTCGGAATCTATCTTAATAGACTACACTTCAAAAGATCGGGTAATCTGTTACTGAGTAATATATTAAAATAACATGAGACAAACATGAACACTTCTACTTTTCTTTGCGGTGAAACAATAAACCTTTTAGCAGGCATATCTAATTGGCATGCAGCGTTGATAGCGAACGACGAAAAACTTATATTTTTAACAGATTATCAAATTATCTAGCTAAAACCTTTTTGACAACGTCCACTTCATATATATATGTATATCTCAAGTTCCATATTATATACAATTTTAAATACCGCAAGTTATTTGCATAACAAAAAAACTTGAATTGTGGAAGAGCCTACAGCACACCGACACTTTCTTATCTCAATAATATTGCGTTACACAGTGACGCTGCAGCGCCACCTGAAGAAAGTTTCCGCGAACACAATAGGCAGCCGATACAAAGTGGTTTATGCCGTGCATCCCAAGGGGTGTGTTCCACAATAAGAGCTTAATGGTGGCAACGTCTCAGCGCCTGACGATAGCCGACAAACTGTCGACGCTAAAGCTGATAACAATGACATGTATTAGCGAACACATAAAAATATACGGCGACGCGCGACGTGACATCTTACATGATTCAGATGGCTTCCCGACTCGCTGAGTTTCATTCAACATTCATCATCATCAGTCAATGTTATCGATTAATAATAAAGGTTTTTATCTTTTGATAGAGTTTTTTAAAGTAGAAAAAACTTCTAATCAAGAAGTTGTGAGTTTCTCCGTTCTTCTGACTTCGTTCGCGTTAAATGTTGGTGAAATTAATCCCACGGTTACAGACTATAGTTTACCTCTGTTTTAAATTACATCTAGATGCGTTCAGCTGCTTTTGCGTGAAAGAGTAACAAACAAACAAACAAACACCCATCCATCCATCCACCCTCCATCCTCCCAAACTTTCGGCTTCATAATATTAATGAGTTAAGAGGCACGCCAGTACGTGGTGTGACATTGCGTTGTCCTCATGTTTCCAAATTATATTATATTCTTTCTATACAATAATATCTGCGGGGTGGTTGCTACGTCAACACAAATGGCGAGCGTACGTCCTTGCACAAGCAGTGATAAAGCATAACAAAAAAGTGTTTACTTACAACCAAAAACACGAGTAAACCGGACACGAGGCAAAGAAAAACGCCTTCCAAAAACAATAACCTCAGATGTCGTTTCCAAACCCAATTATGCAAGGGCTAATTAAATCAATGTCAACAGTAAGATGACGCTATGCTACCCCTCATTTTGATTGCTTCCGTGTAAATTCATTTCATTATTCGTATTCGGTTCTAAATGAATTTCGTGTCCGACGGCATCTAACCGCAACGAGCCCGACATCCAAAACTTTATAAATGTATTATTACAGCTACAGAAACGAACAAAACAATCTACAAATACGAACTACCTACATAACGGGAGAGATTAAATTGAATTGTAAAAGTTCATAACGATGTGGACAAAACATTGAATTTAGGAGCGAATCGTACGTCGTAAGTGGACCTTAAACTGTTAGGTGTTTAATCGAGCGGCACGCGCGTTGCCACTGAAACCCGCAGCGTCCACGAAAATAAACGATGAGAGAATTATATAAGCCGATAAGAGCTAAAGTATTCGCTCATTTCGGATAATATACACATCACATTCCAGGGTAATTAACAGAGCACGAAGCAGGCATCATAATGTTTTCATAACGGGGCGCGTGTTACGCTCAAAGGGCCGGGCGGGGAGGCGCGTGGCGTATTAGTTTCGGCGGGAAGCGTGGCGACAACAACGCCGCGTCGCACAGTCGCGCGAGTCGCGGCCGACCTTCGCCTGTCAGACATCACCCTTTACCGCATTCGGGGGAAGATATCTGTAGCGTCACAAGTAATTAAGAAACGAGAAACGCTTTGTGCCGCCGTTCGCTGGTACAACTCAGGGGGCTTTCGGCGCCGCTCCCCACTTACATAATTTCTCTTAACTGCATAATCGATATCAACGTGTCACGTTACCCCGTCTAGACATTGACGCTCTAGTTCATAAGTCTGCATCGTACTGCGTTTGGAGAGGTTTGCGAGTAATGCAACGTCACCCTATCCCTCCGCCGATCTGTTGAGGGTCTAGAGTGTTTTCGGTGTCTCGTCTACGTGTTCTTAAAACGAGGCGAGCATACTTCGTACCCGTCGAAGCGTTAATAAACCTCTCACCGATATACCAAAATACTAAAACTTAACCATCCGTATATAATTTCATACTTAGGAGCGGAAAGTATTTAATTGACAATAAATGTGACAGAGTAACGGCACGCGAGAGGGTTGTGAGCCAAACGGAGCGCGTCTCTGTTAATGGGGTCAACGAAATTGAGAAAAGTGAAACGGTGGAGTCGGCCGGACGGGCATTTATTACTAGCCGGACCCGACAACCCTCGTCCGGAGAGCGACGCGCCCATACACAGGACAGAGACGCCGCGCATTCTAAATAGCAGCGGACAAACAAAGAGAGAAGTAGCTTCCTTTGCCTGCGGCGACGACTTGCACCATCCTGAAGAGGAATCTTGTTACTTCCGAATTAATAACGAAATTTGTTTGATATGACAGTAACTGATCATCTCCTAGGACAGCTGTCCGCGCCGCGGGCATTCCACGACAGACTCTGTCACTCACCACAACCGCACGGCTCCTCGTTTATAAGAACTATACATAATTAATTACCCTCGCCGCCTCGAGGGACACGATCAGTTTACCTACATCAAGCCTGTGACATTTTAATGGCCTTTTAAACGTGCATCCACGTGAGCCTTTAACCCATCGTTGTACATTGCATAAATAATTGAATATCGACTCGTTACAAAGATACATTGCGAAGGCACAGAAAAGATTGGATAATTATTTCCAATGGCAATATTCGTATTTGCATACACGACAACAAAGACGGTCTGTTACAGAGAGAATCGCTTCAGGCTGTCTCCCTGCGTGCTCGTAAAATAAATCGGTGCATCCAATCACGGAGCGAGCGACAGCTCTGCATGGGGAGTTGGGAATCAGTTTGCCACTATTGAATTATACAAGCGCTGCAGCCAGAACGTCATACGCCAAAGTTTAATCTCCCGGAGCGGCGGACGGGCTTATTATGCAAATAGGCGACGACTCCTTGGTCATCTTGCAGTCACGTACGTAGCGCACGTCCCCGGCTGTAACCGCACCGCTCGTTACCGCGTGACGCGACCGTGGCAGCGACGGGTCGCAACATATGGCGCTGTTTACAAATCTAACGCGCAACACCGTTTAATATACGTAATAGAGAACGCACTACGCAGCCACACACCCGGACGATGAGAAAATAATTTCCTAAAAGGAAATGTTTTCATTACACGCCGATAACAAAATATAGCTTTGATGAAGATAAAATTATTTGACTATCAAAAGACGGGAGAAACTTCGACGACATCAATTTATTGCCTCCGAATAAAGTCCGACCTAAAATTCAAATTGAAGAAGGCATCGCGCGACGAAAACGGACGGGAGCGAGAGGAAAATCTAACTCTTTCTTTCGTCAAGCCAACCCCGACGAGCGTTAATTAAGCGAAAATCGAAACGTCAAAGCTCGACTACAGCTTTATGCAAATTCAACAGAATTGACTTCGGTGTCGACGGTGTTAGAATTTTTACCGCTTTCCAGACGATTGTTTGAACGAGGTAATTAGGGGACCGATGGAGACACGTACGCAACAATCTACAACTTTCTACAAAGAATTGACGATTCGCACGAGACGCATTCAGTTAGCGACGCGGCTTATGTAGGCAGGCGGTGCGAGTTTGTCCGCTGCCGTATCAAAAGAAGGGAGACATAGTGACAGTTTGTCGCTACTCGCTAGTGGGTCGGTACTGGTCCGTACCGTTAGAGTGAACTCCGCAGTGCCCGCACTCGACCTCGCTCAGCCCTGGACGAGCATGCACTGTTATATAATTTTATAATAAACCTACAAATACACCACACGCGCCCATAAAATTTTTCGTAATTACTAAAGAAAATTAACACCGAATTCAAACAACAATATAATCGAGGAAGGGTGAACGGAACGAGCGACGTCGAACAGGGAGTTTTTGTACTCGTGTCGTGAGAATGGGCATTTAGCGGCTCGGTTATTCGAGGCGTATCGCGTGATATCATTAGGACGTTATTGCTACCACAAAATTCTTTGTCACTTAACTGTTACTAGATTTGTTGGATTTATTGAGCGTGACAATACGGACTCGGACAATTTTGTAGCTGTGCCACATTACCGAACACACCCGCTGTTTATTCTAAACTATGCTAGACAAAGTAACACGTTGCGCCAGTATGCAGTACACTACAAAGTGTTTCAAACATGGATCATTGCATTAAACGATGTGGCATTAAATATGGATTATACATATATGATAGGAGGAGTAATATAAAGGAGTACAGTGGGTGGAATATTTGGCTTAGAATCTGATCTCGGTAACAAGGGATAGCCAAGACAACTTGGCGACCGAGATATTAAAATTGTATATTTTATATCCTGGGAAAAATTGGGTAAGTGTAACTCTGATTTGTAGGAACGTCCTAGTTCAAGTATGTCTTACTAAGTGAGAAAGAGAGTATTGAGCGTAGAAATGGTAATTTGAGCAAATATAATTTTACAATGCGGTATTATTTTTTTAAATCGATCATCGATAAAAAATAAGATTCGATACTTTTTTCGATCGATTTCAATCACTATACTGAGTGTCGTGATTGGGTGGCCCGTGAGAATTCTAGGCTTATTTACCTATTCGTACCTAGTAGTAGTATTAATATTGAATATTTATTTCCTTGTACCGAGAATGAGACCGTTTCGTATGTCTTGTTTATATCATTAATATAACTTGGAATGCCCTTATATGCCCCTACAGACTTTTGTTAAATTACAGGTCAAAATATATATACTGGATCCCTATAGCTTTTTATGTAGCCGTTTTTAGATAATTTTTAACTTTATAGCACATATTGTTAAAAAATTTAGCTTTCTGCACTTCTACATATAAACGTTTGCTTATAATCTGTATTCTCGATAACTCTGATATTTACAAATAGTTATTAGATACAATTTTCTTTTCAAGTTATAAGAGCCTTAATGCGTTTTTGGCGTGGCTAGTCGGCCATTCTTGAATTACACACGTGAGTAAAACTGTATGAATGTCTTTACTAAACATTCTAATATATCCCAAAAAGTTCTTTTTTTATCGCTTTTATCTTTGGGAGTACAAGATAATTATTTTTTTATTTGATAGTACAAATCTTACCTACCATCACGCTACGATCGTTAGGGGTGAAACAGTGACCATAAATGCGGCTAAAACTGTAGGAAACGGCTAGTTAAATATATATTATTACACAACTTAATATTTGTTTTGGATTTCGCTTTTATATGGAGTGTGTGTAGAAGTCGCTTTTATATGGAACGTGTGTAAAAGTCGCTTTTATATGGAATGTGTGTAAAAGTCGCTTTTATATGGGATGTGTGTAAAAATTGCTTTTATGTGTGTAAAAGGTAAGTTTAATTTGTCAGGCCTTTTGTTGGTGGTGGTGATAAGCCAGGCATAAGTTTTTTACTAGTAAGTAGACAAAGAGGGTGTGTTTATATATATGTATTAATACATGAAAATAATTCTTTGTACTATTTTATTAGTAAATTTCGCACACTTACGAATGTGAAATTTGAAATACTTAAAGTTAATATGTACAGAAAGTTAAAATTTTTAATAAATCAATGTTTGTATGCTTATCCTCTATGCGTTCCGAAAGCATTGATCAGATTGTGATGAAACTATGGTAGGGTGTTCTGGGGACGCGTGCGAGGGTTGCAAAAAATCTATATAAAAGAAAGATAATAATGGCATTGCTACGCATGTCGGGTGCAGGTCGGCTAGTGTTTTAAATTTAAAAATTATGCGAAAGCGGCTACAAGAACGCTCCAGTATAAGTTGACCTGTCATGGTGCGGGAAGTCTATACAATGACAGTTCAAGTTATACTGGTGTAGATATTAAACAAAACATTTAAAGCTAATGAATTATGGCTGAAGTTCGACTACCAGGCGATTTCTAGTTTATAATATTATTTGAGTTATTATGTTATACCAGTGTTTCTGCGAACAAAAGACCTCGCAGTAACGAGTTTGATGCGGCATTTTATACACTGTATTAAACACCGTAGTTCTCTCACTTTTATACACTGTATTAAACACCGTAGTTCTCTCACTTTTATACACTGTATTAAACACCGTAGTTCTCTCACTTTTATACACTGTATTAAACACCGTAGTTCTCTCACTTTTATACACTGTATTAAACACCGTAGTTCTCTCACTTTTATACACTGTATTAAACACCGTAGTTCTCTCACTTTTATACACTGTATTAAACACCGTAGTTCTCTCACTTTTATACACTGTATTAAACACCGTAGTTCTCTCACTTTTACATTCGTATACTCGTAGATAGTCATGTTTAGGATTAAATACTTATTACTATTATTAAAATAAGGTAAGTAAATGATGAGATAACTGGCTTGTTGGCCTAGTGGTTAGTGACCCTGACTGCTATGCTACAGGTCGTGGGTTCAATTCTCACCTGAGTCTGGGTGTTCTTTGTGTCTGTTGTTTGTATGTTTGTAAAGACCCCCGCGACACAGGAGTAATTCGTAATGCGGGAGTTGTCTTTGAAACTTTTCCTTCTATAACACACACCACCTTCAACCAAAAATGTTTACAACTAAAAAAATTTTCACAACCAAAATATGAGAAAAGTTGACAACACTCAAGTAACACTAGGCACTGGTCGCTGATTACCATTAGGCGGTCCGTTTACTGATTTGATAAATAAGTATTAAAAAAAAACTTTATTTACGTTACTCACTTACATAAATTCATAAAAAATCGCTGGTTTTAAAAAAGCTTAAATTGAACTTTAATTTACAAAAAAGTGTGGTACAAGTTATTTACTTTTTAATAACTAGATATTATGTACTAGACTACAATACATTTATAGAGAAAGTAATGGTCTATTACGTAAGAATAACATTCGAATCAATTCTAACAATTGGGGAAATATTACAAAATCTTTTTCATATTTGGGTATATTTTCTTAGAAATCCGCTAAACGGAGGTCAATGGCATTATTGTACATGAATAGAACATTATAAATAAGTAATAAAGCTTTACTTAGCCACACTTTAGTTTTTTTAGGGTTCCGTGCCTCGAAAGGAAAAAAGGAACATATATAAAATCACTATGTTCTCCGTCTGTCTGGTTGTCACGACCCTTTTTCTCAGGAATCCGTGAATGTATCCAGTTGAAATTAATACGAAATACTTATGTTTGCGGTCCCTTGAAGCTGTAAAAAATTTAAGCTTCTAAGTCAACGCAATCAAAAGTGTTGTCGCCACATTAAAAACTCTTATTTATTATATTAAAAATAGGGACAAACTATAATAGATGATAACACAGTTCACTATTTAATAAAATAAGTTAATAGACATTATTTTGACTGGTTATGCCGGTAACGTAATACTATTGGTCGATTGATAAATATTAACGAATAGTGGCATTATAAAAGGGTAGAAATAAGATGAAACCTTGACTTGAGTGTGAACAGAGGTACGAACAACTTGGCAGTTACTGTTAGTGATTTTCATAGTTTATATCAGTAGTTTCGAGACTGTTTCTTACAAAAGATACAGTCTAACCTTACATTTGACCAAATTCGAACATTTCACAGGTAAATTAAAACCTATAGAGTACTTCCCATTGACCTAGAATCATGAAATTTGGTAAGAAGTAAGGTCTCGCAGCACAAGTAAAGTGTAAAACCATTTGTTGTTATATCACATAAAAAATAGTTTTTGTAATTTCAAACTTATATTTTCCTGTTATAAAGTTGACTTTGTCGTAAATCAATGTACGGGAAAGTATTTTTAGAACGCAAAGTTAAGTTTATCTTACGGAAAAGACGGGCAAAAATCTTCGAGAATTGGTTCCCGAGATGGATGTAATATATATACAAGGTTGTTTGCTTGAACCGGTATTTTTTTAATTTATCCTGTTCTTTATTCAAATATTTAAAAATGGTGTCGTTACATTTGTTATTAATAAATAACAATTTCTTAACTCCTCGAGCCAAAGAAGCGCACACATCATTTCCTTTGCAATTTCAACGTAATCGAGTTACGTACATCGCGCGGGTCTTTAGACTGTCCGTATACGGTAATGAACTGCTAAACTGCTTTTAATTTCGCACCATACATTAATGGGACACGCCCAAGGATGCGTATGTAAATACATGTATCGCAACATTACTGGACTGTATCATAGGGTTGACGGTAACAGTGTTTGTAAAAATAGATAAATAGTTATTACATTTGGAGGTCATAATTGAGGTTTTAAGATCCCTCATGGAGGATAACTACTTATGGAAGTACCTACATACCTGTGTTAAATATAATAATCATAGTTTAGTAAAACAGTGTAGTGAAAAAGTAAAGAGAGCTCCACCATCCATTTCCTGGCTTCAGATCACCGCTACCAAGCCCAATCTGTTGGAGTCGACAAAACAAATCATATGAGCCCTAACGCAAATGGTTTACTAGCCACTGAAGAGTTTCACTATCCACTAAGCTTCAAAATGCCAAATTTAATACTGGCATACAAAAATTACATATACATACAATACGACCATCAGAAGTAGGTTAAAATTGTCTTCCAAAATTAATTACATATCTATGTATTCTGTGACATATTTAAAAGAGAAGCTAATCAAATAAAATCGATGAAAAAACGTGTTAATAAAAAATTATAGTGCCGAGAGTGACCGTCTGTAAGTGAAGTTCATTATGATACTAATACTACTCACTTTATCGATGATTTGTCATTATATTCTTTAAGTAAATGCATAAAGTTTACTGAAAAAGCTCAGCTCCGTGCACAGTTAAAAAGATCAAAATAAGATGACATGACGTGCAACCAAAAGCACAGTTGAGTTTCATTCAGTTTAGTTAATTATACTAGCTACAAATGTTACTAAATGCATTCATATGACTAATCATAGATATATATATATATATTTAATTGATATTATAGTTTTGCACAATGTCCGGTCGTTTAATACCTACATAGAGTCTGAGCGATGTAAAATAATAGGTATATGGAACGACAGCTTCTTTTAGAAAGACCGCGTTAATTTTTCTTTTAACCGTCGCTGTCGTGTAAATATTCTACACATACTGCAAGTTAGTTACATTTCTGTTATCTCTACTTGATAAGTAATCTATCTATCTATCTAACCTTTGGGTTGCTTTGAGGATATAAGGAATACCTAATATATAGTCTGGTACAAAAATTTCCTTTCCTTTCACATTAAAAACGTATTTTGTTCTTTGTATATCACTTTGTCTATATGAATTTGCACCTTCACGGTGTCTGCCTAAATATCTCATGTGTAATTTGGATGTTTAAATTTTGTATAATATTTAATTCGAAACGATATAGCAACCCTGATACGGTTCCGTCGTGTGGCGTAATGGACAAATAATGTGCACGTCGCCAGCCAACCATTATAATGTTATTCGAGGGTAAGAAATAATTGCTGGGCCACTGTTCTCACTAAATTCTCTTTGTAACCATCACGTATTATTCGCGGTGGACGACTTTATATGTTGCTATACTTATGTAGACTAATTTTATTCTAGACTAGACTAGTTGTTACGAAGATACATACATATTGCTTGCTTGAGACTAAGTAGCCGAATTTTTTCGGTAGTAAATTCGGCTAATTATAATATAGCATTATAGCCATATCAAATACTATACTTTATAGTATGCATATCGGTTAAAAATATCGATATTTTCATTGGAAATATCATATAACATCAATCTAATATTACAAAACAATTCGCTGACCAAAAATCTATATCTACTAGCTGATAAAAAAACAGTCACCGGTTTTCTGATCTTTTTCAGAACCTCATATTGTAGTCCCTTTAAAAGCTATATTAGAAATTACGCTACAATTACTAACTTGAAGGACCTTACGTTAAAGTTTATATATAATATTCAATCTAACAAACATCTTTCTTCAGAAATTCAATATTGAAGTCAATTCTTGGAATCGTCTTTTTAGGTATTACAGTTTTTATATATTGGCTCGGCCGTTGCTTTATTATAAATCAACTTTTTACCAATATCACCATTTTAGTATTGGTTATGAATCATCTCTAGTCAAGTCTAGACAGCAAAAAAAATGGCGACGGTAGCTTATCGGTTCACAGGAGCTCATCATATGGACTAAAGGCCGGAATCTATTTTTAATACTCATTTTATATAGCAGTTTTAAGTTTGAAAGTATGTATTTAATTTAACATTTTGAAGCGTGGATACAGGACTTTTTTACTGCTTTTATACTGAAGATCATACTATTTTAGTTACTACGGTGTCACTAAGGTAAGTTTTATTCGTGAATACAGTTAAATCTAAACTAGCAAAATAACCACTACAAATTTGTCAAGGTAAATCAATAAAAATCTTTTTTCAGGTAAGAAGGTCAGGAAAGTTACCAGGCTCACATAACTTGCTCGGAGGTTTTTTAATAAAGATCGGTTGTCGATACTTATACAGGCTGAATTTTAATACAAATAAATCGTTCGCGAAACATGATCTGTTGATGATTTGAAAGGACCCTTACTGATTTATATTTATTGTTGTTTTACTTTAAAAATGTTACCAATTCTTTGGTTTATTTTTACTTCATCATTTATTTTGATCGATTTCGGCAACCTCTCTGATGTGGCGGTAAAACATTCAACAGCAGAGTTACGGGTCGCGGATTCGATGCCCGCTTAGAGAAAATATTTTTATTCATTAACGTATTTGCATTGGTCTGAGTCTTTTACTATGTACTATATCTTTATACATTTATCGGGGATCCAGAACCGCGTATAAATCGCGAAGAACCGAAGTCCACCTGTGATCTACTACGATCGGTGCAATGCGGTCGAAACGGCGAGTGTACAAAAAGGTATTGTAACCATAAACTGAATACACTAGCGTAATAGAAGATCAATTTGTGCGAACGATACCTAGCCATAAACAAAAACCTAGGTGAAAAAAAGACACAGAATAAGCCGGACCGTGAAACCAGTTTGAAAAAGTTTAGTCTCTAATAGTCTCCTGTCAAAATTTTAACGAATATATATAAAAAATAATAATTGTGACGTGTTCTGTATAGTAAATATGTACTTAATCAACATAAAACCTGGTAATTATCTAAGGCTAGAAAATATAAAAAAAACCAATAACATGGCAATTCTTTAAATTATTTTTCTATAGCTCTTTCTTTGCGTCCGTCATATAAAAAAAATTAAATATTACATAGCAACATATCATACAAAATACTACCAATTCAGTGATATTATTATTGACAATTTATTTATCGATATTGCGGTGACGTCAATGTCCCTACACTAAAATCCAGTAACACTTCTGTACAAACCGCACACAAAGATCAGTTTCAGTGAAGCGGTAATGAAGAGACTGTTTGTCTATTACGCAAGTATAAGTTTATGGTCGTGACTTATAAATATTATCGCAATCAAGTCCCATAACAAAAATGAAACTAAACAATTAATGAAATGGAACTCAAACTCAAGTGAAGTTGAAGATTGCCAATCATGTTAAAAGTGGATTGAAGAGATGCTTAATTACCAGGGGAGTATGGCGTGCAGAAGGTGTGTAGGACCTCAGCAACAATTATAAATTCAGGGAACTTACTCGGCTCGCTCGTCGCGCCCCGCTTTGAAAGGGACTGACTATTTAGACGTGTCTGAGCTGCACTCGAGGGCGTCTGGCTTTCAGGATGCCAGACGGTTTTGTTGCTTTTGCTACCGAGATGCGTCGGGTCTTCGTACGTTGAGTTGTTCGAGCATTGTAATGTACAAGGTTCGGCGTTATGTATCCATGTTGGAGATTATTTTGATTCGTCAAAGGATTTTTTATTAACATAATATTAAAGAATAATTCACAGAATTCTTTTTGTGTTTTATATGAATTTTATAGATGAATAGATACATAGATACTTAAGTAAGTAAAGTAAGTAAGGATTGCATTTTTTCGCTCAAATTCACAAAAATATGTAACTCCCAGATAGTTTATTTATTCTTAATTTGAACACATAAATAATACATCTCATACATAAAGGAGATGGTATTTAAGATGAGCGCTTAACCCCCATAGATGAGTAAACCTCCATGAAAATATGTAAGTAAATAGATGATATTAAGAAAAACATAATAATGTACGTTGAAGAGAATATTGAATAGACATGCATAGATTCAAAGTATATCTTTTTGTTAATTATGTATGTAAAGTACGAAGTTAATAGTTTATATTTCCTTCTAGAACTGTATTTGTTCAATCCTGAGGATATAAAAGGATATAGGTATATGTATAATTTATGTACATATGTACGTATGTAACTGTATTGAGATTCTGCAAAAGGGTTTACTTTAGCAAGTCCGAGTTCAATATTCTATTTGTCGCCCAAGGGTAACTTATCTATATATTAAGTAAGTAGTTCTTATGCATTACTAAGAAAATTTGACAACGTGAATTTTGGAATATTTAAAGTTTATATATAGAAAGAGAAGTGCAGAAAGTTAAAATGTGTGAGGAATTAAGAAAGTCCGTGAAAACGGGTACATCAATCAACACGCGTCCATTACATATGATGATCTGTCATGATACACAAGTCTTTACAATGACAGTTCAAGTGAAACTGGCCAATGTACCTAACCAAAAATAAATTATAATAACCTGGCGATTATATAAAAAACCACAGCATTATGAAATAAAGTCCAATATCATAAAACGTGAATGTAATATGTGATTATAATATAAATTCTAAATATAGACGGTCATTACGAACCGTTAATGATACGTTGATAAAAACTTCAACGAAAACTGCAATTATACGAGTATGTAGCTACCTTGATTTTAAAACGATAAATGTAACCAATAATGATAGCGAGAATTGAGCGACCCAGCGCCGGACACGCCATAATTGTGGCGGTAGCGGTTCATGAAGGATTGGCTGTAGAGGCAACATGGCACACTCTCAGACTCAGACTCTCACTTACAGAACACGGCTGCTTTGGTAAATATCTGTTTCGGATAGGCTGGCGGAAAGACATGCGATACCTTTATTTGAGTACTAGTTGACCCGGTACACGTTGTTTTGCCATATTAAATATTTCTAATGAATATTTTGGTAGTCAAATAAAAAATAACTAACTTATTGTGGGGATGGGGACTATGACTGAAAGAAGAATGGAGCGCTGTGGTCTATTGACGGCCTATAAAAATAACAAAACACCAACCATTCATTTTCTTAATTAAAAGTACTTCATTAACTTAACTGACATATTTAAAGTTTAACAGTGGGAGAGCCATGCTTCGGCACGTATGGGCCGGCTCGAAAAGAGTGATAGCATGGCCTTACAGAAAACCGGCAGTGAAGCAATGCTTCGTTGTACTACGCCAAGCGAATGGGGTTACCGGTGGCCCTAACCCTTTCCTCTCTCTATCTTAAAAAAAGTTTGACATCGACAATCGATTATTACAATCGATTATAACAATCGCACTTCCTATTTTCACTGGGTTAAATACTTTAAAAAAGTTGTACCAATGAAAGTAAACATACTAATATCGCTATTAAAAAAAGTTTGACATCGACAATCGATTATTACAATCGATTATAACAATCGCACTTCCTATTTTCACTGGGTTAAATACTTTAAAAAAGTTGTACCAATGAAAGTAAATATACTAATATCGCTATTAAAAACAGTGGTTGATCGTAGAGGGTTGAAAGTTCAGGGTTGTATGTATTTTATAAATGCTGTATCATAAAAAAAAAAAATCTAAAAAAAAAAAAAATTAGGGGTGGACTACTCTTAACATTTAGGGGTATAGATGATCTAGTGAATAGATGTCCTATTCTCATACCTACCCAATATGCACACAAAATTTCATGAGAATCGGTCAAGCCGTTTCGGAGGAGTTTCATTACAAACACCGCGACACGAGAATTTTATATATTAGATTGTAGGTTGTAAATAAGGCATCAAATATACATGAAAATTCTGACATTAATAAATATTAAATGGCAAGGCACGGTTTGAATCTACAATCCGGATTCTAAATTAGTCCTTCGAAACACTTATACAATTTGTATGAGATTGCGGTTTTAGTTGCTTTAATCCCGTCCGCCTCCTATGACAAGTGATCACCGCCTCTACCTTGTCTATGAAACTTTCAATCCGCCAACGCACCTAGTCTTTGGGCAGCTTGACAACTAAGTTGTTATTAATTCAATGTACTGTCAGAACTGTCTTGTCCCGTAGTTATTTAAAGTAATCGTAAAATATAATAATATAGTAGCTCTAAAGATATGTATACAAAATTTCATGGTGATCGGTTGACGTATTACGCTTTGAAGACTAGTTATATTATTTAACAAACAACGTATCCTTATGATATTAGTTATTATTAGTAGTGTTTTGTTATAATTTCCAAAGAAAAAATCCCACACACTGCCAGATTACCAGATAACGGCGATAGCGTTATTCCTAAGACGTCGGACTTGTGAAGAAATCGTTACGGTTTCGACCTCCATCCAACATACTAACGAACCGAAACCACCTACAAGAAGGAGGGATTAACAAGTATTCTAGTAATGTGTGATTACTAGTAATATATTTTTTTAAAGTTCAGATATATAGGTATTTTATAGGCGATACATTTTAACCATATTTTGAAACGAGTGTTGAGCACGAAGTCTTCAATGACTCGAATAGGTTGTTATGTTTTTCTTAAAGTTATCTTGACCAGTAAGTAATAAATTGAGCGATACAGTGGTACACTTTAAACTCAAGTCAGTAGTAGATTATGGTACCTGATAGCTCAACAAACTAATTACAACCATGTTTTGTCGATTCGACGGTTTGACGAAAGAATGATGTTCAACCGGATCTGTTAACATGATAAAGATGTTTATCATAACAAAGATAAATTTATCTACCACGAATTAGTTCTTAGAATGATGTAGATACTTCAATTCCTCGTAGTATCTACATTGTCATGCCTAACAATGTCAACAGTCAACACATCGCTTTCTTTATGAGTAAAGATATGCTATGGTGTTATAGAGTATCTTAATCTTTGATTGAGTTGCGGCAAGTGTTTGGTATCCAATTCAAACAACACGGTTGTCTTTACCCAAGTAATATATTATGATGTGCATTGTATATCTCGTACTAAATATAATTTGTAGCATGATGTTAGTTTCTTCCTTAATGAGAAGTAAAATTATTAATAATTCGGTCAAGGGGTACGGTAGACTCGATTGAAACCTTACCTGAATAATAAAACATGAAAAAATAATGATTACGAGTCGACAACATATATGCGCAAAATTCGAGTCGAGTATTTTGTTATTCTAATGGTGCAAATGGCAGTCGCCATATTGGTCACTCGGATGCCATCTTAAGTTCGTTAAAGCCGATTCACACGTTGAAAACCGATAACTACAAAAATATCTATCGACATTTTGTAAAAGATTGTGTATTATGAGTATGAGTCACATTTCACCCGAGCGAAGCCGGTTTTTCATCTAGTATTCTTATATTAGAGTGTCCAAAGAAACAAATTCTTCTCATTGGTATAACAATTATAGGTATAGTAAGAGCTAGCTTTACGTCATGGTATAGATTACGGTATGAAAAGCAAATTGAACAGAGAATACTAGACTAGAAGAAGAAGAAAGAGAAGGTGGATTGATTGTATACAATAGAACATGGTGAATAAAGGAGTGAGAGTGAAGACACTACAAAATGTTCTTAGTTAACAAATTAAGTAACGTATTAGATCTCACAACTTTTTGCGGTAGACGAACTGCGTTGCGAGACTTGCATTTTTTACATGTTATGTTTTTGATGGGATAACACATTCTGATTTCATAAGTGTCAATTTGTTACCCTCACAAACAAGTAATTTTATTATCTTTTTGGGCAAGCAAATGGATGACAGAAAGTCTGCAAGAACAACAGTACGACAGAAATCTGCAAGAACAACAGTACGACAGAAATCTGCAAGAACAACATTAAGCCTTGAAATTAATACCAAATACATAAGTCTGCGGTTCATTGAAGCTTTAAAAAAATTAAGCTTTTAAGTCAACGCAGTCAAAAGATATGGCCATTTAAGTTTAGGATTTGACTAAATATTTACATTTCGCAGGTGAATCAAAACCTATACATAGCACGAAAGAAAGAAAGAAAGACAGAAAAAAAGTCGTTAATTTATTGTAGTCTGAATTGCTGTCTGTCAAGACCCTTTTGCTCAGAACCCTTGGAGGCATCAATTACCATCTCGGTGCGCGAGTAAAGCTCGCACTTGTCCTGTTTTGCATGGCGATGATAAACCTATTTATATTCACAAATATGTGTAATACCCATAAACATAGTTACATACTAAGTTTATGGTAATACCCATGACAATACAAAAATTAAGTTCCATCGAGCTGATCCAATAACTAGTAAACCCTCGAATTTGGGTTTATTTGGTTTGTTTTAACGAGTCGAATACATTTGGTGACGAGAGTCTGTAAATTTTAAACTGTTTTATTTTATTTAAATAATAATCCACGATACGTAGGATCATCGGCGCTTGGCCGCCTTGTCTATGTTGTAAACAACCTGTATCATGGCATTCAATTACAACCTGTACATACACAAAACTAGTTTCATAATGGGCTTATAAGCGTCGCATATAATGTCTAGGCGACAAGTGGTTGTATGAGTTTTTGTTCCAGCGCCTACTACACCGAATAATCACCACTACATGACTTAGGCGGTACCCAGTGCGTCAAGTACAACTTACTAACTGTACTTGGTCGTATTTGGTATATATTTTTATTTATTTATGGTGTTGATTTAATGTTTGGTATGTAGGAACTTCATTGTAAGTTTTGAAACTAAGGTCGCAATTAGGTATCTGGACTGTCGACGACCTGACCTTTTTTCTCACAAGGCTGAACCATTTAACGGGCGGTTATAGATCGACATAGTTATTTATTCTTTTATTATCATTTGACAAATATACTTATGTGTGCGGTGACTTTGTATGGGGTGATCTATAATTTTTAATTTCGATTCGAGATATCAAATAACTGTTTGTGAAATGAAGATATTGAATTTATAAACAAGTAAAGTCATTTAAAAAGCATCAATCATGTTAGAGTACCTACGGGTTCGATTCCCACCCAGGACTAATAATTATCTGATGAGCACGATCATTTGTTTTGTGTCTGGGTGTAATTTATCTATAATATGTATGTATTTAGTAATATGTAAATATGTTTATCAGCAGACTGATTACCATAGTATAGGTTCTACCTAGTTTGGGATCAAACGGCCGTATGTAAGTTGTGAAGTTATTATTTGTTATTAAATAAGTTTATTACGTAAAGTCTACATAGAGCCGTCTCAACTAACGTTCGCTGTGGCCGTGGCCGTCTGTCTGGTCCGTGCAATTACTTGCCCCAGCTAATTATTAACACAATTAAGATAAAGCCAACTTATCTCTCATGTTTGTCACCAAGTCTATTACAACTCTATCTTATCTTAAAGGCACAGAGCTATTTCTAGGTAGACTAAATACACTACTATTTTATTATTCAACATTAAAGGAAGATTTTAATAAATTGCGGTGCAGTAGGGGCTGAGTGAGTAGTGGTGTTTGACTTGTAAAAACTCTGTAAAAATGAGTTCTACTTTACAACTAATAGCTTCATCATTAGACAGTCGTTGCCAATCTGTTTGGACTCGTCAAAACGAATCGTATGAGTCTAAACTTGATGAGTTTACTACTGGCCACTGTAGAGCTGCACTATTTACTTTCTAGCTCCATCATCAAATCAACTGTAAGATGTCAAATTAAAGTATTTTAATCGAAACGACATATACGTACATACAAAGGTACGATAATAAGCAAGTTGAAATTAGCTTTCAAGACTTACTTAGAACAAGCTAATAAAAGCGTGTTATTAATATGAATAAACCTTATAAGAGACACAGTAAAAGAAAAATCTATTAATAGTTAATACCTTGTAGTTGTACCACCATTTCAGTACAGTCGAAAGGCCATCAAAAAAAAAAAATATATATTTACACGTAACTTGCTTTACAATCAAGGTCAAAAGGTAGTCTTTATAGTTTTTTTCATTTAGGTATACCGGGTATACCGAAAATTGGGGAACTTGCTGGAAGATGATGATGATGACTTTAACCGGGTCTTTTTTCGTCTACCTTTAGTCATTAATGTAACGCACTGGTGCTGCTGAGTATATTTCGGGGATGCCGGATAGTTTCGGAATCCACGATAAAGGGGTTTATCATCGACGATGAAGGGGTTTACCATTGACGATGAAGGGGTTTATCATTGACGATAAAGGGGTTTATCATCGACGATGAAGGGGTTTATCATCGACGATGAAGGGGTTTATCATTGACGATAAAGGGGTATATCACCGACGATGAAGGGGTTTATCATCGACGACAAAGGGGTTTACCATCGACGATAAAGGGGTGAGGCGTGTTTTTAATTCGGTTTAACATTAAAGCGTGTCGTCTTAGTTATACTAAACTGTAATTTATTCGATTACACTACTACATCTTCATCTATTATAATTAATTATCCACAATCGTACTAGCTGGTGTCCATGAATTCGTCTGTGAAGAATTTCTGCCATAAAAAGTTTCATTCCTTCTAAATGTCATAAAACTTTAAGTTTTATTTTCGTCACAAAAAGTAACCTAGCCGGGAGGCTCTATCTATCTCATCTCATAAATATTGGTTCAGCGGTTTGCGCGTGAAAACGTTACAGACAGAGTTACTTTCGCATTTATATTGCCAATGGCCTCTGCAGTCACAAGAAATACAAGACATTCGGGTACGCGACCCCGGCCTCTGCAGCTACTGCAGTCTCAGTCCCGTTGCCCATCCGAGACTTGCGGTATCCCTTACCCTAGGTTCCTCTACCTACCTAAGGAAATGCCTTAAACAAATTTACTAAACTACTTTCACAAAGAGGGTTGGCGTCAGGCAGGCGGCCGGTAATGAAAGAAATCAGCCAAAATACTGTGCAATGTTACACATTGCGCCGAACCGGCAGAAAAACTATACACCTATTAGTAAAAGTTTGTGAGGATGTATGGATGTTTGTGAGGATATATGGATGTATGGATGTTTGTTACTCTTTGACGCAAAAACTACTGAACCGATTGCGATGAAACTTGGTATGTAGATAGCTGAAGACCTAGATTAACACATAGGCTACTTTTTATCCCGATATTCCAACGGCATCTGGACTTACGTGCGTGAAACCGCGGGGCGCAGCTAGTGTAGAATATAATTTGTTTCCTACTCAAATCTCGTTTATTGACGACCGACGTGGAGAGCATTCGACTGCCAAGTCTGGGGTCACAGATTCCATTCAGCGCAAATATTTAGTGGTCTGGGTTTTTCTATGAAGGCATATTATGTATGTATTTATCTCGATATTTCCACGGCATCGGGACTTACGCGGGTGAAACCGCGGGGCGCAGCTAGTATAATATAAATTACTATAGAAAGTCAAAATCTGAAGACTAAACATCGTGTTTGTTATAGATGTCATTATTTGATTTGCATTTAGAACGACACAAAACAAAATCAACAAACACAAGAAGCAATGCATATCAAACGTCAATATAAAATATTTAGATGTCAGATTATATTATTTATTAATTCGGAGGAGGAAATCAATGTATGCAATGCTTCGTCGATGAGAGAGATACATATTTTTACTTTTACTCATTGCGTTCGAGACCCAGGTGCTTTACATATTTTATGGCTCAATAAATAATACGCTTATGAGGCTACCCGCTGATAAAATAACCACCTTCGATATTGTTACGGTTTTACTTAATACTAGAGTATGTTGTCTCATTTTATGGCAGACTTGCTGCTCTTGACTTGACTTCAGAAAATTTCAAAGTAAGAAATATATATTTAAACTTTATTCCCGAACGTATTAAATATTCCTGGAGTCCTATCGCACCGCCACGGGAAGCTCAAATTATGAATCTTAACTATTCAAAGACACACAAAAAAAAACATCAAAATCGGTCCAAAGGTTTAGGAGTTTAGTGACAAACATACGTACAGAAGAATTATACATATATATAAAGAAGATAGGTAAACACACAACATTTCATTATATTTTTCTTTTTTTTAAATGTTTTTAATGTTAGGAAAAAAGAACAGAACACCTGAATAGATCACCATGTCAGCATAATGCTAACAACATGTGCAGCGCTGGTTTTCAGATGGCGCCGCTTAAAGGCTTTAGAAGTAATAATAACAATTTGTGGTTTTTTGACCAGTGGGCGAACAGTAGCATTTATAAATGGGTACAAAATAGTTTGTCTCTCTGTTCGCGGTGTACTGTTCGACTCCCATATACCCACGTCCGTGCCCCAGTCGTGGTGTTACCCAAATTTTCCACCCCTCTGTTCGTCGCGTACGGTTGACTCCCACAGAACCACTTCGATGTGCCCCCATCGTGGTTTTACTCAAGGTTTGTATATGATTTCTTCTCACAAGGCTTTAACCATTTGAAAAAGGGCGCTTTGAAATCGAAACAGGCAGATATGATATTATGTTATCAATTTTTTTTCTTTAATAAATTTACATTTGACAAAGCAAACTATTCTTGCGGTGACTCTGTGTGTTGATCTATAATTGTATAAAGTGATAACCACTTTATACAATTATAGATCAACACACAGAGTCACCGCAAGAAAAGTGATAACCAATTGGGTAACACCACGACTCATAAGAGAGAGTCATAAGACTCTCGTCAGAAAAGTTTTTATTTCAAAACATTACATTTATTAAATTAAAGAGGTGGTTGAACATCTAGAAACATAATTCAATGAAATACAAATTAAAATACATTAGTACAATAATCTCGCGCTTAGCAACACGTTTTTATTGCACAGTGTATAGAGATAATAAAATATTACGTACCATGACTGAGGGAAATAACTATCATAATAAAATAGCTGGAAGCTGTTAGGCTCTGCCAATTAAAACGCAAAAAATATTCTGTAAAAAGTATTTTGAATACACATAAAAACTTAATAACGCGAAATGGGTAGGTATATTCCAGCGCTTCCATTAGTGGGATATGTAATAGAGAGAGTTATAAACCGATTACGTTTAAAATAATGTACTTTTTTATTCTTTATTTCTCGATTCGTTAAATAAAAGTGTAAGACATCGTGTCACGTTGTTTGTTCGCGATCAACTCCTAAACCAATGAACCGATCTTAATGAAGTTTTGCACACTGTGTGCAGTTAGGTCCAATAGGATAGTTTTTAACTAAATTTTTGTCACAATATTTGTTTATTGCATTTTTTTTGCTTTTTCAGTATAAAGCATAACTTTAATTGAATACCGAAACCAGCACAGGACCAATCGCTCACATTATAAAGTTGCAAAAGTTTAAGAAAGAATATTATAGTTAATGCTGGCCACTCTAGGCTGGAGAAATGTAGGAAGTGCTTTTGGGAATCCTCAAGACTGCAAGGAATAGAATCTTGGTATGTTACTTCCACGATGATCACGACTCATCGGGTCCCAGAAAGACTGGTGGTGCCTTGCACGCTTTTCAAAACCAGGGGTTTTGATTGCTCTAGTCTTAATCAGGAAGTCCTACAAACATAGCTGGAAATGTTCGCTTTTTGACCACGTTCGCTTGATCATTACATCGTGTGGTTAGTCCACTCTTTGAAGAAATAGATATTGAAATGGAATGGTTCATTTTAGACTACAAGACGCTCAGTCTTGTAGTCTAAAATGAACCATTCCATTTCAATATATATTTCTTCACCTTAAATATAATGTGATAAAAATCTTTAAAATCCCAACAATCATTAAAATTTTTGTACATACATATAAAAAAGTTAAATTGAGAACCTTGTATTAAAACTCTGTTCTTTCTTTTCCGAACTAAAAATATTAAGTTTCATAACGAAAACACAAAATACGATTATTTTTTTAGTAACGATCAGTAGGATGAAGTAGTTACAAAGTCGCGAGGCTCTAGGGAGGTAAACAACATCCTACACGTTCGCCTTATCAGCTGAGGAAAGCACGAACTCGACATCTGAATAACTACACAAGACCATTACATTCGTGACTTGCACGAACTATTTTATACAAATGTAAACAGTACATAACACTATACAAAATATGTATAACAAGGTCTGTTTTAACTCAAACCGATTTCACACCGTAGTGGAGAGAAGAGAAGACTAGAAGAATTGCGTCAAATTGTATGGATATGATGAGTAGTAAGGGCAGCGAAGTTGACTGTTTTTATGTTATAGGGGGCAAATGAGCAGACGGGTCACCTGATGGTAAATGACTACCGCCGCCCATGGGTACCTGCAACTCAAGAGTCACAAATGTGTTGCCGACCTTTGAGGTGGGAGTAGGAGAAAAGGGGAAGACGGGGGAAGAGTGTAGAGGGAAGGGTTAGTGCCTCCGGTAACCTCACTCACTCGGCGAAAAGCAATGCAAGCATTGCTTCGCTGCCGGTTTTCTATGCGCCAAAGCATGGTTTCGAATATTTCACCGACTTCAATGCACATAAATCATGATAAATTGAAGTAATCATTCTTCATCATTTAATTTTGTACCTTTAGAGGTGGTATATTTTCTCTTTGCTGGTATTTAAAAAAATAATTATTGAAATCGGTTCACAAATAGTGAAGATATCGCGTGACATACACACAAAAAAAATATATAATTCAATCGAAATGAGAGCCTTCTCTTTTTTTAAGTCAGTTAAAAAGCAATGCGCTTAACCTAGACCTATTCGCCTCTTCTCAAGTGGAAACGCGTTCCGCTGTAGAAGAGGCTCTTTGTGTGGTCGTGGCCTTACCACTAAAACGATAGTGGAATCATTGGTTTATGCCCCTGTGGTGTTAGAGGTGTTGGACTTTCAAGCAATAGTCAGTAGGAGTTACAGGTGTGACTCTGACTTGCTCGAAATATTCTTACACTCCCTAATCCCCTTTCCAAAAATCGTCAATGCCACGTCTATATCCCCAAAGGGGAAGCCCATTAAGGATATAGACGTGAGTATATGTATGTATAGTGCTGGTGTGTGTAAGGTGGTAGTGGTTGTAGATTCCTCGGCCACTCTAGATGGCCGAGAGTCTCGGGCTAGTTGTTTACTTTATTGCAATAAGTATCCTTATTCCTTACACATCCGTAAGGTCGCCTAATGGCAACTTTCACTCGTGAGTGCAAGTCATGGTCACAATTCGGAGCCGCCCAGCACGGGTAGTCAATACCACAGTTAGAATGATGTCTGTGAGCATAGGTAACACTTAACAGACCGTGTGTTTGCTAATGTTAGTATAAAAAAAACCTAAATCGCATAGCCATGCAACATAATTACCACTTTAGTTGGTAGAATATGGAGTCTATTATTAAATAATCATATTTATCGAGTGTCTGAAGTAATTATTTGTTTTGTGGTGTATTACTGAGTGATTATGTTCACTGCTTGCGCGACATTATCATTAATTATTATTATACATTATACTTATCAATTCCACTGTAAATATGCACTATATTTTAAGGTCATCGTAGTTTACTTTTGTAATCATTTGCACCCTATACTTGTAATTCTCGTTACTGTAATTTCAATTTCGTTTCCACTTAGTAGATATAGACATTAGACACCTACAAAAATGTTATGTTTAGAGATTTTCTATACCTGTATTCTTTATATCTTCATGCCTTGAAATAAATTGTATTAACTTGCGACATGCGTTAGTGACCACCAATAAAAAAAAACTAGACATGAAAATATTATGTAAATGTTACGAGAGGTTTAAAAATGGATGTCCCAAGGCCGAAATTTCAGCCTGGAATATAATTCTGAACATTAGTGCAGTCGCAAAATACAAAAATACATAAAGTTAATGACAGACATTTTATACTTACAGTATAAAATACATAAAATAAAGGGATTCCATTTCGGATAAATGAGATTATTAATTATTTTTAGTTTTATTAGGACCTATCATTCAAAAACTTAATAATCTAAATTCGATGAACATAACCGTATACAAAAAAATATCAGTTATTAGTAAATTGGACCAGTATTTTTTTTTTTAATAACGATTTCCTCTGAAGACAACCCAACGCCGGGCGCAACATACTCGTACATAGTAAACAAATTGCCTTCGAAACAAAGTCGCGCCTTTTTGAACATCTCTCGGCTCGGCAAAAGACACAGCGAAAAACATTATTTATAGATTGTTACAAATTGTATAGAGAATGTGAAAGTTCAATATTGAACAGGAAGACAGAGCAAGAAACATATCAAAGAAGATAAGTGAGATTGAATGTTCACGGATGAAAATTAATATTAAAAGCTTCTCCTATTAATCTGAATAGCTAGCTTTTAGCCTGTTGCTGCTAAACTAATTCATAAATATAATTTCGTTTTTTATTTCAAGCTGCCTTTAAATGAATTATTTTAATAATTTCAATAACAATATATTTGTAGTATTGTTCAAAAACATGTACTTATATTGCCTCATTTCCTCATCCACTTCACGCTTCAACATTTAAAGTAATTACTATGTAAAACAGTTTATATGTACGACAAAACAGATCGATAAATAATAAC
This sequence comes from Callimorpha dominula, assembly GCA_949752705.1. Classification (NCBI taxonomy): domain Eukaryota; kingdom Metazoa; phylum Arthropoda; class Insecta; order Lepidoptera; family Erebidae; genus Callimorpha; species Callimorpha dominula. Next base: position 2,604,264 of record OX457001.1, on the reverse strand, counting down.
AAAGGAAACAAATAATTATATATTATCATCGAACGAAACAAAGTGTTTCACTGTATTCCGACGAAGTGTTTGTCAGTGTGTATCGAATTAAAAGTTTCCCCGGAGCAATAAAACAGTAAACGAGGCATTAAAGAGTCGAGTGAAGGAAGGCGGGAGTCGAGAGATAATCCAGAATCCGATAACTTACATCAAATTTAAGTATCAAATGCGCTTTGCTATATCTCCTTGTTATTTAGTTAGTGATGGGCGGAGGGCCCCGCCCCGCTCCACGTATTGATTGATGGCCCAACACGTAGCTCAGGGTTGGTACTAACAAATAGTAAAAGAAAAAACACAACCTCTCACAATTACGATGCATCACCGGTTTCATCTCACACTCGAAATGTTAAAAAACTCAAGAATCGAAACACGGGTTCGCGGCAGCCCTGTAGTTGGTCGATGTCTACTGAGCTCTGCATAATCGGTAAGTACATCTCATCGAATACCCAATTAACATCCCTACACACGGACCGGAGATTACTGTACAGAGCACCGCGGATCGGATCATCTAGTTTACCCTTCGTATATGACTTGTACACACTATACATATAGTAGGGGTACACGCTGTCGATTTAGAGGGACACCCATTGCAATTCAATCAAAGTCCAATGAATCTCCTATAAAGGATTCTAACTACAGCGTTCAATAAGAGAGAGAGCGTCGATTTTCAACTATGAATAATGTATTTTAAAACCAGTTTTTAGCCACCTTCAAATTAATAGAAGACAGGACAAAAGCGATGGCGAAGAAGCGAGGATTTCCTGAAGACAATGGTATTAATCAAGCTGGTGCGAGCGTGATTACCGCTCCAGCCGCGCTGCCCGCGCCCTTGCCTGCCCCCGCGCGAACCAGACATGCTACACAATTTATAAGCTTACAACAAAACAAGCTCGGCATCAACCGAATATGCGATGATTAAAACGCATTGAAAGTCAACCCGAAGCTTCAACGCGTCGACCCGTGTGGCTTTCGTTGAATCGAACTAAATAAACGAACTCAAATTAAACTCCAGAGATATGTATTCCAAGCTCGTACACTACGCCGCGGGTGGAATTCAAGTTTCGGAATTAATTAGCGAAATGCAACCAAGAAATCGTGCTCCCGCAGTACCGAAATCGAGAGTGTCCTTTTTTTTGTCAGCAACGCATCACGAAAAGACCCAACACACGAGCCAAATTCAATTTGCAAATCTTCGCCAGTGCCGAAGCAAAGATTGAATCAATGTATACAATCGCCAAAGCGAATTACGTCATTCGCCTGCCGAATATTGTATCGAGAAAAAAGGCAGCAAGGCCGAAAGTCGATGCAGTCCGTTCACTTGCGATCTCGACCGGTCGGGATGGCAATACATAAACAGTACAGCGGAGCAGGTCGGCGTGCGCGGCGCGAGCTCTCCGCGCCAAAAGTCAAGGTGAACCGGTGCTCGCCGAGATAGCTCTTTAAGATCAGCGGTGAGCCTTCATGCGCACAGTATGCACTCCGAGTCCTCGCGCAAGCACAAACACAATCGATACGTCAATTAGTCACCCACACGTGGTGGTTCGCATAGAAATAATAGCATGACAATTCGATCGGCTTACACACACATCAAAGAGCTTGGTGAAACCGAGTATTGTCGTATAATTTTTTTTGTAGACAGGTGTCTACTACTAAGTTGAGGTTTCACAACCAGGGAACCGATTCGCCAAAAGTACACAATATCATTGATTGATTTTCGCTAGATGTTCGGCATATCGTTAAATAAAGCAAATTAAGAAATACTGCTGATTGTACTAAACAAATATGTAACAAAATTACCTTTTAATAAGCAAATGTTCATTAGTTAGGAATGGTTTATTTCCAGCTTAGAATAATATATATCTCAGTTTTCCCTAAAATTTGTGGCAATTTTTTCTTATTTAAAACTTGTTACATATTCTTATATATCTGTTAAGTACATATGAATAAGTAATATTTGTTCTATAAAGCGCTTAATATACCATTATCAATTATTTATTGATCTCTTATAACAATAAAATCAATTACAACGAATTTTCAGTAGCCTTAGTCAGTAGTTATGACTACCATTAGTAGCATTGCAGTGAACATTTATATAAAAAAATGGTTAAATATCTACGAATTGCACTAAATTGAGTTAGATATTAAAAACAGTGCGACAAAAATTATTAATTTGAGGATGGCAACATTACAATTAAAATAATTAAATTAGAGAACGCCACATAAGCTAACGTTATTTGAACATCGATATCTGAAAAGCTATAACGGAATTTTTTCGTCAAGGATATCGCCTGCAAGCGATTGTTTAGGTAATAAAAAGCAAAGACATTGCTTGAGATCTGCTGTCATAACAAAATTTCATACGAATCTTCCAAGCTAGAAGACACGGTTTCTGGATACTTCTAATCAAAATGTATTACATGTATAGCTACAACCTTCATAGATAAACCTGCAACACGCACGCAACATCGGCCCATGACTATATTTAGTTTTCTAGGTTAAGCATCTTCTCAAAAGTTGACACAGCATACTAACGATTCTTAAACAAATAAGGAAACAATAATGAAAATGTCTTCAAACTGGCTTCGTACAAGGAGCGGATGAATTAAATGATAAAAATAGACACAGTGGGTTTAGAAACCGTTAGATTATGTTGATATAAGGGCAAAACGCTGGTTACTTTTGCGCTAGTTACTACGTTGTTTGTTAGAAACGTTGATCACTTTTTGTTATTTACGTTATAAGTTTGGATGCCGGGACGTCTTGTATCTCGAAGTCCGGGGACATGTTGTGTCTCGAAGTCCCGGGTCGCCCTGTGTCTCGAAATCCCGGGACGTCTTGTGTCTCGAAGCCCCGGGAGTTTTTGTAAATTCATTTGTCTGCAATCCCGATAATCCCACTAATATTATAAATGTGAAAGTTTGGATCTCTTTCACGCAAAAACTACTGAACCGATTACGATGAAACTTGGTATGTAGATAGCTGGAGACCTGGATTAACATATAGGCTTTACTTTACTTTTTATTCCGATATTTAGAGTTTAAAAGTTAGTATAGTGCAACCTGGTCGAAACGTCAGACAAACCCAAATCTTCATGTTAATAACTGTTTATGTCATTGTATTCCCGTGTACTTGTTTATCAGCTTTGTTCAAATACTTATCTTTCTTTTAAATATAAAAAATATTATTAAAGCTAAGACCTACTTTGGTCTGTAAAACAAAAGGGTATTATATATTCCTCGGCTATTTCTATTAAATTAGGTACTGGTCGAGGCGTTTTTGATTCCGTCTCGGTCTATGCGTTAGTGCCCCACTCGACGTGCCCTTGTCCAGACAAGGGCTCTTAACACTCGTTCTTGGCGCTTTCTCTTGTCCCACGTCGACGCTAAGGTTATCTGAACAAATATATTAACTATGCACATATAATATTAATACATCTTCAAAAGGAACAATACAATACTGTTTCAACAAAGTTACTCATTACTGTATTAAAAAGGCAATTATATAAAATGAATACAAAAACTTTTATTCACCCTTTTACGAAATTGATCTCATTTCTATTTTATTTCTATTTCACGAAAATAATTTTGGTATTTTCTGCGGTCTCAAAATCTATGAATGAATGATAACTCGAATGAATAACTAATACTTCACGTATTGGTATTCATTCGAGTTATTCGTGCATCGTGCGTATATCGTGCATCGTGCGTATGTCGTGCATCGTGCGTATATCGTGCATCCCTTACCAGAAATTATCGCACAAAACTTACTTCAAACAATATATTAGCTGCATGCATCATAAATAGTGTATAAAAAAAGGGATATAAGTTCGCGATGTTAGCATGGATATTGAAAATTTTTACCTTGTACGCGTTTTATATTCATGATGTTAAAGATATTAGAAAACGCTTCTTTCGACACAAAGCGACGTTCTATATTAAACTTTGCACACATATAGATATTCTACAAGAAATGTGGTTCAGGCAATAATACTTATTTTACTTTTTAACTCTAGGAAATAAATTCCAAGATTGATTCGAAGGCAATAGAACTTGACCCGTAACTTTATTATTAGTGTTATTAGTGCAGTAACATTTTAACAGATCTCAAATATAACGTCATACGTCTCCAATAGCCCTTAAATACACAAAAAAATACTTAAATACACAAAAAGATTGAACCATAAAGACTTGTAAACGACGCGTCAATTCCCTGACCAATCTGGCCAACAACTTGGCCGACAATTACTATCGACAAATATATGACAAACTTTCATTGGAAATAACAGTAAGATTCTTATATTTCTAAGCCGTAAAGAGGTTCTATTTACGATCGAGGGTGGTGATTTCAGTAATATGTATAAAAAATAAAACTTTCTCCCAAATACTCGGTATAAAAAAATATTGGTAGTGGAGTAGGCATTTGTTTTATAGATCTATTGTGAGTTTATACGGCTTGCATTACTGGTATAGTTAAGGTTGTCAGCCATTAGGAGTTTACTACTCATTTTTGTTTACGTATCTCGCCATTAAAAATAGATGATTAAAAATAAATAACTTCTTATTTCTAGCGGATCTAACCGTCCCGAGCACGTTATAAGACTTGTACCTTCGTACTCTTTCGTAAGTTTCTATTCATTGATACATTAATTAACTTTAAAAATACATTAACATATATAAATATAGCATACAAATAAATAAAGTTCGAGTGTCTGTTTGTAATATCCTAACAGCTTTTTACTAAATACATCTGAATGTTTACACAGTATTTACTAGTATATCAAAAAATCTATTTTAAATATTGTTGCCTGTCTGGTTGTTCCAGCTAATCACGGAAACGGGTAGACCGATTTCGACTTTCACTGGCAGATGATATTAATGTTTCGCGCAAAAAACATAAATATGAAGCCGCTAGCTAGTTAAATATATGTATATGTAATAGTCATAATTAATTTAATTGAAAATGCATGGCCCGTTCATAGGCAAAATAAACATTGAACTTAGTTCTATATATTTTGAAACATTTTAATTTCATTTCAGTTGGACAAATATTATACCTAAACAATCATATTTAAGTATCTTAAACTTCGGAAAATGCAGTGACACTCGTTTTCAACATCCCTGGCGGCTAATATGTCAAGTGTAGTCATTACGTGACAACCCTAGCAACAGCACGCAAACATTTAACGAAAATGTCTTCAGGCTTTTTACGAAGCTCAATCATTTTTCTTCCGATATTCTTGGTACTGGAGGCGTTACCGTAAACGGCATTTGCCGTGGATTCGATACCTCACCCTCCCTAAACAAGGGTAAGCTTTATTTCTTTTTTGTCTACCTTCAAAGTTCTTTCAATCATTGCTCGTTTTCGTCGTATTGACGAAAATGTGTTACGACAATGCGGTAACCGGCGCTTACATATTACATTTACGGAACCATTATTTCTTTTAATTTCATTTACGTTCGGTTTCTGAAAGGCTGATCAACGCAATAATTAACTAATCTTGTCTAGATATCGAGTTGTTGAAAGCATGATTAGGCACTTTGATTTGATCATCGGATCAGTTAACAGAGCTGTCAATTAATACAGTAAAATCTTAATGTTAAACACCATTGGAATGTAGCCTTGTAGAAACCGGGTGATAGTCTTGCATATTCGTATCGTATTTAACATTTGTAGCTGTAAGTCTTAAATGTTCTAAATAAATAAATAAATTTCTAAAATTATAGGCATTAAGTGTAGCACACAAAGGACATTTAACTAGCCACATTATTGGTCCCACGTATCAGCACTATTGCCGACTACCGGGCACCTTTCCAGCCGCTATGCTGCTAGTCATAATTTATTCACAAAAAAAAAACATTAATAACAATTTTCCCACCCCCGAGAATTGAACCCAGGTCCTGAAAATCGTACACAAACATAAGAGGCCAACTTGTGTCGCAAGACCAAAGAGAAGATGAGTTATGTATTTCTTTTTAAATTTAACTGATGTCAAGCGCTACCCTGCCTCGATAATGTTCACGTAACCTTACTCACCGTAAGAAACAAGACTATACTTAACTAGTACAGAGTAATATTGCTGACTTATCGCGGATTCCTGTACTGTGTAAGTATCTCCATTGTGGGCGGCTTCGTTTCCACAGAAATCTACTGTGCCCTGTCTTTTTTGTCGTATATTTTAAGATATTTCTAAATCCCTCTCTAGATTATCACGATGTTTAATTATAAACTACGCGACTAAACCGTATATTCCTTTAAAAAAATATATTTTTCATGGTCGACTGTAGTAATTAGACCTTCGACAATTATTACATTTTTTATGAATATTTTTCAAAGCAAAGTATTTCGTTGACTGAATTATAAAGATGGATTGATGGATTTAAGGTGAGGTGCTCTTAAACTAAGGCCAAGCGTAAGATTGTGTCATTAATTTTCTAATACATGACGTGAAATTTGTCTTTGGCAGCAGTGCCATTTATTGAAAACCAAAATTAAATGTCTTTTTATCCTGGACACAAGCTATATATTTAACGTGGGGGAGCCATGCTTCGGCACCTATGGGCGGGCTTGGCTCCGCTCTATACCACGGCCTCACAGTAAACCGGCACTGAAACAATGCTTGTATTGCTTTTCGCCTCGCATGAGCGAGGTTACCGGAGGCCCTAACCCTTCCCTCTCCCCTATTCCCGTCCTTTCCCTCTCCCCTTCTTCCCCTACTCCCTACCTACCTTAAAGGGCGGCAACGCACTTGTGACTCTTGAGTTACAGATGCCCATCGGCGGCGGTAGTCATTTACCATCAGGTGACCTGTCTGCTCGTTTGCCCACAAACCATAAAAAAAAAACTATGAATGAAGACCCTTACGAATGAAGTAAATAAATAATCAAATTTGATGTTCTAATTTTTAACTGACGAAAAAAAAGGAGGTTCTCAATTATACCTATAAATATATTTGTTTGTATATGTTCAGCCCTCACTCCGTTATCTATGAACCTATTTTAATGATTACTTTTTTGTTAGAAGGTATACTTCAAGGGTGGTCCCATGTGAAGGAAGTCAGGATATGTTGATGGGATCCTGATAAAATTGAGAGAAAACCTCGAAAATTGTGGGCACCAATAGTGTTTATGTTTACTTTTCATAACTTAATCAGGTATTTGCGTTTAGGAATCATCACATCATGAAGCTGAACTGATGATGGAAATCCATATCTTTGGTAAATAATTAGAAGTTGGATATAAAACCTATGGTTTTAATGACAGAGACCACTAAATATGCTTGGAAGGAAATACATTTTTTTGATAGCGTTTTAAATCATTAAATAAAAAACTTTTTATTCGGTCGGCGCCAAATAAAATAATGATTAATTACCTAAGTAGATCCATCTCCATTTCTACATACATATAAAATTTTGATAATTAATCAGTTTGTTGTTTGGCACCGACTCGAAATTAGTCTGTACAAAATTTATGTAAAGGTTTTTTTTTGCTTTTTAGTTCTTTATCGTCGGTAATTTTTTTTTTGTTAAAAAGTTTTTCATTAGTATACCTTTTTAACTATGTGAAAAAGAGCAAGGCGAGGTGGTGAAAAAATCAACGTTAATTTTGCTGGTACTGAATGTGGAACGAACAATCGAACTCTAGATACGATTGTTTGTTTTTTAAAGAAATATTAAAAAAGCGAAGTGGGTATAGACAATATTATCTAAAAGCGTTACTTATTTTAGTTAGTCGGAGTTCGTCCGACATAAATATAATTTTAGTACTACACTGCTAAGTGAGTCCTAGCGTTATCTTACGCGTTAGGAAATAAATAACTGTAAATGTAATATAAATAACTCACCAGCAATTAAATCCACCGAAGAAAGTCAACAACCACTGAGTGGGATTTTTAAAACTCCATGTCAACATTTCAATTATCGAATAAAACTGGCTACTCTACTATTTAAGGATATATCTATGGCAATTTATGGTAAGGACAAGTTTCTATAGGGGTTTAGTTTAAGGTTCAATACACTGTGTGGGCGAACGTAGGCGACGAGACGTTTGAACATAACATAAAGTTTTTAGTGTCAGGCATCTGAACAGGTCGTGGGGTCAATCTTAGATAGATAGATTATGTTTATTGTTCACTACTAAGAACATACATATCAATACAATTTATACTTGACAAATGTAAGTAAAATAGACGATCTTATCGCTAAACCGCGATCTCTAACAGACAACCTTTTGGTGGAGATAACGGCATAATAATTTAATAAAATCATAGTAGTTGATGCGTTATCGTATAATTTTGTGTCAGTGGACGATTGTACATCACGGGTTTGGTGGTGCAAGTCACACCTCATAAATAATATAATAATAATAACTCCACACATCTTACATACGGCCGTCTGATCTCAAACTAGCCAAAACTAGGCAGAGCCTGTACTATCTTAACCACTGGGTTGCTAGTTAAAGATAAATAAGACACAGAACAAATTATAATCGTGCTCATCACACAATTATTTGTCCTGGGTGGGAATCGAACCCACGAACTCTGGCTTAGCAGTCAGAGTCACTAACCACTAGACCAGGTCTTGGAGCACACTTCGTTGACCCCCGCGTTACCCGTGTGACTATTGATCACCTTCTAGAAACAAAAACTAATAACGAATACCTATCGTATCGAGCCCTTTTAGTTAAATTTACCTAAAATTTTACACTAACAAGGCATTTACATGCAAAGTTATAACATAGCAGAAAAAAAAAATGCTAACAATGCTATTTATATGCTAGTTTTATTGTTTTTTGTAAGTGAACCTAAAATGGCGAGTCGCTACTATGTACATGTCTAACAAGCAGCAGTTATCGCTATTTTCATGTTTAAAATACCAATTCGTTATCACTACTGCGATGAGTTCATTAACTTAATTTAATGATTCATTTGGTAAATTTATGTAAGTGTGTCGCATGCTTAATAAATTTATAATTTATTCATAAAAATAATCATACTGCTTTTGAGGAAAAAAACTTCGACCATTATTAAGCTTATAATAAAAACATACTTTTTTTTAATCCCAAACATCTTACCTGATGATTGAGTTAGGACAAAACTGATTGCTAGGTAGGCGCTAGGGGCGAACAAGTTAAGGCCCTTATCTTACCTCGTTGAAAATGACATCAAAATCTATATACGAAGTGTTGTAGTATCAACGATGATCAGTATAGCTCAACAGAGTTCAGCGGCAGGGCAGGAACTGGGGTCAAGATCTTTGTTGTTAATGTTCAACAGCTTTAAAAACAGTCACCGCGTCGCCATCGACGTCACTCTGGTGCACGGTAAGCTACGGAATCGTCAATGCTTTTCTTCGTTTTTTTTTGTTAATAATGCTTAGTCCGGAAGATTTTGCTTTCAAGCTAATTCGGTATGCCAATTTTAGGCGAAAGAAAAAAAAAGGAAAACTGAGATTCTCTCTTCTCCCACGTGCCCCACTGATTCGCATTTAGCATAGTTGAGAAATGACCAAAGAATGATGGAGGTGGCTTTGCTGTCAAATCACCCTTTGACTTTATCCGAACGAAATCTGGTATTTCTACTCACTAGCAGGTATAGGTACGTATAAAATTGGTGTCGTTTTACTGCCCTCTTTTTTTATATTTTTGACGATATTTTCCCGCAAAATGATTTGGTCTATACTCTGTTGAATGGATACTAGCTACTCCTATAGATAATAATGACTCCATCTTTCATTTATCAGAAAAGAAAAATAGTATTGCAGTCAAGAACGCATTTATCTATTTAAGTATCAGAAAAAATGCAAATTTTAGCATCGCAGATAAACAACACATGTTTATGAATGTATTATCATCTGTTACGTTAGATTGCAAGCCAATTGTAAGTTGTTTCAATTGTGCCTGAAGAGCCGAGTTCGGTGTGAAGCAAAGTATTAAACGAAAAATATGTGATAAGAGTGATTGTACAGCACGATATAATAATGAATATAATAGATAATAGAAAAAGAATTAGTTGTCAAGACCTGACAAGGATTGGTGGATTGATCGCCACGTTGCGTGCACACCGCTTCTCCAGGTAATAGACTACGGCTACTCGTATGACGATGCAGATAAAATCAAATGCTTCAGACAATTACAGAGCAAACAACATAAAAAGGTATCAGATATAATCGAAATCGCACACTACAGTATCACCTTGACTCTCTAAACCTAAAAAATAGATTGAATAGCAGTCGCGTCATTACATCATTAGTGAACAATACACCAAGCCAACAATAGATCATTCCAGATCTGGGAATGAAAAAAAAGACAAAACACACCAGAACTCGTGGTTCTGCAGATACGCGTACTGTGAGAGAACGAATTGCAAAAGTAATGCATAGTCGTGACGCGAACTGGTTATCTAACCAACGTAGATAGTCAAATTTCTATGTTTTTGTTACAAAAGAAAGCAGGGAACAACAGTATTTTGATTGAATCTGAAACACCATACTTAGAAATTACCTCTACCCTAAAAAATATCTCTTTTTTTCATTACTTGTGTGAGATTTCAGTTCTTGCTAAATTGCGTGAGAATTGGAATAGATTATCATGAAATTTAGCCAGATTTAGGGCCAAAATTTACAGTAAGGGTCCTCCTAGAGCCCTCTTATACGAAACGCTAGAAGTCTGGAACTATGCACTTTTTAAAATTTGAAATTATAGTAATACATTTGCATTTGTTTAATTTTTGTAAGTAAAAGTTTTATTATTGGCATTTTATTTACCTCAACGACTCCCAATAACTTTTTATGGTCGATCTCTGCCATTTGTACCTCGCTACAAAATCTACAATGTATTACTTTGTTTAATAGACACCACAATTTTCTTCAGTACATTTTATCAACACGGTCATCTGCTATCCCGCTCATCTCAAAAGAGCTGCGTGTAACAACAACGTGACGTTGTTACCATGCTATCGTTGTGCGATAACGATCAACCCCGACGATCTGTCTGCCGGCATATGCCTACATACTGTACGCTATTGTGGCATTTTGGTATGTATGCAGGAATTTTAATGTGAATCTGACACACAGCGTTCGTGACTGTCGTTGTAAATAGACTAACCTTTTCTTAAACTTAGTATCAAAAAGGTACAAGGCAACTTTATTTTAAAGCCACCGTAGACAAGAATGGATTGGGTGGACAAAATTGAGATTTCGCGGCTGATTATGATTAGAGTCGATACACAAAACAAAATTACATATCCTATCGTACATACATATAATATATACGTATGTAATCGTCAACGAGGAAGATTACATAAAATTAAGTACCTTACATTATCCATGTCGGTCTGTTAACGGCTTTTATTAATTTAGAATAACCTTTTTTTTTAGCACATTTACATTTTGAAAAAAATAATAAAACCATTTACAAGCTCTAATAGTTGTCTCGTCTCATCAGTTTATCTTCTTGAAATACAAGGCGCTCACTCCGAAATACGTACCCTGTTAATTATGTTGTAATTATAGTCACCCACTTAGATTAGACGCCACAAACAAGCGACCTTAAACTTATGATTTTTTGGAGTGAAAACTTCTTTAGGCACGTGCACCAGTGCTATGGAGAAAAAGCATTGAACTCCTGACCGTCATGATAACATACATAGATCCACGAGAGGGCGCTAATCTAAACCCTGAGTTCTGTCAGCTCCATATTAATTAATGTCACCAACCTCTATGTGACGTTTTAAGTTCGTCGTTTTCTTTTTATTTGAAAACTTGACAAAAAATGTAATGAATTTATCGAATAATATTAGTGAGTGTTTATTGTCCCCGTTACCGTTTACCGTAATATCAAAGTGACCTTCAAATAAAAATAATCAAGTTTTTTCTAATGGTAACAAGTTGACAACAAGCGCATGTCACGGACAACGAAGGCCTGTTGATTGCAGATTTATCCTTGTTTGAACATATTCAGCTAGCGTGATAATACTCGGTGATAACGTTCTAAAAGGCTAAAGCAGATTGAATATAATTATTCCAGTATTGTATAGTTGAATATAGTAAATAATAAAAATATTCTTTTATTAACAATTCTCACTCTTCAGAAGTTCCTTTTCTTTTTTTTTTTTGTGCGTGTGGAAACCCCCTCGGGCCGTCACCCCACCGGGGTTTTTGGTGTGTCGGAATCGAACCGACTAAAACCACACGGTGTGCCGTGCTGCGCCTTAAGTAGGAGGGATCCGGGAACATCTTCGGAAGTTCCTAGACCAACCACCGTTTGCTTTGAAATTTTGACACATAGTTATTCAAAACATCTGTGTTTTATATCGGCACCGAGATCCACAATCGCCGAAAGCCACTTAAACACAAATATGTGGCTATAACACAACACTGAGCCATTAAATACTTCTAACATGATGATTAATATAGTGAAAGGAGCTATTTTAACAAAATTTACGCATCTTAACATTGACGGGGGAAGGATTTTAAGCGTCAAGGCCTACTTAGATAGCATCGCAGGCTATCCCGATACGACTTTCGCTTTTACTACCCAACATTTTTGATCGATCAGAAGCCAGAGCGATTTAGAAATAAATATGAAATTCGAATTTCAAATGACCATAGCTATATTACAGATAGAGTTGGAATACTTCTAAACCGTATAGGTGTCGTTTAACAATTATGTTGTCTTTTTTGACGTTAAACAGCCGGAGAAGAAAGGGCAAACCGCCCTCTCAGCAAGAATCTAGAACCTACAAAAAGCTGTTTCATAGTATTGTTTGCTGATGACTATTATTGCCAGAAACTTAATCGACGTATAAAAGTGTCTGAAAAGATTTATTTACAAAAATCAATTCATTTTCTTTCCCACAAAGCTCTGGTAACCCTATTTAACAGTAGAAACGCAAACTGTGCTAGAATTGATTGTGCTTCAATTATATCGTGATATTCTACGATAGAAGGTATCTGATTGAAATTCCTCGGTTAGATATCTTATTACGTTAAAAAAAATAACTGCCAATATCGCTAATTCCATCAAAGCTCACACTATGGCAGTCAATTTTAATCGCGATCTCCTGGGCGTCTAATGTACATACTTCCTTAGTCGGCTAGGTATATTCTGTAGGGTACATACTTCCTTAGTCGGACAGGTATAACTATCTACTCTATTTCAATTAATCTGCTACTGTCGCTAATCCCATTAAAATTTACAGTATTACAAGAGAACTACACGATCACTAGTTACATACAAGTTGGGTTGTTTACAATTATATAAAGATAAAAATGTACAAGAAACAATTTTTTAAGTAATTTATGTAGATTAGTACCGCAGTCATTTGAAACGTGTGTATATGTATTATCTTTACACGTGGAATGACGCATTGATTACGTAAACGCGAAAAGAAATTACATGAAATATCGCGATTCAATACATTTTGACACTCATAGTGCCACTTGTTTTAACATTATGAAGTGTTCGTTAATGTATTAAATACTAATAAATATAGTAAACCGTATGACAAAGTTAAAAATCTGGGGTTTTGTACAGTTTTCGATCTGTTGTCTTGCTTCATTAATCGCAGTTTAGGATTGGGGATTTTTTTTAAACTCGACGTAAAACGAATTGTGTAATTTGTTTGACGCCTGCTTGTCTGTGGCATCGTAGAATATAAAGAGGTAAGACGATTTAAAGGTGTTTTTATTAGAAAGCTATTTTAAAAAAATGCTGTGAAAGTTTAAAAGGTACAAGTTTTATTCAAGTGACGGAGATATTTTATGCATGTTTTTTAAATATAAATTTGCAAAAAATGATGACAATTTTTTTAACTATTTATCAATGATACCTTGGTGACGTCGGTGGCCAGGTTTCCCTCAGACAGGAACGTAAATGTTTATAGGCTTCCTAAAGTACTTACCATCACATTAAATTAGGTCGTTGTTTGCCACAGCAATGGTATAAAAATCTACGGCAGGCCAGTGCAGGTGTTGATCATAACAAACCAGTCGACCTCATATCCGTCAACATTTAAAATAAAACCAGGCAAGTTTTCTACAAATAGAGGCATCAGTATATTTTCTAAAACTATAAATAAAACAAATATTGTATCGGAGTCATCAAATGCGATTATTAATAGTACTGTTTTCACTCCAATCTACACACGTGCTTTGGTTAGCACGTGTTGGCTATACACGCACTCGCAAAAAAACCTTGATAGGGATTACATAATTATTGCCTTTGCTATAGTTTTATTTAAATAAGTACAGACTGTAAAAAACAAATAAATAATGATTCTAGCCAATATTCACTAAAATGCAATTTAGCTCGCAGTGCAATCCACATATTACATTACACTTCTAGTGCTACATCATTACAGTACTAGCTGTTCTCCGCAGTTTCACCTGCGTTTATGATCACTGCGCTGATGCTAAGGGTCTTAGCGTGATGTTACATAACCTATAACGTTCCTCAGTGATTACTCTATCTAATACAAGAAGAATTATTCAAATCTTACTGATAGTTCCAGAGATTAACGCGTTTAAAGAAACAATTAGTAAAAAAAATCTCTTTAGTTTCCTTATTCCTATTAGTATAGACACAGATAAGATAATAGTTACTTCGTTAGTATAGATTTAAGCGCAGGGGTGGCGAAAATGATACTTGATTTTCCTCTCATTCCGATTATCAACATACAAACATGGTTTTGAAGACTCATTGATATAATGACGGTTTCTTGAACTTTCATTCTGAAACTTATATAGATCGGAGAACAGCTGAGTGTACGATTACATTATCTAGAATTAACGCGAATGTTTGAGTATGTATATCCTTTAAACTACCTAACGTTTCGGCTAGGTTATACAAGCCGTGGTCACCGGCAGTCACGTTAGTTCTCTTATAATTTAGTCTACATTTTTCTTAAGGTGATAAAAACACTTGTTCTTATTAGACTTACACCCGGTCTTAGAAAGGCTTGTAGCGGCATAATAATGTGAGTAGTATTTCCTCCAAGGAGTCGTCTTAAATCAAATCAAAATCATTGATTTCAATTAAACCCATTATAGGTATTTTTGAATTATCAGGAGTAGTAGTAGTCAGCCAGACTAAGTCAGTCGTGAAGCACGTGGTTACATTGCTTATATGCGCAAATTAAATGTGAGGACAATGTAACGTATTGTTCTAAACTATAAACAGTCGCGCAAACTACTACTATATGTAAGTAATAGCAGTTTCGGAGATGACCAGCCCCAACCAACGGCACTCGTTCACAAGCATGACGCACCCGCCAGCCTTCGTCCACTTCAACCATATCAAAGGGAGCCGAACGACCCGACACGACACCCTCGTCCACGTCTCCCTGGAAGTGACCCTGACATTGGTGATCCCGGCAACTCAATACGTTACTTTCAACGACAAATGATTACTTAATTTTCGTGACACCGTGACTGGAGAGCGCGAGCACATACGAGTAGCTAGTGAGACATGAAAGCGGACCGGACGTGAGTCAAGCAAGCACCTGGAGGCGAGACTATTCACATTGGGAGACGACTAGCCCTGTTTGCCAAAACCAACAGTACTATCGTGGTAACTCTTTTGAATTATAATTCTGGCCTACTTAAGATCTGCCTACAAGAGCAGTAACCGAAATACTCATAGCCATCGTGGCTGCATTATTAGGAAAACTTTAATAGCGACAAAAGCTGTAGAAGAAGTAGAAATGAGCGATATTCAATTACGAGACGAGGCATAACGCGTTTAACAATTGAAATTCAATTTCCGCAACTCGATCGAGAAAAAGGCACGGCACACGTCATCAAAATAAGGTTAAGAATTAACGACAGGCCGCTTGATTTACTTTAATTAATGTGTAAACAATCCTCAGAAAAGTGTAAGTGTCGTACCCATAAGAGCTTTAATGCTAACAATAAGTTCTAACAACTCTGTCGGATTGAAGTTGTGATGTTCCCACATAGTTCAAGAGTGTTTAGAGAAGTTTTTAATAATTATGTTTACTTAAGATTATGGTGAATAATAGATATGTATTGAAACTATGTTATTATTATGTAGTACTGAGTATATTTTTAGTGTTCCGTTCCTCAAAAGGAAAAAAGAAACATTTATAGGATCAATTTGTTGTCAGTCTGTCAAGACTCTTTTTCTCAGGAACCCATAGAGGCATCAAGTTTAAATTAACAACAAATACGGCTTAAGGCTGCGGTCCCTTGAAGCTGTAAAAAAATCAAGCTTCTAAGTCAACGCAATCAAGAGATACGGTAATTTAAGGCTTAGATTACAATAAATTTGAACATTCGCAGGTAAATCAAAACTTTTAGGGTACTTCCCATTCACGTAGAATGATGAAATTTGGTCTCACAGCACAAGTAAAGGAAAAATCCGAAAGTAGTCAATTTATTATTATATCGTCACTATGTTTATATATTTGTTTTGTGACAATAAAATTATATTTTGCGGTTAGATAGTTAAGTTTGTCGTAAATCCCATCAGGCGGGTTGAGGTCATTCTGACGTGTCATATTAAAAAAAAAAAAAGATGAATGGGAGAGTATTTTTACAACTAAAAAGTTAAATTTATCTTTCGGAAAAAATGCCAAAAATTTGCTTACAGAACCCTCGGTGTGCGAGTCCACTGGCACTTGTCTGGTTTTTAGAATAGTAATGTACTTTTGTTATAAGGTAACATTTTTGTTAAGATTTTTGATATAACGGTCCGGTCGCCATTACATTGCCCCAAGCAGTCGTCTCCTCGCAAGCTATGGATCAGGCCGGATCATAATGTAACAATAAGTATATAAGTAGATTGTGTAACACTATCGCATTGGGAGCAATCCTGTAATGATAGATGTTTAATTAGAAATAAATAAATAAATAAATATATTTACCTAATAAGGTACTGTAACTATACATATGTATACATATAATAAAATAATACACTTTATCTCTCACAATAAAATAACACACCATCACAAGAAAACTTACATACAGTCTTACGAAACGAACAAATCGGGCGTTATTCATTGCGTACCAGTTTCGATACGATTCTAATGGCTTTGTTATTATTACCGACATGTATATAATAGATGGCAACCTACAATCAGCCAGAACATGATTAGTAGTGAAAACATGACATCACCATTAAGTACAGTGTATCGTTACCATAGGACTGTAAGTTATTATCTAAATAATAGTAATGGAATTTTTCCTTTATGTATGTTAACTGCAATAAAATATTCTGGGCCACACAATGTTATCTATACCCAAATTAAGTAGGTATAGTTTAACTTCTAGAACACGAAACATACTTGTTCCTAAAAATACACTATGCATAGAAACATCCAGTCCAGCGACGGTAGTCACTTACCATCAGGTAACCCGTCTGCTCGTTTGCCCCCTATAATATATATATATATTAAAAAAAAAAAAAACATTACAAAAAGACATACTCGTGCACACAAATATTGGTAGCGATCGGGAATTGAACAACAGGTACTGTTATTCACAAAAAACGTAGCACAACCTTTTTTTAGCGCGGGTAATGTTTATCATGGTGTTTAATACTTAGTAGTAGCTTCGGGTAAGAATTTCTGAATTAAGCGACGTCCAGGAACACGCGGACGGGTAAAGATATAATCATACCTAGCGGAAAGAGGCTTCAGCGCTTCATCTTCAACAAAAAAAAGAAAAAACTGGTACATACGTACGTACATATATCAGTATAGTATAATATAGTACTGGTACGTAGGTACATATATGGACGTACCGAGGTAGTGTCGCGGAGGGCAGTTGCCCCCCTGGCTTTTGTATGCTTACATAGTATTAAGTTTATTAAAGTAATTATATAAACCTTTACGTGTGTTTTTTATACATTTTAAATCTCACTACAGTTAGAAATCAGTATAAAACACATTTAAAATTGACGAATTTGAAAAAAAATAACGATAGATAGAGAAGTTTATTGTATCACAGGATATTATCACTACATATTATAAAACAAAGACACCCGCCGCGTCTGTCTGTCTGTCTGTCTGTTCGCGATAAACTAAATAACTACCGAACGGATTTTCATACGGTTTTCATCAATGGAAGGAGTGATTCATGAGGTTTAAAATGGCTGAAATATGACGATGATTGCTAAAGATGTCGGAAAAATCAATATAATGCTTTGCTACCCGTGCGAAGCCGCTAGTTATTTGATAAAATATTTGTATTGGAAACGATCTTTGCCTCTTAATTTGCGTCATAGGCCTCGATTGTATTTATTTATTCCGTACACACATTGTCATTCTAAAACACCTAATAGAACAAGGTCGGCATAAAAAAGTGTAAACCTTACCTTACCTTCTCAAAATCCGCCCAAGTGATATAAAGTTCAGAGTATTTAAGGCTCTATTTACCTACATTTGCTTGTTCCTTACCGATTTTAGTAATAACAAATGGTGATTAATCAGTCTATACACAACCTATAGGTCCCTACATGTTTAATCAACGTGAAAATCAAGTATTAGGCATTTTAATTCTATATTATTATATCTATAGGCGATTGTTTTTCTAAAAATAAATGTGTTATCGACGAGATAGTAATCAATATTGTGTCGGAGCTGTTTTGTGTTTAAAGTAGAACAATGTTGTTTACGAGAACTCAAACCCGTCTGTATGTAGGTTGTACGCTTTTGGTTCCATGGAGGAGTGTGCTTGTCTCTTCGAAGCAACTTGGAATTTTTAATTATTAGGTTACTTGGAGTCGCCGCTTGGCCAATTTACTCAATATATTTATTCTGATACTTCGTTAAATTGCTTTTAGTTTTTGCCTACAATTTAAACCAGTGTATTTGTGTTTTACTTTGTGTGCGTCCGTGTGTGTATTTGTGTTGTATCTTCTTTTATATAATTAATTAGAATTCTTTCGTGTTTTATTGTCAAAAGAGCTAGAAAAGAAATATATTAAAAAATATGTAGGGCTCCTCCTTGTAGCGTAATTAAAGTATTGGATAAACAAAGGAACGTTGAGAACTAAGATAAACATTTACTCCAAAGAACAACTCTGAATTACCTATTACATTAAAGTTAGTTAAAATTTATCATAAGTTTGTTTTATAAACTCATTAAAGAAATTTTCAATCCAAAGAACAATGGTAAAGTAAAATAAAAATATTTGATATAATTTTAGTAAGACTTAAAAAAAATATGATAATGAAGGATATTGGCAGTTGCCGAAACTGAAACCGTATTCAAGAAAATGCAACCATGGTAAATGCGTTTGAAGACATTATACAAAACAAGTCTAAACAAAAAGTAAAAAGATTCAAGAGGGTCTGTTTGAATTACGTCACAATGTCATGACACGTACTGAGTATCATGCTACCATGGTACATATACACTATCGTGGTATACTCACACTGATATGGTACATCTACACTAACGAGGTACGCATACCCAGATGTAGTATTGATAGACTGCAGTGGGCCATGTCTAGGTAGGTACTGTCCCTTCGCCTTTAACTCCCAATTGTAGCTTCCAAGACAGTTCACTCCGAGTCTCGCGAGTGCTCGACGCTTCGTAGCGTTGATGCTGCCTGGTAACTTAGAACCACATTACCGGGAATATAGAAGAGACTTAGTGACACATCAAAGTACCCAAATGAACGACTAACATTGCTACAAAGTTTATCTTTCCGGTCTCGAGTTTAGATAAAACGGCTATTTATAATGAATCATTTAGTTGTATTTACTGTTGTCATATTACAGAAACAAAGTAGCCATTACAAACAATAGGTATTGTCAATAAAATCCACGTGGAATTGAAGATATTGAGCTCAATGCGCTGTGTGTGAGTCATTACTACGCATTATAGAGAACTGCAGTAGATGTACGTGAGGTAAGGAACGTATAGGACAAAATGATGAAATAATTCCAGTTAAATGCAATATCTGTTTATATATTTTTTGTAATATAAGAACTCCTGGAAGGTATCTACTGTTTTTTTTTATTGGACTGGTTTGATGGTTGAATTGCGTTTCCACTTGTACCTTGTGGAGAAGATAAAAGTGCGCTTAGCAGATCAGGCCGCGGACTGTGGAAGACTCTTCGACCAACACAAGACAGCTTAACAGTGCTCTTAGTGTGGTGCTGCTCTTTCTACTGTTGAGTATAGACTATAAAATAGGGTGGTTGTGGTAGGGAGGACTGGCAATATACATTGCACTTCGGGTGTGGAAAAAGTTAATAGACACCGAAAACCAGTGTGATTGTTTGCCAACTTGTCAATAGTTTGGAGGTAATTGGGTAGATGCCTACATCGAGATACTACGTACTACGTACATTTAGTCTCGATGGATGCCTATGATTAAAATAAATTAATTCACCAAGTATAGCAATAAAACAACTTAAATTAGTGTGAAGTGTTGTTCAGTATTACTTTTTAACCGCAGAAAAAAAGGAGGAGACTCTTAATTTGACCGTATATTTTTTAATGTATGTTCAGCTCTCACTCCGTTATTTATGATCCGATTTTGATTGACTTTTCTTTTTTTTTTGTTAGATAGGGTATACCTCAAGGGTGGCACCATGTCAAGGAAGTGAGGATCTGATGATGGGGTCCTGATAAAATTGAGAGAAACCCTCGAAAATTGTTGGCACGAATAGTGCTTCTGTTTACTTGTCATAACTTAATCAGATATTTGCGTTTAGGAATCATCACATCATGAAGCTGAGCTGATGATGGAAAAAATACCTTTCCTAAACAATCAGAAGACACATAAAAAACCTGTGGTTTTAGTGACAATACCACTTTATATGCTTTGAAGAAAACACATTTGATAGCCTTTTAAAGTATTTATTATTAAATGTATTAAAAGTTGACGTGAGCCAAAAAAAAAATATAAAATAAAAAACTTATTAACAAAAAATTAAACCGACAAGAAGAACTAAATAGCAAACAATAAATTGTCTGCTGAAAAAAAATTGTCAAAAAAATATTTTGGGGTATGAAACCCTTATCATTTAGGGGTATGAAAAATAGATGTTAGCCGATTCTCAGATCTACTCGATATGCACACAAAATTTCATGAGAATCGGTCAAGCCGTTTCGGAGAGGAGTATGGTAACTAACATTGTGACACGAGAATTTTATGTATAAGATTTTTTTTTGTGTCGAATCGGGTTTATTCATTTGGTGTTTTAAGACACAAAGTATCTTCTCTAGTGCGAATCGCCCTTTTTAAAGAAATAATTACAATTTTTTTGCCACAAATGACACATAATTCGGCAAATTATAGGAAAAAGTACCTGTCACTATTAGATGTTCTCATTATCCGCATGTTAAATAAAACCCTTGTTTATATACAAAGATAGTGAATTTCAAAGTGTTATCTTGTACATAAAGATAATTTGAAGGGCGTAATGTTGAAAAAACACATAAAACTGACTGATGTATAATGTTCAAAGATGGAAGGCATTGCATAAGTGAACACTTTCATTGGTTTAAACGAAACCACAGTAAAGGGTCGTGAGACAAAAGCACAATATAATCCGAGGAGTGCCAAGCGGAGGCGAATCTCTAGCTACTTAAACTTGGCAATTGGTACACGAAGAATGTGCTACTGGGTAGCCAAGTCTGAGGGAGTTAAGTTCCGTTGGTCTCCGGTGTGCCTGCATCTAGCAGCGAGGTAACTCCAAAACTTGAACCTATGATACAATATTTTATCTCCAAAATACCTCATCGTATCAATGCGCTGTGTGATTTTAGATTCCCATCTACACTAGAGAAAGGACATATAACATATATATTTACCCTTTGCTGTCAATATAACATCAATCATCATCAATAAAAATATCAAATTCATTATGAAACTAATATAAACATAAGAAAAAACATGTTTCTCTGTGTGGTACATAGCAACAGGTGTAATTTGTGTACGCGAAACACATGATAAACCATCCACCACGCTTAAGTTGGCTCTATTGGAGAATTACCGCGTGGGGCGCGCTCGTTGAGTACGCGCGAGCGCAACGCTGTCTCTCGAACAGGCCACGTCACCAACGTTATGTAAACATGGCTTATTATGTTGTTGAATGCGATAGTTTAGAACAGACGATACGTTGTCTGATCCTAACTAATGTTATAAAGCAAGCTAGATTTTGTCCTCGGCTTCGCTTGTGTTAAAGTTATTCTTTGTATTCCTTCGGAACAGCTTTTTTCTAGAAGAAGGCTATGTAAGACGTGTACGTAAACATAACAAATAAACAAACTCACTATCCCAATTAAAATATTAAGTAAGGATGCGAATATGAGTTTCTTAAGCTTTCATGGTTTAACTATTCAACTGGTCAGCTAGAAATTTTGCATATTCGTTGTCAAGGGTAAAGAACCTTTCACCCAGAACCAAGGACGTACAGTGCTGTTCCCGAAGAGTCCTGATTCAGGACCCTTCGAATTATCGGAATCAATTCAGGACTCCTGAACTGATTACATTGACGCGAGCGATGCAAAAGCGGCAGAACAAAACTTTATATATTATGTTGATGTTCATTTGCCTACTCATTTATAACGTGAGAAAGACCAATATGTGTCAGTGCTTTTGTTGTCAGCGTATGTGTCAAGTTCACTTATTTCCTCTGTAAAGATTTTACACTAAGGACAATACCAGGGCGGGATGTGACCGCCCCAATTGGAAGCATGTTTGCCTTTAAGCTTTTCTAACTTTTATTTTATTGCCTAGGTCGGTGACCGGCATTTCATCAGTGATACGCGTTGCACTTGCATAGTATCGAGTTACTACTGATAAGCCGGGTTCAGAGTTCCTTCGTAACAGAAGACAGGAGCAAAAGCCTTTTGTCAATCGAGCTATGGAGTAAACTGCAATTACTTGCGAAAACTCTCTCATTACACAATTTTAGCATCCTGGGATGTAACTTCAAACCGCACGGATGTACTCTCTTCATAGTTTTCACGATGTAGGAGTAGTGTCAATAGGCATCTGAGTACTTTTGAGAGATTTGAGATGTCTTCACGCATATCAAAGTAGTGTCGGTATCCGTGTCGTGTAGCGTGATCCGGACCATTCTGAACCAGTGTGTGTGTCTATCCAAGTGATTCAACGTTGCGTTTTAAACTGAAACGCAATTTTATGACTGCTCTATGCATGCGCGTGCGCTATGAGTCAATTACTCAACATTACCATAACAGAAGTACATACTCCAGACAAGAAAAACTAAATTATTTATCAAATATTTGAATTTTTAACTAACAAAGACAAATTAGGAAATTTAAGAGTCGCTGATAAGAGCTAGTTGCCTTAGGCGTTAAATAGAGTCTAGTGGAAGAGCGAAGTCAGGCGACGGGAGCAGTCACTCACACGTAATACTATCATCATCATTCCAGCCATGAAGCAACTGTTCCACTTTTTGTTGGCTGAATTTGTTCGTTAGTCTATCAATAAACGAATTGTTCTAAGAATAAAAACTCCATAAAGGTAACCAGCAATATGACAACGATAACAGAAATAGATGACTAATTTGTACCATCTAGGCTCAAATTCAATTCAAATTCAAAAAAATCTTTATTTCATAAAATTGACCATCAATTATTCGAAATCGTCGATTTAATAAATAATTATTATAATTAAAAATTATAGATCAACACACACAGCTCAAGAGGTAATGTCGTTGCTAGAAGTACGGACCTGTCAAACGCGGTTCCCGCCAAATCATAAAAAATGGGGTCCTTTTTTTAAGCAGTAAGAGCTATTTCATCTTTTCTGCAGATTTTTCTATACATTTCGAGTAAACGATTGCTAATGGATATCCCATTTAATAGCACCACACTAAAGCCCTTTTAATACTTACTTAGTTCACGAAGACATAGACAGTAAAGTTACGGTAGATTGCAAAACCCTTGATTGATGACTATTCTACATCTACATAATACATATATGGTTAATATCTGATAAATAAATTTACTCAGTCTATTAATAATGAATGATTTTCAGGTGTTGAGCAAAGGAACAATGAGAAACAATATATATATAAGTTATATGATAACTATCGCTCTTCATTCCTAGTTTGGGACCAGACGGCTGTAAGTGAAATGTATGAGGTTATTATTATTATAAACTAGCTCAGAAATTACTTTTACTTACTACTACTATTTTTCTTTTTTTTTTAAACGTGTTGAAACCCCCACGGGTCGTCACCCCACCTGGGCTAAGCGGTGGGGTGTTATGTCGGACTCGAACCGACTAAAACCACACGATGTTCCGTCTCACAGTCCATATTACCAGGGCCTCAGGTGTACCCTTACAAGGAAATCCCTGTGAACCCTGGCAGACTTGGCCGCCTGTTAAACAACAGGCGACCCCACTGTGTTGTGGGGGATTTTATCCCCTGTCGGTAAGAGAGGCACGCGCGGAACACGGCGCCACCGTCTCGGGCCTACTTCTGCTAGGGCGCCGGATAACCCTGTCCGTCGCCCCCAGGCAAGCGCTCATGGAGGCCGGAGATCTACTTGCTCTCTCCGGCGCCTGGTGCGTCTTCTGCGGGATGGGAGAGTGCTAGTTCTCTATATATATATATATATACATATATTATATTACTGTCCCCTATCTATAACTAGAATCACTACTTTTACAAAATTAACCGCCATTAAAGATTCCAGTGAAACACTGCAATTGTAGCTAAACGCAAGAATTACTACCTACTTTCATCAACAAGGAAACCTTTTCCTATATTACGACACTAAGTGAAATAGACATTGCATTAACAAGCAAAACCACAAGTGCATTTATACTAAAAACACGTTTTATCTTCAACTTACCAGATATCATTGTTTTACATTAATTTAATAAAAACTAAGTGCTAAGCTTTGATTCGAAACTGTTAAGAAAATTTAAACTTCAAATGCCAATCAATGCATTCTACAATATCCGCTGATAAATCTTTGACAGTTGATAAAACACGCCTTTGGAATGCACTACCGATTTTTAACAGACTAACTCAAATCATTTGGTTTGTCATAAAACAGTCAAGAAGTACCTTGAATTCATTTATTTATAAACATTAAATGCATTCATGTTTTAATATTACACATGCAAAAGTTAGTTGGAAGAATTGCTATTTGTGATAACAAGAACTGAGCATTTAATATCAAATATATTCGTTTCTATATTAATTTATTCAAGATCTATATCATGTAGTGGATTTTATAGAGGAGCTGCAAAGAGTGAGCGATATACTATGGAGTTACTATACAAGCATCGGCTACGGTGACAGTTTACAACTAGAAGGACTGTTTACTTGTTGGCCACCTTTGTGGTTTAAACATAAACACAAGGATTTTTGTAACTCGTAAATAATTGTTTTGACCATGGATGTATTCTGCATGTTAGTTACAGACTTAACAGTTACGCTGCTACTCAGACACATATTTACCATACTTATAAAAAAAAGGAATAGGCAGTCATGGGACTGCCGACAGAAGTGAAAACTTATATGTATTATTAGCGTGACGGTCACGAGTTCAGTTCTCTCTCTCTCTCTCTCTCTCTCTCCCCCTCTGTCTCTCTACGCTCTCTTTCACGCTGTACATGTAAATATAACAAACTCGGCTCCGTCGTATGAATTTTCGATGGGGACGGACGTCAGGGTCACGTGACCTGACGCGAGTTTATCATTTTTTACCCATCTAAAAGTGCACAACGCCGCTAAAGAAGTTTTCAATTCAAAATAAAACTACACAAAATATTTTATCGAATGTGGATGAAAGAATTTAAATGTTGTAAAAACTAAGTGCCTATTTTGGAAAAAAACCTAATAATACGTGCGTACTAAAGAAGTCCGATAAAAACACTTTTTATCACAAAAAGGGCCTTTTATGTAACGTAGTGTAACAACTAACCATCAATCACTCTTGTACTTGTTATAGGAAGCTGTTGAAATTGTGAAACATTTTTTCGCAAAAATGGAACCTTGTCATTTACGTACATTACGACCGTATTATCTAATGTCGCACTTATGAGTGAAAATCTACATACTATGCGATTGATGTAATAGCTGTCAATTCAACTCAGATATATTTGAAATAATCAATTTGAATTTCAACATGAAAAATTAGATCAGATGTTTTTTTCTATTAAAATTATGTGAAAACGACTACAATAAGCTAAAAGTTTCTAGTATATAATGTTGACCTATCATGGTCGGAACGTCTAAACAATGATTGTTCAAGTTACACTGGTCAATGAAATGAACCACAACATTCAAAACTTAATAAATAACTAATAGACAAAAAATCAAAGTTATTTTACCAGTGTTCTAAAATCCATAGAACAAGATGTTCAGTTTGGGTCTAAATAGCGCACTACAGTCACAACAGAATATTTTATTGCGCCCACTTCCGTCAGCTGTTATATCTGTAGTCTCTAGCTTTCTCTTTCTTCTATTCTTTAAGTCTATTTATTACTCTCTGACATCCCTTCTTCTCTTTACATGTCCATACTACACACGCGCATTTCTGAACTTTTTAAACACGAGTTTTAATACATAGTACAAGTAAACAGTATTTGTTTTAAAACGAACTAAAAATTAATTTAAAATCCTATACAGTTAAAAAATTAAAGCCATGGTGGATAAACGCAATGTTTTATATTAAAAAAAAGAACGCAAATTACAACATATCGAATGCTATTGTTGTAAAAGGTGTATCTGTTCTCCATAGAAGTGTATTAATGATCGATTTAATAAAGATAAACTTAATACAAGCTATGAGTGTGTAATGCTTGCCAATTTCTTATTAACTAAGTTTTTATCGAAGAGTAGGTCACACTGCTAACGTTAAACTTAATAAAATATTACGAGTATATATACTCGTAATTAGTCAGTAGGTTTCAATCCCAAAGCACTTTTTGTCAAAAATTCGTCAATAAGGTAAAAAAGCAAAATGTCTAAATGTCTGGAATGATGATGATCATCTGGTGATGGTCACGATCATTAGAAGAATCGACCACAAAGTAGGTTTTACAAGATGTAGAGCAACCCGATTGGGGATGTTTCTGTTGATTAGGAAACCCAAAGTTGATAGATAGAGTTGTAACGCGAGAGTAACGCCGAGTGATATTTTAAGTGTTTCAAGACTACAACAACAACTATCCACTCGTGAACGAGCTTAGTCGTATAAAATATACCGAACAAGGGTGATCCTGACTCCCTGACCTATTTGTATGTAGTTCCTTCATCGATTTTCGAAGATTATTTGAACTTAAGTTTGCCGTTCTAAAAATACAATCCATACATATTAGGTACATTACAGTCAATTTTCCAAGCGGAAAATGTAAGTTTGTAATCGCAAAAAATATAAGATTCTATTTTCGAGTCTTAAGATGACAACACTGGATTCGATTTGTACGACTATAATTTATTTTTATCTACAAGCCATACTAATTATCGAATCAAAAAACCGATAAATTATTTCTACAAATCATGTCTCCGTGGCCCCTACTCTCTTATGAAAACCAGCATACTATGCAAGGGGCTGTATATATGTGTTAAAGGAAGTTATATTGGTGATTTTATGTAAAAAAAATACCGTACAAGGGTATTCAAGAGAGAGCGAGTCTATTCTATTCTAGAACAAATTTACCACATTTGGAGTTTTTCTTCTACTTGTGCTGTGAGACCTCCCTTTTACAGAAGGGCAACGAAGGCTATCCTAGTTCTGTAAGGGTTCCTTGTTTAACTTTTGAATACCAGAACCCTAAATTTAACATTCTTAACAAAATCAGGAACATGTACACACACACGCGTCCTCAATAATCGTTTTGATATACGACTTTAAGTGCCCTGTTACGCACCGTGGGCAATACAGTGCAAGTCAAACATGCCGTTATTAAGCTCGCCTACGTATACGACAATAGTCGATCATTAACAGATGTATACAATACGGAGAAGTGTGCAGTAAATCATACCGTCATTACAAGTGAGCTATTATAAGGAATAGAACAATAGAGCACTGGATAGGTCGTAATGTTAACTATGTGTTCAAATAGTTCATTACTACATTACACCCCATATATAGGTAGGTTAAAGGAAGGTATATACTACTAATATTATAAACGTGAAAGTTTGTGAGGATGTATGGATGTTTGTTACTCTTTTACGCAAAAGCTATTGAACCGATTGCGATGAAACTTGGTATGCATACACATAGGCTACTTTTTGTCCCGATATTCCCACGGCACCGGGGCTTACGCGTGTGAAACCGCGGGGCGCAGCTAGTTGGTGATATAGGTAGTTGTCATCCTAGGACTCTAATCTAGAGACGAAACACTACACTGTGTTCAACGACAGTCTGAGTGCGATCTTCTGGTACTTCGCCAATAGAATAGCGATTGGATTAGAGCTGAAATTTGCCACCTTCTCGACGAAGTAAGAGTTAGTTATATCCGCAGGGTAAAGTGGCAACAGATGAGAAAGAAACAAGCGATCACTGTAACTGCAGATATAAATGTTTAGAAAGACTTAATCCAAAGTTGAGCAATACTTTGAGTTTTATAAATTTTTTTACTTAAGTTTTTTACGAAAAAAAGAGATACAACAAAAAAATAATATAATCCTAAGAGTGAGAGCTTTTAAATAGAGAAATAACACAGTCATCACTTAGAAGCCTTGCACGAACTTGAGAGTTCTTGTGTCTTTTACCTGAAGGTAAGAAGAGCAGTTACTGAACCGCGCAACTTGGGTGTATAACAATTTTATTATAGTTTAGTAAAACAAAAAATACACACGCTATAATGACAAACCGAACATCAAATCAGCTCACCAAATTATGTTATTGTCATTGTCATTTAAATGTGCTTCTCCGCCCCTGTTCTTAAATTCGACTTTTACACATCTCTTAAATACGTAACACATTATTTTAAATTTAACATACACAATTTTCATTAAGATTGTACACTTTTTTAAACAAGTAAATGAAAACTAGACTATTTTTAGATACATTTTTTTTCTGGGAACATTGACCCCCTACCTTATTACCTGATTTCGGCTTGACGTAAATTTTTGGGACACCTGTTTAAGTAATAAGATGTGATTAGGAAATGTAGTTACGTTGACTGTGTAAACAAATGTGTATAAATTACGTAATGGATGTTTTACAGCCCGATACGGTCGCAAACTTGTTACTAGGGACTCGTTATCGAATAAACTGCAACATGTCTCATCGGTAGTAAGCAATATTTATAGGATGATGAATACTAATGATGAAAAATAATGAATACTTAATACTTATGTACATCCAAAAAAATTAAAAACGGTTTCTTCTATTCACACTCTTCTATCAAACACACATTC
Organism: Callimorpha dominula; assembly: GCA_949752705.1. Lineage (NCBI taxonomy): Eukaryota > Metazoa > Arthropoda > Insecta > Lepidoptera > Erebidae > Callimorpha > Callimorpha dominula. Next base: position 2,574,891 of record OX457001.1, on the reverse strand, counting down.
TTTAAACACGTTTTCCGATTTCAATCTTTTAGGTAGATTTTGAAGAAAAGTCTACCCATTGGTTTTGTACCAGTTGTAGAGTTTTCCAAAAAATTCTTCACAGGAGGTCTAGTTATGATATGAGGGATAAAATGAAGGTTAAGTTCGTGAATGGGGGATATTCCCCCAAAGGGGGGGGGGGACTGGGAGGCAGATTTCCAAAAAAGTTAAAAAAACACGAAATCTACCTCTGCGGGGCCTGCTGCGGGCCCGGTTCTTTTTTTGTTGTTCTTTTGTTAGAGGGGGTAACAGAAATCGTCATGTTTTTTTTACCTAACTGTCAAAGGAGGATGATATTTATTCAGCGTATGTATATAATATGTGTGTGTATTCTTTGGCACGATCTACAGCATAAACGGTTTGACGGACTTTCATATACATGGTATCATTAGATACGTCTTATTTATGGCAGCGACATTTGGGTATTTTGCTTTTTAGTAATTATTTTTTTGGTGCATTTAATAAATATCTTGTTTAATTAACAAATACAACAAATTCAAAGTTCCTGTAGACTACACCTTTAATGTTGATAAATTATTTATCACATCGATTGTCCGTAAAACCACAATTTCAATTAACGTTTCAAAATATTCTAGTTTTAGCAAAAACGTTGCAATAACCTTTTGCAAGTACGCCCTAGATCCTGAATTTCGCAATCCATCATTTTTTATTACAAAAAAGGGAATACCGAGAAAGATGCTTTTCGTACTAGAACAAAGCTAAGTTAGTGAGTAAAATATCTATAACTAGCTAACCCGCGCAACAGACGTTTGTAAATTTTCCCCGTTTTTGCAACATTTTTCATTGATACTCCGCTCCTATTGCTTGTAGCGTGATGTTATGTAGCTTATAGCCTTCCTTGATAAATGGGCTATCTAACATTGAAAGAATTTTTCAAATCGGATCAGTAGTTCCTGAGATTAGCGCGTTCAAGCAAACAAACTCCTCAGCTTTATATATTAGTGTAGATAATATAAGAACGGTAATTTTAACAGCGAATACCCTGAATTTAATACACAACAATGATTTATGGTCCTTAAACCCTAACTAGGGTGTGCGAGTCCCCGTTTAGGGATTAGAAATAACAGAGGTTTACTTGTCCCTCCAGTGGAGAGTGCCATGGGGAACATGTGCCTTCCGAGAGAAAGCCTTTCTGGGTTTCGCAGAACTCTGGGGTTAATCTAGTTCGATTTAGGCGTACCATATTAAGTACCGGTAGCGTGTAAGGCTTTGAGGTGGACAACCCATGGAATTTCCATATGCCAAAGAATGTGTAGGCAGTAACGTGTTATCTCAAATAATATAAAAAAAAAAGTTATTAATTATTAAGTTCGACAAAACAGTTCATTTTGCAATAACAAAGTCCTATTTTTAGGATAGGTACACTACACTACATTCAACTTTTCAGAATAACTAGTTATTAAAACGATAAATAGGAAAACGCGTTTTGTAGCTATTATCCTTTATCATTAAGCGGTAATAACAATACCTTGTTTGTTATAATATAACAACAAGCCTACAACGTATTGCGCAATCATCAACCACTTAAGATTATGCTACAGTTTCAATAACTACATAGGTTTTATTTATACCTAATTCTTTTTGAGTTATTCCCAACGAACTACGTTGTGCGTTGCAACTTGCATTGAACCCCGTAGAAGATTCCCATAGGCTAATGTGGTCGACAGTCGATGCGATTACAAAATAAATTAATCGAGCCAAATGATCATTGCACCTACTTTATCGATAAAAAATACGTAGTTCAATATAGCTATGTACTTAGTAAGAAACGTTGTTATTACGTTTCTCTGTTAGCAATTTCTCTGTAACACGGAGTTTGGAAACATTAGCGGTAAACAGCAATAGGCTCGCTCCCTATTAAGTAAGATTAAAACTATGTTTAACATGAAATATGAGTGTAATGTAAGCCCTACCCTACCCTAAGATATACACAGCCGTGAGTATATATTTACTAAAAACATATCAATGTAAACGTCTCGTCACTTTAAAATATTTGCCGTAAGTCGTCATGTGTAAATTTTTTGCATAAAAACTTTTTGTGAATCTTACAAGCCGAATAACGGTTTTAGTAACTTTACAACAAATGCTGTATTCGCAGCAAGTTCTGATTAGAATAAATTAAACTACCTATGAAACGGTGAGTCATAAATTTCACTTATTTTAAAGTAAATGGGCAAGCACGCACGGCACACGGCCTACGTCATGGTGGTGGTCATAAGTGGTTATTTGTACCTATTAAAATTGATGTAGCTCTTACGAACAATATCAATTAATACACAAAATAAATAGTTTTTCCATATTTGCCAAATAACAGCAAAACGTCGTCCGTTACACACTAAGAGCAGTAAGTTGGAAATTTAATACCTTCGTTGACAAAAACAAACTAAATTATTAAGATTAGACTATATAAATGTGGTCTGGTTGTAGACCATTCATAAACTGGTATTTAATTTAAACTTTGGACTAGAGCTATATCGTTCCCTATTAAAATACGATCGTCAAAGTGAATTACTATTTGTAACGAAGCATAACTTAGATATCAGTGTCTTAAAGCCCATTAGTTCTCGTTACGATAACAAATTGAACGAAAGCGAAACGACGTAAGATACCTTTTAACTTAGTCATAAAGGCCTTCATTACGGCTCTATGAATAAGTTTATATTTTAATACGTTGGTACTTTCACCAGTTCCAACGTTAAAAATTATATTGAAGACATTTCCTAAATTAGGAATAAATTTGTGAAGTTTGAGTCTAATACTAAATACTCTACGAGAGGTGGAACACTATAACCATAACATTACTATAACGAGGACCTCTCTGGCGAGGAGGTAGTGCATTCGACTGCTGCGCCGGGGGTCGCGGGTTCGATTCCCGCTCATTGCAAATCTGTGTCTGTGTCTGTGTGTTTTTATGTACATAATCTATATACTTACAAAATAAGTTTTTGTATTTATGAACCCATAGTACAGGCCCTGCTTATTTTGGGGCTAGATAGCGATGTGTAATATATATATATATATATATATATACATATGTAATAATAATAACTTCACACATCTCACACACGGCCGTCTGATACCAAACTAGGCAGAGCCTGTACTATGGTAACCAGACTGCTGATAAACGTACTTATTTATTTCTAAATACATACATATTATAGATAAATTACATCCAGACACAAAACAAATGATCATGCTCATCACACAATTATTTGTCCTGGATGGGAATCGAACCCACGACCTGTGGCTCAGCAGTCAGGTTCACTAACCACTAGACCAACAGGCCAGTGAATGTATATGTCCCAGGACATTATTATTACATCAGTAATATTAATTAATGTTAAAACCGATCCCTAAAAATACACGGTAAATTAACCGGTAATAGAAGTGAGAATTATAGCCAGGCTAAATTTGTTAGTGATTTGATATTCAACGCAAATAAACAATTATGTAGTAGAACTGCCGAAGCGGTATGCAACAGCAAGACTGTTTCGCAAATTTGCGTCGTCAACGGTTCGACTTTCTAACACAGCGAGTATAAACACAGTGCGTCCTACAGGTAAATGACGGCGGAACAGCATCACCGCGTGACGTAACGAGCCAGCGCCCTGCTGCCGGCCGTGGCAGTGCTGCCAAATGGGTTACGAGCGTCATCCGCCCCACCCGTGCGCCCCACGTCTCATTACAATCATGCACTCTTTCCCTTGCCGACTAGACAGCTGCCAAGGTCACTGCGCCGCGCGATAAAACACCGCGCGCCGGCACCCGGCACTCGTCCGCAGGACCGAGACCATAACACCGCCACATAACAACACTTCAACACTCAGGCAGGGGATACCCGCTATTACAATATCAGTAAACAACAAAAACACTCACCTGTTCTTTTCCAACTCGTTATGAGTCGTCCTGGAACAGAAAACATACTTATTGTACGACACGCCGACACTTTATAACACCACGTATGCTGTATAGCATCACTATGATCACACATTATCACTGCACTAGCACTACACCAGCCGGACACTCACCTGCTGCCCTGCGATTTCTTCGTCTTCGGTCGTCTTCCGCCGGAGCGGGACTCTTCGTACACCGGCAAACTCGACGCGTATCCGTGCTCAGCTTCTGCAACAAAGTACACTGCCATTCCGTCAAAATCAGCTGATTATAGCACGGCAAAAATAGACGGGAGCCATGTTGACGTGTGCGTGTAGTTGCACTCGATTGACAATTCAAACAAAGAAAATCCAAATCACCTCTATCGCGCCTTTCGATGTATTCAGCAGCTTGGATCAGAGCAGCAATACTCATATTTATTGTATCCCGATTGAGCACAGGTATTCACAAACGCAAAGCGACTTTATTCGATTAAAACTATAAATAAAAGTATCTGTGCGCTCCGAAGTTCACGACTGCGTTTACCGATGTCAAAAACACACTAGGCGACTCGGGACGCGCGACCGTGTAAAGCGATTCGTGATTTGTCGGCAGCGCTCGTGCCCCGCTTCGTGAGCCAATCGCAGCGTAGCAATGCCTACAATAAAATACCTGGGTCAATCACGTGAACTTTGTGTTTCCAAACAAAACATTTTTTTTTTCTATGCGCTCTTTGTAGTGTAGTTGGATATTAAGGAACTTTTATTTTCTTGAATAATTTGTAATGCATGTTGGCTTCGCACTGCATTGCACTCACGTCACTGAGTTAGTTTATAATAAATCACTGTTTTAACACGAAAGTTCCCCATTCATCGCACAGGAAATACTGTTGTTTAGCGTTTGTTACGAGCCGTACACTGAACGCAACACATACCGGCACAATTTGTATTATTGTAGTAACAAAAAAATATTACTCTATAATTTAATTTAATGAAAGATTTTGATTCACATTTGGGAAACACTTTTAATATTTAAAATATTTAAACATGTCTTGAGTGTATCATTAAGTATGGTCAGCATATAGATCCTAGCAAATATGACTGGAAGTAGATGTTTTCTGGGCTCCTGAAAAGAGGAAAAATGTGCTATAATACAAGTTGGAATCCTATAAGAAATTATCTTATTATTATGTCAGGTACACAACTTGATTATTTTTTTATTTACAGTACAAATTAATATGAAGTATTTCATATGTCAGAATATTTTTATCAAGAATAGGAATCAGAAACAGATATGAGTTTCAGCCTATACAGATAATATATGATAAGTACTGTACAAGAATGACTTAAAATTGCTATCAGATGTAATAATTCTATCACTATTACTCACTGTTAGTATTCTGACTTTTCTATAGTACTGGCTAAATACTCGAACCATGGAACACAGGAAACTACAGATGTGATGTGGTCTAAAATCGCATGATTGATCTCTTTTCTCAACACACATATCTAAAAGTGATGGAAAACCGAGAATATAGTTAAATATAAGACACCATTCATCCTGGAACAATAGAAAAAGAGTTTAGTTCAACTCTACACTTATTTCGTCATCAACTTCATTTTAAAAATAGAATGTGCACACTCCTTGCCAATACTATCTGCATATTTAAAATAAAACCTTTTTTTTTAATCAGTAACAACTCTCGTCCCTTACACTAGGAGAAATATTAAGTTCATAACAGACACAAGAAATTGAATACCATCTACTTATTGTAATAATTATTTAATAATAAATGTTTAATTTTCATTCTCATTATATTTGTCCTTGTCTAATTACATCTTCTGTCTAAAATGTTTAAAAGAAACAACCTACATTTTAATTACAATTTATTTATAGAACCAAGTTGGTAAATAACACAAGTGGTTATCAATCTATTAGCACTAGTAGCACCAACCTTGTTCATGGCAACCCTATAACCTTAGTTATGGGATAATGAACTCTAAGACCCACCTGGTGAAAGTCTACTTTTAAATGATAACTCTAAAGTTATCATATATTCAACAATTCTTTTCAAGATTAGACTCTAAAGTCTAAGAATTGTTGAAGAAAAAATATTATAATAATTTAAATATTACCTCTTCTGTGAGTAATGTGAAGTCAACATCATTAAATTTGGGCAGTTCTGGATATGTTCCTTTACTGACATTATCATTGAATGTCCTAATTATACTCTCAAGTCGAGCACAATTGTACAAAATGAATGATGCACCTGTAACCAAACAAAATGGATTTAATACTTTTTATTCTATTTAATTAATGAAACAATTTTGTGGACTTCAGCAATAATTCAAACAATCATTTTGAAGTGAAAACTTTGAGCATGTTGGGCACTTTTGGTATGAGGAAAAAGCACTGAATGCATGTGACCATCACATTCAGATACATAATTTATACCTAAGTGTGTGTGTAAGTGTAAGTTATGATTTCACAGCTAATGTGCAGTCCTAACATTTTTTTTTTAAATGGTGTTGCAAGTATAGTTATAGCATAATAGTATTATTGAAACCAAATGTAAATTAACAAATATACAACTTCTAAATAACTTGTACTGTTATTACATTTATTGCTCATTTCTTTATCTATTTAATATATTAAAAAGCTACTAGCTAATCTATAATGACCTTTACTGGAACCAACTGCACAGTTATCAAAATTAATCTTGACTGCACCACTAGGCTTTGTCTGCAGTAACTCAAATGCTGCAGCTGATTCTCCCAAATGTGCTATAAACTGCTTCCACTTTGAATCTGTTGACACTCTTACTCCATACTTGTGTTGTGCTATCATTGTCATTTCATCTTGTCTTTTCCTAAAAATAAAAAAGTTTTGTAGAAATTCAGCATTACATCGCCTGTAAGAAATTGTTTTTAGCTATAAGTTGAGTATAGGAGGATAGGATAAGGCCCATTGTACATATTGTTCCTGTGATTTCCTTGTAATGTTATTGTACAATAAAGTTTATTTCTATTCTATTGTATATTGTAACACATAAATGGGGAAACCGGGCTGTGTTAATCTTTCATGCTAATCTGCCGTGTTTATTAAGATAGCATTATGTCAGAAGAAGCATTTTCCTGACCTACTGCTATCTTGATTACCATGGCAATAATAGTGTAGGTGGATATGGATGACAATTCATCATAGACTGTTTCCTGAATCAAGGTTTACTTGTAGACAAAGATAGAGATCCTGACATTTTAGCTGTAACTATCACAATTACCTGATAAAATCATCAGCAGTTATATTAGTTTCTTTGACACATGTTTTAGCATTCAAAACAGTACCACAAAACACAGTATGACATCCCTCTCTTTTACTTGTAGACTTACAGGTAATGAACACAGATAAATCCAATTTGTGTAATGCACAAATGTTTTCAATGACATTATGTACATACTTCGTGCGTAAGGAGGTTATGTCAGTTTTATCTTCGCAAAGAGGATCTAAATGAACTGTGTAACATTTTTCAAGAATCCGTTGTGATAATAACGTATTACTCTTCAATGCTTCTGATAAACCTACACGAATAGCTAGAGTTCTCTCCAAAAACAAATATATTCTACCATTTTCTTCTTTCACTTCACGCACAGGTAAATCCCAGTTATTAGATGCCTCTACTATATATTCAGGCTTTTTGTTTATAGTCTCTAAAAATGTTGTGTTTTCTTTATCACTAACATAATCACAAATGGCAAATTCATGCCACGATTTCACTGAGTTAGGAAAACTAAAATCGCCATGCGTCTGTAAGTTTTCAATATGTTTTTTCAATAGTAATCCTTTAACGTTCTTCTGCTCTCCCGTTAAACATAACAATATGTTTTTCATAAAGCAGTCTAACGCATTTTCAATGACTACAGTCATTATTTTGCTTTCAAAACAACAAAACACGTGTGATAGTAAATGACATCTTACAAAAATTACACGAATGACACATTCAACACATTGACACTTCACTGGAGTCCCCTGTGCAGAGTGCAAAATTTATCTATCTATGGTTGGGTGATGGGTTTCGAAGACAAGTCATAACAAATCAATTTTTCATCAGCAGTCATAAAAACTTTCCTTGATTTGTAGAAGGAACCTATACTAATGAAGTGAAAATTCGTGATTTTCTTTTTATATTTCGTGTTTCTGTTTAAGAAGCTGGGTTTCTGAACAAAATATGTAAAATAGCTGACGTTGCTGACGTTGACATTTCAAGATTTCATCGCTACTGTCAGTTTGACAATCAGCCGTAATATTGGAAAAGCATTCGTAAAATATATCGAAAGTTATTATTTGCACTGTTGCTAAATGATAATAATTGCATTTATAACATAGAGTATGTATTAAAATAAAAATGATCGTGAAATACAAGTGCTATTTTCTTGTCTGCGTAACGTGGCAAATCGCAGTGGTCTCTGCAGCCGATCATCTACTCGAAGGTATTTATTGCGGTAAAGAAAACTGTTATGAAGTTCTAGGAGTCTCTAGAGAAGCAACTAAAAATGAGATAGCTAGAAGTTACCGACAGCTAGCGAAAAGGTTCCATCCAGATTTGCACAGAAGTCCCGAAGCAAAAAAAGAGGCAGAAGAAAAATTCAAAGAGATCGCAACAGCTTATGAAATTTTACGAGATGAGGAAGAACGGTCGGACTATGACTACATGTTGGACAATCCTCAAGAGTACTATGCTCATTACTACAGGTATTACCGACGGCGGATGGCACCTAAAGTCGATGTTCGAATTGTAATTGCTGTGACTATATCTATTATATCAATTATCCAGTATTATAGTGCTTGGTCGAAGTATGATACTGCTATTAAATATTTCATGACTGTGCCAAAGTATAGGAATAAGGCTCTAGAATTAGCTAAAGCTGAAATGAAAGGTCAGGGTCGGAATAAGGTTAAGAAATCTAAAGCTGAACAGAAAGAAGAACAAGATAGGCTAATTCGGAAGGTTATTGAGGAGAATATGGACATCAAAGGTGCTTACGCAAAGCCTGAAATAGTCGACATACTGTGGGTGCAAATAATCATCTTGCCCTACACTGTTGCATATTATATCTACTGGTACCTCAGATGGTTTTGGAGGTTCACTCTACTGAAACAACCATATGGTGAGGAGGAGAAAATGTATCTCATTAGAAAATACATGAATCTTGGACAGCATCAGTTTAATGCTATTGAAGATAAAGAGAAACAAGAGTTTTTAGATGAGGAGCTTTGGATGAAAGAGAACTTTAAGGTATGGAAAGAAATAAAAGATGAAGAAGCGAAAAAAGCTTTAGCAGAGAATAATAAATATAAGCAGTACAGGCGATATATAAAACAGCATGGAGTTGGCAGGATGACCTTTGATGATTCATAGTTTTGTGACAATTGTGATTATTTATTTAAGAATTGCTCCTCCTTTATATTGACTGGTTTTCTATATAAATTAATTTCTATACTTCTGTTTATAAATCACCAAAAATTATACACAGGAAGAAAATAATAAACTTTTTACACAATTTGTTACTTTATTTCTTTAATCTCTATTCGTTTCAACATGTACTAAGATGATTTCAATACAATTATTCATACAACACATTCAGTTTTTTTTCTTTATATAATCATCACACATGGCAATTCGTTAAGGCATACTAATATACATCTGGTGCTCAAACATACACATACACAATGCAAGGCAAGTTATGTGAACATTCAATGTGTCTTGATACAACCTACAAGTGGTCAGCCCACATAGAAAACAAACAATAATGTGCTCATCACATATCAAGACAATAAAATCATTATAAAAACAAAATGAGATCCTTAATTACAAAATATAATGCAGTGACTGCAAAACAAGCAATCAAATTGCATTGGCAGTGCTTTCGACCCCTAAATATAGTTTAAGAGATAATTCCCACGGCAACAATTCAAATTTGGAATGTTTATACATCACTTTACATACACTCAATCACTTATAATTTTTCTATACACAAGAATACGAGACCTTAACGAGGTTATGTGGAGGTCATCAATCACTAGCAACAGTTTAAAATAATCATTTATTATAATTTTTTAAGACAACTTTTTATTTATTTTATAAAAAAAAAATATTATAAGATAATTATTATGATTTGAATTGTGGTTACCCACTGAAGAATAGACAATAAAATAATATTGTCTATTCTTCAGTAGGTAACGACAAAAGTACCCAATAGACTTACTTAGTATGTAGTAGTTACTTAGTATTAGTTTTGCATTGTAAACTTAAACAATTTCCAAAAATACTCTATATTAACCTCATTCTCTTCTCATAAACTATCCTACTGTAGAGCATGATCCATCTCTCAGGTTGAGAACACAGAAACAGGCGGGTTGGTAAACTTTACCAACATCAAAGACCATAAGTTAGAATTCCAAGGTATATGTAAATCAGGATGTTTGCCTTTACTGTTAAAGCAAATGTCAACGCTCACGAATTTCTAAACTTAAAGGTCTGCAATCAAAAACTCAATTCAAACCCCAAATAACTAATGGTTATATCACTTGGATATAACTGCTACTTGACAATCCAATGCAAAAAAGTATTGGCAGACTACATTTTTTACAAAATTATTCTGACAGTAGATTTTTTTAATTGACAGCTACAGCAAGTCTTTCAACGGTAAACCATTACCTAACAAAATAAAATCATTTACACGCCTGGCTGGCGATAAAATCAGTGAAAGTATCAATCTATTTATGACGAAATTTATTGCAAGTGATCAAGACAACCTCTCACAAGTCCACATTATAAAAAAAAAACTTATTTTACTTGAGCTGTTGCAGCAACCTGTAAATTGTAGAGTGGCTCAATATCCTTGTGTTCTTTATTCAATTTCAGATGAACATATCGGTGTTTGTTTTAGATTAAGAATACAGAGTAACTGTATTCAATGCGTTGAACAAAGATTTTCTTTACATCTAAACTGTACTTATTGCTTTAAGAAAAACTAATTTGTGTCCAGAGATCTTAAAGTAATGTGCATTGTTGTAGATAGCCATCAACAATTTGTATAAATACATAATTCACGTCATTATATTCCATATTTAATTTTAGCGATTAAGATAATATCGTTTTACACGCAAAACTGCTAAATGCAATTTTTTTTGTAATATTTTCAGACTTATTTGTATAATAAATAAGATTGAAAATGATAAATTAAACCTTTAGTCAGTATTGCTTCTATGGTAACTGGTAATTCTATTGCATTTACTATTAAGGCCTGCTTTTTTTTTAATTTTCACTTAGGAAGTTAATGATATTAATCCCTTCCATTTCTAGGAATCAAATAAAGCCGCTGTAAGGGTTGCAGCTGCTTATTTCTAATTTTATACAATCTGATACTATTATCAAACAATGAAATGTAACCGTGCAGCTTTTCCAGCGGCTCTATTGCGCTAATCGACAAGTTTCTTTAGAACAAATTATGATCAGGTACATTATTTTGTGGAGTTCATATCAAAAGAAGAAAATTTATAGAATTTGACAGATGATGAAAGATATTATTACAGGAATCCCTTAGTTTAGTAGGTTTAAAAACCCCACAGTTCGAAATAGGTCTGAGAACATAGTAGGTAAACAAATTAAAATTCATGTAATTTGTAATAAAGTAAGCAGTTGACACTTGATAACCGATGACATTAAAACAAAACATATTATGCAATTTATTATTACGATAGCCGTGCCTGCACACGTCATAACTACTTACATGAGTAGTGGGTGATACAATGAGTTAAACTACTTTACTATAGTATTTTTTAATTATTTACTTACTGCAGACTCAGTCATAAATTATCGAAGCAGGATAACAATGGTTTTCTTTTGTGTTAGCGGCGGGATGACAATCAGTGACAAGCGGGGCATCAGTGTTTAAGACCGTGTGATTTATGCCCAAGTATGCAGAGAGTAAATAATTTTACTATAGTAATATTTCATACACCATCAACACTTATCAGAAAAAAATCACGTTAGACATTAAAAAGAACTGTGAGATTACCAAATTCGTTTCTTTGAACTTCCTACGAATCGAGTAGAATACATAATTATTTTGTACACACAATATCTCAATTTTATACAATATTCATGCTAAAATGTATTTACACAAAACGTTTATTTAAATATAACTTCTCATCTAATTATTATTTGGGACATACAATGTCACATATCAATTTATGTTATTATATCTATCTACATACATATATTATACACAAAATAATGAATCTAGTCTTCTTCAATGTGCTATTTCGTTTCAGATCATTGGTAAGCTAAACTTTAATTAATCTTGTTCATATAAGTTTATCTACACAACAGAGAATCAATCAGACAAGTAATTTTGACACACTGGTGTGTAAAATCATATATGCAACATATTCATCATATAGTAAAATGTTCATATTTAGGTATATAATTAATTCAGTATTTGACAGGAAATAAGTTAAATCAAGCTACATAAATAAACAGTAAAAGACTCGATTTCCGATGACTCGATTTCGGATCGATATGTCTATCATTTACTAGCCGCCTATGCGTTTTTCTTACACTAACATCAGATTACGACTATAATCCGTAAGTGAAAGTCGTACAGTCCAAAATACAGTAATAACAAAATAGACACCCAACGCTTCTACGTTTCGACCCTTCCTACAAACGGGACAAGGTTGTGACGGTCACAAGATGCGGCGGTCACTTGACGGCGGCGGTCACTTGACGCGGCGGTCACAAGGCGCGGCGCTCACAAGACGTGCGCTAGCGACGCGGGCGTCGCGCGCGTCGCGGGACGGCCACGTGCAGGGCGCGCCCTCACACGGGCGTCTCGTGCTCAGTCTCCTCTATTCGCCCGAGACGCCATGCATTTGGGTCCGTCGCTGTGTAAAAAACGCAACAAAAATACTTAATAAATAAATATTGATCTATGCAACGAGGCACAAACATGTTATTCTGTTTTACATATTAGCAACGAAACGAGAGAAACAACAATAACTTTACATTAAAAACAAACTAAACTTAGTACGGATTTTATAAGGCGTCCAACGTAGAATACATACAGTGCTTTGTTTTTATACGTGGGAGTTTAAAATTAATTTCACATTGGGTTGCAAATATGCAAAAGCTGTTTGAAAATTATGTGTTATTCAGAAACATAGCTCTCGACATGTGTTAAGTGCTAAGTGTTAGATAATAAAGCCCTGATTTGTAACAAACAATTACGATTTAACAATGAAAACAGAGCTGAGAATTACAATAAATCTAACCAAATGAGTATTGCAAAGTAAATATGACAATACTAATCTGCTCAAATTGATACAGTTTTAGTTTTCACAGTTATTCTATGTAAATGTTTGTGTCAAAAGCAGATAGTAGTCAGTGTAAATGAACACCCAGAAACCTCACAATACTAGCCAACATTCACACAAGCAAACATCACGTGGTTCCTTGTTGTGCACGTGTCGACGACCGTCCCAACTTTCACGTTACATGTATTTCCAAAAAAAAAAACACATTTATTTGATCCCAATAAACATAAAACATATATTTTTGTCTGAAATTTACTTTGACTAAAGTCCCAGCATTCAATATTTTACTAGAGTCATACAATTTATTTGACACTGGCAATTATTATTAAAAAATTACATCATTTCAAAATGGAATTTTGTTGTGACAGTTACGCAATTGTAAACTTTAAAATTGTATGTATGTAAAGTACATTTCAGACAACTTTTAAATTATAGATGGAATAATGTTTGGCAACATAATAAATTTAACATAAGTCATATAACATAAGCGTAACTTCGCAAGCGAACAATGTGGCTGTGTGGATGTAAACTAGCAAATGTGACATGTTATGTTGTGCAGCTTAAAAACCCAAACATTATAAAAACCAGGGAGGTTTTGTAACGTGTGTTTAATAAAGTTATTTAAGCTGTCAATAAAAAAACAATATATTCTTCAGTTCTGAAATGACACATGTGAGTAAAGAGTGAGGAAACAAATGGATGAAAAGTATTAAAAGGGAATGAAAAGACAATTACATCATGGCCTTTAGATCACATTTTAATTTTATTGGTATTCAAATCCCATTTTTTGGGTTATTATACCTTACTTTAAGAATTAATAGTAGGTAAAGGTAATACAACATATGACAACTAAAATGTACAGTAAAGTATAACCAAGAAAATATTGTTTTCTTAATAATAGGTGTAATATCTTATTCTGCCAACACAAGACTCGTTAATTTATTATTTATTTACTTTCGCGCGCGACTGCGTTCACGTAAAAGTTATTTTTGCCTATCCCTGGAGATCGATACTTTATTTCTGGACGAGGAGTACAAAAGGAGGGCATAGCGTACCTATCTTATGTCCTCTTCTGTACTATATAAGTTCTTGTAATTTCCATAAATACAGAATATTCATTTTTAAATATTAATAAAAAAAAATTAAAAAAAAATTAAGTCTTCCACGAAATTGATTGTCAAAAAAATTGAATTTTTAGGATTTTATTTTTGCATTTTTCACGCTCCATCATGTTAGTACAGCTAAATGCAAAGATAATTTCTTAGTCTTCGTTTTCGAGAGCGTTTCACTCATACCCTGCATGCGAAACGAAAAAGGAACCTCCTTTTTTGAAGTCGGTTAATAAAAAGTAATTTGCCTATCTGTGTTGTGAAACATTACCGGTCGGTATTAATAATGTCAGATGTGTTTATAATAATTGTTTTCAGTCCACTCGTGACCACGATCGGTGCAATTCGATCAAAACGTCGGGTAACCAAAAAGGTATTGTACCTTTTGAATATTATCGCAATGAAGTCCCGAGTCATCTAAATAATGTGTCTATAATGTTTCAGTAAAGCCTTTAAAGCTAAATCTGTTGATTTAAAAGTTTATCTTCGTTAATAGGTACCTTAATTTTTTTTTATAAATAGTAGTAATCAAATTGAACAAGATTGTGGACAAAATCGTAGTCACCAAATTTATTGCAACGTAAATATAATGTTAAATGATCGGCTAAGATATAAAGGATTGTACCGAAAAATTGGTTGTCTGTAAAGTCGGTTTACGGATGACAATTTTAAACGTCACCGATCGTGCCTCTTTATCGCTTGTTCCGCGCTCTCGCTTGCACACTCGGCTCCGGCGGAACGTGACAATGAGTCATGCTTTTTCGTGCGTGCAGCCGGCGTTTATCGATTTATAAGACGTTATCACGTCAAAAACTTTTTAAACTTCACGCCGTGCTTTTGGTATCGACTACATTTCTTTGTTTTCTGGTTATACTGTACATATACATATCGATAGTTTTTCACAACTCAATCTAAAAGCCATATTATCGACACACATTGTAGTGAAAGAAGGGTGAAATAAATTATGGAAAACAAAAATATATTACCTTGGTTGTCGATCTTCCAAACATGCTTTGGGAGTTCGGACATGGGATGGGACGTTGGGATAGTATTGTGACAATGTATGATAATATATCTTACTTAAAGTATTATATTATGTACTTAGAGGTAAAGGTAACACTAGTCTCTGTTAAAGCATACAGTTTAATATCAAAGTTAACGAACACAATGTTTTCTCGGTCAAAACTGTTTTTAGTAACTATTGAAATGAAAATGTAATCTCATTGATATATTACAAATTAGATGAAAAATAGGGTCAAACAGATGTCGTGATAGAGGGACTGAGACATAGATGAATGATACAATATCGATTTATCGATGTCTCAGTCACTGTCCACAACAGCTCTGTAAGTCGTGGGATCGGAGCTTGCAAATATTTGAATATGACTCTAAACTACTATGTTTTGCAGATAGGAGCTTTTCTATTAGATCTACTACTTTTCAATTTGTCAGGTTGTTTTAAGTCGAAAAATAATTACTTGAGAAGACGAATTTATCGTGTTGCAGATACTTTAAAATGTTTTTTTTTTTGGTAAGAAATATTAATAACGTGGGTCACACATTACTAGTATTCTTGTTGGATTAGTAATCTAGTAATGACATATCTATGGTTGGCCTTGCACTCACATTATTAAACTGGATATCAAGTAATATTTTAGTGATCACAAACACACATTTATAATCATCAGTATCTGTTTCTATTTACGTAACAATTGTGTTCATAACTAAGACATATTAATTGTCCATCACGTGCATTAATTATATACTAATACTTATAATTAAATAGAGAGATAGAATATAGATAGATAGATGAATATAAGACTAGTACCAAAATACTCATACACACATGCTAATATGTACCTACTTATGCTGTAAATAAGCTCGTAAATAACATCTATTATTTATTATGAATATTAATACCTATTATGTTATAACGAAGCGATAAGTAAGAATCACATTACGTAATATCGCAATTGTGAAAAGTTAAGGTAATAATATAAAATAAATGAATACTGAAAGTATGACAGGTAATAAAAAACAGTCGTCAAGAAATAATACAGGCAAACTTACTGGTAGAGATAGGTACTCCTCTAGCAATTTCAATTTAAACTTACATTGAATTCGGAATTATATTTTTAAATTTGGAACACGATAATCCAAGACGACAAGGTTAAAGTTATATACCATAGGCACAAAAAAGTACTAATAGCGACCAACACATGTAGCGACCAATGAGATTTAAAAGCTGCAACTTTTATCCTAAACATTTTATCTGTGGGTGGTTAGCCCACTTAATTACAAATCTAAATATAAAAAGGTGAAAACAAAATAGTTCCATACCTTTTTCTAATCTGTTTGTCAACTGATTTTAGTTTTTTTTATAATAATGATTATATAGTCGAATTTCGACCAGTGGGCGAGCTCTAGTAGGTATAAATTTACTACAACACCTAGTGGTATGTGAATTAAAATGTATAATATTATTGATAAATGGATCGTATTATAAAAGTTAATATTAAAAATAAGTGTAAGTGTGTGTGTATGTTAAGAGATTTAATTATATGTCTACACCACTGAACCCCATTAGAATATATCCATACTTACATAAATAGTAGTACATACGTAATTATATTATGTACGTATACACGTAATTATGGACAATATAGTAATGTATTTTTTTTAATACTATTTTTGTGTATAATAAGAAGTGATGATGAGATATCAAAAATGTGTGAACTCTTATTTAATCTTTAATTTTAATAATGGTACCAGGTACAACAATTTTTTTTTTGAAAATTTAAAATGGCAACACTTGTAACTCCAACATTTTGTACACAGGTATCGAAAATAGTGCATTGTCTGGTTCATTAAAAAAAATCGATATATTTAAATTCATTCACTTCTTATCTATATCTTATCATATCAGGTTATCATTTGGGAGCAAGGAATATTGGAAAAGGCTGTTATACACTTCACGATATAACTGATTCTATAAAACTATTTATTTATCATATTAACTTATAGAACAAAATTCGAATGCTATCTTATAACTTATTAGAGTATTCACGAAATTTAAACACCCGAATAAATTCTAGAATTTCTAGCAATTAAAATAGCTTTGTCTGAGATCCATGAAAACTAAGATTTTGAAGAATTTACATTAATTGACTTGACGTAATAAACAGCTACATCATTCTTACCCTTAGGTCTTTTAGATTCATCCATTTTTATTTTCATATCAGATAGGAATGAAATTTCATCGTTACTCGGAACATACTGAACAAAAAAAACGTGTTTATTTTCATAATAAATGAGTGTAATTTGATATAGTCGTGAAGTGCCAGTGTAGTAAAGTACTAGGAGAGCACGAGGGGAGAGGGTCTGGTCCCGACGTTCAGCAGTTGTGTGCGTGCGGCGCGGCGCGGA
The DNA here is from genome assembly GCA_949752705.1 of Callimorpha dominula. NCBI lineage: Eukaryota > Metazoa > Arthropoda > Insecta > Lepidoptera > Erebidae > Callimorpha > Callimorpha dominula. Next base: position 2,557,048 of record OX457001.1, on the reverse strand, counting down.
GCAGCGGCGCGTGCTCGCCTGTGACGTCACGTCAGCACGCGACACATCACCGCGATGACGTCACCAACACCACACGTCATCGACACGGCACAACCACAACACCATACGAACGCATTACGCACAGTCCCTTATGTATCTACACGCGGACAGCACAGCGAGCAATTATTAGTAATCAATTTTTCAGTACTTGGCGTCAAAACTGTTTTTTTTTATAATATAATCATATGTCCAAATGATTGATTGAGGTTCGAAATATAAATTTTGAGAAAAGCCTTGTCAATAAATGATGCTAGTAGCCCTTAAATATAGCTTTGCATTAAAGCAGTGGTACATTTTAGATAAACGACGACATGGACCTTGAATTTACAATGCTTTATACATAATTTTAACTCGCGAGGCTGTCTCACATAATAACTAAAAATATTATAGTGCAAATTTAAAAAAAGTGTAATTATGACATATTAACTAGCAACACTATGTAGCTAAAGGGACTCCACGTACGCCTATTCATTAGCTAACATCAATACTTTAGTATGTCTGCTATAATGTGTTGCCAACAAAAAAAATACCAAACGCTTTTAAAGCGACGTCTGTTGTCAATAAAAAAATACGAGCATGCTTAGCATAAAATTATGTCCAAGCGTAAGAAATGCACTAGCTGACATACTAATGTAGCTTTAGTAATATTTAAATAATACATTTAAGGACATAAACATATTCATGTAAATAAAGGTCATTACACACTGTCTCTGTCTAATTTAGCACCAAGTATACAACTTTTGGAAACTAAAGACTAAGTGTGTACTATTTAAGCAGACAAATAAAACTAAACTAAATGACAACAGGTAGATATTTGTGGGCAGTCTCATTTATGCGTAATCGGGGTGGCCACTGGGCTTGACTAAAATTCACATACAATGAAATTCTTTATTATTGTTATCAAAATACACGAAAATTTGATTAGTTGAGTAATAGCTTCTTAGCTTAGAGGTTTTTATCAAAAAGCCTTTCGGTTAATAGGCAATTTACATATAAGTTGGTGCTCAATACAAAAAAAAAGTATATTTGCCAGGTTTTTTTTATCTGCGATTTCTAGATAGTTTTAATAACATCCAAAACTGCGTTTAAATTAGTTTTGGAATATATATTTATGTAAACTTATAACTTTAAATCACTCCACTTTTGCTATTAATAACAATCACAAAAATGTATGTCATCATTACGATGTCGTATGTCATATTGTCAGACATTAAAGTTATGGTCTCTCCTCAATTTTTTTATGAAAAAAAAAAGTATAAATATAAATCTAGACTTAAATAAGAAATTTAACGTCTGATAGAGCCGTAGGTGTGGTATCCCCTCATTTAAAATACACACATATGTTTAGTAAATTCCCTGGACAGTTCAGGTTAGACAGTGTGTAATGACTCCATAAAATAAATAAACTACATACCATAATAATCATTTAGCTAATATAATATAAATGGTCATGCATGATTGTGACAATATGGTAGTTTTAGACATTTGGTTTTAAAACATTATACTGTCGAAACCGATTTTAATTTCGTTGTTTTGTTTGATTCAATTGAAAGCTACAGAAACCGTCTCATGTTTCTGGTTGGCAATTACTATAATAAGAGTATATAGCTAAAAAGTTTGTTTAAATTAATCTGTGAAACAATCTATCAGATTTGGATAATTCTTTTTGTATTAGACAGAGTATTAATTGAAGAAAATTATAGGCTATGTAAGATCACGATTACAAGCGGAGCAGTGGCCATATCGCAGGTGAAGCTGCAGGGAACAACTAGTGCCACTTATTTCCGACCGATTTCAAATCCATGCCCGATTTAATCATCTGTAATAGATACCACAATTTATTGTGATAATCTAATAAAATATTGTATGTGGTCGAAACTCACACATTTGCAAAAATATGACGTCATTTGTCATTTAATTTGCTCCAGACATCGTGAGATAGAGAGAAGCCAATCTCGGTTATATTATGGATGTCTCTTTTTTCTTCTGCAATATAAACCTACAGATAGAGAATTTACAGAAATATGGAGACGGAAACATAATATGAAAGCAATGTACAACTAACATGTTTTTACTCGGTTCAGGTAGAATGTGTAAACGCAACTGCAAGTGAGCGTTCATATCAAACAAAGCTATAGAAGCTCCAGGGTCAAGGAGTCTGACATCTAAAGGGCGTTGTTCCTTACATGTCAGTACCGACTAAAACCAAATGCTCAAAACGTTGTACGATCACACAGCACAGTGCATACCTTGAAGCTGTCGGTTCAAGAGCGCGGTGATGCCGGGCCCGTCGCCCGCCTTCTTCACAACCAACATCGGCTTATCTTCCCCCTCCTCGTAACTGTTGGGCAGGTGGCCGTTGCTCACCGACATGGTTTCGCTAACCTGGAAATTATCATGGCAGGAATAAATATTACTTTTAAGTTTCTTCTCACAAGGCTCAACCATCGGCAGAGCAACCTATTGTTACGGTGAATCGGTGTGTCGATCTTTATTTTTAATAAAAAAAAATATTTCTTAAATTGACGATTTCGAATAATTGATGATCAATTTTATGAAATGCAGATTTTGAATCTTAGTTTTTTTATTTATTTACGGTTTGGATGGAAATGAATGGAGTATCATCACCCAATTACGTGATAAAACGGCAACTTAGGGGCAATGAAGTAAACCCTAAGGCTCAATATAAACTTTTTAAAGCTTCTTAATGTCTTTAAAGTTTACGTCAGATCACAGGGGTGATCAACTGTATATTTTGTACTCAATATTCTGATAAACTACACCAGAAAATGAGGCATGCCACAAATTACTTTATGGTTATTGTTAGATAATTATCACACTAAGCGTGTATTTTCTGGCCCTATAATTTGCATATGTCAGTCAATAAAGTATCGCTGTATAAAAAACTAAATTGATCATTGCTCCTTTGACGCTTGAAAGAAAGACAAAACAACACACACACTTTTGCATTTAAATTTTTCTGACCCACCAAAATTCTACAAATCCTACTCTAGTCATAAAAATTGATTTATAAACCAACAATACGAAGGATACTAAACTCGACAAAGCAAAAAAAGGTGTACAATTGTATATACATATCGGAAAACGATACGCTTAGTTAAGAATTGTATAGGTTTCTTTAGAAATCGTATTGCTCGAGAAAAACAGCTTCGTTGAATAGGTTACTGACTACAACACTATATGAAGGGTCCAAAGCTAGAACGACCCTATAGAAATCCAATCAACATTATTCGATTGCTTGTTTAGAAGATAATATAACGTTAAAATTAATTGTAGGTTAATAGAATCACTAAAATATCATTTGTGATATTTTGTGCACTTGTATATTGATTGGCTATAAATATAAAGCATTTAAGACGATTTCTGTGTGCTATGCTTTCTGATTGATACTTGTGTTGCTCCGAACGCATCCGATTTAAATATTACATCTCGTTGCAATTAGCCTATTAGGAGAAATATGCTCCTACTTTGTAGCCAAGGTCGACTTGTATAGTAGGCGGAATTATACAATTATATTACCCTGTAAAATAAATAAAAGTAATATTATTCTTCAATTTAAGTTCTGTAGGTACACTGTAATTACAGGACGTACACTGAATATTGTTATTACGTTTATTTATAAAATCTTCGTTTTTAGTACAAGCGTAATGCAACAGAAAATATTCAAGTATCATTTAGTATTGATTAATATCTTCAAGAATACTATATTAAAAAGAATGCAGGAGTTGTTACAACACCCATAATAAAAAAAAATGAAAATATTTTTTTTTTCCGAGATCATTAAAGGCATTAAAGAAAAACCAATAACAGTATTTTACATCGATAGTACCTGCATGAGCTTATGCACGACGTCTCTGCCGAGTATGTGGTCGAACACAGCTTGCAGGAAGGCGTCCGACATGATGCTAAGCTTGAGCTTGTCGCGATGCCACACCAGCACGCGGGATTCCTCCATCGCCATTATTGACACCTGCAATATGGCACATAAATACGGATTTTATATTTTTATATATTCACCCTTGTATATGTGACGCGAAAGGAGATCATTCGATTGCTACGTCAGAAGTCACAGGATCGATTCCTGCTCAGATTAAATATCTGTACGCAAGAAGATGTCTATATCTGTACGCAAGAAGATGTCTATATCTGTACGCAAGAAGATGTCTATATCTGTACGCAAGAAGATGTCTATATCTGTACGCAAGAAGATGTCTATATCTGTACGCAAGAAGATGTCTATACCTGTACGCAAGAAGATGTCTATATCTGTACGCAAGAAGATGTCTATATCTGTACGCAAGAAGATGTCTATATCTGTACGCAAGAAGATGTCTATATCTGTACGCAAGAAGACGTCTATATCTGTACGCAAGAAGATGTCTATATCTGTAAGCAAGAAGATGTCTATATCTATACGCAAGAAGATGTCTATATCTGAATGCATGTTCTAGACTAGAACCTGTAGTTCAAGGTATGCTTTCCTAATAGAAGACACCAATACCAATTTTCCCGATCAAATATTTCACGATCGTGGGCAAACAAACGCATAGGAGATTGATTGTACATGTTGCTGGCCTTTATTTTTAGCACATGTGTTTTTACACATCGCCACCCGGCGCAAAAAAGTGTGTCATATGACACGTTAGGTACGTTTTGACATTTTTATAGCATTGAATAGCAAATGTTGCATTTGGTCAGCTGTAAAACATCGTTGCAACACACTGAGCTGTTTTGTTCAATTCACATCATCATTCTTGTTCCAAAATAAAAGTAGCTCAAGTTACTCCTTATAACACTAGCTATCTTTTAATGAAAGTACCGGTGAAATCAGTCGCCCCGTTCCGAAGATTAACCGGAACAAACAGACAGATAAACAAAAAAATTCAAAATATTTTTTTTGGTATGTACTGTATGAACATTCGGATGCATTTAGTAAAATGTTGTTATCATGTCATTCATTACTAACACACACTTCAAATTTATTCATTTGTGTATAGATTTTCAATATAGTTCGTTCTAGTTCGTGAACTAAATAAATTGTGAGACATTCAAATAAATAAAATTGATGTTTCAGTTTGTAATGTCAAAATAATAGATTTTTTAAGCTACAGTTGTTTACACGATACCTATGCCTAAAAATCAGGTTTTAAAATTTTTGTCTGGCTGTCTGTTTGTTCCGACTAATCTCCGGAACCGGTTGACCGATTTCCATGGGAGTTTCACTGGCAGATAGCTGGTGTTATAAGGAGTAACTTAGGCTACTTTAAAAAAAAAAAGAAATTAGGGTTCCGCGCAAATTATATAAATATGTACACGCGAGCGAAGCCGCGTGGGAAATGCTGGTATATAATAGATTACACAGAGGAGGGTCACATTTTCACGTTCCTCTTTTCTTCATTAAACCTTTAGTATTTATCAATTTAATCTAATTGAAGCTCAATCATTAAAATAAAATATATAAGGTAAGGTTCTGTATATTTAAATATAAATAAAATGTACTACTCATTATCACATAATATATTAATCATAAATTCACTTTTACTTGCGCACTGAGCAGGAACAAAACCAGCCCAGACAAAAGTACATTACGTAACATATATTATGGTAATGCGAACCTCAATGAGAGTGAAATCATGAGTTGAATTATAATATTGTATAAACACACTGTTAGTGGGTGCCGTGAGACACCCACCTGCGACAATCTAGGTAAGGCCGGATTTCGACAAAACGCAACGCCGACATGGCGACATAAAGACACAATTTGCAAAGTATGTGTGTATGTGCCATGTTAGAAATGACTAATGAGCTTCCGTTGATTGTACTTACCTATACCACCAATACTATTAATCATCTATACTATTAATAGCCCGACTCGGCTACGCCAGAATATCAATTTGTTTAATTTTAGGGCTATTTTTTTCCCTTGATATATAGACCGACAACAAAAGCCGCATTCAGAAATGTGTAGTGGTACCGTGAGTATAAAAATAAATAATGGTTTTTTTATATATATAATAGGGGGCAAACGAGCAGACAGGTCACCTGATAGTAAGTGACTACCGTCGCCCATGGACACCTGCAACTCAAGAGTCACAAGTGCGTTGCCGGCCTTTGAGATAGGAGTACGCTCTTTTCTTGAAGGTTTGAAGGTCGTATCGGTCCGGAAATACAGCAGGCGACAATTTGTTCCAAAGATTGGTTGTGCGAGGTAAAAAAAATTCTTTAAAACCGCACAGTGGTGGATTTCCAATTATCCAGGTGATGGGGATGAAAGTTTTGTCGCGGTATAAGTCCGAACAATTTATCGGAGCACTCCCCATGATACATGCGGTAGAGAATGCAGAGTGAAGCTACATCTCTACGCAACGCCAAGGGGTCAAGCCGATCTGAAACATCCTGGCAATCGATGATTCGAGTCGCTCTCCGTTGAATGCGGCCAAAATAGAGAAGCTGGTACTGGGGTGCTCCTGCTTAGATATGAGAACAGTATTCCATATGCGGCCGAACCTGCGCCTTATAAAGTTGTAAGCGGTGGGCCGGGGTGAAATACTGTCTCCATCTGTTGAGCACACCAAGCTTCTTTGAGGCTAATTTGGCCTTACCCTCCAAGTGACCGCGGAACTGGACTTCGCTCGATATATCGACGCCAAGGACTCCGATGCTGGCTGTGGCAGTCAGGGGAGTGCTCTCAAAGCGCGGTGAAGCCGCGCGGGAACTGCTAGTACATAATATGATAATATTACCATTACTCTGTCTTATACACAAACAACTCATAACAAATAACTTCTTGCTTTATTTGTTCTATAGATAGTCATGTACATTTTTGTAAAACAATTTATCATGCGTATTAAAATCTATTATACAAATTTCTTTAAGTCGAACCAAGAATAAATACTCCTATATGTATACATAGGCTGCACTAAAAGTATCGGGAATGGAATATTTCCACTGTTTCTGTCATATTAAAATCTTTTTTAATTGAAAACTCCTTGGTTTTAAAAATCGAAAACCATTTATTTATTTAAAACAAGATTCTCGGTCTAATCACAAAATTTTGTCAAACTTGTTTAGTCGTTGAGAAAATGGAATTAACTCGAGAAAATTCAAGAGCGATGATTTATTATGACTTTCGAAGTGGTTTAACACAATAACAGTGTGTTGACCGGATGATTTCTGCATTTGGTGATGAAGCCCCATCCAAAACCACAATTTATCGCTGGTTTGCTGAATTTCAACGTGGACGTGTCAAGCTCAGTGATGATCCCCGTCAAGGTCGTCCAAAAACTGCAGTCACCCAAGAAAACGTTGATGCTGTGCGTAAGCTGATTGAGGAAGATCGACATGTGACATACCGCGAAATTCAGGCAACTTTAGACATTGGCATGAGTCAAATACAAATAATCTTGCATGAACAATTAGGTGTAAAAAAGTTGTTTTCCCGATGGATACCGCATTCGCTCTGTGAAGAGCAAAAAGCGGCTCGCGTTACTTGGTGTCATAACTCTCGAAAGATTCCACGCAGGATCCTCAAATGCTGTATACAACATCGTATCAGGTGACGAATCCTGGATATACGCGTACGAACCCGAAACAAAAAACCAGTCACGAGTTTGGGTGTTCGAAAATGAGTTAAAGCCAACAAAAATTGTTCGTTCACGGAGTGTTGCAAAAAAAATGGTGGCCACGTTTGTCTCCAAAACCGGTCATGTTGCGACTATTTCTCTTAAGGGATAAAGAACGGTTAATGCAGAATGGTATGCTAGCATTTGTTTGCCACAGGTCGTTTCTGAACTTCGTAAAGAGAACTGCAACCGCCGCATCATCCTCCATCACGACAATGCAAACTTTAGACATTGGCATGAGTCAAATACACGACAATGCGAGTTCTTACACCGCGCACAGAACAAAAGAGTTTTTAAAGCAAGAAAACATAGAATTATTAGACCCTCCGCCGTACAGCCCCGACCTAAGCTCTAATGATTTCTATACTTTCCCTAAAATAAAGAATAAATTGCGTGGTCAGAGATTTTCATCACCTGAAGAAGCTGTGGACGCCTACAAAACGGCCATTTTGGAGACCCTAACTTCCGAATGGAATGGTTGCTTCAATTATTGGTTCCATCGTATGGAAAAATGTGTCAATATTCGCGGAGAATACTTCGAAAAGCAATAAATACATTTTTAAATAGTAATGTCGTGTCACTTCTTTGATTCCCGAAATTTTCAGTGCCGCCCTCGTATTTAAGAACAGATTAAAATAAAAAAATGTCTTTCGTCTGTTCGATCGTAGATCCATTTTTGTAAATCATTGTTGCGCATGATTTGACATTTAAAGTTCATAATATATTTAAACTTTAATGAGATAGGCTTTTCTTATTATATCACCAAATATAGCATGATTACGGTACCCTGCTCACACGATCAACGATATAAATAGGCAGTTCTGATGCTTCGTGTAAGCTTTAAAAACGGTTAATTAGCTATTATCTTCTCTCCTTTTTGATCGCAGTTTCCGTTTCAAGCACACCAATTAGGTTTTATGGATCCATGTAATCTGAAGATCATATTTGATAATGAAATTGCAGCTAGTGTTTATTAAGAGCTTTAATTTCGATCAGAATACATGATCTTAATTTTAAGTGGCTGCTTCCCTCATCTGAAGGTTGGATTCGTCTCTGAGCGTTCTCGGGTCTCTGGGGCTGATCGTAGTTTTTTTTTTAGTGATGTTAAACAGTAGGTACATTGATTGATTTGATAAATAGATTATAATTTTATTTAGTATCGTCTTATCTTCACTCTCGTCTCTTAACAAGACCGTCCGACCGTTCCCTCTCCCTATCTCCCTTATTCCCGCCCTTCCCCTCTCTCCCCCCTCTTCGCCTACTCCCACCTTAAAGGGCGGCATCGGACTTTTGACGCTTTGCAGGTGCCCATGGGCGGCGTAGTCATTTACCATCAGGTGACCTGTCTCCTCTTTTGCCCCCTATACCATAAAAAAAAGACTAGAATAACTTTGAATAGTGTATCCTTAAGTATAGCATTAAGTTTCACCAAAACAAAACATCCATGTAAGACTTTACCTGAAAAAACTCGTCCGTGGAGACTCCGAACCACTCCGGCGAGTCGAGGAAATGTTGTGGAAAAACTATATGAAGCGCTCGCTGGTTCTGTGAGACGACTAGTCTGTAACATAGCAAAATATAAATTATATTATAGCTCGACTAAGGTCTATACTAGAGACTATTTACTTTCAATTTAGTAATAGAATTAGAACCGTCCAAATGGGTTATCTACCTCTTCATCTTACAGCAAATAACGGTTAAGATGTTCTCTCTACTGGTGAATGGAGTAGTCGTAGCGTAATGGGATGGTAAATAATAATTTTACAACGCCCGTTTGATTCTCTTTATATTTAACGGTTGGATCGGAGCCCTACAGGGGGTGTCATACACAGCTCGAAATACCAGTACTGCAAAAACGTATTCAGCAGAGACAGGTCAGTAATGTACTTACACTGCAATTTCATATTCTTAACTGGCAGTTCGCAATCTAGATCGCCCACTTTCATAAGTGCATAATATGGCTAATACGGAGACATCAGCCAAATGAAGACATCCTACCAATATATAAACGTGAAAGTCTGTGAGGATGTTGTTCATATACTTTACTTATTCCTTATTTAATACGTTATTTTGTAACGTTCAACCCAAAAATCCTCGGTTCTTTCGGAGTAGTATTCAATGCCCTAGTGACACAGGCGATTTTTAGCTGTTTTTAAACTCTTAAAAAATTAAGATTATCCTGTATGCAAATTAGAGAAAGCGTAATTGATATTGCGACCCGACAATGTAAACAAATTGTGCTTAATTACACTCTAAGTCTACATAAAAACTAATGATATTTCCATGAGCACCGCATATATCTTATTAAACAAAATTATAAAACTGCAGAGCTTGTTAAAAGCAGTACTCTTAGGATCTAATCATGATCATCATCAAATATTTCTGCAATATTGTGTTACCTGTTTACTCAACGTGATTTACTACTACTACAGTTAACCAGATTAGAAAATTTTTAAGGGCACACAGCACCACTTCTATGGCACTTGCGTGATGTTATATACTATACTAGCAGCGCCCCGCGTTTTCACCAGCGTAAGTCCCGATCCCGTGGGAGTATCGGGATAAAAAGTAGCCTATATGTTAATCCAGGACTCCAGCTATCTACATACCAAGTTTAATCGCAATCGGGTCAGTAGTTTTGGCGTGAAAGAGTAACAAACATCCATACATACATACATCCTCACAAACTTTCACGTTTATAATATTAGTAGGATTATAATATTAGTAGGATAGTATGTCTGTATGGTTAACTGTAGTAGTAAGTCGTCCACAAAGCAAATATTTACTTCCAGTCCAAATTTTGAGCAGGTAAAACCTCGGTGTACAAGTAGTCATAAATAAATCTCTACAGCATCTAATTAAAACCTGCGGCTGAATCTAGTGCGGTTAAGTGTAAATTTTGCCAGTTCATTATTAACGCTATAGGTTACTACTTGAACACATTAAAATTTTATTTAGGTAATCCATTTTAAGCATTAATTTTTAATAATTAAGTAGGTATGCACCAATTTTGCTGGCAAGCATCTACCCAATTGTTATTGCCATTTTCATATACACCATACTGAAATACTTTTTGAAAAACTGTCAAGGCAATTCCAACAAGAACTCCCGTTTGTCCTGTAAGTAGTGGGTAAACGACTAAAATGTAAAGCTTTTAAACTCCAACTTTGAAACTAAGTGTAAATAAAAAAATTGTAACTGTAAGAAAAGTTGTACAGTGTAAATAAAAATAAACGTCTAAAGCGAAAATCTATTTACATTTTTCCTTTAACACTTCCTTGCAATGAAGCTAAGCAAAACAGTAACTCAATTTAGATAAACGTCGTCATAAGAAAATAATTTTAATGGTATCTCCTTCAAAATAATCCCTACCATGTATTTTAAATTCGACCGTTGGAAAAACGTTTAGCTCCTTGAGCGATACATTTTAATGTTGGAAATAGAACAAGCCAAGTGACATGCTAAGACATTTTAATTCACCCATTCCACGACCACTGTTACCGCACTCAACGCTCTCTTAGAATCAAATCCAGACTGTGAGATGTTTGCGAATGAATGACAGACGATTATGTCAGTATGTCTGGTGTACTGCGAGTAGTCTGTTTCTAGGATGTGCGTGATTTTTATGTTGTGAGATAAAGTTATTGTATAGTATAGGTAGTTGGTATTACTGTAAGTGGCCTGGGGCCGTTCTGGTTAAGATGAACTAAATAAATAAATGTTATGAGTTATTACGATTTGCTATTTAAAACCGTACATTCTTTTTAAAACTACTAATATATTCGGTATAATTGTTATGTTTATATAACTGTGATATGTTTATTATTTCGTCAAGCGACACTTTTTGTACTATACTTTACGATAAGTGTTAAAAAATAATTAAAAGCTATTGTTAACGTCAAAAGTGGTACTTAACATGGCTGTTACCATCGATGGTACAGAAACTTAGATCAAACGTAAAGATTCGTATAATAACAATTACATTTTAATGAATGGATTCGTATAACAAATTCTTTTATAACGAATAAAATTGCACTCTATTCGGTTACTATTATTATACGAATCCATTACGTATATTTACTTAAACAATCGCTGACAATACCAACGCACCTATCATTCTTTTGACAGCTGACACGAGATTAAACACTAAACATGGCTGAAATATACCGGCACTTTTCCAACCGTAAAGATAGTGTAAATCAGACAAATACAACCCGCATAACGAAATTCCTGTTGCTTGTTAAACAACCTCCGTGTCTTTTAAACATTATTTTTTTACTTATCAACCTTTTTATAGAGGCAAATCCTAACATTATAAAATGTTAATGTGACTTTGTTTGTTTATAACGCTTTCACACCTTAACCTTAACACATCATTAAATGTTTCATATACGTTGTCCAAGATACAGAAAAGGACATAGTGTTTCATAGTGGCGCGCATTGTGACACTAATAAATAATGTAATAATGTATACAATAATAATATTAACTTCACACATCTCACACACGGCCGTCTGATCCCAAGCTAGGCAGAGCCTGTAGTATGGTAACCAGACTGCTGATAAACATACTTATATATTTGTAAATACATACATATTATAGATAAATTACACCCAGACACAGAACAAACTATCGTGCTGATCACACAATTATTTGTCCTGGGTGGGAATCGAACCCACGACCACTGGCTTAGCAGTCAGGGTTACTAACCACTAGACCAACAGGCCAGTCAAACAATATGTGGTTGTGTGTTTAATAAACGTATTTTCTTTCTTTCTTTCTTTCATCCAGAATAAAGTACTGTTCCCGAGGGATTACTAGTCTATATTTATAAAAAATAATCCCTATGTCCCTTGCGTCACGCCATACCTTGAGAACGACTTAACCGATTACATAATTTTTTTTTGTGTTTTTCTAATACTTTTTAGAAGGTTCTTGAGGAACGAAAAATTAACAAAAATTGAGCAGAAAATCGGTTACCGTGGCAACAGATTGTGATTTATAAAACGTAAATTAACGCGAAAGCTATTATCTACTTAATCCGACAACATTCTAAAGGCTAACCGAAAATAGAAATGAGCTTAATGGAAAATCTCGACTCGAGTCCACTTTGGCAATGTTTGAATCCTAAATTTGCTCGAAGATTTGTTTGGAGTGCCACTAACTACGTACTTACTGAGAATGGGTAGAAACGAGACAAGGAAAATAAAGTCCCATAAATTTGTTTTAAAAATATCTCGAATTACATACACCAGGAGGCGCTCTGAAATGCATATTTAAATATTTTTTAATGGCAGTTGCCCGCGACTTCGATCGCGTAAAAGTAATTTTTCCATCCCTCGGGAAGACTATTGTTGTTCTGGATGAAATATACCCTATTAGATGTGTAATACGGGACTTAATCGCGATAATATTTAAAAGGTACAATACAATACTTCTTGGTTAACCGACGTTTCGATCGATTTGCACCGATCGTGGTCACGAGTGGACTGATGAGAGCTCAGACGACGCCTCCGTGAAGTGCGAGTTTCGGCAACTACCCGCACTTGGCCTTCACTATTTTTATTCGTACTGTCTCGGTACTTTGACACTCTACACTTACGACGTCCCCTGTATGATGTCGAGGGTGTGCTCTCATCAGTCCACTCGTGACCACAATCAGTGTAATTCGATAGGAACGTCGGGTATTGTATTGTACCTTTTAAATATTATCGCGGTTATGCCCTTTCAGTGATTTAAGTGTTCCTTTTTCAAATACATCTTGTATATATTGACCTATCATGTACGGAAAGTCTAGCAAAGTTCAACTTATACCGGAAATAAATAGGTAAAAAATATATAAATTACAGTAGAATGTCGACCACCAGACGATCTCTAATATGTACATATAAAACTGAAGTTTTGGATACATTGCTTGTGTGTTGATATAACAGCATTGATTTGTCAACCGAACAGTATCGCAAACAAATCCTACTAATATTATAAACGTGAAAGTTTGTGAGGATATTTCATTAGTGTCACCCAGGAAAAATAATTGTGTGATGACCATAATAATTTGTTCTGTGTTTGGGTGTAATTTATCTATAATACGAGGGCGGCACTGAAAATTTCGGGAATCAAGGAAGTGACTCAACATTTCTATTTAAAAATGTATTTATTGATTTTCGAAGTATTTTCCGCAAAATTTGACACATTTTTCCATACGATGGAACCAATAATTGAAGCAACCATTCCATTCGGAAGTTGGGGTCTCCAAAATGGCCGTTTTGTAAGCGTCCACAGCTTCTTCAGGTTGTTCAGGTTGAAAATCATTAGGGCTTAGGTCGGGGCTGTACGGCGGATGGTCTAATAATTCTATGTTTTCTTGCTTTAAAAACTCTTTTGTTCTGTGCGCGGTGTGAGAACTCGCATTGTCGTGATGGAGGATGATGCGGCGGTTGCAGTTCTCTTTACGGAGTTCAGAAACGACCTGTGGCAAACAAATGCTAGCATACCATTCTGCATTAACCGTTCTTTGTCCCTCAAGAGAAATAGTCGCAACATGGCCGGTTTTGGAGACAAACGTGGCCACCATTTTTTTAGCAACACTCCGTGAACGAACAATTTTTGTCGGCTTTAACTCATTTTCGAACACCTAAACTCGTGACTGGTTTTTTGTTTCGGGTTCGTACGCGTATATCCAGGATTCGTCACCTGATACGATGTTGTATACAGCATTTGAGGATTCTGCGTGGAATCTTTCGAAAGTTCTGACGCACCAAGTAACGCGAGCCGCTTTTTGCTCTTCACAGAGCGAATGCGGTATCCATCGGGAAAACAACTTTTTTACACCTAATTGTTCATGCAAGATTATTTGTATTTGACTCATGCCAATGTCTAAAGTTGCCTGAATTTCGCGGTATGTCACATGTCGATCTTCTTCAATCAGCTTACGCACAGCATCAACGTTTTCTTGGGTGACTGCAGTTTTTGGACGACCTTGACGGGGATCATCACTGAGCTTGACACACGTCCACGTTGAAATTCAGCAAACCAGCGATAACTTGTGGTTTTGGATGGGGCTTCATCACCAAATGCAGAAATCATCCGGTCAAAACACTGTTTTTGTGTTAAACCACTTCGAAAGTCATAATAAATCATCGCTCTTGAATTTTCTCGAGTCAATTCCATTTTCTCAACGACTAAACAAGTTTGACAAAACCTTGTGATAAGACCGAGAATCTTTTTTTAAATAAATAAATGGTATTCGATTTTTAAAAACCAAGGAGTTTTCAATTAAAAAGATTTTAATATGACAGAAACAGTGGAAATATTCCATTCCCGATACTTTTAGTGCAGCCTATGTATGTATGTATTCAGAAATATATAAGTATGTTTATTAGCAGTCTGGTTGCTGGTAGTACAGGCTCTGCCTAGTTTGGGATCAGACGGCCGTGTGTGAGATGTCAAGTTGTTATAAAAAACCTACAACTGGGGCTCTGTCACCATGCGACAAAATAGTTACATATATTTCGAATGGTTTCCTTGGTTACGTAGCCCAATCAGTCTCTCCTTTTGACATTTCTTTAGCTGAATCGATACAATTAAAATAACACGTTCAATCAGTGTTTGTAACACAAATTTTCTTTTTACCATTATGGAGTTGAGATTGTATTACTTGACATTATATCTTATTTACCGCACTGAAAGGTATGTAGGGCTGTCAGATACTAAAAGCGATTTCTCTCTTTTTTTTTATTACAACTTGCGCACCTGGAATAATTTCAGTGTCCTTTACAAACATTGAAACAACGAAAACAAAAAAGCCTCGGGACAACTATTTGTGAATTACACAAATTTTTATCCCGGCGCGGCCTAGTGAAGGCGATCACTTTAACCATTGCATGCGCCAAGCGTGCAATCACTGCCAACAGCTATTAAAAAATCTTCTCGTAATTAAAAACTCCACCGAACTATAATTTTGGTTGGTGGTATTGTAAAAGGTGTTTTTGCGTGTTATAATTAGCAGTGTATTGTGTACAAAATTAATATATTGTATCCTACAATGTAAATGTGACTGCTTTATTTTTTAATGCTGCTTTTATTTACAACCCACTCTTAAAATGTGAATTATTTATGATTTATTCATAATATTTCATTTCATATCCTCAAAAGTATTATTTTATTTGGAACAATGCATTGTTTATTTTTGCACAGCCCTAAGATTAAGTGATAGACAATATTTCTGGTAATAAGGATATTTTTAAACAAAAATTTAATGTAACGGTTATTCGATCTGCTCCTTTTAGCATATCGGAGTTCGTTCATTCTGTTTTGAAATTCGTAAATTTAAGCAGCCTTTATGAATTGACAACCTTAGTTAGATATTCCCAGAGCTCGGTGTCGTAAAGGTATTCTCCCTTAATAGAGTATTGCGATAATAAAGTGTACCTCGAAATGTTTACGCAAAGTAATTGTGACTTTGGCTTTCATTTTATTTCTCTCTGATTTTGTTAAAGGAAATAATGTCACAATCTTCGAGAAAAAAATGTAATGAATATTAATCAATACTAGATAGGGTGGTCGAATTTCGACTAGAATTCAATGTTTTAATTTTTTGGAGTATTTTATTGGCCAATATAACTTGAAATGTCATTCTATAGTTCACCGTACCATGACAACACTAATTGTTTGCTGGACGCGTGTAGCCTAATGTAGCCGTTTTTACGTAATTTTTACTTTGTAAAACATATTATGTAACAATTTTAGCTTTCTGCACTTCTTCTATGCAGGATGTATTTAAAAAAGGAACACTTACTTAAGTCTTTAAAGCATTCAACTGTGTTGCCAGCACACACACATCATTTATTAATAATGCCTGATGGTAAGCGGTCATCTCAGCATGTGTACGTATGCAAGTCCAGATATGAGACGCTAGGTTTAAAATTAATATAGCTATTTTTAATTCAATAAAAATTTTGTTGTCAGCCGTCTGCTGTTCCAAAGCTTTCTGGATACCGATCTGTTCGGGGTTCAGGAATTCACTTTCAGTGTCACCTTAGTATCCAGTTACAATAAGAATTTTTGGAAAAAAACTATCCGTTTACAAGTTATGACCGTTTGAATTTCCAGTTAGTTTTTCCTCCGTTTTTCATAAAAGTAGTCCCGGTGAGAAAAAAAAAGGTGGAATGTGTAAAATTAAAGATTTTAAATCGTACATATTTTTTTATTTAGAAATTTTTCATTCCGCTGCTAAGAAAATCCATAAAAACTAACTTCGATTTTTTCAAAAATTCTTATTGCAGCTGCATGCTAGAGTCATGCTTTTCAGGGATTTAAGTAAGTGTTCCTTTTTCAAATACACCCTGTATATATAAATATATAATAAAATATTTACGCTCCTCCATTATTATTATTCTCTTTATTCATTTTTTACCATATAAATTACATTTTTAAATATGTAAATAAAAAAAATATATATTTAAAAATATAAAAAATAGTAGACCACCGACATCGGGTACAGGGACCAAGATACCGGTGGTTAGGGCTCCAAAGACAGGAACCTCCTCACTATACGGGCCGTGTCGAGAAGAACTGCCTTCTGCATCAGTCCCTTGATCCAACCGTCTAACGCGAGCCTCTGAAGGTGTTGATCGAGGCTCTTGGCTAATCCATGAGCAGATATGACAATCGGAACAATGATCGCCGATTCGACATTCCACATATCGACAATCTCGTGAGACAAATCCAAATGTTTGATTTTTTTATCTTTTCCAACTTTCACGAGATTCTCGTCATGAGGAACAGCGATATCGATGATCATTGCACGGCGCTCTAATCGATCTATCACCACTATATCAGGTTTATTCGCAACAATAGTTCTGTCAGTGATGATAGATCGATCCCAATACAATGTGGCTCGACCATTTTCAAGAACTGGGTCGGGCACATACCTGTAATATGGCACCTCTGAATTCACAAGGTTGTATTTAAGGGCTAGCTGTTGATGTACAATCCTGGCCACTTGGTTGTGTCTGTGCAAATATTCACCATTGGCAAGACAAGAACAACCAGAAATAATATGCCTGATAGATTCACCGGGGCGGTGGCACGCCCGACAGATGTCAACCGTACCATCTTTCAGGATATATTTCTGATAGTTATTTGTCATAACAACTTCAACATTGCAAAGACAAAACCTTCGGTTTCTCCGAAGAGATCACCGAACCGTAGCCAAGATGTGGACGCTTTTAAGTCTATATCAGGCCCATTTAGGGCCCGATAAAAACGACCATGAAGTGCTTTGCCCTTCCATACCTCCCTGCGCTCATTAATACTTAGAACTACAGGTTTGCGCCAGTTCTCTTTAGCCAGAGCGAGCGGAGTGAGTCCGTGGTCCACTGCAACCACATTACAATGCACACCCACATCAGTATGAAGAAAATATTCTCTAAGGTTGTATATCTCACGATTGTGTAAGGTCTTAATGTTTAAAAGTCCACGACCCCCAAACTTTCGTGGGATATACAACCTCATTACCGATGAACGTGGGTGGTGCATTCGAAATGCAGTAAGCAGTGTACGGACTCTCCTGTCAAGAGCATCTAGTTCCGTCTGAGTCCATCTAAGTATACCAAAGGAATACATCAGAACAGGCATGACCCAACCGTTGCAGGCACGCATTTTGTTACCCCCTGATAAAAGACTTTTTAGCACTTTTTTCAGGCGGCCAAAAAAGCGCTCCTGCAGCGCTTGTTTCATAGTAGGTTCAGGTATTCCCAATTGTTATTATTATTGTAATATCTTGTTCAATAAAATACCTTATCTATATTTTTTTTCGTACAAATAGGGTCATCGGACTGCATAATACCAGATGGACATAAAATAATTTAAAGACAGAGACAACAGTTGCTATAAATGTCCTCACTAAAAGTAGGGCCGCTCTTAAGTGTGTAAGTACCGCAGTGTAAGCCAGGCTAAGTGCTTCGAAAGAGGCCCCATTCAAACTTGCGAAAGGGTCGCATATCGATAGTTGGTCGGCTCGACAAGTCAACCAGCTGTGTTGAGAATCAGAGCGTGAAATTACTACGTTTTATATTGCTCAGCGTAAGCCCTAGACAGCGTGACAGGAGACACGTCTCCTTTTAGAAATACTAGTGAAACATATTTTTAAGTGTAAGTTATTTAATTAATTTGTGTAAATAAAGCCTTCAAACTTTAAAGGCTTTATTTATACAATAAAATTAAGTTTAAAGCATTCAACTGTGTTGCCAGCACACACAAATCATATTAATAATGCCTGATGGTAAGCGGTCTCGTCAGCATGTGAACGTATGCAAGTTCAGTTATGAGACATTAGGTTGAAAATTATTACCGTCATTTTTTTACTCTCTAAAAATTTTTTGTTGTTGGCCATCTGGTGTTCCAAAGCTTTCTGGATGCCGATCTGTTCGGAGTTCAGAAATTTTGGGGCTTCGGCCATAGGCAACATTAGTGAACAAACATTGGGGGTCGATTGTGATATACCCACTTCGTCAAGTGACGCTAGAGTGGTGCTGGGTGCCCCACATTCAGACGGGAAAAAAAGAATAGGGTCATGTACTAATAAGTATTCTGGTGTTAATCTTTCCAATTATTTTGAATGCATCTATGACAATGATAGCATGCTCAAGCTAATATTATCCGGAGTATAATCAAAGCCTTTTAATATTGGCTCAATATTTTAACTTACAGAAAATAGACTTTTAAATAACCTTATTTTGTACTAGCTGTGCCCCGCGCGGCTTCGATCACATTTGGGCCGTAATTATTTTTTTAAAATAAAGGTAGCCTAAATTACTCCTTATAACAACAGGACATCAGCTACGTCTTAAGAGGAATAGCTTATAATATATATATCATTTGTTCGACAACTGTGTTAGTTATACTGACTGGCCTGTTGGTCTAGTGGTTAGGGACCCTTACTGAGCCAGAGGTCGTGGAATCGATTCCCACCCAGGACAAATAATTGTGTGATGAGCATGATCATTTGTTCTGTGTCTGGGTGTAATTTATATATAACTAGCAACCCGCCCCGGCTTCGTACAGGCAGCAGAGACATGTTCAACAATCATCAACATAATTATTTCAATCAATTGACACAAAATCTTAACAAATTATACACCTAAAACCTTCCTCATCAATCACTCTGACTATTAGTGAAAACCGCATGACAATCCGTTCAGTAGTTTTTCAGTTTATCGTGAACAGACAGACGCGGCAGGGGACTTTGTTTTATAACATGTAGTGATATGTATGTATTTAGAGATATATAAGTATGTTTATCAGCAGTCTGGTTACCATAGTACAGGCTCTGCCTAGTTTGGGATCAGACGGCCGTGTGTGATATGTCTGAAGTTATTATATTATATAATAAGGAGATAATCTTAAAAAAGACCTCTAACTTAAAGAAGACCCGGGTAACCAGTCCTGACTTTTCCCGTCTGAGTGATGATGACGTCTCCCTATCCTTAAATAAAAATTTTTGCACACTTTGGTAATTAGTAGCTTCAGTTAACTAGTATGTCTACTATTACAGAAATACCTATTCTTTATTTTTCTTCGGTTGCAGACGTTGGAAGTGGTTAAGGGTTCTCTACCGTATCCAGGGCGGTTAATAACCACTTGCAATAAAGAAACAATAACATTATTCAACTTTTTTGTTTTTACAAATTTATCCCGCTATACAGCCCTGGTGTTGCTAGTGCATATTGGCAAAAGATTACTTGACTTGCAGCCCTTTGAGCCTTGTCAGATGTAGCTAAAGTATGGAGCCTAGCCGCGTGTATTCTCCCAAAGCACGAGCCATCTGGCGACGCTATACGAGCGTCGTAAACAAAGCTTTAAGCGCTGCAATTACAACGTCCGTCGCTTAGTAGGTTCCTACAACTATTTTATGGACATAGATGTTTTTTAGCTTTATTTTTGTTTTAAGTACTTGAAACTGGTTTCAAGAACGTCGACTACACTCATCATCAATACAAATAAATAAAATTGTAGGGTCTGTTTGTAATGTCAAAACAATAGTTTTTTTTTACTCATAGTTATTTGCACATAAGTTCATACATAGGTATCTATCCCTTAAAAATCCGTTTTAAAATTTTTTGTCTGGACGTCTATCTGTTTGTTCGGCTAATCTCCGGAGCGGGTGTACCGATTTTCACGGGACTTTCACTGGCAGATAGCTGGTATTATAAGGAGTAACATAGGGTATCATACTTTTATTTTGGATGCAAGTTAGAATGCAATTAATCAATTAAATCTGCAACAGATAAAATCCATCGCCGAACAAATAGTCAATTGCAAGCAAGTTTAAGTAAACTATGACATTATATTGAGTCGGTAAGCAGCTCTCACTTCGCTATTTTATGACTAGAATGAATAAGTATTGTTCACATGTTGTCAGAAGAGAAATAATTGCTAAACTTGCTAAAGATACTCAGTTTACTTCATTTTCAACTCCGGTAATCTATACCAATATTATAAAGAGGTAAGTTTTATTTATATGCAGTTAATATATCTAAAACTACTGACCCCATTTTAATTATTAAGCTTTTTTATCCAGGAGCATATTTTATTTGAATAATTGGGACAGGTAAATGCGGGCGAAACCGTGAACATACTTATTGTATGTTAATATGTCCAAGAACTTTGACAGATGAACCCCTATTAGTTTAGTTTTTTTTTTTCAAATAAATAATGTGAAAATCATACAGTTTTATGATAGTTCTTACATGTAAACCTTATTACGGGTGTAAGTAATCACCTGCCGAATTTTGAAATAATAGATTCAGACCATCATTCTGAGTGGAAAATCATTGGAATTTTCTGCCGGAATATAAGAAGCTACAGAGGTCTTCAAAGAGGTTTCTTGTTCTTTCCTAACCTTCTTAACATTCACCTGACACGACGACGCACGAGCAGCACGTCCTTGTCTTTTTATGGGATAGAGGACAAACGAGCAGACAGGTTACCTGATGGTAAACTGGCAGAACTGCCAGAACAGACTGGCAGAGAATGCCTATGGCATTAAGTCCGCCTCTGTACTCTATGTGCATAAAGTTTTAAATATATAAATAAAGACTACCGCCGCCCATGGGCACCTGCAACTCAAGAGGCACAAGTGCCTTGCCGGCCTTTAGGGTGGGAGTAGGGGAAGAGGAGGAGAGATGGTGGAAGAGGGGTTAGGGCCTCCGGTAACCTCACTCTCACTCCGCGAAAAACAATGCAAGTATTGCTTCACTGACGGTTTTCTGTGAGGCCGTGGTATCACTCTGGTCGAGCCGGCCCATACGTGCAGAAGCGTGGCTCTAGCATGAACAAAAAGAGTTATGTAGTAGAAAATTATATTTTTTTGGGCATGATTAGTACACTTACCTCAGAAACCGGTTAGGCAAGCTTTTTTACTACACGGAGATGACGATACTAGAAAAATGTTTTGATTACTGCTTCCGATATGACAAAGCCAATTGGGTCTTGAAAGGCTATTTTGCAGTGCTGTAAAGCTAATCAGCAGATATGCCCATGTCTAGTGTGGCGCTAGTATGCCTAATAGGTCCTGACTAAAGTATTATGTCATCACTAAATATTCAGACGACATCTGTTTCATTGTGGGATCTTAAAATATCAAACATAACAATAAGTTCTAACTTTTAAACTTTCGCGTTCCATGATATAATTATTGTTATACGGGAATTACGCGATCACGAAATAGGTTATAGGTACCTTTGAAGTGCCAGACGCTTCGACCAGGTTGCCCTGGTATATACATAACTAGCAACCCGCCCTGGCTTCGCACGGGTAGCAGAGACATCTTCAACAATCATCAACATATTTCAATCAATTTACACAAAACCTTAACAAATTATACACCTAAACCTTCCTCATTAATCACTGTCCATTAGTGAAAACCGCATGAAAATCCGTTCAGTAGTTTGTTCAGTTTATCGCGAACAGACAAACAAACAGACGCGGCGGGGGACTTTGTTTTATAATTTGAAGTGATTATAACAATAAGTAATCATAAGCTTGTGTTTTTGCTTCTACTCCAGTTAATACAATTCCATCGTATGAGCGAAAGAAAAAAACCAGGTTCGCAAAGGTGGATTTCGTGTTTTTTTAATTGTGTGTCATTACTTTAAATGTCTACACCATCTCTATACCACGGCCTCACAGAAAACCGGCAGTGAAACAATGCTTGCATTGCTTTACGCCTCGTGAGTGAGGTTACCGGAGGCCCTAACCATTCCCCCTCCCCTATTCCCGTCCTTCCCCTCTCCCCCCTCTCCTCCCCCCCATTCACGAACTTAACCTTCATTTTTGCCCTGTTGATTTGTCGTCCAAGTTTGAAAGCAATCGGTGCATAATTGCGACCTCTATCGTGCCGGTAAAATTGAGGTACATACATTTATACATATATATATATATATATATACTTTTTAGCTGGCGGTTGTTTTGGGATCTATGGATCATAACTAGACCTCCTGTGAAGAAATTTTTGGAACACTCGACAACTGGTACAAAACCAATACGTAGAATTTTCTTGGAAAATCTACCTAAAAGATCTTAAAACAATTTGATCTAGAATCAAAACGCAATCTAAAATCGTAATTGTCGGAAACAACACCAAATAACTATCCTGCATGAAAAAATACTGCGGTCTCGGTATTTTAATTTGAGTGTGATGCAATCAGTCCAATTGGCTATTCTTTGGAGAAACTAGCCTTTATAAACTGGGCCATAAAGACTAAATTGTCTGTTGCGATATAGTTTTAAGTGACTGACCTCAAAAACAAAAAAGGAGCGACAGGCTAGTAGGATATCGTTCACCAAAACAGGTAAGAATATTCAAGGCTAACCTACCTTAGATGGGTTTAGATTGGACCGATTTCAATTTGGACAAGAGATTGATCATTTAAATTCAATTCATTCACTAAATATTGTATAACTATCTCATGATTTAAAAGAGTGAAAGAGTGAGCTGTGAGATAGCGATGTTAACTCTTGGGTTTTGGAATAATTGTTATTTATTGTTATAATATGTTTACTTTTGACTAAGCAACGTGTGATATTGTGTTGATCTATATCTAATAAAATTAAAAATATATATTTTTTTCAAGCAATTTTTAAGGAATTATGGATATTTGATTTTGCCTTATACCATGAAATATGCCCTAAGACTGTAAATGTATTTCCTTGCAATTCAGTAGTGCCACAATGTTTTCACAAAACAAATGATAATGATGATGGCCTATGGAAAGTAATGTATTTCTCCATAATAAAAGACCAAGAAAGTACCAATGAAATATATAGTATAGTTGTAAAATTGAAAATGTCTGCCGTATGTTTGCTTATGAAATTGCAAAGTGGAACCAGCCTTAGAATATAATATTAATTTATCTTTTAACCTGAAGTGGAGTTGATGTGATAATCGGAATAAGTTAAAATGATATTTCATAAGTGTATACTATAACTTTAATTTCCAGTGCTATGAATCATCAGTCATCATCGAAGTCATCGGACGTCTTTTACTGACCTCCTGAATTCGCAGTCTTGCGCGACTTCAACCCATAAGCTCTCTAATACTTGGTCCGCGTCCTCGGTTCATCTTTCACAGAAACGCACAACGCTGTTTCTAGCACGTAATCGGTACTCAAAGATCCTGTTCCCAAATCCGGTTTTTCACATAATATGGCATGCCCATTGCCATTTTAGCTTGCTAATGGTGGGTGCTCTATCGGATACCGAAAGAAACCTCATAGTAAAAGGCCACAAATAGTCCTTTTCTTAGCCCGTTGATCAATTTTGGGCTTTCGGATAAGGCCATGCACCACTGCTTCATTGCGAATCTTGATTAAAAACCCGTACCATTAGTAAAATCAAAACCAAAGTAACGGTTGATGCAATGAAATGTATTTTGCAGGAAGTGTCAAAAACATACATCTCAGGAAACTAACGGTAAAAGGTAGAAGCCAGGATTAAGTGGTTCACAAACTTTATACCAGTTAAAATAACAGGTTGCAGTTGTACAAAACATGTTAGAAACGGACCAAACTCAGCTACCGGCAAGTGAATCACACAAGCGTACATGCAACGAGCGAAATTTGTTAAGAGCCTGTTTGCAGCCGGTCGAACGGTATTACGCAATATGCGCCTGCGACACTGCGGAGTACCGTACAGTGCCATACACTGCTAATTTTGCTTTCAATGGGAGGCTCATTCACAAAAAACAACTGAGTCAAGGTGAGCCGTTTTTATGACCGTTGTTCAATATGAAATAGCTCATTAGTTCGTATCAATACTTTCGATTCATACATGAACACTAAATTTAAAACTGAACAGTTATTTATTTACTCAAATTCAATCAGAACAGCTTATTTACATTTTGATTACACAGAACAAGCTTTATAGGCAATACTTAACACTTTTAGTTAAATAGTTTAAGACATCTATCTTCCACAAATTACATGAAATAATCTCGTTTCGAATAGTGATAAATGTGTCTCCCGTCTTCCCCTCTTCCCCTATACCCACCTTAAAGGGCGGCAACGCACTTGTGACTCTTGAGTTACAGATGCGTATGGACTACGGTAGTGATTTACCATCAGGTGACCCGTCTGTTCGTTTGCCCCCTATACCATAAAAAAAAAAATTATTCATTGCTTGTTCGGTACTGGTTATTAGGAATTCAAAAAAGCAGGTACACTAGGTACTACATCACTAGTCATACCAGTGATGTTATTAGGCAGGCCGTGTGCTTGTTTGTTACCTTAATTGTAGGATAAAATACGATGTGCTTGATGGCAAACGGTTACCGTAGCCTATGGACCCTTGATTCCGACACACCGCCCCACCGAAAACCCCGGTGGGGTGACGGCCCGAGGGGGTTTCCACACGCACCAAAAAAAAAAAAAAAAAAAGCCTATGGACCCTTGCAAATATAAGTCGCACAATCCAAGTGCTTTTCATATAAGATCTAAGGTAACTGGTGTTTTGGAAGTAAACATAGCCTATTATCTAACAAGTTCTGATATATATCAAACAAAAAAATATATGTAGTGGGCAATATAGTAATGAAAGCTCATTATTTAAAGACAAATAAATAGCAACATTCGAGACTACGTGATTATAAGATTGATTAATTATTAAAAAACACATTTGTTTACCGAATTTCGAAATTTCTTAACCTTATTTAATTTCTTACTCATGTATTATTTTACGTATATGTGGAGCTGTAATTGCTACAATGATACAGCGAGGGCGCTGCTTTGCATGATTCTAAGACATCTGAGATTATTTGGCGGCGCGGATGGACTTCATATGCTAACATTATGGTAATTCGTTAAGCGCCTCTTTCAATGGGGCCGTGATTTTGTACGGCACCAATGAAAGACAACTCGAAAACCTTGATACATACGGCGGCAAGTGATTGTTGCCTTGACTTGACAAAAATACTTGACAGAAACAGCTACATACACTCACAAAATACATAAATACATACATACATACATACATTCTACATAACTCGCAAAAATTGACGTTTTGTACTTTGTAATAGTGACGTGTCGAAAAAAAAAGATTTCGTTTTCTGCACAAAAACCCTCAAAAGTTCTAAATACTATTTTGAACTTCGTTTAATTCTGTTAACAAACAAAAATAATCATAATCATCTATTGTATCCAGGTATGCTACAAACGCGACAAAAGTAACAAAAAGGAAGCACCTTGCAAAGAGTCCAAAGGATTATCCAGAATCGTCGTTCCTTTTTTTCTACCATTAGCTTTTATTGCCGTGAATAATGTCGAAACCTTCGCTAAGGAAGATAGCTGTAGTTGATGAATATTTAATCGCTACGAGATACTAACAGCGTCTTAACGGCCTGTATAATTCAATTGTAAAAAACTTGTGAAAAGATTGTGAGTTTTTGCACCAATTAATTCTTGAGGTATCTTATTAAATATAAATCTGGCGAAAATCTATTGGGAATGTCACAAGTGCCTGATTTGTGCAAATACTATCAATCTTAACTTGTTACACCTCTTAATAAAGTAAAGCGCGTGTCAGCCTGGTTTGCCGCATTTTTGCACGTGATCATCGTTTGATCCTTTGCAAAATGTTGTTGGGTTTTCTTTAAATACTTCTGAATAGCCGCACAAGGTCTGGAAACTTTTTAAAATATAGGTGTAGTATACATCTGCCTTTCTTTCTATGTGAAAGATGACAGTAAATAATGAGTTTTGTTTCACCTAGATGCCACAATCAGATATCAAGTTGAGCACTTGCCAGGTTACACAAATCTTCATCAAATCTAATCATTTCAGAGAAATCCCTAAGACAGAATTTCATTTTATGGTATAAAAACCCACTACCTACCCACTTTCTCCCATCATAGAGTATGCTGGAAGTAGAGAAAGAAGAATAGAAGAAAAATTACTAGATACTAAGACTAACAGTATCAGATATCTCTTGAAAATTTTATTATTTCAACAAAGTTAAAATGGGTGCTCAGATATGTTATGATATAATAGTTTCTTCACAATTCTACAACTGAAATCCGAGGACAGTAAACGTAATTTATTGGGGTAAACAGTAATTCGTTGATTAAATACAATAGGTATTTAACCAAACAACCCTTTAGATCGGGATCTGTAAGACCCGATTGACGTGACTCGACTGGAATTATGAAAACGTATCAATAGATTATATTGAGTCTAAAAAGATTTATTATACAATTTGTAATATGTACAGTCAAAGCATGTAATTTTAATATTTGATTTGACAATTACAAAATAATAACAAATTGAAGCCCTAAATAACGTTTAATTTCATGAAGACTATCAAATAATTTAATTTAAATGTGGGGAAAATGCTATATTTTAAGCCATTATGTAAATAAACTATACCTAGTACTTCAGTATTTTGGATCTTTTTCCAAGAACTTTGTTTCTCCGAAGGTGGACTCTGAGCAAAGAACTTTACTAACTCATATAAATATTTATGTCAAATAGCTGAACCGTATTACACAGAGACGGGTTGTTTGTGTCTAGGAATTGAAACAAAACGGCCTATGGGCTCCATATGAAATGTTTACCATAAATCGGGGAACCAGGTCCCCAGAAAATATTATCTTACATATTTGGTACATACAAATAACTTCCTTGAATTAGTTGTTTCGGGAATTACTTTATATTTCGTAAAATACAGGGAATAAAAACTAATTTGAAATGGACGAATTTGATCGTTGGCGAACCAAAAAGTTTAGCCTTTATAAGCCTGCTTTAAATGTCGGAAAAGCGTCTATCAAGTGCTATCAAGATATAAAAAGAACTTAAATCAAACCTTAGGATAACTCAACTTCGATAAAACTTTTTGAGAATAGGGAAAAATATTTATATATGAGGGTTTAAACGATCGACGATTAAATTACTATCACTATAGTTTTCAGTAAAATGACTTGGCTATGAACGTAAAAAATATGATCAACAAAAACATAGGGTCAATCAATGATTGTTGTGTTTAGAACAGTCTCAAAAGGTGTCATTTACGATAAATGTCGTATTCTTTGAAGTGAAAACTTCTTTAGGCACGTTGGGCACTTTTGGTACGGGGAAAAAAGCACTGAACTCGCGTGACCGTCACGCTCAGATGTAAAGATGTGTCAGTTACGTTTTCACTTCTGACGTTTAGTTCTACGACTGACAATTTTTTTATATTATTTAAATACATAGAACTAGCAAAAGAGACTAGAGGACTAAAAAGAGTGGAGTGCTTGGTATTTTTTCTATTTTATTTACTTGGAGCAAAAATGTGTTCCCACAAAAACATAGTACCTAAATAATAATTTATAGTACACATAAGTGTACTATAATTTAGATTTTCTATATTGTATATAAATACAATATAGAAAATCTACAGGTAATTGTAATATACATAGGCAAATAATAGACTTATGTACCAAAAACCGAAACGACGAGGTGTTAGGCGCCACAGTTATATTACGCTCAAACGATATGTGCGTAGGTGAGCACCAACGCAAGTAATGTCTCCCAAGTTCCTAGTAACGACTACACAACTCTCAAATTGCTTCGCGATAAATAATTCTGGACTTACGTCTTATTTAATGCGGTTAGATACAAATAAAATTTACTTGGAAACCTTTGGACTTATCTATTAAATTAAATTATTTTTAACCCCCGACGCAAAAAGAACGAGTGTAATAAGTTTAACGTGTGTATCTGTGTCTGTCTGAAGCATTGTAGCTCCTAAACAGATAGACCATTTTTTTGTTTGAAAGTGATTTAATCAAGAGTTTATTTACCTATAATTCAGGAAAATCAATTCAACCGTTCGAAGATCATTAGCTCTTTTCGGAATTTTTGAGTCGGGGGTATTCCAACTTTTTATTTATACTTGTAACTATCACCGTTAGCTAATCTATATTAATAATTCGGTCAAGGGGTACGGTAGACTCGATTGAAACCTTACTTGAATAATAAAACATAAAAAATTAATGATTTCGAGTCTACAACATATATCCGTAAAATTTGGATTGTCGAGTATTTTGCTAAATTTTATGGTGCAAATGGCAGTCGCCATATTGGCCACTCGGATGCCATCTTGAGTTCGCTAAGGCCGATTCACACGTATATCTTGAGTTTGTTAACGCCGATTCACACGTATATCTACCTACATTTTGTGAAAGATTGTGTATTATGATGAGTCACATTTCACCCGAGCGAAGCCGGGTTTTCATCTAGTTTACGAAGTTGCATAGTTCTCATAACCTCTCCAAGATCTTCACATCTCGATGTTATCTGTACGAAAAAATCAGCACTAACATATGCACAATTTCGAGAATCGTGATTCACGTGTTGACTGACGGATTTTATCTTTGACACAAATGTTAGAAAGCGTTCAGTCTTCTTCACTTTGGACAGTGAACAGATATATTTGCTCACTTGTGAAAAGAGTGACAACCCAAAAATTTTAATTTTAAATAACTAATGTCGTCTCAAAGGATGAGATGTGCTACTCTACATGGGAAGGTCAGACGCGGTGGTGATGCAATCAAAAGTGCCAAAAGTGTAATCATTAGAAATCATACATAAGTAAAAAAATATTAATCAAAATTTATTCAAATTCAAAATCAAATAAACGATTACGATAAACGATTTCCCAGCTAGGAGTACAGGAGTTAACATCAAATATCGAAAACCAGCGTAAGCAACTGTAGTCTTATTAATTTATTAGTCACTATTATTAGTATTTATTAGTCATTATTCCTAAAGTGCTGCTGACAGTAACTGAGTGTCATTGTCATTTACAGATAATCGTACATGTATCGTAAACATACTTGAACAGACACGGATAATTCTTCAGAACAGGAGTTGTCTTTTCTAAAGGTAAACTAAAAAATAATATAATCTGACCTCTGTCTAAGTCCCCGTTTCTACGATAAACATCAAAAAATTATTTTGAACCGTCGCATTGATAAATCGAGTTTTTGACTTATCTTCCTTTTCTTGAATGAACGACAGTAACCAGAAAGAGGCAAACCAACAAGTTACATCTGTTCTCTCTATACTTAGCAACTGAGAATGACAGAAAACAGTGACTCAAGTTTAGATTCAAGGATTACGAGTATTTTGGGAGCGTTTTAAACAATGGCAAAGCAAGGTATGACGTCACAGGAATTCAGTGACTCATACCTACTTAGAACTTAGTCATCTTATAATAAAGCTGACTATAATGAAGAACTTCCTCCGCTTTTTCGTCGGTTAAAAATCATGTTTGCATTTGATAGCCTAAGTCTTGAGGAAGGTTATACGCTACTTAAATTGCGCGAAACTGCGGGAAACGGCTAATCACTACATATTATAAAACAAAGTCCCCCGCCGCGTCTGTCTGTCTGTTTATCGCAAACTGAAAACTACTGAACGGATTTTCATGCGGTTTTCACTAATAGACAGAGTGATTCATGAGGAAGATTTATGTGTATTATTTGTTAAGATTTTGTGTAAACTGCTTGAAATATGTTGATGATTGTTGAAGATGTCTCTGCGACCTGCTAGTAAAGAATAAAATAATATGTGAAACTGTTCAAGAACCATTTTTTTCGTAACTTATTTTTTTTTTTTTAAGTATTTAGTGCTACCTCGACCATTCCTGGTCTTTTGTAACGGTAATTTTGTAAGTTACATCGTGGTTACGAGTGGACTGACCACTATCAGACCGTATACGGTAGTGTTGTTGCGAAAGCGTACATCGAATATCAGTCGATTCTTTCGATAGCACTACCGTAAAAGTTACTATGGTTCAAGATCAACTATCGATAGTAAAACTATCGCTATCTCAACAACACTGGACTACGGTTGATGCATTTAATCGAAACGTCGGGTAAACAAAAGCCAGGTGCGATGAAATAGTTTTAAAAGTGTTTAATGGCAGGTACGACACAGTAGAGCAATTGCTGCGGTAAACCGGCCTCTTCGGTAGTAAAATTGGATTTTAATATAATTCGGTAGAAGAGAATTGCTAAAAGCTTGACCGCAGCATGACGAGGAACTCCGGGGGGCGCACGTGTAATAATTTGTGAATAGTGGTCGTGTCACATTTTATTCTTGAATGTAATAATTATCTTTTTGGTTTTATTTCAATATCCCCAATCTCCCACACATCTCTACGCCCAGCGGTGAGTACCTACTTCACTTTTTTATGTAGTATAACTTAGTTGGCATAAAAGTACACCGATATCGCGTCATCGTAAGTGGATACCAGTGCCCGTGAAACATTTCAAAGACATTGTGACCCTATTTACCAGCAGAAAAGACAGCGCTACACTAGTGGTACAACATGTACAATAGGTAGGTAGGTCGATATTCGACCATAATTTATTATGTTTTAGTTTTTTATTTCACTGGCCAGTATAAATTTAACTGTCATTGTATAGACTTCTGTACCATGACAGGTCAACATATACACTGGACGCGTGTAGCTTGATGTAGCCGCTAGCACGTAATTTTTAATTTGTAACACATATTGTTTAAAAATTTGAGCTTTCTGCACTTCTTCTATATTTATATAAACCACTATCAACCCACCCGGCTTCGCCAGGGCAGTCAGAACATGTATTGATTTTTCCGACCTCTTCAACAATCATCGTCATATTTCAGCTATTTTACACAAAATGAAATGAATTATACACCTAAACTTTCCTCATTAATCACTACATCTATGGGTGAAAACCGTATGAAAATCCGTTCGGTAGTTATGGAGTTTATCGTGAAGACAGACAGACGCGGCGGGCGGGGGAGCCTTGTTTTAAAATATGTAGTGACGAGTATTCCAAATTTCACGTTCAGCCGTTCACGAAATTTTCTTAAATTCGCGTATTAATATCTAGGTTTTTAATGTATACCGACAGTGTATTGAACGAGTACGACTGGCAAAGTGGACTACTCTTCAGGGAGTCGCGGTGCTCGAACGTCGGTCTCGCTACTGAGTAGCTGCAATGCAATGTTGATTCCTCGGCTTTGATAATACAGACGATAGCGCTGCTATGCTTTAAACTTCACCTTTAATGTGCTTTAAGTTAGTTTTTTGTAAAGCCTAGAAACTATTGTATGTTTTAAGTTACACTTGCACACTAGCTATCGCGTCTGCTCGGTGTTCATCCAAATCTATACTATACATTAGAACTTTAGTACTCTAAAAATGTATTTTTCACAGCCCAAAAGGATGAAGCTTTACAAAAACGACTAAATATTAGTCGTTTTGTAAAGCTTCATCCTTATCCATCTTACGCGTGTATATAATTTATTACTACTTGAAGAAGGAAACCAAACGGCTGAAATCAATGCAATAGATCAGAGGAAATTCTGTGAAATGTTATCCTCCGTAATTAAACTAACGCTGTGAGGGTTGGGAGGGAGTCGTAATCTGCTAGCAATGCTATAATTAATAATAATTATTATACAAGTTCAGCAGTAGAATAACCATCATCTAACCAGTCTACGACTGTTTGAAAATACTTCGCTTTTCGAGTCACAGCGCATGCGCGGCGGGCAGCTGACCGCAGCTGCTTAAGTGCCGTGGTTCGCGCGCTATTGTTGACTAACTTAAGTAATCGTTGTAAGCAAAAGGATTGACCAAATCGATAGGGAAAAAAATTGTATGGTACAATAAACCTTCAACAAGAAGACCGTGCAGATCCGAAATCGAATAAAAGTCTTTTTAACAAAATCTTGTTAAAAAGCTCAGCTCAGTTACAAGATGTGATGATTTCTTAAAGCAAATACCCGATAAAGTAATGAAAAGTAAACAGAAACTCTATTCGTTCCTACAATTTTCGAGGGTTTATCTCAATTTTATCAGGATCGCATCATCAGATCCTGACTTTCTTGACATGGGACCACCCTTGAGGTATACCCTATCTAACAAAAAAAGAATAATCAAAATCGGTTCATAAATAACGGAGTGAGGGCTGAACATACATTTAAAAAAATATATTATACGGTCGAATTGAAAAAAAAAAAGAAGGTTCTCAATTCGACCGTATAATATTTTTTTTTTATGTCTGTTCAGCCCTCACTCCGTTATTTATGAACCGATTGTGATTATTCTTTTTTTGTTAGATAGGGTATACCTCAAGAGTGGTCCCATGTCAAGGTAGTCAGGATCTGATGATGGGATCCTGAAAAAATTGAGAGAAACCCTCTGAAAATTGTAGGAACTAATAGTGTTTCTGTTTACTTTTCATTACTTTATCAGGTATTGCGTTTAGAAATCATCATCATTTTTCATCATCATCATCATGATGATGAAAAAAACCATAAAATAAAATCTTTTTAACAAAAAATTAAACCGACGAAAAGAACTAAAAAACAAAAAATAAATAAACCTTAAGTCTTAAGTATTGAGCTTATTTACATAAACTATTTAATTTTATATAAACTTATTTTGAGTCGGCGCCAAATAAAATTTTGATAATTAATCAGTTTGTTGTTTGGCGCCGACTCAAAATAAGTTTTTACACGATTTATATTAGCTTCACTTGTTTGTTTGTAACCGACTCCTTAGGGCGCGATTTTGACCCACTTTAAACGGCCAGATTTCATTCAAATTTTGCACTCCTGTCAAATACCGATGACAATGCAATATTCGATAAAAAAAAATGGTTAAAAAAAACTAAAAAAACACGTGAAGCGTGTTTATTATTTTTTAAACTATTATTTATTTTTCGTCGGTTTTAACCGACGAAAAAATTTTTTTTTATTTTATTAATTTAAATTAACAATTTTACAATAGGCTGCCAATTTGAAATTTCGCGATCGGACTTGGCGTACAATAATAAAGATACTAGTGTCTGTAACATATACGATTTTCATTCAATTTAGAATATTGCAACGTGCATTTTCACGCATTTTAATTTTTTTGCGTTTTTCGTCTTTAACGCATAATCCTTATGTAAAATCGTCGGATAAACTGCTTTTGTATTTATCATTTTGCTCTAAAAGCAATACTTTTCGAGATATTTAATGTAAACCGAAAATAGGAGCCGATTTTTAAGTTATTTTGCAATTATAAATAATGACGCGTATCTCCGTCGAAGTAGACACTTTATGATTTTTTCTACGTATTTGTCTTCAAATTTTAAGCCAAGTATCGTATTGTTATAAAAACCACCACTTTACACGTTTTTTTGGCTCTGGCGCCCGGATTATATGTAGTCTTTCGTTTACAGGTCATGTTTTGTGTTTAATAGTTTAGATTTTGACATGTGACGTCACGAAGTTGATGGGGTATAAACTCCGTGACGTCACATGTCAAAATCTTTGTCACACTTCGTTGACCCCCCCTTAATGTGTCACGTAATTTATATGGCCCCTTAACTTAAGTAGTTAAGGTGTAAAATCATAAAATATTTGGCATAAAGTTGTCAGGGATACAGAAAAGAATAAGCCGCCGGCAAAAGCAAGTGAATAAGTAAATGTATTTAAAAAAAAAAAAAAAAAAAGAACTACTACTACTTTTTAAGTTCTGTTGAATTACGAATGAATAAATAATTTTAACGATACCTAATTTGGATAGCATAAACGTAGATGACAATTATACTGTACTCAACCACCAAGCATAAACACTACCACGCAATTCCGTTATCATCCTCATCAGCATCTCAACCATATTAGTTGAGTACTTAGTTCTTTTTAAAGACATTCAGAAGTTTCGTAGCCCAATTTAATGTTTACTGAAATAATCTCTAAAATAATGAAAATGTTTTTTTTTTTGTAAGATTCTCATTTTTCTGATAAATGATAAATTTTATTTGACAATTTATTACTTATAATACCATCAAAATTTAACTTTTTTTTTTAAATCCTATTAACTGCTGTATCCGTTATCCACCTTTGATGCAAAGGCAGTTAAGAAATCTTCAACAGTGCACCCTCGCCTGAAGGAACTGAAGTCATTAGAGGGAATCGCGAAATGTCTGCAAGAAGCTCAAATGTTCTAGTTGTGTATACTCACTTTCCGGAGAGCACCAACGACAGGCTATCGACTTTAGTAACCTTCTCGTGCGCATAAAGCTCGTGACACTTGAGGTGGCGTATATTACGCATGCACATTAAAACACGTCGGTACTGCCGACGTGACACCCGCAGAGGCTTGAAGAGGGCTAAGTATACCTGGGGAAGATACAGATGCTTAAGTTGGTGTTTTCTTTACAAACGGGTGTTGGAAGGGAAATTTACTAAAGTAATGGATCAATTTGTGTATGAAGTAATTTCTGATCAAGCTATTCCGCAAAGATATTGTATACCCATGGGATCTCATCGGTAATTAACTTAAATTTTTGCTTTAGAATGTTGGTATCCTAGGTATAAAAACCGAGTATATCTTCCTGGAAATTGTGTACACTATTATGTAAACAAAGCGACCTCATGGAACTCGTCTTGTAATTTTACTGTCCAAACTGTTAGCTGGAATAAGCCATGTGTGGTAACATTGGAAAGTTCAAAGCACAAAGAGTCTACGAATAAAGCAAAATCCACAGATTTGCTTCGCTCACGACAATACTTGCTACGCTTTTGCGAAAAACCCAGTTTATTTTGGCATATTTCATTCATACACAATCGTAATAGGAATAGCCGTTTGTCACACAATATTTTTTTTGTTAACTTCTTAATCTCTTATACGATTTGAAGCGTTAGTGTTAGTAAGTGTAACTTTGAAGCCGCAACCTATTGATGCAGCATCGGCGGCTGTGGTATATCTCGTTTTCCCGGAAAAATATTAAATGGGCTTTCCAGAAAACTTTCGTCTGTTATTTAGTAAAAGGTTAAATCAAAAATTATTGAATGAGTTCAAATAAATTTTAGAGTTACTGGATGTCTGAAATTTTCGACGGAACAGACAGTTTAAGATACAATCAAAATGCCACAAAATGAGTACTGACATTAACAAACTGACAAGTTATTCATCGCCCATATAAACATGCAGTACTTCCGAAATTTGAGTGACATAGACTAGGACATGATAAGACATTAATCCCATAATTACGTACAGATATTTTCCACTAGAGATGTCTTAAACCGTAAACAAGTAACACCGTATAAATTCGTCTACTAATAATTATAGTTTAGCAAAACTAAAAGAACACGCGTCAATAGCAAACATAATTATAGTAAAACAAGAGTGCCACCTCCTGGCTGAATCATCAGATCATCGTTGCAAACCTAATCTGTTGGACTCGTAAAAACGAATGATATGAACCCATCTACTCTACTACTACTTCCACTAACAACCTCCTGGCCCCATCATCAGATCAGCTCCAAGATGACAAATTATAGTATTGTCATTCGAACTACACATACATACAAAGTTTAATTTGGGTACGATAATTAGAAGTAATTATCATTGTTAATTACAAGTAAAAGTAATAAAAACGTGTTAAATACTCCACCCAATGAGGCGACATAGTCAAAAACGAAAAAGTCGCACCCCATGAAAGCGGACCCTGAACAAACAAAAACATTTAAACTTAGGTGGAAGAGCTATCCAGAACATCAATGAAGAACCCATTTCACATAGTGTATTTACACGTAGGTGGAAGAGCTATCCAGAACATCAATAAAGAACCCATTTCACATAGTGTATTTACACGTAGGTGGAAGAGCTATCCAGAACATCAATGAAGAACCCATTTCACATAGTGTATTTACAAACATTGTAGTGCATTTGTCTTATCACAATACGTGCAGTTTACATAACATTAAACATACACGAGATAAGACCTTGACACCTTCCCGACTTACGTATAAGTAGTCTTCAAGAATTTTAAATTATTACAAATAATTACTTGAACGCTTATGCAAGATGTGATCAATATAGGGTTGCCATCACAAAAAAACCGCAACAGTAGGTATAGATAGAACTGTCAATGTCAAAAGAGACAAGAGAAATTTCATATTAGAGGAAACCTAATCCTTTAGATTAAATACGTCTCAATATACAGGAGTTGTAAATAACCCAGAGCAGCAGGTAGTTATTTAATTTTTTTTTAAACTTTATAAGGAATAATTGCATAGGAACATGGATTCCGTTCAGCGTGAAGCAGATCTTGGATTCAGTTTTGTTAAACTCTAGAAATAACTATCAATAGGCTATCTTTAACTGACCTTGAAATTTAATTTTAGATTTAGTATCGATGCTCAATACTCGATGGCCCTATCGATATTTTGCGTTTCCAAAGATAGTCGAAGCTTCTGGTACGCAACAATACTTCATCTTTATGGTATTGAAGTATCTGGTAAATTAGTAATTCAAAAAGTTTAAATGCCAATCACTTAAAAGCCTCTCAATTATAAGACGTCTTTAGATCGCAACCTGTCACAGTCACTTTGAAGTGAATGATGTCTGCAGAATAAAGCGGCATTTTCCAGAGACCAAATATAATATATATTACTTTTAAATAAAGTTTCATAAGTCACAGGCCAATATTTACAGACGGTGAGTAAACACCGGGCGTGGAGGGAGCCGAGATGAATATTTTTCTCCGTCGAGCAGATACAATAGCGGCGAACAATATGGCGCTCGGAATTTTGGCATTCTCTGAAAAGCTTCTACCGTTTTGTTTCTAACGTTGAGAGGGAAGTGCAGCTGCGCTTTTGCTGGATTAGGCTGATTAATTCGTTGGTAACTAGTTTTTTTGATTAAGAAAGTTGATCCCATTACTTTGTGTTTTATATTTAGTTTAAAAATGGCCCATCCCGACTTCGCCGGTTAGAAAATCATCTGGAATATTGTATACCTTCCAAATGTTGAAAAAATAAAAAGTATGTGCGTATACTTTAAATATTTGATTATGATTTGTTGACTTTTCTGTACCGGAAAAGTTTGTGATAAACCATAATTGACACAATAAGCATATAATAACATAACCTTTACTGTAATTAATACATCCCACCAAAAAACATTTTCATGTAAAATGTTGCCAAGACGAGACCATATAGCTCGCACTGTCAAAACAGTTATCAGATCTCAAGTAGTGCCAAGCTTCTAACTCTACACGCCCTAACTTTACAAACTCTACACCTTAGTTAAAATATGTTGTCTGGCCGTTTCGTTACTACAAGAACTATTGTATAACACTAGACTGACACTGACGGTAGCGAAACGGCCAGACCACATATTTTGACTAAGGTGGAGAGTTCGTGAAGTTAGGGCTTGTAGAGACTTTTTGACAGTGCGAGCCATAATTATGGTCTCGTGTTGGCCACATTTACATTACATAAAAACGTTTTTGGTAGGATTTCACTTCTTTTTCTAAGTTGCTTATGACAATATTTTTTTTTTTTTGGTCATGGGGGTGATTTACTAAATATCCTGAAATATGTATTTTATTATTTATAACAAGGAGTCCCTATATCATCAATTTTCAGACCTCTAACATAAAAATTTGCGGTAGGCTCATACAAACTTCCATCCCCTAGTTTAAGGGGTTGGGGGGTAAAATTTCCAAGTTTTAGATTTTTTTTTTGTTGTTTGTGTTTGGATACGAGCCTACATACCAAATTTCAGCTTTGTAGGACTTCAGAAAGTACCCTAAGAATTTTGATGATCGCACGTGAGTGAGTCAGTGACGAAATCGGAGTTTTTCAGATATCAATAAAATCTAGTACTTTGAGTCTCCTACATATGTATTTGTTCCGGATCATTTCTTACACGACAGAGCATAATTATTTGAAAAGCTTATTGTGCAAGTTTGGGCTTCTTAAAGGCCTATACTTAGTGGTTGGGCCAATCGGCTGAGATAGGTATTAGGTATCAAAATCTTATTAAAAAATCGTGTAAAAGATGTGTGTGTGTGTGTGCAATTCAAACACGGCAGAAGTGAAACTTCAGAAAAATAGCCTACGAGAATTAGAAATAATAAAAAGTAAAATCAAGAGAAATAATTTACTAATTTATTTTTATTTATTTCCCTTTATTGTACACCTTAAAATAGTACATATTGCAAAACAATTTACAGATGTTAGGGTATAGCAATCGGCTAATGTTCATAAATTTAATTTTAGATCATTTCTATAAAAGTTATTGGTCAAATTATTTTATTTTATTCAATAGGTACAGATACAGACAACAGATCAGGATATACAAAGAATGGCCTTAATAATAAAAAGTAAGCAAACCTGAAGTAAAGTTACAACAGTACACAACTTTCAAAACAAACAATACTTCGTTTTCAATATAGGTTAAGGTTGAATATTTCACTTAAATATAAGTGAAATATGGAGAAAAAACAACTAAAATAAATTTACTACGCAAATGCACAAAATATACACTACGTTGACATTGACATATTTCCTGAAGGCTTGGTAGTACGCAGGCGCATAGACAAAGATTGGTACTACACAGGCGCGAAGGCAAAGATTGGTAATACGCAGGCGCAAAGACACAGGTTATAGGAACTTTATCGTAGGAACTTTATTGTGATGCTTCCATTTCATCGAATTTCAAATCACAACGATTCTAAAGCAGTTTCACTTCAAAAAAAAAATCGGTTATTAAAAAATGTTTTACAAGTCGTAAGCAAGCTCACAGACGCCTCCTGAAGTTAAACTTCAATTAAAGGATTTGACTTCTTCAATTCTAAAACAGTTAAGCACTGTTTTGCAAAACTACTCATTTGCACTTCGTGAATAGTCTTTGTGCGTATATGTTAATTATAAAGAATATTAGCTATGTGGGCCAGCCATGCCTGTGGCTATAAACAGTAATTCTCAGAGATGCTGCTTGTTTATTAATTCGTTTCTGGGAAATTTTTGTCGGCGAGCTCATGGAACTTGATACCGGCTAAATTGAAAAGCAAGAGCATTACAGCGAAATATAATATTGTAGTGTATTAATTTATTCGTTTTGGTGTTGCCAATTCACTGCCATACAATGATTTTTTCTGAGAATCGTTTAAAATGATCAAACCCCTAAATTTATGAAGAGACAGTAGTACGGGGAACATAGATTGTGGTGACGTTTATTTTTGGCATGGATAGAAACAATGGCTTTTTATTCTTCAGGCAATTCAAAAATGTATTAAATAATATAACAAATTGGCCTTTATTTTATTTGAATTACCTATGCTTACGTAGGAGAGCTATGCTTCGGCACGTATGGGCCGGCTCGACTCCGCTCAATTCGCGCGTTAATTTATACGTATAACTAAGTTGCCAAACAAACACACAGCTCTCTAACTCTATACTCTTTTTGGAGCTATGGCGTTTATACACACCAGCAGAAGAAAACACTACTTTTAGAAGCTTACAGTGCTACTACAATTCAAGCAAAGAAAATGCTTTAGGTACAGTCCTACATAAGTTAAACCTTTAACATAAACCCTCTTTTTTAAATATTTTAAGCGAAAAAGCGTGTTTTTCTATAAGTCCACCAGTCCTCTGGTTTCTTTGATGTAGTGCAACAAAGAGATTA
Source organism: Callimorpha dominula (assembly GCA_949752705.1). NCBI lineage: Eukaryota > Metazoa > Arthropoda > Insecta > Lepidoptera > Erebidae > Callimorpha > Callimorpha dominula. Next base: position 2,516,367 of record OX457001.1, on the reverse strand, counting down.
ACGTATTATCCGGGTATTGTCATATATTCTAAATATTCCGCAAAGTAATATTATGGTTTTCGGAATAATATATGTGTTAAGATTTCTTTGCACAAAGAAACAAAAAACTATTATTTTTTATGGGATAGAGGGCAAACGAGAAGACGGGTCACCTGATGGTAAGCGACTACCGCCTCCCATGGGCACCTGCAATTCAAGAATCACTAGTGCGTTGCCAGCCTATAAAGTGGGTAGGAGGGGAAGAAGGGGAGAGAGAAGGGTTAGGGCCTCCGTTTCACGCTCTCGGCGAAACACAATGCAATCATTGCTTATCTGCCGATTTTCAGTGAGGCCGTGGTATAACTCCCGTCGAGCCGGCCCATACGTGCCGAAGCATGGCTCTCCCACTTACAAAATATATATTACGGAAATAATGATTTGAAGAAACAATACTCATTATTAAAGAAATTACCAACCCAAAAAAAATAATAACAAACTCATTACGAATTTTTAAAGCACATTTTTACTTTTTAGTGTAACTTATCTTTATGACAAAGTGATCGTCAGTTGTTAAAATGAAAAAATTGGTTTTTGAATAGAGTCGTCTATCAGTTCATTACAATTAACATATAAACACATTGCGATCTCATCGAACAGCTAATATTTTTTGTCGAAAGTGCTATCACTTCAGACGCGCACAGATAATAGGAAACGTTCATTAATGGAACGCTGATGAGCTGCAACGTTACAACGAAACGTGACACTCTGATGAAAACGGATAGTATCAGAATACAAATTAAATGCTAACATGGGCTGGAATCTATCGATGATGCACACATCACCCATAAATATAGTACAGTATTACCGTCTGTTGCTGGTTCACGGTTGGTGTTCAGCTTAAAAAGCTGTAAAGCACACACTAGTACAGTTCATGTACAGATAAAAGCAATTCAGTGAATTTAGTGGAACTAGAGCTCACATAATACTATCTAATATATATTCCAATAACCTACCGGGCACTTTAGGAAGTAAATTAAAGATTGTTACTTCGGAAAAATTTGTTACCAGGTAGAACTTGTTAAAAAATATTCTTCAAGTATGCTAGAATAACGTATTTAAATTCTACCGAAAAAACGATTTACCCGAAGAAACCGATGAACTAGATCAGTGTTTCCCAATTAGTGGTACGCGTACCCCCAGGGGTACGCGAGGTTGCATCAAGGGGTACGCGGAGTAATCACTTGACTAAGAAAATCAGTAAAAATATTAGGCAAATAGCAATTTTCAAAATATATTTTTAATCGATCAGTGTGCAGGGAGTCAGACATGGGGGCCCTCTGTCACCTTTGATTTTAAACATTTTTATTGAGTGGGCAGCAGAGAAAATTCTAGAAACTGGGCAGGGACAAGAAATATCTTTTAAATTTGAAGATGGAGAAGAAATATTAAAAAGTAACAGATTTTTTCATTTAATAAGGGGTATGCGAGTTTCAGGTCTTTCTTGAGGTGGTACATAGGAAAAACTAATTGGGAACCACTGAACTAGATCAATTTAAATCAGAAGATGCAGAATACTGAAAAGTTTTATCTGCACACTTCGTTCAACGTATAATACATAAATATGCAAAAATAAATCATCGAACAATCTTTGTGTTTATAATTTTTTTTTTATTACAGTTCATTGTATTTATTCTTAATAAATATTTTACATTTATCTATTTATATATTTTTTATGAATTTAAAATTGGATTTGTAATAAACGTACCCAAAAACTCGTAAAAAAACATCAACTGCCATTTTTTTTTAAATTTTGCTTTTTTTTTCAAAACAAACATCATATTTATATAAAGCGAACCTGAAAACCCTTAAAAAGCTTTTATTCCTATTTTTTTGCAAATTTTGCGCTTTTTTTTACGCTTTGGTCGGCCATTTTGTGTAAGCCATTTAAAATTTTTGCAAAACAAACATCAAAATTGTATAAAGCGTACGTGAAAACCCCTTAAAATATTGTAATTTTTTTAGCGAAATTTGTGCTTATCTACACTTTGGTATGCCATTTTGTAATCGCCATTTCGACTTTTGCAAATGTGATATCAAATTCGTAATCAGCGTACCCAAATACAAGTTGAGTAGAGTTTCATGATTTTTCCTTCATTAATTTTCGAAATATTTCATTTAACAACTAAGCACTATTTTGCTATTAATAAACAAATAGAGATTTAGCATACAATGAAAAACGGTTGACTTTGAACTTTAACTTATTTAAAACAAATTTTAAAAGATTTCATGAATTTTTATGCAGTTACAAATTATTCCGAAACAATGCCTACTTTTTGACTACGTTTATTCCACTAATGGGAAAATTGAGAATATTCTCAAAGGGGAAGGGAGGTTAGAAGGGAAAGCAATGGGAGAAAAGGGATATTACTTATAGGGGTGGATTGGGGAGTGTAAGCAATTGCTCGAGCAGGTCAGGGTTTTCGAGTATATGTTGTGACATAACTTTCCGAAGTTATGTCACGAAATACTCCTTTGTATAGAAAGACTAACTGGATATGTAACGCAGCATTAAGTCTTTGTCTATGCTACAGTGTGAACCAGTCTGAGACACTGCTGTTACATAATTTGAAACAATGTTGGTTGCAATGACTATGATAATATGAACTCTGTTAGATATTGATATTATCTACGACACATTGAGATCGATGTATTGAACTTTGAATGTCATATAATAGTTCTGCCGACAGATTTAGGCCGCTGAACTTGTTTATTCTGGTCGATTTTTTGGATTTAAGTGTCGTAGTCAATTTTTCAATTTTTAGTTCAATAGTTTTAGTTCAATTTTTACCCGCACCCGTTCAATTTTTACCTATTTGTTTCTAAATATTTAGAAACAAATAGGTTACGAGTACAGTGCGGGTAAAAATGTAACTTGTACTGTCTCGCTTGTCTCACCGAAGAGGTAGGCAGATACGTATTAAAGACTCGTATTTTGGCAACTATAATTTGTTCCCGCTCACGTAATATAGGGGACAAGCTTTTAACTGCTAACTGGGCACTTTGGGAATTAAAAATGGGAAAATTGGGAGGTATGTTAAAAGGGGAAGGCAGGCAAGAAGGCTTACAAAATATTCTTGAAATAGTAACTATTATAACTACTATTTTGTTTTTATTCGAAAATTTATTCATGGGTGTTTATATCGTTATTTTAAAAGTGTTGAACAATTTACAACGCTTTATTCTCTATCAAGTTTTAATCAAATAGACAACATTTTTCTTTTGTAAGCAATTTCCCTGAGTTTAGAGCACAGAGAATAGGATCATTTCTTATTAATTTAGACACACGTATTACTGTTGATTATACACTGTACAGATTATTATAAGTAAGCTCTAAACAAGGTCAAACTAATGACTTCAGCGACTATCATAAATCCTGTTTTTTAATTATGTATGTTGATTTATGACGGTTATTTTGAAGCAGTATTTACTCATATACATTTATATTCGAGTAAGACATCAAGAGTTGGATTCAAACTGACTTGAAAACGAAAGCTATTTAAATTTTCCTTGCTTGTCAAACCTGGACCATGTCAAAAAAGGGAAAACATTCGAACACAAGACAGAACTAAAGCCCATGTTGTTGTTATGCAAACTCAAAAATTAAAATGGCGCAACTCAACGGTTACCCAATGATCGCTAAATGGAAGCAGGGAACGATGAAGTGATGATATCGCGAAAGTTGCAGACAAAATATGGAGCAAGCTAACCAGAGACCGACACAAATGGAGAGACATGGAGGAGGCTTTTAACGCTGCTGAAGGTAAGTGGTCACTTGTGTTTGTCACCTCCAGTCTCTAGTCTCTACTCTCTTCCTTTATCACCAACGGTAAATAGCGTATCAAACCCACATTCCTTATCTTTCATCAGTTCTGACAAGCTCAAAAACAAGAATACAATACCCACGATCGATCAAATGAATTAATTAAAAACTGTTAAAAGGAAGTTGTGAAATGATCACGCAAGCTTTAAATTGGAAGAAAAAGCTGGTACAAAGGTAACCGGTGTTCCATTATGATGTCATTAGTATTGACAAAAAACGCTTTCAGCATCGACAGTAAGAACAATAACCATTGATGACTGAGAAAGCCGTGACCTGTCAATGTACCGTTTTTCATTCAATACAACACATTTATTTCCCTTGTATTCTATGGGAGAACTGATTTCATTGGAACATATTTATGGGACCAGAACAATGGTTAGAACGGTGAATGATTGCCATAAACATGACTGTCTGTGCAGGCAATCGCTTACTTTTTAATTTATATATTTCTTGCACTAGTAATAAATAGATACGATCAAGTTCAAATATGTTTAAAGGAAGATTTGTTTACAGGTGAGTTGGGTGGAAAACTCTTCATAGGCCAGTGCCAATGTAGTTTGTAAACACCGCTGTATAGACAACTGCTTGTTAGTTTCAGTTCATAAATTTAGAAATTAAAATTTATAATTAATTTCAAAGTTTTAAGTTCTGTAACAGTCATTACGTCATCTTGTCAGTAAAAAACTAAGTACATTTTGAATTTTGTTGTAAATATTGGAATATTTTATTCCTTCCGTGTATTTTACCATTTTTACTTTTTTAACGTATGGAAACCCCGACGGGTCGTCACCCCACCGGGATACGCGGTAAGGTGGTATGTCGGACACGAACCGACTAAAACCTCTAAGGCCTCTGGTGTACCCTTAAAAGGAAATCTCTGAGAACAGACTTGGCCGCCTGTTGACGCCAGACGACCCTGCTGTGTGGCGACCCCGCCGTGTGGCGACCCCGCTGTGTTTACTTAAATATTACCATGGACACGGTTTTGTAAAGACATAAAGTACAAATCTACCCAGAATAAGCTCTTTCATAAAAGGATATTTTTTTGCCATAAATTCCGATTTTTCTTCTGCCAAATTAAGGAATGTGTAAACATTGATATAGGGTGTAGTGTTTTATCTCCATTACCTATCATAAGGATAGTAGCTCATCTTAAATTTGATAAAATAGCAATAATCAACGCTTTTACTGACGCATGTATGCATATGACGTCATGTCGATATCCCACTTTCCCACTAATCCCACTAATATTATAAATGTGAAAGTTTGGATGGATGGATGGATGATTGTTACTCCTTCACGCCAAAACTACTGAACTGATTGCGATGAAACTTGGTATGTAGATAGCTGGAGATCTTTCCGATATTCCCACGGGATCGGGACTTACGCGGGTGAAACTGCGGGGCGCTGCTAGTGAAAAATATTGTAATCTAGCATTTTCGTCAAGTTACGCACAGAAACTTAAAATGTAAAATTTAAGTGAATTTTAGTGACCTTACCGATTTTTGCCATGGGATCAAAATACTTTTCAAAAAAGGTTGTAATACCCTATTGCCAACAAAAATGCATAAAAACTACTACCTCCGTTTGGGCATCTATAACTGTATTTATATGTATAATACGTGAGGAGTTTTTTTTTTTTTAAATGAAATAACAAAGATTATGGTCTAAATTCGACCAGTGGCAGTTGGCGAACACTAAAGCATAATAATATACATAAATAGGCAAAGATAAAACAGTTCAGTAACTTTTTGTCCTGTTAACAAGCATTAGTGACATCAATAAAAAAAATCGGACAGTTTTGTCTTGCCGTCGACAGAGGTCAACAACAATTTCAAGCTTTGGGCGACCACGAGTAATATAAATTATGTATACCTGGTTATATAATAGAAATGTAAACAATTCGGTTGGAATGAGGGCATTCGATATGTCGTATATTTGGAATCTGATTCATATAAAATTATATTTTGAATTATTTTTAAATTGCAGGTGTAATATGAATGTGTATATAAGTTCGATATTAAATATTTATAGGATTTATAGAATTAAATGAATTAATTAACAGCGCTTATCCGCATTAAAACGTTATGGTTTATGAATTTTACTCGCTTATGTTTTTGAATTCTATACGCCCCAACAAAAAATTTCGGGATCCTCAATATTTTGAGCTGAAATAAAATGCTATACCGTTAGACACAGAAGCAACCAAACATGTTCCATCTCTATCTTCTTCATCATCTCAATCTCTCTCTCTATCTCCTTAATTTTTTTTTTTTTTTATTATTTGATTTTTCTTCACAAGTCCTGTGATCCTGACTGCTGAGTCAGAGGTCGTGGGTTTAATTCCCACCCAGTCTGGGTGTAATTTTTCTATAATATGTATTTAGTAATATATAAGTATGTGTATCAGCAGATTGTACCATAGGCTCTGCCAGACGGCCGTGAAAATATGCATTCGGAACATCCCTGATCTACACCGATCTAACCAGGATTGGAAGCAAATTAGATCCCGAGTTTTCGACCTTTAACATAATTATAATATACCTACGTATGTTATAAAAATATGTATACGTTAAGCGGGTGAAAATATATTGTATCTGTTTCCTTGAATGATGTAAATTCCTTAGGTAATTACAAACCTTGAGAAATACAAGTTTTTAAAAATATTAACATTTTCTACCGGAACTCTTGAGCTGATCTATAAAAATAAATACGTCACAGACGTATCGAGGCGAATCTGTACCCTGAACTTTGGCATTATGTTTAAGGTGCAATACACCCTTGCATAAAATCGATCGCTTAGTACTAGTTACTCCACACCTGGGGTGCGATCGCGTGTTTTGTGCCAAATACGTTCACTTACTTTACGTAAATAATTGCAACTTAAATTATATTTTACTAGCTGAACCGACAGACGTAGTTCTATCCAAATTTCAATTTAAAAAGCACTTCTCACATTTTTTCTAAATGTTACAATTTTTCCGGAATATCATATATAATCCTGAATGTTTAAAATAATTAAAAAATTTGAATCTTTCCATGTTTTTTAATTATTTTAGAAACCAGCCATTGAGTAAGCGGTGACTTCTAGCATGGCAGTCAAATGCCCTACCGCTGCGCCACAGACTTCATTAAATGTAATCAACACTATTATACCTATTTTCCTAATATTTTATGTATATAACATTTTATGTATACTGTGACTATAAATTGAGATATACCTATTACTATTCTATCTATCTCTGACTATAACTATTCTATCTCTGAAGTTTCATTAAACCGGTTCATTAGTTTAGGAGTTCATAGCGAATAAACAACGTGATACGAAATTTATATATGTACATATATAGATAGTACATCAGTTGATAAGGGTTTCGATGTTATCAATGAACTTAAAAGGACCTGAAGTTTTGACATTATTTGTTGTTTAAAAATTGTTTTGCTACCTAAGCTTAGTTTGCGATTTGAACCGCATGCGCGTAATCGTACAAAATATAATATATACTTATTCCAAGAAATACGGTTTTCAAGCATTGATTTCATACAATATGTTATTGTACTAGTAAAATCTAACTAGTACTTTAAATTATGAATAACGAAAAATAGAGAAACATAAAATAAAAGACAATATAAATGTATTGTAAATAAATTGTCTCAATTCAATCTCAAATTTCCCTATTTTAATGGCAAAATTTCATAACTTGGCGTCCCTGTTAGATACACTTACACAACGGGTGCCAGTGCAAAACAAAGCTTTTACGCACACTAGGATAACATAGATAACATAGCCGTATCTACGACGCTTGTCCCAATGTGACACGGTATCTAGACTAGTATATAATCAAAGGTAGAAAGGTTAATAATAATATACATATAACAATCTGGGACAAATATAGCGCTGTCTAGAGCCAAACTAGACAGAGCTTGAACTGTAGCTTTTAGGACACGGATAGAAATTAAATACTTAGATACATATTTTGTAAATACATATACATGTACATCTATTAGACCAGGGTCGATAATTTTTGAAACCAAAAAAAATAATAGTAGGATGAAACCCATTCGAAAAGGAGGAGAATATTATAAAAATGAAGGGAAAAATAATTTACGAGCGATCTGAGGTCGGGAAGGGAAAGGGGGTGAGTTTTAAGGGTAAAATACGGTTTATCTCGATTTCCGGCAAAACTACAAGTCCTATGGAAAAAAGTCAAATAGCAAAGTTGTAGGTAATAAAAAGATCTACAACTTTTGTATTTACACTTTTTTCACATAACCTCAAAATGTATGTAAAAAAATAAAAAAACCAAGTATTTGGTTTTTTATTTTTATCTTTAACAAAACATTTTTTTTTTAACGAAATTTGGTGAAAACTTACCTTTTTATATCCCAAATACACTGTTATTTATTTGATTTGAAATATTTATTTTTTTACCTTATTTTGACTTAATATCAAAAAAGCACACCAATTTCCAATCGAAAAGTCACCCGTCAAAATATCAGCTTTTTTCAAAAAGTTGGTGTGCTTTCTGTTCTTTGAAATCTCTACTTTCCGATGGTGTAAAAAAATATTTATATTACCATAGTAAATCTTCTCAGAAAATGCAAAAAATCGAAAAAAAGTCGAATTCGAATTAAAATTCAACTTTTAATTATTATATACAATTTGGAGCTATTTCTTAAAATTTATACTTTAATTACTTATTTATAGTTATTATTAGTCTTTAGTTTGCGCGCACTACACCGATTTGTTAGTAAAAAATCGCACGTGTAGGCCAACACCAGACAAAATAAGTTTTATAGAACTGGTTGCAAAATAAGTAATCTCCGAACATCTTCCGTATTAAAACTATCAACTGTTTACCATCGATCGTTTATCTGTGCAATCGATCGTTCGGCGATAGTTTAGTAGAATGCAGGGCGCGCGCTAGCGTTGTACTTCACACACGTTATGCAATGGCCGATAGTTTAAACAGGAGTCGGGCAGTCATTTTCGATACTGCCATACAGCTTCATACTGATTGCCAGAACGAGCAAACTATCGGCCGAACAAAATGGTGGCCCTCAATGTGAAACGACCTGAATTTGTTACTTTTTCTTATACATAATAGTCTTTAGTTTTCGCATTAGAGTCAGGTATCTGTCGTTCCTTGAAATTGAAGCAAGGTTAAATAGCCTTCACATTCTGTTTAACTTATAGTATCTATATATTCTAGATTTTTTTGTAAGCATTTAATTTCAGTGTCTAACATTTTTGGTGTACTGCACATTTGTAACATTTGGGTCTCGTTTCCGAAATCCTTCATAGGCCGATAAAACATTTTTAGAACACATTACCTAATTTTTAAAGACATCTTATTATTGAAAAACGACCTCATGCCCTGCTTGGTGATAATTCGTAACACCAGTGTTGTGCCTGTTATCAACCACCTCCCCCTCAATAAACTCTCTCTTAAAAACCAATATCGAGCACAATAGAGCTTTTGTTATTTTCTGCTTTATTAACCCTCGACGCAAAAAGAGTGGTGTTATAAGTTTAACGTGTCTGTGTATCTGTATGTCTGTCTGTGGCATCGTAGCTCCCAAACGAACTATTTAAGTGCGTTTCTTTTTTGTTTGAAAGATAACTTGATCGAGATTGTTCTTAGATATAAGTCAAGAAAATCTGTTCAGCCGTTCGAAGATCATCAGCTCTATTCCAATCGTTGAAGAGATTTTCGAATCCCCCGAAGACTATGTTTTAAATTTATGATTATATGTAAAGACTAGCAGCGCCCCGCGGTTTCACCCGCGTAAGTCCCGATCCCGTAGGAATATCTGGATAAAAAGTAGCCTATATGTTAATCCAGGTCTCCAGCTATCTACATCCCAAGTTTCATCGCAATCGGTTAAGTAGTTTTGGCGTGAAAGAGTAACAAACATCCATCCATCCATCCAAACTTTCACATTTATAATATTAGTGGGATTAATCAACTTCTTCACTTTTCTAAAATCTCGATTATTGGAAAATCCTACGACTACCAACATCTTTACTCACACTTTCAGATTTTTGCCCGGCGAGTTCGTTAAACTGAATTAAACTATAAAATCTTGCTGACAAAGCAGCCATTTTACCACGATAAAATTAGTGTCTTGTGTAGTCATTTACTGTGTAATAAATAATATGTGGACTATTTAATGAAGAGTAGGAAACGATTATAAACAAACAAAAAATATTTTAAACGCTTTTCAAAAGTTCTTATGATTTAAAGAATGTCGAAACGAACAACATATATATACTTCACAATTAAACAAATTTCAGAAGGTTTTTCAAACACTCAGTCGCACATTACTCCTTAGTGGACCCTCGAGTAAGTTCACCCAACTCGCGCACTAATTATGTTGTGCCATATTATTACGGTAATTAAACCCACAGTAAGTCGTCAAAAGACATCCTTATGTCCTGAGTACAAGACGCAGTCAATATAAAAGACATTCTAACGTGAAGAGATTCGACACACAATAGCTTGCCGGAGCTAACAATAGGGAAAAGATTTTTTTATTTGGAATTCTTCTTGATTTTATTATTTTCGAGCTTTGTACTTAATTGCGTAAAGACGAGACTCTATACACCAGAAGTGTTTACTGGTGAGACAGACTTTAATTATTGTAGATACTACTATCTATTCTAACAATGTTGCCGTGTTGATTTTTATATTAATCTTCGTAATCCGAATAAACATTAATAAAAAATCCCATTTCATTATTAATTTTTTTTTTTAACAATGACCCTAGACTTTCGTTTCTATCTGAAACAGCAGTCTAAGCTTTTCAGCCATTACACTACATGTTTTGAAATTCTGCCAAATTCCAAGATCGAGACGCAGAACTCACAAAATAACTAACTCGCAGAACTTACAACCCCAAACGTACTTTTAATTTTTTGCAGTACAGCCTTCATTTGATATTTGAAATAATACACAAAGCTGGTTATAAAAATAAAGCATTTATTTTGACATAGATCGATGGATTGCAAGTCGCTCGCTCCATTAACCAAACGTGGAACTTTAAGCACATTTAACTCTCGATGGGTGGCAAGTGGTGTGTTGACGTCACTGTGGGAGGGCATTCACATCGTCTTGTCCCACTGACCTGCACTGAAAGAACTGTAGCGTTCTAACTAAGCTATTAATCCCCATTCGAAATGTGGTTAGCCAACGTTTTAAACCAAGTCTCCGTCGTTTATCAAACCTCGACTTTGATGATGTTCGTTTTGTGAATTTGAGCATGACAACGATAGCTGTGTTGTGTTTTGTGTATCTTACCTTAAACACACCGAAATACAGGAGTGTATTACAAAAATAAATATATTTCTGAGTCAATATGATTTATGAAAACCACAAGCTAACTTCAAAGTGCATTTTATTGGAATAAATGCATTTCAATTAGATTTTCTTATCGCTCCTCTATAGAGTGAATCTCTATTTAATAAAAGGATTTGTTTACTGAAGTTGCCTTGGAATATCTAGGACAATACTGATCAAATATTATCGTAGTTTATTTAAGGAGTTACACAAGTTATATTAACAAATTACAGTGATGGCGAATCGAAATCGAACTCCGAGCTAGCACTTCTGACTTTCCGATATTTATGATCTTATTAGAAATGATAGATGAATTGTCACTTGCTTTAAAAGCAAAGAAGAAGTAAAATTTCGTAAAGAAACCAGCAACCAAAAAGTTCACCCAATAAAGAATATACTAGCAGTTCCCGCGCGGCTTCGCTCGCGTGTACATATTTATATATTTTGCGTGGAACCCTAATTCTTTTTCCAAAATAAAAGTAGCCTAAGTTACTCTTTGTAACACCAGCTATCTGCCAGTGAAATCGGTCCCCCCGTTCCGGAGATTAGCCGAAACAAACAGACGGACGGACGGACAGGCAAAAAAATTTAAAATTGATTTTTAGGCATAGGTATCATGCAAATAACTGTATGAGCTTAAAAAGAAACTATTATTTTGACATTACAAACAGACACTTCAATTTTATTTATTTGTATTGATGATAATGATGTATTGATGTATTGATGATAATTGGGTTAAGGTTTGTGTAGTCTGTGTCTCCACAAATGCTGAGCCTAATACTCCACCTACTAGAAATATTTTTTAAATTAAAGACCATGTCAAGTTGAACTAGTCAGCGACCGTTCACGAGCATGTCGCTTAAACAAGCAACATCAAGAGTGTTATCGATAAACAAAGTATTCAGCGGAGCAAATTATTTTAGTATGTCGTTCATAGCTGTCCAAAAAATCTTGCCAAAAATAGAAAACAGGTATAAAAGGTGAAAGCTAGTCATGCAAAATTTTGCTCGTATATTATCCGCTAGATTTCTAATAGTGTCCGTTGGACCACAAATGGCCCCTAATTAACGTCGTAATAAAATGAATAAGGCAAAGATAAGTACATCAAATTATTACGGTAATTTAGCCAAAGACGTGGTCTTAGCCGCTGATGTCATTTCAGTTCGTCTAACGTCTACTATCTATAATGTTTCCATACGTCCACATTCTCTAAATATGCATTTATTTTCATTCTCACTTCTAACAGTTATTCCCATGGTCAGTATCTTTGATGTGCCTGCTGTTACATTAAACCATTAGCAATTAGCATATGAAAAGACACGATGGTAAGACCCTAAAAGTATACCTGTAACGGCGTGATAAATCGGTTGGATGGAAGGTTTAGCAAACACGTTAGGACTAGGTGTCATCACAGATATTGGACCATAGCTACCTTTCAGACGCTACTATGGCTTTCCTCATACTTCTCATATACGACAAGCACTCCTATTTAAGTTGAGACGTATGGTGTCAAAACAACATGAGAAAAGGTCATAAGGAATAATCGACGCTGCTAGTTACAAAAAGCTGGCGCAATACATTCTGCCTATTGGTTAGGAGTTACCAGTGTCAAGAAATGCTCGCAGCACTATTGCAAGTGGCAAATCTCCCATTGGAGGTCTTACGATCCTACTCAACAGTAGAAATATAATACAACATCGAGCATAGAGCATTTCAACCATAGAGAAGACTAGTAAGTCGGAGTTCTTAGTCGAAAATAAATCTGCTCTGACCTAACTCTTATAGTTAATCGATATATTCAGATAGAATAAGTATGATGCATTGTTTTCACTATAATACTCGTATAATGATGTAAAGTGCAATATAAATTTTCGTTTATGCCAAAACCGTAATTTGCAACTAATCTTCAATTTTGTAATGTGCTTGTGAATTGTACATTTATACCAAAACCGACAATAAACCAATAAAAATTTGCATAAATATACAATACTTTTAATGTAACACCACAAAAGAATCGGTGAGATGCACATTTTAAGCAGAACGTTTGTGAAATCCACAAAGGGACGTTGACCCTTCAATAAAAATTGCTTTCATCATATTCTGTATTGTTATACAGAATAAGGTATTAGTTCGAATTGATTAACTCTTTTAGTGTTGGATAGCTATACAGTCTATAAAGAAGAAGGCTATATAACATCACGCTAGAACCAATAGGAGCGAAGCATCAATAATTTTTTTTGCAAAAACGGGGAACATTTACAAACGCGGACAAAGTTGCGCGGGTCGGCTAGTAGGCTTATAATTATGGGGCCCACCAGATTTTTAATAATATCAAGTAGCTTAGAGACCAGAATCTTGCTTTCGAGTTTGTGGAAAGCGGTAATCTATGACCCGCGAACGAGAAACGGAGAACTGATTTAAGTTTATATGTATCTCTTTCTCTACATTTTAAAACAAAGTTGTTTCCCGTCCTCTGCTCGCTTAGATCTTTTAAACTAGGCAACGGAATTTAATGCGGTTTTCACCAATAGAAGAAGTGATTCATGAGGAAGGTTTAGAAAGTGTAGGTGTATAATTTTTTTAAGGTATTGTGTAAAATAGCTGAAATATGACGATTTTTGTTGAAAATGTCGGCGAAAATCAATGAATGCTCTGCTACCTAAGCGAAGCCGGGGTGGGTTGCTGGTATATAATAAATCACAACTACACACACACTCTTGATATCTGAGCAAACTTTATAGGTGAAATAGGTATTATGCTATTCATTCTCTTTAAGTCAAGCCAAACAAAGAGATCTTCTAGAGAATAGCTACTGCTCGCGGTGGCCATCTGACAATTAGAGTACATTCTCATGGCTCGAGTTAGGCGCGCGTGATTAGTGTTCACGACGACTTGAAAAACATAATCGTGTACTTGTTAAAGCGCATTATCAAGCCGCGCATTGAACGCCTGTCATTTGAACATATAATAGGGCAGAAAAAGCGGTGTCAAATCTACCAGTTAACAATTAGCCAGGTCCGGTAAATCTCATACCAGATTTATATCATCACGTTAACTTCACCATACCCGAACAAATCTAAAATACCCCAATAGACCAGAGGCCCATAGAAGTGAAGAATTGCATTGAAGGTGAAACTGCGGGGCGGAACTAGTGGAATTATGATTACAATAAAACATCGATAATAATTATCTTAATACCAAATCGATGTTGTAAGTACAACGGATTAATCTACTGAACCTTGATTTTGATAAGAATGAGGTAAACGGCGTTAACTGCATGATATGATAACAGATCCTTGATATTATCATTTTTATTAAAAAGTATTTAAATTTCAAACTGAAATATAATTACTAACGTAAGATAGAGATACACATAGAACAAGGTTAATAAAACCATCCTATTTTGTTTAGGTTCCTAAACCATGTTGTAAAAAAGCCCACAGCCCTCCTGACCTTGAAAGTTTACGAACATCTCTTAAACACTCACAACAGCCTGAAAGTTGCGCCAGTCGATGAAAAGTTGAGGTGCAATATATTATCGTTGTATGGACATACATGGATGTATGGAAGTTGACAGATACAAGAGTAGAGGACGACCAAAGAAAAGATGGATGGACTGCGTGAAAGAGGATATCGCTATAAAGGGAGTAAGCAGTGAAATGACGTTGTAGAGTGGAATACAAGAAGAGAACACATAGCACCCCCAAATAAATTTTCAGCATTTCAGTAATGTCATTCGCATTAAGACAACGAGTCTAAACGATCATGCGGCATGACATGCTGAATCATCATGCTACATGAAGGACCTAATGAGAGTCTATCACGCAGCATGATAATTCGCTTTGTATAATCATTTTATTCAGTCGATATAGATAGTACAGTGAAGAGGTAATCCTGTCTTTGTCAAAGGCAGATTTATAAATAAATAAATTTATAAATATAAAAATAAAAGGAATTGTCAATCAACTGCCAGCACGTAGTTTGCATGTCATGCATGTAGTTTGCATGTCATTCGCATCAATCAATACAATTAAACGGTCATGCATGCATGACAGCACGCAACGCATGTCATGCCGCATAATCGTCTAGGGACTGCCAAAGCTGTTTAAAGTCTTAAAATACTGCCTAAAGTTTGATAATTGGCTGTTTTTACCCGGATTCATTGCACGTTAATTGCGCAGAATCCTTCTATGTCATGAAGTAAACAAGTGCCTCCTAAAAAAGAAAAAAGCCACTTTTCTTTTTAAGAAGTTGGTTAAAAACAACTTTGGTTCTTTATTAAATGTTTTTAACAATCTTTAATATTGATAAAATATGAGTCCCGATGGACTCCATGAAATCACGTAAATAGCTACAAAAAAAACGAAAGGAATTAACATGCCTATGCAGCTTTGCTAATTGTGTGCCCATTAGTAACAGAAAATGTTTATCTAATTCGTTGCGCATACGCAATCGAGATTCTACCCATATTTACTATACTTAGCCAACGCCCAATTAGCAACAGATCGAAGTTGGAATGCCTATGCAGAATATGTACGAGTATATTAGTAAATAATGTAAAATGTATATTAATAAAAAGTAATAAATATTTCGTTTATTATATATTTATATTAGAGCCATGTTTCGGCACGTATGGGCCGACTCGACCGGAGTGATACCTTGGCCTCACAGAAAACCGGTGCAAGGTGACCATGAGCGGCGGTAGTCATTTACCATCAGGTGACCCGTATATATTTCACAAATAATTAAATTCTGTTATAATATCACTACCTGTTCTCGGGGTTTCAAGCACATTTAAGGCAATTTTTCAGACAAATTTTTCAGCTTTATAACATTTTGTAGCTAAAGATTTTGTCATTATAACTGGCTTTTGCCCGCGGTTTCACTTGCGTTAAATTTGTTTTTTTATTATCAATCGGGAACAATACTTTTTCTCTGGATGAAAAATCCTTTTCTGTATCTACACAACGTGATCATACAACGTTTTATGACGATCGGTTTAGTAGTTAAGGCGTGAATGTGTGACAACAAACAAACACACTTACTTTCGCATTTATAATATTGGTTAGGATAAAGCTGAAGGTAAAGTATTCGGATTTGAAAAATAATTTTTACATTTCATATCCATATTCTTAAGTTATTGGCTATTAAGGGCGGAGAAATGTAATCAATGAAAAACGGCAACAGCTAGTGTGTATATAGCTAAAGAAGAGAACATAAGGAGAGAAGCTTTTAAATATACTACTATATAGTACTTGAGTGCAGATGTCTATCAATAAAATGCTAATTAGTTCTCGTGGCGATGCAAGACAAAAGTCTTTTTAATTCTGATCGCAAACTACACTCACGACTAAAAGTTGTCATTAATACTTGTAATTTAAAATCGAATTACCAATCTGGGTTGGTCATTTTATGGAATCAGCCCCCGTGATACTATTTCCTCCCTCCTTGCGTGTTTCCGATATTTCACATGTCATTCTGGAAGGTTAGTGTCTAGGCTGGTCGGCGACCTTTGCCTCCTATGCCCTCATCTGTGTAAAACCCACCAGGTCATATGGCGATTTTCACCTCCAGACAAAATGTGTATTTTAAAGTTATCGCAGATGTTATTGTTAAGGATTTTATGGAGCCTAACACAACTTGCTGGATATTTGCAATTGCATGGCATGCATTTTATGCTTTTCGCACTTCCTTATATTAGACCGATACTCATACATATATATGTATGAGTATCTATACGACCGTCAATTCTATATATATATATAGAGAGAATTGACGGTCTAACTGCTCGCGCTTTAAACAGGTATTTTTTAAGAAAAGAAAAAAGACCAAAACCAAAAAAGTATCGTAAGCGACCTTTACTTGTTCCATACTGATCGGAACACTCAAATAGTGAAAAATCATCACTAGCTTATCATCCTCCTGCGCTTTTTCCAATTCGAGAGAGTAAGGAGAGGAACCTACGGTAAGGGATACCGCACGTCTCGGATGGGGAACGGGACTGAGACTGCAGTAGCTCGCAGGGGCGTCGCAACTCGAACGTTCTGTGATTCCTGTGGCTGGAGAGGCCACTAGGGCAAGAACCCCAGCTGGCCATCATGACCATATCTACTTGGGTAATAAAATAATAAAACATAGGAACAATAGGTGCCTTATTTATATTGCTTATAGTAGATATTATTTCGATACTTAAAATATTACTTTTACCAGGCATTTATTTACAAAAAATGACAAATCTGCAAGTGAAAGGGTTTTTGTAAAATGAGAATTCTGTGCATGATTCTATAACAGTTGTCAATTTCTAACGTACTTCGTAAAGGGGTTGTTGCCTATAAAACCTCCCAGGGTGCAAATTGAACAAAGAAAACGTCAACGCTGTTTTTTTTTGGAAGAACGTTGTAGCTTCACATTTTCGACGACTGTTTCCCCGCGTGTCCCTGTTATTAGCAAAGGGTATGGTGGAGAAACGGCGAGAGGGGCCAACGCGTTCGCGGACATGATCCCTCCCTCCTGGATGTCCGTTCGGTCCGAACCATAACGGACAACGGATGGGAATAGTAGTTCTTCGGAACCGCAATCAACAAAACTGAAAATTACTCAGTGGGAGAGAATCGAGTAGGATTGCTGTCTCTGGATTGGTTCGGAAGCAGTGAATGTAATCTGGTATCAGCCTCCGTCAGACAAAGCTGTGAACCTGGCCGATAATAAACAAGAACACTTTCATTGCAAGTGAGGTAACCTCTATAGTATAAAGTATCACCCAGATGGCAAAATGAAGACAGGAAGGGCAGCTCTTTTCCCGCCACGTTGCGTCTATACTGTCTCTCCCATCTAGGCTGTTACATAATTAAAACCTATGTCATTATAGAATTAGTTTGCCTTTTGTGACTTTCATACATTGCTGCTTTAAAGTCCATAGATTAGTAATAAAAAAAGATGATAAAACAGTCAACAAATAAAATGATAAGCATTTTTTTAAGTATTGACATGTTTTGCATCAATGTAAAGTACTGCACATTTATACAAGTTTGATAATAAATTGTTAATCTTTATCTTTTGCAAAGTTTAACCTCCTTTGCAAAGAAAGACTTGTAATACTGTTATCACCAGTATGCACTAATCAGGTGCTAAATAATAGATGTGATAAATAGCTGAAAAAAATAATATGAATTGCCAAATAGTTTCCTTATACTTTTTACTTTAAATAATATGTAAATGTAGTATATTTAATTTTTATATGACAGTAAGTAATTGAAATAAAGGGAAAATATTATAACACTAGCAGCACCCTGGTCCGGACCGCGTAAGTCCCGATCCCGTGGGAATATCAGGATAACAAGTAGCCTATACGTTAATCCAGGTCTCCAGCTATCTACATACCAAGTTTCATCGCAATCGGTTCAGTAGTTTTGGTGTGAAAGAGTAACAAACATCCATCCATCTAAAGTTTCACATTTATAATATTAGTGGGATTAAATTTTTTTTAATGATATTGATTTCCTGTGTATTAAGGAAGAAACAAAGCGGAATTTATTCAACCTTAGGAGTTGGTTATCTTCGATGAATTAAGAGAAGATAGACATTTTATAGAAACAACACCATTTTTAACAAGAAACAGTTTTCTGTTGTTTTTTCAAATGACCAGAGCATGGGGCTCTTCACAAAAGGCATTAAAATGTTTTTTCAGGGATGCTACTACAGATGTTGCAAACAGATATCATAGATAGACTATGGGACTGAATATGATCAAGCAGGCTGCATGCTTGTTTGCCATCTTAGTGATATAAAGAAGAGATCCCTAGAGTTTTTATCACAGTTAAGTAGGTGTCAAAAACAGGCAGATATCCATCATATCTGTCTTAGTTTGGCTATCTATGTTTGTGATTCTTTATTAAATACTTATTAAATTTGAAGTCCAGACAAAAATAAGTGTTTATTAGAAAGTGTATTTCATAATAATAATATTCAGCTGGCATACCTAAATAGTAGACATGATTATTATAGTGATTGTACACAGTTTGAACAACATTTCCTTATACCATTTATGATAGTGATAACAGAACAAAGATATGATGGAGTGTGTTATACTAAAGATAAGAAAAATACTAATTGCAAAAATTAAGAATTAGCAGTGATTATATTATAAATCAATTTTTTTTTCTTTAAAATATTTTTTTACATACTTTATCAGAATTGGAAGTGACATAATTGGTATAAAACTAATAATAGTTGAAGCGGTGGTAGCATAATGGCTAAGGCGTCAGACTTGCTCAAGTGGTTGTGGGTTCGAACCCCACCCAGTGCACTACCGTCATGAACGCACTCCTAACACAGGTATTTAGCTTAGCTGGAGGGGTTAAGTAGCACATTACTAGTAGTCTTTATAAAAAAAAAGAAAAAAAAAATAAGTCAACTTAAAAATTATTATTTAAGGTCTAATAATAAAAACAGTAGGTATATTTACCTCTTCAAGATCCTTGTGAAACTTGATGGGACGCATCAAATAAAATTGTATAGAAAAGTAAACAAAGTTTATCACAATGAATGCACTGTTCCACAGCACAGCATCCAGGTAGCACTCGATACTCCACGCCCACATGCCACTGAAGGCGCAGCCGAGCATCAGCGCTACACGCAACCATATCAGACCACTAGGAGTGTGCGGTGCCAGGAATGACAGTAAGAAAAACAGATTGGCCACTTGGAAAAATATATGGTTGACGGGCCGCCACTTAGGGCAATGGTTTAAATACATGTCCCACATCGAGGGTCGCTCGTACACTGTCACGTTAACTAAATCTCCAGTCGCGCCCGACAGCCTCGTCGTCTCTACCAACCCCATCTCGTTGACAGCCGGCTCCGCCACCGGCACCGGGCTAGTGACTGCGCCGTCACTGCTGGTCGGGACGTCTGTCGTGACATTCTGCAACCCTATCATACCGATCGCTAAGGCACTGAGAAACAACATAGTCCCACCGCGCTCTCACACACACCCCGATTAAATTTGTCATCGAAACTCCACTGGCAATTGGCATTTGACTATTGTAATATGCACTAAAACTGGCCTAAATAGTCTATAACATTTAAAAAATTTAAAATTTAAAAAATAACTTCTATGAGTTGTAAAACAAAATATACAATTGCACCGCTGCACAGAAATAATAAATTATTTAACACAAATGCACTGAGAGAGCTGACTTAAAATACACCAGTCACTAAAATAACTTATTCCGAATTAAAATCCTTCTTCAAGAAACGAAAATAAAACGGTAGGAAACACTAAAGCAAACAATCGAAGCACACAAATGACAAGCAGCAGTGCGCTATTGACAGAAATCCATACCATAGCCAACTAGAAGCTAGTGCTGCGCAATAAGTGGTATAACAACTCAACTTTTCTAACCGATTTAAACCGGTTTGAGCATATACCGAGTTGCATTGGTTTGCCCGTGGTTTAAATCGGTTGGGCCATGTCATAAGAGATAAGATCGCGCTGCGCTTCGCTTCGTACTGTCGATCTCGAGGCTCCTGAATCGTGTGGCCACCGAACAAAACTCTAATAAATGATTCTAAATCGACTCGACGCCACACGACAGTGAATATTTGTCAGTTTACTTAGAAGCACATATCTATCTTTAAGTAGGTTTTCTTTAGTTTTAAAAGTAGAGATTTATTTTAGTATATTTAGAGTCTCTAGACTCTAGAGGTACTGTTTATTTCATTCATATTTAGAATTTAAGAAGACGAAGGTATAAAATATTTAATAATGCAAGTTTACTGTTGAAGTATGTATCTACAATATTGTAAAACAACAATGTGAGATTTGATTACAGAAACGTTTCATGGTATATGTACATGTACCAATTGTATAACAAGATTATTATCATTAATTTATTGTAAATGTATAAATAAATCTTTGTTAATCTCAAAGTTATTTTTCTTATATCCACGAAATGAGAAAAAAAAAATGTGTGTGTCAGCTCCGACGCACGACTGGAGTTTACAATTTACTGGAGTCTCTCTATTTTTTTCATACCGGGCGCCTTATATGCAAATCGATTCTTAAGGAGTAAACTCCAAAAAGGAGGCATGGTAATCGTGTTACTTGACTAGGTGGATGTAGATAGAGCTCTCAACAAATTAACAATCAATTCATAAGGTCGCGGTGCGGCGTCGGTCAGTATAAGTAATGTCAAGTTTTAGGCTTGTTTGTAAACTCGGTTGCGAACCGTTGACAAGCCGTAAAACGATGGTTTAATCGATCCCGTCGAATCATATTTCGCCATCGCTTTCGCATGTTACATTCACTCGTCTCGCTTTACTGCAATTTCAACGGTTTGGTTCGAAAACCGATTCACACGAATTGCTTAACCGATTCAACGCGGTTTGACAAAATTCCAGAAAGTAACATCTCTACAGCGTAATGCCTAGATAAAAGAATAACATGTGCATGTACCTAATAAAAGATTAACAACATTTAAACTGTTGTTTTGGGTTTAAATTCAACTTCTGTATAGGTCATCCATGAAGCTTGATGAAAGTTTATGTACTGTAATGTAAGTTACGTGACCATACCAATAATGCTATCTTTTAATATTGATTACCAGAAACTGAGAAAGGCAAAAATTGTAAACAGAGTTGTTCTCTAGACAAAACAATTTAATAAAACTAATCAGTATTATTTTATTGTAATTAAACAATTTTGCAACCCGACAAAAAATTAACGATTGTCCACATATTGCAAAGAAGAACAGCACTACGTGAAAGTGTACAAAGTAAGTTATTGTATAAATTAAAATTTTTATGGTCATAATTATTTTCCTTGGAATAAACATGCTAAGTATCTAAGTATAGTTAAAATATATCGTAGCAATTTTACGTCTATTGTAAAATAAATAAAAAAAGATATAAATTACTTTAGTCTTTGATTATCTCTAGTATTGAATTACGAATTACTGATTACGAGAAATAGAAGTTAATATTTTCTAATGCCTTTTGCATTCGTATCAAATCGTTTTGCTTACGGCCGGTAAAATTTCGTTGAATTTTCGACAAAAATTTTACCGTCCGTAAGCAAAACGAATCGTTTCTTAACCAGACATAAATGTCTTCGTACATGTTTTTTAGGTTTTTGCTAATACCACAGATTACATAAGTAGTTACTAGTACCAATTCTGTTGATTTCCATCACCCATCACAGAGTACATTTATATTTCCATTTTACGAAATGTCAGCTGTTTCCTGTCTTACCAAAAGGCGGCATGAATTTATTATCATAGATTTTATAACCTTTATGTACATTCTTTAGCTAAGTGATGTTTTACTCTTATAATGTCTGTCTCGTATGAATTGTTATTACATCCTGAACTTTTAACTAATGAACAGCTTATATATATAATTCAAGAGGTATAACAACATCACTGTTTTCAATATTATAGAGAACGTTTAAAAACATGATATACATAATATTTCTATTTTCAGAGACATTTGCGTATTCCAAATATAGAAAGAATGAAGAGAGATGAGATATTAGTTATATTCCACCATTATTGCGTGCCTCATGGACAACGTAAATATAGAGATTCTGGCAGAGGTAGAGTGCTGAATAGAGCGCGCCCTACCAGCCCGGAACCCGCATCAAAACTACACACAATGGCCGGACAATGGAATAAGAACACAAATCCTCATTGTAATCGCCTAAAACCGCCTCCGGATTTATTAACAGGTCACATGAAACGGATTAAAATAGAAAATACTGCTACACCTATGAAAAATCAAACTAATGTGAATAATGTTAAGAGGAAAATGTCTATTGATGCTGTAAGTAAACAACCTATTTCCTGTGTATTTTTTTTTACCGAAAATGATAGTAGATAGAGATAATTATAGTACATGAGATAAAAGAAACCTAATATTACTGTTTACTATTAATTTTGATTATAAAACACAAATACAAAATCAGCCTGCCCTGTTAACCAAAAGTTATTCTGTTAAATGGTGCCACTAAAGACATTTGGAGGTAACTAATTATTCATTTGCATAGGAAGATGCCAGCGTAAACATATCAATCAATCAATCAATATCAAGATCTACTTTAGTAGAGATACAGTTGTTGATTTAATCAACTGCTTTGTTTAAAAAAGACTATTACTATCCTCTATTCACTCTAAAGTTTGCTAGAAGAAAACTCAGGTTTGGGTTAAGCTCGCCTTTGTACATTCCATTTCCTTGAGTTTAAAATATGTAATCTACTTTTAGTGTACAATAAAGAATAAACAAAAATAAAATACTAATTGTCAACATACTATCTAATTTGAACTTCAAGTTTGGATATGATAACTGCATTATTTTCATAATGATGCTTATTCTGTCTAAAGATTTGGTCACTTGTGGCTGTGGTAAGCCAGCTTAGACACGAAAAAATATATGAGTAGGTATATTGTAATATTCAAAACCAGAATTAACATTAGAATAAATTTGTGTAATTCAGACACAAACATGACATGCATATGTTGAGATGGATGTGAGGTGTGACTAGGATGGACAAGTTGAGAAATAAATATATCAGAGGGAGCCTGAAAGTAGCACCACTGGATGAGAAGTTGAGGAGCAATAGGTTATTGTGGCATGGATATGTGATGCGAAGGATGCGAAAAATATTGTGAAGAGAGTTTTATATAATAGAAGTTGACGGGTACAAGAGAAGAAAATGACCTAATGAAAGTTAGATAGACTGTGTGCAAGAAGATATGGCTAGAAAGGAAAGCAGTGAAATGATGAATGGTAGAGTATGATGGAAGAATAAAACATATTGTGCAAATCCCAAATAAAATTGAGACAAGGGTAGGCAGATGATTATGATTATTTCAGACACAGACATGAAACTAATTTTTTTTATTAGATGTGCACCCTCTTTTGTTAACTATTAATCATATTATTATATAATTTATATAATTATTTATAGTGTAAATGTGATTGAATTTTTTGAAGTGAAAACTTCTTTAGGCTCGTTGGACACTTTTGGTAGGGGGAAAAGCACTGAACTCCAGTGACCGTCATGCTCATGCTTTTTTATCTATAACTAGTCTAGTTAGATGTTTTTTTTTTATTTCAGATGGCACCAGTAATAGACAGTCCACCACCTAAAAAAGAAAGAAAACCTGTAACATGGCCTTGATACAATTTTAAATATAGGGACATAAATTAACCTATAAACTTTAAAAGTACTGTAAATATTAGTAGGTATAGTTAGCATACAATATATCTTGTAACATATTGTGTCACCTGTATAGTCAAAAATCCTTTTCACTACTAATTCTGTTGTATTCAAGTTAAAAAATTACTATTTATAAAAAAAAAAATAATAATGTTTTGTATCTGAATTATAATGGAATTCTGATAAAATAGCAATACTAAAAGCCTTAATCTACATAGCAATAAATTTTGAGAATGTATAATAATCTATATTAATATTATAAAGCTCATCACACACTATACCATCACGGCTCCACCCCAGCAATTAAGTTGTCATTCAAATCTGAGTTTTAAAACTTGGTTGTATAATACATTTCATAATGTCAATACGCGCTTACTGCCCACCGTCGGCTTTTTCATATTGACATTATGAAATATACATATATTACACAACCACATTTTAATGCTGAGATTTGAATGACAACTTTATTGCTGGAGCCGTGCCGTTACCGTGACGGTATAGTGTGTGATGACCTTAAAGAGGTAAAGTTTGTGAGTTTGGAAGTTCGGGGTAATCTCCGCTACTACTGATCACCCGTTGGATAGCCCATTTATCGAGAAAGGCTATATGCTATATAACTTCATGCTACGAAATTTACAAACGCAGACGAAGTTGCGCGGGTCAGCTAGTGTTCTTATTAATGTGTGAAGAGGTTTCTTTGTAAGCATTTTAAGAAAATTTCGCGAAAATATATGTTGATCTGACATGGTACGAAAAGTTTAACAATGACTAATCAACTACTGGAAATTGATACCTAAAAATAATAGAATAAGGGTGGAATTTCAACTACAAGGCGATCTCTAGTATAAATAATTTGGTAGTACTATTATAATATATATAATAACTATCTTAGTTTTATATTGTTTTATAAAAGGCAACTCTGCAGATGATCATGCAATTGTATTTAAAAGCAAATGTGAGGACAAAAAAAAATAATATAGAAGGAAAAAAATACAATATTCAATAAATTCAATAATAGTAATGTTGTTAAAAAGTGATTCATGTGTTTCGATGCTTCACTAAAATGCATACTTGCTATCCTATAAACGAATATGCTAACGATAACTATAGCGAACGTGACCCTCCTTTACCCTAAAAATGCCCGAGAGATAACATGCCGCCATTTTTGACGAAACGTAGCTTATTAATATACATACGTATAATAGATGTACAATTAAATAGACTGGCAATATACATATTGAGTACACTCGCATGTTTCACATGTAGACCCTTGCAACAGCCAGGGATGATGGCGATAGTGTTTTGCAAACGATTCATGTAAGGTGGAAGCTGATCCTCACGCCATTCTTTAAATATGAGTATTATACCTCTATTCGTAATAATACTCACCTTCACTTATAATTTAAGGGCCACTACATACACGATACTTTTAAATTTAACGGCTTATTGACCTTACTGAGGGCTAAACCATGTACGTTCGATGCAGTCTATAGACTGCACTGACTGTATCGAAATGTGCAGAATATTATAATATTGTGCAAATTTCGACACAGTTCCGAAATCGCCGAATGCTGGTGGTTAAAGTATTGTGTGTGCAGTGGTACTTTGATTTAATAGGTGCTATTTATAACTGCGCCTGATGAATTAAATGAGAATTACATAGGTATTATACATAAAAACTAAGACGCCATGAAATGAATGAAAATATTTAGAAGCATTTTAGTTCTTAGCAAGTCACAGTTTATATTCAAGGATTTATCATAGTTATCTTAGTCGAATGAAGGTAATTATTAAATACCTATATTTCACTGTAATTTTTTTTTTAAATCTGAGTTAATGGACAACTTATATTTTAGGTCATTAGACTTAATTTTTATAAATCCTAAATAGTGTTTCTGTATATTTAATTTTAATTTAACTTGTACAGTTTACGTTGTGAACTTGGTTCTTTTAATTATAATGCAATATCATAATCTTTGTGATCATTTTAATAATATAAACAGTAATTTCTACGCATCATCCATGGGCGTCCCCAGCAGGTGACATTAGAGGGCCGCTGCCCCGCCCCTGGCTTTCGTGTGCTTACGTAGTATTAAAGTTATTAGAGTAATATTTTAGTCAAGTTTTCGGTTTGCCCCCCATAGACCGTCAAAAACAAAGTTGACTCCGCCTGGGCCTGTGATGTATGTCCTAGCATTAATGAGATTTCAAATTCAAAACCCGAGGTGAGGTATTTTAATTACAAGATATAATTCATTTCCTTGCTTC
Source organism: Callimorpha dominula (assembly GCA_949752705.1). Classification (NCBI taxonomy): domain Eukaryota; kingdom Metazoa; phylum Arthropoda; class Insecta; order Lepidoptera; family Erebidae; genus Callimorpha; species Callimorpha dominula. The sequence continues at coordinate 2,489,684 of OX457001.1, read as the reverse complement.
TCCTCATATAGGATAGTCTCTAGGCAATGATGAGAAAAGATTACAATAATAATAATTTTTCAAGAAATTACATAGATACTGTGTATGGTATAAAAGTGACACATGGTTACTTATATTATTGTACAGAAATATTTATGCACAGTTACATATAGATCCTGTCTCGTATGCTAAGTGAAATCTGTATCATAAGAGACAGTGCTTAGCCATCAGTTATCTATGAAGTAATGGACCAGACTGTGTCGGTCCTTAGTCGCGCTGTAAGTGCACATTTGATTACACTAATTTGTATGTCTATGTGTGTGGGTATGAGCGTGTGTGGCATGTGTTGAGCGTGTGTGTGTATGCGAGTAAACTAAACACTCGATGCTTGAGCAGCCTTGTTTTAAAAACCATTCTGTAAGATTGATATTAAGTGTGCGTCTGCTAAATCAAAGTACGTTTAGTTCTTTATGATTTTTTTTTTAGTAGATATAAGTACGAGGTCAATACGTAATTATGATGTTTCGCGAAAGTTCTATGCTTTATGCTCCGTTTTTTACAGGTTGCTGGGATACTGTTATGCTTTCTTAGAAGTGTTTGCGAACAGTAAAAACCTTGCAGTCCGCATAAAGTTGAGCTGTTTAATAAGCACTGCTCTTTGTGCTCTCTCTATTCTAAGAAAAAGCGTTTTGTTGTCACCCCGCCGTTGTGACAGAGCTCGAGATAAACCATTCTTAGTGTATCAAAACTAGCTAGAAATAAGACGCAGAATTTATTTGTCCTATTTTAGGTTAGACGATAGCCTAAAATAGGACAAACAAATTAATACATAGCATTTGCACCCTTAGGTACTTCACAGTTTCTTTCTTTGTCCTTGTCTCCCAAGTTTGTCAGTGAACTAGAATAGTGGTGTCATCTGCAAATGCATAGAATTTGCAAATTAGAAGATTAATCTTACAGAAGGCATTTACGTATAATTGGAGAAAAGAGTAGGCCCCAAAATGCTGCCCTGCGAGATCCCGTAGTGTAGAGTCTGTTCATGAATGAGGTATGTCTCAACTTGGACGCGTTGTTTACGGTTTCCAAAGTAATATTTAAGTAAATCTAAAGTTACACAAAGTACACCCTACCGTTCCAACTTTTCAATGACCTTAGGAACAGAAACCGTGTCAAATGCTTTCGATAAATTCAGGGAATCACCCATGCACCTAACTTTTCTATCTAAATTCTTAGCTTCCGTTACATCCAGAACTGCATTCTCTGTTGAAACAGGGTCGAAAACCATACTGGGTGGTTATGATTCGATATTTGTCTAGAAATAAACAGCTTATTAAAAATTCGCTCAAGGGCCAAGACGATAAAACAGATTGGTCTATAGTTATTGACACAGTTTCTAACTCCAGTCTTATAAATTGGATGGACAATCGCCCTTTTAAGTCTGGAAGGGACCCCCGCTTTGTAACCTAAGATAAAAATACATGTGTTAAAGGTGGTATACCATCCTAACCAATCGCACAATCGTTAAGCGGTTGTAAGATATGTAATTTGACTTCTGATTCGTCTATTGGGAGAAAAGCTAGTGAGTTAAAAAGTGAGGGATAGGATATATTTATAACCTTGTGTAGCTGGTTGTGAGTCGGTTGCAGGTATTTGAAGGGTTCTGATTTTTTTGTTGAAGTCGAGCCCTCCCCTATGTTAGTAAAATAGTTGCACACTTCATTTACAAATGATTGGGGATTTTCACAAAGTTTTAGTAAATCGCTTGGTCCGTTTTGGTCTTTTTGGGTAATGTCTTCAATGACTTTCCATAGAGCCTTGGGGTTGTTTTTTGCTTTTCTAGTTCGCTTTTTTAATAGGCAGTTTTCAGTTTCCTAAGTAAGGCATTGCTGTAATTATGGTAACGTGAGTGTGTATTTTTGAGGACTATATCTTCTGGTGTCTTTTTTGTTGTTAACATTGGCTTAACGATCTTTTGTTTCTTAGGTGTTTCAATTAACTTAGTATTCTTTAATATACCTACATAATAGATGTTATTATTGTAATTAATTTCTTCATAGACTCATTGAGATCTTCCATTATGTAAATTTGTGTAAAGTTTGCATTTTCTATTTCTTGTTTAGCAGCTTCGCGGTTAAGTCTGGTGGTAAAGTGACGATATTTTCGAGAGGGGTGGCTTTTGGTAATACTTAGTATTATTGGCTTGTGGTCGGTTAGGGTGGAGTCCAGGTCCAGGGAAAGGATCGTAGCAGGTAGGTTTGGTTTTAGTAAAATATGATCTAAGCAGTTGTATATTCGCGTGTATATGAAATAGTTGGTTTGAGTCCGTGAAATGCGTCTAGAAGTAGATAGTCAAAGTTCCATTCATTAACCTACTAGAAAAAGGACACACGGGCGGTTCTCAATTCGACTGAACATTGTTTTTTTTTGTGTGCGTATGTTGCGCGATATTATCCTTCTGGAATGGAATTCAAAATTTCTTTTTTATTAAATTGGTAGTACCTAAGGTTTTCCCATTTCAATTTTAAGAAAATATTCCACCTCTAAGGGTGGAAAATTAAGGGATGAAGAATACAGCTTATTACAATTAAACATGACTTAGGCGCATTAAGGTCGTTACTTTTTAAAATATATTGCCATTTTTTAAATCGATATTAAGGTCGATCCTATGTGAGTGATGTTTGAATAAGTTGATGGGACATCCTAAACGCTGTTAAGGCTGACCAAGAAATTGTCATCATCATTGTCAAAATGTTATTTTGTTTTATAGGACGGTGAATGCCTACAATTGCTTAATTGTGGAAGCTGTTTAGAGTAGAATAATGGACTCAAGAAGAGATAGATGGATTGTATAAAAAATAAAATGATCTAAAAGAGAGTGAATGTTTAGTTGAAATATCAATTTATTTATCTTCAATGATTTTTGTGTTTGCCTTTAAATTGCGTTAAGAAATTGATGCTTTGTATATGGAATCTAAGTCTAAGAACTTTTTTTTTGGGTATAATTTTGTAATTTGATAGTAGTTTAGTATGTAGATAAGTATTTGTAAAGATGGTCAATCGAAAACATTTAAATGAAAGTGAGCGAACTCTTCAAATTATTTTTAGCGTTTCATTTTACGCGCAAAACAATACTACAGGTAAAGACTCGTATGGATCTACCATACGAGTCTACCTGTAGTATTGTTTTATCGCCATCGCAATAGATGGCAATGTTCTCGCGTTGATTAGTGTATAAAACATCCCAATACTACCCTTGCTGAAACATAAAATATGCGTGCTTTATGCGTGGATGGGTTCTGTAGTCGTAGGGGAAACAACAGTGAACATACTTAATTTATCTACGTTTGCACGGACTTAATTTATCTAAAAATCCGCGTTTGCGTGGAATAGTAAAGTTCTAGGTACAATTCCTGTGTCGGGCAAATTTTGATTAGGTTTTTGTTAATGTATGTTCAGTAGAAAGAGTATGGAGATAATATGCCCGGTACATGTCGGGACTTGCGCCATCTATTATCGGGGTCCGAAAATATAGCTTCCTAAATTTGGGTGTACTACACTAAACTTCTGTCTTACTAATCGGGGGAAATACAATACAGGTAAGCCCAGAAATATATGCCCATAAATTATGGATCCATTTCGATTAGCTATCGTAAGTATATAACCTTTTTCGACGTTTGGATGCGTGACGTGATTACAAAAGGAACTAAGTAGGTAGTCACTTAGCACCACATAAGTGACATGACAATTATTTGAAAAGAGAATTGTCACTTGTGTTTTCATAGCAAAATATTGGATTTCACGATTACATAAGTAATATTTATTTTATCTCTGTTTTTTACTAAAGTAGAAATACATATATACAATCATGCACGAACCTACGCCTAGGAATGCAAGATCTACTAAAACAAGAAGTATGTTAAACTTCGACGACATTGAGGTAAAGCCAAGTGCTCTGAAAGGTATATCAAGAACTCAATCTCACTTCTTAGTTGCCTCGGAAAAGCTAGATAGAGTGACAAGGAGGGTAATTGCCCCATACGCTCAAATCGAAAGAAAGGGTATAAAAGAAGAGGAAGAAAAACCAGGAATTTATCTGGACATAAATAGGTTCAATGTGTTTTTAGAAGATACAGTGGATTTAGATACACTGTTGTACGAAACTGCTACAGTGTTAAAAACTGTTACTGATAGTTCTGGTAAGCGCCTGCAAAAATGTTCTAAGCAATAGCTTTGTTGTTCTTCTTGTGATGCTTCTTTTTATTCTTCTTTTAGGCGTTTTTGTTTATATTGTGGACAAGCTGAAGAATGAAATAGTCTTAATGCAACCGAACACAGAAAATCCAGAACGACATACTATAAATATACCAATCGGTTAGTTCCCAGTCAACCCTACATGCGATACACAATAATATTATGCTTAGGTTTATTACAGTACAACGATATAGTACCTTATTCGTCTTTTGATATAATCCAGGTTGGACTCGCGATATCAAATTCAATATCTTTATTTCACTCGAATAAAAACTTTCGTGAGTGGTATTCATGTAAGTTAAGATATACGGTTTTACTCACGTGTATATTTCGGATGCCCGACTAGTTTCGGACCCGACGGGGGCCCTTTATCAAGGGGTGAGGTGTCCTGCCGCGCCGGTTGCAGGTCCAGATTACGTTGATAATCGCACACATTATCTATTGGCAAATACAGCATAGCTACTAATGAACTCTTTACTGGAAAATCACCTCCCTGTTGTGTTCAGATTGAATCTATTAAGTTTTCTATAATTTGAACTCAGTTTAGCATCTCCAGTCTGGATCTCCAGTCCAGTGCATGGATGACTTTGCGACACAAGCTGTGGCTAAATACATTATCGTGCGCTGCATGTCTACTTGTATCTGCTTCCGAGAACGCAAGAACTGCGTCAAAGGAAATGATACTCTATATAGAAGTACGAGTAGGTAGCTGGAAGCATAGGTCCAAAGTGTGTTCTATTCTATCATTTGATGACGTCGGTAGCCTCAATCACACTCTTTTATGTCACATAATGAGCACGTTTGGGGTAATATTATCAAGTGGCTTACACCTATCTATTTATCATAATTGATTTAAATACTTTTAGAGGAAGGAAAGACAGCGGCTGGACATGTAGCGTTTACCAAGGAGTATCTGCTGTTAAGTGATGTGCAACGAGATAGACGATTTGCCGAAGGTCTAAAGTGGGTAGAAGCTAAGGTAGCACTCTGCATGCCAGTAGTGAAACCTGATGGGGAGTGCTACGCTGTGCTGGAACTGTTCAGGACTTACCCAAAGGTTTATGATGAAGTAAGTACAATGTGTGAAATGCTAATAATAAGATTTATTCTATAACGACAATATTACGATACAAAGAACTCAAATCTATTTTCTGAGGACCTTTATTTATTTTTGTAGTTAAGTAGGTAGGGGAAAAGTGGGTAATGGGAGTCAGTGGGCAGTCGTGATCACTACAATAACTCGAGAAACAAAATGCGCTCAGTTGAAAACGCCGCGTATCCAAGTTCATTTCACCTCATACAGGCGTGCTTAGTTCGCGCCGAGCGCTCGAAAGATACGGCCATGTGAGTGTTTTGTGCCATTTTCTTAAAATTTTTCGTGTGCACAAAATAAACGGTAAGTCAATTTCTGTTATACATTTCAACTATTTATTCATTTCATACTGTAGTTAGGTCGTTTGAGACTGGTTTTGTAATACATACGAAGTGACAAATTTTTAAAGTATTGTTTTATAACATATTTTTTTCAAGTTGTCAGATTAGGGTAATGAGAGTCGCGGTGACTCCCATTTCCCGCAGTGATTCTCATTACCCGCAATAATTATGGCGTTCACATGATTCGATTTTTTATAAGAAATTTATATTATATTGTCTGTTTTGCAGATGCCAAAATCACGTCCCAGGAGTACCAATAAAGCCCAGTGGTCTTCAGATACACTATCCAAAGCGGAAGATCTCATAAATGGAGGTTCATCTATAAGACAAGCTGCCAAATGTATGGATATACCATTTTCCAGCCTTCAGAAGCGCTTAAAAAAAAAATCCTCGGAACCACGTCTTGGGCGTCAAACCGTATTTAGCAAACAAGTGAAAGAGGACCTGGCAAACCGAGTTAAATTAAGTTTCCATAACATTTGTGACGACGATGAAGATGATGACCTGGAAAATATAGATGGGATTGGTACTAATACCTGCCTTATTTGTACCGAGTTCGGGCGCAACAACGAGATCTGGTACAGATGCACGGTGTGTGGGCTATGGGCACACACAGACTGCACCGGATGGGATTCAGCAGAAGGATATATGTGCGACAACTGTTAGGATCTGTTTACTCCTATTACCCAATGCGTGACCACAATTACCCGCACGTGTGGGCAATAGTGATCAAAGTGATTTTTTTTTTTAAGTCTTATAATTACGAAAGTTCGTAACCAAAGTAAATGAAACTCGTCAGACTGATAGTTGATTAAGTAAACTATGTTAAAAACTTATATTAATAAATATTACTACAAAGATTGTGGTTTGGATACATTATTGCTTAAGTGACTCCCATTACCCACTTCTCCCCTATCTTGAATTATTATTAATAAATGTAATCTACCTACACAGCCCGCCTGAAGCAACTATTTCTACCCAATTGGGTCTCTGGTGCCACCAACGACTAGCAGAAATGTAACGCTACACTGATAGTTTAGTTGGCTGAATCGTATTCTTCAGTTGGATAAAGTTTCCTCTGTAAAACAGATGCAATTTGAGCTAAAATCTCCTGTATCATCTCCTGTCTTACATCATCCTATGTCTCTCTAACCTTATCGGGAACTAACTTTTTTCTATCCCTCGGGAACAGTCCTTTTTCTTCTAAATAAGAAGCTCCCTATGTCCTTTTCTGTACTCCTGGCAACGTTCATGCAAAATTTGATGAATATCGATTGAGTAGTTGAGGGGTGAAAGCATTACCAGCAAACAATCTCACGTTCAGTTACTCACACACACTCACATTCAGTTACACACACACTCACATTCAGTTACACACACACTCACATTGTTACTCACACTTACACTCAGTTATAATATTATTAGTTAAGATAGCTGTTCCTAACAATCTAAGTAGGTGATACAATATTTTAGCTTTAACTCTTCCTAACTTCCAGAACGTAGTTTACACAGTGATAAGCGTGGCCTGCTGGGCGGGCGCAGCCGTTCACCAAGCACAAGCGAGAGTGACCTTACAGAAGACTTCTCATCTCAACAGCGAGCTCAGAACATTGCTGCAAAACTACTTCTGTGATTTAGCATCCATTGATACTATGCTAACTGATATGCTGGTCAGTTTCACGATTTAATAAATAGATATCGGAATAAGCTGTAGGTATATCTAGTTGGTGTTGTGGCGCAAGGTTCCGCTTGTGTTTGACTGAGATTGTGAAGTCCTGTGTTCGATTTCCAGGCATATTGTTATTGCACATTTCCCTTCGGCAATTCAGCATTAAGTCGGGAAATGTGTGTGTGAACCTAGTCGGCAATAGGCATCATTGCTTCACTGCCGGTTTTCTGTGAGGCCGTGTTATCGAGCGGAGTTGAGCCGGCCCATACGTGCCGAAGCATGGCTCTCCCTCGTTAAAATTATATATAAATTCATATCTAAAGTATAAAATCGATAGAAAAATATTATCATTTAACAAAAAAAAAAGCGATGACCTGCGTTCATGACTGACTGCGTAGGTATATTTAACTTTAAACCCTATTCTATGAGTATGACCGTATTATGTACGTGTGTTGAGGAACTGTGATACGAATGACATAAAAACAATCACAAGCAATCACGACGTCACCGTCACAATGAACCACAGGCCCTTGTTTATTTAAATATATAATTTTAGGCTGTAGTGAAATCATTCATCGGCGCGATGCGAAGCAGTTTCTACATCATTGACAAGGAGAACATTAGCGAACAGATTTATGCTGACATGTGGGACGATGGTTGGGCAGGAGAGAAAACCACCATGCCGAGAAAAAAGGCGAAGGTTAAGTTAGTAGTCACTGTCTCCTCAGTCATATAATAAAATGTATTTTTACTAGCTGCGCCCCGCGGTTTCATCCGCGTAAGTCCCGGTGCCATGGGAATATCTCCAGCTATCTACATATCAAGTTACATCGTAATCGGTTTCGTAGTTTTTGCGTGAAAGAGTAACAAACATCAAAACATCCACACATCCATACATCCTCACAAATTTTCACGTTTATAATATTAGTAGGATAAAAGACTTGTCAATTCCTCTCAACTATACTTTACACAACTTACTTTTAAACTTTCGGGTTCCATCGTACATAGTTATTTATACGAGAATTAACGGGATCAGGCTGACTGGCTCAGCAAGCTCTCTGTCGTCGAGTCCATTCATCCACCCCCACATTTTCGATATTTTCGTTTCGCCATATACCGTCACATACTATACCACAGATAAGATAATAGTTACTTCGTAAACTATACTAACAATAGGTATCCCTATTCTTTAAGCAAAGCGATATGTCCATATACTCGTATGGCCTATGTAGGAACTATATATGAACTATATAATGAACGTCAGAGTTGTACGTGAACCAGTTGAAATTAAAAAACATATAACTTTTAATTGAAAAGATGGTTTTATTTATTTACTTAACATACATTGCTCTTACAGGCTAAACCCAATATAACAATGTAGTATCCAATAATATTATATTAAACGACAAATACTGAAGCGTCACCCTTTCAAATTCCGTCAATGCGCAAATATAAATGTCAATCCTTTGCGCGACACTGTTTAAAATATTTAGTGCTAGTACTAGAGGAGAGAACTGTAATAGCTGTGTTCGAGATACTGGAACATCAAATGTTCTCCCCCTCGGCGCCTGCTTTTAAATTGTCTACTCCAGTGACAAAAAACTTACAACCTCGCTTTTATTCGCAGTCGGATAAACACAAGAATAGGGACACATCAGTTTGTTTACAAACATCAGGCAACTGAAATAGGTATATAATATCAATTGATCGTGTTAATTCCCGTATAAATAAGTATACCCCTCAATTAAGTTACACGGTTTGTATTAGGAATGTATTGTAACATTTGCAACAAGCATCGATATTGTATTGGATCATATTTAAGTGGCGAGTGCGCTAACTCTCACTCCATTAAGTATTATGAGTTCGATCCCCACATTGGATACTTTAGTGTACTTAATTGACTACTAGTTTAGTATTGATGTACTTACTTAGTGTTAAAAAAATCAAAGAAATACCAACTGGGTGCCTTAAAATCTAATTAAAAAAAATAATAATAACTTCATACATGTCACACACGGCCGTCTGGTAACCAGACTGCTGATAAACATACTTTTATATTTCTAAATACATACATATTATAGATAAATTACACTCAGACACAGAACAAATAAATGATCATGCTCATCACACAATAATTTGTCCTGGGTGGGAATCGAACCCACAACTTCTGGCTCAGCAGTCAGGGTCACTAACCACTAGACATCTCACCCGTTCATCATAAACACTAATTTTTAAACAGTCTTGTCATGAACTTTTGTTAGATCTTATGTGTTCATGTTAATTCGTAACTGATTTGACATTTGGCATTGTGACCGACACTGTCGTTGTAATACCTACCTACTGTTAGCCTACATCAAGTTTTTTATCGCCAGTTTGTCCATGGAACAGACCCCGGCTGGCTTGGTGGCTAGAACAGGGGAGTCGTTAAATGTCTATGACGCGTACAAGGACTCGAGGTTCACCGATGAGATTGACCCCACAACGGGAACTGTTGTTAGGTCGTGTCTGGTGTCTCCGGTCTTGGGTAAACGCGGAGTTATTGGTAAGCCACCATCGTATAGTACAGCTTTAATGTGCCTATGTAGGTAGTATACTCGTAGGTAAGTCATACCAAAATGAAGTCTTAAGTACTTAATAGGTTGTTTATGATTTGATTTATTAGAGCGTTTCCACATTATCCGAGCCGATATCGGTATCGGACCCCGATAGCTGATAGCCGATATCCGATAGCATGTGGTATCTTCACATGTTTCCGATAAAATCGTTTCGATTCGGCCATTTTCTCTAGCTTTATGCGGGCAGGTCGTGATGGCAGATTATACAATAAAACTTTATTTGTTGTATCCATTAAATATATGTTTGAGACGCAATAAAGATATGTCTACAGACAGTATTGGATACATCCCATTATTTTCTTAGTGCTTAAAAATAAACAAATGATCAAATATGGATATTCCTCGTGAGTTTTATCCCACAAGCGTGGACTAGATTCCACCAGATCAATTAATGCAATTAACTATGTCGCATTTAAATGACGACGACGCAACACAGAGACAATGTAGATACACGTATAGCACACATACAAACCTTATCGTCTGACAGCCCACTGGCTTTCGATGGTGCCGCCAACATATCGGTGTCGGATCCGATATCGGAGCGGAAAATGTGGAAACGCTCTTACTCATGAAGTTCAAACTTTCTTAATATTATTAACACTGTTATTTACTTTTTATTTTTACCGGATGGTCCGAATATCATACAGTTAAAATTAAAAATAATATTAAATAAATAGATACATATTCGAAAATGATAGGGATTCCATCCCTTGTACGCCAAAGAACGAACGATAATGTAACGATACTAGGTGGCCTAAGATTGTGTTGTAATATGCACCCTAAAGAAAAGGTTTTCTTTCATTTAGCGTAGGTACTCATTAGTCCTAAAATCGAATATGAATATCAGTTACATGTTTAATTGGCTCCAGGTGTCGTACAGTTGACAAATAAAATAAACGCGCAGCCGTTTAATCCTGAGGATGAGTTAATATTCTCCGTGTTCGTCAGCTACTGTTCACTCATCGTACACTTTTACAATATGGAGCAGAAGAAGATATACCACGTTCGTAATAAGTATTTATTTGTTTTTCATTAGCGCATAGATTACTTTTTTTACAGTTATGTTTGTATTCGGACGCGGAGGCTCTTTGAAACCAAACCTGTAGGAACCTTTTATTATTCGATCTTTAGCAATTAACGTATTACGTGTGACATCCAGCATATCCTGATGGAGTGTGAACGGGATCGTGATGCCAGTTAATAAATGGTTTCCATTTTAAATAGGAATGCAAAACATATGCTCATTTTTGAGTATTTTGTGAACACCTCTTTCAGACGCTGCAAGAAGACTGTTTGAAATTTGTAGGAATTTATAATCAATGCTTTGTTACAATAGGACTGACATGTCTCGGACAAAAGTCCTGTAAATAAATAAAGAGGAGAAAAAAAAGTTAACGAATTTTTTTTTCACGTAGGTCCCTAATGGCATACAGGCATTGCGGAAAAAGGGGAGAAGGGGGAAAACGGGGTAAGAATTTAAGGACCATTAGAATAATAGACAATCATATCAAAGGGGTAGAGCGTTGTTTATTAAAGACTAGCAGCGCCTCGCGGTTTCACCCGCGTAAGTCCCGATCCCGTGGGAATGTCGGGATAACCTATGCGTTAATCCAGGTCTCCAGCTATCTTCATACCAAGTTTCATTGCAATTGGTCCAGTAGTTTTTGTGTGAAAACATTACAAACATACACACAAATGCTTCCTCTTTATAATATTAGTTTAGATGTTGCAAGACCGCCTGGAATCTGTAGCGGAGGTCTATCTTCAGCAGTGAACAGCTCGTTTTATATTAAATAATGAGTCCCGTAGGTATATTGGTCGCGCGAGTTGGATGCAGAGCTTAGGAAGCGCATTCCTAAGCTCACTAAGTCACTATGTTACATTGAAAATGCGAGTCCAGGTTAGCAAGCGGTGGTGAGCTCTCGCCCGTCACCTCAGGCCCCGAATGCATTTAACTCGCATCTTTACTTTGGTCAGCGTTCACTGCGTCGAAAAATACATACACAAATCAAGTGAACTAATTTTACAGCATAATCTGAACAGAGTCTTCTCTGAACTGATGAGTTTACACCTGAAGCCGTGCAAACACGAATTGGAAGAACTGATGGAAACCAATGGTATTATTGTTCCACCGAGCAACTTTGACAGGTACTGTGGCATAATTCATTATTATTAGTAACAGGTGCTTCCTGCAAATGCTAATACAGATGTATGAATGAATGGTATCCCATCTTGTTCGGAGTTTAACATAACAGAACTGCGAATTTATTCTCAGTTCTGTGGTCTAATCATCCTATGTGGCTTAATTCTCGATACCAATGCCATCTGATTAGATTTTGGTAAAAATTAAACTTCTGGCTACGAGGATTGGTCGAGGTCGCCGTTAACTACTTCTACTATTTTTCTCTCATCCTAATATGAGTACTGTTGGCTTGGTCCAAGATTCCCCTAGTAGATATTGTTAAGGAGTTAATATGCCATAATCAATATGCTTGGTAGATGCACTTGTATTTTAATACACAATAATTATAGTTTAGTAAAACTAAAAAACACGTTATAATAGCGAATCGAATTTAAAAGTAAAAAATGATTTCCACTATCCACCTCCTGGCTTCATCAAAAGACCATTGTATCCAAGCCCAATCGGTTGGGCTCGTCCAAACGAATCATATGAGCCCAAACTCAAGAACTTTACTAGTAGCCATTTAAGAGTTCCACTATTCACCTCCTGACTCCATTATCAGGTCAGCTCCAAGATGCCAAATTATATGTAGTATTGTCATCCAAACTACATATATATACAAAGTTTCATTTTGATACGACAGAAGTAGGTTAAATTTGACTTCAAGATTTGTGAGTAAAAGTGAGTAAATATTCCTTTTTTTTTATATTATAGGGGGCAAACGAGCAGACGGGTCACCTGATGGTAAATGACTACCGTCGCCTATGGACACCTGCAACTCAAGAGTCACAAGTGCGTTGCCGGCCTTAGAGAAAGGAGTACGTTCTATTCTTGAATTTTTGAAGGTCGTATCGGTCCGGAAATACCGCAGGCGACAATTTGTTCCAAAGATTGGTTGTGCGAGGCAAAAAATTCTGGAAAACCGCACAGTGGTGCATTGCCAATTATCCAGGTGATGGGGATGAAAGTTTTCCAAAAGAGATATTCCCTCAATCATGAGCCACCATCAACTGTTTCGAAGTGTCTAAACATAATTTAAAGTCGGGTTGTCTGGAGCAAAGTACATCAGTCTGGGCACAGATAAAATAGTAGTTACTTCGTCTGGGTAAATGTGGAGTTGCCGTGGTGGCAGTTGTGTTACATATGGAGGGCATGTGTATTGTGTAGGTTTACGAATGCAATGAAGCTGTCACTGGAAAAGTAAAAATTAGGGATGAGAAATGTCGAGCAGTCGACGCTAAACGATATTATATTACATAGAAATATTTGTTATTGTTCTGCTGTTTGGTTAGAGTTTTCGCAACACGTGGTACTAAGACAGTTACATTCGCATTGTTTTTTTAACCGACTTCAAATAAAGGAGGAGGTTCGCAATTCGTCGGAATCACAGAAATCTAAATAAGGTAACCTTATTTAGATTTCTGTAGTCGGAATCTTTTTTAGGGTTCCATTCCTCAAAAGGAAAAAAGGAACCCTTATAGGATCACTTTGTTGTCCGTCTGTCTGTCTGTCAAGATCCTTTTTCTGAGGAACCCGTGGACGCATCAAGTTAAAATTAATACCAAATACATAAGTCTGCGGTTCCTTGAAGCTGTAAAACAATCAAGCTTCTAAGTCATCGCAATCAAAAGATATGGCCACTTAAGACTTACATTTGACCAAATTTGACCATTTCGCAGAAAAGTCAAAACCTATAGGGTACTTCCCATTGACCTAGAATCACGAAATATGGTAAGAAGCAAGGTCTGACAGCACAAAATAAGAAAAAAAAAATCCGGTAAAGTTAATGTGTAGGTACGAGTATATCACATAATAAATAGTTTTTGTGGTTACATTGTTGACTTTGTCCTACGTAGCAACCGCAAAGGTAAGTTTTATCTTCGAGCATTAATACCCGAGATGGGAGTACTATTTAAATAGGTACATGTTAATTTACTTATGGAACCCTCGGTGCGCGAGTCAGACTCTCACTTGTCCGGTTTTTTATGTATGTTCCCCTATTACTCAAAGACATCCACTGACTGGTTGGGAAAATTCTTCTTATGTTTGAAAAGGTATACTTCCCAAGTGGTCTCATCGTTATCAGGTCAGGATCTGATAATGGGATCTTGGAGAAATCGAGGGAACTCTTAAAAGTTTGTAGGCACGTTTGAAGCGATTTGGGTATTTTTATAGTGACTCGTGAATTTGTTAATTAAATAAGTTTTAGGTTAGTCTTATTTAAATTTAAAGAAAATATTACACTTCTAAGGGTGGCAAATAACAGCCTATTACAATTTATCATGATTTAGGCGAAATGAAGTCGGTGATATAGGTACTTTGTTTAAAAGATCATTTTCATTCTTCCAGCTACAATTACCACATAAGTGAAGGCAATCGGGAAGACATGCCAGCCCTGGTCTGTTACATGTTCAGTGAAACCTTTGGGGACCTGCACTTACACCGGGACGTTATATCGGACTATGTACTGACCATATTGAGATGTTACCGGGATAATCCCTACCACAACTCGGAGCATGCTTTCTGCTTCACCCACACAATGTTCATGATACTTGTCAATAATCGAAGGCATTTTGATTCTAATGAGGTATGGAATTTAATCAATCCATTTGTAGAAATAGGGTATTGGCCTGTTGCGTCGACGATTAACCATTTTACCCCCGACGCAAAAAGAGGGGTGTTATAAATTTGACGTGTCTGTGTGTCTGTCTGTGACATCGTAGCTCCCAAACGGATGAACCGATTTGAGTGCGGTTTTTTATGTTTGAAAGGTGACTTGAGAGTGTTCTAAGATTCAAAAAAATCTGTTCAGTCGTTCGAAGATCATTAGCTGTTTTGTAATCCTTGAAGGATTTTTTGAATCGGGGGTATTTTAAATTTATGTAGCACTAGCCGTGCCCCGCGGTTTCACCCGCGTAAGACCCGATCCCGTGGGAATATCGGGATAAAAAGTCTAAAAAGCCTATATATTAATCCAGGTCTCCAGCTATCTGCATACCAAGTTTCATCACAATCAGTTCAGCAGTTTTGGCGTGAAAGAGTAACAAACATCCATACATCCATACATCCTCACAAACTTTCACGTTTATATTATTAGTAGGATTTATATATTTTTTTTAAATATTTATTTTTTCGGAGATGCCCACCGCACGACGCACGTGTTGTGCAAAGTGGTCGCCTCGCCACTATGCTGCACCGAGTGTTGTGGGTTTGATTCCCATCGATATTCGTGTAAACCTCATATAGTTGTCCCGAGTCTGGACGTTCTTTATGTCTGCTGTTTCAATGTTTGTTAACCTCCCGCAACACAGGAATCATGCCTAATACGGGCGTTGTATTTAAAAAAAGTTTGAGGCACCAGGTCGGTGTAAGGCGCCTGGCCTTCACATTTTAAAATAAGAGTAGCTCTTCTCAAAACTAGTCAGACCCTCTTTAAATACAACTATAATATCTTTAATAAATATTTGTTACTTAACTAGCAGCGCCTCGCGGTTTCACCCGCGTAAGTCCCGATCCCGATGGAATATCGGATTAAAAAGTAGCCTATGCGTTAATCCAGGTCTCCAGCTATCTACATACCAAGTTTCATCGCAATCGGTTTAGTGGTTTTTGCGTGAAAGAGTAACAAACATCCATCCAAACTTTCACATTTAGAATATTAGTGGGATTTAAAAAAAATGGTTCTGTAGAAGTTTTGTATAAGGAAAGAATTGTTTATAAATATTATATACCCTATTTCTTCACGTGATTTCGGGCGTTCAGAATTGCTATGTTACTTAGCGACGATAAACTCAAGGTGAATAAAATTTAGTTGACGAATTTATCTGAATGAAGCGTGTTTATGAACCTAATTACCACCTTGCAAGGCATAAAATGGAGAACCTGAAACAAGCTAAGAGACTATAATAACCAATTGTTTTCCTTACAGACAATAGCTCTTATGCTGGCCGGTTTATGTCACGATGTAGACCACCCAGGATTTAATAACAACTTCTTGGCCCTCTGCAAGCATCCACTGGCCAAGATGTACCGGAGCTCCATGCTCGAATATCATCACTACTTCCTTGCCAAGAAAATAATAGAGGTTGGTCTCTAACTGATCTTGTACATGCAGTCATGGAAACCTTTTTCGGTTTGCACGACTTCGACGCCTTCAAATATATCATATTTGACATTCTAAAATCAAATTAGCTTTCTGGTGGCTTATTATGGATGCTTACAACGGCATTTTTCCATTTCGGCCCATACCTCGCCGAGGCGTCAAGAACGCAGTTACTGTTGAAGCGCAAACATACGGGAGGAAGGGTTTGCTCATTGAGCTGAGTATCCACTTATCCGTTGCCAATCTTACTAGGGACCCTCGTGAGAACCGCATTGGTGACCCGATAAAAATCTAAACATGCACAACATCGCACTAAACTGCTTAAGTGCCAGTTGTACGTAGCGTAGTTAGTGTGATCCGTAAGCACTGTGATCTAGCCGTCTTATTTTTTAATTTATGAAAATAACCAAACCCAGTCCAAACAAGTCCCTACCTTATTATCTTTCTGATATGCGTGACAGCGGTCTTACTACTTATTCCAGGATAAAAACATATTGAGCAAATTGCCAACAAACGACCAGATTCAGATTATGGAGGAGATCAAATACAACATCCTCTGCACAGATCTGGCAGTCTACTTCCAAATCCGCGCTCAGCTCACGCCTCTGCTGGCCGATAACCTCTTTAACTTTGAGGATAACACACATCGGAAGTTGCTCAAGGTTATTTACCCACTAGACTTTTTACGCTTGTTACAGAAATAAAACATTAACAAAACGATTCATCAGTAAGCGAGTTAGTTAAAACTTTTCCGTCAACCCTCATTGCCGTAGTCTCACCCCCATTTGGCACTCCGCCCGAAGCATGCTTAACTATAGACTTATCTGCTTGAGGAAAGGTGAAACCGATTTTACAACACACTCTTCTCAACGATCCTTAACCTAGACTTGAACACTATATAGTCAACGCGATGGCAACACAAGAACTTTGCCACTTCCCGGTTCCGGATTGAGCTGAAATTTGGCACGCATATGTATATCGCGTGACAATGCAATATTATGATGACATGGACCTGATCTGATGATGATTTAAAACAAGCTTTATTAGTTACTACTTACTTGTTAATAAAAATAACTAAAAATATAAAAATAATAATAAAATGTTACATTTTGACGGCAAGAGAAATAAAGGTGTAACGTGCTTTTATTATTATTTCTAACTTTTTAGTTATTTTTATTAACAAGTAATAAACGCTTATTTTTTAAATTTATGTTTTTCTTTTTTTTTTTTGCTATTTGTTATTAGATGGCATGAGAAGTATCTAAATCTAACAAATGATATCTACACATCATCGTCTAATGTGGTGTTTCATTATTCTAGGGTATATTGATGACAACGAGTGATTTGTCCGGGAGTTGCAAGCCATTCGGTGTTTCAAAAGTCATATCTGAATCTGTATATGAAGAATTCTACGATCAGGTAAGTTTTTGTTACATTAAGAAAACGTATTCTAAATATTAACGATAATCAGTGTCAAATTAAAGGAATATTTTTACTTTTACAATGAAATATTTGACGATAAAAGTTTTGTTTAGCATTGTGAGTTGGGACAGATTTGGCAATCGTTTGCAATTTGAATTCCATAGTATTTGCATGAAATCTGTTTGAAAGTCAGATCAATATTCATGGGATTTTGGATCGATGATAAGGTATCTTTGCCTCAGGGTCTGTAGGTAGGGACTAAGCCTACCCAAATATACACTGCTGTTACATCTGTACTACATTAGAATCAACAACATGAGCATAATACGATCAGTTAGTACCAGAGACATTTAAAATTGACTTGGAACGATAAGAGTAAAAAAATAGGCCAGACATTTATTGAAAAGGTGAAGGTAATACGCACTCTTAATACTGTATGAATATTCAATGAGGTATGTTTGATTTCTGGCAGAAAGTTTATAGGTACACATGATCCGAAAGTGGATCTTGTTAAAGCCGTAAAAAAGGTTAATAGGTAATAAATAAAATACATTATCAATCCTGAAAAATATATACATGTATGTATTAAATACTCTCAAACAAACTTATTTTTGTCTTTATGATTAACTAGCAGCGCCCCACGGTTTCACCCGCGTAAGTCCCGATCCCGTGGGAATATTGGGATAAAAAGTATCCTTAATACAGGTCTCCAGCTATCTACATACCAAGTTTCATCGCAATCAGTTCAGTAGTTTTGGCGTGAAAGAGTAACAAACATCCATACATCCTCACAAACTTTCACGTTTATAATATTAGTAGGATATTACAATCTGTTTTATGTGCAAAATGTGATATTGCTAATTTAAATTCAAAGTTTGGTTAAATTACTATTGAAATACCTACCTATGCTCTTTACCTCCTCATTTCCAGGGTGACAGGGAACGTGCCATGGGCTATACTCCCCTGAGCATGATGGACCGTCGGCGCAGCATCAATCAGCCGGCGGAACAGATCCAGTTCCTGTCGGTCGTGGTACTGCCGTGTCTGTTGCTGCTTCAGACCATCTTCCCGAATACCAGCATCCTTACTGATAACTGCAAGTAAGTTGGTCGTGTGTTTTTGTGATTATATGTGTGTATAACTTGTCATGTCAAGCTAAATACAAGGATGCGGAGGCCATGAACCATTAATAGTTGAAATAGTATAATGTATTTGAAAAGTACCAAGTGACATCTATTGGCGTACCCAGGGAGGCAGCTGCCCCTGGCTTTTGTATGCTTACGTAGTATATTAAATTTGCATCAACAAAAAAAAAAAGATGCAAAATTTAAGCTCCTACTAATATTATATAAACGTGAAAGTTTGTGACGATGTATGGTTGTTTGTTACTCTTTCAAAAAACTACTGAACGGATTGCGATAAAACTTGGTATGTAGATAGCTGGATACCTGGATTAACAGATAGGCTGTTTTTATCCCGATATTCCTTTTTTTATGCTATTGCGGGCAAATTCTTTTATTTGTTGATGATTGTTGAAGATGTCTCTGCTACCCGTGCGTGCAGTGCAGTTTGCTAGTTTCAATTAAACCAGTATATGTATTGTGTATGTATTTTCAGTTTGAATTATCAGAAGTGGGAGTCAGTCAGAATAGTCAGTCGTGAAGCTGTTCCAAACTCCAAGGACACTCTTTTTGTCCTTGACTAAATTTTACAAAATTAATACACTATGAGTTATGACTGCCTGCCATATGTTGTACGCTGTTTTAATTGCAGAAAAACCCAAGAATCTTGGCATGAAGAAATAGAAATTAGGGGACAGAAGCTGTGGCGCCAAGAGCATTCACTGCCGAATTCAAAAAGACACATGGTGATAGAACGCGACGAAGAGAAATCATGAACAACGAATTTAAATTATTTATGGTTTTCAAAAACAATGTTAAATTTACTACCCGCCACTTGGCCTTTTTGTAAGCGATTCAAAATGGCGTCCGGTAAAGTTCTGTCAATTTTCGGCAACTCGAGGAATTATAATAATTAGTAAAAGTTCATACATGTGCGAACAATTTACAAAACTGACTGACACATACATTCTGTAGAAACTTGTATAAAATAATAAATTGCGACCGCATACTTTGTTATTGTGAAATAATTTAGTTAGAATGTTTGCTTGATCTCTTCGGTACTAATAAAAATAATAACGAATATAATTTTTCGGTCTTATAGTTACACTCAATACTATGAGGATTGTTAAATAATTAATTTATTTCAACTTACCTTGTGGTGGTAAATTAATTCTACAATATTGTGACGTTTAAATATTGCCGTTGAATATTTGCATATTATATAATAAAATCTCAGATCATAGAAACAAACTTTGTTTCTATGATCGAGATTACAATATAGTCAGTAGAGTTCAGAGTAAAAAAGAATCCCATTTTGTTATTTCGTTTACTGTGCGCAGTAAAGGGTACATAATGATGTCTCTCTACTAACATTATAATCCTGGACATTGTCAAAGTGGTCGCTAGTTAGATTTACTTTCAGTGTTCTAAAAAACATAAAACATTATGTAAATGAATCTGAAAATGATATTTTTAATGTTTTCTGCTTCAGAAGATGGCAATGTATTTGTAACTAGAATCTAGTCGATAAACAAGACTGTTATATTAAAAGATTACTCCTGAAATCAGTGTTTTCATTTTCTTCTTTTTTTAGTCGACTTTAAAAAGGAGTAGGTTCTCGTTCGTAGTTTTTAAATGTAGGTACACCGTTATTACACTAAAATGGAGCGGTCTTACGTGATGCTTTTGGTTTGAATCTACAGTGTAGCGACATTCAGATCGGAATCTAGTACGTAACACACAATGGAACTCCAAAATCTGGCAGTTGGCATCTTGTAAAATAATTTCAACCGAAAGAGTACATGAATATGTATTTTTCACGAAACAGCCAGAGCGCGCACAGGCCCGGACTTAGAGGGCTAGGGCCCCTAGGCACTTGGCATTTGGGGCCCCCTCCCCCATCTCGAGATCATTCCATTTTGGTTTAGCAAATTAAATGCACTAGTACAGAACAAATAATTTTCAATCGACTAATTACTTTAACCCTTTATAAGGCCGACGAAATGAGAGGTGATAACACCATATACCAAACAAAAAGTGAAAACGAATATGATGAAAATACTGTTTTTATTTTTTGGGAAATTCTATCTGAAACTTTTGGAAAATGTGGTGGCAATATAGTTGCCACAGCCTGTTACTAAAACAACATTTTCAATTAAACTCTATTAGAATCGAATTTTATGCAGATCCATCTATGGTTATTTTTTTATATTTAGATTTGTTGGCTATGAAATAAATCAAAACAAGGAACCACACAAAGTGGCACTTTACATGTGGAGCACTGTATTTTAGATCTCTGTTCCTTGTTTTAGTGCTACACATACGACAACGTCGCCATGATCCCAATTGTTCGTGTTTATGAGTACCCACGTTAGCCAAACGAATTTCATCCGTCACTCCCACCACCTTTTGCCTATTGGTAGAGAGTTTTGGCCGTTTCATAGCATAGTGTGGCTGGCTGTCGAGGCTTCTCTTCCGAGACGAATAATTGTTGATAAGACCACGGGCCAAACACAACCTAAAATGCAGTTGTGAAAGTGGATTGTGAACCCTCTTGTTGCTAGTGTATAGTAAAAATGAATTTGTGATGGCCAAGTCTACACAAAAATAGAAAATTCGAAGCCACAACCTCTTGCTCCTCCTGCCAACTTCATAGGTGCTCCGCCTCTGATCAAACCGATCTACTCCACCCATGCGCTTTGTATACTGTAATATAGTTGATGGACATCGAAAAGCCTTTTTCAAACCGTCTTTCTGAGTTCGGTCACAGAATGAAAGGCAGTGGTCAGGAGTGTAACAAGTTTTGTGTCTTGCCACATTACAAATGCTACATTATTTTTAGTGCGCCATCTAAAATCGCCTCTTGCCAAAGATATTTTTTTATTTCTCGGTAAATTCTTATTTTTTGCCGTTTTTATTATAAGTGGTAGGTCTGATCTGTTGCTGTTGACTGTAGATGTGGCATATATACCATTATTGAATAGGTATTGCATTATTTCATAGGATGCGAAAAAATTATCGAAAGTCACATGTCCACGGAACCCCTCATCTATTAGCTTTTGTGTAAGAGATTTGATAACATTTGCTCCTAATCCGAATTCAGTTGATTGATCATCACGTTTCACTGTGTAAATTTGGAACTCAAAAACATAGCCAGTCTCGCTGTCAGCTCTAGTCCACACTTTATACCCTCTTTTTATAGGTTTTAGTGGCATGTACTGTTTTAGTGATGAAATGCCTTTGAATTGTATCATCGACTCATCTATAGATTGGGAAGTTGTGGTTTTTGCAGCACTTTGACAAGCTTTGTTG
Organism: Callimorpha dominula; assembly: GCA_949752705.1. Classification (NCBI taxonomy): domain Eukaryota; kingdom Metazoa; phylum Arthropoda; class Insecta; order Lepidoptera; family Erebidae; genus Callimorpha; species Callimorpha dominula. Next base: position 2,467,597 of record OX457001.1, on the reverse strand, counting down.
AGCATCTCAAGAAGCGGGCGAACTTTGAACAATTTGTCGTAATCCGGTGCCATCTGGGTGGCATTTTCGAATTATCATTTAGGTGTAGATTTTCTAGTACCTTCTTAAATCTTTTGCAAGTCATAACGGATGCTATCTCAGCAACACGAAAAAATGGATCACTGGACCAATATAGATCTGTTGTTGGCAGTGGGTGGAGACCCATCAAAATAATAATGCCTATAAATGCCTTTACCTCAGAAGTGTCAACAGGCGTCCAGCCACGGCTTCCATTTGCTCTGCATAAATATTAGTTTGTTGTACAATGAGATCTACTATGTTGTGGTCGAAAAATTTAGTAAAATAAATAACAGGTCTGGTCCTACTTGGCATGAATTGCTTATTTTCTAGGCGTATGCTGTCAAAGTAGTCTATATCGGGATTTTGAGGGTAAAGAACCTTCTTCCATTGGTCTTCTTCAGTATCTGACTCATCTGTCTCAGACAAAATAGCTATATTTGAGACTGAAGTTGTTGGCGGTGGAGCTACGTCACTGGGACGACAAACCAGAGGAACTTCTGGGGACGAAGATTCGCTGATACGACAGCGTCGACTATCCAAATGAAGACCAGATGTTGATGGTTGAACTTCAGCAAAGCTTGTTGAAAGGTGCTCAGTAAATAAGCTATTTGATGAAATTGACTCTTCGTCGTTGATGCGGCACCTCTCCAACTTTTGAACAAGAAAGGACAGCAGTGCCCATATCAAAATCATTCAAAATATTACTGACATCTAAGTCGGTAAAATTCTCTGGTTCAGGTTCACATTCGTCTTCGGAAACCTCAGGATCATCAGGAAGACCAAATAAACGCAGCAGTTCTTCCTCGATTGCGTCATCGTTCAAAAATCACGGCATTTTTACCTATAAAAGAAAACACAACAACTCCAACACCAAGCCATGCATCACACACACATAAGGCAGTGGCAATTATATTGCCACCTAAACAAATCCCATTTTTTTACAAGCACACAACCCAAACTTAAAAAGATTAGCTTTTTGTTATCGTTATTGCCCCAATACATTGAAATAGCAAATAAAACTTACCGAAACAGAAGCACAAGTTCGAGATAAAACTAGATTTGAACAAATATTCTAAAAAACCGCCAACTTTCTAACTTGTCTCATTTGAACCTGACGTGAGTCAGGTTCAAATGACAGTCATGACGCTTGACAATGTAAAAAGCTATTTGAAATTGACATAAACTCTGCAGTTTTCGATAGAGAAAATAAAATTCTACTAAAATTTATAAAGGTGCCAGAAAATCGATTATGCCCCTAGGCTTGGGCCTTGTGGGCCTATGCGGAAATCCGGCACTGAGCGCGCAGAGCATACGTAAACACTTGGCAGAAATATTTAAAACCTTCGAACAAAGTTCGTTCTGCACTAAAATTCGATATAAAATGGATCCTACTTTTCCTCCTCCCATTCTCGAGGAAAAAACACGAAATTTTAATTTCATGATGACCTGCCAAAACGATACACATTAATCTAGGCATTTGGTTCTGACCGTTAAGGTAACTTACAGTAAATCCCGACTCGAAGCTGGGATTCAGAATTTTTATTAATTATATTAATACGTGAATTACACGCGTCCAGTTCCTGTATATGTGATTACCTGTCATGGTACAAAAGTTTATACAATGACAGGTCAAGTACCTAATATTGGCCAATGAATAAACCATGGTCGAAATTCGACCACCACGCGATCTCTAGTTTTTATTAACACGCTTTTATTTTCGATTCACTTGAACTTAACTAGCTAACTACCCATGTAAACAAATAATAACCTTGAATAATAGGCAATGTAACCACAAATGGAGGTGAAGCTGAGGCTAGTATAAAATATGAAGACGTGTTGGCAACTCAACGAACTATCTTCACGAACAGCGCGCCCTCTGAACGGGAGGAATTAATGATAGTTATAACTCAAAGGTGCCGAGGGTGAAAATAAAATACATAATGACACAATAGCAAATTTATTTAACCTAATACGGTAGACATAATACAATGTATCCCAAATGTATGTGTACAACGGACAAATACATGTAAATCATACTTCTGTGTAACTAAACAGTCGATTATACCTAGTGATGGACACTCTTTATAGCTAGTGAAATAAAGCTAACTTTTTTTGTTTATTTTTGTACACCAAAGGCTCTTTAGTTTAAAAACACTTTTTATTGAATCTATAAATAATATTGCCAATCTCCAGTTCACCCCTGTAAATAAAGAAACATTGTTTTAACTACTAACTAATTTACAATCTATATTATTCAGATTAACTTTCGCTCTTTTAACGTACTAACGGTGCAATTCAATTTTATACAATTTTTTACCGTTTAACACATTTTTACATCTATACCCATAGAAGTAACACACAATAAATACAAACAATTTCCTTAAAGAAATTATAAAAATGATTAAGATATTAAAATAATGAGATTTATAATGCATTACATGTCGATATACAAATGGCAAACCACACAAGTGAGTGCCGACACAATACATGATTTAATTAATAATTTCAACAATTCCTATAATATTGCTTAAGGTTTTAAACAATAACTCATTTTTGCTTTCAATACAGTTTTTTAATCTGTGAAAACATTATGCACCTAGTACTTTCGCCCTTTCATTTTAAGAAAAACGATAAGAACATTGTTTTAAAAATATATAATCTGTGGAATGCTGTGCTGTTTGAATCTGTTGTCTCAGTTTGCATTATTTTTTGATTAATCACTGAATATTATTGCAAATTGTGATTTCGAACAAAAACTAAGGGTAAGTCATCGATATTTATTATTCTCACAACTGCAATAACATTCGGGGGGCAGAACTTTAAAACGAATCGCTTGTTACTAGTGATGTAACTGGCCTATCGACAATTCCAATATCTCATATTGTCAACTTTGGAACACATACACATTGCAACACACAAACCGATTGACTACGAGTATCTGCCGTACCTGTCTGGCATTACATAATTCGATACACTTATATCCTCCTACATTATTATGATATATATCGTCACATAACTTTACATCCGATGAAAATTCTTTATAAGATTTAGGATTGGCACTATCGTTTGTGACGAAATTAATAACCTAAGAAAAAGATTTTAGTGTTACAAATTATGAAGACATGCAAGATTATTTGTTAGTCGGCTCACCACACAAGGTCAGTGTGTCTGTGAATTAGTAATCACACGTAATACACTTCACGACCACAAACAACTCGTATTTTTTTTTTAAAGAAAATAAATTAACCTCCTTTCGAAAGTAGGTCTACATAGGCCAATACACTGTCACACAAGGATGTTGGTTTTAAAGTTCGAAGCTCGCATCTCGTTTATGTATTGTCTATTATGTGTTTCGAATTTTCCCGGGTACGTAGTTCTTGTCTATGGTCGGCTCTTGGAGGAACATGTGAAGGCACCGCTCATTTTGCGCCAGGGGGTGGCCGGCTATCTTGTTGATGAATACTTCAAGACCTGCAAGAGATACGATACGTTAGACTTTTGTATACAATAAGGCACAGATGAGATATTTTATCAATAAATTTTGCATACACACATCAGGTCATTAGTCAGAAGGCTCATTACAAAATGTATTAATGAATTAGCTACGGGCCTACTCTTCTCTTTTCATATACCCCCAATTTTCCCATCTGTTACTCTCAGTGCTTGTTGGGCGGCAATAGGCTTGCCCCCTATTACGTGAGTGTTACGAAATTATTGTTGACAAAATATCGGTGTTTAATCACCTCTGCTTTTCCCTTAAGGCAGGGGTCGGCAACCTTCTGAGTCGCAAGAGTCAAAATTACAATTTACAAAATTTCAAAGTTTTTAAAGAGCCAGTTGTTCGCCGTAAAAAGAATTTTATGACCTTTTTTTTCTTATATCAAAATGTAATTAAAATATTAAAATTTTGTAAATAAATAATATTTGCGTATGGAACTATAGAGCCACAACTTTACATCCAAAGAGCCGCATGTAGCTCGCGAGCCCCAGGTTGCCGACCCCTGCCTTAGGGGACATAGGCGTGTGAGTGTATGTATGTACATTGTCAGGGACACAGAAAAGGACATAGGATGTCTTTCATCCAGAAAAAGTGCTGTTCTCGAGGGGTGTCGGAATTTATTGACGAAATCTTCATTAACGCTAGAGAAGCCGCGGGGAAAGTTACTACTTATTTCAGCACTCGCATTGGAGAAGAATGAGAAAAAAGACAGACGTCGCCCTGTCAAACGACTGACAGTTATGTCAAAAGCGCTAAGATGGTAAGATGGAAGTTAATATGGTCGTTAAGTTTTCTTCAATTTTATAATTTTCCTGACAATAACAAACACAAAAATAGTGAAATCGGTCCAGCTGTTCACGCGTGATGCCGTGACCAAGGGAAATAGGGATCCATTTTTAATAGATAGTATGTGGTGTCGAAATAAGGTTGCCACCTTTTTTGAAAAATAAAGTACTTAAGGAAAATTCAGGAAAATAGTACATTTAATCGTGACTATATTGTTATTATTCTTTGTATATTTTTCTCTTGGCTCGTAAATAGTACTTTTTTCTGGATCCATGGTACCTACCTCCTTGGTATGGTAATGGTAGGTCCTTTTTTTGTACTCCTAACAATGTTTATACTTACAAAATGTCATGATGATTGGCTGAGTAGTTAAGGCGTGAAAGCGTATCAAACAAACTCACATACTAATAAGCGCCGTGAATGCGTTTCATTTTTAAATCATAAATGCTGCAATCCGGATGCATTCCAGTTACAGGTTACATAAAAACAGGGCTAGAGTTGAATTGGCAATGAAAATAGTATCTTTTATACCATGTCCTATTGTTCTATACTGTGTGGTACAATTCATTAAAATATAGTACGATACTATAATAGTACGTGTGGCAACCCTCGGTTGAACCTTCAACGGTCGGCAGTGGCAATTGATAATAAAGTGACCCCTCAAACTTAGAAGGGGTGACCATTCTTAAGACAATGAGACCCCTCCGTGCCTCCGAGAGCACGCTAAGCCGTCGGTCTCGGTTGCATAGGAACATCTGTGGCATTCGTTAAGAGTAGTTGGAGTAGCAAAAAATCCGACAACCTGGTCTGACGACAGAATTTCGATATCGCATAATACTTGGGTTGCATGGCAGTCACTTCAAGTAAAATATCGAAGTTTGGCCGTATTGTAGTTAGACTGAAAGCCAACCCCAAATTAGTTGGGAAAAGGCGGAGGATGATGAGTTAACTCTGTGATATCGAAAATATAAATATATTTATCACTGATTACAAAATTCTCAACTTCTTGACGTCACGTCATGAGCCAGTAGTGGCTTATTTGCTAACATCACTGCACTAACAAAGCTTCTAGTGTACAAAACACAATACCTAATGTGTTATCAACTTATCGAACATATATTATGATAAGGTTACCAAAGTGCATTAAACTCCACGAAATTAAATAAAAAATATCACAAAAGCGAAAACAATTAATAATACAGTAATTTTGCTAGCCTGCTTTTGCCCGTAGCTTCGCTCACGTTTCAGTTATATTTCTACAGAAACCGTTTCTTTTTCTGGATACCTTAAGGTCTTTTCTGTATTCTTGATAACGTTTATGCAAGGTGATCCGTTAGGTAGGTAGTTAATGCTGTAACTACTCAAAGTACCTAATAACAACAAACTCACATTTATAATATTTAAGTTAAGATGGTGAAATAACTAACGATGGTATAGCGAACTGTATCCGAGTTGAAGGTTTAGGACATATTAAAACAAATGTGCTTCCTATAATACATATCACTACATATTATAAAACAAAGTCCCAAGTCTGTCTGTTTCTCTGATCGCGATAAACTGAAAAACTACTGAGCGGATTTTCATGCGGTTTTCATTAATAGACAGAGTGATTCATGAGGAAAGTTTAGGTGTATAATTTGTACCCGTGCGAAGCCGGGACGGGTTGCTAGTACGTATAATATATACTATACGTATTTTTTTAAAACTGGTGCCCCTTTTGGCCCTTATCCAGTGTTTTGTAAATAAATAGACCACGTTCAGATGACGGGCCTTGATCGCGCGTTGACGAGCGTCAACAAAAACGCGCATTTTGTTCAAGTCGGTCACATGCTAATGCGCATAGTCTAGTCATCTGAACACACTTCTTCGTCTTACTTATATTTTTTATGTCATCAAAATTTTTTTACGGCGTACAACATTTATTTTGATATATATTTTTATCCGCAACAACCGTAGGGGGATGTCCAAAATATTTTTCATGAGGACTACAAAAAAAAAAGGTCACCAACTTCTTTTTACAGCGAACAACATTTTAAACAATTTATTTTGATTCACATTTTCCTCGCATCGTCTTCTGGGGATATTTGGACACCCTCTAAGGGGGTGTCCGGACGCCCTGGACACTCCCTGTTGTTGCGCCCCTGCCCCTGGTATTGGTATAGGGCTCTGTTTCCGCACCTAGTATGCCCCTGGCAAAGAATTCCGTACCGAGCGGCCTTGTACATTTTTGCGATATATTCGAAAGAAATATCAGATATGCGGTACATATTGAGGAACACTACGCTCTGCAAATAAAATTATTGAGTACGCGAGCGTTAAGTACTCATTTCACACAGGTTATACGATGTGTTACACAGGATGTATTTGAAATCACACAAAGGGCATGACTCTAGCATGCAGTTACAATAAGATTTTTTTTTTAATTATCCGTTTACAAATGATGACTGTTTGCATTTCTAGTTTGTTTATTTTTGCCTCTGTTTTCCATAAAAGTAGGTGGAATGTATAAGTTCTCGGGGACTTCCTTCCTAGGGTGTACCCGAGTCCCTTGCTATAAACTCACTTGACGGAGGAACACCGTGTGATTTTAGTCGGTTCGATTCCGACATACCGACCCGTGGGGGTTTCCACAAGAAAAAAAAAAAAAAAAAGGTGTAATGTAAAGATTTTTACATATTTTTTTATTTTGCATTTTTCATTCAGTTACTAAGAAAATCCATAAAAACTAACTTTGATTTTTTAAAAGTTAGTTGTTATGAATTTGGTTCGAACCTTGATTGTGATTTTAAAGTATCTCTGGCCGCTGACATACCTGTTTACACTTTGACGATAGACACTTTCATGATTTTCAAAACGTAATTTATTGCACACTTTAAATAAATGGTCTCAATAAAACATAGCTCAAATAAGTGCAGTTTCTTTGTATATTTACAGTCCTTCATGATAACAAATGAGGTCAGAAGTCATTGCCTTTGCACAAAGCTATAAAAAGCTACCATCATATTATGTAAATATGTTTATGAAAAATGCCCAAGGTCAGCTTATATTACTCTGATATCGTTAATCTTTTTTCATGCAGTCTATGTATTTTTTATTTTAGAATAAAATTGATGTCAAAAAACGTCGCGATAATAATGACTCGGTAAAAGCATAACACTGTGACGCACGCACACATTGGAGGGCGGAGCAGTTTGTGACGTCAGTGTAAACGTCACATGAAAAGCTATGCAGGTGTTCACTCGTGTTGTAATATTCAACATTGGAAAAAAGTGTTGGTTTCAGTAGATTAATAAAGCCTGAACTGTCACACAAGGAGGTAGGAGGACTTAAATGTCTTTGCTAAAAATTCAGATATTTTAAATTTCAGAACTGAATTTTCAAGGTTTTACCATTTTCCAACACAATTATTAGTAATATAAGTTATATTTATGTCCAGATGAAGGTACCAGAGTCGCCAACTCGCTTACGGCTCAGTCTCAGAGAGGATCTGATGACAGTCAAGTTTGTCATCGAAACTGCGCATCGGGAGCGCGCCAAATGTGGTCTAAATTCTACGCCCGCGCCGCTACCGAACGCTAAATGGGCCCCCGTACACACTGCTAGCAAGTTTTACACAAATCAATTCGACGTAGACACCGCCGATCCTGTCCTGCTTCCCACAGTTGACAATTTGTTTTATACTACGTCGGTGGCTAACAAGCATACGGCCCGCCTGATGTCATACTTTGACATTCATGACTATAGACGCGGTCTTTTCAATATTCTTAGGCATTTTAATTTGACCACAATAGGGAAATGATTTAAGGGACATGTAATGCCAAGTGACCTAGATTGTGCTCTATCCTAGCTGTTTATTTAAGTGATTCTAAAGAGTGAACTTTCTAAATGACCTAAATTCAGGTAGGTATATTGCGATATGACTACTATTTTACTATTGGTGGTATTGAAATTAAAATACTTAGTTGCTGTTCTCCTACGCAGCAAGCGATCAATTTACGCTCAAATACCTACATATAGACGGATATGTGTGTAGAATGCTGATCTTTGTGCTGAAGCTGTACTATAAATGCTACACAATTACACTCATCTATAGTATTAGATTAAATTATGCGTAAGGCAGGTATGCGAAGCTGACCGGCTCGAGCTATTTACACTCCTATACATAATAGGCAATAGGTTTGCCTTCTGTTACGTGAATGAGACCTTATTATACTTGGCAAAAGGTGGGTCTTAGTGTTTAGTACACCTCTGTCTAGCCTTTCGGGGATTCAAGCGTGAGTGTTTGTATGTCGATTAAAAACAAAACACATACCTGATGTGAAGCTGACCTGCTCGAGCTATTTACACTCCTCTATTTAATAGGGCAATAGTTTTGCCCTCTGTTACGTGAATGAGACCTAATTATATTTGGCAAAAGGTGGGTCTTAGTGTTTAGTACACATCACTTATACATATAGCCTTTCGGGATTCAAGCGTGAGTGTTTATATGTCGATTAAAAACAAAACACGTATATGTATGGTAGGATTTTCTATGTGAACTCTATTCATTGGTCATCAGGGCAAATGTGTTGTTCCAAAAGACTTGATCAAGAGATACCAAGCCACTCAGCAAGTTTTCCGAAAAATACTTTTTATAATAATAATAATACAGACAACACTCGGCGCGGCGTAATGGCGAGGTGACCACTGAAACCATTGCGCCATCCGTGCAGTCAATACTGTTCCTGCCAGTGAGGCGGATATGCGAGGCGAGATGATATTTTTAGTAAGTCATCGAAATCCCGAAGATAGCACGTTTCCGCTTTTTAACCGACGAAAAAACGAAGGAGTTTCTCAAGTCAACCCATAGGTACATAAGATAAGAAAAGATAGTGGATAGGGTTGATAGAAAAATAGGGAATGATTGATTGTGAACATACTGATTTTTCATCTGTGAACCGACTTTTTTGAAACTTGACTCACAAATGTAGTTCTAATGACACTGCCACATGACGGAAGACTGTAGTTGATCTGATGGCGGAGACATAAGAGAGTTGAGGGAGCACCTCAACGGTTTACGGAAGCTAAATCGTGTTTGACCTTATTCATTTATCTCAATGAATAATTGCGTTATATAGGTTTAAATAAGAACAATTTTTAGAAAAGATTATTGTTTAAATATCTCTAATTATAAATAAAAAGGAATCGCCAAATGTGTTGCTAAGCGCAAAACTCGAGAACGGCTCGACTAGTTTTTTTCATAGTTTCGTTAAGGCACAAGGAAGATTCTTCGGGAGAGAAAAAGATGTAAAAATTGGGAGGAAAATAGTAAAAACAATTACAAACCATAAAGGACCATATACTAAATAAAACACATGTCTCCAGCTGTCAAACATTTTACGTCAATCAATAACTTTTGACAGAACGAAGTCTGTCGGGGCAGCTAGTTTATAATAAAAACAATAAATAGTTAAAGGAGTTAATACAATTATTTATTAGACAAATAATTTAAGTAAGGTAGGTAGGTCAATTAAGATTTCTAATAATTAACTATCAATTATTATATTTTAGCCACAAAAAAAAAATTCAATAAAAACTTTTTAACAAAAATTAAACCGGCAAAAAAAGGAACTGAGAAGCAAATAATGTTCGGTGGTTTATTTTTTTAAGTTTTATACCTACAGGGTTACGAGATGCACGGAATGGAAGGTGGTACCTCTCCGTCTGTACTTCGATGAAGGAACCTTGAGACTACGCACCCAACCGCTTATGGCCATTACCCTCTATAATTGAAAGGTTACGTGGACCTGCGCTCTCTAACATATAAGTACCTGGGCGACTGAGATTCGCTCCTAGATAATAGGGTTGAGGAAGGGGAGACATCGGTGCATGCGATGACAAGCAGCGCTTATGAAAAACGGAGGCAAAAATACCTGGAAATTCAAACGGTCATATCTTGTAAATGGATAGTTTTTTCAAATTTTTTTATTATAACTGCATGCTAGAGTCATGGCCATGGTATGGTGTTCCTTTTTGAAATACACCCTGTTAATCCCTTGTTTGCGTAAGAACAAAACAATGGATCAACATGTTTTTTAGGGTACCGTTCCTCAAAAGGAAAAAAGAAACCGTTATAGGATCACTTTGTTGTCCGTTTTCAGAACTGAAAAATTAAGTTGTTTTCTAATCGAATCTATTCCCGAGATAGACGTACTATCTACAAGTATGTTTGCTTACGGAACCTTTGGCGCTCGAGACAGATTAGCACTTGTCTGGTTTTTTTTTGTGTAGTGATAGTTTGATTGTTGGAGATTGATATAGACTAGTTTGTTTAAACAAAATTAAAGTTTTATATGAGATGTACATCATCACGTTCCTGCCCTTATCCCAATTTTTATTGCGGTCGGCGCAAATTTTGCAAAGTTTTTTGGTTTGGTTGATTTAAAAAAAACGTGTCATCTAGTTGTATTTATATCTTTGTAAAATAAATGCTATGCTCTGTGCATTCATTAACATCGTTTAAGTGTGTTTAAATGCACAAAACACATTACGATCGTAAAAACATTAATATTAATACATTGATTTGATCTAGATCGTAACGGACGTAGTATGTGCACACAGGAAAATCAATTACCTAACATACACTACACATAACAATCTCTAATACATTCATATTTAATGTCAGGCACTCCTACTGAGATGTGAAGCATCCAAAACAAGACTGCTATGAAGGGTGTTTTTAACATTAAAATAAAGCTATTAAAGGTGTGATCACAAATGTCCAATAATATTTATTGGTTCTTGCCATGTCGTTTTATTGGCGGCCCATTCTTGTCAGTGGATTGTAATAGGAGATATTATTTTTGTAAATTTGAAGAGCAAAAAGGTTAACTGACTATGCCAGAGTTCGTAAAATTAAACTTTAAAACATACAGTGACCGAAGGATATAGATTTATTAACATCTGTAGATATTATAATACTGAACATCTAGATTTTTTCTAAATGAAGGATTATAATAATATTATTAAAAAGTTACATTCTATTGTACTTAGGCAGTGACGAGAACAAGTGGTTCTACCCAGGGTTCGAGGATATAATAATATATCAATGGATATAATATTTCAAACTGGGTTCGACGATATATACCAATGGATATATCCGATATATATCAAATGTTTTTTTTATAATATATTGCAATACAAAAAAGGTTTAAAAAATTAATATTATTGAGTAATTTAATTAAATCTAAAAGGAGATTTTATGTATTTTGTTGATGTTTTTCATTTGTCTGATTTTAAGTACCTAAACAAATAAAACATTAATTTTTTTTTAGTTTTTTGTTTTTGATAATTTTAGTATGTTTATGTAACACATATGCCAATAGTATTCATAAATAATACAATTAAATAATAATATGGCTTTCATACAAAATTGATATATATCATAAATATCCGATATTTTGATATTTATAATAAATATCGGATATTTTCGAACCCTAGTTCTACAACACATGTATGAAATGATATTAAATATTTCTAAATTAGTACAAAATCGCTTTCTTATTTAGGTAGGCATAAGACTAATTTGCAAAAAAAAACATCAAAATATTCAAATTCAAGTTCAAACTTAGATTAATTCACAAGTAAAAGGTGATACATACTAGAATAGTATTAATATATTAAAGTGGATAGTATAATTTATTAAAAAAAACAGTATTTTATAGCTAAAATTAACGTTCTACTTTTTTATTATTTAAAATATACGGTTTTACTCACGTGTATATTTCGGGGATGCCCGACTAGTTTCGGACCCGACGGGGGCCCTTTATCAAGGGGTGAGGCGTCCTGCCGCGCCGGTTGCAGGTGCCAGACTGCCCCGAAATATACACGTGAGTAAAACCGTATATTTTAAATAATATGAATACCACTCACGAAAGTTTTTATTCGAGTTCTACTTTTTTTTATGAAAACTTCCTTTTCAATAAAATCAATTATTTAATCGAATCGGGAACCTGTTACTAATTGAACTAACAAAAAGAAAATAAAAGAATGGACAGAGTATAGAACATAGTACCTACTACTACTATTCTTGGATTTAAATATGCTCCTCGAACTGTTTGTATCTGGACAACAAATGTCATTTAATCATCCCACTAATATTATAAATGTGAAAGTTTGGATGGATGGGTGGATGGATATTTGTTACTCTTTCATGCAAAAACCACTGAACCAACTGCGATGAAACTTGGTATGTAGATAGCTGGAGACCTGGATTAACGCATAGGCTACTTTTTATGCTGACATTTTTGGCCTTGAGTATACTGTAAATGGTATGATTATTTACAATCATTTAGAACTAGGCCTAATTGGCCCAGTTTTATTGTGAGAATGCATGTAACCTAAAACCACAATATTTAACTATAAATAATAATGACAATTTAAAACCTCAGACTGCCATCTGATCCCAAACTAGGCACAGCCTGTATTATGGTAACCAGACTGCTGATAAACATATTATAGATAAATTACACCCAGACACAGTACAAGTGATCTTGCTCAGCACATAATTATTTGTCCTGGGTGGGAATCAAACCCACAACTTCTGGCTCAGAAGTCAGGATCACTAACCACTAGGCCAGTTTAACAGTTTCAATGATGTTTGTAAAACAACAGATAAAATCATATTTGAAGGCACTGGTAACTACAAGCCATCATTTAGCCTGTTTCTTTTAAAAGGAGTTGTTTAAGAAATAATGCAGACTAACTCACCTTTTCTACGGTCTTCAATGAACTCTTCCTCAAAAATACCATCATCACCTCGGAATGGCAGCTGTCTCTTTAGTGCCTTTCCTGGGAGAGGTGGAACAACAATCTACAAAAATTTGTTTTAATATTAAAATATTATTAAAAGTGTCACCAAAAGTGAGGACCAAGTATTGTTTCATCATCATCATCATTTCAGCCATAGGACGTCCACTTATGAACATAGGCCTCCCTCAATGACTTCCAAAAGGATGTGGCAGAAGAGACCTGGGTTCACCAACAACCTGCAATCTTTACAAGGTTGTCTGTCTTCCTTGTTGGTGGACATCCATGTTGTGTGCTTTTCTGCTTGATATTTTTTAGTACTTAGAAATTTTGATATTTCATCATTTATTTATATATTTTTTTATTTACTGCATCAGGTATAGTGATACTGAAAGGGACACACTGTTGAACTGATATATTCTATTGCTGAACATTTGCCTCTCCTACAACCTTACACAAGGAGCATTCTTGTTATGATCGGTACAATTTGAATGTTAGGTAATTAGTTTTTGTTAACATCAATACTCAAAACCAGTGATCAAATGATCTTCAACCCCAATGTTATATGTCTTTGGGTAGTTTTGCTTCACCAGACCACCAATTCTAAGTTATTTGTTCTGGATCTGCCTGTTCATTATTACAAAGTTGTTTGCAATACAGCTGAAATATTAGTGACCTTTGAAACAAAAGGAACTATTTTGCTAGTAAGTCTTTAAATACAACAATAATAACAGGATAATATATCTGATGTAATAGGCTAATAAACTCATATAAGTAAAGTCAAATCTACTATCAATATCATGCTGATTCTGGTCATTTATGAATCATAAAGTAATGTTAGCCGATAAGCGAAAAACATACATTAAAAATCAACAAATGTAACTCACCTTACTATCTCTCTCTAATTCGTTTCTTAGCCACTCAAAGTCGCTGTAACGCCGTCTGACGCTTGATTCTTTAACTTTAAACACTGGCAAGTTTGTCTGCAAGAAAAAAAACTTGGCATACTAGAATAATCTCATTGTATCGGAGTATAATCGTCCGGCTGAGATACGCCCACAAACTCACTTGCATGCGTCGATACTGCTCGTTAATCTAATTATATGATAATAATAGAGCCCGTGGCTTACCCTCATGCGAACTTCGTAATCCGTGTAACGTTTCTTCCCTACTCCCATCGACGTGACTGGGTTCACAACGTCAATTTCTAAGAAGTTCGCCGGTGCCGCGTAAGCATCGTCCAGCGTTTGCTTCTTCACGTTCAGTCGCCTCGTGGCATCGGCTGTCGTATCTTCAGCCATCATAACTTTTAATTATTGTAACAATCACAAAAACTATGAATAGGACGGCCCACTAATCAAAAAGGAAATGAAAATTGACAAGAATGAAACATCGTTTGACATTTAAATAAATATGGCGGCTCATGAGAATTTTGTATTCTACCACTGGTAGAAAATTATATTTGTTTCTATTACAATATCTAGTTCATATAATAGAAAACACCTTGGTTTTTATTTTCTTATTAATTCGTAGCATATGTTTCAAATTTTATGCATATAAACGTTTTTGTAATTTTCAACACGTTAAGTGTCTTAATGTTCTGGATTCTACTATTATAACTAGTTAGAGAATAGCAACATTAAAATTAGAAAAATTCTTAGGCAATGGTAATGACCATTCAGCCACATCTATGACCTCACTGGACAAAAACCTCAAGCGAATGAATCATACTACGAAGGTAAATAAGTGAGCTTAAGGCTGCGTTGCGTAAAAAAAGGAGGTTATCGATTCGATCGTATATATATTATTTTTTAAGCGACAAGTATTCCACGGGAATAATCATAGAGATTATATCTCTATGGGAATAATAGATCCTATTGCAGGATACTTATGAGATAACGTAGTTATTTACATGTTTAGCAAAAACAACAAAACACATAATTTTTATTAATCATTTATTTATATTTTAGAGTTATTGATATATAATATTCTTTTTCATAAAAATTGACTCATTGGATCTTCTTCACGACGCTTCTTCATCTTATAAGCCTCTAGTTCTTCTTCTGTGGGGGCCTTAACTTCAAACATACTGTTGAATGGACGTTTCCTTTCATCCATCGAAAGCAAGTAATCCGCGCGCTTTTGACTTCGCTCTTCCATTTTTAATGCCTGTAAAATCAACTGAGTTTAGATTCTCAGATCTTGAGAATTTTACTATAACATTGAGATAATATATGCACATAGGTATGTATTTAGTAACCCAGATTATAAACATATCTGCATTACTTTTTTTTAGTTCTTGGAATAAAGATTATTTTTTATGGCATTGGGGGCAAACGAACTGACGGGTCACCTGATGGTAAGTGACTACCGCAGCCCATGGGAACCTGCAACTCAAGAGTCACAAGTGCGTTGCTCGCCTTTAAGGTGGGCGTAGGGGAAGAGGGTGAGTGGAGGAGAAGGGGGGAAGATGGAAGGGTTAGGGCCTTCGGTAACCTCACTCACTCGGCGAAAAACAATGCAAACATTGCTTCACTGCCGGTTTTCTGTGAGGCCGTGGTATCACTCCGGTCGAGCCGGCCCATACGTGCCGAAGCATGGCTCTCCCACTGTAACTGGTCGATATTATTGCTTTTTTTTTATATATTTAAAGCCATATATTATTATAAGTACATGTATATAAAAATATAATTATATACATAATGAAAATTGGTGAAACAAATGAACCCTAATGTTTACGATCCTTGCTGTGCCAAACTCTTAACTAATGAGATACAATAAAGAAATAACCTCTTTCAACTTATCTTCTTCCCGTTTTTCCTTCTTAAGATGCTTCTTCTTTTTCTTTGCTTTCTTCTTGTTTTTCTTCTTCTTACTAGTCCTTTCTGTTTTGGACCTGATTTCCTCTTCTGAGTCGGAAGAACTGCTGTCTGAGCTCGAGGACGATGACGAGGACGACTTTTCCTTTTCTACAAAACAAATACCATTTTACACATATAATAAATTTATATATAAATAGGCAAAGACAAAACAGTGCAGTGGCGTTTTCTCGTCTTTTTGATTTTTCAACTGATTTTTTGTTAAAGAGCAATTAACGAGCTTAGTGTTACCAACAAAAAAAAATTTTTTTTCTCTTACGTCACAAAATTTATTGAACTTGTTTAGTAAAAATAAACAAAATATGGATGAAATATTTTCTGTAATGCATTCAGATGCAGGTTTCATAGACCAATTACGAACTTTTAGAGAGTCAATCTATACTAATATAATAAGGTTTTTGTTTGATTGTTTGTTAAAACGCGCTAATCGTTGGACGTACCAGTCGGATTCTAAATAATCTTTTGGTATTAGATAGACTATTCATTGAGGAACATTATATGGTATTTAACGTCACGCTACTAGTCTTAGAAGCAGTGACCATAAACCCGGCTAAAACTGCGGGGAACGCCTAGTCACTACATATTATAAAACAAAGTCTCCCGCCGCGTCTGTCTGTTCGCGATAAACTCAAAAACTACTGAACGGATTTTCATGCTGCTTTCACTAATAGATAGAGCGATCCATGAGGAAGGTTTAGGTATATAATTTGTTAAGGTTTTGTATAAATTGGTTGAAATGTGATGATGATTGTTGAAGTTGTCTCTGCTATCCGTGCGAAACCGGGCGGGATGCTAGTTAAATATAAAAAGATAAGTTACCTTTTTCTTTCTTGTCTATACGTTCGTGTGGAGCTGAAGACACAGCCTTTTCTTCAGCTACGTCTAACACGACACCTTTGCCCGCCTCACCCACACAATATGACATCTGAAAAAAACTGCTGTTAAAATAACTTGTATATAACAACTTATATACTCTGCTTATTATTTGTATTATATTTGACAATTGCGGGGAATGACGTCATAACTCTTATTTCACAAGTTTCTACAGAACATATCGTTTAACAAAAACAAACTGATGTGACTTTAGTCTACAACCGTTATGTTGACGTAATTTAGTTTTTTTATCACATGCAAACTTAAGACTTGTATTTTTTTATAGCAAGTGTTATGTACCTACATAAATAGAAAATAAATGTTTCATCATTCGCTAGTTCCACTGTATTTTTTTAACTAACAAACTATCTAATACCTTTAAAGGAGCAATTCTTGTATATTTGTGTATATATAATCTGAATCTCGGAAACGGCTCCAACGATTTTCATGAAATCGACCAATATTATAAATGTGAAAGTTTGTGAGGATGTATGGATGTTTGTTACTCTTTCATGCAAAAACTACTGAATCGATTGTGATGAAACTTAGTATGTAGATATCTGGAGACCTGGATTAACATATAGGTTTTTTTTTATCTCGATATTTCCACGGCACCGGGACTTACACGGGTGAAGCCACGGGGTGCAGTTAGTTGTATACAATTACATTCTTTTATTTTTGATACCTTTATAAATGAGTGACAGCATTTATAGCCCCATTGTCCATCCTTCCAATAGGAACCCCATACAGAAGTATGGTTGTTTATCAGTACGTCTTCCTCATATTTACTCCTGAAACAAATTCACAATTTTTTTGAGGAACACAATCTCTTTTACATAATAACTGCATAAATAAATTATAATTTAAAAAACTATAAAAAAAACAGTCAGTCATAGGACTGCACATCAGAAGTGAAAACATAACTTACATATAATTATTATACAGACACACACACATCGGTATATATGTATCTGAGCGTGACGGTCACGCAAGTTCAGTGCTTTTTCCCCATACCAAAAGTGCCCAACGTGCCTAAAGAAATTTTCACTTCCAAAATGCCTTAGTTATAATAATTGTGTTAAAAATTATTAATAAGTAATTGTGAGTTGCCGATCAGAAGTGTTCATTTTTGAAGAAAATGATGCATCTACTAGAGACATCCATCAAACTGACGTATGTTCGGACGAAATTTTTAATAAAGGTTATCGCTATTGAGCACTATGGGCGTTATAAATTTTCACCTTAATTATAATTATGTTTTTGTTTATTTTACCATATGAATTGCGCACACAATAAGTACTTTATTGAATTAATTATATTTTTAAAGATTAATTAATAAGGAGCTGACAGAACTCAATGTTTAGATTAGCGCCCTCTAGTGGATCTATGTATGTACTATTAGCGTGACGGTTCAGTTTTGAGTTTTATTTTTTTCATACTGTATTGCAATTGTTTAAGTTAATCGTACGTTTTGAAGTCGGTGAAAACTACGTTGAAAGATTCCGTCACATAGATAGATACAAGTTGAGCTAAACATCGTTTTGGTCTTAAACGCATTATCTGCAGTCTTCTGGTGGAGTGATTTGTTTAAAACTTGCTGTTGAATACACACCTAATATAGCTGTTCAGAGCAAAGTTTACTAGTAAAGAGGATTTAGCAGAATAGAGACATTTCCAGAAGGGTATGTCTCAAAATTTTTGTATCCTATTTGTGTATATTCAGTGATATTTATTTACCATATCGTGCGACTTCAATAATTTTTTTTTATGTTAAATAGAGCTACGTTACATAGTTACAAGCAGTGGCGTTACAATAGAGCGGCAGAGAGGGCCCCGCCCGAGGGGGCCGCGGGCCCCAAAGGCCCTGAACACAGGAGGCACTCATTACAAAATGTATTAATGAATTAGCCGCGGGCCTCGGAGGGTATAATTTCGCCACTGGTTACAAGTGAAGTTAATTAAACCTGTTAAAATAGGAACTGATATAGACATAAAGCTTACTTAGCCAGTTGCTTCTCAGGTCCTTGTACCAGGGTGCCATCTCTGTTGTAACGCGTGAACACTTCTGTTTGCGCCAACAGCAACTCTTTGGGAGGCACCGCTAAGTGTTCCTCACCACCGTACTTCTCTAGGACCGATTGCTTCACCTGCAATCAAGAGTTTTAAATATAAGCCAAGTTTTGGTTACAGAAGTCTAAATAGACCCGCGGGTGCCATCTATTGACGAGTAGAAGAAGTCATACATTATCTAAATTAAGACGCACGGCGCCATCTTTTAGCGAATAACGGAACTAATGGTCTATAGACGGGCCTGTTGGTCTAGTGGTTAGTGATCCTGACTGCTGAGCAGATGTCGTAGGTTCGATTCCCACCCAGGACAAATAATTGTGTGATGAGCACGATTATTTGTTCTGTGTCTGGGTGTAATTTATCTATAATATGTATGTATTTAGAAATATATAAGTATGTTTATCAGCAGTCTGGTTACCGTAGTACAGGCGGAACATCGAAATTTAATAAAATGGTACCATAACATCGTCAGAAGAGATAAGAGTTACGCGATACAAAGAGAGGAACGCTGAACTAATGGGTACTCGCCTGCGTCTTGAAGTGTTCCTTCTTGTCGTGGTACTGGCGCTGCAGCAGCTGCAGCTTGGTGGGCTCGGCCAGCAGGTGCACGTCGAGGCCGCGCGCCTGCGCCTCCCACGCGAACACCTGCGCCACGCCGTGCGAGCGCGTGTCGCCGCTGAACCGCACGAAGTTCTCACCCTGGTAGTCCGACCTGGGGGCGGGGATGCTGTCTTTTAACAACAACTTCAAAGTACGCAACGGTACACTAGGAAACTGCCATCGCCATTAACCGCACGATTCCAATATATAGTCTCCTACAGGAGGTGTCGGTTGCATTTTAGGGATGAGGCCGCCTTTTGTACATATTGCCATCAACTTTGTATACTGACTATAAGAAATATTTTAATGGTGTACAATAAAATTTATACTATTCTATTATTGGCCTGGTGGCGACAGAAAAGCAGGCCATCACTGGACCATCTTGTCACAGAAGGTGCAATGCTCGCGTATCGAACGAGTTACAAAAGAAGGGCGGATGGTTCGCATTGTCCAAGTGTATAAAAATAAAAAAATATCCTTACTCATTGATGTTGGGGTTCGGATTATCCCTCATGGAGCGTGTCTTGGGATCGTAATATGCGGAGTTCGGATCCAGATTGCGTAAATATTTGGCTGTGTCTTCTCTAATACGCAAGTTACGTACTGTGATACGTTGTTTTGAATCAACCTACAAAATACAAAGATATTTTCATATTTTTTCTAGTCAAATCTTCATTGCATCTTCATTTCAATAAATTTAATCAGAGAGAACATGAGTTTCCTCAATCCTTTCTTTATTATCAAATAATGCACTCAATAAGACAATAACAAATAAATATGTACCCTAATTATGATAAAATATGAATTTTTTTATCAACTACCAAAAAAATTTTACAGCTTTGGAATTCCAAAACCAAAGCTTATTAATTAATTAAATAATATGGTTTTCATAATAACATACTTTTGTACCAGGCATGTCTACTTCATCTACGTATTTGTCCTCATCTTCCTCAGCATTGTCATCGTCTTCAGTAGCTGTTGGATCTGTAATCAATAAAGATAGTAACAAAAAAGAAACAGGAAAAACAGAAACCCCATTTGATACATAATTTTTTTCGTTTATATAACAGGATTCGATTCTCCTCTACTGTTCATCTTCAGCATCGTGATTATGGTTCTTCTATAATAATAATATTCTGACCTATTTCGTAGTAGTAATGCTAATGAGTTTTAGAACATGGATAAATATGATTATATATATTTTTTTGTACTATGTATTAAACAGAAACACTCAGCCAAATTTTAATAGACTTATTCATGCATACAAATATTTGTACTCAGCGGGAATCGAACTCGCAACCGCTAACAATGCAGTCGTTATCCCATATAATCATGATTGATGAAATTGATCGAGCATTTGCTTAGACTGTGTAGAATTTATGTGTTCGAGTGACACTTTGATTTCTATAAAAGTACCTAACATACCTTCTTCCAATTTTTTAGCTCTCAGTTCTCGCTTAGCATCCTCAACTTTTTGGTACTCCTCAATTATAGCTTTGTGTTGTGATGGATCATAGCCATTCCACCGATCCCTCTTTCCATCATAGCTGAGACTCAAGTTTGGTTGTGCAAATTCATCTGCTGATATACCAGCGTTTGTGAATTTTGCTCCGATCTACAACATGATAAACATGATACAACGTGACAAAAAATAATAAACAAGAGATAAATAGTTGACAAGTATCTCAACTCCACACCCAGCACTGCTCTATCACAACTACGCAATAGTAAGTTACAAAATGAGGGCATAAATAATTAAAATACATGGATATTTATTCCATATCAGTCAAGACAGAAGACATCTAAATGGATTCAGGAGGCATAACCTCCTGAGTTTTTGATAGAAAACACTTTTTTTTTGCTTTAAAATGTTTTAGAGATATGGCTATGTCAGAATAACAATTTCATATGAACTAACCTTTCGCGGTCTGTCCAAGCAATCCTTCTTCTTGTGTGTCATAGCACCACAATTTTCACACGCTCCTTTTCTAAATTTAGTGACTACTTTAGTCTGTAAAACCAAATAATTGTATATATAATTTTAATTTAACAATGTAATAGTGTAAATGTTAAATTTGACTTCGGATATTTATTTTACAAGGCTACGGTGTTTAAATGAATTCTTGACAATTATCAATAATAATGTATCTAATTAAAGGCACCAGTTGTTCCAAAGGTTACCTTTTATGCAAACTTGTACTTTAAAAAAGCTTTTTCCATAATATAAGCACTGACTAATATTCTAAAAACTGCACACATATTAGAAAAGTACTCACAGTATCAACACCTTTTCTATAGTATGTGTCAAGTTTGGTAAATTGTGCCTCGGAATCTTCTTGTGGTCTTTGATGTTTCAAGGTTGGGCCCGCAGTCCCGTAGTACCATGGTGCCGAAGATATATACTGAGGAATGTGAGGATTTATGTCCTTGCCTGAAAATTGAAGATTAGAGTATTAGAACTTAATATTTTTGAAGTGAAAACTTCTTTAGGCATGTTGGGTACTTTTGGTACTGGGAAAAAGCACTGAACATGCATGACCGTCACTCTCAGATACATATATACAGATGTGACTTTTGTACACGTAAGTAAGTAGTAAGTTATGTTTCACTTCTGACATACAGTCCTACTGTAGGACTGTATGTCAGAAGTGAAACATAACTTACTAGGAGTGTTGAGTGAGTGTTGTTGTTGTAGGAGTCCTACGACTAACAGTTTTTTGTTTATATACTACTTTTAGACTACTTGGTTGTCAGAATAATTTTTTGTGACTAACTGTTGCCTGCAACTTTATTTGTGGGCAAATTTTGAGAGAAAATCTATCTCACGAGAACTATAAATTTTTTGGGATAATCATAATAAAGACTTGACATGTCTCACACTTAAAAATTAATAAAGAAAGTAATGGATTCATGTCTCTTACCCTGTCTCACATATGGCTGCCAAACATGGATATTTGACTCAACAACCAACAGAAAGCTAACATCATGTCAAAGAGCCTTAGAATGTAGCTCACTAAAAATAAATTTGAAGGAGGGCACAGGGCAATAAGAAAGCAGACTGGTGTGATAGATGCCTTGCCCTTCGCATGAGGTCTGAAATGGAGGTGGGCGGGTCACATGGCACGCTACACTGACAACAGGTGGACGAAGACCGTGACTATGTGGAGAGGTCCTCATGGGCACAGAAGCAGAGGGAGGCCTTCACCCGAAGAGGGGTCCAGATGGCATGACTAACAATATCCACGCCCATTACTAATCATGAATGTACATGCCAATGGAATAATAAAGACTTTTTTATTTTATTTTTATTTATTTATTTTATATCTCACACACGGCGGTCTGATCCCAAACTAGGCAGAGCCTATGCTATGGTAACAAGACTAAAAAAAAAAATTGCCTATGTGCTATTTTAGTTTAAAACCTATCTCTGTGCTAAATTTATCCATCCATCCATCTTCATAAACTATTATTAGTAAGATACCATATTATAAGATAACATATTAGTAAGATATTTCCGGTTTCACCCGCGTAAGTCCCGATCCCGTGAGAATATCGATATAAAAAGTAGCCTATATGTTAATCCAGGTCTCCAGCTATCTACATACCAAGTTTCATTGCAATTGGTTCAATAGTTGTGGCGTGAAAGAGTAACAAACATCCATCCATCCATCCATCCAAACTTTCACATTTATAATAGATTGAATTATACATGTTATTAAAACATAAATACTATAAGTTTACACTAAATACATTAGCAAAAACTCCATACATAACAAAAGTAAACTTAAAGCTAAAATAACACATACATTTCTTTTGTGCAAGTTTGTCAAATAAAACATTGTGTGATATAATTGATAACAATAATAATAATAGCCTTTATTCAGATGTTAAATCTTTAAATTTTTTTTTTTTTTTTTACTTATTTTAATATTTCAACACTATGTATCTGTTTGCCTTGGCAAAGGCCTCTTCCAACTGCTTCCACATAGTCCTATTTCCAGCTACTCTAGTCCATAGACTGCCTGCCATTGCCTTGATCTCATCGGCCCAGCGTTTGGATGGTCTGCCTCGTTTTCTTATTTTGCTGTTAGGGAACCAATGAATGATCTTCTTGCTCCATTTTTCTGTTCCTCTAACTATGTGTCCTGTCCATTTCCACTTTAGTTTTCTGACTGTTACTGTAACATCCTTTAGTCTGGTTTGTTCCTTTATCGCAGTAGTTCTTATTCTGTCAGATTTTTTCTTTCCCAACATGCTCCTTTCTATAGCGTTTTGACATACCTCTAATTTCTTTGTTTGAGCTTTGGAAAGGGCCCATGTTTGGCAGCCGTATGTAAGGACTGGTAAGATACAGGTGTTAAAGAGTTTTCTTTTGACAGCCATACTCATTTCTGTGTTTTTCATTATCTCCTTCAGGCTCCAGTATCTTTTCCATGCATGCGCTATGCGTCTTTCTATCTCTTTAGTTGTTGCATCAATTGGCGAGATTACATGCCCCAGATATATATATACATTACTATATTCTATTATTTTGTTATTGATGATATAATTGATAATAAAAAAAAACAATCAAATGTTTAAATTGTTATTTACGCACAAAAATTATATGGACAATGGAATTCATATTTGTTTACATTTAGCTACAGATAACAGATGTCCTAAACATAATCGGTATATTTAGTTATTGATTTTTTAACTTTCGTAAAAATCATACATCACAATTAAGTGATTCATAATTAATTTACGTTAAGAAGTACAGTTCAGTAAAAGAAAAGTTGCTGTATGTTTACGGTGAAATGTACACAATTTTGAGAAAGAATAAAGAATAACCTAGGCAACTAACCATCTTGTATTTGCAGATATTAATTTATATATGTTAATATATATACCTGTCTCATCAACAGCAGCCGGCGCTGTACCAGCTTTCCGAGCTTCTTCTAGCTCCTTAGCCTTCCTCCAGTCTTCTCTAGACTTCTTTTTAGGTTCATCCTCCTCGTCACCAACATCGTCTTTATTGCGCAATATCTGCGAAACAGCGACACGTGCACCAGTCGCCATTTTCACACTAAAATGTTGTTGTTATTGATCGTCACTAAAACTTATTATTATGTGGAAAACATTTCAACTCTTGTTCATTCTTAACAATAAACATAAACACCCACAATATAAACTTTGACTGTTGCAAATGGCGTAATAAATTGACAGTGACTGTCGGCTGTCAGTGACATGTCTGACACCTTTACATACGTTCTGAAAAAGTTGTGAGTTTAGTAGGTTATCTTTTGTGTTTTTGCAAATAATTTTATATTGTGCTTTTAAAATAAGTGTTAAGGCGGATAAGCCCCCAGGCCCCCTGACGGGAGTGATGTCTCACTGATAAACTCGTTAAAGCAATGAACCGACAGTCAAACTCAGTATTTTCTATTGGGTTTGATGAGAAAAAGTCTGTTGCCTAGCTGAATTCAATCAATCCATATATTCAAAGCCGGGATTTGAGACAGATTCTAGGAAACAGACAAGTGTCCATACTACATCTTTCTTTGAAAGCCCAGCCTAAAAAAGTTTGCCAAGTTTTCATATAACAACAGAATATCAGACATCGTGGACGATACAATAAAAAATATGGGTCGTATTAAGATCACTTTTGAATTTATCTCTACTTGGTAGAGCTTTTCAGACTTTCCAGTTATTTCGTATGGGGCTTGTAAGATATATCCCTATTGACTGGACCATGGAAGAGCTTGTCTCTGGGATCTCTATCCCTAAAAATTGTGAGGAGGTTGTATAGGCTAGAAGCCTTCATATTAAAACTAAAAAGATGGATCCTCTATTGTTAATATTTAAATACCGTGGAAGATGGAGAAACTTCGTATAATTATAACACCCTTGTTACTTACCCATTCTCGCAAATAAAGAAATTGATTGATTGATTGATCTATTTGGGTCCCATTTAAGTTCTTACATTTTTGAGACAGAAGCTTCCTGAGAAAATTTTCTGCAACAAAGCATCTCTGCATGTTTTACTATACCAAGTATATATCATTCAATGAAGGAACTGTTGTCGGTTTGGCCACATCGCTAAACAAATGTATCAGCCTCGCTGTTACACGTGTACCCAGTCCCTGACTTCAATGTATGTTGTTTTTTTTGTGCTGTGGAGATAGCCATTGTGCTACAGATAACAGATTTCCTGAACATAATCTATACATAACTTATTCGTACTTGGCTTTCAGATCACAACCATCTTCCTTTTTTTTATGGTATAGGGGGCAAACGACGGGTCATCCTGATGGTAAATGACTACCGCCGCCCATGGGTACCTGCAACTCAAGAGCCACAAGTGCGTTGTCGGCCTTTAAGGTGGAAGTAGGAGAAGAGGGGGAGAGGGAAGGGTTAAGGTCTCCGGTATCCTCGCTCACTCGGCGAAACGCAATGAATTGGTTTTCTGTGAGGCCGTGGTATCACTCCGATCGAGCCGCCCCTTACGAGCCGAGGCATGGCTACCACTTTCTTTCCGTTACTAAATGCAGTGCTCTTGTTTTTACTTGAAAAACTTAATATATCTCCTATTAATGTCTCAAGATTCTTTTAAATCTTGTTAGAGCGACGGCTCTGATTAAACCAGCCAGATTATTGTATACTTAATTACTTTTAAATTGTGATAGAGCGACAGCCCTGATTGAGAAAACTTAGTTACATATAGTAACTAGAAAGATTAGAATTTGAGCTTTAATTATTATCAAATAGGAATATGACAGATGGAGCAGCACAATGCTCAAGCACTTTTAAATGTAAAAAATATTAACCTTATCCCTTAAGGTTAAATGCAATGCCTTTAGGAAAACCACTTTCTTAATTATTATTTTTCCAAACCAATTCACCTATTTGTCGGCTACACATACCGCTCCTACTATTTGACCAAACCTTTCTGTAACATCCTGTATTGTGTAATACTAGATTAGATTTTTATCACAACAAATTAAAATATCCACATTTTCTTAAATCAATTCATTAACATTTCTGAACGATTTCTTAGATGCTGTGTTTCTAAACAACCACCATTTCTTGCTAGGACATGAAATAATAATAAAAATACTAATTAACTAAATATATTGATAAAGTAGGTATATAGGTCATTTAGTAGAATTACATAATTATTTATTAATGTCACATTGCTGATTCATAGTTTGCGGCGAGCCCTGGGGCGATGGTATGAAGGTCTGGGCACATAGACACGTTCATTGCTGTCACCTGTCTGACTCAATGACTCTTCTAGTGGCTCTGCCCGAGGAGTGAAGAGTTTACGTCGACTGCGAATTATGCTAGAAAGAAGAAAACACGTATTGTTAATTATAAAAGTATCCTTATATTAAATGTTTATTTTTATGGTCCTACCATCCGACCACCGACCGGTATGTTGATCAAGAATTCAACCGACTTTGAAGTACAGAAATAACCATTAACTTCAAAGTTCAATCACACAAAACTAATTAGCTACTACCCCAGTATACAAGGTCTATCTGCCAATGGAACACTTGCTTAAATTAAGACTCTAGCATACAGTTATAAAAATAATTTGAAAACAAACTGTCCTGTTAAAAGTTACGACCGTTTGAATTTCCATTACCTCCTTAAAAAATAAGTACGATTTTACTTTTATGAGAAACTTTTAAACACATTTTTTTTTTTCAAAAAAATCTTTTTCCAACTGCATACTAGTCTTGCCCTTTCAGAGATTATCATGCCACTCACGCACACCACATTCGTGAAGAAACCCACTACACCAGAATACTCAATACCCCAACCATAAAATAATAGACCTTATAATAATTTAGGCTTCAGAAATGAAGGTTACAGAGATAATTCTGGAACAGCAAGCGGTGCACCGTCTATAAGGCAGTGTTCCATTATATATACACCCTGTATACGTAAATAAGTAAAACCAAACAAATTAAATTAGCATATTCCAATTGAGACCAACACAATAGGTATGACCACCACCGAATCTGACTACAACATTTTACCTAATGTCGATAACGCCTGGAGTGTCGTTCTGCCCTAAAGACAAAAGTGAAGAAAAAATGAGAACACAACACCACGTCTGCTTCTACTCTACACATACGCATGTAAAATAAAAGTTACTAACCTTTTAGCAGGACAACTCTGGATTCCCATTATTGGCGGCAAATTTTCTTCTGTCCCTTTTTCTGGTGATGGAATATCTTTGGTCACTTTCTGGGGAGCAGGTACACCCATTGTGACGTCACTAAATTCTGTTTGTAAATTTACGATATCTTTTAGTTTTTCATCACTTTCTTCGTCTCCCTGGTTCTTTTTCCTTCTTAACCTCAAAGTCCGTTTCCGCGGCTTAGATTCGCATTTAGCTTGACTTTCTAATAATATATCGTCATTGCTTTCAACTTTATCAGATTTACTGTCATCAGCTTTATAATGCTTTTTTCGTAGATTATATTTAGTTCCTTCTTTTTCGTTTTTCGCGGTACTCTCATTTACAGGTTCCGATACAAGTAACTCAAAATCAGTTGCTCTGGGTTCGGTTATATTATTGAATATATTTTCAAATTCTTCAGCAGTATTGTCTTTTGTGGTGTTATTAGAATCAACAGCTGTCTCATCCATTGATGATACAGGTTCTAATTTTTCTTTTTTAATATGTGACGTCATAATCATTTCATCAGTTAATGACGTTGGTCTTGATGCTGGTTCACTCTTTATTTTAATACGAGGTTCACTAATTAATTCTTTTTCTTTTTTAATTGGTGATGGTTTAAGTGCAACATTTATTTGTACGCCAGATTCACAACTGGAGTTGTTGATAAGTGGGTACATAACATCTTTTATAGGTGATTTAGCAGCGTCTTTGCCTATAGTTGATTGCACTATGTCGTTCTTGGTAGAAAGTGTAGTAGTATCGTTATTTACAGGCAACTTGACAGTGTCAGCTTTTGTAATCGATTGAATATTTTCTAGCATAATTTCCGAATTGCCGAAGGTTAAATTAATAGGCAATGTGCTATTGTCTAGCCTAAACGGGGATTTAACTATGTCTTGCCTAATAGGCGACCTAGCATTGTGTAGTACCCTAATTGGCGATTTACCAATATCTTTCCTAATAGTAGCTTTAGCACTGTCGTTTCGGATAGGCAATTCAGCATTTTCGTCTCTCATTGGCGATTTAAAAGTATCCTTTATATTAGGTGGTTTAAGGATCTCTTCTTTTAATGGTGAGTTAGGTATGACGTCACGTTTAACACATTTTGTAGCAGATTGCTGATGTAATACGAGTCTTTCAATTGATTGTCTTGCTTTTTCGATGTTGCTGTCACCTTTTTCATTTGTAATTACTACAACCGGTGATTCAAAAAGATCGACAGATTCGTGTTTTTTAGCAATTCTTGTTTTGTACGCGGAGGAAATAATATCGGGTTTAGTAAAACTTTCACCTAGAAGCTTTTTAATTTTGCTGGACTCAAAGTTTTCAATGGTTATATTATCTTTCACAATTGGAGGTGATCGTTCGTCATCAATAACTTTGATTGCATCAATTCTTTTGTTCGGTGCGTGAACATTTACGTCAATGTTATCAAAGAATGTACGTTTTTCTTTAGTCGCAACTACAGGAATTTCGTCAGCAGATTTTTCTGTCAATTTAGACGGTTCATTATCAAAGTAGGTTCTCTTTTCTTTCAACATTTTTATATTATTAAAAACAGATTGATTTGGAACAATCTCTTCATGATACTCCTTTGAAGCCATTTCTAATTGTTCGAATTGTGTTAGTGAACTGTCACTGCCATGATTTGATTTTAAAGACCTTATTATTTTGCTTACAAGAGTTTCTGATACTTCCTTCGCTACCTTTGTAGCAGTTTTTTCTATTACTGGTACCTTAAATTGTTCAACCGTAATGCTTTTGTCATTAGATTCTAAGTTTTGAGTTGCATCTGGCGCAGAACCACTAACAAAATAGGTGCCACGTAATGAAGTAACACTTTTTTCTTTACAATCTTTACTGAGGTCATTATCAATCAATTTATTATCTCTAACAAAATAAGTTCCTCTACACGTGAAACTATTTTGTACGGATATATTTGTTATGTCTTTGCTTAATTCATTCGCTTTGTTTTCTATGTGTACATCATCAATGTTACATCTAATCAGACTTTCGTCAGTCTTAAGTACTGAATAAGATTTTACACTTTCATAAGTTGAATTTGCTGAATCAGTTGCAGTAGTATCTTCAGATTTACTGACACCATTAACAATACTGTCATTATTAGTTATATCATTAGAATTATTCTCATCAACAATAGTTGAATTGTTACCATCATTAACTTTACTTATATTTGTAGTAATTTCATTATAAACATCTTCGTTTTCTTCGTCGATGTTATCTATGGTGTGTACACTGATGGTGTCGTTTCTTTTAGCTATAGATTTATTTAATTCTTTTTTAAAAACAGGTTCCAAGCTCTCGTTTAATGGATCGCCGGTATCTTCATCACTTTCGTGTTCACTATCAGATAAATCCATTACTTCCTGATCTGGTGTTGTATCTTTGAATGCTTTCTCTGTAACATAAAAAGTTTTTAAGTTTGAAGAGTGAGACTGAATTACAGCACTGTTACGGATTGAACCGTGTTGTGTAGAAACAATCCACTTTACGAACTATAAAAAAATAAGAAAAACACCTACTTATATTATTGACTTTAAATATTTTTTTCATCACAACTACGTCAATGAACCTCATATGAAAGCAGATATTTTTTGGAAATTTGGATAGTTTGTGGATTAGATCATTTCAGTATACCACACGGTATATTTGTAAAATAAAAGATACAAGTGAACAATCTCACCATCTCTTTCTTCAATACAAGTACGAAGATGTTGAACTTCTTTTTCTGCGCGGGCCCGAGCTAGACGCTCTGCTGTTAGGTTTTCCTATAAAACATAATCATATTATAAATACAATTGGATTGTGTGAAGATTGTTTCTATTTAGGAAACGTGGAAGTGGTCTAGCTGTCATTAGACATCTCTTTTATCTAGTGTGGCAATTATACCATAACCAGGCTAGGCCCACTCCGGTCAGTAGGTATGAAGTTACAGGTACCTAGCAGCGGCGACGAGTCGAGCGAAATCCAGTGGGCTGCCACGCGCCGGCCGGGTAGCACGTTACTTCGATATTCACTCACGCGCTACGTCGCTTCGTCCGTTCGTCGCTTACGAATTACGTTTCCCGTATTTACGTAGTTAGATTATATTATTAATGATAATCAGTATAGTTAGATATTTACAAGGTCAAG
Organism: Callimorpha dominula; assembly: GCA_949752705.1. Classification (NCBI taxonomy): domain Eukaryota; kingdom Metazoa; phylum Arthropoda; class Insecta; order Lepidoptera; family Erebidae; genus Callimorpha; species Callimorpha dominula. Next base: position 2,436,717 of record OX457001.1, on the reverse strand, counting down.
TTTAGCTATGATAAGTATATTTATTTATTAGGGACCACAACAACTGATACACATCTTCTATCTATACTCTATAGAAATAAATAAAATTGGAGTGTCTGTTTGTAATATTAAAATAACCGCTTTTTACTAAGTGCATTTGGATGTACATACGGTACATATACCAAAACAACATGTTTTACAATTTTTGTGAGTCTGTCTGTCTGTTTGTTTCGGCTAATCCCCGGAACAGGTGGATCGATTTCCACGGGACTTTCACTGTCAGATAGCTGATGTTAAAAGGAGTAACTTATGCTACTGTGATTTTGAAAAAAGGATTAAGGTTCCGCGCAAAATATATAAAAATGTACAAGCGAGCGAAGCCGCGCGGGAACTGCTAGTAAATAAATAAATTTGAAGTGTCCGATTGTAATGTCATAATGACAGTTTTTTACTAAATGCATCTGAATGTTTACACGGTACTTATACCAAAAAAATATTTTTCACATTTTTGTCTGTCTGTCTGTTTGTTCCGGTTAATCTACTGAACGGGTATACCGATTTCCACGGGACTTTCACTGACAGATAGCTGGTGTCAAGTTTAGCTTTGATAAGTTTAGGACTACAACAATTTTGTCTGTCTGTCTGTCTATTTGTTCGGCTAATCTTCGCAACGGGTGGACCAATTTCCATATGACTTTCACTGGCAAATAGTAGGGTTCCGCGATTTCATTTGCATATACCTACCTAGTTAAACACCTAAAAGAGATAGTTTCATTCCAAGGTACAAACTAACGTTATGGCAAATGCCTATCTTCTTAGAGATTAAAGTATATATGCAGAGATTGTGAAATAAAATAGTTTTTTTTAATATAAGTTACATCTACGTAGGTACTACTAAGTAGGTAAATACCTAGTCTAGGTTTATTTAAAACTTCATTTGTTCACAGAAGTAAAGTAATAGGCACATAACTGGTTATTAAATATTTAGATTAATTCTTCTTACAGAAGACAACCTTAACGGCATCAGAACAGATAAGAGTTATGCGATAGAAAGAGAGCCAAGTTTTAGGTTAATATAAGCCATTTGGAATTAGCGGTGTGCGATCTGAATTGCACCTTATTGTGTCGGAGCAAGAGTCGTTATATATTTAAATGGTATTGCGAAGTGGTCTTTCTGTACTTATTATGTATTCTGTGCCATAACATAAATTGTAATCGAAAAAACTTACGAGTAAAAGGACGTATAATATATGAAATAGTACAATACAGATATTGAATAATAATAATAAGTCACCATTTCTTACCTCCAGGACTGCTATTTCGGTCATGAGTTGTGCCACCTTAGTCTGTAGAAACCGGGATGGAGTTCCAGGGCCACTTGAAGAGACCTCTTTAGATACTTTTGACAGTCGACTTTCATACTCTTCTGCCATATCATCCATCTTGGAAAGGTAAATGAAAAATGAATATGGTTTATTATATAATATTAAACGGTCTAAAATATTGATAATGAGAGTACTCTAAAGCTATTAGTCAGAAATGCAACATTTTGTTGATTTGCTTGTTGCAAGTATGTAAGTAATGACAGAGGTATAATGGTGGCTGGAGGAAGTAAAACATAACTGGTATTGGATCCAAAATTCGTACAAGGATAAAACTATCGATCATCAATTAGTCAATTGTGCAAACATACCTCTGATCGCAAAGCTTCCAGCTGAGCTTCATAATACTGACGCGTCATGTCTTTGGCCTCTTCAACGAGTTCCCTCATAGTGTTAGCAGCTTCCTGCTGTCGCTCCTCCATGGCAGCCATCAATTCTTTACTGCGAGCTTGAGCTCTAAAAATCGCATTAATGAAAACATCAGAAATCTATACCTACTAATATAATAAATCTTAAGAGTTTGCTGATGAGTGAGCTGACAAACGAGATTAATGAAAAACATTATTTTGGGCAAATTCTATAGGCTATTTGATATCACGCTTAGACCCAATGCAGTGAGCGGCTAGCCGAATAAAATAACAGTATTATTATAGAAGAATTGAAACTCACTGAACAAGTTCGAAGTGTAGTCTTTCGTTATCGGAGCGCAGTTTCATAACTTCTGAGCTGCAGTTAATTGTTGTATCTTGTGTACTGCTCTCCAGGGTTGACAATAACATAGTATTGTTGACTTCTGAAATATTATTTAGAGGTTTTGTCAGAATTTCAGTTGGAAAGTTGTGGAGTTGGAGTTTGAGAAGAAAGGCCGAGTTACAAATATAGGACCATGACCTGCTCAAACATATTGCCTGCTATTCCCTACTTACCAAAATTTACATTCCAATTACCAATTTTACCATCTCTAATTTCCAAAGTTGACAGCAACAGGCCTGCCCCCTACTACATAAGAGCAAGATGTGGGCGATTAATACGCCTCTGCCTATCTCTTCGGGGATACAGTGTACTGTGAGTGTATGTTTACTTAAAGGCTCTAATAATTTGATGGGCCTGTTGGTCTAGTGGTTAATGATGCCGTCTGTTGAGACAGAGGTCGTGGGTTCGATTTCCACCCAAAACAAATAAATGTGTGATAAGCACGATGATTTTTGTTCTGTCTGGGTGTAATTTATCTATAATATGCATGTATTTAGTGATATAAAAGTATTTTTGTCAGCAGTCTGGTTACGTAGTACAGGCTGTGGATAGTTTGTGATCAGGCGGCCGAGGTGTCTCAAGTTATTATTATTATGATCATTGCTATGTAATACTTACGTATATCCTGCGCTACTGCCGCTAAACTGAGTACATGTTTAGTTTCATGCGCATACTCAGGGGAAGGGTTCAAGGTCACCACCATGCTCACCGCCTCTCCTCTGGCACCCGACAGCCCAGTGCCCAGAAGCCGGGTTAGTTTTGATTCCCTATAAAATGAGTTAAGAATTTGATGAGCTAATAAATAATTACTAGGGCTTTATGGGAGTCATATTTTTACCTTTTATGAAAAAACTAAAGGAGAGTTCCTCACTATGGTCGAGGTATTTTGAAATAGCAAAGGACCTAGCTTGCAGCCTTGTGGTACTCCATATTTAATTTGCTTTAAGGTAAGCAGATAAATGAAGTAAAGATGGTGCTGGGAAGGTTTCGTTCCACTTATTAGCAATTGACAAAATGCCAGAAGTGTTACAACTGTCGAGTTACAATGTGGTCATATTTTAAAAGTAATGGTAAGATACAACATTTATATCTTGAAGTCAAGGAACTAAAATACCAAAATTTTGGATTACCACGCATTTTTATTTTTGGATAAATAGTGAAAAAATGCGCCGACTAATAATTTTGATACCCGCAGTCTAGACAAGGAGCGTCATTTTATTTTTTAACAATTTAATGAAAAAAAAAGACTTTTTAACATTTCGTGTGATATCTCGTTTCAGTAAGTAGGTTTTTCTTCATTTGTGATCAAAGCATTTTGGTCCAACCGGGTGTCACAAAGACACCCCACGCGACTTTTTATCAATCGTTTTCTTTATGATTGTTTGTTTTTTAGTAGTTACTGACAAGCTTTAGTTATTAATATAAAAAAATGGAAAGGTTTTTTTCTTTGACGCTTTGCTTTATGGTTAATTATATACACCGTGCGGCGTCGCGAAGAACTTACTAAACGTTTGAGTTTGTGCTATGCAATGTAAACGTAATAAACATAGGTATCATTTTTGTGCGGCAACGGTGAATGACGTACGGCACCGTAAGAAAAAAAAGAATTTTTTGCCAGAAAATTCCAATTATTTTCGACTCAAAACGATCATCTAAATCCAATATTTAAAGACTCGGCAGGTCATCCCTTACACAACAATGACGCGTGTGTGGGCTACCTGTAGGGCACGAGCGCGTCGTTGCGCGTCCTCTGCTTGCGGCGCAGCATGTGCAGGCAGCGCTCCAGCACGTGCAGCGAGGAGTTGATGGCGCGCGACTCCAGCATGCGCGCGCCCGTATTGCGAGTGGCGCGCGCGCGCTCGCAGCCCGCCAGGTCGCACAGCCGCACCGTGGACGTGCGCGGCCCGCCCGCTTCGCCTGCAATAGTACATACGATTTCACGTCTCAACTTGAACCAACATTCAATTTTGCTACACGTTGTTGGGGGTCGAAAAAAGAAGATACATAAAAAAGTTCTGATCCCGAGTGACTGAAAAATAAATTATACGCGAGCGCAATTGCTGGCAGAAGAAGCAACGGAAAAAAAAACGAAATTTCGAAAATGGTTCCACCTTACCAGGGCTACCTGTGAAGTGGTATTTCGAAGTCGAACCGACTCGGGTGTACCCTAGGAAGAAAGTCCCCGAGAACCCCGGTAGAGCTTGGCCGCCTCTTAAACAAAAGGCAGCCACACTCTTGTGTGCGGAGGGCCTTGCCCCCTTCCAGCACGGAACACGTCGCACCACCGTGTCACGCCTGCTTCTGTCCAAACTTATACTAGCGTATTGAGTAACTAAGTACAAGTGATTAAAAAAATCAGTTATACCAACCGGTTTCCGTCAACATAGTGATTGTAAATATACAATGGGAGCGAGAAGAGTGAGCGTGAACCCCAGTAGCGGCAACAACTAAATTATGTTTCCCTGCTACCATAACATCATATGCTTCTTCACCAGAACGAACAAAGGCTTGGGTAGCACCCTAATAGAAAGATAAAATACAGATTAAAAATATTAGTATATATTTTAAACAACACCTATTTTCTACCATTTTAAATCTCTTATTGGCAAAAACAAAGTTAACACAGTAGAATATGAGTTACGGTTACGGTAACTTCTTACAATAAAATAATTTAACTCACCTTCACATAAACATTGCCTGAAGAGTCCTCTCTAATACGGAGCTTATTCCTTCTCTCTGGGGGCGCCAATAAGTCATATATAGCTTCATTGTAAATCTCCACAAAGGATACCTGCAAATGAAACATATCAAAAATAAGTAGAATAGTCTACATCAGGGTTCACCAATTAGTTTGATTTGGGGTCAGTTTTTTCATAAATATGACCCATTACAGCCTGTTTCTATTTCCCCCCCTCTTCCTCTTCAGCTTTCACTTTTCAAATCTATTTACTTTGTTAAAATTCAAATAATGCATAAATAATAGTATATTATAAATATCAATGAAGATATCTAAGAAAAACCTGAATATATATTTTTTAATTTATTTATTATATTTCAGTACCTGGATGATGATGGTTTTTTTTACGTCTTCTTAAAATTAAACCTAGCTAGATCGATTTATCGCCCCCGAAACCGCATACTAAATTTCATGAAAATCGTTGGAGCCGTTTACGAGATTCATATAAATATATTAGATTACATATAAACAAATGTACCTAATGAAGAAATATAAGATTAAGTTTCTGTTGCATGTTGTACAACATTTACCTAAGATCTGTAATGTCGGCACAAATAGGTCGGTGGTCCGGATCCGAACAGTGGTTTTTATATATTAGATTTGATTGTTGATTGCCTAGTATATACAACGGAATGAAATGAACTGAAGTAATATAGAAATAAAAAAAATAAGAAATAGTGAAAACAAAAATGCAACATCATCAACATCCCTTTTTAGTAAAAACACAGATGTTAGATAGAAACTCCCCATTTCTTCCACCAGCAGAAACATAACTCTGATTAAGTGTATTATTTCAAGAACAGCTTTCTATAAAAGGAATTACAACCATCAAAACAAACAATTCCAAACAGTAGCTCCTGAGCTTAGCGCTTTGAACCACACAAACAAACAACCTCTTCAGCTTTATAATATTAGTATAGATTTAGAGTTACAAAGCTTCCAACTACAGAACATCTAGTTATGTCGAACTTTAGCCAGTTTAAAGAATTAAAAGACTGTCATGAATAATATCTTACCCAAACATAATGTCGAGCCCGGTTGGATAGATCAATGGAACTAGCTGTGAGGTCAGAGTGCAGTTGCACACTCATACGACGGTACTTGTCGCGGAGCGGCGCTGATACGTGGCGGAGTCTCTTCACCCACTACAAAATGATGAAACATGTTATTAAAAGAGCATTTTTATTCAAACTATAGAGAAGCTTATATTGTTAATAATACTAAATTGAACAGTGATATTGGACAGCCTTACAATTGATGTCAATCATTTACTCCATTAATTAATGAACCAACTTTTTATTTAAGATATGTATTCATTTTATTGACACAATGCATCTAATGATAATGCGCACTCACAATTGGCAGCTTGTGTTGCAAAACTCACTGATAATTACTCCTTTTTCAATAAAATTGCAATAATTTTACATTGCTAGCTGACCATAATTTTAATTTGTATTTTAGAATTGATTGGTATTTACCTGTAATTCAAAATCCTGTTCAGCATAATTAAGTTGCTCTGCACCATTCTCAGCAGGTTTATAAACAGGTTGCTGTGCAGCATCCACCAGCTTAAACACATACTCCAAAGATCTTGGTACCAGGCCAGGCGACCCAACTGTACCCATGAGAGTGTACGTTTTACCAGAGCCTGATGCTCCATAAGTGAGGAGTGTAAAGTTATGACCCTCTGGTAATTTCTTTAAGTTATCCTTGACAACTTGTTCAAATATTTCCTGAAAATAATATGAAACATCTATTATCTTATGTGCAATTAAGTCGCTCTGTAAGTCTGCCTGTAAAATTAGGTTTTTACAGGAAATACAACTATGCAGTTGAACTGAAAATCCAAAACTGTTTCTGTTAATTAACAAAATTTCATCAAAATCATTAGAACCATTTCCAAGTCACCCAAAATACATATAAGAATTGCTTGTTTAAAGTAATAAGATATTGACAGTGATATGACATATGACTGGCCTGTTGCTAGGCCAGAGGTCGTGGGTTTGATTCCCACCCAGGACAAATAATTGTGTGATGAGCACGATAATTTGTTCTGTGTCTGGGTGTAATTTATCTATAATATGTATGTATTTAGAAATACATAAGTATGTTTATCAGCAGTCTGGTTAACATAGTACAAACTTCGCCTAGTTTGGGATCAGATGGCCGTGTGTGAGATGTGTGAAGTTATTATTATTATTATTATATAAAGGGCACCTATACATTGAGTACTTACGTACCCTTTAAAATGTAATTTAATAAAAATTCAATCTACAATAAACCATTGTTAAATATGTTAATGAGAATACTAGCTGTAGGTTACATGTAGGCCTGCCATCACTTAAATTGCCGACGCCGGACAAGCTCTTCAAAAATCCCGCCCACATGTGTGAAATCGAGATTCTTTCCTGAACACCTTAATAAAAAACGCCAATGCCATTTTTTTCATTAAATTAAACAGCTTATTTATCCAACAATAATAAGTCGCCCCTGCCACACAGATTGAAAACCCCGCCCGGACGCTCCTCGGACACCCTCTAAACTAGGATAAATCCAGGGAAACACGGACGGATGGCAGACCTAGTTACATGTGACCCAGGTGTTTATTATTACACAATTTAACTCATCAAACACTGACCTTGTTTTAAAAGACTTGTGCATGAAAACTAAAAAAAAAATCTCTAATGATTCCATTTTTTTTTCCCCTTAGTAATTTGTTTGATTAATATTTGATATTAGTCATTGAATTGGGTGTTAGAATTAATTTGAATTGTTGGAACACTTGCAAAACTTGCTGTAAGTGGTCAATTTATTATTAAAAAACTAGAGATATTGAATAACAAGATTAGTTTATTAACTTATGTTTTGTTTTATATTGTTGACTAGTAACTTAAACTGTCATTGTAAGACTTTCTGTATACATTTCATATATATATACGAATATTTTAAAGCTGAAGAGTTTGTTTGTTTGGTTGAACACGCTAATCTCAGGAACTAAAAGTTTGAATAGAAAAATTATAAATAAAAATAAATATTTTAGTGTTGGATAACCCATTTAACGAGGAAGGCTATAGGCTATATAACATCACGCTACGACCAATAGGAGCGGAGCAGTGACCATAAACGCAGGTGAAACTGCGGGGATGTCTAGTATACTATATATACACATAGGTATACTGGACTCCTGTAGTGTTTTGAGGCAGTTTTCGCATATATTTTAAGTTAATAACTTATATTGATTAAACATTAAAGCTTTCTACACTTCATATATTTTAATAATTATTTTTATGTACCCAGGAAGTAGTTACTTTTCTTACTAAAAATAATAATAAATACTAACCTTTTGATTGCATTCTGGGCCAAATATTTTCGAGAATGTATACATTTTGGACACATTATGCTGTGTGCGGCGACCGTGGCCCGCAGTCGCCGTATCCAATGATGTTACGAGACATTTATCGGATCGAACCTCATATAACGCATTAGGGATCTTACACGGTTTTAGACGCAGGTACACTTGCACTAATTCTGGTTCCTCAATTTCTGAATCATCTTCAAACAACTCTAATAAGTTTGTACCTTTCTGCGGCCTTGGTCGCATAAAAGGATTTTGTATTAATGGAGGCCGTGGCTCAATAAAAGATGGTATATCCCGTTTAGATACATCATTATCTGAATTTCGTTGTTCTAACATTCTATAATAATTAACAGTTCATTAAAATTACTTAAAATCGTCTGAACGATGAAGTAACGAACAAAACAAATCTACAACGGTTCAACTTTTGAAAATTATTTCGTGTTTTTATTTTGCAATGTTGGGTGCATTGAAACCGACCACAGACACTAAAACATTAGTTCATTTTCAGAAGCAATGTTTTTAAAATGTTTTAAAATGCCTATACACCCGACAAATTCAGACAATATAAAAAACAGCGGGATTATAATTTTGTATAAGCTGTAAAGTTTAATTTCTGCATCATATTTATCATCATTCCGTCATCTGGAAAAACGAGTGATTGATTGCCACCTTAGTATCGTACTGATCATATATAACAATTAATGTTTTATGTGTTTGTTTTATGTAGGGAGGATATATAGAATGAGTTGTTTTAAGTTATTGGCTGTTTCATAACGAGCTACGCTGTAAGTTCATCTACATGTGTATACGAAAGGTTAAGATCGCAGCCACTGAATGCACTGATTGATACCAACATACCAAGCTAATAAAATAAGAAAATAATGAGATGTACTCATTCGTTCATATTCCCATCTCATTCACTTCACAATCAATCAGTCAAATTTTATAAATGTCGGATGTGTACTGTGTATGTGTATTGTTTTCAATTGTTTATTTTTGTAATATAAGCAGCTAAAATATATTCAAAGAAAAAAGTGGCGGATTTAGTTGAACATATCATCTATAAATGAACCAACATTTTATAATAAGAATAGCTGTGTGATGCCATTGATGATTGTGAAGAATTTGTGAAGATGCGATTATTTTTCGTATTTGGCGTTGTGCCATAGTTTTAATTGCCGTTTTATCGAGGATAGGCATCATGAAGGTTTCGGGGCTGATAATTTTAACATTGATTTGGGTACAAGGAGTTTATTGTTACTGTCCGTCGTTGTGTACATGCAAAGGCAATAAAGCTGCTGAAGGGACGTTATCGGAGCCCCAGCCGGGTGAGTTGCTGCGCTTGAAGTGTGGTGGAAGTCCGGCCCAATTTACTGAACTCAAGGAGATAGACATGAGCAAGTTATGGACTACAGTAGTAAGCTTGTGAGTGTAATTGTTACAATTTAACTTGTTGTTTTGTCATTGTGTTACATTTTTATTTAATAATAATTTACATTTCAGAGATTTATCAGGAAATGCTATTTCGACACTGTCAAGAGAGCTATACCTGCCTAATTTACAAAAGCTGTAAGTAAATATTTAATAGTAAATTTAAAATCAGTATATTCCAAAATCATTAAAATTATCCTGGCATTCTACTTATGACTTATATTTTGAAATTTAGTTACCACTGTGCTTTTCAAACTTTTAGTAAATATCTCTTAATAAATTAAAGTAGGTAATGAGTTCCTTACACAAAGGAGTCAGCATTGTATGTTATGATTGTATCCCAGCTAGTATCAAATAGATAAAGCTGCTAGATAAAAATTACATGTGAGTGGGTGAATGTAAACAGAGGAAATCTGATAAGATTTAGGGACATTTATGGGATGATAAGTAAATTAATAGCTTTGTGTAAATAAATTGTGTAGCAAAACAGAGTTCAGAACCTTGTTTGTGTCCTTATGATGCAGGAATTGTTGACTGATGTTCCCTTATTCTTTGCAGTTTATTTTGAAACAATGAACAATATTGCCTCAGAGACACAAGTTTATTGTATTTAATTTTGTTTTGATATAGCTAAGTATACTAGAGAGTTAATTCATTACTTTCAATTGAATAGGATTGGGAGATTCTTCTATATAACTAAGTTAGCAAACAAGCACCTGATGATAGCCAGGTTACAAGTGCCTCAACACACACGCACACACAAACAGATCCTCTTCCTGCATGCACTTCAGTAACTGCAGTCTTCTATACATTCTTACATAGCAAATGGTAACTGTGTAATATATATTATGACCGAGAATATAATTAATTTTTTATGTTAAAGGATTTACATTTCCATGTAAAAAATACACAAAGTTTCTCTTAGTTAATTTAATCCAATTAAACTGTACCATCACTTAGAGTGTACCATATGTTTCTTTTAACAGGGATTTAAGCAGAAATCAGATATCTCTAATAGAGTCTGATGCATTCTACAACATGACATCAATCCAGCGGCTAGACCTGTCATACAATCAAATCAGCAATGTGTACAAGGAGATGTTCAAGGGACTCACAAACTTGGAGAGGCTGATATTGTCACACAATCACATATCTGCTATGTCTGCTGGGACCTTTGATCATCTTATTGGGTTAAAGCAACTGTACGTAAATTTATTCATCCTCAACAACATTCCTTTACTTTTCTTTTTGTAAAAATAATTTTTCTAAAATTCTTACTAACCCTACTAACTAACCGAAATGATGTTGTTAGAAGTGGGTTGACGTCGTAATTATACCGAATGGGATTCGAACCCCAACCTCTTGATATCGATTTTAAAGCTTATATCTTTGTACTAGTAACCCGCCCCAGCTTTAACCCAGCATGGGTACAAATTATACACCTAAACCTTCCTCATGAATCACTATCTATATCTATCTATAGTGAAAACCGCATCAAGGCCGTTCAGTAGTTATTCAGTTTATTGCGAACAGACAGACAGACAGACGCGGCGGGGGACTTTGTTTTATAATATGTAGTGATACATTGTGTATATGTTTGCCCTTTGGCAAAGACCTCGTCCCAACTGTCTCCACAGAGTCCCGTTTCTCCACAAACTGCTTGTTGCCTTGATCTCATCGGCCCAGCATTTGGATGGTCTGCCTCGTTTCGTTATTTTGCTGTTAGGAAACCAACTAATGATTTTCTTATTCCATTTGACTGCTACTCTAATTATGTGCCCTGACTGTTACTGTAACATCCTTAAGTCTGGTATGTTCATTTATAGAAGTTGTTCTTATTCTGTCAGATTGTTTCCTCCCATACTTTCTTTTCATACATATTTCTTTGTATCGCAATTTCCTTGTGTGAGTTTTGGTAAGGGCCCAGGTTTGGCAGCCGATATATCTATAAAATAATTCGAAAGAGCTTTTAATTGGTTCACCACATGATTAATAATGTAGTGTAGTGATATGAAATCCCCTGTATGTTTAAAATATATTTTAAAGTCATCAAGTCACTTATATACATATTATATGAACTATTTTCATCAAACTTACCCTTTTAATTTTTTTTTAAAAAGCGTGCGTTGCACGTTGCATGTGTGATGACGTCTCGTCAATGTCACATTATCGTATGTGTAAGGCTCTCAGAGGTCAGAGCATCAGCGCTTATAGAGACCCTAGATAAAAGCAAGGCTTAGTAGATATTAAAAGTACTTCATAATTTATATATACTTAATTTATTAATATATAATTTATGTATATTCGTCTAAATTGGACGCACATTTCATAGAAATGAATGAATTGCATAGTTAGATCATTAAAATAAATAATGAGCATAGTGAGTTTTTTAAGTAGATATGCATTTCCAAATCAAAATTCGTTTCCTTTGACACAATTCGATAGCGTCGCTAACACTATCGAATTGTGTAATAAATAGTAATAATACAGTGTGTTTTTCAAAATCAAAGCATTCAATTCCTACCTAGGAATATTGATTTTTCTATCATCCAATGATGCAGTTTTAGTTTTCATCAAAAACGGACCAGAGACTTCTTTGAATACGTTTTGCTAGTCCTCATTCCGTTTCGGATTTGGCAATGCAAAAATTCACTCTGTATGTTTAATAAAAAGGTTATATAATAGGTTGTATACAAAAAAAAAAAAATGGGCTAACACTGGTTCAACTTTACTATAATAGTTGTTTTCCCATTATAACATCAGAAACAAACAGACTTGACTTCTCCGATTAGATCTGTATTGCGTTATCTATTTGTCATCCTAATCCTCTTTAAAAAACCACAATTCGCCTTTATTATAAGTATGTTTTCTTACTTAACAGGGATATAACAGACAATCCTTTGGTTTGCGATTGCGATCTACTCTGGGTCGGTGACTGGTCTCGAAACACCAGCGTCAAATTGGTCGGAACTCCAAAATGCGTCTTCCCAGAAAACCTGGCCAACAAAAGCGTCCGAAAACTCAAGATCTTCCTTGATTTATCTGCCTGTGGTAGTGTTCTCTCATCAAACACTTTGATAGTGAAACCATCACACGACCAAGTCGTTTTCGAAGGAGACACTTTAACATTATCCTGCAATGCACCCTTCGCGTCAGTAATGGCCAAGTACGAACTAAGATGGGTCCATCCAATGCTTGAAATATGTGTCGTGAATATCACAAATACGGACATGCAAGAAGAAGGCCTCGCCGAGACTACAATATTTTTCCTGAATATCACACAACACCACATGGGAAACTGGACTTGTATGTACAGTGACCAAAATCATATAAGGCATAACCACACAGTGGAAGTACTAGTTTTATCAAACAATACAAAATATTGCAATACCACATATGCAGTGAACAATAAAGGCTTGTATTCATGGCCTCAGCTATTAGTGAATCACACAGCTACAGTACCCTGTAGAAGTGGTGAAGGATTTGCTCGCAGATACTGTTATTTGAAAGATGGGAATGCCACATGGAGTCAACCGAATACCAAGGAATGTTCCTATATAAGTAATGTGACAAAATTGCTGCAGCAGTTTGCATTATTGAATGTTAGTTTAGTGCAATATTCCGCTGTGAATGCTACGGAAAGGCTTGCTATGTTGATACAAGAAAAAACTTATCCGTTGGCTGAGATTGTGGATCCCGATGATGTGATGTTTATATCCAAAGCTATACGGAATTATATGCAGTATATTGCTGATGAAAAAGCCTTGGGTAAGTATTTATTTAGTAATAAGTTATTATCATAGTGGTGTTTTAAAATGTTTGCATTATCTGGAGCTATATTGGAGTGAGAGTGCCAATACCATTGACGAGTTGATGTCAATTTCTTTACCTTAAACTGTTTTTTTTTTTTTATACTTTCAAATAAGCATGTTCACCTCATCGCCAACAGGTATATGTTACATACATAAACTCACGCCTTTTTCCCTTCGGGCTAAGCTACAAGGCCGTCTTAGTCCGTCCGGGGCCCTGTTGGAAAGTAAAAAAAAAATTTTTTTGAATGATCACACCTGTTATTGACAGTACCTGGATGACCTAGCTTTGCTCGTTTTTTTTTTACGTTTTCTAAAAATGAACCTAACTAGATCGATCTATCGCCCCCGAAACTCCCTGCATACTAAATTTCATGAAAATCGTTGCAGCCGTTTCCGAGATTCAGATTACATGTATACAAGAATTGCTTGTTTAAAGGTATTAGAAAATTGATAAGTTAGTGAGTTATTCATGTAATATTGTTGTTGGTAAATTATTCTGTAGCTGTGAGCGGTCTCCGTTACGATTGGTTAACATAACTTCAACACTCAGCAAAGAATCTTCTAATTTAATAGACTTATTAACTTTATTAGGTTGAGATAGCCAGACACATAGCAAAGGAATCTACTGATTCCTAAGTTGTGTTTTTTAGATACTGCCTTAACTGCCTTAAATGTAAATGGGGCCTTTCGGAGGCCCCATCAGAATGCCCGTGGGCATGTGCCCCGTGTGGTGTACTGTGGTACTGGGCAGGTACAGCCAATTGCTTCTATTCTTACTTACCTCAGGAGTGTCTTCTACTGACATTAGACATTTCATACAAGCTCTCCTTCAGAACATCACCATTATTTTTGATCAGGGTATGTTCTGTGTGATGGTTTCAACCCAGAGGGTGCCGCTGATATTATTGTATGTTTAAAGTGATCTACTGCAAAATAAAATGTAGAATTTACTTTGTTAATAAAAGAGGACTGTTGAAATATTCATATGCAGATCTTCGTGTATAAAATGCAGTATCTTTTTAAATATTGACCTACTTGGGAATAGAGTTGAATGTCTAGCACTACTATTTTTATCGCAATACTCATGAGTAAACAATCTTATCTATTTTTATTTACATACGAGTATTACTTGTATCAAACAATAATATAATTTTATATAAATATTTGTAACTCTATGAAATAGTTTAAGCTCGATTTGGTGATTTTTACAAATTCAAGAAGTCGCTACAATTACTGTTAATCTTTTTTACCCGACCTCAAAACATCCGCGTAAAATCCGAAGCAGTCTGAATATCTGGATACAAAGTATATCTACATACAAAGTGTCATCGCAATCGGTTAAGTAGTTTTTGCTTGAAAGAGCAACAAACATCCATGCTTCCATACATACATCCTCACAAAACTTTCACGTTTATAATATTAGTAGGATGCTAATCTTAAAATATATTCAGTGGTTCAGCCATGTGTAATGCAGTGAAAATGTATTTAGGTATCACCAAGTTCACGTGGCGTATATCTCAACTGCAATTTGACTCCTCAGGCCCAACACTGCTAGACGTGATAAGTTCAACAATGAATATAAGCATGCCAGTGCTGTCGCGTGCTGAATCGATGTATGGCTCGTGCACGGATATGGTGAGGGCTGCTGAAGAAATATCCGCCCATATCGCTAATATACATGGACAGAAGGTAAGAACTGAAGAAGTAATGTCGGAATCGAACCGACTAATGCCGCGTTCCAATAAACAAGAAACGAATCGTTTTTTGTTTATTGAAACGCAGCATAAATCCATACGGGACATGGCTATACCCTACGATCGGCGTTTCTGAGAAGTTTGCGGACAGCCCTACTTTCAAAAAGTGGTCCGAACTCGGTCGTGGCACAATTTTCTTGTTCGTTAGACGTAATTATTGTGTTGGATTTGAATTTGTTTTTGTAAAGTAGAGGGAACATATTATGGAAGTTGAGATGTGGTTCCCAATCCGTTCGTAATTTAGCTTTTTACCTACCTATTAGTGGAAGACTATTTGGGGAACCCCTGAAAATAATCAATCTCAGTGTTTTTGAGTCGGGACGTAAAGTCTCATCAAGTAACAAAAGTATCTGGCGAAGCAGTTTTAAATTTCTACAAAACTTACGAGTACAACAAAAAAGTTTATAAGGGGCCATCCATAAATTACGTCACACGTTAAGGGGTAGAGGCGGTCAGAAAATTGTGACATTATGTGACAAGGGGAGGGGAGTGTTGGTCATAAGTTTGACGTCACATGTCAAAACTTAAAGTATTAAAACAGAAAACGTTAATAGCTGTAAAAAGTTAAAAAAAAAAATGAAAAGACTTGGGGGAAAAAATCGCGAAATTCGCGTGACCTATTTTATGGATGATCATTATATATTTGGATTTAGCTTTCGCTTGCTTTAATAAAGATTA
The DNA here is from genome assembly GCA_949752705.1 of Callimorpha dominula. Taxonomy (NCBI): domain Eukaryota; kingdom Metazoa; phylum Arthropoda; class Insecta; order Lepidoptera; family Erebidae; genus Callimorpha; species Callimorpha dominula. The sequence continues at coordinate 2,420,833 of OX457001.1, read as the reverse complement.
TGTCTATCAATTCACTATCTCTTGGGAACAGTAGTTTTTTCGTGATAAAAGGTACCCTATGTATTTTACTACGAGTATGCAAAATGGTCGGTCGAGTCAGTAAGGTGTGAAAGCAAAACAAACAAATAGATTCCCTTTTGCCGTCGCTTGCGACTCCGTACAACCGTACATTTTTATAGGATGAAAAGTAGCCTATATGTTATTCCAGACTATATAATCTATCTCTGTGCCAAACTTCATCCAGATTCGTTTTTGCGTGCAAGACAAAGATCCATGCATCCTCATAAACTTTCGCCTTTATAATATCATTTAGTAAGATCAGTGAGGATATTTTTTATTCAAATGAAAAAAAATTTTTTTGTATATACTAAGAATTTCTGTTGACTTTCACCGGTCAATTACCAGTTTTGCACCAAAATTAATTCCGTACTTCCCCAGTCGAACCTAGCTGTGGAGCGATTCCGCGTGTCGGAGGGGTTCAACGGCGCGACGTGCGTGTGGTACAGCGCGAGCCGCGCCGCCGCGCCGCGCCTGCACTGCACCACCACCAACCGCACCGTGGCGCCGCTGCTCACCGTCACCGACGCGTACATACACGCCAGTGTGCAGGTAGCCTCACACTCACCTGGGACTCTTGGATGGGGCAGAGGACGTCTACAGTAATCCTACATGCGATCGATCTTGAACTTCTCGCTTGATTTCGCCCCACGCCTTATCGATGTTTTTCGCCTTGTCTGTTACTGTTTGCTTGCGGCGACCACGTTTACGCTCGCGTTTGATGATGATGATCAACATACATACACTCACGCATGTATACCCGAAGGGGTAGTCAGAGACGTATCAAACATCCACATACCTATACGAACTATAATTTTGATCTCACTCACGTAATAAGGGGCAGGCTTATTGTCGAATTAAAAAGGAAAATTGAGGGTATATCAAAAGGGAAGGGCCCGTAAAATAATGGACGTAAAGAGATATTGCTTCTACGATTGGATTGGAAGATGTAAGGAATAGCTTCAGCAGGTCAGGATCGCATAAGTAAGTCCAAGCTCTCTAAAATGACGATTGCCACCATTAATGTAAATTTTGTAAGTCAATTCAAGTACCCCTCGAGACAGTACTTTTTTCTAGATAAAACTTGTATGCAAATTTTCATGATGATCCGTTAAGAAGTTACGGTGTGAAATCATAACAAACAGTGATTCTTTAGTGTTTAGGTGGTATTGGTAGTCGGCGGTTAGTCTGTCATTTTCACATGATTACATTTTTCCTTTATTATTTTTATGACAGTCAGTCAGTTACTACACGCTTTATACTAGCTTCACTTGTATATTTGTTTGTAACCGACTCCTTAGAGCGCGATTTTGACCACTTTAAACGGCCAGATTTTATTAAAATTTTGCATACGTGTCAAAGACCGATGACAATGCAATAATTCGATAAAAAAAAAATAATAGTTTAAAAAAACTAAAACAACACGCTTTTATAGAAAATCCAATTAAAAAATAGAAAATAAATTAAAAAAAAGCGTGGGGTACATGCATAGTGTCAATAGTCATAAACATTTTATTGACACTATATGCACCCCACGCTTTTTTTATATTTATTTTCTATTTTTTAGTTTGATTTTACTATAAAAGCGTGTTTTTTTTAGTTTTTTTTTAACTATTATTAATTTTTATGAACCAACCTGAGGTTACAGGTTGGTTCTTTTTCCGCACCGTGATAAAAATAGTCTGGTAATTTTTATCACGGTGCTTAATTTTCCAGCGTTAAATTATATCTGTATTTCAGGATAATTTTCTGAACATTTTTAACGTTTCACGTGATTTTGGGTAGAGGTGAATTTATTCAAAACCTCACCACGTATCACCAAGAAGGAGGGAGGGGGTAAAAAGTTGCTGTTCTTAACTTTAAAAATATCACGTGATTAATGGACGACCCCTTATATATTGTTATAAGGATTTAGCCGTACCCCACAGATTCACCCTCGTTTATGGTCACTGCTCTGCTTCTAACGATCGTAGCGTGAAGGTGATTAGCAAATCTATACAAATAATATAAAATTGATGTGTGTGTTTGTAATGCCATAATAACAGCATTTTACTTAATGCATCCGGATTTTTACACGGTACATATACCAAACAATTCAATTTTTAAATTTATTGTCTGTCCGTCTCAAAAACTGAGTGAATAGTTCCAAAATACAAAAATATGTACAATTTAAAATCTTTAACTTTACACATTCCACCTACTTTTACGAAAAACTGAGGCAAAAATACCTGGAAATTCAAACGGTCATAACTTGTAAACGGATAGTTTTTTTTTTTAATTCTTATTGTAACTGCTTGCTAGAGTCTTGCCCTTTCAGTGATTTAAGTAACTGTTCCTTTTTTTAAATACACCCTGTACATTGCTAAATACATGCATATTATAGATAAATTAAACTCAGATAAAGCACAAATGATCGTGCTCATCACCCAATTATTTGTCCTGGGTAGGAATCGAACCCGCGACCTCTGACTCAGCAGTCAGGATCACTAACGACCAGACCAACATGCCCGTCCATAGTAGTAGTAATATTAGTTGAGATAAGCTAATATCTGAAAGACGATCACTGCTTTTACCTTCCAGATACCGCAGTCCTTAATCTACAGCTCCACAGACTCGGGTGTATCGCTCCAAAGTCACCCACACGACCTGGTGATATCAGTGTACGAGGACGCGGCTCTGTTCCCGTTGCTCCCGGAGGTGGACAACGACCGGCTGACAGGACACAGGACCAAGGATTACTACGGCAGGAGTACGAAGAGAGAAGATATGAATATGGAAATAACTTCACCAGTTATTGGGTTCCAGTTGAGTAAGTATATAATTGCTTTTATATTGTGTGCCTTGATATACTGTTACTTTAATAAGAACTAGAGATCGTCTGGTAGTCGATGGTTGTTGTTTTTCTTCATTTAATTAACCAGTATAACTTAAACTGTCATATATAATTATGTGTTACCGTGAATGTCCAAAGCGCAGTGTATGTTAAGATACACTGGTGTCTGTTAACATCCACCAAGCTAGTTGGTGTTCGTTATTTAGTGAATGTTATCATTTATCATACACCACAACGACTTTGTGTATCTTCATTATGAGCGACGGTAATTAGAAAATATGATATTTAGAAAAGTTAGTAGGGTAGGTCAATTTAACAGAAATGGCTGGGTTTAGGTTAAGTTAGAACTGCGACCACAATTCCAGAATCGAATTCTATTGTAAAATCACATTTTTTTGTGAAACATGTAAGAAACAGTCTCAAAACCACTGATATAAACTATTAAAATCAATAACTAACAGTAACTGCCAAATTGTCCGTACCTCTGTTTGCACTCAAGTCAAGAGTTCCCCACTTATTCCTACCCTTTTATAATCCCACTATTCGTTAATATTTATCAATCGACCAACAGTATTGCGTTACCGGTATAACCAGTCAAAATAATGTCTATCAACTTATTTTTATTAAATAGTGAACTGTGTTATCATCATTATAGTTTGTCCCTATTTTTAATAAAATAAATAAGAGTTTTTGATGGGGCGACAACAAACATTAGTGAACAAACACAGAATCGCCTTGGTGTATGTTAACATTAACCGGTGTATGTTTGATAAAAAAAAATAATTAAATAATTTCGGACTTACACCATCGCAATTGGTGTTTGTCGATGTACACCGGTGCATCTGAATATTTACTAATATCGGACATTCACAGTAACATATAAATTATACTGGACCTGTGTACCTTTTTGTAGCCATTTTAAATTTATAATGTTAATGTTTATAATGTGTATTGATCACCGAGCCACTAGCCTCGTTGGTCGTCCTGCTTTGTGACTCCATTGTGTGTGCTTGCTTTACTGTCGTGGAGGCGCTCCAGCCGGTCATCTTTGAGTGAGCAGGATGGGTTTTTTTTTATAACTGACGAAGGTGGTTTCCGGGCACAACTAGAATCACGGTGACTAGGAGAAAATTTAGTTCTGTCGGCCAATAGCCGCAGCAGCAACGGCAGCAGCATACACTTGCTGTTTGCTAGGCTGGGGCGATGAATGGGAGAGAATCTGTCAATGGCGGGTACCTTATGCTACAAGCTCGGGCAGTGAGAGATATTATATCACGGTCGCACCTTATGTGAGGAAATCGTCTCACACAAGGACATGACGAAGTTGGTCAACCGGAGGAAGATCTTCATGCGGATTAAATTCGTCTCGGTGAAATAGCATGGGCTTTAAAATATGGGCGGTGAGCTGCGAAGGGTTTACGTTCTTATGTGTCTGGGCGTCACCTAGCTCGGTCGTTACTGGAAGAGGGTGCCCTTGCTTTTACGGGTAGGCGATAGGAATAGAGGCAGTACAAAATGAGTGGATAAAGTTTGGGATCTGATTTAGACAAGGTCGGTTTTAACAATAAAATGTTGGTGTCGTAGAGAACTTATCGCTGCGCGGCGCGCTGCTGGAGCCCATCATCGCCACCGTGCGCGCGCGCCCCGGGGGGGGCGGGGAGGGGCGCGCCGCGCTCTGGGACCCGCGCGCGCGCCGCTGGCAGGACAACACCACAGGTGACGGACTCTGTTTATTGCTTACACCGATGCCATGTCCTTAGATTGTATAGTGGCCGGCGTAGCCAGTCTAATATCGACAAAAAAAAATCCAACACAAAAAAAAAACGACGTGATTGGTCATTTTAACGCGCTCTATATGGGCTAAATAGCGATAAAAATCATAATGTCAATTATGCAGATTGCCGTATATGCGGATTCCCGCACTCGCGGATTTCCGCCTACTCATATTTCTGCATAATTGACACGGATATACCACTACCTCTTCCGCGAACTTGACTACCAGATACGTTGTTCATAAAATTTTTTTTAATGGGGTATCATTCAATAATTTATCTTGGTATTCAGACTATGAAATATCATCATGTTCTTTTCACAGGCAACAATACTATTTGCCAATGTTTAACAAGTTTCGAGAAAAACTAAAAAGTTTCCTGTGAATTCGTAGAACTCTGATTTTTTTTTTTCTCATATACTAAAGTTAGTAAGCTGACATTTATAGTCAAAGAAAAGCATTGATTTCACTCATTATAACCATGCAGAATGTATACTGACTGGCCTGTTGGTCTAGCGGTTAGTGACCCTGACTGCTGAGCCAGAGGTCGTGGGTTCGATTCCCACCTAAGTCTGGGTGATCTTTGTGTCCGTTGCGTGTATGTTTGTAAAGTCCCCCGCGACACAGGAGTAATTCCTAATGCGGGAGTTGTCTTTTTAACAAAAATAAAAAAAAAATACTTGCCAATTATAAAAATAAATTATCAGTCTTGAAACTTTGTATGTATATATAGTTTGGATGAGAATACTATAATTTGACATCTTGGAGCTGATCTGATGATGGAGTCAGGAGGTGGATAGGGGAACTCTTAAAGTAGCTACTAGTAAACACCTCGAGTTTAGGCTCTAGAGTGTTATGATTAGTTTTGACTAGTCCGATAGATTGGGCTTAGTACCGATGGTCTGGTGATGGAGGAGATGGATAGTGGTTTTGTTTTAACTTTTTAATTCGATTCGCCATTCAATCGTTTTTTTTTTAGTTTAATAAACTATAATAATTATAACTAACTAGCTGACACGACAGACGTTTTCCTGTCTTAACTATGAATATTGATGTAATTGGTATAATAAATAAAAAAAAAAAATCCAAAAACATAGTTCCGACCGATGCATCTGTTTTAAACTAAATTTGCAGTACTCATTCTGTCAATAGCGGCAACTGTCAAACGACTGACAGTTACGTCAAAAGCGCTAAGGTTACATTAGAAAAGTTAATATGCTCTTAAATTTCCTAATTTTTCATAAGAACCTTCTTCTGACAAACATAAAAAAAAAAAATTGTGAAATCGGTCCAGCCAGCAATATATATATATATATATATATATATATATATAGATAATACTGATTTACATAAATTTCTTTGCAGACTGTAAAATATCGCACGTAATATCAGAAATGATAATCATGAGCTGTTCAAGGCTGGCCTACGTGGGACTTCTCCAAAGCGTCGAAACTGGCATCTACGGCGCCAGGACCGACGGCGCAAGGTTCAAGGTATCGCACCCGGCCGTCTATGTAGGCAGTTTGATTCTCATCGGATGTGTGAGTTGCGCCACTCTAACCTACATCATGTGTTATCCAGCCATCCAAATGGCGAAGAAGACTAAACATGCATTAATTAATACTTGGATAGCAATTGGCTTACTGTGTTTTATGTATACTTTAGGTATTTATCAAACAGAAGATGTGAAGTTGTGTCAAATTTTGGGATTGCTGATACATTATCTGTCTTTGTCTTGTTTGTTGTGGATGTGTGTGTCTGCAAGTAATATGTACAAGTGGGTGACAAAGACACACAATCCAGTCAGGACTCCGGAAGAAGATATGCCACCGGATGTTCCAGTTCAGAAACCTATACTAGGTTTATACTTAGTTGGATGGGGCATAGCTCTTATCGTTTGTGGAATATCTGGCGCAGTCAATTTAAAAGACTATGCTGGCTATTCGCAATGTTTTCTGAGCACGGCTCCAGCTCTGAGTGCTTTATTCGTTCCCGGAGGGATTTTATTAATATTTTTGCTAATATTGTTTTTGTTAATACGTTGTACGATAAGAAATATGAATGTCCAGTTGTCTGAAGGTACTCAAGCGACTGAGAATGTTGATTTAGAGATGTGGGAGCCACAGACTAATGATAGGGCGGAGAGGCGCAGTGTGAAGTCCACTTTAGATTCTGAAGTGGAGGATACAGAACATACGCCTATTATCCAATTGAGAGCCCAAGTTATTGTTATGTGTTTGTACATGTCGGTGTGGTCTTGTGGAGCTATTGCAGTATACAGGCCTTTACCCGCGTATCTGCCCTACCAGGAAGATATTTGTAGTATTATTTATGCTGTATGCGCAACAATATTGGGTACATTTATTCTATTCTTTTACGGCATAGCAAGATCTGACGTCAGAGCCCAGTGGTCAATGATGCACTGTTATTTACAGAAGAGTAAACAGTGTTGCAGGAATCGAAGCGTTTTTGATGCGAACCAGCAGAATCTACCGTCTAATCAAACTGCTCCACCCGCTATACCGCCGATACCTAACGATAACAGATCGGTATCTGGCAGCCGAAGTTCAAACAGAACAAACTCTAAAACCAATAACAGCGGCACTTATAAAGCAGCAGCTGAACTAAACGGTCAGACTTTACAGAAAGATACCCTTAAAAATATTAATGGAAAGTCTCCCAACATTAATCTAGTTGTGTTACATAGACAGCAATACAGGTCTAACAATTCCATGATGACGTACCCTGACACTGGAACGGTTGGACCAGAGGTCTTCTATAACCCCAATCAGATGAATGTAGCCAAAAAGTTCTTTAAGAAACAGAGGCAGAATATGAAGAGAAATTGTCTAGAACTGCCTACAAGAAGAGATTGTGATAATGATTCACACTTCTCACTTCCGTTACCGACGAAAGAAGCATATAACGGTGTGGCTAATATAATAAATTCTGGATCAAAAGTTAATAATACAAATATACATGTTGAAAGATCAAATAATGGTATAAAAGAAACCAGGAACGCTTTAAATCCTAATCTTTTAGAAGACGACTCTAAAGAAAATTACAAAAACTATTCCATAGATCGTAAATCTTGGAATAAGAATGAAATTCCAAAAACTAGTAGGACGCAAGTTATGAATATTTACACGAACGTTCCAGAGACTTTAGTGCCTCAACACCAAGTTATGAACGCAAATGTGCCAAAAAACTTCAACGGACAACGTTCTAGTGTGTCCGAAGAATGCCTCCAAAGCCATGCGAGCGAACAGCCAGAGATGAGAACTATATCTCAACAATGCAGCTTAGAATACAGCTCCGCGTCAGAAATCGCGATGCCCAACACGTGTTCTGATCAAACTCTGAACACGCATTCCGAAATGACATCCTTTCAAGAGACACAAAGTGCCTTATGTTCCACAAATGAAATTACCGATACAGAAAGCTTCGGCCAATACATAGATTATATGCAACCAAATAAAGAAAAAGACAACGCGATTGACAAATCACTTCAAGATATTTCTGAAGAATGTACGATGAACAGTGACGATATCAACAGATCTAGTACTCCACATCACATAGAAGCTTCTGGAGAAATGGATAATTTACTCCAAAACCAGGATATAGGCGACTCCAAAGAAAAAATTGACGACGATAAAGATACTTTCTTTATGGCAAAAACGACGTATGATTTCGAGACGTGCAGTACGAATGCTAGTGAACAAGGCTTTGAAAATGAAAGCGACATTTACTGTCCGAATTATCAAATGTCAGAAGTCAGCATTCGAAGTCACGGGCTGTACGCTCCATCGCCATCATCCATGTGTCCCAACGAAATAAGTTTCAGTAACGAAGATGTGTCGAACTTAGAGAGCCAGTACGTCAACTACGACCCTGGGTGGCGGAAGACAATAAAGAGCAATCCAAAATTAGGCAAATATGTTCCAACTCCAGCGTTAAGTTGTCCGGAAGTGAATAGAGACAGTAGTCCTGTCTCTTTTGCGAGTGAAATAGACGAGTTGTATACTCAGATAACAAGGCGGGAGAGTGACAAGGAAAGAACGCCGAGGAAAGAGACGGGGCTAGATGTGACGTTGAACAGTGACGTTACTTTGAAGCCTGACAGTGACAGTTGTGTGAGCGAAGCTGTGTCAGATGTCGAATTAAAAGGAGAAACTACAGTGTAGGTGTCTGTGACTCTAGTGCAACTTGATGGACGCATAAAATGGCGCCTTTTGATACATATAGTACGTTTTTAGGTAAATTTCTTCCCTTTAGTGTTTTGGAGTAATTTACGTTGAGTTCTGTTGGTACTGTTGAGAAGCTTGTGAGTCTATGAATGAAGAGATGATTCATATCTATAATATGTTCGCAAAAATATAGTATTTATCTTATAGTCTTTCTCTAGATAATTCTAAAATGTGTTCATTTTATAATAATTTGTTGTTGCTATGTAATGAAGGACGCCGTTGGCAGGTCATTATCTAAATCTGTACACTTTACTACCCTTTTATAATTCTTGGAAGTTTATATAAGGCTTTAAAAATATATACATTAAAACAAAATTATGAAATTACTGTCAGAGTACATATATCGTACATATACGTGTTACTGTTGCCATAGGGACTCTGATTGACTGACTTCTTATGAATAACTATGATTAAGATATTCTGTTGGTGCCATTGAAGGGTTATACTTCACAGAATCGTATACTTAAAGTACAGGATGATTCAGAAACATGTCTTCTTATTTAAGGATCGTGTAGTAAGATATGAATGGCTTAAAGTGCTGAAAATTTAAAGAAAATTCATGATTTAAAAAAAAACAACCTTGATTGAAAAGCGATAATATGAACTTGAAAATTTACCAACATAGCTAATATTTCGTGACAGAGAGGGCTGACATTAATTAAACTATAGGTATTTAATACCAAGGATGTTGATAGAACGTCGGGTTTGTTCATATAAAAAAGGTAAAAAACAAAATATGACATGAAAATTAGTAATACGTTGTTTAAAAATGTTTAAAAACATCTACATGAAGAAAAGTATTTTCCGAAAAAAACATTTTTTTCGGAAAATACTTTTCTTTAGAATTGTTTTTCAATTTTTTTAGGTTAACTCAACTATTTATCCTGCCTAACGATCCTAAAGTATGATCACATGTTTCTGCAACACGTTTTATATCGATCTTAGTTTTGTTGGTTGGTTCGTCATGAAAGAATGCGACCTCGCGTCGATTGCATTTCGTTTATATATGTTTTGTGTCGTATTGGTCCAGATTAAGGTATTACAAATGTGTGGCAATAATAAATACGAATCCATCGGTAGTACGAGTATAATATCCGAAAGCCTTGTGTAGTCAAATCTTTACAATTTATTGAAGGAGTTATGTTTATTTTTTTAAGTAGAAATACTTTTTGCCTTGATCACTACCTAAACTAAGATTTGGGGTTAGAAATATAGTAATATCTGTTGATTACACACATTCAAATCATAAATGATACATTCACTTGAGCAACTATGCAACTGAAAATTATTTCAAACTACACTCTTGTAACCAAAAATGTCTTTGTAGATTTTCTTTCTTAGCAATTAAGTTGTATATTTAATCTGTATAGCTATTTATTATTAAGTTTTTAAACAGTCTGAATAGAAAAGTAATGCTTATGTGTTGTGTAAAGGCTGCTTGAGTTACTAAAATACGTAAAATTAACAATAAATCTGTAAATCTATGAAGTAAATAACATTTTGATGACCTTTTTCTTTCAAGATTTATATTAAAATTACTGATATGGTTTAATCAGTAATAGATTGCAAAGAGTGGAACAGCATGGACTGTCACACTATCTCTTTTTTTTTTTGGTAAATAAGTTTACGTCTCTGCGGTGTAAGTATCCCTTAGTCTATAGACGATAAAGAAGCTGTTTTGATGTAAACACCTTTTTTAGAATCTTCTTTTAGAGTTCCAAAAGTATTTGCGATACTTCTTAATACTAGAAACTGTTCCTCGCCTCTAATTTATTCAAAAGTAGAAAGTTGGGTGATATCCTCACGTAAATATATGATCTGGTTATAAAATATACACTTACGATGTTTTTAGAATGTTGCCCGTTATTGCAAAGCATATAAGGGCTCTCGCACAACTGCGCTGCGGTATTCAAAATATATACCGCGAAGTCGATACGACATTGCGTCCCAACTTGGGTAGACCCTTATACGCGTTAAAGTGTCTTTGTAAAATCGCAATGGGTTTCAAATATTATTAAGTATCATTACAGTACAAAATGTATTGAGTAATTCAACATTAACAAAATTATAACAACATCTAGTTTAACCCACGTTTGTAGTCACTGCTCGGCCCCCAACGGTCGCAGCGTGATGATAACCAACGGTCGCAGCGTGATGATAAATACCGTATATCCTTCCTTAAAAATTAGGCTATCAAATGCAAAAGGTTTTTTTTAATCTGATTCTTAAAAAAAATCGACTAATAAAAATTAATAATGTTAATGATAACCTTAAAATTCTGTATTTTTGAATAATTTAGACTTTGATAGTCAGCAATATAATTGATTCCCGACAATGTTTTTGGATTAAAACTTTACCTATAACGAATATCAGATAATGTGCCAAAATGAACAATATAACAAAACGTTACGTAACGAAATTTAGTGACGTTACTATTTCTAGTGTATATCATAGTCTGTGGGATGAATTGCAACTTGTGAACTAAATTCTATATCATTTCCATTGACCTACCGATACATGGACTTCGAGATATACAAGTGCCGGAATTAAATGAAATACGTCATTCTAATAGAGAAGCAATCGCATGAAATCGCAAGAATCGCAGAAATTTTTTTGATGTATCACTTAGCATAACCTCAATTTTTTTGATGTATCACTTAGCATAACCTCAATTTTTTTGATGTATCACTTAGCATAACCTCAATTTTTTTGATGTATCACTTAGCATAACCTCAATTTTTTTGATGTATCACTTAGCATAACCTCAATTTTTTTGATGTATCACTTAGCATAACCTCAATTTTTTTGATGTATCACTTAGCATAACCTCAATTTTTTTTTATATAAAACAAAAAGTTATTACTTTTCTTAATTTATATTACACTTATTCTAGACTTATACTTATACTAAAAATTATATACCCTGTCATTAGTATAGAAAGAGACTAATCAAACCCGTCACGATCAATTCATATCATTATTAATATTGTTGCAAGCAAGTGTGCTGCGCTGCAACGTAATAAAACTCAGTACCTACACAATGTTATAGTTTGCTAATGTAAACAAAATATATTTAGTAACACGTGCACATACCATACGCACATCTACAAGAATATAGGTTCAATTTGTTAATGCATTTTCTACTAAACCGCTCGTCCAAGTGTTGATAGGTCAATGATCAAGTCCCATGGTGTTAAGTGCATTGTATTTATAAATGTTTTATTTATATAATATATGAATCGGGCTTTAATCGCGGCAATATTTCCTGTACTAAAATATTGGTAAGCTTTTCGAATGTTACTATTGAATGATGATATTTCATCCGTGATCACGATTGATATAAATATAATAGCGATTAAATCCCGATTAATATAAATATAATCGCGATTAAGTCCCGATTTATAAATATTATGTTTAAGTACAAACAATAAAAAAGTGCATCTATAATTGAAATTACATCTTATCCAGTATCAATCCACCCCATTTTTGTACATGGTTTATTTAATTATAAGAAATATGTTCAGCAGCTTAGAAAAGATCTGTGCCTATTCGATGTCTGGCCTAAGTATGTTTTGGCTTTTCTATAGTAGTTACGCATGAGATTGCGTTGGGATAAGTAACACAAAAAAAGTTAGTTTGTTATGTATTTAGTTACAGTAGTCGTTTTTTTAGTTTAGAAATATGTGTCCTATTAGATGTCGTTATCACTTGTTCCGTTTAAGGACTTAATTACTTTTTCTTCTAGTTTAGAATTATTTCTAGATAACCAGTATTAAAAAAAAATATATATATAATAAATTTTAAAAGTTCTTAGAAAACAAATTGTAATAACATAATTACTAATAGCATCCATTTAAATTTTATAAAAAAATAAACTATGCATAATAGTAGAATATTTTGGAATTTTTATATATCAAAATGTGTGATATTTAAGCCCAAACTTTCGTTAAAATTAATTTTGAGATTCATATTTTGAGGCTAATGATTTTAAAATGAATAGTTTCTTTACTGACCTGTGCAACATCTCAGAGATAAATCGATATCACGGTTAACATCTAATAGAGAAGTTTTCAATGTTCCATGTTTGTTGGAAAGGGACGCGGAGTCCTCCTTAAGCCTTTCATGCCAGGCCTTACTATATAAAGTACAGCGAATGGACTCGTAGCTCTGTAATCTCTTTTAATCCTTTAGATTACAGAGTTACAAGTGTTTAGGTTGTCTGAAAATACCGTACGTCCACGGAAGTATAAAATTCAGAGGAAGTGCCACGTAGGCGATCGCTCCTGTGTCTCTATCGCAATTGGTTATTTTTTGTATCTGACTAACCACGTGATTAGTTTATCCTGTTTCTGAAAATAGTATTTCTGTTGTTTATGTGTTCCGGTCTCTAAACAAATTAAGCATAGGGATACTTATCCTTGTTTTTATAATTCCGTACCCAACGCATATCTTACATGTTACAACTAATGTAATTAGATATATATGTAGTGTAATTCTCTAAACAGCTAATGTGATATAACTCTTCCTTTATTTTTGGCGCAGTTGAATGCGTCTATTTAGTGTAGATGGCTCTAGATTATATTATATGAGATTTGTGAATATTATATTGATAGTGGAAATTTATGAATGGTTAGCTTTTGTGGAGCATATTGTGTATTAAAGAGGCGTTTGCACTTGTTTTAGTTTCATTTATAACAACTTGGTTAGTTTACAAATATTGGCTGCTTCTTCAGCCAACAACAGTTGACACGATGTCAACTGTTGTTATGTGTAATGTATTAAAAATAAAAATAACAATGTTTTCATTTTTTTTTTTAATAAATAAGGGAAACAAATTTATTCAATTTATAAATAGGATAAAAATAAACAATTTAACACAACACACATATGATACACATCCATACAAACACTCAAATAACTATTAGTAACTTATTTTTATACTTACAATCAAAACAAAACTTAACATGCCTATCTATACTAAATAATAAAGAGATTTGTTTACTTGTGTTCAATAACCTCTGAAACTACTGAACCAATTACAATAATTCTTCCAACATAAGAACGATACTTTATACAGAAGTAACGCATGCTATATTTTTTACTTCTGTAGTTAAAGGTGAACGCGGGCATAGCTATTTCCCTGTTGACTAAGGTATGCATTAGTACATACTGGAATAGTTTAACATAACATACAATCAATATAATTATGTTGTACACGGCGTAACGAATAGATGAGAAAATTGTCTTGTGTCACCTTGTACACACACATATATTTAACATAGTAAAAATCGTGCTTCAAATATATCTATAAGGGGTGTGAGGAAAGGCCTGCTGAATCTTGAAATAGTAGATTCTGACCATCATTCTGAGTGGGAAATCATTGCAATTTTCTGCCGGAAAATTCATAATTTTTTTTTTTTGCTTAAAAGTGATATCACAATAAGTAAACAGATCATTTTACCAAAAAAAAATAATAAATACCCCATACGGCCAAAAACTGCAATGTACTCAATTAAACAACATTTATGCAATCAGCTGCTTTGACGACGCCGAACGTTTAAGGTCATTCAGCATACCGCACAAAAATTATACCTACGGCGTGTTGCGTGTACATTGCGTAGTAAAAAATCAAACTAATAACCGTAAATCCCTAACCTCGCATTTTTATGATGAACTGACTTTTGCATTGTGAAAGATGTTTTTGTAAGTTCTTCGGTTCGGTGATAGGTACTTACACGATGTATATAAATAGGTAAAGAAATAACAGTTCAGTAAGTACCCTTTTCTCCTCTGTTTAACAAAGGGTTTTTTTATTTCGTTTAGTAGCGAGCATTAGTGAACCCAAAAAAAAAAATAATAACAGATATTTTTCCTACCTTTAAAGTATAATTTTATTAATGATCATGCGAAAAATATAATAGACATTATAAAAATAAATGTGTAACTCGGATTACATATTAGAAGCATTAATTAACTATATTTGCTGTCCTCGGTTTGAGTTCTGTCCTAAAGTACAATTATTATAATTATTGGTATAGTAAATATTCCAACATACATTTTTTTCATACCTATGTATGTACAACATAATTTCATTACAAACAATACCTGCAACAGACCAAGACATTCATTTACTTAATATCTTTCGATTTAGCATGTCTCAATATCGCGTAATTGAACTTACGTACACAAAATGATATTGGACACGTCCATTATTTAATATTCCTATATTTATATTAAAACCAGTGTTCGTTACTTTCTGTAACAAAGTGTGACATAACAATGTAACTCGTAGTGTTCACGTGGGCGTGACGAGACGCGCGGTGAGCTCGCGGCCGCGGTGGGCGACGGCGCCCAGCACGCGCCCCACGAGCCCGCGCTGGACTTCTATCACTTTTTCTTTTACTGAAAGAAACAAAGTTATTGGAAGTGTCATAGTTATTTAAAAAAAAAATTAAATAAACAAAATAATTAGGCAGTCATAGCAGTGCCGACAGAAGTGAAAACTTAAAACGACGTATCACATTAGTATGACCGTGACGCGAACTCATAACTCTAATATTAGCACGATAAACCACTAACTACACACAATAACCTCACAATGTAAACCAAATAATTGTTAAAATAGGTATTATTACGTACCAATAATAACTATTAAATTAATAATGACAATTATTATTTAAATCTATTATACTAAACACAGCGACACAACAACAAAGAGCAGCTGACTGTCCCGAGTTCACCCGATTGAGCCTTTCACCTCAGAGCGTGACGGATCAACCTAACTTACTACCTACGAAAAAATGTGTGTGCGGTGCGCCAAAAGAAGTTTTCACTTAAAAAAAAACTGTCAGTCGTAGAACTGCACGTCAAAAGTGAAAACATTACTGACACATCTCATGTCATCTGAGCTTGACGGTCACGCGAGTTCAGTGCTTTTCCCCATAGCAAATGTGCACAATGTGCCGAAAGAAGTTTTCACTTCAAAAATGCCTCTTCCTATGATAAACGTTGAGTACGCCTATGTCTGTGTGTGTACTTGTAAGCGATATTAGGCGTTTCCAGGCGTTTCTTACATATTAAAGTTATTTCAAACTCACCTATAAGAAAATCTAGTAGTATATCAGAAAGCTCCTTATTGCTAGGTTTTGGTTCATTCACCAGTTTCAGTGTCGAGCCGGTACAGTGTTGGGCACTGGATACCAGTTGGGCTGCACTGTCCTTGTTACCCACAAGTAAGGCCGGTGGGCACGTTCGAAGACCTGGTTTCACTTGCCACCACGCAGCCCCTGGAAATAATTAATTAATTAGCCCTTTTTTCAAATATGATTTTCTCAGCTTCCTGCCTTCGACATTATAAATCTTGTTCTGGGACCAAAACTGAAGACGCAAAGGAAACAAGGCACAAAAGGACCTCGACTCAAAACTGAAAAAAAAATACAGCAAAATTAACACTACTTCTAGCAGCAAGCCAGGCCAATTTTATTCCTTATTGTTCGTGGGGGAGTCACCGTTTAGTTCCTGGGCGTAAATATCGTGAAATCCTGGACTCAAGTAGCGTTAGACCAGGCCACTGCCAAACAGTATTGGGGTGGGAGGAAGGCAGATAGTAGTAGACGTTGACGACCCCATCTCCCGTTACCACTAACACTTTTAAGACCCTATTTACCTGCTGAATAATGAAACTTATAGAATGGAACAACCAACAGGTTGAATGTAAACAATACATAAGTATATATGTATGTACTTCCACAGCGTGAGAGAAGAAATCTTCTGGTCATCACCTCGTTTCATTTAATGTTAAATACATACATACCTCTTACATAATTAAGCGCTCCGGACCAATCACACGCCCTGGAGCTCGCCCATTTTCCTTCTGTATCCTTCAGCTCCCCTTCCGCTAGCCACCGCTCAGGGAAGTATGGCCACTGCAATAGACCACTTAGAATTTTATTTACAGTATCAAGTTCCTTAAGAGCTAATTTCTGGAAAAGTAAAAACTTTCAATTAAAATGTTTGATAAATCAAAATCATTTATTTCAATTAAACTATTATGGATATTTTTGAATTGTCAGGAGTAGTAATCAGTCAGACTAAGTCAGTCGTGAAGCTAGTTGCCTGTTCCAATTCGTAGATCCAGTGGAGAAGAACAGGCAAGAAACTCCAAGGACACTCTTTTTCAACATGTTTTTTACAAATCACTGGTTACATTGCTTATATGCGCAAGTTAAATGTGAGGACAATATAACGTATTGTTCTAAACTATAAACAGTCGCGCAAACTACTACCATATGTAAGTAATAGCAGTTCAGAAATGACCAGCCCCAACCAACGGCACTCGTTCACGAGCATGACGCACGCGCCAGGCATCGTCCACTTCAACCACATGATATCAAAGGGAGCCGAACGACCCGACACGTACGCCATCATCGGCAGATCCCTGATTTCGATATACATTTGTCTGTATACTTATGTATTACTTATAACAATAATACTCAACAATATACCACCGTTTGATATTTACGGACGAGGCATATTTACGCTACGTCGATATGTACCTAGTACATAGCTACTCATTTAATATGTATCAAATCACGAAATTTCAAAATCAGGCACCAGTTCCTATAAATTCAATACCAACAAGTTACATTTGCGTTGGCAATCTAATTCACACGAAGCTCTGGCCAACAGATCTTGTGGTTACACAAGTCTTTGTACACGTACCTGTATAAAGTGGAGTGCTTTGTGACAAAACGCTGCCGGGGGGTACTGCCAATACAAGTTTGGATGTGGAGCGTCGATCACAGCGAACTTGCTGACCAAAGGACCTCGCGAGTGGACTAGATACCTGCAGATAATTAACGAACATTGAAGATTAGCATATTAATGTACAGTGTAACTTTACCTATTGCATCACAGGTTGCAGAGGAGAGATGAAGGAATATTAATATGAATTAGTGATCTCAAGAAAATGATAATAATATCTTCTTTAACAGTTTCTTAAATAAACTTTATTATAAGTAAATATATCGATTATTAGAGGTATGTATATTACATGCATACCTAAGTATCTAAATTTTGTCAGCTGTCATCATCTTCTGTTCATCTTGCTTTCAGTGGGGCCCGCAGAAAAACCCAATAACTATTTTCCCAAACTGGCAATCAAACCCAAAACATCATAATCGGCAAAAGAAATTACAGAACAAGAACAACGAGGTAATCTCACGCTACTAACAGGCACTCTGACCACTACTCAATACTACAATTTAAACTTGTTATTTGTTTCCCATTGGACTTTGTGTTCCACACTCTTACCTAGTAGGTTTACACTGACCTAATTTAAACCCACGCACTGGTCCTATGGGATCAACGACGCGATACAAAGCAATTATTTATTTTAACCAACCTCAGAAAAATTCTAAGGTTTTCAATTCAATTGCATTTTTCATCAATACCATTTCAAGCATTCATCCAGAGGTAGAGTGATGTAGATATATAATTTAGTCATTTACGAAGAGAAAATATTCTCATGTTTAATTCAAAGATACCCTTTGAATCAACACGGAGGTAAGTATATAACCCCTAAGTATTAGCATTGATATGCTTCCATGCAATATTTAAGTTTCTTTATCAATCAATAACGTAACCTTATCAATTAATAATGAAATTGAGATGTGAATCACTATCTCTGACCATTATGTTGAACTTTGACACTCAAGCACGTCAAGCAATCGTGTGTCAGATTATTTGCTGCGACTGATCTAGATTATGTTGTGAGTGGTCTGTTTAAAAAAATATACATGCATTGCATGCATATATCTCTAAGGCGAAAGAATAAAAGGAAGATCAGAAGTATTACTAGAACAACTGAACGAAAAAATTGTTGACAGACACTTTGGACCCCAGTAAAAAAATTACAACAGATTCCATAATAACTTTTAAACTTTCGCGTTCCATGATATACATAATTATGTGTTTATACGGGAATTAACGCGATCACGAAATAGGTATTACATATCTCTGAATTGCGTGACGTTTCGACCAGGTTACCTCTGTAGATATGTAATACCTGTTTCGTGATCGCGTTAATTCCCGTATAGATACATAATTAAGATTCCCTAATAATTTGCTTGCGAATATAAAAGCGACTGAAAGAATCGGTCCAAGTACCGTACAGTGTACCTAGTTTTATTCTACGAATTGTTTACTTTGGAACTGAAGCAGGCGTTTTGGATGCCTATTTTCTTGTAGAAACTAAGAGAACCTGTCAAGACCAATTTGAAAAATATTGGCAATTAACTCATAAAGTTCTGGCTGGTAGAGGGGTTCTTCGGTTCGTACTTATGAAAAATATAGTTTTAATTTAAACGAATACTCGACGGTTAAAATGGCTAGTGTGATAAATTGAACAAACTGGTGAGATAAATAGAACAAACTGGTGGATAGGTCGGTGAATTCATTTTAAAGATTGACTAATCTCTTACTGTGAGTAGGTCGGTTCTGGTGGGTGGATAGGTTTGCAGGTAGAAAAGTCAGTAGGTTGGTTAGGTGGATAAGCTAGTTAATCGATGGGATCGTCGGATGCCTTAGGCGGTTTAGTGAATGTCCCAATAGAATCAATGGTTTTTAGACCTTTGTCCTTTGTTCGATATAGGCCAGATAGGTGTTGTAGCTCGACGGAGAATGTACGGTGAATGTATGAAGTTATTTGTAGGCCGTAGGATCCTGATGAGTAAAAATAATCATTTCTAAATTCGAAGTATTATTGAGGCATTCACAGTCATTAAACCCGCAGTGTACGGATTATGTATTACCAACATATTGTTCATAAGCCAATAATTACTATAGTTTGCCCCAGTTTTATTACCGTGTTGTTATGTCCTTAAAAGACAAAGGGGGGCTTCTCCGAACAGGTTAGGTGATGCAAGCCAACAGCTGATATTGGGGGTAATATATATAGGGCGCGATGCAGGATTAGTTATCACGTAGTTCGTCTAGACTCCGCTAGACAGCACTGACGTATGTTTTTGCAGTATGCTGATGTCGCTACAGACCCGTAAATCTTTTTAACTCCATATAATCAAAACGTAATCAACCACAACAACTTTCACGTCTTATCTATACATGCGTTGCTTTCCAAGACGACTGATTGTTGGTTAATGAATCATTGTTTTGGGTTCCATATCCTTATGATGTCATATCAGAAGAATATGACAGTGATCATTTCAATATTGAATCATTTTTTTCAATTAATCAGTAATATTTTTATAATATATTGTGACGAAGTGACGAATTGCAGTTGTACTTTAGGTCTGAAGTATTAATAATTTTTAACCGATTTTTAAAAAAGATGATCTGTATTCGATCCGCGTCCGCGATTTTCTTAAAAAGTAATTCACCAATTTTCATGATTGTTTTACTTACTTATTCTATATATTTTCAGGAAGGTTTAAGTATAAAATACATTAGATGTATATATTTCGTTGAAGTCGGTTTATTTTTTGTTAAGCGCTTTTGTCTTTAGTTCATTATTGTTTTAAAGAGAATAAGAATATAAGTCCTTTAAGAATAAGAAGAAGAAGAAAGAAAGACAAGGTGAGACTGGTTTCTTCTGCAGTGAGTTACGATTACATTGAATATTCTATCTATTTGGCTTCTTAGATCAGATCTCTTAGGGAGAAGCAGGGGACGTCTATACACAAAATAAACCATTCAACCTTGTATAAAAGCAATCTATTTATCCAAATATCTATTAGCAACAAAGAAAGGACGGTAACATATCGTACGATATTATGATTTACTAAGTTATTAATAAATAGCGTGATATAAGAATTAATGTATCACTTGATAGGTTTAGAGTATTCGTAAGTCTCGCCCAGACATACGTATGGCAGACGCGCCACAATGATCTCTTTATCTGATAACAGCATAATTTGTTTGTTAGCTACTTAGTTCACTGTATCTACTTACATATTTTGGTAACGCAATATTGATAGAACTTACAAATTTAGTTATTTTGTTTATCTTATTATGTAGGTGTACGAGTACCTAATAGGTTGGAAAGAAACATACTTCTAGATTGAAGTTAGTAAGTAGGTACTCTTTATTATACACCAAGTACATTTTTACTTATTTATATACAAAAAAAAAGTAAACATAAAATGCACAATGGGCGGCCTTATCACAACAAGCAATCTTCCAGTCAACCTTTGGATGGACTTGACTGTAATGATTTAGCGTGAGTGGTTATGGTGTTAAATATATAAAATATGCCTAGTGTAAAAGGATATACCTACTATAAACTATAAGGTTATAAGGGTATAAGGTTGGTATATAAGGATATACAAATTTATTCACCCTAATAAGTTTACCTAATTATGACTGGCCTGTTGGTCTAGTGGTTAGTAATCCTGACTGCTGTGCGAGAGGTCGTGGGTTTCCCTACCCATCAAGAACAAATAATTGTGTGATAAGCATGATCATTTGTTCTGTGCCTGGGTGTAATTTATTTATAATATGTATGTATTTAAAAATACATAAGTATGTTTAACAGCAATCTGGTTGTCATAGTACAGGCTCTGCCTAGTTTGGGATTAGCCGGCCGTGTGTGAGGTGTCTTAAGTTGTTATTATTATTATTGTAATAATATTATATATTATTACAAAGTACTTCAACCTAGCAGTATTGAGTTATTGGATTATATGTAACTCAATGCAGAGATTACAGAGAAAGGTGACAGACAGGGACCTATTTCAAAAGTCATGACTGATGGTTGCGTGATGTAAAAACAAACTATGTTGGGCGATGAGTATCATGCAATCTTCAGTCACAGAGGCTACCTGTCAGTAACAGTCTTGATTGTGGTAAAACTAATAGCAAAACCTACTGTGTAATGGACGCCTAAGGGTACCAGTTTTTTGAAGAATAAAGTTCTTTTGGCATTTGGCCAAAAAATACATTAATACATATGGTTATATCTATGGCACACTATTACCATTTATTATCTAATATTTTGTATGGAAAAATATGCATAAAACAATGGGTTACACCAACAGCCGTAGCTGGTCTGACTCTATGTTACGCTGTCGTTCTTTTCTCTGTACTCCTTTTTACCCGATTGCGCCAGAAGGAGCACATACCTACATACATACCTCCTTCTTGCGCATTCGGGTAGAAAGACACTGATTAGATTTGACAATCACCTGTCCTACTCTTTATAGTAAAGAATTGCATACAAAGTAAAAAAAAACTTACCAAGCCAGCATTCCACCAATTCCGAAGCCAATCACAACCGCCGGCTTATTTTCTGAAACTCCTAAAGCTCCCAGGAGTGTCGATAACTCCGCAACTGCTCGCGGAGGTGTCAGATTACTCCGGTACCCTCCCTCACTGCCTCCAGTTCCTCTGAGATCCAAGGTAATCACATGGTAATCACTTTCAGCCAGTCTTCTGACAAAGTCCGCCCAATTCGGACTCCATAATTTACCAGAATCTGGTGCGTCTTTCAGTATGAGAACTGTTGTACCTGATTTTGGGCCTGTTTCTACATAGTGATATTTGACTCCCTGAAAAAGGAAGATTTAGTTGTATTCACGCCTGTATTTTTGCAGGGGTAGGTAGAGGCGTGAGTGTACAGACCCGCATTTTACCAACTATTATTTTGGTCCCACTCACATAATAGCGGCCAAGCCTATTGCTGTCCATAGGGCACTTTGAGAATTAAAAATGTTAAAATTGGGAGTGTATTAAGAAGGTCAGTGTCGTATACCTGTTACTCGATCTGGCTGATGCTGGGTATTACGAGCCCTAATCTATAGTTGGATGTAATAGACGTAAATTGTTAAAAGTTGGGTACACTGCAAGTTATCTAGGTACACCTACCTAGTTTAATTGGGACTTACTTCAGGAGTTGTAAAGAGGAGTTTTATTGCCTAAAAACAACAAACATTAAAATGTTGCGCGCCGAGTCTTGGGGGTTTGAATCCCACACGAAATAAGAGTTTGTGTGATCCGCAAATACTTGTCCCGAGTCTGGCTATTCTCTGTGTTCGTTGTTTGAATATTTGTAAATACCTCGCGATACAGGAATTATCTTTCTTTCGGCAGTTGTCTTTCTTAATAAAAAAATGACACATTCTTACATTGTTTTCATAGCAACCGTTTTCGCCAGAGCGCATTCTGCAAATGTATGGAGAAATCGACTACACTCGCAGTAAACTATACTCACACTGTGTGTGTGTTTTAGTCGTAGCATATTTTTGTTATTACCTGTCTATTAAAGTATGTATGTGTGTGTTTGTTAGTATAATTATACCTATGTATCTATATATAAGTAGCATGCAATGACATTAACATTTATGTTCAAGTTTTGACACATTATAATAATAATCATACGAAACTTAACTGTTTTTTTAGTGTAAAACTATACAGATAAGTATCTATTACATATATCGTTATGAAAACAATTTTTAAAATATTTTAATTAGGAAGATTTGTTGTTGGAATATTTTTAAAAATTGTAGTTGAAATTCTGAGGAAAACATCAGGGATTATTTTAATACCGATGAACTGCATTGGAGGTGTTTTTTTTCTTATTCTATACGAAAAAAAAAAATGTTTAAATTGAACTGGTTTTCTGCTGTTTTCTCTTTAATTTTGTATTTGTTGTGCACCGGTCTGCAATGGAATATTGTCAATAAAATGGTTAACAATATGAAGTAATATTAAATACTCTTTAAACAATCATGACCATGATTAAAGATGCAAGAATTAAGAAGAACTAGAATTTAAGACATAGTTTTAGTATATTTTAACTTTATAAGTCTTACTTTTAATCTTTCTTAGTACGGAATTAGCTTTGTTTACAAATTCTTACCATAACTTTAACATAGCAATGTATTCCAATAGAAGCATCAACAGTCAGCTCCACAGGCGGATTATTCGATGATTTCTTTCTATGTCCTTTCCAGAATCTTTTCATAAACATCTGAATTATTTGCCACACACCCACAAACACACTATTCAATATTAATTCCACTGCCTGCCACCCGGACACAACTTGTAAAACGTTCACGGTTCGCGCACCCATCTTCACATCCGTGGAATGACTCCGAATGTCCAGTAAATGGAGTGATAAGCTCAAAGGTCTAGTATAAATTGCTTCATGTGCCACGAACGACGCATATTTATCAATTTTATCGATGTTTGGTTGTCGAGACGGATATCACGCGTGCATGGATAAGTTGCTATCTGTCACTTCGTTCGAAATATCGAAGGTCGATATTTAAATAGTGGTATCGGTTCGTGAATGTTTAGGTTTGGTGTCCGTGTCTTGCTCTTTCGTTGACAATAGTGTATATTTTTTCTCTTTTAGATGCATGTATTTCGTTGACTACCCTCAGACGTTTTAAATTTATTGTCTTATTTCTTTTGCGCACTTTGTGATGTATTTTGATAATCAATTTTACGTTAATCCCGTAGGCTTGATTACAGATTTATAGCATAGTAGATTTAAATAGAGAAAAGCCGGACTTGTCCAGTACCTCCGATAGACAGCCGCAATTAGACAACGCTATTTAAAATAAATCAGTGTTGAGTTTTTCTGCCAGGGAGTAGGCTCGCTAAAGCACAATGGCAGGAGATATAAGGGTGGAAACGTCAAAAAAAATCGCTTAGTACCATCAGGCAGTAGATATATAGGCGTGAGTGAAGGTAGGTATCTAAAATCTTGTATGTGTCGACACACACATACAGTGTATGAATGTATGTAAATTACTTAACTGTCAGTCAAAATCAGAATAGACAAAAATAAGTAAGTAATTCTCATATTTTGATCACACGATTACCTATACTATAAAAGGGTTAATATTTATAAAACACTATTAAAACAAAAACAAATGTAGTTTTGTTTTGAGCTGTCGCGACGGATACCTACGTGGAGCCGTCTGTATCTCGAGGGTTTATTTAAAAACAAATTAAGTGAGGTCCGAGACGGAAGGCACTCAACTCGCCTCGGAGAGGATAATATCAACTACATATTGAGCTTACGTTACGTTGAATGACACTCGTGTTTTTAGCTGTTGAACGTTTATCGTGTCCGATATCGTCTACTTATGTATATGTCTTTAAAAAAACAGATTAAAGTTCTTCAAACGTTAGGAAAATATGTAAAGATTCCTAATAATACGTTTGGTAAGAGCAGTTCTTCTGCTTGTCTAAAATGTATGTATAGTTATGTATTTACACGGGAATTAACACGATCACGTGAGAACACATGTCAGAATTATATCATGGACCGCGAAAGTTTAAAAGTTAGTACTATGTTTGTCTGTACCTGCTCGTAAATCTAGTGGCCATCTAACCAATACCAGCCGAACTACATAGTAACTGCTAAACCACTATCCCGATATTATCATAATATGTATGTCAGGGCCACGGAGGATGCCAGGTTTAGGCTAGGTGATCCTAGCCGAGTCGGAGAATCCATCTTTTCTGTTAAAGATTGTCAGATTACAACGGAAGAAAGAAAAGGTCTCATACACTTACGGTTCGTGCTTGTACTTAATTGTTTCTTATTCAGAAACAATTAAGTAAATTATTTTTGTTTATGTATACAAGTAAGGCTTTTGAAACAATTTTAATTACGTCATGTGTTTTCCTGTAAAAGTATACGTATTAGCGTACCTATTCAGCACTTTCTATTCTGAATGCCGTAAAAGCAATGTTTTTCAGCCGTCATGACATTAATTTCGTAAGATATAACCTTACAACAGTCTATCTGACTCATTATTGTGATTTAACAAGCTCCAAAGGGTTTGCTATCCAAGTGTCAATGGATAATTGATGAGCTCACATTGTGTAACGTATGATAAATATATCCACACATTAATGGACACCAAAGACATGCAGAAATGTCCAGTCAGCACCGCTAACGACACTAAAGGGCATGCATGGTTACTGTGACGTTTAGTTCGCGTCCCAGACAATATTGAAAGGCTTAAATTGATTTTTAATTTATTTGATAAAGCGACGCCTGCAGTTATGTTGGCAGCAATGTGAAGATGAATCATTTTGCAGTCATATTTGTTATTTTGTTATTGTACATTGTGATTTGCTGTGTGAAGAGGTAGTATAATAATGTGAGTGGATGCTGGCTGCATGTGAATTAAATTAAATCAAATTGAAAGGTGAGGAAAAAGTTTTTTTTTTATTTATTGATATTAAGAAGGTACCAATTTATTAAAAAAAATATTAGATTATTTGTTCAAAGGTTTTTTTTTTGTTTTTTAGTTCTGTTTCTGAGTAATTTATCTATAATATGTATGTATTCAGAAATATATAAGTACCTATGTTTCAGTGGCGTAGCTAGGTAACCAAAGGCCCTGGGGCAAAAATAAACTAGGGCCCCAACTAAACTATTTAAAATCGTTTGTTCCGTATTCGTCGTGTTCTGAATTCGACGTACTCCAGATTGGTCGGAATCCAGATTCGTCGTACTCCATAGGCAAGCAAATACGCGATATAATAGAAATAGTGGCTTAGTCACAACTCTAGTACAAATCTGATAACTTCTGGTTCTGAAAACTCTGGTTTATTTATATTCCGAATAAGGGAGAAATTTTCAATTTATAGCTTTTAAGTCAGAGTCCAAGGGGCCCCCTGAGCTTGGGGGCCCCGGGGCACTGCCCCGTCTAGCCCTCCGGTAGCTACGCCACTGCTATGTTTAGCAGCTGTCTGGTTACCATAGTTCAGGCTCTGCCTAGTTTGGGATCAGACGGCAGTGTGTGAGATGTGTTAATTTATTATTTTTAAATAATATTTACGAGATAATGGCAGATTCCTTCTGGACTTCGATACCTACACTGAAAAAAATGTACTACTAGGAAACTAACATTTTGTCAACCGTTGAGTAGGGTCGCTTAAGGGCCTTAGAAGCAGGATAGCGCAATGCACAAGTGAGACTTTTGGAGTTACGACTTTACGAGTATTTAAACTAAGTTAATTTTTTCCTAGCAGCGCGAAGTGACTAGTGGCAGGATCGACATTGTTTTGAGCTTTTGTTTGAGCAGATTTCTATTACTGTTGGTAAAGAAAGAGGCCTATACCTGCTGGCAAGAGCTATGACGTATGCGATTCCATATCTGTAAAATCTCTTACGAAATTAAAGGCAATTGTTGCATAGATAATGAAAAACAAAATGGCTGACTTACAATGAACTTGAGTCAAAAATGTTTGGTGTGCTTATAACAACAGCCCAGAGCAAAAGCTACTTTTTTATAACTCTGTCACCTTTGGACCCTCACCAAGATATCATACATTTCTTTCTCAGCAATAATCAGACTTATATTAGGAGGTTATATGTAAGTATATTTATATTGTATATGTGTAAGTATATGTATTAATATTATAGTTTTTTTTTTTTTTTTTTTTTATGAAGAATACTAGCAACGTGGGTCACACATTACTAGTATTCTTGTTAACCCCTCCAGCTAAGCTAAATGCTTGTGTTAGGAGTGAGTTCACGCCGGTAGTGCACTGGGTGGGGTTCGAACCCGCAACCACTTGATCGCAAATCCGACGCCTTGGCCATTACGCTACCGCCGCTATAGTATATATGTAGGTTTACCTCTGTATTTAGTCACTTATGTAATATGTTCTATAGTTGTATTCCAATTATCTTTTACGTACACACGACTTTGCCTCTTATTTTTCTTAATATCCTCTTTTCACTCCGAAGGTTTGCTGGTAGAGAACTCAAGTATGGGTTAAGCTCGCCTTTGTACATGCCATTTTCCTTATGTATATTGTGTGATTGTTTTTTGTGTAAAATAAGAATAAGAATAGTTGGAGCCTATTGACCTATAGAATCGGTGTTTAGAATTCTCAACGGTCCTAAGCTCGCAAGTGGTACAGAATCTTTTAAGTTTAGCAACACTTAAAAGATTCTTAGGACCGTTGAGAATTCTAAACACCGATTCTATAGGTTCAGATCAGATTCCTTATATGTGTGTCTTACTGACTCTATTTTCAATATAATATATTTTAGTTTAAGGACTGTATAATTGGTTTTTTCGTTACTCCGTTTGCTAGGACCTTCCTTTCGCGGATGCTTCAATGCGGCTGTAGACTGTTCAATCTAATCGATTCCTCTTTTTTAAACGTCAAAACGACACGTTGGCGATGTATAGAAACATATATGAAATAAGGGGCCCTGACGTCATACGCCATTGTTGTCAAATAATTTACTTTTAATGTTTGGTTTTACAATGAAAAAATAATAACAAATTTATAAATAATAATTAATAAAAATTTTTGAAGGCATAAATATAACACCTAATTTTCTGAGGAGTGTTACATTTTTTTTTGACAGCAATCTCAACCCCTATTGTTTAATCTATCACAGTTGACCCCAGCTACAGTGTGTCTTTCTACAAATATAAATTGATATTATTATAGAAGTTTGGCTGCTTAAAAGTTAAGATGACAGCTTACCTATCAGGAGGGCTCTTTTTTTTTTTTTTTTTTTATATTTGAGCTGCCAAAATGACTCTGCCCCGCCTGATGGAAAGCACAAGCAGAATCCAAGAGTGGTGGTCACCATCCTCACTGTGAACAGGGACAGTGCAGCATGGTGACCAGCACTATGGCGGCCTAGTGAGATGTTTTTTCACGCCCCGCTTAAAGGACCCGGGATCATAGTGGGACGGAAACACGTGCGCTGGTAGGGAGTTCCAGGTTTTAACTGCTCGGCACAGGACGGAAGACCCGAATCGATGGGTGCGAGAGCGTATGTCTTCCACTCTGAAGGGGTGACTTCCGAGGCCGGCACGTGTTGTCCTGTAGAGGAAGGGAGAAGGGGGGACCAGTTGGAAGAGCTCTTCAGAACACTCCCCATGATAAAGACGATAGAGGACTGCCATAGAGGCGATATCTCTACGCATCTGCAGAGGCTCAAGGGACTCGGTGGCCTCAGGACTGCCAACAATGCGGATTGCTCGCCGCTGCAACCGGTCGAGAGCGTCAAACAGATACTGCGCGGCTCCATCGCAAAGGTGAGAACAGTACTCCACGCACTTTACTGATTTACCGCCACATATTATATGCCTGTAAAGAAAAAGATACAGTCCACAAAAAAGAAAAAAAGAAAAGGTAGAATTTTCTCAAATATTGAAGAGCGTTAGAAGAAAGATTAGTTGCTAGTTTATTTATGAAGTTTTAAAGAACAATTGTTTGTTATTTTGTCTTACCTCTTTTATAGATTCAATCTATTTCTCTAGAAGAACATCACAGATTGGTGATGTCATTCTAGATTGTTTGGAGCCTCTTTTAATAATTTCGACTCTAAGTTATCTAAATACCTCACTGCGCGATATGTGTTAATAATGGGTACTTGATTTGCTAACTGCTAACATTGAACAAAGCGATCGCAGACGGTTTTGTTAACTGAACCTCAATAAATGTATATAGGTTATAATAAAGGAGATTACACACCGGTGCATTCGGAAATATACATTAAATTGTAGATTGGAAAAGTATTTTTGTAGTTAAGATTGTAAACATTATTCTTACACGAAAATAGATAAAAAAAATCGTTTCTAATGATTACTTTTTTCTCAAAAATGTTCCTAAACAGTCTTTCGTATTCTGGTTCAATCCCACTAATAATATTATAAATGTGAAAGTTTGGATGGATGGATGGATGGATGGATGTTTGTTACTCTTTCACGCCAAAACTACTGAACCGATGAAACTTGTTTTGTAGATAGCTGGAGACCTGGATTAACATATAGGCTACTTTTTATCCCGATACTCCCACGGGATCGGGACTTACGCGGGTGAAACCGCGGGGCGCTGCTAGTTTCAGATAAATGAAAATCGAAATAATATTGTCTACGAGATTTGTACTTTAATCATCATTATCATCTTGCCTGGTCGGAGGATCCTGCCTTCGTGCTGGTTGTTAATACCCGCGAGCCTCCACGAATTTCAATATTGCTTCACGCCGGTTTTCTGTGAGGTTGACCCGGCCCATAGTACCCTATCAAACGACTCTTCGTTGTTTAAGTCTAATCATAAAAAAAAAAATCCCAACTAATATTACCAATACGAATGTGAATTTCTTTGTTTGTTTTTTATGCTTATGGGGGAGGGGGTCAACGATATCTGACATGGTGTGGCAAGGGGTAGGGTATCCTGAGCTTCTTGATATCACATGTCAGAATCAAAATGATTAAACACAAAACATTACCTGTAATCGAAAGACTACAAAAACGCTACTACACTTTTATTAATTTTTTTTTTATAACTGCTCTTTTCAGTTCTGTGTGTAAAATTGCAAAATATGTGACGTCTTACCAGGGAGGGGGAGGTTCCACAAATGTGACTACCGTATTTGGGGGCGGGGGGGATAGGGGATAAAAGAAAACATGAAATTCGTGTGACGTAATTTATGGATGACCCCTAACTATTAAACCGGTTATCATGAAATTTTGCATATACGTTGTCAGGGGTACAAAAAAATTTTTCTTATAAAAAAAAAAAGAATACTAGTAACGTGGGTCACACATTACTAGTATCCTCGTTAACCCCTCCAGCTAAGCTTAATGCTTATATTAGGAGTGGGTTCACGTAACTTGCATCTGTCATTTAAAATCACCTCTAATTGGGTATCATTATTGTTTGTTTAAAAGGTAAATTAAGCTTCTATTATTTCCCAAAGTCACTCTGTTGTATCCTTATCCTAATCCTGTATGAGGGCTGACAGGATGCGTCGTCACGTCTCTCGTCCCTCCGGTCTGACACCTTTGTGTAGCACTCTGTATATAAGGGAGGCTTCCTTATATTTGGAGCAGACAATGTTATCTTTGAGAACATTTCTCTTCGTTATTTTGTTTTTTATTCGTTGTATTTAAATAGTTTTCATATGTTGATTTGGTAGTTTATTAAATACTAGCAGCGCCCCGCGGTTTCACCCGCGTAAGTCCCGTTACCGTGGGAATATCGGGATAAAAAGTAGCCTATGTGTTAATCTGGTTCTCCAACTATCTACATACCAAGTTTCACCGCAATCTAATCAGTAGTTTTTGCGTGATAGAGTAACAAACATCCATACATCCATACATCCACACATCCATACATCCTCATAAACTTTCACGTTTATAATATTAATAGGATTTAATAGTAATAAAGCTTCGTCAAAGATAGAAAAAAAAATTTTAAATTTTTTGATACCAATGTTTAAATTTAATATAAGTACAAATAAAAAGGAAATCGTTTAATAAACAAAGGAGAAAAAGAAACTCTTTTGTCTTTACCTATTTATAGTCAAAATTCAATCATAATTCATATTTTTTTTTTTATTAATTTCTAGTATAAATTGAAATGTCATTGTTAAACTTGCCTCTAATATATAGTTATCTGTGCTTGCCGTACCATGACAGGTCAACATAATACCTACTGGGCGCGTGTACTGCGTGTAGTTTTGTAGCCTTTTTCACGTATTTTTTATTTGTACCAAATATTGTTTATTTTTTTTTGTTTTCTGCACTTCTTCTATATATAAGCTTTAAGTATTCAAATTCCACGGTGCTCCGTTCGAGCACCGAAAATGCGTTTTAAGGAAGAAGAATTCTCTTCACGTTAATATAAGCACAAAGCGCATTCGATGGTCAATGGATCTGGTACCCTAGGAAACTGTAGTGTGCCGATAATTTGCAAACTCGTGGTACTATATCTGGAAAAAGACTGATGATACCGAAACGCGATATCAATTCTAGTTCCCACATAGTCCCGCATAATAAACAGTTCTCAACGGATGGCAATAGGATCAATTATATTTATTACTGGCCCGGCCAAAGATCAAAATTTGACCGTAATTCATCAATTTTTAGTAAAACGGGACCCTATTTCTGAGACGCCGTCCGTCCGCTGTCCGTCCGTCTGTCTGTCCGTCTGTCACCAGGCTATATCTCATGAACCATGATAGTTAGACAGTTGAATTTTTTACAGATGATGTATTTCTGTTGCCGCTATAACAACAAATACTAAAAACAGAATAAAATAAATATTTAAGTGGGGCTCCCATACAACAAACGTGATTTTTTTGCCGTTTTTTGCTCGAAATTAATAACGGCAACAGGTAGACGCTTGAAATATTCACAGAATATTTAGTTGTATATTCACTTTAAAAATAAATAATTAAACAAAAATAAAATAAATATTTAAGGGGGCTCCCATACAACAATAAAGGTTATAATATGGGACACTACACATTAGACATAATGTTCTATAGATAATGATACGGAACCCTTCGTGCGCGAGTCCGACTCGCACTTGGCCGTTTTTTTTAAATATTAATTAAAAAAAGTCGATTGACAAGCAGAGTGAAAATACTTAACTGTCTTGTTTTGCCAATTTATATATACTTAGTTAAATACAGTGTTTCAATATGTAGAGCCAAAATATGGGAGTTTGACTCAGAGTGATGTGACATAAATAGTGTACCATGTGTGGGGGGACTGAGGTATGTGTATTCGTAGATAATTGGTATTAATCAAGCTTATTTGTAATTTATGTACGATACTTTCTTATTAGTTAACTCCTTAGAAAAGAGAAAAGAATGACTTGCGTACAAAACTTGTTAAATAAATGATCCTGAACGCTATCAGTCATTACTATAAGTCATTTATTTCATAAACAACAGTAGGCACTTTGTGTTGAAATATACAAGGGCGTAAAAATAATTTATATCAATAAACAAACAATACTTATACAAAATGGCATACATGTCAACTCTGTTCTTCTAATTTGTTTGTAAATTTTGTATTTCTGCAGATTAGAGCCAATCATGGTGTAAGCTGCCAAATTTATGAGAACTAACATTTTCTAAGCCAGCTGGCCAAAGTATGACGTCATAAGTGTTCTAACCATAAACATAGGTTCTAACGAACCTATCGATTTGACGTTTAGTAAAAAGAAACAAATTTGACTTTACAATCAACCACCGTATTTTAAAAATGGAATACGCAATTCTTTTATTAAAAAGGAACATCATTTGAAAACCTTACCCGTGTCACAGTACATAAGGCCCCGGGGGACAGATCGTGCGATTGTCATGTTAATGTCACCGACAGGGGGCGTTGCGGCGCCCCATGAGGTGATTAATAATTATTTGACACTTCTACCTCCCCTTATGTATTCAGAGATTTCGTGTGGATTCTGTATTGTTGTTTTATGATGTACTGTTGCGACTATGTATGTGCAAACTGTAAGAATAATTTAACTGCGACAAATAATATACATAATATATATCTAAGCAGGTCTATCCGTTCTAGAACACATAGCACAAGCTATGGTTACTTTCAGTCTAGATAGCATTGTGTAATATTTACGTGACGTACGATCTCTGTCATGGTTCATTCCAATAAAAAAAGTGTTTTCCTCTCAAGCAATGAATGTCGGTGTTACCATTATGTAACGTAACTACTAATAATTACAGTATCGCTACGGTAGTTTTATTTCCTAGGTACTACTATCTAGTCTTGCTGACAAACTTAGTGACAAATTACGATGATTAAGATTATCGCTTATCTTCGATCACATCAAAGTCAATATGTAAGTTAAATGTATTTGTAGATTGTAAACAATTTATGTGAGGAAAATAAAACATAAACGCTTACATAGGCTGCACTAAAAGTATCGGGAATGGAATATTTCCACTGTTTCTGTCTTATTAAAATCTTTTTAATTGAAAACTCCTTGGTTTTAAAAATCGAATACCATTTTATTTAAAAAAAAAAAAGATTCTCGGTCTTATCACAAGGTTTTGTCAAACTTGTTTAGTCGTTGAGAAAATAGAATTGACTCGAGAAAATACAAGAGCGATGATTTATTATGACTTTCGAAGTGGTTTAACGCAAAAACAGTGTGTTGACCGGATGATGCATTTGGTTATGAAGCCCCATCCAAAACCACAATTTATCGCTGGTTTGCTGAATTTCAACGTGGACGTGTCAAGCTCAGTGATGATCCCCGTCAAGGTCGTCCAAAAACTGCAGTCACCCAAGAAAACGTTGATGTTGTGCGTAAGCTGATTGAGGAAGATCGACATGTGACATACCGCGAAATTCAAGCAACTTTAGACATTGGCATGAGTCAAATACAAATAATCTTGCATGAACAATTAGGTGTAAAAAAGTTGTTTTCCCGATGGATACCGCATTCGCTCTGTGAAGAGCAAAAAGCGGCTCGGCTACTTGGTGCGTCAGAACTCTCGAAAGATTCCACGCAGGGTCCTCAAATGCTGAATACAACATCGTATCAGGTGACGAATCCGAGATATACGCGTACGAACCCGAAACAAAAAACCAGTCACGAGTTTGGGTGTTCGAAAATGAGTTAAAGCCAACAAAAATTGTTTGTTCACGGAGTGTTGCAAAAAAAATGGTGGCCACGTTTGTCTCCAAAACCGGCCATGTTGCGACTATTTCTCTTGAGGGACAAAGAACGGTTAATGCAGAATGGTATACTAGCATTTGTTTGCCACAGGTCGTTTCTGAACTCCGTAAAGAGAACTGCAACCGCCGCATCATCCTCTATCACGACAATGCGAGTTCTCACACCGCGCACATAACAAAAGAGTTTTTAAAGCAAGAAAACAGAATTATTAGACCATTCGCCGTACAGCCCCGACCTAAGCCCTAATGATTTCTATACTTTCCCTAAAATAAAGAATAAATTGCGTGGTCAGAGATTTTCATCGCCTGAAGAAGCTGTGGACCCCTACAAAACGGCCATTTTGGAGACCCCAACTTCCGAATGGAATGGTTGCTTCAATGATTGGTTCCATCGTATGGAAAAATGTGTCAAATTTGGCGGAGAATACTTCGAAAAGCAATGAATACATTTTTAAATAGTAATGTTGTGTCACTTCCTTGATTTACGGAATTTTCAGTGCCGCCCTCGTAGAGCCCAGGTAAATTTATCACGTGATCGGCAAAAGGCTACTCGTATCATCACTATATCACTACATGTTATAAAACAAAGTTCCCTACCGCGTCTGTCTGTCATTCTGTTTGTCTGAACGCGATAAACTCAGTAACTACCCAACGGATTTTCATACGGTTTTCACTCATAGACGGAGTGATTAATGAGGAAGGTTTTGGTGTATAATTCATTAAGGTTTTGTGTTATATAGCTAAAATACGATGATGATTGTTGAAGATGTCGGAAAAAACATATGCTCTAGTACCCGTAGAGAATAAAAATCATTTTAGCGCTTGATTATTTGATTGATGCTGATTCTAATTATGACTATACTATTTTCTTTTTTTTTTGTGTGGAAACCCCCACGGGTCATCACCTCACCGGAGCTAACGGTGAAGTGGTGTGTCGGAATCGAACCGACTAAAACCACACGGTGTTCCGTCACAAGTGGGTCTATTGCAAGGGTCCCGGGATACCCTAAGAAGGAAGCCTCCGGGAAAATTATGAGTATACTATAGGGATGTTGTTGTTTAAAATTATTAACCTGTGTCTTTGTTTTGTAGTTTATTTTTCCACTATAAACAGTGTACATAATTTTTGAATTTCGTTTGTTAATTGTGTATGTTTATTGCCTAAACAAAAAACAGATTACTATGGGTTTGTCCTATTAATTATTATATATTAATAATATTTTATAATTTAAATTTCGTGGATCTATAAATATGTATATAAATTTGACTTTTCTGTAATTCTAGACACATACATTTTGACCATGTCAAATCTCACACTCCTCAATGAGCGCATGCAGCATGCTTAAAAAACGGAAAGTGAGAGTCAGACTCGCGCACTGAGGGTTCCGTGCAAACTTGTATGTAAATAGTTCGTCAATCTCGGGACTCGATTAATTATCGAAGATATTTGACAGTTTTTTTCCAAGTGAAACTTAATTTTGTCGTTCTAAAAGTACAGTAAATTTTCTTAGCCCAAAATGTAAGTTTGTCATCGCCAAAAAGATTTTTTTCCTTTACTTGTGCTGTGAGACCTCGCTTCTCGCCAAATTTCATGATTTTAGCTCAATGAAAAGTACCCTATAGTTTTTGATTTACCTACGAAATGATAAAATGGCCATATATCTTTTGATTGCGTTGACTTAGAAGTTTGATTTTATACAGCTTCAAGATAC
Organism: Callimorpha dominula; assembly: GCA_949752705.1. Taxonomy (NCBI): domain Eukaryota; kingdom Metazoa; phylum Arthropoda; class Insecta; order Lepidoptera; family Erebidae; genus Callimorpha; species Callimorpha dominula. Next base: position 2,384,763 of record OX457001.1, on the reverse strand, counting down.
CGCATACATAAAAATTTTATTTTAATTTCCACTCCACGCGTTCCTAAGAAAAATGGTCTTGACAGACAGACAGACGAACTCAAACCCTAAAAAGGGTAAGTACAACGTATTTTTTCTTTACGTATTAATATTTTTTTTAATATAATTATTTGCATTTAATAATGGTCTATGACTGTTCTTTTATAAAAATAAACGAGATTTGCGGTTTCGCGTCGGCTGTAACACTACCCTCGGTAATCGGATTGGGCCCGCAAAACGACACCCTATTAAAAACCCACAACGCAAAATTAACGTAACAGACGCTGCCGTACAAACCTATTCCATACAATCTTAATGTTGCCATCACAAAAATTTCACGTAATACGCATTTGTAAGAAAAAAATAAGCAAAGAGTTTTTATGCAATGAAATTATAACTTGGTTCTCTTGTAACACACGCTGACATATCTCATGTTACAAGACGGTCGAATGAAAAGGCAACTAGATATTTTTATTCGATACAGTATTGTTGATAATTTGATAAATATCTTAGTTTAGGGTGTGAAATTTAAGGCGCGTGTTGTGTAAGTATTTTATACGCGTATCAGTGATACTTTACCTGCGGTATCTATTCTATGTAATGTAAGATTTCACCATAGAGTCGGCAATACATGGTATTAAATGTAGACGAAGCGTATAAGTTTACTTAATATTACAATTTTAGTTTTTGACATAATAAAAAAATGGAACCCAAACGTTATTCTATTGTTAAAAAAATAGGCTGTCACGGGACTGCCGACAGAAGTGAAAACTTAAACGAAACTACGAACTTAAAACGTCACGTTAGCAGGTTGGTGACATTAATTAATAAGGAGCTGACAGATCTCAATGTTTAGATTAGCGCCCTCTAGTGGATCTATATATGTATTATTAGGATGACGGTCACGAGTTCAGTGCTTTTTCCCCATAGCAAATGTGCACAAACATGCCTAAAGAAGTTATCACTTCAAAAAAATCTAATTAACTTTCTTGGTGTTTTTATTTTCTTTATCTGGCTGATGTTATTTGAAATTTTATAGAGTAGAGGGCATAGCAGATTATGGCTACATAATTATTATGTTGGTCCATTCTGCTGGCCAGCAGGATTATGAGAAGTTTATTTCCGCACAACTGACACCATTGGTGTTGCAAGTGTTTGTAACCACTAACCAATTGGTACTTAAGTAGTTACTTGTTGACATAGGTACTTACTATTTTTTTATGCAACTATGTATAAAACAATTACAAATTTTCGGACCAGTATCAATATATTTATTTGTTTTCATCATTGTATTTAAGAAGCATGTGCTTCGTTATCTACACTTAGGTACTTGTTCTACCTATCTAACTCGGTTTGATTTTTGTATAAAATTTAAAAGGACCACAAAAAGAGTACTTTCTTAAAACTTTTATCGCTTGTAAGACAAATGACTCCTTACAAATATGAAAAACAAAATTCTCAAATCACACATCATTAAAACTCACAGCTTCCACACGTAAAGGAATGAAAATGAAAAAAACGAGCCAATTCGGTTTACTGACGTACCGTACGGACCACGGACAGTCGTACTTTTTTAATTTCTTTTTTTTTTCGAGGCATTAGCATGCACCCAGTTCGGCCGGTAACTGCGTTACGTGAATTATTCTGTGTACAGTTGAGAGTGCGGCCGATTGTTGGTGATTCTGTAAAATAATTTGATGGCAATTTCAACCCTAATGAATTGCTGGTAGGTCTGCAATTTCCATGATGTTTTCATGTGGTAGTATGGTTAGTTGACGCGTGCATTGTGCCCAAGTGCATTACAACAGGGTACAATATGCGAGGGCCACTCGTTACCTACTTGACTGTGTAACTTCGTTTGTGAGTTCGCCTCGTGCTCAGTGTTATACTTAAGAGCTCCTCGGACCTTTATTTATTCCTCTTATTTATTGAGGAAACCAACAGCAACTTGAGAGATCTCACACACTGATCCCGAACTAGGCAGAGCCTGTACTATGGTAACCAGACAGCCGGAAAACATACTCATATGTTTAATATTATTAATTACATACATATCCCACTAATATTATAAATGTAAAAGTTTGGTTGGATGGATGGATGGATGTTTGTTACTCTTTCATGCAAAAACCACTAAACCGATTGCGATGAAACTTGGTATGTAGATAGTTGGAGACCTGGATTAACGCATAGGCTACTTTTTATCCCGATATTCCCACGGGATCGGGATTGACGCGGTTGCGACCACGGGGCGCTGCTAGTCATAAATAAATTACACCCATACACAGAATAAAAGGTCGTGCTATAACGATATTTTGTAATTAACTCTTTTGCATTACGTTTAAAACTAGAACTGTGATTTCTTTCAACAGAAAATATACCTAAATACTCTACATATTTAAGTAAACCACTTTTTTCGCAAGGGGACTTTTATGGAGATATTGTAGACGAACCTATACCGTAAAACTTATATTAAGAGTAAGTATAATATTGGTGTTCCATTTAGCGGATCACATGGTTTTCCAAGTAAAAACTTTTCAAATTGGAATTAAAGAAATCAAAATGGAATGTGACAACTGGGTAGGTTACTAAACAGAAGTAAAGTATGTTTAATGTCCTTTACGCTCCTAAGTGAAAAGCCATCATTTTGATTTCCTTCAGCGAGGGTGCGTCACTCGTTGCGAGAGCTCGTAACACCTATTATGGCGCCCCCTCCAAAAAGATTTATTCAAAATGTTATTTTACACCGTCTATGTACCCAGCACCATTGTATTCATCCGGCCATGTACAATACCGTTGTAATTTGAAATAATGTTGCATTATTCTGTTCGACTTTCAACTTTATAACCGTGAATTTTTTAAATGATGTCATAGGACGCCATTTTGTTGACGTGTAGGGTGAACGTAACTGTCATTGACTCGTGTTATTGAGTTAGATTGAGTGGCTAATGGGTTCACTATTGCGTTGTATTTGTAACGCATTTTCATATCAAATTGTTTGCTTGCTGTTTAAATACGAATGTTTGGAGCTTACATGGAAATTGGAGACCAATATTTTCTATTGGTTTTATAGGTTAAGAGCTTTTTTTTTTTAATTAATAGTATAAGTTGACACATCTCACACACGGCCGTCTGATCCCAAACTAGGCAAAGCAGACTGCTGATAAACATATCTACCTACTTACATATTTATAAAGAGATAAATCAATATCTATCTAATCTACAGATTTAAATTGGACTCGTATTTAAGGACCGCGAATTCTAACGAATTTTACTTATAAAGGCAAAAGAAGGAAGTTTGTGAGTATGGATGGATGTCTGTTATTCTTTCAAGCAAAACGGCTAAACGGATCGGAATGAAATTTGGCACAGAGATAGACTTTAGTCTGGAAAGCACATAAACTATTTTTTATCCCGGGAAAATGTACGGTTCCCTGGATAGATTTCACCAAAATTTCCACACGAACGAAGTCGCAGGTAACAGCTAGTAGTATAAATGAGAATCTGAGTTTGTTTGTTTGTCCGCTCCTGTTGTAACTATTTTACACCTTAACTGCTCAACCCATAGACATGAAATTTTGCTCACACATTCTCAGTGAAAGATAAAAGTGCATAGGGTAAAAAGAGTACCTACAGTTCCCGAGGGATAAAAAAATAACGAAGCCGCGTTCAAATGAGAACACTATTTTGTTCTAAATGTAATAATCGTAATATATTTGATAAACTTTTAATACTTCATCCATCAAGTTAAAATTAAATAGTTACTCATAAAATTGAAAGCTGCCAGTAAACCTTCAAGTGTAAAACTCTAGGTATTGCATGGTAATCTGTAAAACTGGTGGCTAACGAAGCCAATTTGCCGGCTCCCGTCCAGTAATGAAGCACTCACTCCGATGACGCCGCAGTCGGCTGATAACGAACACGGTTACCTAACAATAAATTTTCTTGTTAATTTTTTTATTGGCTTTCATTTTTAATTAAAGTGGATATTGTTTTTTGAAGTGCTAGTATTAGCTCTGGTAGGATCGGTTCTGTTATACATTGTAATTAGTATTCTTATTGAGATCTCCTTTATTGGGTAATCTTTTAAAAATAAATTGGCAATTTTTGTCTTTATAGAAGTGTCTATGTTATTACATACACATCTACGCTCTCACTCACTCATTAATTATTATTAGTAAGTAACATATTCATATAAAGCATTTGATTTGTGAATAAAATCATTGACTTATTTTATAACTAAGCTTTTTTCTTTCTTAAAGTTTTGACTTATCCAATAACAGGTATTATATCTTAGAAAAAAATAAGGTGGACTGTAACTTCAACTCTACGATATTAAAGTTTAATGTTTATTTAATTGATTTTAATTTGTATGTAGGTCATATCCATATCATATCAGTGGCGTAACAATAGGGTGGTAGAGCGGGCAAAATTACCCGGGCACCGAAGGCCCTCAACACAGGAGGCAAAAAATATTAATTTTATATTTAATCAATATAAGTTATCTAATTTAATAAACCGAATAAAATACAGGAGTAAGAAAATAACGGCCAATTGCGAGTCAGACTCGCACCCATCGATGAATCAGCCACGGGCCTCAGAGGGTATAGTTACGCCACTGGTCATAATCATGTTCTAAAATAATAATAAAAAATATCTTCTATATATTTATGCGACCATAGCCATACCCATATAGGTATCAGATTATATAAAATCAATGTTTCGTGGTTCAACTTCAGAACTACCGTTAAAGAACACACCATAAGGTACTCATAAGGTGAACGCACCATTTACCTCCCTTTAAATATGTCTACATTCCCCGTTTAAATCCGTAATCCATTCCATTTCAAATATAAAAAGCTACACTTTCCCCAATCCCTGAGGACAGACTAACAAACGTAGTATAATCTCCACTAGAGGTGACAGGCACCTGCCAGTCATGAGAGTGGCTTCGTTACCGCGGCCAAGAGAGGGCGCTCGTGTCCCATCGCAGTTTCTCGTCGGCTCGGTGCTTCAAATGATGACAATTATACAGAATTTGAGATGGTTTTACGAGTTGAATTTAACTGGATGTTTTTAATAGGGACGGTGGCTAGGAAGGAAATAAATAAAAAATATTTACCTACATACTCAGTCTCGGGGGATATATTTAGTTTAGTTTATAACTAAACACTATTGATGCACACCTAAAGTGGATGATATTGATAATTTGTGGCTAAGAGTAGTTACATATAATTTGATAAATATATTGTATTATGCATGTAGGTAATAGAATGTTAATGATTCCTATTTATTTCTCTAAATATTAACATTGCTTGTCTTAAAACTGAAATATATTATAACGACGTTACTTATTCTTCAGATTTAAGAAAACCACTCTAAAGTGAAACCAGAACTACTAATGTTTATATATTTTCTACTAGTTACAATATAGCTTTAAAAGCTTCCCAGATCGAATTGTAGATGGCGTTAAGAGTTGAAAATATCGCTTAGGATTTAAGTGAATACAAATTCTTGAACCTTGAAGAACACCCGTGTCGATTTAATTCGTTGACGTCGATTAGATTAGATGCAGTTAGTACATGCCGTAGGAATACATTTGTGGGTTACCTGCTGTGAGTAACAATGGGAATTGAACAAAGCTGTGTTATATTTAGATAAAACAAGCTAGGTACATATTTATTCAAGACTTATGTACCTATTACTGTGTTTTTAATTGTTTTTTCTACACACATGTGAGATAATTTCTAATCGTACCTACTGATAGTGCAAGTTTCTACAGTTTATGTAAGACTTTTCTATACATTTGTGCCCAGTGTGGACGGTGGCTAACTAAAATAATGAATTAAAAATAATATTTCACGCTAAGGTATCTGCTATGTTCTTGCACCATACATAAGTACAAATATTTACATTTACCACAATAATCGCACTACTAAATAATATTTATAGGAATTTTTATTCGCTTTCTTCTTCGTTTATTGCAAGGACATAAAGAATTTTGTAGCATAATTTACTACATACTTAAAGACAAGTTTTTGCACATTTCTCTCTTTCGCTTTTCATGTCAATCAGTCATTTTTATAGCCGTTTAACAGCTCAATATAGCATAGTAATAACTTTCTCTAGATACATCATAACTGTATCTTAATGTCAACAGAAAATTGTAACAAGACTGTATGTAGGCATCTGAAAAGATGTCGATTATGTTGTAGATATTACTAAAGTAATCGATTTCAAATATGTTTTCTCGAATTGAATTCAGACGTCACTAAGATCCTGTGAGGCAGATGACATCATAAACTAAAATTTATTTGGATGACATCGCCCGGCAGGTCGGTTTAGCCCTTGTATCTATAGGTCCTCGTTGGGCTTTCTTATCTTTATTAAATTCACTAAATTCAGTACTAAATAAGATTCTGTCGTTAGTCATTACTGACGTTAATTGAAATTGAGTTATTGCTGACATCTATTTTTACTTTGACATTTCTTAATGTGGAGGTTAAAGACATACAATACAGCAATTTTTTTCTAAGTTAAGTGTACCTAATTCGAGTTTAGTTAAACTAAAGTAGGTTTATTCTTATATTTTCTGAATATGAACCATCGTTTGACGGGATCAAACTAAATCTCAGTCTAGTTTGGAGAGTTCGGTAACAATAAAGTCACAAATTTATTATTACTAGCATAATACTACGCCAGTAATAATAACTTTTAGATTTATATTTCTACCCTCTTCTGTTTTGACCACCTTTGATAGATATAGTTCAATTTGTATTCAGTCTACAATAGTCACTGTCGTAGACATTTTATGCAGACATTTTAGTGCGTGTTCTTAATATTTGCACGCCTTACAGGCAAAACATGACTGATCTTTTGTTAATTTAATATTTTTCTCCCTCGTACTTATGTGTGCATACTCATGTTTAAGCAAATAAAATTATCTTATCTTATCTCATCTTATCTAGACGTCAGTAGTAGTAGCAGTAGCAGTAGTAGATTAGATAAGATAAGAACATTTATTTTGTTACCCACAGTCCTGTGGGTAACGATCTTGGTACTGCAACAATGAACTATAGTAGGTAGGTATTTACATAAATTATTTTTTTGTTTAAATATCTTCTTTTTTATGTACCTATTAGTGAGTAATAAAAGACTGACTGTTTGATCTTGAAGAGTCTTATTCGAATTGATCAGGTAGGTTAGTTTGGTTAGTAGGTGAAGTTTGGGGATAACAAACACAGTTTATATAGATAATTTAAATTGAGCATAAAACCAAAATATAAATCACACTGTATTGTGCCTGCTGTATTAGTTTAAATTGAAGAATTATGGTAGATATATATAAGGTAAGTATTAGAATAATAAACAACTTCTATTTTACCAAAATATACAATTTTATAAGCTTTTCTTCTACCAAAAAAAAAACCAACATTTTATTGTTTGGTTATTTTTCGCAATTTATTAAAGTCCTTCGCAAATTAGGTACATCCTGCTATATAATTTAGATACTTAACATATCAAATCTTTTCATTTACCTGCTGCTATTTATGACTTCCAATTTTTTAAAGCATAGAGTCTCGACATCTATTGTAATTGCCCTTTTATCTTCTAAATTGAAACATTATAGTCTGCGCATTAAACAACATATTTACTTTATTACAAAAAGACGAAATTAAAAAAAAGAAAGAAAAAACTAGGTTTAAAATACAATTCTTATATTGTTTTCTGATGATTTAAACGTAATGTCTACTTTTTTACTCCTATTTGTAGGTATAATAAGGCAGTATCATCATTATATTAATAGGTGAAAAGAATTATTTGTATTGTACCCCTTTTTAAGAAGTTTCGCGGACGTAGTAGTAACGTGAGTTTTGGAATATTTACAGTTTATATAAGTATAGAAGAAGTGCAGACAGCTAAAATGTTTAAACAATATGTCTTACAATTTTGAAAATTACGCTAACAACTTTAAAAATTACGTGAAAACGGCTTAATGAAATTACACGCGTCCAGTATATGTGGTTACCTGTCATGGTAAGTAAGTCTATACAATGACAGCTCAAGTTATACTGGCCAAAGAAAAAACCATGGTTGAAATTCGTCCACCACGCGATCTCTAGTAGGATTTTAACATACTTAGCCTAAAATTTTGCCGACGGCTTGTTTCTTGTTTCATATACATTGCTACTTAGGTATATTGTAGATCCTGACTGTACTACACTGTTGTTTAAATTAGCTGGTTTATTAACTTAATGTCTGTTTTCAACCATTATTAAATTTTAATTTTGGAATAGACACAAGTATGTAGACAGCAATATTTTTCTTCTTCTTCTCTTCTTTTTATTTATCAACAATTTATTTTGCTACCAAAATATGGGCTTTAAGTCTTAGTTAAATACTTTACCACAGGAATTTTTATGAAATATATATTTATCAGTTCCTTCCAAGTGGTATGAAGTTGTAAAATATTGGCGCAAGTGGTCGTTGTGGCGGAAGCGACCATCGTTTCCGGCGTAGACAACCGTTATCTATCTATTTATGGCTCTTATTTATGAAGTACCGCTTTGGAAAATATTCATAACCAATGATTAGTGTTTATAAGGAGTTTTGTTAGTATAACGACATTTTTTTGTTTGTTACTAACACTATTTAATAGACGTTATGTTGTGAAAACAGTGACGAACGGCTGTTATGGTTAATTTCGCTAATTAGACCTTACCACCTACTATTTGTTTGATGAAATTATGCGTTTAAAGTTTTTTATTATTAAGTTCAAATGATAAATGGATAGACTTTTTTTAACGTTTAAATTAGATCACATAATAAATAGATAACGTTGTTTTTAGTATGCCTAGGTACATTTTTTAACATAAATACATATTAAATTTTGTTAGTCTTTTTATTTTTATTATATCATATTTCCATTTTTACATGACTACCCAAAAAAGGAGTGTAATGTTTTCAGAGTTCATGTAGGTATCTAGGTAAGAAAGAAAGACAATCCTTTTTATTTTGCACAAATATTTGACGCACACAACACATATTTAAACAAAGCACATGTACCTCTATACAAGAAAAAAACCAAATGACAAAATAAAAAACGAAATTAGGTAGGATGTCAGTTTCTTTATTCAACCATTACTTCTAAATGCCTGAACAGATTTGGATGTACCTACCTATGAGGTAACCGTTAGAATCCCTTATCTCTTAGGTATATCATCCTAAATATTATAAATACTATATTATATTCCCAACTATTTTATAAATACTATATTATAAATGACACTATATAGTTATATATAAAAAGAAAGCAAAATGGAGGCTGCATAGTGTTTGCATTTTCAGCAGTCATGTGTTTCATTTAACAATTTCTTGTTTTAATCTACGTCCACCTACAATTCGCGATAACACACTAATAAAAATTATAAGCACTAAACTACTATTGCCCGCGACTTCGTTCGCGTTGAAATTTAAATCTATCCCACGGGAACCGTAGGTAATTTTTTTGGAATAAAACAGTAAGTAAACAAAACTATTCCAGACTACAATCTATCTCTGTGCCTAATTTCATCCAGATACGTTTAGCCGTTCTGACGTGATTGAGTAACAAACATTTACCTACCTATCCATCCATACCGCATTTATAATAGTGTTGTTAAGAGGTAAAATTAAAACACTGTAAATGTCTTCTAAATTTGAATGTGCTGAATGGTAGCCAGAACCCAGTAATCCTTGTACCTAATAGAATGACTATAGACCTACCTACAACTGTATAAAATAGAATCAGAATATTTATAGCGATTTGTTTGTATTATAATAGTAGGTATCTGTTATTTAGAATACCTAGCTATTTTGTGTCCACGAGAGCCATTTGTAGCGAGATTCCTAAATACTAAAGTCGGTATGTCGGTATTTAAATAGGTACGTGCCAAGACAATATTATAAAGAAGCGTCAAAAACAATCCATGGCCAATTATTTTATTTATTCATGTTAACAAGACAGCTGGCCGAACGACAACATTGAGTTATTGATATCACTCGGCCTCCTTTACTAACTCTATGACCACTTGTGGTTACTCTATGGTCCAATTGCATTGTCAATGGTCACGTATTCCTATTGTTCACTATCCTTAGGGGACTTTATTATTATCACTATCTTTTTAAGGCGATTCGTTGTTCTTTCACTCTATCCACCAAATATTAAAATGAGTTACGCTGTGATGTCCGAGATAAAAGATCGAGTTTGTTATTATAATGGACTTGTTTACCTCTAAACTGTACGATTATCATAACAGATGGGATGCTGTGTGTTATTTCAACTGGACCGTGCGTGACTCGATCGTTGAGATGTGACGAGCTGAATATTTAATTAGGGTGTTTTCGAATCTCTATTTTTATATAAACACTCTGTACTCAACTTTGATTCGTTTTATTTTAACAAACAGGCTTCAATCAAATATTTTAACGGTTTTATTTTAAAAATAATAACGTAATTTGAAGTGGACTCTAATTGTATCTTTCACCCTATTTAAATTTAATAGCCGTGATTTAAATTTTTAAATGAAGAACGCCACAGATCATAAATCACAGAGTCGTCCTTATTCCTAACCGTTGTAGTGTTCGATTGACTATGTAGTATTGATTACAAGTCGTTATATTCTCGGTTAGTCTGTGGGTGGACTTTAGGTGTGCGTGAAATGGATACTGCCCTACTGGGCGGAGTCGATGTCGGCCAATCGTGTAACTGATACTCTACTTCTTCTCGAAATAGAACAAGAAAAAATGTGCTTTACAACAACAAAATACGGTTGATATTACAATTACTTGAAAGCTTATTCTTGTAAGCGATACTCTAGTTCTTTAATATTTGCAGTGATGGATTTTGGGCTTTATAAAAACTGGTTAAAGTTTATTGTTGAAGGAAAGAAAAATGTAATTGTTATGCTTCCTCTAAAATTGTTGTTTGTAGTATCTATATATTATTATGTTTATGCTAATAGGGTGAGTAGGTATTTGGATAACCTAAGTGTAATTCCAACCTAATATAATCTTATAAGTAGGTATATAAAAATCAATGCATGTTTATTTATTTATTTATTTGGTTTGCTGACAGTTGTTATATTTATTATTTTCATGGACTTAAATTATTATACAGATACTTATTCTAAATGTACAACCATTTATGAGCAAACACCGTATGCTCTGTTTTTTTTTTTACATATAGTTACCCATTTAAATAAAACAAAACAACAGAAGATGGTTGGTAAACTAATAACTTATAGCTTGTTTATCAGAAAGGTACAAGGTAGTATGTACCTACATATGTTTAACAATTAAAATAGGTAGATTGTATCATAGGAAAGACAATAATCACATTTTAGTGAAATTAATATATTTTTTTAATATATTCCGAATTAGGTACCTATATTACAGTAGAAATAAGTAACGTAACCAAAAAATTATGCGGGAACCTATACCTATACCTACCTATATTGTACACGAACTTAAAAAAAATGTTATCTGCGGGCTTCTAAGCTCTGCTCTAATTACCTTCTAGGTCAAACTAAAAAGGGGACAAAACGGTTTTTACATGGCCGATAACAAGCGAATGTTCCTATCCCATTAGTGTTGCCAACCTCAATAGACTACTTCCAGTCTAAAATATAATAGCAAAATAGATAGGTAGATATATTATCTATGTGCTCTCGAGTCTATGTTTGTGGCTTTAAAGACTAGTTTGTTCAACTAGGTATTATTTTTAATGAATATTGATTCGAATACATGAAATTTACTAACGTATACATTAAGCCAATACCACACGGTAACTGTCAGAGACAATTAATCATTGTATTACATTTTTCCGAAAACATCGTTATGTATTTCACGTTCTAGCATTGAACAATACACAAAAAAAAATCATTAGAAAGGGGGAGGCAAGGGCACCTGACGCCGGAAGTCATTAGTAAATAGATGGACACGAAGAAATGCGATAACGCCCTGCTCTCCCCAAAATTACTATACACTTATTTTAAAATTACAACTCTAAAAATAACACACTGTTCAATAATGAACTTTATAATCTATATCATAACGTTCATTTCCTTCTAGAAACAAGTTTTACAGAAGCATAGACAATTTTGTTTCCCGCCATAAAAAATGACATTGTGTGGCCAACACCAAAACGTTACCATCTATTGTTATAATCTAAGGAGTTTTGAGGGTTACCAAAGATAATTTTTTTTAGAATATCGGATTTGAATATGTTTTTAGCTGCTTCCTGTATTATAATGGTTTTCGATTGTTATTTTTAGGAAGAGAATGGGTATTAAATACAGTGGTATTGGGTCTCATGACATTAAATTAGTGATAACTCAATAACGAGTTTTTCCAACTATTACCTACTTACTTATTTTTATTGTTTTTTTTTCTACGTTTAATTACGAATACTTACTACCTATATATCTAATCAATACCGTCTTTACCATTAGGGCACACGGGGCACGTGCTCTAATAGGGCCTTTTCGTTGGCACTGTTAGGCAGTATCTAAAAACACAACTAAAGAATCAGTGGATTCCTTTGGTATGTGTTTAACTATCTATATCTCAACTTTAAAAAAGCTAATTAAGTCTGTTAAATTAGAAATACTTTTCAAAGTGCTGAAGTTGCTACAAGAATATTACATAGCAATGTCACATGAATTACTCACTAACTTATGAGTGACGTGAATAAAAGGTGTAATTATAAAAAAATAGATTTTGTGGATTATTCTTACTTTCCAACAGGGCCCCGAATTTTTTGTGCCTAAGGGCCCCGGCATGGCCCTAGACGGCCTTGTATGTAATCGAATTTTGCCCTAGTCTTTTGAGCCCCAAGGGGAGTGGAATCTTTAAGCAGCCATCTTATGTCTTACTTTATATGTTTGTGCAGATAGCTGTTAATCTTTATAGGTAAACAGCAAAGGTCTAACATTAAACAAAAGTTCTAACGATTCTGTAAACCGTTTAAAGTGGTTTTAGAGAAAGAAGCCTACATTATTTTGACTGCACGGATGGCGCAATGGTTTAAGTGGTCACCTCGCCACTACGCCGCGCCGAGTGTTGTGGGTTCAAATCCCACTCGGGACAAAAATTTGTGTGATCCACAAATAGTTGTCCCGAGTCTGGGTGTCCTTTGTGTCTGTTGTTTGAATGTTTGTGAAGCGACACAGGAATATTCCTAATGCGGGAGTTGTCTTTTTCTTTTAAAAGAAGAAAAAATATATATATACCTACAACTAGCGGCGGAATTACATTTCTGCCGCCCCTACCGGTCGGTCATCTAATTCGATACCCCAGGACAAGACATAAAAAATAATGTAGGCCCCAAATTTGCCGCCCCTTAAATCTGCTGCCCTAGGCTCCGGCCTACTCGGCCTGCTGGTAAGTCCGCCACTGCCTACAACGACGCTTTACTATTGTTTTAGTTTTTGATTGATTTTAATTTATTTTACAATCTGCTAGGGGACTAGGAATTGACTTATTTGGGTTACAGTATCTCAAGACATTTAACAGTTTACGTACACTGTAATTTAATACAACTATAGTGGCAAACAAGTTCACGGCTCGTCTGACGGTGAGCGGTTATCGGCCTATAGAGATGTGCCAACCCTATTGCAGCTCTCCGATGGCGCTTTTGTGGGTTACTTACTATTAGATATATTTTTTTTTTAATTATTACTGATTTCAAAGCGCCTAAATCATGATGCATTGTAATAAGCTGTTTCATTCATCTCTCAATATTCTACCATTAGAGAATTAATAATTTTTGTTGGGGAAGACGGGAGAAAGGGATTAGAGGGTTTTCTGTGAGGCCGTAGTATCGAGCGGAGTCGAGCCGGCCCATACGTGCCGAAGCATGACTCTCCCACATCAATTTCTTTAAATATAAATGGGACCAATTTTGAGTACAATCAATTCAAATAAAAAAACAATGATTGAAATCGGTTCACAAATGGTGAAAATATCGCGTAATATGCTTAGACACAAACCAAAAAGTCCTGCATTTTAAAGTCGGTTTTAAAACTAGAACTAGAATTACTTACGTCCATAAAGCACATAGGTAACCTATTGTTAATCCTTTTACACCTTAATGTTTTCAATCGCTATCAGAAATTGTGTGGAGAGAATCGACAGGACGACATTCGGATGGCCGATAGGGGGTCGATCACGCAAAACACATTGACGGAAAGGGATATATATTGCTTATAGATACTGATGGATTGGGGGGTTTGCATTGCCGGGAAGTCAAGGCCCTCTGACAGGTGATTTTCTAAAGAAAGGGCCGGTCAGAATCTAAAACTGTCGGGCTTATATGAAATATTTAATAAATTCATAACAGTAGAGGAAGATCATGAGGTATCTAAGGATAGAAGCAAGTGGCGGACTGTTGTATCTGCCAACTCCCAAGGAAAAAAGGCGTACGTTTATAATAATATTAACTTGACACACCTCACAATGGGCCGTATGATCCTAAATTAGGCAGAGGTTGTACTATACTTATATATTACTAAAATATACATATGACAGATAAATTACACCTAGACACAGAACAAATGTCTGTAGGTACATAAGGGGAATGCAGATTTTTCCGTATTCGTCCGATTCATATTTGTTTTTGACTCTCCACGTCCTCTAACGAGCTAATATAGAATGAATATCGCGGACGTAGGTAAATTAACTAGGTAAAGCAGTGGTATTCTATCACGCGGCCTAAAATTAATTAAAAGAAATATCTCCCAGTGATGAAGGTATGTGGTACGAGTAAATATACTCAAATATTTCTTTAGAGTAATTCTAGTATACTTAGTTAATCACTGTAAAATAGTGTAAAATATTGAACATACTCATAAAATAATTTTAGTTGTGACAAACTAAAATAGGTATACCTACCTACGATTTCAGAATAGGAATCTTTGTTTGACAGAACTCAAGAAAATCTTAGTCTCGTTTACATACCTTAATTTATATGAAATACTTACTACTACTTTATACTAATACAGATTTAGACAGCGCGATTTAGTTCAATTGTCTCGGAGAGATGGCGCTACGCTCTTCGAAGTGTACAGTATAACCACAATAAAGGCCTTAAATATTTACAAGAACTACACACTAGACCGGTGGTCGAATTTTGACCATAAGTCATTATTATTATATTTTTTTTATGGAATAGGCGAGCAGACGGCAGGACGGAACACCGACCGTGGGCACCTGCAATTCAAGAGTCACAAGTGCGTTGCCGGCCGTTAAGATGGGAGTAGGGGATAGGGGGAAGACGGGAAGAGGGTGAGAGGGAAGGTTTCCGGTAACCTCACTCACTCGGCGAAATACAATGAAAGCATTGCTTACAAGTTTATCTTGAACTGTCATTATAGACATTCCGTACCACGACAGGTTTGCATTTATACTGGTCCCCTATAGCTTTTTGTAGCCATTTTAATTATTTTTTTCAATTTATTTCAGACTAGCGACCCGCTTCGGCCTCGCACGGGTGCAATATTAATGTGGTGAACAATTATCGTGATTATACAAATTAACACAAAGCCTTCCTCTTGAATCGCTCTATCTATTGGTGAAAGCCGAATTAACATACGTTGCGTAGTTTAAAAGACCTAAGCGTACAGACGGCGGAAGCGACTTTGTTTTATACTATGTAGCGATAATATTAAAAATTTTAGCTTTCTGCACTTCTTCCACATATAAACTGTAATTTCAAATATGACATTCTTCCGTGCGTGATATTTACTTAAAAAGGAGTAGGTACAAACGTTCAGGTATTACCTAATATATAGATATTAATGAATGTAGTGCTTATAGCACACACGTGGGACACCTATCGTGTATCTGTCAACAAGTATAGAATAGACTAGCTCCATGGTTTCACCCGCGTAAGTAACGACGCCGTGGAAATGTCAGGATAGCTGGATTAACACATAGGTTACTTGCCTATGTGTTAATTCAGGTATCTTTATTTATTTAAACTTCCTGCAAATAATATGCACAAGGCGGACTTAATGCCGTAGGCATTTTCTCCCAGTCAACCTTTGGGCGATGCAGAGATGTGTGTGACAGGGTATTTAAGAGTCATGAGATACAAATCCTAAGAATGGGTTACATAAATAAGCTACATATAATATACTAAATATACATAAAGTTATTACACACATATATACATACATACAAAATAAAAACAAAGACTTGTGAAGTAAGTCATACCAAGCTACATACCAAGTTTAATCGCAATCGGTTCTGTAGTTTTTGCGTGAAAGATCAACAATCCATACATCCTCACAAACTTTCACATTTGTAACATTTGTAATGTTAATAGGATGTCATAGAGTCTAATATAAAAAATGTGTTTCCTTGTCATTTATTTGTGATGTAGTACGACAAGGCTAGTGAACGAAACTTTTCGAAATTTTTCATTTACAATTAATTTCGTAAGGACGGGTAAATAATTTATTTTAACCATAAGAAACAATCCTATTATTGTGCAGAATTTAATAATTAGCTATTATCAATTTATTTTCTTTTTCCTACCTCTAATGGTTTACCAGGATATATCATAATTCATAATGATTGAATCAGCCGTGTCCATTGCTGCACCCTCGTCATATTCGTCATATCGTTAATTTATAGAAGTGAAACGAAAAAACTGAACTAATGTTTAACTTATACCTCGATAGAGGGCGTTGTTTCGTCTGGATGAATCGCGATATAATTTCGCTCACAACAGTAGCATATAAAAATTCATCAATGTATTACTTTGTAAACAAGAACTATTACAATATCCTAGAGCAAGTGACAAGCGGTGGTTTGATATCTCCAAAGCGCAAGTTGTATTGTTCCAAATTAAATTTGCAGCTCTTGGTGTTTACAAATAGGGTATCTACAGAAGAAGTTGCTGTAACCGCTAAATACGTAAATTACAGTTTTCCTTTTTCCTTTGTTCTTGTTTCCATTCCAACATCATCTTTAATTCCACCAACTTTCCTTAATTCCTTCAAAATAAAAGACATCTCAACTTCCATCTTTAGAACTAACACATATTACCATAATCCCTAAACTATATAAGCACAGTTAACCCGTCGCCCGCGACAACGGTGTCATAAAGACCGAGCACCCCGACACAGCGAGCTCTTATTAACTTAGCAGAACCAACAATCGTGATTAAATCGCGCGTCAACTAATAAAATAATAAGACTTGCGCCGTTTTCGTGTAGGCGTGGGTTACATGTTGCTGGTTTGAAATAAACATGTGTGTGTAACAGTTGGTTGGTGTAATTGTTTAAAAAAAAGAAAAAAATAATAATAATAATAAATAATGCCTATATTTAAGCTTATTATTCATTTTTTTCTTTTTTTTAAACCAACTGTTTTCATTATAATTTTAACCATCCAAAAGAAAAACAAATTTAGTCCTTCATAATAGATGAGAAGATTATCTTTGTATGCTTTTAATTTGTTTTTTTTTTTTTTTCTCTTTATTGGGTAAACTAACAACATCACAATAACAAATTACTTAAGTATAAGCTTACAAATATATAATTGTGACATCCACATCGTTCACCACGGATGGGTAGAGATAATATGTTATGTTGAGAGTAGATTCGTAGGTTCCCTTATGACTATAACTTATGACTAATACATAATAAAGGTAGTGCGCACAGTATCTTAAACAATAAAAGGAATTTAACTAAGACTAACTTAAGCTAGGTACTCCGTTATGAAGTTTCTTAAGTACTAATCGTTTGTATGCGCCAACAACATTGCCGTGAATGTCAATATGATTAAAATTGCTATTATAACAGTCAAGTATGCGATTAATAGTTTTATGTTATACCATAAAAGTGACAAACAATGGAAAGCCAACATAGACTACAGACATTTGTAACAAAAGAGTTCGTGGCGTTTGTGACTCGCTCACATAAATTTAAGTTTAGATTTAAGATGAGAGGGTGAATTTCCTACCAGTAGTTGCGAGTGATGCCCACCACTGTCGTTTCGAACAATTCCTCTAGACACAGGCCAATAAACAAACAGTAAAACACACACACACGTTAGGATGGGAGGCCAAATCTTACTATAAGGCTTATAGGTTGAATATTACTTGTGAGATTGGGATCCTCAACAATCCTTTTTGTACCGAGTCTATAGGATGTTCCTCTAAAGAATGAGGAGGACGTTCTTTGACTGCTGAGCCGGACGTCGTGGGTTCGATTCACAGCCAGGACAAATACTTGTGTGATGAGCACGGTCATTTGTTCTGTGTCTGGGTGTATTTTTTTTGTAATATGTATGTATTTTGAAATATATCAGTATGTTTATCATGTATGTGAGGTGTCTCAAGTTATTATTATTATTAGTTTTTTTTAACATAAGGAATACTAGCTGCATGCACGATGTCAGAAGATATAGAAAAGAAGATACGACAAAATTTCGTTGTGTAAATAAACTAATATTTGTCTGAGAAAGATATAATTTATCCAATCGACTGTCTTTGTAAAGTTTGTATTTCAGAAATATATTAGCTTAGTAGTCAAGTTCCAGGAGAGCTTTTATTAGGGTCGTCATTTTAAAAGATTAATAGGCTTTATAAAATGCTTATTTTGAGAAAATCTAGGAACAAGTGAAAAGAGTAAAGACTGAAAACGGTTGACAAACAGTTGAAAATTTCCTCAGAGCCTGTAAACCGTTTCCATAATAAATTAATTTACCAGAAAGATCTAGATACTTTATATGATAAATAGATTATTGCGAGCCATCGCCGTCGCCTTCCTGGCGACATTAAGGTATAAATAAAAACAAATATTGTGATAAAAAATCTAACAATTTTATGCGCGTCGATCGAATCGTTAACTAAGCTATCTTCCGTTGAATAGTTACTTAACATGCTTAACTTCTGAACGTCTTATAAAACATATAATTATGTTTACCACGATAAACAATAACAAAATTATAATAATGTGTAATAAGAATCGTTTCCTGAGTTATTTTACGCTCCGATAATTTTTTTAGAACAAAAAACCGCATAGAAACCGATGACGTTTGAAGGGGGTTTGGGGGGGTTAAATTTCATTACAATTAGCAGTCACGTCGTTTGAATAATTCATGTGCGGGGTCTGGCAGGCCCGCGCAAACACTGAAGGGTTGATTGTAGCCGGTCTGTTTGCTAGCGACCAGTAATTTGCGCTGGGCGTTCATTAACGCGCGTTTGCGTTTAGATTTTGATGGTACCAATTATTTGGAGTGATTAGAGTGATGGTAGTTTGAAATGCCGTCAATTCCTAGGTATTTGGTTTATGATGGTAGGCTATTTGAATCCGGTCAATACATATGTTCATCACACGTTCCCACATATTTATGTTTAGTTAATGTTGATTAGGTTTTGAACACCATTGTGGTATGATAATTAACTGGCTATATTGCTTTTTCATAAACAATAAAATTTGTTCGTCCACTTGGCGTTGTAGTACTACAAAGATTTATAATTTAAGCCGAACGGCTATCAATTAGTGGCTCACTCAGTATGGCCATACATGCTGAGGCATACCGACCTGTTTATCACAACAAGTTTCAGTAACAAAGTGTGTAGTCTGTCTTCTTCTTCGAGGTCTTTTAGAGTTCACTTTTAATAAAAAAAAAGCGCTGAAAAAAAAAATTTTGTTGTTGAGTTGTTAGCTCCGTGTATAAATGGAGAAATGTTATCAGTTATGTTTTAACACGCATAAAAGTATGACGTGCTTCTTATAAAAATTACTATATATTTAGTATTACTTTCATTCCATATATTTATGAGCCACGGGTGAGCTCAGTAGCAATAGCTTTCATTGTGTTTCGCCGAGTGTGTGAGGTTACCGGAGGCTCTAACCCCCCTCCCTCCTTCTTCTACTCCCAACTTAAAAGCCGGCAACGCATTTGTGACTCTTGAGTTACAAATATTCATTGGCGAAAGTAGTCACTTATCAAAAGATGACACGTCTGCTCGTTTCTCATAAAAAAGTGTCCAAACATTGCCTTTTACTTATTGAATTAAACTCTTAAATGAAGTGACGCGACAGTTTTACAAAGAAAATTAAACTCATTTACCTAAAACCACAAGAGAACGGTTGACTCTTACATCTCCATCTGCTAAAAGAGATCAGAGGTTACTTTAGGTAAACAAGTAACATTTTCCTTCAATCATGTCTGTTCTATAAATGGCGTGGATGTGTTGACATTGCGTTTAGCAGTTCATTACAGCGTGTCACTGGTGATGCTGAGATCAACTTACGACCCGAACACTATCGAGTTACTTGGAGACGTGCGTGGACAAGTTACAGACGGAAGCGATTTTATTAGTAAGCCTGCTGGTTTATGTTAAAGTAAGCGGGGGATACGCACGTGGAGTTCTGATTCCTGCCTTACCCATGGACATTAGAGTTGTATACATTTAGTAAACTGAGCCTATATTCTTTAAACTAAATGTAACCTGTCCCTATTAAATGTTCCAATAAATGAGTTAAACCTGTACAACTGGGTAACCACCTTCATCATCCTCAGAAGACAGAGAAGCGGTAACGTAGTGTTGTTTTCCTGCTAATCAGTAAGCCCGCCAAAGCTTCATTACGTGACGGAACGAGTAAAGGATAGGTAAGTTGAAAGTTTTAGATAGGCGTCGGTAACCCATCACATTGAGAAGGTTTCTTTTACGACCTCAGTACTACAAAACAAGAAAACAGAACTTGTATTGTTCGTCTGTCAGTCTAATATTAATCCTGTCGCTATTAACTCGGACCACAAAATTTCAGGGTGCGTGTACGCATGAGACGCGCCAACTGCACGTCTGCGCCGGCGCCTAACATCCGTCTTGTTGTGTTGTTCCACGCTTTAACACCAGTGTATGATTACCTAGAGATGAGATGGACGAGAATTGTAAGTTATTTCATGTACAGACACCATTAGTACGTTTTAAATTGAATGTTTTGGAAACATACATAAACATACGCCTTTCTCTGTTTAGTATAGACATGTAGAGAGAGACAACAGCAAGACACTTCTATCCTCACATATCTTACGAGCTTCCTCTACTATATTACTGCTCTACTACATTAAATCTTTCATAAAAGCCTGCCGATTTCTGGTACTTCGAACCTGACCTATGAAAATTAAAAGCATGTTTGATTAAAGAAACAAAAACAACGCGTGGGGTTCGCTTTTAGACACCCGGTTAGTGCGATGTTCATTTTGCTATATAGAAATATATTTAATGGATTGAATAATTTGTATTAAAATATAATAAATATTGTCAAAACTCGAAATGAAATGCGCCATCTGTGAAATTTGCCCGAACTAATATATGGATAAGTAGCATACAACCAAAATGATGTTACAATACACTACAATACACAATACCACTATAAGTACAATTATATGAATGTTTAAACATCATTGTTTTAAAAGAAATTATTGTTTGTATCATGGTTTATCGCCTTTCATTGCAAATAGCAAAGTGTGTGGAACTGACATACATATTAAGCCACTCCCAGTGATGAGTTTGACAAGACAACTAATCATTTATCAAATTAATCTGCTTGAGAAAGGTGTACGAAAATTACGTTGATAAAATTTCGTAAAAAGTACCCACAAAATAAGATTGCAATGTCTACTGAGAAAAATTTCAACAAACAAATTATTTGTCATTACTTAGATAAAACTTTACCATAAAATAAAACGTCAAAATAAATTAAAATGTGGCTAGGTAGAAATATTTAGATAAATTCTAGATTCGCGGGGGATAAATTTAAACTAAAACGCGAAAGAAGTCGCGGGCAACAGCTAGCTGCAATATATGAAAAGAATCGACGGCCATGATCATGCTTGTATGCATGCGGCCATCACTGACACTGTAAAAACCCATGCTATGTCTACAGGATACTGTTAAGTAATAGTTTGCAAAAACATTTCAAAACATTTTCCGTCGACATCTTCCAATATTATTCTACTTACGATCCGAAGCCTAAACAAACATGGTATACTTCCGATATGACATTAGAACTGCAAAAAGTAATATTTAAGTATTAAATTACGGAGTATATTATCTGTATTTTTGGAAATTCTCACGTGCTAGCTGGCGCCATCTTTTTTTTGGGGGATCGTTCGTCGTTTCTATCGTGAGTTGACAGTTTTCGTTCGGATGTTATTAAGTTATTGACGGATTATTATAGTGTTATTTTAGGTTGTTGATGGAGTATTTCTATGCTATTGACAAAAAAGTAAGTGTTTCTCGTCGGGAGACTATAGGTAGATTGCTTGTTTATAATAATTGATCAAGTGAAACGAGTTTTGAGGGTTCACAAGCGGTATTGAACCTGTAT
This sequence comes from Callimorpha dominula, assembly GCA_949752705.1. Lineage (NCBI taxonomy): Eukaryota > Metazoa > Arthropoda > Insecta > Lepidoptera > Erebidae > Callimorpha > Callimorpha dominula. Next base: position 2,362,354 of record OX457001.1, on the reverse strand, counting down.
CTAAGTACCTATCAAAGACCTAGGAGTAATAATTTTGCCCTGTGATGTATGTTATTTTGTTTGTACTATTGCTTTTGCTTTGATTAATTCTTATAGACGATCCCGGTGAAATGATGGAAGTTGCGTATAGTTTCAAAAGAAAAGTTTGCAAAAGTTTTATTTCCGAATTTTTACAGTTTGGAGTTTCTATTGTCATTAGGTGGACTTTTGAATATCATTTATGAATTCTCTAATGATGCAAGTCTGGTTTGCCGAAAAAACAACATACCGAATAATATAATTTACAATTATTAATTATATGTAGGTATATAATTACCTTTATATATATATTTCTTCTGTGCGTGTGTATGTTCCTGAACTCCTCCTAAACGGCTGGACCGATTATAATGAAACTTTTTTGTATCGTCAGGTGGATTCGAGAATGGTTTAGATTTACAATTGGAACCGATAGAACCCGTAGGAACCGCAGCGCCATCTACCGGGTCCAATTGTAAATCTAAACTGCCGACACGTAAAAATATTATTCCTGCAATCCTTTCCAGGAATAATATTTTTTACGTGTCGGCAGGACGTCTGTCGGATCCGATAGTATAATAAATATTCAGATACGATTTTAAGCAGAAAACACGGCCGGCCTGATCGTTAGCCTGTAGCTACTTTTTAACACTCCAAAGGTCACTCAAACTCTTTCATCTGTATATTGTAAATATTTATTACATGACTAAATTCCCATAGATTAACAATTATGACTTCTTAGCATTTATTTAGTATCCGGAAATTGTCCGGCTGAAAGATTTTTAAAACGACATTGCATTAAAAACGTCGATTCTATTACCTATCCAATATTTAATTAAAGAATCAGCCTACTAGAATTACTCAATATAACAGATCAATTCCTAGACAATAATTGGTGGGTAGCCACCCAAACACGATTTAGTCATTACCAATAAAAAAAAAAACTCCTTTCGCCCCATTTTAAAAAATGTAGCGTCATCATGGATCTACAAACGGCAGAATTAAAATTAAAATTGCAAAAAAACGAGTGTAATCTGTTTTTAATTAAAAGGAAGCAGAGAAATGTGGTCATTTCTTATAATTACACGTTGGGGAGGTGACGCGCCATCATGGATGATTGTCAATGAAAGGTCAGCTTGCCACAGATTAAAAAAATAACTTACACATGTTGCATTCTATATTTAAAACTTTTAAGCCTTGTATTGAAAGGCTTATTACTAGATAGATTTTAAAAAGTTGGAGTACAAAATATATTCTTATATATTCTTATTTACTATGCTTTTCGTTTAAATGGTAGCAACAAGCAAATATCAATAAGGTAGCATATTACATTTGCTACTAATCTATATCTTAGAGATGTTAAATTATTCACAAATAAGAGTATCGATGGCCAAACAAGCGATATTCAGTAAGTCTATAGATACGCGCCGTCTACGTTAAATGGTCTGTGGTAAATCAATGTAAATAATGTCATTTAAAATATTCATGTTGTAAACGCTTCATTAAATGTATTGAAGGATTGGAGGAAGATTAGGTTATTCTGTTGCTATCGTCTTTAGCCTACGGTAACAATTTTCCATTGCTATCTTAGCAGCACTGGACACCGCTCAAAACAAAGTTCAATTCAAAAATTTACAGATAACTTTAACCATTTCAATTCTAATAAACATAAAACTAAGTAGTGCAATTAAGTCATAGTTCTCAAACTATCTTGTTGATAATAAAGAATAGTCATGGACCAGACGTACATAAAATTGCCCCCTAAATCCACGCTTCGTGTCGTTGCGACTGCCGATATTTGTGACATGGTCGTGGTCGACGTGGTCCTTAGGCTGATGTCGTCAATATCCTGTGACAGTAGCCACGTTGTCCACATTAGCAAAGTCTGTCACATTAGCAATTTACAATTTAAAAACATTGCTACTTTCAACTCTGTCACTGATAGTAATACACTTGAGAGCAATGAATCCGGGTCACATAAAGATACGAATCCGGATCACATAAGGATACCTGAGAATCTCGGAGGCTGAGTATGTCTTGCTGAAATAAATTGTGTTTCATAGACAATTATAAACTCTGCTTATAGAGCATTAATTTTAAATAATCTGAGAACTTAACTCTTGACCAATCTTCAACACTTCAAAAAGTGGTTCCGTGCGTATTTTAGTCTCAAAATACGATGCAACGCTCCAGTCTAGGACTGTTTGCAGGTCTTACGGGTTTTAAATTATCGTCGAAACTAATTTGTAAGTTAGTTCATGTGAGAAAGTGATTTTGAAGTATTGTGTTGACCAAGTATCGATTTTCTACACAATTTAATTCACTAAGCTGGCATTATTAATGAACAAGGTTTTGAAATATCTTTATATGAAAGGGATTCATTGCTCTCGAGTGTATTTAGCCACCAACGTACAAACTTAATACACAAAAACATTGCAGTATGTATTGAATATATTAAAAATATATTAAGATAACAATTGCATCCATTAATGATAAACGCTGGTACCTTAGTGGTACAGGTAATTGATTTTCCATATAGGGTTGTCACTAATAGCAATGCATTTGTTCATTATGTCTTACTGCTCGCCCTGCTAATGGAAGAAGGAAAAAAAAGTACTTTGGATGCTTAAGCAGGTACACGCGTTTTTGCCTATTAGTGTAGATAATTATAAATTGACGCTTGAAATTAATCTAAAATATTTACATTTGAAATATCGTAGTATTATAGTAAAAAAGTCAAATTTATACATTAATACGCGAAGATTAAGTGAAGTTCTTTGTGCGAACTTTTAAGAAAACTTCTTTAAGGAAGAAGCGTGACATTTCTAATACTCAAAGTTTATAAATAGAAGAAGTGCAGAAAGTTAATAATTTTATAGCATTTGTTTTTATAAATTTAAAAATCCCTAAAAAAAGTTAAACCGACTTCCAAAATCAGTATTAAAGGGTATTGAGAAGTAAAAAATAATTGATTACAAACTGAATATCCTACTAATATTATAAACGTGAAAGTTTGTGAGGATGTATGGATGTATAGATGTATGGATGTGTGGATGTATGGATGTATGGATGTATGGATGTATGGATGTATGGATGTTTGTTACTCTTTCACGCCAAAACTACAGAACCGATTGCGATGAAACTTGGTATGTAGATAGCTGGAGACCTGGATTAACATATAGGCTACTTTTTATCGTGATATTCCTACGGGATCGGGATTTACGCGGGTGAAAGCGCGGGGCGCTGCTAGTAAAAAATTATTAAAAAGTCTGCAAATACATGTGACACTTTTCATATAATAGGCAACAGTATAAAGTCTGTTGGAGGGGGGTGCCAAGCAAGGTAATTGATAGATTTTTTTTCGTGTGGAGACCCCCACGGCTCGTCACCTCACAGTTACTACTGTGAAGTGGTATGTCAGAATCGAACCGACTAAAACCACACGGTGTTTCGTAACAAGTGAGTCTATTGCAAGGGACTCGGGTATACCGTAGGAAGGAAGTCCCCGAGAAAGGTAATTGATAGATAGATAGGCTAGATCCTACCAATCCCACTATATATATATATAATAAATGTGAAAGTTTGGATGGATGGATGGATGTTTGTTACTCTTTCACGCAAAAATCACTGAGGCGAATGCGATGAACTTGGTATGTAGATAGCTGGAGACCTGGATTAACACATAGGCTACTTTTTATCCCTATATTCCCACGGCATCGGGACTTACGCGGGTGAAGCCGCGGGGCGCAGCTAGTAATATATAAATTCTTAACTCTCTTTTATTTGAACCGCAATAATAGTTAACATTTACTGAACAAATTATCATGAAGGTCGATGCAAATTCTTCGTGTGAGGTTTATACTTTTTAACTTTTATAATTATTATGTAAACGTTGGCACCTCTGCATAATTCTGTTTAGGCATTATACTGACTAGATATTCTGTATGGCTCACCTGTTTCATGTAATGTACGACCTTATCATTTATGCATAAAATGTTTTATTTTGTTACATTACTTTTAAGCTATTATTTTGTTGTTTCAATAGAAAAATCTGAGTATTGTACACTAAAGTATCTACAATAATGTTAATAAAATTGTTTTCAATGAAAATATTTAATACAACATGTTAAGCATAGAATGCTTAAATGTTACTATTGTTTTAAATGCGAAAGTTTGGATGGAGGGAAGTTGGTTACTCAAGCGCGCCAGAATGACTGAACGGATCTGGATGCAGAGAAATACATTAGATGGACTTTTTATCCCGGAAAAATGTACGGTCCCCGTGGGATAGATTTGAATTTCCAAGCGAACGAATGTATGTTGTACTTCATACATCTCACACACGGCCATCTGATCCCAAACTAGGCAGAGCCTGTATTATGATAACAGACAGCAAACATACTTATATATTTCTAAATAATAGATATTATAGATAAATAACACCCAGACGCAGAACAAATGATCATGCTCATCACACAAATATTTGTCTTGCTTGGGAATCGAACCCACGACCTCTGGCTCAGCAGTCAGGATCACTAACAATTAAACCAACAGGCCAGTAGAAAGTGTTTTTACAAAGTTAATGAAGGGTAGGGGTTTGGTTATCTTCATGATCTATAGCTACTGGTTTTTGTCTACAATAAATGCAGGCCCTCACCACCCTTCCTATTTGTTGCTGGTCGGGGTTACGGCTTATCTTATCCCCTGAATCCCACCACTACAAGCAAACTCTGACACTAAAGCATTGACTGGGTCATATTTCCAGAAGTTTTTTTCCCCGCAGCGCTAAAAACCACCGTTCCCATCCTTGACTAATCAGTGTTAAGGTGTGGGCGTCGAATGACATAAAGATTAGTCATAACTTAGCAAGGTCAAGGAAAATGATAGTTGGTAATTTTAAAGATGTGGAAATCAACCGGCTGTTTAGTTATGTCTGTTTGTTCGAGTAAAGAACTACTGTTGACTGTCCGCGAACGCGTCAGCGCGACTCTCAGTACAGTCGTAGCCATGTTTTTAAACAGCTCCCGACTAGAGCTCGCGTCACTTCACATACGCTAGTGAATAGGGTTGACACTCATTTTTATAAGATACCGACGATTCATGTTACACATTAATTAATTCAAAGGTACTTAAAATTTAAAGGTTTGGTTTCTTGCCTAATATATTGCACTTAAATTGAATGACTCCTAGTTTGCCTTTCAGTTTATGAGACACGAGCATGCGTGAATAGATACTTTGAGACGTTTAGACTAATTAATAGCATAAATATAATTATACTAGCAACGCCTGGCGGTTTCACCCGCGTAAGTTCGGGAATATCGGGATAAGAAGTAGGCTATGCGTTAATCCAGGTCACCAGCTATGTACATACCAAGTTTCATCGCAATAGGTTCAGTGGTTTTATGCGTGAAAGAGTAATAAACATCCATCCATCCATCCATCCATCCAAACTTTCACATTTATAATATTAGTGGGATAGTGGGAGTATAATGCAGCAACAGTGCTTATAATACGGCGCGCAGATGTCCACATGCATTGCGACTTACCCCCAAAGACCTACCTATTTTCCATGAATCCAACTAGATGGTTTGTGTTTATATGGCATTTTCTTACCTTATCTCGGTGATATCCAATTCCATATACTTATTCGAAAATTGTAGTTAAGTTTTTTTTTTAAATTGAAGATAGAAAACTATTTTTATATATATACTCATTTTGTTTGTAGCAACCCTAGACTCTCACTTCAGTTCTTAAAACTGTGTAAATATATAAGGTCTCAAGTTACGGGGATCGATTTTAAAACAATATTCAATTTCTTCTCTCCGTTTCACTTCGTTTAGGCGCCTCCGAACAAATATGGCGACGAGGCTGTATGAGAATTATCCTCGTGTTGTCTTAGAAGTACATATACGAGTAAAAAAAATATTACGGAGAACACTCTTGTTTGCCTAACAGTTTGGTTTGTGTTTGAAACTTATAGAGTGATATGAAGATGTTGAACAACAAATATGTAGACTGCATTTACCGAGAGCTAGCATTTTGAATGGTATATTATAATACAAAATGGCCTGTAGTGTGTGAGAAGTTAAGGAGAATTTTTGTTTGTAAACCACGTTGCTGTTGATTTGACAGGGGTCTGCTTGATTTTTACAAAAATGTTTATTTTACCTACTTTTCTTAGTATTTTTAAATGAAAAGAATAGTTGGGCGTATTGGGCCTGCTAATCTCAAGTGATGAAATAAGTTAGCGAAAATTTTTTTTTTACGTTGATCAAGGCCAAGTCCTGTGGCCTGTTACGGTTATGATGACATTTTACTGCAAGTGTTATTCGATTAGGGTAGCCATATGTCCAACTTTACCCAGACATCGTTCGCTTAAGCACGGTCATGCCAGGCCTGTAACAGCACAGGTGTAGAAAAAAATATTCTATATGTATCTACCTATACAGATCCTAGAATACAGTTATTTCATAATTACAAAAAAAAACCGCTAAGCAAAAAGCCGCTTGTCACCCGCTAACGACGTATAACGTCTTCAATCCTTATTGAAAGGAAAGAAAACGATTTGTCTCATAAACATGAACCGCTAATAAAGTGTCTAGTTAGCATTAGCTTGTTCTGGTGAACAAGGGTACTAGGGTTTATACAAAAAAGTTGTAAAAAACATTGACATAAATATCAAATAATAAGAATTTGCGTGTTACTAGTTAAAAACATCATAAATGCATCGAATAACTGTAGTCCGACTTCCTTCACAAAAAGTATGGACACCAGATACTTACATACCCTACTAAAAACTATCTCATTCCGTACCAGAACATCCTTACCCTACGAATAATCCTGCACAATTACCTATCTTCGTTAACACAATCATCACAATAGTGACGGACAAACGCACTCGTAAATAATACGCGATTACACCATTACGACGACAGGTGGCGGTTACAAAAACCTGGTCGATTGGGCCGCGGGAAAAACAATCAAAAGGCGCCGCGGCATCAGACGAGCCGCTTTGATACTGGGACAATTACCTCCCGCACCCCGCCAGGGAAACTCATTTTCCAACGCGGAGTAAACCTGTGTACTTATTAGATGTTGACAACCCTATCGTCGCTGCTATTTTATGCAACCGTAAACTTTATAGAAATGAGATAGAGTTGTAATTGCTTTGACTATTGATTTAGAACTGCAGATGTTCTTTTGTTTATTTCCATCGGCGACAAGATTCAAATACCGTTTGATTGAAGGTTCTTAAACTTTATTTTAATACGTTTAAAGACGTTTTTTGTTTGGATAATAGTTTTATAAGTTTATATTATGAGTGGTGTGAGTTCTCGCGCCGCGGATCGGCCGTCAATCATCGCACGATTCGCGCCCTGACAAAGGAAAAATCTTCGAACGCGAAATAACTGGTAGATGATCAAAGTGCTGTGTTGACACCGTAAATAACCCACGTTGGGTTAATTTAGCCTTTGACTGCGTTTACAAGGCGCCTGATCGATTCTCGGCGTGAGTTTTTTAAGTCGTGGATTGATTATTACTGTTCATGATGTACAGTTTTCTTGAGAAGTGAACATTGTTTTTTCATCTCTTTCTCTTATTTGATTACTTTGAACTTCTTTTTTAAATTTTATAATTCGAAGGTAGCAACACACGGAATTGCATTTGTGTAGTTCCCAACGCATTTAAACACTATCAAGAGCATTCGTTTCAATAGTGCGTTGACAACCCTATGCCATTACCATGAAAAGTATTTCTCATCAGCAAAGGATGACACTTTCTTTTTTTTAAACTACGCACAGTGGTTGTAAGGGCCCTATTTCTGGGATGTCGCGCCACCATGATGTCTAGAGCTACCAAGCGAGAAACATCAAAACAAACACTAGGATTATCAGTTTCAAAATGGACGTAGAAGAGTTACCAGTTCTTTTGCTATACGTACGACGAGTGGAAGGGAGGGGCATCCTTGGTAGCGCAACTGGTATCAGAGTGGGTGAGATGGCAAATAGCTTGATACATATTAATGGTTGCGCCACCAGGCAGCGGCTGATTCGGTCGCCGTCAACAACTTGGTTGCGCCACCAAGTTGATACCAGGTGAGATACCCTCCATACAACTATACGCATTTTGTTGGTGGCGCGACCGGTGGCGCCACAATGGTGTTCTATTGAAATAGGGCAGTAAGTTAAGGTATTTTCTACCAATAAATTTTAGCCTCTGGCAGACATAAATAGGACAAATGCATTAGTAGTCTTCTGTGGGAATGAAAAGTAAGTAATTCTTCTGATTAATTCCAGCGAAATATCTCTTTTTTTATGTTATGTTAGAATAGCTAGACATGTCTTTTGCACAATACAAATTGGGTCTGTTGTAAGACTACGGAAGTCAATTTATAGCTATGTTTTTATTCTAAAATATATTCACTATTTAGACCAAGACTAAGCAGAGCTTGTACTATGTATGAGCTCTAGAACATGGATATTTACATTTTTTTGTAAGTACATACATATTATACATAGAAACAGCCAGGCCGTTGCAAATAGACATATTTATTCATACAGATATTGGCACTGAGCTGGAATCTTGACCCCCGGCATGGCAGTCGCAGATACTACCACGGCGCCTCGGAGGCCGTCAATTAATCTATACTAATATTATAAAGCTTAAGAAATTGTTTGTTTGGTTGAACGCGTTAGTCTCGAATTGAAAAATTCTTCTAGTGTTTGATAGGCCATTTATCGAGGAAGGCTATAGACTATATAACATCACGCTACGACCAATAGGAGCAGAGTATCAATGAAGAATGATGCAAGAACGGGGAAAATTTATCTCTCTCTCTCTTATGTGACGCAGACGTAGTTGCGCGGGTCATCTGGTGAAATATATTACCCACCTTTCCCGTTTTATACGTATTTCTAGACGACCTGTACAAAGACAGAGAGTGCTTGACAGAGAGTGAAGACCTCTGGTGGATGTCTGTGACAAGACTCTCTGGCGAATGACTTATACATGAGATGAGTGGGGTTCTCACACTTTGAAAAATACATAAGAATGTACTGGTTGGGGTTCGAATACGCAACAACTTGATAAGAAATCTAACTTTTAAAACAAAAATCATGAAATTCGTGTGACGTAATTTATGGGTGTCCCCATGTCAGGGGTACAGAAAAGGACATAGGGTAGGTACCTTTCCTCCAGATAAAACATCTGTTCCCGAGTGTTACCTAAATTGATTGGCATAATCTACATTCACGCGGACGAAGCCGCGGGCACAAGCTGTCAAAAATAAATAAGCTCCTTAAACTAGAACGTGCAAAAACTATTGTCCAACCTGTCACTCTAATTCAATATACACTTTATTAAAAAAGAACAGCAATAAATTCCTTTGAACAATGGCGAAAGAACGAATGAAACTGGAGATTGCTCAGATCTCATTCACCGCATGCGAATGAAATGCGATAACCCTCACAATGCAAGCGAGAAATATTCCTACTAATTTCACCTACCAATTTGCGGGGCACATTCTTTTATGTTTAGGGTTGGCACGTTAATTAATATTTTGTTTTAGTTTTATGATTACGTGTACTTGACACTTACGTGCACAACAATAATTACTTAACGAGCTCACACTTAATGAGCATTACAGAATATTTCGAATTAAAAATCAATGACAAATATTACGTCATGTATGGTATCTTCCTAAGTGAATGATTCCAAAACGGAATGGCAGACGTTTTACACGAATTTTGTAGCAGTGACAGTTCCGCATTAGTTATAGGGTAGACTGACCATCTCGGAGACAAACAGTGAGGGATAGAGAAAAGGGGAGTATTCGTAAGAGCGCTTGTAAAGATATCGGCCGAATTTGCTTTGTACTCTCTCGACCAGTACATTTTCTTCTTGAGGACTTCATGAAATAGCGTTGAATTCTAAACATAAGGAGCCATAATCATGTGCTCTTTCGCTCACAGACCTATGACCTTTAGAGGTTTCATCGTTGTCACTCACAAGAAGACACTGGTTATTCCACAAGAATTACACATTCTGGAGTGCTCTGTAAGTATTTTCTAAATGTTTAGAAATAGTCAAGAATGGAATGGAACTTTAGTTAGGAATTAATGACATGTTATGAAGAAATTAATAACCAGGTCGGTAAATACTAAAATGCTTGCCCGTAAACATATATGTATAGAATCATCTTTATTTACTATATTACTTACTGACAACCCTGTAACCCATCATACAAATCGGCGTCGTTTGACATTGCTCGCTTCCTCCGACAGTCCGACAAAAGCCGACGTTACCCGACAGAAGCCGAAGGGTTGTATATCCATTCAAAGTGCGTGTAAGTATTAATGCTCATTTGTCGGAGAGCCACGCAGGTCGCGGTGACACTCTGCACTTCCTGTGCAATCAATTAGCCTTTTAGCCCAGCGCTGGGGGACAATAGGCGGTGTGTGCACTGTAGGAAAGAACAGCCTGCTTATTTGCCAATTGTGTAGATGCAATTTCGAGCGGGTTTCAGATTTTTATCAGCTGCGATTTTGAGAGACTGTCTTGCAAGATATTGATGTAATGGAATACAAAACGATTTGAGATTTCCGACCACGATGTAAGTCTACAGTGAGATGCATTTTTAAGATATGAATATCTAATACCGACTAATATTTTCTCAAAGGTTAGGTGTTATTTGTGAGGTGTTTAAGGATAGAAGTGGCTTAAGCTTTTGCTTACACTAAAGGAAATTAGAAACAACCGATTGTGTTAAAAATATTAACGAATAAACTACTAATAGCTACCTATAGTAGGTAAATTGCATATATTTATGTAAACATCTGTGACGACATCCATATACAGCGAAAAATATACTTCAATGGCATCTAAAGTCAGTCGATAGACCGAAGTACGGAGTAAGTGCTGATCATGCATCGCGCAATGAAAGTTCTAAACATCTACCGGCGTAGGGCCGCGGTCCGCCAGGCATGATCAATTAGCCTGGTTTCAGGATCCTCCCTTTGTATTGGAGAATAATATCACTCGTCTCTCCACACATCTTTTAAAACCGTTTATTTTGATACTGGAACCACCACTCGGATTGGAATGGTTTGAAAAAAAAAATGCAACCTCACAAAATGGCAATTAAAATCTGCCATTTGATATTTTTTGAGCCAAATATCCTAGGGCACTTAGGTTGCTAAGACAAATCTAACGATATCTTAATCATCAAAGTTCATCTGTCTTATATATAGGGGAGAGCAACCAATATTGAACCGGCACTTTTTTCAACATTTATCTTGTATCTGTTGTGTGTTGCCATGCTTCGGCACGTATAGGCCGGCTCGACCTTAGTGATGCCACGGCCTCACAGAAAACCGGAGTGAAGCAATGCTTTTATTGTATTTCGCCGAGTGAGTGAGGTTACCGAAGGCCCTAACTCCCCTCCCCCATCTTCTACTCCCATCTTAAAGGCCGGCTTGGGCTTCGGGTCGTACTTGTGACTCTTGAGTTGCAGGTGTCCATGGGCACGATAGTCACTTATCATCAGGTGATCCGTCTGCTCGTTTGCCCCTACGGGTCCGGCTGTTAGATCAGGGTATCCCTATCTACTAGTCACCCGGAGTAGATAGGTTCGCAGCCGGAACTACGGGTCCGGCTGTTAGATCAGGGTACCACGGGAACCGGATCCTGAGCCCTCTGATGGCGAAAGCTGTCAGATACCGGTTTTGGAGTTAGACTCGTGGGGGTTTTGTCGTTAGCTGCAGAGAACGGGCACGTTCGTCTGCTCCACTATTGTCAGTGGAGCGTCTGTTCTCGCGCGCAGCGAGCAGCGGAATTAACCTGTCTAAGGCGAAGGGCTCCTTGGTTTTAGGCTGCGGGGCTTGGAGCGTCCTTTAGCAGAGGTCCCGTCGGACCGATGCAGCTCGGGTACTTGCCTGCTTAGCAAGTAGAACTGACTAGACACTGATGCGGACACCCGACCGTAGGCCAGGGTAGACCTACACTTGATTGTAGATCGGGATGTGAGCGTGCTGACAGCTCCGGTACCAGCTGGATACTGGTAGTCGGCTTCTCTGACGAACTTAGCGGCGTTACCGCGAGCATATGCAAATATGCGGGAAGTGAGCATGCCTTACAGCTCCTGTACCTATCTGGACTATTGAGTGTGCTGGTTGCGAATGGGGGGTCGCTGCGAGTGTGGTTTCACGAGTGGCGATCTTCTGTGACCGATAGGCATACGGGTAACTAGCCTTACTTAGTACCGGCGCCATGGCGTTGGAGGTAAGACCTGCCGTGTAAAGGTCCCTGCGTCTCGGGACCTTGGTTTGGGGAACTTGATGCAGGTATACTGACCCTGCTCATATAACGTTTGCGTTGGGTGGGGTGGGGGCAGTATAAACAAATACGTAGTCGTGAGGAGGAGAGGGCCTGCTCGGTTGCCCCCTATAACATTTCGGACTGTTACCAATAAGAGTTGGTACATCTTAGGTTTTATTGGCTAATCTTAATATTTACTATATTTCAGCATTTTACAGTAACATATATATTAAGAGACGAATCAATTCTTCATCCTCTGATAAAAATTAACCCTACAATTTCGTAACATAGCAAAATGATTTTACACTCCACTCCAATGCCCACCCCCATTGTACAACAAAGACAGTTGATGACACGACACGTGTCGAAACGCAAATTTGTAATATTACACATTCGGTATTATATTACATTTAGTATTAGTTAGCGACATGATACTACACCGAGTTGATCGGCTTATGGGTAATTAAATTAAAGGGTAATTTTGACCTATTTGAAACTCATCTCGGTCTCAGAGCAAGAAGGGACAAAGCATAGAGTGATGGCAATTAAAATGTTACTTTAAAAACACTCACTGAACATTTGATTGTATTTTGAAGAACTGAGAATGTTAGTAATAAAAATGAGTGTTGCCGTTTAGAAGGAGAAAAACTAGGAACACACGCACAACACGAATTTAAGATTACCTTAGCCTTTTCGGAAAATCCTGCCTTTGCTTTTTAGGAGATCGCACTGTGTTCCTAAATAAGCTTAACATGAAGACATTAATGAATATCGTCCAAAATGTGGGTAATTTTAGACTAACGCATTATGACCCATTACTGTTCTTGAATTTACTTACTTACTGGTTCATAACAACTGAGACCGACCGGTTTCTTTTGCCTTTAAAAAAAGCTTTACAACAGACCACGTAGAAAATATTTTTATAAGTCAAAACTGCTTTAATAATCGATACCTTGAAATCAATATTTTTTTTAGGGTTCTGTGCCTCAAATGACAAAAAAGGAACCCTCATAGGATCACTTTGTTTTCCGTCTCTGTTAATACCATATTTCTCAGTAACCCGTAGACGCATCAAGATGAAATTAATACCAAACACATAAGTGTGCGGTCCCATAAAGCTGTAAAGAAATCAAGCTTCTAAGTCAACGTAATCAAAAAATGCGGCCTTTAACAACGGACAACGGATTTTAACAAATTTTAAATAACATTTCGGTAAATAGTTAATTTGTTGTTATATCACATAAAATAATAGTTTTTGTGATTAGAAACTTTTATTTTGTGGTTGGAAATTTAACTTTGTCAAACATCGCAACAGCAGACTTAAGTTTGTCTTTCGTAAAAGACGGGCGAAAACCTTTGAGAATTGATTCCCAAGATGGACGTACTATCTACATACAAGTTTGTTTGCTTACGGAACCCTCGGTGCGCGAGTTAGACTCGCACTTGTCCGGTTTTTTTATTACAAGGAGCCGTACCGGTTGGTACTGTAATTGTGGCATTAGCGCGAGATCAAAGGCGCCGCTGATTTGTCGCGTTTTGTTAATTTGGTAACTTTCGCGACCGATTACGTTTGGGCGGGGTGCCTGTGACAGCTACGACATTTTCATACCATTGATTTACCTGCACTAAATAAGGGCTATTCATTTAGTTTTGTAGGTAGGCTGCAATCAATATTTTCGAATTTACATCGCCTGATTAGAAGAGCGGCTCTTTACCTACTACCACAGATAAGATAATAGTTACTTCGTAAGTACTACAGACGACCGCGGTTAATTGAATCTACTAGCGTAATATTGTATTTCATACTCTTTCGATCGTTTTACTATCATGAGTCATAAAGTCATAATACACGACATCGTACAATGAGGTGTCACATGAAGTACTATGCAATTCATAAAATTAAATAATTTGTTCTTTTATCTCCTGAACTATTCATTCAATCACAATGAAACTTTGATAAAGTTTATGAGTAAAAAATAAACAAAGCGAACAACAAGTCGAGCCCGCTGCGTACTTGTAGCTTCATACCTAAAGTGCGGAGTAAATCTGGCCTGGTAATCTGTAAAAGTAAAACTGAAATGATGTTCATCAGTGAGCGTATCACTTGAGAATTAATTAGGTTTTGAAATTAGGCTTTCACATAAAGTGTAATAAGTGTATAAGGTGCCTTTCTTTTCTAAGGAATGAAAATGAAAAGACACAATGTGTGTTGAGAGTATAGAAAGTACCCAATAAATAGGTTCGCTATAAATCGCACCATACCCAACGACGTGGTGTTGACTTTTGGCCCCTTTGCGAGGGGAAAGAAGTATTACAAGTGGGGTATTTTGTTTGGATTACTATTTGTAATTTTATGCGAATCTGTTCTTGGAGGTATAAAATTACTGATAATACCAGACTTGTTAGTAAAATTAAGCAAATTTCTTTAAGAACTTGTAACATACAATAGGTAGAGCACAGAAATAGGGTTACTTTACTGGGAAGTACCTACCACCCTGTAGAAGAACGCGGTTAACTATTACTAATACAGTAGTTCTGTTTATCTTTGCTATCTAGAGAAATCTGCCACAGGTAATTTGTATAAGGTTGTAACAGCATTAGGGTGGTACATTAACGGTTTTACGATTGTTTATAGGCTGCGGTACCCGCATACCATAAGGCTGGTGGTGTATTATTTATCAAATTGTCGTATAATTGAGCTGCGGATGGATTGAATGGTTTCGGGAACTCTTTAGCGCTACCAAGCGTGATATTAATCAAGGTAATTAATTAATTTACATACAACGCGATACAAAAATGATAGATAAAGCAATAAATACAAAAAATATTTCGCCATTAAAATAGCATGTAAATATTGAGTTCGTAAAGTTAAATAAAAAGATAAACAAAAGTGTCACAATTTGTGAAAAATAAATATAGGATAAAAAGCTACCTCCTTTTTTGAAGCGAAGCGATTTTTTCAGAAACTCGTTAACAGAATAAAATCTTTGTCAATTAGACATTGTGTTGATTCCTGTTATCTGGTTGAATCCCTATTTCCCTTGGTCACGTCATCACGCGTGAACGGCTGGACCGCACTCACTCAGCGAAAAACAACGAGCATTGCTTCACTGCCGGTTTTCTGTGAGAACGTGGTATCACTCCGGTTGAGCCGGCCCATACGTGCTGAAGCATGGCATTCCATTATAGTTATGTGGGAGTTTAACACGCTTCTGCTTACCCCTTCAGGGATACAGTCGTGAGTGTATGTAAAAAAATAGGCAGTCATGGGACTGCCGACAGAAGTGAAAACTTAAACGAAACGACGAACTTAAAACTGTGACATTAATTAATAAGGAGCTGACAGAACTCAATGTTTAGATTAGCGCCCTCTAGTGGATCTATATATGTTTTATTAGCGTGACGGTCACGAGTTCAGTGCTTTTTCCCTATAGCAAGAGTGCAACAAACATGCCTATAGAAGTTTTCACTTCAAAAATCTTTTTTGCTCTCTATGAATGTAACGTATGCTCTGACAACGGTATCCTTATTCTTTTACGTCATTTTTACAATAATTTAACATTCTGTACGCTGGTAAAACCCAATTTAGTATTAAGTATTTTATTTTATTGACTAAGACAGCCACAATATCTACTCAAGACTATATTTTATTTCTCAGTCTCGTTACCAAGCTCATACGATTATCGAATTCCTTCTAAACAACATGATGGTAAAACATAAATAAACCGTTCCTATCATTACAGTACCAAAAAACGGCTACTCACGTCCATTTCGGATGTCTGGCAGCACTAACTGGACAAAATAAAAATTTAAAAATGAAATAATAATCGTGGGTCCGTCCAGTAGCGTCCGACGCCGTCTGACGCCATTGTCCGGCCATCACCGGTGACTATACAAAATACTAACGACCCGGAATGTTTTTAAAAAACAGTTTAAGAAGCTTCCGTTTAAGAAGTTGGTTTATTTATCCTATTGTGCATAAGCGGATCGTTTCGTTCGGTAATTGTTGACTGACGCTCGCAACTGTG
Source organism: Callimorpha dominula (assembly GCA_949752705.1). Lineage (NCBI taxonomy): Eukaryota > Metazoa > Arthropoda > Insecta > Lepidoptera > Erebidae > Callimorpha > Callimorpha dominula. Next base: position 2,345,996 of record OX457001.1, on the reverse strand, counting down.
GGAAGGCTGTTTTTTTCCTTAATCAAATAAACATTAATATTTTTGAAAGGCGCGACGCCTGGATATAATTATCGCGTTTGTATCCGAACGGTGTGCAACTGACGTGTCAAACGGACAGTTCAACTGTTTCTAATGAAAATAGTATTGGAATTTCATATTTATTTTATTTATTAAGGGTCTGCTTGCTCCTGGGAAGTTTGGTCGTTAGCTGTCAGTGTTTTGTTTTTTTTTGCAATTACATTTAATTACTTTCTTCGCCCAAACGACATACCCGAATATACAGGTTTTAGGTAGACTTCGAAGAAAGTCTACCTATTGGTTTTGTACCAGTGGTTGAGTTTTCCAAAAATTTCTTTACAGAAGGTCTAGTTATGATCCCTAGACCCCAAAACAACCGCCAGTCAAAAATGTAATAAATATAATATATGTATGTATATATGTATGTATGTATATATGTATGTATGTATCTCAATTTTACCGGCACGATAGAGGTCGCAATTATGCACCGATTGCTTTCAAAATTATTGCCGAGATTGAGAACTTGCTTCAGTTGCTTCACGATATCCAAAGTAAATTTTCCGTTCAGTTATTAGAAACTTAACTGTCAAATGTACACCCAGCTTGTTTTTACAAAGTAAACTATATTTAATGTAACTTTATTTGGAGTCTGTGAAAGAAACACTGAGTGTTATAAAATGTATTAAAATTTCTTAGTTGTGTCAATGAAACTAAATAATAAAGTTACACAAATAATCTGGCAAGAATCATTTTGATACTCAGTAGGTACATTAGTTGCAATGTAGGTACACATTTTGATACTCAGTAGGTACATTAGTTGCAATGTAGGTACACATTTTGATACTCAGTAGGTACATTAGTTGCAATGTAGGTACACATTTTGATACTCAGTAGGTACATTAGTTGCAATGTAGGTACACATTTTGATACTCAGTAGGTACATTAGTTGCAATGTAGGTACACATTTTGATACTCAGTGGGTACATTAGTTGCAATGTAGGTACACATTTTGATACTCAGTAGGTACATTAGTTGCAATGTAGGTACACATTTTGATACTCAGTAGGTACATTAGTTGCAATGTAAGTACACATTTTGATACTCAGTAGGTACATTAGTTGCAATGTAGGTACACATTTTGATACTCAGTAGGTACATTAGTTGCAATGTAGGTACACATTTTGATACTCAGTAGGTACATTAGTTGCAATGTAGGTACACATTTTGATACTCAGTAGGTACATTAGTTGCAATGTAGGTACACATTTTGATACTCAGTAGGTACATTAGTTGCAATGTAGGTACACATATTGATACTCAGTAGGTACATTAGTTGCAATGTAGGTACACATTTTGATACTCAGTAGGTACATTAGTTGCAATGTAGGTACACATTTTTTGTCTGTACCTACCTACATACAATCCGGCGATTATATGTGTACGGCCTAAGCTCTTTTCTTACATCCTTTATCAGAATCTATTGCATAGCGAACAAGAAATTAAATGTAAGGTGAATTCTGGCTTTCGATTGTGTCGACGAAACCACAGTTTGATCATGTATAGCAAGAAATACACAACTGTGTGAATAAGGTAGATGGTCTGTCAAGTTAACTCAGTATCTTTTATAGTAAAACGTCAAACGATAGGTTTTGTACAATTTTGTATTTGACAACAGTAAGGCGTGACGTCACGCCATACTTTTGTCAAATAATTTACTATTAATGTTAAAAATGATAAAATAAAATAAAATATTCAATTAAAAGCGAACGACAATTTTCAAAACAGATGTATTGACGGATTGACAAACTTCGCGGTATAAAATAATTTTATATATTATTTGAATAACTTTGAGGAGGTCAGAATCGGGACAACTATTTATGGATCACACAAATTTTTGTCCCGTGTGGCGTAGTGACGAGGTGACCACTTAAACCATTGCGCCATCCGTGCAGTCTACTGTAAGTAGCAAGGCGGCAGGAACAACTCGAACGATTCTTGTAGGTGCATCCTTTTTACAAAATGCCTATATCTATCAGCTTATTGGTGTAACTAGGTGTGTTTATCGTGCGACCGTCACTACGAATTGTCGTCATCCGCGTCTCAATGAGGATGCAGTGATCACGTCTATTGGGCCGCCGATGATTGGACGACTCGCCGGAAACGGCCACTCCTGCGCACCTCCCTAGTCGAGCCAATCTTTATTATCGTTTAGGATATAGTTGTTATTTTATAAATATATACGTTTGTTTGATAAAGATTCGACTTATTAATATAGAAGAAGAAATTCTTGTCGGTTCAAAGATTTTTTATTTTTTAGGCTGTACCTAACTGTAGCATTTGCATAGATTGGCGTCGTTTTATTTTTGTCAAAGACGAGCCTCAACAAAAGGCTTATTTATTACTAGCAACCCGCCCCGGCTTCGCACGGTTACAAATTATACACCTAAACCTTCCTCATGAACCACTCTGTCTATTAGTGAAAACCGCATGAAAATCCGTTCAGTAGTTTTTCAGTTTCTCGTGAACAGGCGGAGGACTTTGTTTTATAATATGTAGTGATGACTTTGATACGGTAAAACGAGAGCGTACTCTACTTTTACCAGCAATTATGTTACTAGCGGCGCGGTGAGTGGAGCTCAGATAGTATAGGATTTAGTTTTGCTAGCTCTTAAATGTCACGTGAAAGTAAATGAATAATGAAAACAAAACTGAGTAAAACTTTAACAATAATATCAAAACAATTTGACGTAGAAGTTTAAAAATCCATTACTTTTACGCAGTTTTATTTTAACTAGCAGCGCCCCGCGGTTTCACTCGCGTAAGTCCCGATCCCGTGGGAATATCGGGATAAAAAGTAGCCTATATGTTAATCCAGGTCTGCAGCTATCTACATACCAAGTTTCACCGCAATCAGTTTAGTAGTCTTTGCGTGAAAGAGTAACAAACATCCATACATCCATACATCCACACATCCATACATCCACACATCCATACATCCACACATCCTCACAAACTTTCACGTTTATAATATTAGTAGGATTTAGGTACATGCTTTTTTAAATTAAGTACCTGTAATTATTTATCAATTTACCGGGGCTTATGGCCGTAAAATAGCCAAGGGTACATTCAAAATAATGTAGGAAACATCGTATTTATTTGATTCAACAATATGCCGTTGAATATGTCAATTAATTTTAATTATTTTTTTTTAATTAACGCTAACCAGTGTTTTTTTTCATTCATAACTATACGCATTATAAGTTCCAAATATTTGCACATTAGCGTGGAAAACAGACAGAGCGAACATTAATTTCGTAGGAAGTATATTATATATGGCATAGCAGATTTTCGGTTACATATGATACGCATTTACGCCAGAACACAGTTTGAAGTAAATAATGAACATGGTGTTACTTATCGAAATTCCTAATCGATGCTGCTATTTTCCTTACGCGTCTGACTAAAAGGCATGATCTTAATCAAGTTACCAGTGCCATGGAGTAAAAAAAATACGTTTTTTTTTTTAACAAGCACGAGTCCATATTCGAAAAAAAGAAAACAATTTAAAGCTGACAGAAGCTCAGTGAACAGCGAAACGTATTCAAATATCGAAAATTGTTGACAAATTAAGTTCCCTACGACTCCCTTACCACTTGAGAACGGCTCGACGAAATTTTAAACTGTCTAACCAACGTAATTGTATTTTTTCAAAACTTTATTATGATCTCTGAACGTCTGCGTTAAGGCTTACATTTGAACGGTGCTCAGTTTCCCAGCTGCACATTTTAAGCTATACGAAGGGACGAACCGAGTTGTTCGTTTTACTAGTTACTCAATTAGGCCTTTTGTATTTGTTTATCTGAGTTTGTATAGCGTCGGAAAGGCACAGATATATGATATGACATGTGCTAGAAAGGGACAGCTGCTGCAAAGTAATTTGAGACAGTTCTTTTCACTGGCGCGGTAATACGTTCCTATTTTGAATGGCAACACGAAACTCTCGGGAAATGCATTCAAATTGCGTTCTGTTTTTACTTTTTCTAATTTATGTAATGGCCGCCTACGTTATGGCTACAGATTTCCTTTGATATGGGCTTTTCTTTACGATGTATTTTCTGTTTATGGGTTGAAAATGTTTTTACGTTGTACGAAGTTTGTTACCTTCTTACTTACATTTATCAAGACCGACTGTAAGTGAAGCAGTTAATTTGTTGTTTTTTTCCCAAATTACGGATGAAAATAAAAAATGTGTTAATATTATTGTCTGACCAACGACGCCCATACAATAATAATAATAAAATTACTGCTCTAGTGACAAATCCATAAGGTTTAATGATATTGGGGTTTTCTGTTACAAACATTTGGACAGCTCCTTTTTGGTTCGAGTGGCCAAGGACTGGAATGAACTGCTTACGTGTATTTTTCCAGACAGTTATAATCTTGGAAGGGTCAAGAGTAGAGTGAAAAGGTTTCTTTTGGATAGGCGTGTACCATCTTCGTCTTTATCATCACTTTCCATCAGGCGAGTGGGAAGACAAACGCCTATTCCATTACACAATAAAAAAAAGCAAGTATACCTAGACGTGCCTGTAGACAGCAATGGCTTTGATATAAGATATACACACACATTAGGCCTGGGTTGTGCAGCTCACCTCTGCCTATTTTATACACCTCTGCCTACAATATTGTTTTCTTATTTAGATGAGTGTAAAATTTTAATATTGTCGGTGGTTCTTTTTTCGAGTTCGATTTTTAAAAGTTAAACAGGATGCCATTGCGACACTGTCAAGTGGCGTGAACAATTTCACAATCGATTTAATTTGTACGCGTCGTCTGAACTCTATTGACACTTGATCTTTTATTCCTGTCATACACTCACTTTAAGCGGGATGCACACTTCACGATTGACGCAGACGGCAGCTGTGACAATTGTAAAATAAAGATGTTATAGATTGGGCACGTTCGTTTTATCTTATTGTACTGTAGTCCAGTGGCACCAACTGGATATATATTTTATTAAGGATGTGTTCTATAGTGATGTGATTATTACGAGACAAGAGGCGGTCCTAAGTGTGAATCCTAGAGTAAATTTTTTTTTAATGAGAAATAGACTTTTCGTCAATTCTCCAGGAGTAATAATCTATTTTCTACTTATTACTTGTAGATAAGTATTGCAATATTCAGTTGCTTTTCAGTTCCGCGAGAAGGAAAGCTTTTGTAAGAAATGCCCAGTGGGCGAAAAATGTGGATTATAATTATAATCTTAATTTTTAGTTTCATTATCTAATTTAAAAACAATTGTTTCTCTAACTTTCTTATGCCTGAAATAAACTATTATTATTGCAATCCTAGATAAAGTCAATCAGGCAATTAGCTGAGAGGGTCGCTATTTATTTAAGTGTGTTCTGTAAGTCTTTTGTACGTGCTAGTATTATTACAAATGGGTACATCTTTCAAAGAAGTTAGTTTAAATCTTTGGCAATTCATATCAACAATCTTAGTAAATCTTACACGAACGGCACGTGCCCGTAACAACCCTTATTCTGGAATAAAAAATAAAAATTGGCATAGCTCCCTCTCACCGCCCCTATTGAGCAAATATCGTGTGATCGGTGTGACTGAATCGTGACCGATGGTGCATAAAACATCCTCGCGATAAACCCGAATAAACGTTGGACGGGTTTATGTTGAAGTAAATAATTGGTCATGACTTCGTTTTCAAATAATTAAAAAAGATAAAATACGTCAGATGACGTTTATGAAAGGTATTACAAACCTTTGATTTGCTTGACGTTTCGACCAGGTTGGACTAGCCGTGGTCACAGGCTGACTCTTATATAAACTTATGTTTCAAAGTTAGTAAAATAGGCCATTTCTGAAATTGTATACATTCATGTTGCTTTGCATTTTTTTCTAATACTCTGCTCTAATGGCGTGGAATCACGGAATCATTTCTACAAAATACCAAAATGTATATTGATCCATTTTGGTATTTTGTTCATCTTTCATGCTTCGCAGTTTAGGGTCAAAATTAACCCAATGGTTAATTTAATAAAATAAAGTGCGAATGCGAATAAAATAAACTGCGAATGCAAATAAAATAAACTGCGAATGCGAATAAAATAAACTGCGAATGCGAATAAAATAAACTGCGAATGCGAATACAATAAACTGCGAAGCATGAAAGAAAAAGATTGTAACAACTACTAACAACAAAGTTTAAAAATCCATTCATACTAAAATAATACTAAAAGGAAGCAATTAAAAAGTACTGAAACCGTGTCACCAAATGTGTGTCACCCCTCTGAATGACACATTTTTACCAAATGTCCTTGGGCTACAGTGACCGCTTAACAGTTGTTGTTTGAATATTTAGTGGCATAAATATACAATACCCAATACAATTTCAAAAACCGTTAAGTATTTTAGATATCCTCCAGTTAGTTTTGTTATAGTAGTATCCATATTTATTTTGTACTGGCTCTACCTCGTATACTGTCGTCCAGTTCAGCCCCCCGTCGATCCAGGCGCTAATGAACTGAACTGCTTACAATCCCCTTAAGTTGTTGACGCGCAATCATAGACTATGACGTGTTCAACGTGTCGCCGTGTCATTGCTACTGATTCAGCGGAACGTAATCGCTATTCTTGTAGTAGTTGACTTCCGCCCACATACATGTCGGTTTTTGCTACGAAAATGTCTTCTAGGTGTGCACATCGGGATCTAATCCCGATTAATTATATATTGCACATAATGTGTACAGGGTGTAAGAAACACCGTACCGAATACTGAAATAGTGTATTCAGACCATCATTCTGAGTCGAAAATCATTGGAAATTTCCGCCGGAAAATCATTTTATAATTTTTTTTTTAATTTAATATTTTACCGAAAAAAATAATAATAAATACCTCATACGGCCAAAAACTGCAATGTAATCAATTAAACAATATTTAAGCAAATAGCTGCTTCGACGGCGCCGAACGTATAAGGTCATTCACCGTACCGTACAAAAATAATACCGTACATTGCGTAACGCCAAATGAAACTAATCGCTAAAAATCCTTAATCTCGAATTTTTATGATGAACTGACTTTTGTATTGTGATAAGTATAAAGAGAAAGAGGTTTTTGTAAGTTTTTCGTGCAGCTCAAACTGTATACACGCTGTATACATGTTACAGAAAGGTGTAGTCATATTTTTGGGTCGTAAAAATCAAAATCATTTATTTCAACTAAACCATTATGGGTATTTTTGAATTGACAGGAGTAGGAGTCAGTCAGACTAAGTCAGTCGTGCAGCTAGTTGCCTGTTCCAATTCGTAGATCCAGTGGAGAAGAACAGGCAAGAAACTCCAGGGACACTCTTTTTCAACATGTTTTTTACATATCACTGGTTACATTGCTTATATGCGCAAGTTAAATGTGAGGTCAATGTAACGTATTGTTCTAAACTATAAACAGTCGCGCAAACTACTACCATATGTAAGTAATAGCAGTTCAGAAATGACCAGCCCCAACCAACGTATTTAATAGATTACACATTTAAGGAGACATTCCATGAAAACGTTTAAAAATAATCACTACTGGAAACACAACTCTATTTATTACAATTCGTAGCAATTTAAGAATATCTTATCTAATGTACGAATAACAACAATAGTCTAGTACAAAAGTATGCATTCAATAACCAAATGGAATCAGTGATTTTATTGTCATAAGAAATAAAATCTTTATAAAGAAAGGTGATAAGTTATTTATGATGAATTATGAAAATGTGTTAAAACCTTTACCATCCCACTTCTAACTTATATTATAAATGCGAAAATGAGTTTACTAAAAATAGGTTATTGTTGCCTGTGAAAATACTAAATGTTACTATACCAGTAATGAACAATTTACCTATAAATTATTGAGATAAATTATTACTAAGTACATTAAAATTAACTATAACGTATTTTTGCAGTCAAGTCGGCAACAATATATTATAAATGATTGATTTTCATTTTATAAGCAAAGGATTTATGTTTCATTGTCTCTGCCTTTTTTTGCTTATTGTCAAACCTCCACTAAAAAGGTTGAACATCATTTAGCAACTCTGCGAGTCTACGTTAAAAAAAAAACATATGCTTGTTGAAGCCAATTTAACTGTACAGTTAGGTATAGGAACTGTCGCGTATTTTACATGATAATGTACGGTTATTTGAGGGTTCGGGCCAGGTAATGCTGTCTCGGTTTCTATATTTTATTGCAAAAGGCTGTTTCTTGTAATGTGAAGAGAAATTTTAATTGAGGTTCTTTGAAATATGAGACAGAAAGTTAGTTACGTTCTGATTGATATGTCATCTGTTGCAAGAATTGCTGTCAGGAACCAAGATGCTATGAAGTATTTTATAGATATTTATGCTCATGGCTGGTATTATATGTACACCTGGGCTATAAATTAAACAGTAGAGGGATACCCCCTCTGCTGTTTAATTAAGAAAGAATATCTATTAATGATTATTCATTAAGAATATCATTACAGTAAATACCTACCAGTTGCTAAAAAATTTGTTGCATTCCAGTGCGTCTAGGTATACTTACGGTATTCTTTAATTCCGTGTCTTTTTTTAAACAGAAGTTGCCGAAGTCTTTGCTTCCTTTAAAAAAAATGTAGTTTTGTGTCTGCTCGGTAGCATATCTGCTTAAGATTAATATATAATGGTTATAAAGTTACAATGCTCTTTTGAAGCTGCGGTGTAAGCGTGCACTATTAACTTTGTTTGTTGTAGTGTTCAAAGGTAGGGAGAGGAGGAGTTAGAAAAGGAAAACGACTAAAACCAGATTGACTACGTGACTATCCTGGGTAATAGCGAGGGGTTGATATTTAAAAAAAAAAATTATGATAGGTGTTGAACGTGTTAAAAAACAAAACCATCTACACAACTTATTTTCCTACCCAAAATATATAGCTACCTACTACTAACTACTAACCCACAAACATATTATTTATAAATGTCAGTCTGTTTGTAACCTAACGTTTACAATTTGTTAGAAAACATGTATGTTTCACCATAGATTTCGTTTATTACCAAAAAAGAATTGTGATACTAGTTTTCAACAACATATATAAAAGACTTGTCAGAAACACGGCATGATGGTGAACTAAAATAAGAAAAGATGAAAGAACAAAACACCTTTGAAACAATGTCAATACGTCGCGCCACCTGTCAAGAAAATTATAAATTCAAACTCTTGGTGATTACACCCTTTTTTCCATCAAGATTATTAAAAAAACCAGAGTTAGTGAATAAGTCAGTAACCCTATATTCTGTTTTGAGTTTCCAGAATCTCAGGCTTAAAGAAAAATCTATATTTAGAGTCAAAGGGTAAATTTTTTTTCTTGTGTTGAATCACCCACGTGTAGAAGAGGTATGTAAAATTGTATAAAACTTTTATATAGCAAAATAAATGAAATTATTCGTGGGAGAAAAATATTTCTCTTTACAAAGGAAGTTGGTAAAGAACGGAATCTATTCCCACGCCGAAGCAATAAACTATAAAAAATAACCCAGAAACAAAATAACACATTCAAATGTTGACTTTTCAATTGACACTCCAAATCGAGAGCTGTTTGCAAAATACAGTTAAATTGTGTAGAAAAGCCAACCCTTTGTCTCTAAGGGTCGTTTGTACCCACTTGATTACTGGAGGGTTATTCGTCGTTTTGCGGTTATGTCCTTGTTGCTGGGAACTTTAAACCCTTCTTGTTAGTTTTGCTTCAATTTGACTTTGTAGCATTGTTAGTGTTAATTTTAAAAGTTTAAATTTAAGTGTGAACATTAAGATTTCTTAAATATTTTATTTTTTTTTAAGTGGCTCTTAATTTTGACTTTGTTAAATAGTTTGTAATTGGTTTCTTTATTACGAGTTAAGTGTTTTAAGGCTCCCATAATATTGTAAGTATAGACTTTGAGAAACTTTTGTAAAACACATTACTTGTCGTAAAAGGGCGCCAGTCAAGTAAATTCAGTTCAATAAAGGAACGTTCAAAGTCAAAGTTAAATGTAATTTGTTTCGTAATAACAAATAAATAAGGATTGAAATCGTCAAGCTGTAGAAGAAAGACTACTTACTTTTTGTTTTTAAGATGCAGTTATTGACGTAAAAAAGCGCGCCAAATACTAATTGCAGAATATTAGGATTGCCGAAAAAAAAATTAGGATTTAAATTGGGATTATGAATGGATGGATGAAATTAGGATTGGGGATTTTGTTCTAGAGACTCTTTTTTCCAGAGTAATAGCCAATCGCTTGAGACCATGGTTTTTTCCATGGTCGGAAGCGAGAGTGCGTGGAATTCCGCTGCCTCATTTTGCGAGGACGTGATGATTGCTAAAGAGGCGGCGGAAAGGGTACAGGAGAGAACGAGTACTATCCCGTCCCGCAGTAGACGCACCAGGCGCCGGAGAGCGCAGAACGACCTCCGGCCTCCATGAGCGCTGGCCTGGGGGTGACGGATGGGGCTATCCGTTACCCTGGCAGAAGCAGGCCTGAGACGGCGGCGCGACGTGTTCCGAGCGTGCTTCTCTAAATCGGAGGGGGGCAAGGCCCCCCGCACACCGGTGTGGCCGCCTTTTCAAGAGGCGGCCAAGGTTTGCAGGGGTTCCCGGAGGCTTCCTTCTTAGGATATCCCGGGTCCCTTGCAATATACCCACTTCTGATGGAACACCGTGTGGTTTTAGTCGGTTCGATTCCGACATACCACTTCACCGTTAGCTCCGGTGAGGTGATGACCCGTGGGGGCTTCCATACGAAAAAAAAAAGGGTAATAGCCAAGAATACTAAGAGTTAAGTGTATTTAAAAACATCAAACAGTAAGTTAACACGAGCGGAGTGACGAGACATACATACACGACTTTAACGTTATGCACATATAAGTGATTATCGAAAAATACTACGAAGATGAAAAGTCGGAAGAGAAAGAAAAGAAGAAAGTGAACTTGGAATAAATAAAAACGAATCGTGGATTATGACTACTGGGAAACCACATAAAAATAAACACGCCTCTCGTTCTACCTCATGGTGGTGCAGAAAGGAGTAAAGAATGTTAGGTAGGTATGGATTAAGTATGGCACAGTAATGAGGATAGACAATATTTTCTGATTTCGCCTCCCGGCAAAAAAAGTGTCATAATACAAAAACAGCTATTTCGAGAAGACGCGACTTTTTGCCTGTGAATTGAACAATTCAGTGAAAAAGGAAACTTTGTTCCCTTTTTAACCGACGAAAAAAAAGGAGGTTCTCAATTCGACCGTACTTATAATATATATATATATATATTTTTTTTTTTTATGTCTGTTCAGCCCTCACTCCGTTATTTATGAACCGATTTTGATTTTTTTTTTGTTAGATAGGGTATACCTCAAGAGTGGTCCCATGTCAAGGAAGTCAGGATCTGATGATGGGATCCTGATAAAATTGAGAGGAACCCTCGAAAGTTATAGGAACGAATAGTGTTTTTGTTTACTTTTCATTACTTTATAAGGCGCCGACTCAAAATAAGTTTATATAAAATGAGATATATTTGCTTTTTAGTTCTTTTCGTCGTCTTAATTTTTTGTTAAAAAGATTTTTATTCACTGAGCTGATAACGATGTTTTTTTTTTACAGCTGACCAAATGCAACATTTGCTATTCAATGCTATAAAAATGTTAAACGTCCTTTACATGTGATATGACGCTTTTTTGTGATAATTATGACACGATTTTTGCCGGGAGGCGATTTGATTAACAAATATAAAAGCTTATCAATAGTTTTAATTATTGATAGTACTTGTTAGAATGATACGGTCTATTATTAGCTAAAAAATAAGTCAACCCTAATATGTGGATGTAATTACGGCAACAAGTAACACAATGCAGACCTTCGGTCTCCGAGATTGTTGCGGCTAGGATGAGAATGACACAGGCCTACTTCATACTTCAGTTGTCGACACAGTGTTGAAGTCTAGTTGAAGTTATAATTTTAACAAATGCACTATCGGTATATTCCACTAAGATATCTTACAAAATGTAGCCACCAATGACATGACATTCAGATACCTATTTTTATCTGTGTACATTAAAAAGTGAAAGACACCAGAGAGTACTTATAGCGTCGGTGTCAAAAGTCAAGCGGTCGCAGAGTCGTTGGCCTGTGGGAACTAACGTCTTGATAGATAGATAGCTATCTATTCTGAGCATGAGAACCTCCGTGTTATCTAGGATATTCTTTAAATGGAAACTTTGTTAACAAGATTCAGATCAATTTCAGTAAGTATATATAAAGTACTCTTTGTTCAAAACTCACTCTTCTGTCTGTCACAGGTAAATATTTCTTACCACAATGATCAAAAGCATCACATTTTCAAACTATACTAAATACTAATTGTGACCTTTGTTTATAATATAAAATTTAAAAAAGTACAAGCAAGCACAGACAACATGTTCCTTTTTCAAATAATACATACTTAAATAAAAAGTTTACGATACACACAATAACAAAGTTTTAGTTTACAGTTTTAAATTGCATTGTTTTTTCATACTGCTGACCTTACTAACAAGCGTACAAGTACACGGTAACTCAGTAAGTGGTTAACGGTAGTCTAAAAACTTGGCTAGCACAACCCATTGGTTGTCATTGTCAAATTATCTGAAGACGCATTCGTCTTCAGATAATTTTCCTTTCTTTTGATACATTAATGGATCTATACAAAAGGTAGAAAACAGGACGCTTAGGTTTATAGTATTCTTCACAGCTAAAAAAACATAATACCTTCATTAACTAAACAAAATACAAAGACTCTTTTTCCTTTAATAAAAAAAGTCGACGAACAAAAATCAAATTATAACAAAAGAAATAAAGCATGGAGCGTAGCAATGCGGCGAAGCGACAAATATAGTTAAGCTACGATTGTCGTCAAAAATACGCGTAATTTTAATTGCGACGCGAATAGAGGCGCATTATCGCGTTACCGACGCTCCGCTCAGCTCCTGTTCTCTCTAGGCCGCGCCCTGTTCAGAGGGAATGCGCCGTTGATTTTTATCTCAATTATAAGTCTTTGTTCTGTCCTTTAGTTTGCTGGATTTGTTTGTTTAAGGCGTTATATTTTTCTTTGTCACTTAAATTATTTCTTTTAAGTTTTGAAATAATATTTTGAGCAGGGGTTATAATCTTCTTAACTTTTAATGAAGAAGGTCTGTCTAACGACAATATAGGTACAAACTTTAATGAATTTATTGATATTTAACAAATCTATGTCACTTTTCATTAAAATCATTTATAATAAAAATATATTTTTGTATTTGTAAGACATACCTTGCTTTTTAACCTTTACCAACATAACCGAGTTTTTTAGTAAATTAGTTTTGTTATACGAGAGAGAAGCCTACTTGCAATATTTTATAACAAGTCGGTTGCTAATGTTAATTGGTGAGAGGAAAATAGCAAGCCTACGGTCAATTTAGTTAATCATTGTAGTTGCAGAGGTGAAGCTTTAAAGTTAATCTCTAGAAAGTCAAAGAGTTTCTCAATCAGGTTCATGGTAGTTGACATAAATTAAATTATTGAATAAAATGATAGTTCACCATGTCAATGATCACCCTTTTTTGCACTGAATAATAGACTCATTATGAATGTACAACAGCATGGCTGTAAAATCTGATAAATTGATTTTAACATCCCCAAATCCTGCAGACGTTTGAAAATCAAATAACTACACAAATGACATCAGACAATGTAATTGAACAATGTCGAGTGTATCATCTCTAGGAACAAATCGAATCAGCCGCAATCCCGCAGACATATTGTTCCGGGGACAGATACAATCTGTGCGCAGCCTCTGACGTCACCAGCGGAGGGTACCACCAAATGATTTGGATATTGATTCGCGTCTCCCTGAGACAATATAAGTGTATTGTTTTGTAGATTTAGTAGATTAACTAAAAGGTTTTAAATCGGTACGGTATATGCGGTACGGTATATGTGTACGGTATACGGTATATGTACGGTATATGGTCGCAAGTATATGTATATGATAGATTATTCGGGAATGATTTACTATACTGAGATGTTCAATTCTCATTTGTCCTACGTAGTCTGTGTCAGTGTACATTCTGTACGTTATTTCTGTAAAAGTATCGGAGTATGGGGACGACTTCCTACCGTATAAGTCGTATTACAAAAAAGAGGGTTATCATTACGCACATAAATATATCTAATATGTTTGCCTTCGTAGTAGTAAGTCAAATTAAGATGATAATACCATCTTATGTTAGAGTAACATTAGAACGCAGATCAATACCGCTAGGTGTTATAGTATGAGTCTCAATGTAGGTAAATGCCTGCAAAAGGGTGTACAAAGTACGACACTGTACTTTTTTATAATTTAAGTTATAAATGTGCTCGCTGCAAAGCTTTATACCGACAGAGACACCTTACACACGGCCGTCTGATCCCAAACTAGGTAGAACCTGTACTATGGTAATCAGACTGATGATACACATACTTATATATTTCTAAATACCTACATATTATAGATAAATTACAACCCAGACGCAGAACATGATTTGTTCTGGGTGAAAATCGAACCCATGACCTCTGGCACAAAGGTCTCGATCACTGACCACTAAACTAATAGACTAGGAAAAAATGATTTAGAACATGAGATTAGAAAAAGAAATCACACTAATAAAAATAAAAGATCGTCATGATAATTGAACACAATACCTCCTCCTGTTTTGAACACGCGAATAATATCGTATTGGCCGGTGCCAAATCGTGTTTTCGATATTGTTAAATATATATAAATATAAACATGCCATATAAGTCGACTATTTATATCGATACTGGCTATACTAAGCGTTTATAAAAGAATAATGTAAATAGTAACTTAGAACCACTCAGAAAGAGATACCTCTGTTGAATAACAAGACCTTGAAGAACCTAGAAGATTACATTTTAACATTGAGGAAAATTAGTCAAGCAGTAAACTGACAAGGAGTTACATTCCAGACTCCTGACACAGAGCAGACTACAGAAAGAAATCTAAAACCTCATTAGTGAGCAAACAGATTGTGGAGAATCTCCGTCATTTGGGATTTGATACATTATTTATTCATTGCGCCGGCTAAACGGGGCATGAAACATTGGGTTATTTTCTCATTCAGACATAACTCGGTCGGTAATTGTATTGGGATTACGGTGTCGAGTTACGTGGGGTTGTCTGACAAGCAAATACAAAATGGGAAATGTATAATAGAATTTAAATGGTTTTAGAAGTCACTGGCCAGAAGATTCTATTGAACGTATTTTGATATTATTATTTTATGACTAAGTTATTTTATATTGTTTAAAAATATCGCTTTCCTATATTAAACGCATCGCTGCGTCAGTGTAGTGTAATATGTTATCCTATTTATTGTTTTGCTATATTTTTTTTAATATATTATTTTGCGGTACCGTAGTAGTCTAAGCTTAGTAAAAGTCTTAGTCAAAAAACAGGGCTTATAAAAAGTGGTGGAGCGTTACATTTCAGAACGTAAACTTGAGAAAATCGGAAGTTACCGTTACATTTGCAACACTAAATCACACAAGCGGTAGCCATCTTGTAAAAATATTTTTGAAATACCACATAGCTAAGTCACTTGGGAGTACCATGGTTTACTGCCATGGCAATTCATGAATTTGAAGGTTTGCGAAGGGAAGTTGTCAGCGTTTCTTTTTATCGAGTTTATTTAAAGTGGAGCCTAAAATGTATTATTTTACAATTATGTTTTTATTGATAATTGGTATGGGCGTTTGTCTCCGATCTCCCCTGATGGAAAGTGGTGATGAAGATACAGATGGTACACGCCTATCCAAGAGAAACCTATTCACTCTACTCTCAAACGTTCAAGGACTAGTAAACTCCTAGAAATACTTTCAATTCCTAAGGGTATAGAATTATAATGTAGCAATTAGAAAAATATATTCTAATCGTAAAAATGACTAAATATTAAAAAAAATCCACCCATAAAACCGACACCAGATAGAATTGGTTTTTCTTTGTAGTCATATTTATTTAATACTAGTTGTTTCCCTCGCGGCTTTGCTCGCATGTACATGTTTATATATTTTGCGCGTAACCGTAATTCTTTTTTCAAAATAAAAGTAGCCTATATTACTCCTTACAACACCAGCTATCTGCCTGTCCCGTGGAAATCGGTTCACCCATTCCGGAGATTAGCCTTAACAAAGAAACAAACAAAAACAATTTTTTTTTAGTACATATATGTACCGTGTAAACATTTGGATGCATTAAGTAAAACGCTGTTATTATGACATTATAAGACACTTCAATTTAATTTATTTGTATAGATGAAACATGTTTGTAGGAATTAGGAACAATCAGTAAAAATGCAGCTGGTGGTCTTTATAATGTTGTATTTTCAGTAAATTATCTGAACCAAAATATAACAAACATTGAACTTGTACTAACTACTATGAAAAAAAAAATTGACAGTCATGGGGCTGCTGACAGAAGTGAAAACTTAAACGAAACGACGAACCGAAAACGTCACGTTAGCAGGTTGGTGACATTAATTAATAAGGACCTGACAGAACTCAATGTTTAGATTAGCGCCTGTATTAGTAGCGTGACGGTCACGAGTTCAGTGCTTTTTCCCTATAGCAAAAGTGCACAAACGTGCCGAAAGGAGTTTTCACTTTAAAACTATGTAAATAAACCAAAAATAAGTAAGAATTTTAGATAATTTTGTGAAAATACAACACTATTAAAGATCACCAAAAGCATATTGGCATCTCTGGCCCACTCGAAGGGTGAAATCAATGTTTGAGTTGCTCGGCCTTGCTACGGCACGTATGGGCCGGCTCGACTCCGCTCGATACCACGGCTTCACAGAAAACCGACAATGAAACAATGATTGCATTGTTTTTCCCCGCATGAGTGAGGTTACCGGAGGCCCTAACCCTTCCCTCTCCCCTATTCCCGTCCTTCCCCTCTCCCCCCTCAGTTTCAACCCGAAAACATGATTAAAACACAAGATTCCTACAATATCTTTCTTCAAGCTGCATATAAAAGCATAACTCTATACCGAACAGTAATTAGTTTTTAGCCTTATCTAAAAAAAGTGCTTTTCGAGTTAAAAGCTGTTTAGATATGTGTGTGCGTTTTCAAACTTAATAAAAGTCACTGCATATCACCCCAGCAATCCTTATTACCCATACAATATGTCAACTGTATCCAACATAGCAATACTGCCAGCATCCCTGCCCTCAGGGCGCGTCTCCAATATCGCAAGCCGGCCGACCGTGCTCTCATCTTGTTATACTCTCCCAACAGTGCTTTGTATAACATCATGTTGGCGAAATAACTTATTTTGTTGATATTTTGTTCTAAATTATTTTTGGAATGCTCATGTCTGGATTGAAGTATGTATAGCGTTTGTATTTATTTGTGTTAAGATTACACAAAATACGGTACAACTTTTTAACCAACAAAAATAAAAAGCAAAATTATTTTTTTAAAAAAAACCCACGACGGTTAAAACGTAATCGGAAAAGGATAAAACAATTTAAAAACCCCGGACTTAACCAGATTATGTAACGAAAGATAATATATGTGAAAAGCTTTTTATAATAGAGTCGATCTCTCACGAAGTCGGTCATATAAACAATGGAGTATCACTTTTCATAGCACTGCCTTACGTGCCTGTATTTGATCCTCAGATATACTTAGGCAATAATAAATAACATATTCAATGAGCTTAATAAACAATCAAAGAATATCCGCCTGGGCTGCCATTAAATGAACTAAAGTATTGCAGTTTTATATTAACGTGAATTTAATTATTGAAGATATTTTATGACAACGTAATCTAACACAGGATATCTTCATTTTGGTTGAAATTCGAAATAGAGATGGCAGCGCCCGATTGATATTCTTTGGTTGTATATTAAGTTCATAGGTAGTTCAATATGTTAGGTATTTATTATTGCTACATCTAAGGAGATACTTATATATTTGAGAAATAAATAGGCACGTAATGCAGTGCTATGAAAACTAATACTCCATTGTTTATGTGACCAACTAACAAAAAAAGCACTATAAAAATAACCTTTTATCTTTAATAACAACTAAGTACTTTTCGTGTAGGTACATGTAGTAGTAATTTAAGTATGATTGGTTTGCAACACCTTAAATTTAATAAAATTATATTGACTGGCTCTTTTACACTGTGTTTATAGTTGTGAACCAGGTATTAAATATAGATTTTTTATCGCACGCTACACTCCAGACGCTCGAACGACGTCGGGCTAGACGGAAAAAAGTGTTAGCGCATCGAAAAATGCTGACCGCGAGTTCATTTATTTTATTTACGCCATCTGTGGATTCTGGGCGATATACTAAATGACCATATATTAGTTCGGGCAACTTTCACAGATGGCGCAATTTTAATTTCGAGTTTTTGTAATATTTACTATAATAATAATCTTTATTCATATGAAAAATCTTTAACATTTTGCTTAGAAACTATTAAAGTATTTTTATAGTTAAGGTCACACCAATAGAGTAACCCTAGCTCAAAGCTAGGTGTTCCTGTGACTTGGGAGCCAGTGTTTTGCCGTCACAATGATACTTTAATTAAAGGTTAAAAAAGGTTACACCCAAAGAGAAACATGTGTGTGTATGTGTGTGTTTGGGTATGTGGGTTCATGTGTGTGCTGTGTGATGTGCTTACTGCTGGAGCTGAAGCAGTGCTTCCGTTTGTGCATAGTCTAAATTGTGTAAAAATATTTTTATTTTAGCTTTAACCTGATGACGGTTTAGCCCAATTATTGCTATGACTTTACATACCTTCTTATAAACACGAGTACTCAGAATATAAAATTGTCGACCTGCGAATGCAGTTCTGTGGCTTTCTATTGTACATGAAAAAACGTTCTTTACGCTTCGCATGCTCTTGTGGTAAGACTAGCCTGTGTCTCCTAAGAATGGCTTGAAGTACAATAATTTTCTTACGGAAAGAAAACCACAGTCGGCATACAACTGAACCGTCGGATGTCTGAAAGGTTTACCAAGCATCACTATATTTTGATAAAATTTATTCAATCCATTAATATATTTACATATAGCGAAAAGACCTTGTCCGGTTTCAACGAAGTTCAAGGACATCGAGTTTTTTTTTATTTGGTAAGTATAATTGTTTTTAACATTTTGGGTTATAAAATGTGTATGTAGCAGAGTGTCAATTCTATCACGATAAGATAATAGTCACTTGCTTCTATTATATGCGGTTGGTTTTCAACGCAGAGTAGAAATTTAGATTTACTAATAAATTTAACTCCATAGATTCATGCGCATTTGAGGGTAAGATACAAGAAGCAATTTTCACGATATCTAACCTCAATTTTATAAAGGAGATTCTTAAAGTATTTAACAGTAGACTCTTTACAATTTCTAAAACAATTTGGACTGCCATAGTAGCGGTCTCACTCTAAAAGTCATTAGCCATGTTTGAGTCAGGAAGCAAACGAGACGGAGTCACTTTGTAGGGGTAATTGGCGCCTCCAGGCGTCGCTTGCCGACCTCATTATGTTATAACCAGAGCTCAAAACCTTCGTTTACATGATAGTACTCGTTTAGAAGTAATTTTCGGGGTAATGAATTTATGTTGAAGATCTTTTGTGATGTTGGTGGGTTTTGATTGTCGAAGTAATTTAATTTAAACTGAGTGTATTTGAAAATTGTAATTATATCGCTTGTTTGCGAGAATATTGAGAGTGACATAACTCAAAATTCAGCCGAATTTAACTAAGTATGCCAAACGATCATAAATCTTTGATATTTTATGGTGAACAAAGATGCAACGCCAATTTCGTGCTAATGTTCGTTAGGAAGCGACAAGTTCATTATATATTTAGAACGAAATACTCTAGCGGAACTCACAAAACATTGTTATGTCGCTATTGACGCAAACGAGCGATATTATATCTGGGATGTTTTTTTACAACCAATCTTTGGAACAAATTGTCGCCTGCGGTATTTCCGAACCGATACGACCTTCAAACTTTCTTAACCTCGACCTTCAAAAATTCAAGCGAACGGTAAAAAATCACCTTATTAGGAAATCCTACTATACGATCAACGATCATCTAAACGAAAAACAGTCTTGGGCTTAAGGTTTCATTAGGTATATACACACAAACTTCTTTGTCTTATAATTAAGCTAAATTATTAACAAACCATTGTCAGTTGAAAGTAATGCGTGACGATTATTATGGTAATTTGACTATTAGTGATTTTTATCAGTATCTCGACTATGGTTCGTCATGCTCACTAAAATGTCATTGCTTGCGGCGTCGTCATGGGGCGGGTCATTTCTTTCCCTCTGATATGGCGAAGGAGATGATGGCTGGTCCATGCGTCATACTCGTAAACGGGTGCTGCTTGGTGTGACTGGTCGGCCTAGTCAGCGATGCTTTAGCCTATACTATTATTTTGGTTCGATCAACTGCAACTCTAGCCTCTTAATCCAGTCACGAATTATTTTTAACAGTAGATTTTGCAACTGAATGAAGGTAGATGTGCACCTTGAATGATTTCTATGTTTAATAGGTTCAAACCTTCAACGGTATCACTGAGTGATTTTTATTTTTTAGTACGTTAGCTTTTGGAGCATTTCAATAAAATGAAATTCAGGTGGCATCAGCTTGC
This sequence comes from Callimorpha dominula, assembly GCA_949752705.1. NCBI lineage: Eukaryota > Metazoa > Arthropoda > Insecta > Lepidoptera > Erebidae > Callimorpha > Callimorpha dominula. The sequence continues at coordinate 2,325,241 of OX457001.1, read as the reverse complement.
ATCCTGTTTACCTCTCGTGTAACACTAACACTATTGTACCTGAAGATCTGACTTTTAAAAAGAGTGGCCATGAGTTTCTTTGCCAGTATTCTTCTCATAAGGCCCTACGCATTTTGGAAACTGGAAGTTATAGATCGACACAAACAGGCAGTAGATTTTGGTGTTTTTCACCTAATTTACCTTGACAATCCAGTACATGCTGTGGCGTCTGTTTGTGCCGATCTATGATTTTAACTCTAGCTTCAATTTAAAGTTCATAAATGTCATTTAGTGTCTTAATTGAATAAATGATTTTGAAAACCTTCAAGAAAAGAGCGTACTCCTATCTCAAAGGCCGGCAACGCACTTGTGACTCCTGAGTTGCAGGTGTCCATGGGCGACGGTAGTCACTTTCCATCAGGTGACCCGTCTGCTCGTTTGCCCCCTATAATATATATATATAAAAAAAATAGATAATCAGTATTGTAATAAATGTAAGAAATGTAAAAAATTGGCCTAAAAAAAATTGTTAATTACAAATGCTAGATATGAAAGTTAAACTAGAAGTATGTTTTATGCGGTTTCACCGTCGATTATGATCAGTGCTATACTCCTATGGCTCATAGCGTGATGTTGCATAGCCTATCACTTTCCTCAATGAATACTCTATCCAATACTTAAAGAGTTTGTCGAATCCGACTGTTAGTTGCAGAGATCAGCGCGTTGAAACAAACAAACATAAAAAAAACCTATTCAGTTTTATTATATTAGTACAGAGTAAGCAAAGTTAGTAAGAAAACCTAGTTTTAATACCAAGCCAAGAAGGCGGTGTGCTTGTATCGCATCACGTGCGTTGTGGCGATATTTCATCACGCGATTTATCACGGGCCACTCCTTCGCGATACTCCACAGACAGACCTTTTAGAAACCACATATATACATAAATATAACATAGTTTGGAGTTCCGTTTGTCAGCTTCTAATGTGCTTATACGTCTATTGGCATGACTACTGTATCATTCTAAAGAGTAAAATTTAGCGGTTCAATTTTGGATCAGTGTGTGTCTAGTTAAGTCAGCACCATAATGACTTCCTCATTTTCAGCAATTTTAACGTCTTTCATAATATGATATGTAAACAAAAAAAATGCTTATCAATTTTAGTACATACTATCAATCGTAGCAGAGGCATCTTCAACAATCATCAAAATATTTCAATCAATTTACATAATATCTTATCAAATTATACACCTAAACCTTCCTCATAAATCACTCTGTCTATTAGTGAAAACCGCATGAAAATCCGTTCAGTAGTTTTTCAGTTTATCGCGAACAGACAGACAGACAGACAGACACGCGGTGGGGTACTTTGTTTCATATTTACAACACAATGTAATTAATTCCTAAAGTTGCAGATGTTTTTATTGCCACGTCGTTTGTACACATTTCCTGGAATTAGGTTTAATGTCAGAGACATTGTGTTCTTTTAGTTGGTACCCTTTAAAACTTTACTTTCTCCACGGGGTATACCACTCTGTAACACAGTGCCGAGCAGTGGTAATCGGGTGGTTTAACCAGTGACTATTCACGCCGGCACTTCCAGTTCACGCACTTTTGATTTTGGAAGCTGAGTTTGTTTTTTTTTCCATTTAAAGCACGTTTAAATGACTTCAATCCGCCTAGTGGAACTAGATTCAGGTCCAAAGATACGGATGATAATAACATGGTGGTCCACAGTTTGATGGCCTCGAGAGAGAACACGTGTGCTGGTAATGAATTCCACATTTGAATGATGCGGCAAAGATGGATGGGCTGAACCGTTTGGTTCTCGTTAAGATAGTTTGCACTGTATGGGGGTGACACCTCATCCCACCACGTGTTGTTCTTGATAGGAAAGGAGAGCGTAGGATCAATTGGAAGAGTTCTTCGGAACACTCGCCGCGGTAGAGGCGGTTGCAGCTAAAGAGGCAACGTTTTTGCGCAACTGCAAGGGTTCAAGGCTGTTAATGATCTCAGGACTCTCAATGATGCCGATAGCACGTCGCTGCAAACTGTCGAGAGCCTCAAGTAGGTACTACATTCCACGCAGGAACCGACAAAAACCGCCTCACCTTGTTCAGGACACCGAGTTTTCGTGAGGTCACTTCTATGATGCTCTGGATTTGTGTGTAAAAAGCTCTGAGTGTTTTTTGTAATGTTCTCGGAGGTTAACTAACATGATTGTGCACTTGTTCACTGTTCCTCTACGTAATAGTTTTGGGAAAGCGAGTGAGAGACTTTTGAGTAAGACATTTGATAAAATAAAGTTAATATCTGGAACCATGTGATGCAAAACGTATCACAATTAACAGAAATCGAAAACATCTGCTCAGCAATGTAATAATACAAAGGTGTAATGAGAACTTTAATTACATTCCTATCGAGACACTTTCATACTCATTAATTAAGTGTTTATTCTAGTAATTGGTTGGATATGAATATTATTTTAGTTCTATGCCACTGGGCAGTAAATTTATTATCGAATTCCACCGATATATTTTTTTATTACTTTGCAATTAGGTACTTTCGCAAACTACGTCTTGTCTTATAGTGATCAGTGACCGGATGCTATAAAAATAGTAATATGTATTCATATATTTTGTTTTTACAAAAATCCCATTTTCCAATTCCCAATCCCAACTTCTCGGGACCTGTTTGTTCACAAATAGTGAACAAACAGTCTTGAGAATCATTTCAGTTTACTTGGAAATGAGAAGTTTTTTCCTCGCAAGTTCTACGAGCCGTCGTTTCTGCCGGTAGCCTAATATAGTTTTTTTAACATAAGTCTGTCGCCGTCTTTTCCCAAAACTGTCTGATTACCTAAACCAGACTGATAATCTACCAGTAAAAGTCACGTGGAAATCGGTTCACCCATTCCAAAGATTAACCGGCAATAGACAGACAGACGGACAGACAGACAAAAATTTTTGAAAACTGATTTTTATGCATAGATATCGTGAAAATAACTTGACAACTTTGACATTACAAATAGACACTTCAATTTTATTTATTTCTGTTTGTATATACGAAATACACGTTTTAGAGATAAATTACACCCACCTAGATACAGAACAAATGATCGTGCTGATCAAACTGACTTTTAAAAAGAGTGGCCATGAGTTTCTTTGCCAGTATTCTTCTCATAAGGCTCTACGCATTTTGGAAACTGGAAGTTATAGATCGACACAAGCAGGCAGTAGATTTTGGTGTTTTCACCTAATTTACCTCGACAATCCAGCACATGCTGTGGCGTCTGTTTGTGCCGATCTATGATTTTAACTCTAGCTTCAATTTAACGTTCATAAATGTCACCTAGTGTCTTAATTGAATAAATGATTTTGAATTTGAATTTGAATTGAATTTGAAACAATTATTTGTCTTTTGTGGGAATCGAACGTACGACCTCTGGCAAAGCAGTCAGGATCACTAACCACTAGACCAACAGGCCTATGAAAAATGTGTGCAAACAAAAGAAAAAATTAAACTGTATTGTATACATTGTTTTTAAACTTTCGCGACTTTGATACATATTAGATGTGTAACTCAGAACAAGGTACAATACCTTTTTGGTTACCCGACGTTTCGATCAAATTGCACCTATCGTGAACACGAGTGGACTGAACGACTATAGCCGATCAAAGAGGACAAAATACCACCAAATATAGACCTTTCTTTGCTAATGAAGGTTCTGAAAATTACAAATAATTAGGTTTTCAAACACAAATTATTTTAATTCATTCGAATATCTCAACATTCGCAGACACATGGCAAAAACTGTACCATACTGACAACAGATGATACCAAGAAAACTATCTTTGTACTTGTTTATTATAGTTTATAAAGGTAACATATATCTTCGCAACACTTTATAGTAAAATAAACACCCATTAACTTGCCTATAAATTCAAAAGGTTTACCTAATTGGGACAATGTGCAGCCTTCACAAAAATAATGGCTTAACTTATCTAGGTGGCGATTCTCTATGACCATTTTACAGAAAATAATAATAATAAACATAATTTCATTTAAAAAAAACTACCTTTTAAAATGCACAGGTGCTAGGTATAATATGTGTATACTTTTAACTTAGTGCCTATAAGCTTATCAAAAGTATTTGAGACTTTTAACCCAATATCTATCATCATTTCAGCCATAGGACGTCCACTGTTGGCCATATCCCTTAATGACTTCCAAGAGGAATGGTTGGAAGCGGCCTAGACCCACCGATGGCCTGCGATCTTTACTACGTCATCTGTCCACCGCGATATCCCTACCTACTAGTCACCCGGAGCAGATAAGTTCGCAGCCGGAACTACGGGTCCGGCTGTTAGATCAGGGTACCACGGGAACCGGATCTTGAGCCCTCTGATGGCGAAAGCTGTCAGATACCGGTTTTGGAGTTGGACTCGTGGGGGTTTTGTGATTAGCTGCAGAGAACGGGCACGTTCGTCTGTTCCACTATTGTCGGTGGAGCGTCTGTTCTCGCGCGCAGCGAGCAGCGGAATTAACCGGTCTAAGGTGAAGGGCTCCTTGGTTTTCCGCTGCGGAGCTTGGAGCGTCCTTTAGCAGAGGTCCCGTCGGACCGATGCAGCTCGGGTACTTGCCTGCTTAGCAAGTAGAAAGGTGACTAGACACTGATCCGGACACCCTCTACCCGACCGTAGGCCAGTGTAGACCTACACTTAATTGTAGATCGGGACGTGAGCGTGCTGACAGCTCCGGTACCAGCTGGATACTGGTATTCGGCTTCTCTGACGAACTTAGCGGTGTTACCGCGAGCATATGCAAATATGCGGGAAGTAAGCGTGCCTTACAGCTCCCATACCTATCTGGACAATAGGGAGTGTGCCGGTTGCGAATGGGGGGTCGCTGCGAGTGTGGTTTCACGTGTGGCGATCTTCTGTGACCGATAGGCATACGGGTAACTAGCGTTAATTCGTACCAGCGCCATGGCGTTGGAGGTAAGACCTGCCGTATAAAGGTCCCTGCGTCTCGGGACCTTGGTTTGGGGAACTTGATGCAGGTATACTGACCCTGCTCATATGACGTTTGCGTTGGGTGAGGTGGGGGCAGTATAAACAAATACGTAGTCGTGAGGAGGATAGGGCCTGTCCACCGCGATAATGGACGTCCTACACCGCACTTTCCGGGACGTGGTCTCCATTAGAGAACTTTTCGGGCCCATCGATGACCTTCCGTTATATGTGCTATGTGCCCTGCTCATTGATACTTTAATTTGCTGACCTGTTTGGCTATGTCGATATACCCAATATCTATACATAGACTTTTTTCAGAAAATATTTTTTTGTTGTACTAAAATATACCCTATTCACGTCGCGTTAATTATATGTCATGGAACGTTAAAGTTTAAACGTAAGACCATCGTGTAGGATAGACATGACAAAAGGTCGGCGTTTTGTTGTTGAATGCACAATACTCGACGCGGAGTAGTCGCGAGGCGGCCACATAAACCATTGCGCCATCCGTGCAGATAATATATTACAGTTATGATCAGTTTCGTCATAGCGTATCGTCCCCCAGCTCGATAAAACATGAACTTCAACAAAAAATAAACATGAAATATGAGTTATAGGAATTGCAGGCCTAATTACCGACTTATATGGCAATGGATAGCTAATAAACAATATCTCAAATTAACATAATGGACGCTGGTCACTGCCACAAAATAGAGAATTGCCATTGTTTGAAGAACTATGTTCCGCTAATATGGACATATCAGGATATAGGCAGATGTTGCGCATCTGTTCATTAAATGGCTTGCACACTTGCAAAGTGGCAATCGAAAGTATTTTATCATATTTTTGTGATTTTTCATACCTTTGTCTCATAATGACTGGCCTGTTTGTCTAGGAGTTAGTGATCCTGACTGTTGCCACAGGTCGTGGGTTCGATTCCCATCCAGGACAAATAATTGTGTGATGTGTATGATCATTTGTTCTGTGTCTGGGTGTAATCTTACCAATATTATAAACGTGAAACTTTGTGAGGATGTATGGATGTTTTTTACTCTTTGACTCAAAAACTACTGAACCGATTGCAGAATATCTTGATAAAAAGTAGCCTATGTGTTAATCCAGGTGTCCATCTATCTAAATATCAAGTTTTATCGCAATGGGTTCAGTAGTTTTTGCGTGAGAGAGCAACAAACATCCATACAGCCATACATCCTCTCTCCTCTCATCCTTTTGGGTTAACAATTGTGACATTTTTTTGTTGTATTTTCTTTAAGTCAGGGGTTTAATATGTTTGTATGTATGTGTTTTGTTAAAATTATGATTCTATAAAGTACCTGCACTTTAAAACCGCAAATATTAGGCTAACAAAAACTTATCGATTTTTGAAGGTATACAATCGAATCGAATTGAAGGTATCCATTTTAGAAGTGTAACTCGGCACTTAATCGCGATAATATTTATAAGGTACAATAACCTTCTTGGTTGCGTAGCGTCGGGCACAGTAGGAAAAAACTGGACAAATATTTCGCACTGACACAAATTTAACTGTAACCGATTAGTTTTTGTTTTGAACTACTCAGGGTAACCTACTTTAACAGTGGAACTGCGACCAGATTGTAAAATAAAAAAAAAATACTTGGCACTATGTTAACAGCAACAACCACCTCAGCTTAATTATCCAAAAAATTGCAAAACCACAATTAGACAAGCTCTGAACCCACACATCCCAAACCCACAAACCCTTAACCCATCAAACCTTAATTTGTGGGTTTGGGATTTGTGGGTTTAGAACTTATGTTTTTGCAATTTTTATACCAAGGTTTTTGTAATGTCCAGATTTTTCCAAAAATATCTGCATAAAAAATAAAAATCAAAATCATTGAATTGACATGAAAGTTCATATTTTCATTTTGTTTTGTTAAAATAGACAACTCCTGTGTCGCGGGGGGCTTTACAAAAATACAAACAACGGTCACAAAGAACACCCAGACTCAGGTGGGAATCGAACTCACGACCTGTGTGTAGCATAGCAGTCGGTCACTAACCACGAGGCCAACAAGCCAGTCATAATATGTTGTTTAAAAATGTGCAATTACATTAGGAAAAGCATTTTCCGAAGAACATATAATATTTTTTATCAAAATAAATTTTTTGTCGACTACACATAAAGCTTCTAAAATTTGACCACACGTTTCTGTAACACCCTGTATACAAAACAATATTTTAAGTTGATGAATTCGACCACAGAGTATAGACCACAGAGTAATCACTAAATGCTAAATCCCCTCTAAAACCATCACGCGTGTTAGTCCTAAATGCTAATTCATTCTTATAAATACTATGACCTGTTTCAAAACACATTATACAACAATCTTTAGACATATCAATATCAGAGCGGCGTGTAAAAAGAGATGTTTTGATTTCAATCTGGCGCAGAAGATTTATGCGACACCTCGAGACCGATCCTCCCCGCCCATCATGGAATATATCATTGTTAACTATAGGTCGGGAGATGATAGGGTATGGCATCTACATGTGATGGGTTTACGGTGTGCTCACCACGTGGTGAGAGAGACATTTTAGTTTAGAGGAAGAATTTATTGGAGAAACAACCGACTTCAATGTGTCATAATTTTGCCACATTGGTGTTCTATTTTTTATGGGACCATTTTAGAGAGTATTTAAAGTTTAAGTTTTTTTTATAGGCTACATTTTAAGCTATAATATAAATAATTTAGGACTGAAAAGGCAAAAGGAAATAAGCGGCATTAAGCAAAAAAAAAATAATCTAATAGTTTATATTTAATTCTAAAGTTTATCCTTACCCCATGGTATTAATTCTTGTTTTAATATTATTAAGAATTGATAGGTTAAGAATTAATGTCGCTTATTATATTTTGCCAAAAATAGTGAGATAGGAAAAGTCGCCTCACCTATATAATTTTATGTAAAGAGGCAATAAGTGTGTCTTTCGATTTGAAAAATATAATTAGGTATAGATAGGAAATAAAATACAATTTATAAATCTTTACAGATTTATCTATAAGAAACACTGTTTATAAAGTTTTGCTCTAAAACTACCTTACATAGGCAGTTTTAGAGCAAAACTTTATGAACAGTGTAACAACGAACAACAAGTGTCGAGTATAGTTTTTGTAGGCTAAAAATTTGCGAGTGTACCTAATTAAATACTCCAACACTTCTTCACTTAGGTCTTTATATGGCGTTCCAGGATATCTAGTAAAACCATTATACAGCAATTAACTTTGTTAATTTTCATCTTGTTGGTATAGCGACAAACCCGGTTATTTCATCTTGAAGTAAAACAGATTAACACACATAACATTTTATTACATGATTTTTATTTACGTGAACGCAAAGCTTGATTAGTTAATATTCCAATACAAATAACACAAAGGCAAAAAGGCTTAAGGTTTTGTTTATTTTGTCTAACTATATACATACATAATAATATGTAAAAAAATAGGTAAGTTTGTAAAAAAGAACAACTCGCATGGACTTAAAAGAACCGTTATGATAACCGACAAAAAGTCATCGTATGAAACCCAGACCATTCGACGCGGAAAATTGTTGCGATTTCAACAATGTATAAATTATTACAATTCGTACATATAACTCAATTTCACTAAAAATGGCGCTAATCCTCTTTTAATTTCTAATTATAAACTCTTTGTGTATTTGTAAATGGTTAATGGTTTCATATATCATTTGTTTTTACAATTTTTAAAAAGCTACTGTCGTGCATCGAAATGGATTTGAGTAGAGAAAAATTTTCGATTACGACTTTCGTTGCGGTCTTACTCAACAACAATGTTAGATAGACTTTGGTTGGCATTTCATTACGAAGCCCCATCTCGTGCCACTGTTTACAACTGGCTTAATGAGATTAAACGTGGTGGAAGCAAACTCACTGATCACTCTCGAGACGGATGTCCTTCTACGGCGACTACTGAAGATAACGTGAGTGCTGTGCGGCTAATGATAGAAACTGATAAAAGAGTGACATATCAACAGATTCAAACAGTTGTAGGCATTGGTATGAGTAAAGTACAAAAAGTATTACATGAACATTTAGTCAGAAAGCAAAGCTTACTAAATGGATACCTCATAATTTGCCGGGAGATCAAAAACGCCGTCGTTTAGATTGGTGCCGCCCAATGCTTGAAAAGTATGACGGAGGTGACTCGAATGCTGTATATGACAAAAGTAAAGAAGGGTAGAAGTCAAGGGAAAAGACGATTGCCTCATTCTTTCGGACGGGTCATTTCATAACAATCATTCTAGAAGATAAAAAGACTATTACTGCAGATTGGTATATCAGTAATTGCCTACCAGTTGTCATGGAAATGTTAAACAGCAGCGCCTAAGAAGCAGGATCCTCCTCCACCACGACAGCTCACTTCGCCAGACGGACTATCGAATATTTGTCTATCGACGGTGTGGAGCTAGTGAGTCAGTGTCGTTACAGTCCCGACTTGGCATCTTGAGACTTATATCTAAAATAAAAGATAAACTTAGAGGAATTCGTTTTATGAACCCGGAAGATGTCGTGGCTGCGTTTGAAAAATGCGTGGAAGAGGTCCCCAAAGAAGAGTGGGCTCACTGCTTAAGTCAATGGTTCCATCGCGTGGGACGGTGCTTACAAAGGAACTGAGACTACTTCGAAAAGCAATAAAAATATTAACAGGCTCCTATATCATTCCGTTTTTTATTTTCTAACTTTCAGTGTGATCCCCGTATATTTCATTTGGTGAAGTTTAGGCACTACTTACAAAGTAATTACTGTTATAAATAAATTCTAAGTCTTATGCAACACACGAGAACCAAGCCCACTGGATTGTACTACAGCTTTACACAGCCCACTCCCCCAATAATTTAGTAGGACATTAGTACTTGTAACCTTTAGAACAGGTTTAACTCGAAGCCCTAACCTTATTTAAGTGTGACCTAATGACTCTGTAGGGTTGGCTGCTGTGCCCCCTAGCTAAAATGAGATAACTGTAATTTTTACATGACTAATCTAGATCAATATAAGTTTAGTAGTATTTGAAGAAGTAGTATTTGTAGCAAGTTTTATTAGAAATCGAGCGGGAAAGGCAAGAAGCAACTCCATCTTACATGAAATGTGGTTACCATCACGACTAGCGGCCTCTTGTTTTTCAGGTGGCAGTTTCAGGAGACAGTCCTTAGACTGTCTCCTGATTGCAAATAGAATAGGAGATGCTGAAAGCCGCTTACCTCTCTAATAAAGGGTCTGGTCAGAAATACCTTTCTCCGAAATACACACGTATCTACAGTACAGACGGGTCACCTGATGGTAAATGACTACCACCGCCCATGGCACCTGCAACTTAGAGTCACAAGTGCGTTCCCGCCCTTTAAGGTAGGAGTAGGGAAAAGGTGGAAAAGATGGAGAGGGGAGTGGAGAGGAGGGGGAGCGAAGGGTTAGGGCCTCCGGTAACCTCACGCACGAAAAGTAATGCATTCTTTCTCGATCTTTACAACGCTTTTAATACCAGTCAGTCTATAGAGAGCTGTTTAACCTTATACAATATCCTTCCAAAAGGATAGAAATCCAAAATACAGAGGTATTATCGTGGCCACCCTGAACAATTAACATGTAAATACCGCTTGTCCAGCTATAATTACCACACGCTAGGTGTTATGACTGCGGGGTGTGTTGGCCTGTGTTTTTGTTCGTTTATCGTTATTATGTTATTTATATCTTCATTGGTAGATCATATCGGTGGTCGCACAGCCGATGTAGACGTTTGGTTGTATTTTTAAATTGTGTTGATTGAAAACTAGTTATAGGTAGACGGTCATACCAGGAGAGGAGTTCATAAGGAAGGAAAGCACTATAATAATAACTAGCAACCCGCCCCGGCTTCGCACGGGTACAGATTATACACCTAAACCTTCCTCATGAATCACTCTTTCTATTAGTGAAAACCGCACGAAAATCCGGACAGTAATTTTTCAGTTTATCGCGAACAGACAGACAGACAGACGCCGCGGGAGACTATGTTTTATAATATAAAAAAGTAGTGATAAAAAATAACTTGACACATCTCACACACGGCCGTCTGATGCCAAACTAGGCAGAGCCTGTACTATGGTAATCAGACTGCTGATAAACAATACATATTGTAGATAAATTACACCCAGACACATAACAAATGTTCATGTTCAACACCGATTATTTGTCCTTAGTAAGAATCGAACCTCTGGCGCAGCAGTCAGGATGACTAACCACTAGACTAACAGACCAGTCAACAAATTCATTATCTTCAAAATGCTTAATTATCGTTGTCTTAATAGTGATATATTATTATTTTCTTAAATTTTAATATCAACCCATCGATGGTGTTTTAACTCGGTAGGGTAGGCCTTCAGCTGACACTGTCTCCGCAGATTTTCGAAGCTCATTTGCAATATCTGTGATCCTATATGTTCTTTCTTGTACTGTCTTTCACTGGTTGACCTTTTTGACCTTACGCAGTGGAAAAACAGCAGTAGGTACTCCTTCTATACACGATCTGCTTCTACTTGTCAAGTTAACAAACTGTTAGATCTGTAACTAAGGACTCAATCGCGATTATATTTATAAGGTACAATACCTTTTTTGTTTTTTCCCTACGTTTCGATCGTATTGCATAGATCGTGGTCAATTGTGATCGGTGGTTTTGTACCTTATAAATATTATCGCGATTAAGTCCAGAGTTACACATCTTATACATATTTATAAAAATCGCGAAAGTTTGAAAAACTGGCCACGTGCGAGTTGGACTCGCGCACCGAGGGTTCCGTAAAATATGTTTATTATGATGTAGCTAAAAATTTACGGTTTTCACAATTTTTCCTTTATCTGTGCTATAAGACGTTACTTCGTACCAAATTTCAAGATTCTGAGTTCACGGAAAGTGCTCTGTAAGTTTTGATTCCCTTGCAAGTGTCGAAAATTTGCGGCATAAACGGCTGTATCTTTTGATTGCGTTGGCTTAGAAGTTTGATATAAATTTCAGCTTGATACGTCGACGCGTTCCTGAGAAAAAGGGTCTTGACAGACAGACAGACCTTCGGACGGACGGACAACAAAGTGATTCTATAAGGGTTCCGTTTTTCCTTTTGAGGTACGGAACCCTAAAAACAATAAATTGTTTGCAAGGACTTACTTCTTAAAAGTAAAAATGAAATAGGAATACAATAACAATATTACAATCTACAGTCTAGGCTTTTCACCAAACAATCACAATCTTTCGCCGCCAGACAAAATCTATTTATTATTCAACTCTCGCAAGCTTCGAACCTTATTGCGAATTGACACAAGGGTTGCGACACAAGAAATTCCGAATTTGTTTCTACCCCACGTCACATTAAAATAGAAAGTACCTAATATGTTTTCGGTCTAGTCGAAAGTGTAAATCTTATTTTTCCAGAATCATATATTAAGAGTTACACGTCTAATATACCATAGATAATTGCACGAAAGAAAGAAAGAAAGAAAGAAAAATATTTTATTTGTATCTTCAGCTATAACAATAAAATTCATATGCCTTAAGACTAGGTTGGTACTGAAGACCAAATAGGGTACCTGCGTCAGCTAGTGTCGCAGATCGCTCTGCAAAGCTGGTATTCTCGCAGGCCCCAATTAAATTTAAATATATACATTAATAAAAAAATATACATATTGTAATTATATTAATATTTTACATATAAATAATATTAATAATGTTATATAAATAATCATATACTATACATTTACTATACATAGATACTTGTATTTCACACTATTTAACAAAACAAATTAAATTTTCCTATATTTATAAGTGTATTTCCGAACGCTTCTGTCATCTGTCACTAATATATTATTTTTATTGGATTGGTAGTTACGCAATTGTCTATTGTATTATGTAATTGAAAGTAACAATGTTAGTGTATATCTGAAACTATGTCTTTCTATGATATGGATACCATAAAAGTAAGTAAAGTTGCCGCACATATTGACTAAGGTGATAATTTTTGTTGTATTAATAAAATTTCCTTATACTTATTGTGAAATGAACGTAATGTTTTTAGGTTACGCAGAGGCGGTGGCAGATCATTCCAACATTTAGTAGCGGCGTACCTGAAACTGCCTCTAAAAGCGGTCGTCCTGTGTCTCGAAGTTACTAAAAGATGTAAAGCGGCCCTTGTGCTGTATTGATTGATCTCACTAGACCACTTCAACTTATTATACAGGTATTCAGGCTTTTTATATAGAATAACGCCATAAAGCAAGGTTGATAGGTGGAGGTGTCTGCGAGTAGTCATTTTCATGAGATTCCCTCTGTTTAGAAATGGGGTGACATGTGTACGAGGTGGGATGTTATAGCAGAATCGAGCGCAAGCATTCTGTACCCGCTGAATTAAATTTCGAGTTCTTTGTAATATACATGCATCAAATACAGTGTCAGCATAATTTAATTTTGAAAGTATGAGAGTCTCACATAATAGTATGCGCATATCTGTATTGAGGTTTTGGCGGATATGGTACAGCAGTTTAAGACGATAAAAGCAGTTTTTGACCGCTTCAAGAACATGCGTCTCAAAATGCAGTTCTCCGTCCATAACCAGACCCAAATTGCGAGCCTCACTGACCTGCTCTATGGGACATCCATCAACCATTAATACAGGATTTAGTTCTTGTATCCTTTTGATGCATTCTTTAGACCCTAAAATTAAAAACTTTGATTTAGTGGGGTTAAGTACTAAAGAATTCCTTCTTGCCCAGCCTGAAATACTTTCTAAATCTGCATTTGTTCCATTTACAGCGTCGTGACAATCATTTGGGTGAAAGGATGTGTATAGTTGGAGATCATCGGCATACATATGATACTTAGTGTTGTGGATATGGTTGGTAACATCGGCACTGTACAATATGAAGAGGAGAGGGCCGAGAACTGATCCCTGAGGAACGCCCCGGGTCACCTGACAGCAAGAGGAGTTGGCCTTGTTACCATCCCTGGCATTATCCAGTTGGACAAATTGAGATCTATCAGACAAATAACTATGAAACCACTTTATTGTTGCTGAGTCACACCCATAGTATGAAAGTTTAGCTAGAAGAAGAGAAATGTTTATAGTCTCGAAGGCACGTGAAAAATCAAGCAGAGTTAGCAAAGTACCCATACCCTGGTCTCTAGCCTCCAAAATATCATCAACTACATCAAGGAGAGTGGTGGTTGTACTATGTCCTTGTCGAAACCCAGACTGTTTGTGAGGTATTATGTTATATTTCTCGAGGTACTTCCTTAGCTGATTGCTGACCACCTTTTCCAACACTTTAGATAAACAGGGAAGCAAGCTGATTGGTCTAAGGTCTTTGGGAGTGGTTGGATTGGGGTTCTTGGGTATAGGCTTGACAATTGCAGTTTTCCATACGTGAGGGAAGGTAGAAGAAGTAATTGACCTATTTATGATTGCTGTAATGAATGGAAGGCTATGAGGGAGCGTCCTCATCAGCATTTCAAGTGAAATGTTGTCAGTACCTAGGGCATTCGATTTGAGACTCCTGATGTGCAAATAGACTACTTCTTCACTAACTGGCTCAAGCCTCAAGGTGTTCGAATGGAAGCGATTTGTTTCAAAGTATATCAGATCTGACAGAGAAACTGTATCATTGCCCGGGATATTTATGAAATGCTTATTAAGGTCTTCCGGATTTTTAAGTGTATATGGCAAATCATGCAGTCTTTGTTTACCTATATTAATTGTAGATTTTAAGTTGTACCAGAGTTTCTTTGGGTTGTTGATATGACTGTTTATGTACGACTCAAAGTAGGCCCTTTTCTCATTATCAATGGCACTTGATACAATAGATTGCGAATAACATTGATTGGTAGTCCTTGTATCGTACTGCGACTGTCGTGTCGTGTGTTTCGTGCGTGTCCTGTAGTTACATCCATGTTAGTTCGTTACAGAAATTAGAATTAATGCTACTTCAAAAATTCTTTACGTTATTGACGCCTATATAAAATATGCTCACAATTCTCAAACACACTGCTTACTGACACCAAAGCCAAATGTGATGGAAGTAGGTCTCCACCATCATACAAAACACCTGTACGCTATTAAACTGTTTCAGATTGTATCTCAGTGTTTTATATCGCTGAAGGGGTGTGTTCATATCGATTTCGTAACAAAGAGGTTAAGAGTGTAGTGAGGGCGGCGGAGTGCCGCGGGCGCGGAGGGACATTATTTATTGACAATGAGATAGTACTGCCCCAAATATCTTCATTAGCGAATCGTTGCGGCTTGATGGAATAGTGTGGATATGACTCTACACAATTGAATAATGATATTATTAATTCGTTTATCTCTTTTTTAAGAAAGACAACTCCAGTACTAGTTATGATTGTTGTTCACTAATTTGTTCAACACAACTTCCCTTTGACATTGTCAAAGAAGAACCAATATGACTATGATGATATGGATATGACTGGCCTGTTGGTCTAGTGGTTAGTGACCCTGACTGCTACGCCATAGGTCGTGGGTTCGATTCCCACCCGAGTCTGGGTGTTCTTTGTGTCCGTTGTTTGTATGTTTGTTAAGTCCCCCGCGAAACAGGAGTCCTTCCTAATGCGGGAGTAGTCTTCCTAAAAAATAATAATAAAAATATAGGTACAGGGTGTATATAACAATGGAACACTGGCTTCAATCACTGAAAGGACATGACTCTAGCATGCAGATACAAAAAAAAAGTTCTAGAAATCAGTTATTCAGAAAATCCACAAAAAAAAAACTTAAAAGTTAAGCTAAAAACTTAAGTTATCGAAGTTAGTTTTTATGAATTATCTTAGTGACTTATTTCACTCTCACGTCAAGAAAAAAAAATTACGATTTAAAATCTTTTTCTTTACACATTCCACCTGCTTTTATGAGAGGAATGATTAGATTAGCTCCCTCTAGTGGATCTATATATGTATTATTAGCGTGACGGTAACGAGTTCACAGTTAGCGATAAAGCCGCCTCAACGCTTGCGGATGAAGGCCAACGCAACGTATCCGTACGTTTATATTTTCACAAATAATTTTTACAGTCATGTCACTGATTTAAGTGTTTTATTGTCATATAAACCCTGTATAAGAAACAACGAGTTACCAATGGATAGCAATATCTTTATAATAAGTATTTCTAACTGCCTACGTGGTGCGGTCAAGCTTTCAAACGCACGTCAAGGGTCGCGAATCTGATTCCCATTCCGTGCAAAATTTTTTGTACATACGAAAATGTCTATTTGCATTTTTCTTGTTTTTATGAATAATATGTATATGTATGTAAAAAACAAATGTATCTAAATATACCCAATATCAAACGGTTTTCCACCCAAAAATACCTCAGTATCAACCCTAATCTTTCCCATAGCCGAGTGACTTCGTAAGTCAGGACGTCCAACCATCACGAGTGCTCGAGGGTTACTTACCTCTAATTGCTGTCCGCGGCTGTGACCCTTACAGTCTTGGGGAGATTTAATCTTGGGTAGATTAAAGTTTTTGTTTGATTCTCTAGATGACTATGCTCAAAATAGATTCGGGCAAAATAATACTTTAAAACACCGTGACATTATCGTCCGGTATTAAATTATTTTATAAATCTACAAATTAACATTAAAAGTTCATGATTTGATAACAATAACGTGCGACGTCATGCCTTGGTATGGTTTTGACGTTCAGTAAATGACTGCACGGATGGCGCAATGGTTTAAGTGGTCGCTTCGCCACTACGTCGCACCGTATTGTTGGTTCAAATCACACACGGGATAAAAATTTGTGTGATCCACAAATATGTGTCCCGAGTCTGGGTGTTCTTTGTGCCCGTTGATTGAATGTTTGTGAAGCCCCTCGCGACACGGGAGTTTTAAGTAAAAAGATAATCATCTATCCTATTCGGTGGCTGTATGTGTGGTTGTAGTTTTTTTATTGTTAAGACGAAGACGGTACACGCCTATTTTACACATACACTTGATCATTCCAGCATTATAATTGACTCGAAAAATAGACGTAGGCAGTTCATTCCACACTTTGGCTACTCGAACCAAAGAGGAGCTGTCAAAGTGTTTAGTTAGACTTTTTGTAGTTCTTATTGAGTTTAATGATATGCAGACTTCTTGATTTAGAATGCATATTAATAATTTTATGTTTCATACTAGCCATTGCCTGAATTTCACCTGCGTTACAAGAGAAGAGGACGCCCAAAGAAAAGATGGATGGAATGTGTGAAAGACGATATGGCTATAGTAGAATGTAAGTATAAAACATATTGCACCAACCCTCAAGTAAAATTGTTAAAAGGAAAGGCAGATGATGCTATTATTATTTATTTTTAGTAGGAGGTATGGAGGGGTCTCAATGTGTGAAGAATGGTCACCTATCCTAATACTGACCTGGCTAGTATTAATTACTTAACCTTGTAATGTGCTAAGTTACTCGGTTACCACTTAGCCACGACCCTATACATATATGTGTTCAACGCAATTCTGGAAAAAAAATGGTACCTTATTTTAAGCCTCATTATCACACTCGGCATTGTCCAATTATTAGATACAATACCCCATATGACATACCATATAAGTGCTGATATCGAAACATCGCATCTCGCCGCCACTCGCGTCAATATCGTTTTTGCCGAACACGTTTTCGGTGATATGTTTTTGCCGCGGCGGCATCTTGGGATGGTACTATTTATGATGGACATATACGCAAGTGAGACATTATATTCCTTTAAAGTAACGGAAGCTTTGTCAGAAGCCGATCGCTTTTCTTGTGTCAGTAGATCAGCTTTTTTGTCGTATAGTGTGTTCAATAGAGCAGGATATACGAGGAAAATATGATTTTTATGGTCAAAGGGGCAAGGACCCTTTGGATCAAGGCCGCGCACCGGCTGACTGGAGGAAATCCTTCGAAGCGTTCGTTCTCATTAATGTTTGGAAAGGATAAATAAAGCGTTTTTCCCGTTAATTAATGAGGTCATTTTAGATTTTGTTATTGTTGAATTTATTATCAAGTGTATAGTTCATCTGTTTTTTTATGTGTAAAGAAAAACATTGCGGTTCTATTCAATTATAGTTGAAGTGTATATAGAAGTCTTTACAATATAACCATATCCATGCATAGTCGTTTGTCTTCTACGTCTACAACTCAGTTTATACATTAGGTAACACATAGAAAATAACGTTGAACGTTGTAACGTTAAAATAACGTTTTTTGGAAGATAGAACAAGTATAAATTACAAATTTAAAATACACCGACTTAAATCTTTTCAAGAAAAAGATGAATGTCTTCAACTGGCAGAATTATTGTACTATCTTTACACATGTGTCACATTGTTTGTCCGCGATAAACTCCTAAATAAACCGAATTCAATGAAATTTTGCACAATGACTGCAGTTTGGTCCAACTTGAGAGTTAGAATAGCCTTTTTTGAAGTGAAAACTTCTTTAGGCACGTTGGGCACTTTTGGTATGAAGAAAAAACACTGAACTCGCGTGACCGTCACGCTCAGATGACATGTATACAGATGTGTGTATGTGTTTTCACTTCTGACGTGCAGACCTACGACTGATAGATTATTTCTTTTGTAGATTAACTAGTCATAGCAACGCGTTGCGGGGTAGTTAGTTGTGATGTATAAAAAATTCCAACCTTTTAAATTTAGTAAATTATGGCCTCACTAATACCTACTTACAGTATAGATCTCTTTTTAAGCTGATTAATTACCAATTAATTTTCGTGAGAAATTAATCAGCCGAGACTAATACATGACAATACAACACTGCTTACAAAACAATGGTACACATCTAATTACATCAGCAACTGTAAAAAAAACTGTAGGTACAATCAACATGAAATTGATCTGTCCGCAATCTCCCACACCGCCTAACCGAACACTCCCACGGTACATATACTCACTCCATAATTTATTTTCACCTCATACAACAAACTGGGCGATTATCTACAATCACACTTAGTTAGGGACGAATCTGGTGCTATTAACACTTGTAGGCTTTTTACCCGCGAACCAATCAACTGTCGGTGCCGCCATTTTGTGTAATTACTCATAAGATGGCGGATAAAGATGGCCAACTCTTTCAACATTTTTTGTGTGTTCCAGTGTGATTTTATGTTTTAATTGTAATTTACTTTGGTACGAAGGCTATTAAGTCATTAGTTTACACTTGAGTTTAATTACAGCTTCCGCATATTTCAACTTTATTTTGTTAGATTGTGATGATTGCTTAATTATCGGGTACTTTACAAAATTTTTGGACATTAATTTTATTGCCCAGCCGTCCTAAAATTGAATAAATTGATCGTTCAAAACGTACGTAAAAAACGCGCAACTGGACTCGTGTCGTCGCTTTATATGGACCAGGTCAGGTCTACATATTACTAATATTGTATTATTACCAAGTAAGGATATGTCCTTTCTACCTACTCGGGCTGCCCAAATAAGGTAGTACCATGGTTAGACAGCACTGCGTTATGTCCTTCTAACTGTTTTTTCTACTCGTGGATGGTTTTACCGCCCTATTAATTGAAGTTCTATACATATAAATATATTTTAACTATTCATACATTAACTTTTTTTCGGCTCCGCGCTCCTAAACGCGCTCCTAAAAATTTACCACATCTTTCTGTACAACTCTGTTTAAATTAACTTATAGGGGTCAAGAGCTGACCAGAACCGAATAACGGCACTTCGTCATCAAGCCCAAGCCATCGTCCATGTGCGACCAGGTGCGTCAAGGTTTACCATATTTTAGGGAGCCGAATGAAACGACACATACGCCATTATAAGCAGGTCTTTTAAGCGAGCATGACATACCCTCAAAAGCCAGGCATATTTAATAAACGAGTCAAAATTTAACCCCTTAAATAGCCATTATTGATAGAAAAAAATAAACGCATTAAATTACAACATTGTGTAATTACTAGCCGCAAAATCAATCTTTTATTTTAATTAAAATCAATTAGCCTGATGTTAGACTGCCATTAATTAAGTGACAAAAAATAAAAGTTTGAAACATCATAAAATAGGAATTACACCTTTGCAAGCATTCCAACGTAACTATTTATATTAATTCTGCAACAGTGTGACGCTTCGTCAAGACTGACCATAGATGTCGTACAATAGATCGACAAAGCACTCAAAAATAGACTGTAAATACTGCTCCACTCACAACAATGAGACTATTAGTAAAATATAAATATAGACATAGAACAGCGACTTGTATCCAAGAACCATGATGTGTTCTTTATGGCATCTATTACGAACGGAAACGTGAAGCATGGGACTTCCCCGATTAACTGGACACAGGGGAAACTCTCTTTTCGGAAGTCAGAGTTACTACACTTAAAAGGCTTTTCTTAATTTTTTTTCACATTTTAAATAGTTTTTTTTAATACTATAAAACTACAAATAATGTGCGAATTAGTGCGAATGCTTTTAAACATAGGTCGCACATTACTTGTATTTTTCCTAACTTTTCCAAGGTCAGAAGTACATCAGTCGTGTACTGTGTGGGGGGTGTAACTGCAATTGTCGCGACGCGAGGAAATGTTGTAATCTTACACCCTACAACATTTCCTGCCTTACGCTGTATTAAAATAGCTCCTGAACCTTTTAACATCTGATGCCGCATCATTCGGATCGCGGACAACTAAACTTGGAATATTTATGCTACACATTTAACAATATATCTACGAAATCGCTGATTGCTGATAACGAATGAAACAAACAACGATAAATCGATAGACCGTCTTATTTTATGCTTTGAAACACATTGTAAACTACAGTTTTCTTTAAGAGTTTTCTTATCTAGTACATTTTATATCTATGTATCTAACAGTAGTAGCAGATGCGTTTGTAAAAAGGAGTTTGAGCATCCTCGTAGCCCGCGATTATGTCATTACCGCCGTGGCGAGTAAAAAATTAAAGGGCATTACAGTATGCGATGATATAGTGTAATTAAATGGCCCGATAAAAAACGAAGCGCGTTCGGGAGTCGTCGGCGCGCGATCGCATTGCCGAAATGTTCTGCGCTTGCGACGCTCTTGCGTCTCGCGTGATTTCGGTTTTAGTGCGATTTTTTGGGATAATAGCGACATTTAGTGCGATTGATAAAGGTCATTATCATTAAATGGTTTGGAGGAATTAATGTACCTAATTATGCCGTTTATTTGGTTATAAATGGAAATGGTACACTAAGATCGTGTTTGTTCGTTACATAGGTACATAAAAGGTAGAGGTCAATGGTCTCTTATTGCTGAGACTGCTGTAGGCCCAGTTTCCTTTGAAGCACAAAACGAGGATGTGTCTATACACCTCCATTTCATTTTATATCCATATCTTGTTCTCACGTCATAAGGAGCTAAATTCTGCGTTGCACCTCCGAATATACTAACTCCGGTAATCGTACTCCCCTGGCCTCACCATCGTACACAAACATACGCGTCAGTATATACCACGGTACTGACTACCAACTCACGGCAGCGGGACCAACAAAATAAAGAAATGTGTAAAGAACATTAAGACATTTGTCAGAATTTTAAATCAGTCAATTGTTATACCTACGAGTATTTTCAAGATATCTACTACACTATACTTGTGGTCAACGGTTACATGAATAGGCAGAACATCTAACCCTTAACGAAGATAACTTTAGTAACCATCTTTAGTAAGATCAAGTTTTTACAGCTTACAAGCTCGGTGAACGTCATCGATCTCTCCATAAACCTGCCGATTGCGTTCCTGGCGAAAACGATCGCAAACTAAAATGTGCACTGAACGATATAAATAGGCATAGATAAAGAATTCAGAACCTTTTGCTTCTCTGTTTATTAATCTAGTTCCTTTTTTCATGTTTAGTAGGTTTTGACGAGCATTAGTATTAATAAAAAAATTTAACGTCGTATGCCGCGCGCTGTCATGGGAAATTAGAGGGTTTTACCACAGATTCAAAAAAAATTTTGAAGTACAGTAAAATGTAATTAATTAGTAATTCAGCATGCAAATTGATCTGGAAATAGAAATTCTTCTTTTAATAATGCAATTTCATACTTCTAGACACAATCACCATAGTTATTTAATTGATCTCTCAAATAAGTTATGAGCGATTTTATTTTAATTGGTTTTCTCAATAAGTTATTATATCTTCACAATATAATAACTTTAGTAATTGAGTATAATTAAGTGCAAAAACCATAAAAAGTTGAGTTCGGTAGTCGCATTGTTGCGTTGCATTGCCAAAATGTTCTTCTTTGCCGCGCGCCGCCCGACCGTATTCAGATAGCGATTTATTTCGCAACGGATTATATCGATTTTGTACATCGATAAGGTTAATTAAAAAATATCTAAATGTCTACGTAATTACTTATTTAATTAAGCAGACTAGAAAGTATGTTACTTCTTTTAAAACGATATGGTTGGTGATAAAATATGGAAGTTAAATTGTAACGGAAGCATAATTTTTTGCTACTTGCACGAAGAAAATATGCGATTATAATTGATTAAATTGCTATAAAGATATATTAAAAAAATAACGGTTTACTTATTTGCAGGTTAGAATAATTTTAAGTTCTTCTAATTTGTGATGTTCTGATACCTGTTTTTAACATTCTTCTCAATCCTTTAAACATTTATATGTACTTAGTGTTAAAGAGTTATTTTTTCTATTCAGCAACATTGTTATGTATGTAAGTACATTCTTAATTATACACTGCAACTCCTCTTGCCATACATAAACTCTCGTTCCATCCAATGGTTGCCTGGAAGAGATCGCAGAGCGCGATAAGGCCGCCAATTGTACAAGGTCACTACTTTTAATTTGTAAGAATGTCTTTAAACATTTTTGTATGTTTTGTACAATAAAGAGTTTATCTATCTATCTATCTATCTACATGCAAAACTTTTGGTCTAATATAGTACTTTACTACGTTGTCGTCAAATCGAGAAAAAGATAGCCTGGAAGATGTTACTTTTTGTGATAGGTAACGCCTTTTTTGCATTTGCGCATTTGATGTATAATTTTTCGTTTCTGTAGTTTTGTTTTTAACACGCTTTTATAAACTATATAAACAATTTTGGAAATCCATTTTAACCCTATATTGTCGTATCGTACCCACTAATATTATAAATGTTAAAGATTGCATGGATGGATGTATTTTTGTTACTCTTTCACACAAAAACTACTGAACTGATTGCGATGAAACTTGGTATGTAGATAGCTGGAGACCTGAATTAACGCATAGGTTACTTTTTATCCCGATATTCCCAGGGTATCGATACTTCGCGGGTGAAACCGCGTGGCGCTGCTAGTGTATAATATGTAATGTGAATGACATCGCGTGCATCTCAAAACACTGTGGCTATAGCCCAAAGATCCACCAAAAACAGACTATATTGATTGTAATAAACGTTTCATGCAGAAAGAGGAGTCAGTAACACATTGAAAATTAAACTCCAGCAGGTTTTAGATGTGACAGTATTTTATAAGTGAAGGTACCTTTTTATTGACAGATTCTTTTCTATTGTTGATTACGAATATGGCCTTAAATATTACAAAAAACATCCGGAAATTCCTCGAGAAGCCAAACTAATGAATTTTTTTTTGACATGCTATATCTACCAAAACACAAATACGTAAATGTGTCTTAAAGTCTTAACTTTATAAGAATACAAATTATTTTTCCATGGCTTGGCATCAACACTTTCATTTTGGCCTGTTTGTGAATCGTTTCCGCACAACACAGTCAAATTTGAAGTTTTGACATTTATGACTCTTTCTTGGGGCCTATTTTTTATTTTATGACTATTTTACTGACCATTTTCTTTACTCTAAATGAGTAAACAAGCAGTTGTTTGTAGTTGATATTATGTTACAATGTATTTTATTGTTTTGTTTTTAAACTTACTGCGAATTAATGAAGTTGAATCATTACAAAACAACCGGGGTTGCTAGACTGTAAAATCGAATACTAAATATGGGTAATTTACGTGTCATGTTTGTTTATAGATTTCCTTGTACGTTTAGTTAGAAACAAAGACTTTACGATGTAACACTTTCACATAATTTACATAGACATCACTACATATTATAAAACAAGTAAATCTAAACCTATAGGGGACTGCCTAGAATCATGAAATTTGCTAAGAAGCAAGGGCTGGCAGTACAAGTGAAGGAAAAAATCGTTGTTATTTAAAAAAGTTTCTGTGATTTCAAACTTATATATATTTACGGTTGGCAAGGTGACTTTGTCGTAAATCGATGTATGGGAGAGTGTTTTTAGAACTGCAAAGTTAAGTTGTTTTTCGGAAAAGACGGGCAAAAATCTTAGGGATTCCCGAGATGGACGTACTATCTACATACTAGTTTGTTTGCTTACGGAACCCTCAGTCCACGAGTCAGACTCGCACTTGTCCGGTTATTTTTGCTACCAAAGCTCCATTGATGCAGGGTTGCCAGCTTGCAAGTGACACAACTTTTATGGCAATTTTTTATAGACACCGCCAACAGGTTATCTACCATTAGACTGAACGTGTAATATTTTACGTACTTAATGGTATAAAAAAGGAAGTAAGTGTAAGTGAAATTAAGGATGTACATAACGTTATATTACAATGTATTTTATTGTGTTATTTCTATTTAGGAAGGCATGTTTGCATAATAACTTCACGTTTCTTTTGTATTGATTATAACAAAAAAGACTCAAGTAGTAATTAGCAATTAAAAAGTCTATTCTCGTAAACTTATTACACACTTTTTATTGAAATAGAATTTGCAACAAACATATTACTTCCTAGCAGATAATATCTAAATTACGCCAGGTATGCTAATTTACCACTACAAGTTTAAATGACACTGTCGGCCTCTTTATACTATGTAACATTTGTATTATAAATTATCGGTTTTGTAGACAAGTTTAAAAAGAATTATCGGAAATAATTTATGGTAGTTTAATCTATTTAAATGTGCTTGTTAGCGGTAGAAAAATTGATAGCTGAATAGTAGCTTTTTTATATGATAAATGGTATTATATTATGCAAATAAACTGCGATAAATTTTAAATTTATAACGAAGTAATCAGATAATGAATGAAATCGGGGAATAAAAGATTAAGTAAGTTGAGTTGAAGGAACGATTGTTTGAGCAAACGAATCGTAAAATAGATCAGATCAAAAATATAAATATGTAACAAATTTTTGATGATCAGCCGGCCAGTTATCCCGAAAATGTATGATTTCCAGACGTTTATTTTTCGAAAAATATTAAACTTTGAGGTTTTAAATTTGGCATATGGAGTAGTAAGAAGGCTCTTACGGCGCATAATGTTTTTTATATCAATAGTTTTATCCGTTCCTGAGTTAGACGAGTCTGAAAACGGTTCGTGGCTTCAATGCTACCAAGATCGTGCAGCTAATGGTTACTACACACAGTGCATACCACAACCCGCCGGCTTTGTGCGGCAAAGCCGGCGGGTTTATAAGCTGCCGGACCCACAGCGGCTTGGCCGGCGGCAAGGCTGGCGGCACTGTGCGTAGGAGCTATAAGATTGCAAATAAGTACATGGTTTAGACGTACATACGTGTAGGTAGTTGTGGGTTCTAAACCAACAATCCTACTAATCCTACTAATCCCACTAATATTATAAATGTGAAAGTTTGGATGGATGGATGGATGTTTGTTACTTTTTCACACCAAAACTACTGAACCGATTGCAATGAAACTTTTTATGTAAATAGCTGGAGACCTAGATTAACATATAGGCTACTTTTATTCCGAAATTCTCACGGGATCGGGACTTACACGGGGAAAACCACGGGGCGCTGCTAGTATTATAAATATGAAAGTTTGGATGGATGGATGGATGTTTGTTACTCTTTCACGCAAAAGGCACTGAACCAATTGCGATGAAACTTAGTATGTAGATAGCTGGTGACCTGAATTAACGCATAGGCTACTTCTTATCCCGATATTACCACGGGATCGGGACCGCGAGGCACTGCTAGTAATACATAATAACGCGTAACTTTTGCGGGCTTCAGTCGCCTAAAAGATTCTTTTCTATCCTTTGAGAATACTTTTTTTTTGTGATGAGAAGCGTCTTTTGTTCTTATCTGTACCTCTGGCAAGGTGTATGTAAAATTTCATGATGATTTGTAGAGTAATTAAGCAAGAAGAAGATAAAAAGGAATAAGTTTATTTTGTAAGACAAGGCATATTGATAAAACTTTAAACATTAAAAAAAAAACTTATAAGTACGTTTTCATACGACACTGAAACTTGATGAAAGCTGATGGTGACATAATCTGTAGTGTCGTATGACGTGGCGCGATGACGTAGCATCCTACCACGCTTAATAATTACCTATGTTAAAAAAATATTTTACTTAATTTACTGTCTGACAACAACCAAACAAACGCTCCGTGTCTCTTGAGTTGCAGGTGTCCATGGTCTTCGATAATCACTTACCATCAGGTGACCTTCGCATTAGTAATATAAGTAACGATATCCTGGGGCATATTATACATAACTATCTAGAGCTTGTACTATGGGTAAACAGATATACACATACATAAACACACAGATAAACATACATAGATTGACAGGCCTAATGGTCTAGTGATTAGTGATCCTGACTGCTGAGCCAGAGGTCGTGGGTTCCATTCCCACCTGGGACAAATAATTGTGTGATGAGCACGATCATTTGTTCTGTGTCTGGGTGTAATTTATCTATAATATGTATGTATTTAGTAATATATAAGTATGTTTATCAGCAGTCTGGTTACCATAGCACAGGCTCTGCCTAGTTTGGGATCAGACGGCCGTGTGTGAGGTGTGTCCAGTTGTGTGTCCCCGCTGCCTCTGTCTGTTTGTCTGTCTTTCTGTTCGCGATAACCTCAATAGCTTCCGAATGGATTTTCTTACAATTTTCACTAATAGACGGAGTGATTCATGAGGAAGATTTCCGTGCATAATTCATTAAGATTTTATGTAAAATGACTGAAATGACGATGATTGTTGAAGATGTCAGAAAAACATTATATATGCTACACGTGCGAAGCCGGGGCGGGTTGCTAGTAATTAATATTAAATTTGTTAGGCAACGCAGTCCCCAACCTGCCTCTTACTGATGGGATAGCCATCCTCAACCGTAAAACAGTCCACAAACAGCGTTTACTAACCATTAAAGCCATATCATAAATCCTATAAATTATACAACTGGCCATCATGACTAATATTAATTTCCTTTTTATGTAGCCCCAATTTTCCCATCTTAAATTCTTAAATTTCCCGGTTGACAGCAATAGGCTTGGGGCAAGCCTATTAGTGAGACCCAATTATAATTGGCAAAATGTAGGTGTAATACTCCTCTACCTACCCTTTCGAGTTTTTGCAACGTTTTTCATTGATACTCCGCTCCTATTGGTTGTAATGTGATATTATAAAACCTTCTCCGATTAATGGGCTATCCAACACTAAAAAAATTTTCAAAATCGGATCAGTAGTACCAGAGATTACCCCGACCATCCAAACTCACAAACTTTACCTCTTTCTAATATTAGTATAGAAAACATTTTAACTGATTATATTAATGAAGAATTTTAATAGATCTTGTAAAGGAAAGATGATTAATACTACTTATACATCGAGACTGCCCACTCACCATAACTAGAACCTGTGTAGTCCAGCCATATTGTAATCAAGAGAAACAGAGAACGTTACATTAACTGGACTTACACAAAGCAGTAACATTTACTAGTGGTTAGTTATTAAAATATTCTGGCCACGAACCCAGTGTACGCGGGTCAAATACCAGAGCTAACGACAATTGCGCCCTTAATGAATGAGACAGTGTATACTAAACAGTGAGCAGTACGACTTTATCTTCTAATTAAATGTTAATAAACAAAAACGGCAGCATTAGGGTTTAGTGTGTGGTACAAGGGAGAAGCGACAGCGGGTTGTTAATTGTCATACCAAAACACTGAATACTGTTAGTTTTGTCGAGTTTATATGTCCGATTTCTTCTCGCAATGCTCAGTATTTATTCATTTCTTTTACCAAGGTAAAGTAAGTATATTACAGTATTTATATTACAATAATCATATAGACACTCATTCCTTCCATTGTGTATGTGTCATTCCATTGTGTCCATCGTACTAACTTCTTGAACAAATGGCGGGAATTTAAACCAATTTCCAAAATATCTTATAATAACTTTGAAAAAGACATAGACGACTTTAAAACTAGTTTTATATATTATAGCTTATATACGATATAATATTTTTTGTTTCGCCATGTACCGTCACATACTATACTAATAGTGTCCCGTATATATACACAGTTATATCATGGAACGCAAAAGTTTAAAAGTTAGTAAAAAGGGTCTTGAATGACGTTAAACGTTGCTCAATCGAATAAATGTAAGCCCTGGTTTATGTAGAAAAAATAAGAGATCTTAAAGTAGAAATGAATGAAGTATAACAAAGTTATCTAAAAAAGTGACGTACTAAGCAATGCCCGATACTGAGTATTTATATTTAAACAATTCATAAGCTGAAGCGACTAACTTGCCGCTCCGCTCGATTAGATGCGCATCGCTCACGAAAAAAACTGCCCAGACCTGTTGTAACGGCCGTCGTAGGCGCAACGCCCTGCTACAGTCCTAGAGTTGTTAATTCGAAATTTGCACCAGCTTAGATCAATCTTAGATAATTCATTAAAAAATGAAAATGATTAATGTATATTTCAGTAACTGTTGTTTACACATTTATTAAAATTGCTGAGGCCTCCTTTTAAGTATGGAAAAACTTGTATCAGGAGACCCCATACCTTATCACCATTTTTTTATTGTATAGGGACAAAAACACTAGAACAATGCTTTCGAATTTTCCAATTTTTCGGAAATTTTCTCCAATTTTTTTTAAGAACCACATTGGTACTATGAAGTACTGACATTTGAAAGCAAAAATATTTATTTTTATTACATAAATAACAATATTGTTTTTGTATTCTTATTTATGTATGAACAGTACAATACGATATTTATTAACTAAGCGATTGGCCCCTGTCGTTGCTTGTTTAACAAGCAGTAGCCTGTTTTTAGTATAAGGTAATGGCGTATTGTCATCTCTATATAAATGACTTCACATACGAAACTATTACAGTATGCATAATTTTATGAAAATCAGTTGCAATTAATTAAAAAAGCGGCACGGAGCGACCGTATTAATTGCGGTATTGATGAGTTATGATTGCAAATTAGCGATTACACCGCCAAGTTTTGCACCAATGACTATCCCAATTTGGCCGGTGATATCAGCCGGTGAAGATTCGAGCAGGATCAGAGGTCCGTCCGGTCTAGTGCAAGTCTGTCTGGTCCAGTAAAGGTCTGGTATCATAAACAATGTCGTACGATGTTGTTCATACATAAATAACATTAGAAGGCTAGGCTGATTTCATTTGTTTTAAATTTGTTTCATTTGTTTGGGATAAAAAAAGTTGGAAAAAGTTTCCCGAAAATTGGAAAATTCGGGAAAATTGTTTTTGTTTTTGACGTTGTCTGTCTGGCTCGGTTACTTTACAGTATTCATTAACATATTTTAAAAATTTTTGACTATTTTTCTGTGATATTGGAAAATGCAAGTCAAACTGAAAGTAATTTTTTCTATGGGACTGAAGATGTTGGTTGCTCGAGGTATTTGTGGATTTATATTGATATGAATATGTATAATAAAGATGAAGAGTTTGTGTTTTAGGTTGAACGCGTTATCTTTAGAACTACCAGTTGGATGTGAAAAGTTATTTGGTATTTGATAGCCAAATTCTTGAGAAAGGTTTACACAAGAAATAGTCCACAACAATAATAATAATAACATATGTGATGTATTTTGAATGTGCTGTAATGTTTGTTTAATATGGGTTTTTGTGTCTGAATAAATAACAATATCTGTAAATAGTATGTATGTAGGATTAACACATACATAATTATGTATGTACGACTACGTATGCGAGAACCGAGATCCCCACAAATGAAGCCGCGCCTAAAAGCTAATCATCAATAAAATTATTGTTTCTGAATGTAAATTGAAGTTTTTTACATTTAAATTTATAGCTACTACATATGAATTTGTTGCTGTTCCATTTAAATTTACTACCAGTTTTACAATGCAATAAATATACTTTTCTAGTACAAGAAAAACGATGCTTATATCCATACTTTTCTAATCGCCATTAATAACAATGTTTTCTATTTACATACTACATAAAGTCAAATATCCCATAAAGAACGTAACATTCAACCATTAAACTACCATATAGCCCACCATTTATGGCCACTATTTGCGTTAATTATGTTGTAATCTATATATTAATACGTGACGAGAATTTTTGGAATATAGTTCCTTGTCGCACGTTACACGCGCGTGGATGGTGACTAGGCCGAAAAAAGTGTTAACGCAACGAAATATGCTGACTGTGAGTTGATTTATTTTATTTTTACCCCATCTGTGGATTCTGTGCTATACTACTGTAATATCTTATATACTAACTAGCAACCCGCCCCGGCTTCGTACGGGTAGTAGAGACATATTCAATAATCATGAGCATATTTAAAACAAATTTACATAAAACGTTAACAATTTATACACCTAAACCTTTCTCATGAATCACTCTGTCTATTGGTGAAAACCGCATGAAAATCCGTTCAGTAGTTTGTCAGTTTATCGCGAACAGACAGACAGACAGATGCGGCTGGGGCTTTGTTTCATAATATGTAGTCATGAATTTATAGACGAAATTCATCCACCAAGCAATCTTCCTACTAATATTATAAACGTGAAAGTTTGTGAGGACGTATGGACGTATGGATGTTTGTTGCTCGTTCACGCAAAAACTACTCAACCGATTGCGATAAAACTTGGTATGTAGATAGCTGGAGATTTGGATTAACACATAGGATACTTTTTTTCTCGATATACCCATCGTATCGACTTACGCAGGTAAAACCGCGGAGCGCACCTAGTTAGTTAATATATTACTACACGGATGGCGCAAAGGTCTACAATAGTAGCCACCGAATTGAGTTTTTAAGTATTTTCATATGGCTCTACTGTATTTATATGTACTTTGTATTAGTTAATTATGTGTTTGAAACGACATAATAATATGTAGGTATATTTTCTTGTGCGTGAGTTGTCTTTAATAAACAAAAAAACGTAACAAATTCAATACTTACAAATGTTTGACTGCTAATTACAAGTGACTATGTAATTACACGCGACTTGAGTTTGCGTCACACTCGAGTCATCAGCAACATCATCTTAACGATAAGGCATCTTCTGACGGACATAGGGCCTCTTCTAAAACCATGTCATAAGCCCCGTCCCTACCCATATAGTGGGCCTCTTGCTTTATCCGACTTCCTGCAAGTTATGGTGTAGGTCGTAGGCTATAGGTCGTCGGTCCATTTACTGTTGGGACTTCAAGTGTGACAAATAGCTACAATTACATATTTTATTCAGGCTGACAAAAGCTAATATTCGTCGGGCACGTGAGGTACACATGTTTTAAACGCGTTTATTATCTTTAGATGTATGTTTATTTTACTATAGTTATTGTGTGTCTACGGTGTCTACGAATAAAACATTTTTCTTTCTTTCTTTCTAATAAAAAAATCTGAAAATTTGCAATATCTTTAGGAAAATATACATATAGTATTCAAAGTTTATGACGGCGGATATAAAAGAAGACTGATTTTTCCGAGTAGCAGGCAGACAAGATAACACGGATAATTACCTCCATATCCTACCCTGTAGAAGACCACTATTTTACTACAACGGTCTTGGAGTATAAAAATAGTAAAAAAACACAATATAATGTGATCGAATTAATAAATAACCGAATAAATTTTAACTCACACAGCCAATGGTTGCGTGTGGTAAGCAAATAACAACAGTGCACAATGGGCAGGCGCCATCATTCTTGATATTTCTATCTTGGATATGGTAAGAAATGTATGAATATCATGGAAATATATTAATTAAACTTATTTACGGATTACTGCTTTGGCTTATGGACGTTTTGTTAGCTATTGGCAACCCGCCCCGGCTTCGCACGGGTACAAATTATAGACCTAAACCTTCCTCATGAATCACTCTGTCTATTAGTGAAAACCGCTTGGAAATCCGTGCAGTCGTTTTTTAGTTTATCGCGAACAGACAGACAGACGCGGCGAGGGACTTTGTTTTATAATATGTAGTGATATGAATATTGAATATATGTCTTTTTATAAACCGACTTTAGAACCGGAAGTAAAATTAGAGTAATGTAGGAACAAAATAAAATAATTTTTCTTGTATAGTGAGTTAATAAAGAAGTATATCAATCCAACAGGTCTTACGTTAGATAAGAAGGTAGTTATAATTAGAAAAAAAAAATACAACAAAACAGAAAAAAATAAAAACCTTAAGACGCACCGATAGTGGTTTCTTTTTTTCGTCTACAAACCAGAAAAGACATTTTTTTTCGAACAATCTTGAACTAGTAAGAGATAACAGACAAAATAAATTATAGATTAAAAAAAATAAAAAACAGCAAACCGTAGAAAATGTTTTTTTTTTTTTTTAAAAAATCCACTGGTTCATGATAATTAAAAACATCTAATAAGTTCAAAATACGTACGATACGTACAAAATGCTTTTATGATTTATTTAAGATATACGGTGTATTCCGAGGACCCGACGGGGACCCTTTGTCAAGTGCTGAAGCGATCTGCCGCGTCGGTGTCCGTCGCCACACTGATAGCAGAAAACTAGAACAAAAGACTTTGTTGCTACTAAGGCTGTTTTTACTCCCGCATAAGAAGTGAAAAAAAAGTAATTCTGGAACTAATTATCAAACTTACAAAACTTACAAACTTACAAACTAATTATAAACTCGAGGATCGAATACAAGAACTGGTTAGGTAGGTCAGGTATTGATTCGTGATAAAAACATAACGATCTGATTGTTATCAGCAATGCAAAACAAAAGTGCGAAGTATACAGCGCCTGATCGATTGGGGTCAGATTAGTATCTGTAACTGTGTTCTTGGTAGTTTCAAGCAACCAACGAATAAAGCGGAGCGAGCAGAGATAGCTGCCCTGGGGCCTGTACAGGATTGTCTTGTTTCAATGTTTACCATGCTACTGCTACATAAATTCTGTATTGAAATATTGGTATAGCAACAAGCACGCTATTTCACATTCCGGGATGAACTTATAATAAAAAGTAGTTTTAGTTTAAAAGCATAGCGTAAAAAAAGTATAATCGAAATCGGACTACACTTTTTTTTTTTACTATCCTGCAAAAAGTTATGCGTGGTCATACATAAAAAAAATGTACCTATACATGTATGTATGATACCACGGCCTCACAGAAAACCGGCAGTGAAGCAATGGTGTCATTGCTTTTCGCCGCGTGAGTGAGGTTACCGGAGGCCTAAACCCTTCCCTCTCCCCGCTCTTCCCCTTTTCCCCTACTCCCACCTTAAAGGCCGGCAACGCACTTGTGACTCTTGAGTTGCAGGTGCCCATGGGCTGCGGTAGTCATTTACCATCAGGAGACCCGTCTGCTCGTTTGCCCCCTATACCTATATATATAAAAAAAACCAAAAATATACATGTTGACTTGAGAACCCCCTTCGTTTTTTCGTCGGTCAAAAGCATAAAAATTTACAGTAAGAAGATAGTCGAAGGCATGCGATTAGTATGAGTTATAAGCATGTACGTACATAGAGTAAATCTTGTTTCCTTCCCTTAAGTTCGCTTTTTAACCGACTTCATAAAAAGGAAGAGGTGCCCTGTTCATCGGATTTTTTTATGTATGTTACTAAGCTTGATGTTTGTTGCCAAGCAATTTATGATTGTCACAATGCATATGTGATGAACTACCAGTAGAACTCCTCAACAATTAATGTAGGAACAAAAGAAAACGTATTATTTTGTAAATATATGTAGATATAATAATATTGTAACTTAGATAAATTACGAACTAACCCATTCAAAAGCAAAAAGATTTTTTTTTTTAAACTTTATTAAAAAATAAGGGATGAATTATACAGTTTGTTAAGTCGGGGATAATTTTTATAAAAGATAATAATTAATTATTTTTATGTTTTATTTTGGTTTTGCTTACTAAGATTTTTTGACTGGCCTGTTGGTCTAGTGGTTAGTGACCCTGACTGCTAAGCCAGAGGTCGAGGGTTCGATTCCAATCCAGGACAATTAATTGTGTGATGAGCATGATCCTTTGTTCTTTGTCTGCGTGTAATTTATCTATAATATGTATGTATTTAGAAATATATAAGTATGTTTATCAGCAGTCTGGTTACCATAGTATAGGCTCTGCCTAGTTTAGGCTCAGACGGCCGTGTGTGAGATGTGTAAAGTTATTATTCTCTTCATTTATTTTTTATACATATAAATTACATTTTAAAATACAGTTATAATTCAAAAAAAAACAAAATATATTTAAAAATATAAAAAATTGTCTCCCACCGGTATCGGGTACAGGGACCAAGCTACCGGTGGTTAGGGTTCCAGAGATAGAAAGCTCCTCACTATGCGTGCCGTATCAAGGAGGACTGCCTTCTGCATCAGGCTCTTAATCCAGCTCCCTAACGTGAGCCTCTGAAGGTGTTGGTCAAGGCTCTTAGCAATTAACCCAAGGGCCGAAATGACTATCGGCACAATGATTGCTGAATCCACATCCCACATGTCGACAATCTCGTGGGCTAGGTCCAAATATTTTATTTCTTTATCTTTTTCGGCTTTTAAGAGACTGTCGTCATGGGGAATGGTGATGTCAATAATCATTGCTCGGCGCTCTAATCGGTCTATCACCACTATATCAGGCTTATTGGCCGCATTAGTCGTGTCAGTGATGATAGATCGATCCCAGTACAATTTTGCACGACCATTTTCGAGAACTGGGTCGGGCACATACCTGTAGTACGGTAACTCGACAGCCACAAGATTATATTTAAGAGCAAGTTGCTGATGGACTATCCTGGCCACTTGGTTATGTCTATGCAAGTACTCGCCGTTGGCAAGACGAGAACAACCAGAAATTATATGCCTGAGGGTTTCTCCGAGACGATGACACGCCCGACAAATGTCAATTGTGCCGTCCTTCAGGATATATCTCCGATAGTTATTCGTCATAACAACTTCATCTGTAATTGCACAGACAAAATCTTCAGTTTCTCCGAAGAGGTCACCGAACCGTAGCCAGGATACTGATGCCAATCAATCTATATCGGGTCCTATTATTATTAATACACTAATATCTAAGAACAGTTTAACACACACAAACAAATCGGAAAACATCGGTCAATGCTCCTTCAACACAGCAGCTGATAGAGTGAATTCAAGTATGTATGTATAACCGTACAATTCCCAAATGCCTCTCACATAATTCCTTCTAAACATACCTATTTCTATAATGGCTAGACTCGGTACGGTGTATTCGTTAGAAGCTCTTACTTTGTGAAAGATAAATACTTGTATGTCCTTTCGCAGTTAATTATCGATGCGGCAGCCGCGAGCTCGCTGTATGAGCACATACGCATTCTTACAGGATTCCGCGTTTGCTAGGGCTGTCACTATCACATTATAACTTATGGAAATAGTGCTAAAATTAAAATGAGTGGGTTTCCTGTATTTTACTCATTATGAGACACATTATTGGCATCCTACATCTAAACTGATATCGATTGCCTAGTTGTTATAAATATACGTATGTAAGCAGAATCGTAAAATAAGTCATTTAAAAGTAAACGAAGATTCTTATTTCCAAACCAATTTATGTCAACTTTATGTATGAATAAAATTAATAGATGTAACGTGAAATCTCCAAAACAAAATAAGTGCATAGTTTCTTTTAATTATTCAAAAGTGTAAGTAATTTTATTTTATTTTAAATACATTTTAAGGTTTCTTTCTTCCTGAGAGTAAGTTTTTAACGCTCTCTTTTATTTTTTTTATTTCTTTTTTATGGTACACCTAGGGGGCAAAGGAGCAGACGGGTCACCTGATGTTAAGCGACTACTGCCGCCAATGGGCACCTACTCAAGAGCTCAAGAGAACTCAAGAGTCACAAGTGCGTTGCCGGCCTTTAAGGTGGGGGTAGGGGAAGGGTGGGAGGGGGAAGGGGTGGAGGGTAGGCGAAAAGCAATGAAAATATTGCTTCACTGCCGGTTTTCTGTGAGGCCCGGCCCATACGTGCCGAAGCGTGGCTCTCCCACGATAATTTTACAGCAAATAATACTGAATTTTTTAGTAAATGTAATGTCAGGGCACGGTGACTGGAGTCGTATTGTGTGTTAGAGATAAAATATTCCTATTTAAAATTTAGTTAAAAAAGGTGGTAGTGGATTTTGAACAAAAAGATAAATGGGTAAAAAATAATTGAATTGAAAACCAATTAGTAATAATAAGCAGGTCTTTATCTCATTTTGAGTCTTTACCATGCATTATTTTTGCATAACTTAAATCAATTGCTTGTCGGTTTAAAATAACTTTTAATTTAAATTGCGATTTGATATCATAACATAAGATTTATAGAAATTTTAGTAGAACCCTTATATTTTTATTGAAGCCTATTATTATTGTAGACCTACACATTTAAACTTGACCACGGCAAAGCCATTTTAATTTTGTAGGTGTTTCTAGTATCCACATGGTAAACAGGCATACGACTGCAGCTTCACCTTGAGCATTTTTGTACGTATGTCTTGATTTCTGTCCCAAACTTTCTTACTTTTTAAGTCACTAAATATACTATTTTTTCGTAGTCGGGTTTCATATTTTTAAACTTTTTATTGTTTTGCCTATTTGTGTGGCAGCCCTACACAATCGAGTCTTTAGTATGGAAACAAGATGAGACTTTTTCCATATCATTTAACTTCCACTACAAATACACATGGACTTGTTTTTATTTCCAAGTATGTAGCAATAGGCTAATGAATTCTAAAATTGTAGTCAAATTAGATGGACTGTGTTCAGAGATACTAAGTAATATCTTAATTAATACCATTTTTCTTTTCATATTGATATTTACAAACTAGTCAACTTTGTTTTTGTTTATGATTGAGTGAGATCCTGGGGTTTTCGGTTCGATTTCTGGGTCGCGCAGGTTGTTTGGAGGGTTTAATTTACTTAGACGGGTATAGACTACTAATTACGTGAAACTATAAAATAGCTGTCGAATTGAGGATGGAATATTTTCCCTTCGGGGATAGAGAGCTCTTGGCTTAATCTATTCTATGAATATACTTCTCAATCTTTTTTAAATTTTTTGGCCTGTGTGGGATTTGTAACCCTGTCATTCATTTACTGAGTCGGGGAAAATCGATTTTTACGTACGAGGCTGTACCGTTCGAACCCCCATAATTTGGTGCGAGGTAGTGGCGAGGAGACCACTTTAACCATTGCGCCATCCGTGCAGTCGAAATGTGTTTAAAGTTTTAGGTCTACATTAAATTATACTAGCAGCGCCTCGCGGTTTCACCCGCGTAAGTCCCGATCCCGTGGGAATGTCGGGATAAAAAGTAGCCTGTGCGTTAATCCAGGTCTCCAGGTATCTACATACCTGGTTTCATCGCAATTGGTCCTTTTTTTTGTGTGAAAACATTACAAACACACAAATGTTTCCTCTTTATAATAACGGGTGTCTCAGTAAGAGTGGACTTTTTCATTTTAAAATAAAAACAAGTATTTTATGACAGAGTAGTGATATTTTTATTGTATTGTAAAGAAGACATGTTCCAATTAAGTATGGAATAAAATATCCGGCAAATGACCCCCACGGCTCCGATGACAGGCCATTACTCTTTTCATGAAGATTTCAATGACCTTTGCACAGAGATGTGGCTGTATCTTACCGATGACGCGTTGGATTTCCGATTTGAGCTCAGGAATTGTTTCGGGTTTATTCGCATAAACCAGAAATTTCACAAAACTCCAAAGAAAAAAAATCGCACGGCGTTAAATCGCACGATCTTGGTGGCCAGTTGACATCAGAATTTCGTGAGATAATGTGTTCTGGAAATCGGTGCAATAAGTCGATTGTTTCATGCGCGGTGTGGCAGGTTGCCCCGTCCTGCTGAAACCACATATTGTCCAGATTCATGCCGTCCAGTTGAGGCCGCAAGAAGTCCGTTATCATATTCCTGTAACGAATGCCGTTCACAGTCACTGCAATTTCGGCCTCATTTTCAAAAAAGTAAGGTCCAATCACGCCGCCTGACCAAAATCCGCACCAGACAGTTACTCGTTGTGGTTGCATTTGTTTCTCATGGATTGCATGAGGAGTCCAAATTCGACAATTTTGTGTATTCACGAAGCCATTCATATGGAAATCCGCTTCATCTGAGAAAATTACTTTTTTCGAAAAATTGGCATCGACTTCACTTTGCTCCATTACCCATTGAACGAATTGCCGGCGCTTTCCGTGGTCTGCTGGTTTGAGCTCCTGAGTTAGCTGAATCTTGCACGCATGAAGGTGGAGGTCTTTAGTCAAAATTCGCTGCGTAGTGCTTCGTGAAATTTGAAGTTGTTGAGAACGATGCCGAATAAATTTTTTCGGGTTTTCGGCGACACTCTCGTTTACAGCAGCAATGTTTTTAAGAGACTGACCGATACGTTGACGCAAAGGATTCTTATTATCCATAATCGAACCAGTTTCTTAAAATTTTTGGACCACTCTTCGAATGTTTGACACATTAGGTGCACTTTCTCGGCTGAAAATTTGGCGAAGTTTGCGAGCGGTTTCAGCGTAACTTTCCCCATTTTTGTAATGAGTTTCACAATTATAGCGCTCCATTTTTAATAATCGGAATAAACAGAGGTGACTGCTGTTAAATTTCAAAGTTGCCACTTGCATGAAAAAAAAAATGTTAAAAAGTGCACTCTTACTGAGACACCCTATATTAGTTTAGACAAATTCAAATGTTCGTAATACCTATGTAAATCATATTCATAGTACTGGTTCTAAAACTAATCGTGATGTCTTACAGATAACATTTGATATCAAGAAACGGTAATTATTAATTACATATATGGAGAAACAAAGTTATCAAAACTATCGAAAATGTGCGTGTGTATGAAGAATCTTCTACCTCACGGATTTGACGATATAAGGCGTGCACCACTGAGGCAGTCAGCTTGTGACTACTCCCAGTGTAACATGGTCGAAACGTCAGGTAAATCAAAGGTATATAATACCTTCTAAATACGTGATAGAGTTAATTTCGTTAACATAATTATATTGAAATACATATGAAAACATATTGACTGGCCTGTTAATCTAGTGGCTAGTGACCCTGACTGCTAAGCCAGAGGTCGTGGGTTCGATTCCCACCCAGGACAAATAATTGTGAGATGAGCACGATAATTTGTTCTCTGTCTGTGTGTAATTTATCTATAATATGTATATATTTAGAAAAATATAAGTATGTTTGTCAGCAGTCTGGTTACCATAGTACAGGCTCTGCCTAGTTTGGGTTCAGACGGCCGTGTGTGAGATGTGTGGAGTTCTTATTATTATTATTATATATTCATGCCTGTATCCCCGAAGGGGTGGCTAGAGACGTATTAAACACCCACACTTTGCCAACTACAATTTTATGTCCCACGCACGTTATATAGCAACCCTATTGCCGTCACTGGGGCATTTTGGGAATCAAATATGGGAAAATTGCGTGGATATTTAAAGGGAAAGTTAGGTAAGGAAAGGAATTACTTATACGGATGGCTGGGGAGTGTAAGGAATAGCTCGAGTAACCGGCAGTGAAGGAATGATTGCATTGCTTTTCACCGGGTGAGTGAGTTTACCGGAGGCCCTAAGTCTTCCCCCCTCTCCCCCTCTTCCACCCTTCCCCTACTCCCACCTTAAAGGCCGGCAACGCACTTGTGACTCTTGCAGGTGCCCATGGGCGGCGGTAGTTACTTACCATCAGGTGACCCGTCTGTTCGTTTGCCCCCTATACTGTAACTCGAACTGGCTGTTGCCGGGAACCCCAAGCCCTCTAATCTCCTCCTAATTATGTCTTCGTTCATTTAAAGCCAGAAAAGACAGAAGCTTTATCAGTATGTCCTATAATATACCTACTCATTACATTTTCTAAAAGCCAGTTATTTCACATGTTTAAAGGTAACGTTGAACCGGTTACTACGTGATCGATTTCACGCGCTTGGTAATGAAACATTCAACAATTACCTACTTATTACTTACTCATTAAAGGTGCAGTTCGTAGCAATGTAACACTGTAGCACAAGATAATAATTGGTGAAGGTTTTCATCTATATATTTAATACTCGAAGAGAATTCTTAGCACCTCTTTTTAAGAAAGAATTTACACGATTTTTTTATTCTTAGCTTTTAAAGGGTAAGTCTGGTGTAGGAGTGCTCCTAAGCGAACTAAACAGTAAATAGCCATACCTAGTCAACGGTTCTATGAATTATTTGCATTGCCATCTCTACCCTATGGTCATCTACCCCGGACTGAACCTATAGCAGAAGTGCAGAAAGCTACAACTTTTAAAAAACATGACATATGTTACTTTAAAATTACTTGAGAACGGCTTCATACACGCGTCCAGTATGTGTTGATCTGTCATTGTACAATGACAGTTTAATTTATACTGGCCAAGAAATTCACCCCTTGATTAAAACCCTTGGTCAAGTCCGAAGCTAGTCAGTCTATCTTCCTGAAATGAAACCTGTCCCCACCATAATTATTATATATCGTCGCGCAGTCCTCTGCGCCTCCCCGCGATCGCCGTGAACATGACATGTATTGTGGCGCGCATCACGACACACTAATAAATTATGTGTAATGTATATAATGTGGTAGTGTAAACTTATTTTCTTTCTTTCTTTCTATTATAATTAACCAAGCTAGTATACGAACACAATCTGAATGTTAACAAAGCTTGAAAGAAATTCAAAAGGACTTAGTTACTGGTGTTTTAGTATCTCTCATGTGACGTAGTCCATTTGAAGGTTATACAGTTATGGGTTTAAAGGTGACTACTTATTCTTCGCAGAACGACACACTGAGACCAACCAGACGTTTGACACATGTTAGATATATTTTGTTATTGTAGTGATTTCTATTGCTCTGTAATGTTTGTGGTTATTATTGCCAGCTATAGAAGACTAATGGACAAACTGTCAAAAGTTTTTTATAATTTCATGAATACGAGGAATAGAATGTTCTTATTTAACTAATTGTCTTCATCGCATCGGTGTAAAGCTGTATTGATGTAACTGACAAAATTATAACATTGACATTCCAATACGGCGGTTGGTCGCTGCGTTTGCCGCAATTGTAATATTGCTTTCGGAACTCTACCTTAAGGCTAATTAACCGCTAGCCTGGTTAATTATATTGTATGTACGTTTAGGCTAATTGTATGCCAATAAATAAATAGTAGTATGTTGACTTTAATGGTTAAAGTTTTGGTATTAAATTAGTTTTAATTTATTTATTAGATCACTTAAATGTGTTAGGAATATTACGTACTGTGTGTTAATTATAAAATTATAAAACGTAGTTGACATACTGCGCTTTTTTAGGGTTCC